>JBANDB010000006.1:4800000-6065498 GCA_037576215.1 Armillaria gallica
TGGCTTCCGCTTCTCCGCTTCGAGTCGATAAGGCAGGCAAGGGTCTCGCATCGAGAATCGCGTGGGGTCCCTCCCTGTGAAGGAAGGTTTTTCGCTCTACATTGACTCTGACATCCTCGATATTGATGTCGCTGAATTTCGACATGCTTTTCTTCGACACCTCGCTCCGAGCGTTCATACATGCAGACACAGGTTGACTGCATCAATGAATCCGTGTAGTGGTGATTCGCCAAGCCCATTTTTCCTCCTCGTTCCAAAACCAACCCTGCTCTCATTCTCGTTTATCACGTCGCAGCTCGTGGTGGAATTCAGCTGCTGATTAATGTCGTTTGGTGCAACCCATTCCCTCATCTCCAGCTTCTCAGAGGCGCATATCAATTGAAGTTGAGTCACTGCCAGACAAAGCCCTTCCTCCACTCGCCTTGCTTCACACCGGTTCATTTTTTGGTATAGATTCTAGCTTAATCGTCTTCATGAGGCTGTTCATCCGCTCCACCATGTATTCCCCATCTCCGATCTTGATCTTTCCACAATCCCGGAAGTGTGAACATCGTCAAAGACTGGGCGCGAACACTTACTTCCAGACGGGTATTATATCCCAGTACGACTTCCCGAATGGACATGATGCGGGCAACTCCTTTAGCCCTCATTTTTCACCAAAGTCAAGCGGATTATCTTGGAAATGCGGCATATCTCAGCGCGTGCCCTCCACCTATGTACATCCGTCGCGGTGGTTCCGCCATCCTACCGGAGTCTCTGGCCGCGACGTCTGGGACTTATCAAATGCGGAGACTGTTCATTGGGAAGAAAAGTTTGTGGATTATCGATGTCATTCCGATACGAGATATGACAGCCCCGGAACCCACAGAAAGAGAGATTGCCGCTCCGTCCTTGATCCAGCAGGTATACAGAAACATCTTCCGTTGTCGACGAGGTGCTGCCAAAAGAGGGAAAGCAGGCCTTCACACGGAAATATACGCCTTATGTGCTACAGAGGTATCCCGGTTGGTGTTAACCCCGGGTGATATCTTCATCTCTTTTTAGGCCCGCTGCCGCACGCCCTGCTCTGTCTCGAGGTAGTTCGCGCTGATACACTCAACCAGAGGAAGAAGATGAAGAAGTGCGTAGTCAAACGAGTACAATGCACTCGATGACCTGTTAGCACAGACCAAGTACGTATTACTGGCCCTTATACTGACGCTAACTGATTCCATTCACCACTTGTTCACTAGTAAGGCGAACAAGGCTGCAGTCAAACTACAACAGAAACTCAGCCCGAGTTCTGCGTTCTACGAGCGTTGCGACGGCGAATAACCCAAGAACCTAGCTAGTCGAATGGGGTTTCTTCTCTCCTATTCAAAACTTCCTTGAACTTGACGGACGACTGACCTGCACCTCGCCATCAAGGGAATCGTAACTGAACGAGGCGCATGCAAAAAGCCGACACTCAAAATTTGACGATGACTTGTACTATTACTGATTCTTAGCGTATTGATTTGTAATCTGATATAGTTCTCCTGGATAACATTGCACCTGCGAATACATTAATACAACAGTCAAGTAACCCGTCCGCCGTGACTGAGTTCATAACCAAATTATGAGATAATCGGCAGTCATCTTGGTACCTCATCACCACAGATAAGATGATACCGAGGATCCAGAGCGAGGAAGCCATCCAACCATACTTGAAAAGGCACACTTGAGAGGCTGTACTCGAGACCAAGCAAAGTAAAATATCTAGGACTGTTACCGAATCACGGCTTGTGTATCTATGCATCCGTCAATTTAATCAGCGTGTTGATGTTGACAGAAGACGTACCGGTGCAAAAAGCAGGGTATAACCCGGGGGAAGACGCAGGGAGACTGCTATTGAACAGGACCAGCCACCACCATGAGTGTTGCCGAGAAGAAAAGGCTTGTGTGGAGAGAACCAAGACTTTGAGGGAAAACTAAACCCGGTTAGTCGTTTTGATAGCCTGCGAACATGGTTTTTCTTGCAGATACGGCGAGGAAGGTGCATTTAATTGAACGTGTACCGCGATCTTACCTCTGAGGGATTTGATAGCCACGGATCTAAAACGAAGAGCAAAAAGGGAGGAATAATAATTCAGGTTTACCGAGATCCACCTGCATCGTCAATTATCACTATTCATATTTTAGTATTTGTGCGTGCCTCGATCATATTCCCTGCCCTTCCTCTCTCCTTGATTCATTCCCAATGTTGACTCGTTGCGGTTTTTTGACACAAGAAGGACGCGACGAGAGGGATATGGACGACACATTGATATCTTGGGCGCACTGATTCCAAGAAGCCAGGACTGGGAGACAGAATGAGAGAAAAGTTGTGACGGTGAAAGGGAAGCATTATTGCAGAGAACGTCATGATAGTCAGACAGAAGGATTGCTCGGGTTTTCCCGACGCGTTGTAAGGTTGATCTCTTTGATTCGTTCGACTGTGTTCCCCATCCTCATCGGCTTGGAGCTGTTGCAGTGGCCTGATATCATGTTAAAGCCTCTTCAAGAGCCATGGCATCATTGTTTTCACATCTCTGAGTGACTATCGACGCTCCACAAGCAATTATTTCTTTTCACCGCCACGTCTCCAAGCGGATAAAGCAGTCTCCCGGACTCCCAGTGGCCAATTCCACTGCTCCATTCTGGTGGATCCCAGCATCGCCCATCCAAAAAGAAGGCTCGTCTGTAGCCTTGCTAGCATGCATGGACGTTGTGATTATCGGGTGTGGGATAACGCGCACGGTGTTTGTGCATACGCTCCTCGATTCGGACAGGCCATTGGAGGTTGTGATGTTGGAAGCGAGGGATGCGGAACGGAGGATCTATTACACCATGTTTGAAGGAGCCAAGGAGAAGTCAGGCTGCCGAGTGAAAGAGTGACTGGGGTACGAGATGGGCACCCCGTCCTTTGGCGCTGTCGGATGCGCTGATGACAAGTCTCGAGTCTCGGCTTATACCTTGGTGGGATACTTTGCACGGGAATATGTTGCCAATTCAATTACTCCCAATGTCAACGGAGCGAATTTCGTGATCCAAGGAAGTATACATGTAAGCGAAACAGTGACACACACTGATTCGAGGCAATAGCATTCTATGTAGAATACTGTTGCAACTACACCCGCCTGAGGTTCTCCTTGTATACATCTAGTAATAACGGGATGAGTAGGCGTTGTATGTACCATCACTTTCCTTCCACACCAAGTCTCCGTTCTGATTAGAATGGTTAGCGCTCCACTGGCGACAGGCTTGGATTCAAGATTTTGGCTATACAAATCCTTCGCGCAGAGACAACAAGGTGTGTAGCTGTAAAATCCCATAGAAATGTACTGAATAACAGTATCATTGAGAAAGACAGACTATTCAAATCTCTCCGACGTCACCATCATCGCTCCCATTGAAGACGGCTTGTCGGTCGAAGATATCAAAGTCCCAAATCAACGAGTCTATACGGGTCCAAAGCCCGTCATACCATCCTCTCTTGCTGATACACCCTGTGCCAGCCTCGGTGTTGATGGACTGTTGAAGACGTTGAACGACACTCTTGGTACTAAATACGACCTCACCTCTTCTCTGTCATCCCTTCTCGAAGCATACATCTCGGATGAATATGATATTGGCACTGTATATGGTTATCTCCGCCCCATATGGTTCGACTGCAACTTGAACACCATCCAAGATTCACTGCGCACCTCTGAAGCGACAGACCTAGAAATACGACGAGAAGCATTGGTTGATAACCAGATCACCAAGGAGGGACTGCGCATGCCCCCTAGGCGCGTCTGGGATCTCTTTAGCAATAGGGTGGTGCCGTGGTGGGTTGCCTTGCGTACACCATGGGGAATATCACATGCCTGGCTGGATAGCAGTCGTCGCAAAAATGTTCTCACACCCATCAATGGACATCAATGGCCCGTGCCCATCCCAGAAGATGTCAATCTCGATCTCGTCCGCATCGAAATGCTGAATCTCGGAGCAGAGTATGCATGGCTGGATGTCCTCTGTTTGAGGCAGGAAGGAGGCCGAGACGAGGATCTGCGTGTGGGGGAGTGGATGTTGGATGTGCCCAACATCGGAAATGCATATGCCTTGGAAAAGGTGGTTTGCTACTTCAACGGCCTTGGACGGCCCTTGGAGCACGATTTCGATTCTGATAGTCCTCGGAGTTGGTTCAAACGCACGTGGACGTTACAGGAGACGAGTGACAATTGGATGGTAGGTGGGGATACGGGCGACAAGATGTTGAATGATGAAGTACGGAAAATATTCAGGTCACAACTGGTATCTGTGAGAGCGGTCGGTTTATACGTGCTCGAAGTGACCAGCTGGCTATCGCTGTTGCAGAATCGCATGTCTGAGAAGGACGTGGATAAAGTTGCAGCACTGACATACTTTTTGGCATTGACCGGCACACCAGCACACAATGAAACACGACCCACTACATCTACTACTCATGATTACACAAAGATTGACCCCACTTCAAACGACAATTCCATCGGAACAGGTGATCCAGCCTCGACCATAGCACCGGCATACTCTGAGCTGGAGTCTGCTGAAGATGCTTGGACAGCGCTGGTGAAGGTGATGTGGGGGTATGATCATTCAGAGATACTCTTTTTGTATCATGAACCCGGGCCCGAAAAGAATGCATGGAGACCATCATGGCAGCAGGCTATGAACTGGGATACACCAAGTTTCTCTTCTGATTTTGATGGGTTCGTTCATCATGATATGAAGACAGGTACCTATTTTTTCTATGGTCAGTGCATTCAATCGGCACAGGTGCAAGGGTTGGCCATGCTGGGGGTGGCACCTCGCAAAGGATGCTTGATTGTCCAAACCCGGTCCTGGTACAGAGGGAAGCATCAATATCGATACAAAATTTCCGCTGACCATCAATACCCAATACCGGATGGCGAATATTCATTGCTATGTGCCCCGGGCCGACATTTCAGATCAAAGGGGACTGCATGCGTTGTCGGGAAAATGCTGCCCGATCAAACATTTCTAAAGATATCGGTGTTCAAAGTCTTCGACCGGCCATGGAAGCGAATGAAGCGGGAGAGTAAAGAGTCGCGTATTGTTCTTGGTTGAAATACTCAAACCAAAGTTGATTATAGCTTTTGTATACACTTCAGGAATGTCACCTGTCACCCCGTAAAATGCACAGTGTATTGAATACTGCCTCTGGCAATAAATTCATGTCCATTCCCTTCATGCCGGTCTGATATAAGATGAATTAATCCACAGACCCGTCGCAGCAAGCACAGGCTTGATAATTTATACCTTCGGGGCAAGCATGAGATTGTAAGTGAATTCCTGGAGTTTGCAAAGGCTGCAGAGAGGCTAAAAAACGGCATCGAGGGAGGGCTCATGTTCAAGCAGCCTGAGCCTCAACTCACAGGCTATTCTACATACCCACGAGAGGCCATCTCCCCATGTCTTCTCTACTCATCCCTTGATGGCTAATGTCGAGTACATATGTCACCGGATACGTCAATTTTCTGGAGATCAACAGCGAAGCAGATAGTGAGAACAAGACCTTACCAGCACATCGAGAAGCACAAGGAAGAGGATAGTATTCAACGGAACTCAACAGCATGTCTCGTTCATCATCTCTAGCAGAACGTGCCATGGAACAAATCTGACTGGGCAAGAACGGTAAAATGAATGATATTTGTGTCTGGTGTTCCTATCTAACCACAATAGCATATATGACATTGTCCAACAGTATAATCTGTTGCTGGATGTGTTGAGAGCAGGTTATTAGTGCAGTGAGTACGTGCCAGACTGGAGACGAAGGTCAAAGAGCTGTATTGTATTTAGATGTAGGTAATACATACCTGGAGACGAAGGTCAAAGAGCTAAAGAGCGTTGACCTTCAATCTCCAATATTTGCTAGCTACAATTATGTAAGGTTGACATGAAGGGCGTCATACTACTACTTCAACACTCCCCCTCGACCGAACATGTCTACAGAGGGATTGAGATGAGTCCAAGTAATGTAACCATGTGCTTCAGTTTTTCTCTCCCCAGCCCCTTTGTCAGAGCATCAGCTGGCATGTCTTCAGTTCGCAGGTGGACCACATGGATGCATCCCTTCTCAACTTCATCATGAAGCCAGTAGAAGCGAAGGTCAAGATGTTTAACACGACCATGGTGTTCCAGGTTCCGAGCAACTGATAAGGCAGACTCATTGTCAATGTGGAGTACTGAAGCATGAGTGAAGGAATATCCAAATTCTGTGAACAGATTGCGAAGCCAGAGGATTTCCTGGCCAGCTGACACAGCAGAGACATATTCTGCTTCTGTTGTTGAGAGAGTCACAAAGGCTTGAAGACGGCTCATCCAGCTGATAGCTCCAGTTCCCATTTTGACAACAAAACCACTTGTAGAGTGCCCACTATCCTTGTCTCCCCCGTGATCTGCATCACAATAGGTCTTGAAATCAAAGACTTGTGGCTGTGACTCGGGATCAGGGGCATAGATGATACAATAGTCGAGTGTCCCTTTCAGATAGCGTAAAAGACATTTGAGTGCCTCCCAATGGGCTGTGCCAGGGTTTTTACTGAATCGTGAGAGTACACTCACGGGATAGGCAACATCAGGCCTGGTAGCAATAGCGAGGTAGGCCACAGAGCCAAGAACATTTAGATATGGGATTGTTCGCATCAACTCGTATTCCTCTGGTGTTTTAGGAGATTGATCTGCTGTGAGCTTTACATTTGGGTCTAGAGGTGTTGAGACAGGGTTACAGTCAGCCATGCCAATGCGCTGTAGGATGTTGAGGATGTATTGGCGCTGAGAGAGTGTGAGAGTTCGATGTGCACAGTCACGCTTAATTTCGACACCAAGAAGGTAAGAGGTTGGGCCTAGATCACGAAGTTTGAAGTGCTTCTTGAGATCATCAATGACTTTTGAGACATCCTCAGAGGTCCTTGCAGCAATGGTCATGTCATTAACAAAGACAGGGATAATGATGCGCTCATCCTCTCTCTTGTAGACCCATATGCTATGCTTGCATTTCACCTGCTCAAATCTCATGGCATCAGTCAGTGCCACATGTAGCTTCTTGTGCCATTCTCTCCCAGCCTGTTTCAGTCCATATAGAGACTTGAAGAGACGCCAGACCCATTCCTTTCCTTTCTCCTCAAACCCCTCTGGTTGCTCCATATACACCTCTTCTGTCAGCTCGCCATTGAGAAATGCTGATGAAATGTCGACACTCCATAGCTCTAAATCTTCGAGGGCACCAAGTGCCAAGACAGCTTGTAGGGCAGCCCATTTTGGTGTTGGAGAGAAGGTTTCAGTATAATCAAAACCAGGCTGTTGTGAATATCCCTTTGCAACAAGCCTTGCTTTATGGCGCTCAATTGATCTATCGGCATTGTGTTTTACTTTGAATACCCAGTAACTGCCAACTGCTTTTCGATTTGGAGGACATTTCACTAATTCAAAGACACCATTCTCAATGAGTGCTTGTATCTTCTGCATGGCAGCCTCATGCCAGCTTGCAGCTTTCTCAGGAGGGCATGTCATTGCTTCATGGAAGGATCTAGGCTCACCATCATGTGCTGATGCCTTGTGAGCTGTTTCTGTCATACCCTCGAATGCAACTTCTAATCCTTCCTCCATTGTCAAGTAATCCAGTGTCTGGCTAGAGAAAGCTATGCCCTCAAGAATGGTTTCATCAAGCATAAAGGCTGTATGTGCTTGCTCCTCTGCATTTCTTGGACGATTATCATTGTTGACAGTCCAACGCATTCCATGGCCATAACCAGGGCCAGGATCATATAAGCCATCATCACGTGTCCTGTATTCATGCTTGCCTAGGTCTGTAGAAGGTGGTGGTGATGGTGATGGTGATAGCTCTGAGAGAGGTCCACCAAATGGTGAGCCAGGAGGCATTACAATGTCAGGAGGGAGAGGTGATGCTGGAGGAGGTGGACTTGGAGGAGGTAAAGGATTTGATGCTGGAGGATTTTCTGGAGGTGGAAGATCATCATCATCTAGGTTTGAGTCTCCCCCTTGATTGGGCAATGTAGAAGGATCCAACAAATCTGATAGTGAGGGAAATAGATCACCAAAGGGATTGGTAAGTGTTTTTGTATTTCCTGGGAAGACTCGCTCATCAAAAACAACATGGCTAGATATGATGCACTTCTTTGTCATAGGGTTCCAGCATTTCCATGCCTTTGTACCTGATGGATATCCAACAAATATGCATTTCATGGTACATGGCTGCAGGCCTCGTCGCTTGTTCTTCTTGACATGAACATAAGCTAAACAGCCAAAGACACGCAAGTTAGAGACATCAGGTTTCTTCGTATGCCAGCCAGTATAAGGTGTTGTTCCAGGAAGTGGAGCTGTAGGGCAACAGTTGCGCACATATACAAATGCAAGCACTGCAAGTCCCCAGAAGGAAGGGGAAAGATGAGCCTTATAGAGCATGGTAATAGCCCCTTCAGCAATGTCACAATTAGCGCATTCTGCAATCCCATTTTGATGGGGCTCATCAGGCTCAGTATGGCGCCTTGATATCCTTGCCTCTATACATAATTGGTTAAATTGACGACCCATGTACTCTCCACCACCATCATCTTGCTCCTCTAAGATCTTCAGGCCATGGAAATTTTCAGCATAGGCTTTGTAGCGTTTAAATTCAGCCAGTGCATCACTTTTGTGCTTTAGCAGTGCAACAGCCCAAAATCATAAAGCACCACATATGAATGTGATCCAGTAGCGATCACCTTCTGGTGTAGCAACTGGCATGAGTCCCTTGAGATCAGAGAATACAATTGCAAGAGGGCGTGTGGGAAGAAGCGAGGGGCCTCGAGGAATATTGTGTCGCCTATGCTTGCCCATAAGACAGGGTTCACAGATTGGATCTAGACTGGATTGTGTGTCATCCATCTTCATATTCAAGACAAGCTGATTCTCATGCATATCCCAGACAACACTTATACCTCTGTGACAGGTTCGTCAGTGCCATAGAGTTACATCAAGTGGGCAGGTGCTAGCAGCATTTGACGTTACTGGTCTCAAGATACGAGTAACACCATTAAGATATCCAATGTTGTTATCATTGACGGTGGCTGAGAAACGGAGCACCTTGTCTTGAAAGAATTAAACTGATGATCCAGCTATGCTGATCTTGTATCCCTTATGGCATGTGAGATGAAAGGGTGAAAGCAAATTATTGCGCAGATCAGATACATGCAGTACATCTTGAAACTCAACAGCCTCACCAACTTTTCCATCTTCATCTTTTGGCTCAAACACAACCGTTCCCATACCCGCTGAGTAGATGACTGAATTATCTGCTAGTCGAATTGGAACAACATGCGGTGTCCAGACATGGAACCAGTCACGACAGTGGCTCATGTGAGATGAAGCACCTGTATCTGTATTCCAATTAGACGATGCTGGGGACAAAGGATCAATACTCGCTTGGCTGGCAGTCTCCTCTGCAATGCTGGACTTCTCCACCTTTGCTTCCCTTCCTTTCTTGCCTCCTCTAGCAGTCTGACATTCTTGGGTGCGCTGTGCAGCTCGTTCCTGGGCCTTCTTCTTGCTGAAGCACTGGTTCTCAGTGTGTCCAGGGTTAGTGCACCAGCTGCAGACAGCATCAGATGGCACCACAAGGGTGGCTTGGACTTTTGCTGCAGTCGCTTTGAATGATATTGCTGAGGCAGTGTCACGAGAACAGCGCTGTGTCTCCTCAGTGTGAAAGGCAGCAATGAGTTTGTCGAGACTGAGGGAATGGAGTAGGAGAATAGACGACACAAAATTGTCGAAGTCGGATGAAAGGGCACATATAAGGGCCATAGACTGAAGCTCATTGTCGAGTTGGTTGATGGTGAATTTTTCGGGGCAAAGAGCTTTGATATCCTGCATGACTCTTGAAACATGTCCAACAAGGGTTGAGAGGGACTTGTCATCGTCCTTTCGAATGCTGAATAGGATGTCATAGGCATTGAATCGGGTACCCGGTTTTTGCTGTTGGTGAATGTCCTTCAGTTTGGACCACATCGCTTCAGGCTTTTCCCTAAGGAGACCAACGTGAGCGCGCTGTGATTCGTTGATGCAGAGCCAAAGGTATCCCACTGCGGAAAAACGATCCTGCAGGTATGCCTTCATCTCCTTCTTCTCGGCCTTCGTAGGGTCATCAGGGTCCACCTGCTCTGGTGGGTCTTCAGTACCATTGAAGTGGCCAAAGAGCCCCTTGATACACATGTAGGCTTCGAAGGAGGGCGCGAACTGATTCCAGTTGTCAGCATGGAGGTTAGGGAATCCATGCTTGGTGGAGTCAGCATCTGAGTCGAGCATCACGGTGTGGGAATAAGAAGACCAGTGGGGTTGACGAGAACGTAATGGCTCATGATAGGTACTGGTGTGACTTCCGAATGGATATTGATGTCCCTTTGGAGGCCATGAGCGAGACGTCGACGTCAAATAAATGGGTTCATGAGAGGGAACGAAAAAAGTCCTTTTTTTGGCTTAGTAAGGCGCGGGGCCCATAACCTGTTGAGAGCAGGTTATTAGCGCAGCGAGTACATGCCAGACCGGAGATCGAAGGTCACTAAAGAGCATTGACCTTCGATCTCCGGTCTGGCACGTACTCGCTGCGCTAATAACCTGCTCTCAACAGGATGCACCCTGTGAAAACGAAGTCAGAGGTAAGAAGAAAACAACGATAACGGTAATTGATACCTTCTCGGAGTTCGCTTCCTCTTCAGCGATGTGCTCGTTGATGTCGTTGATAGGCCAACGTAGCATCATGAGACGGTTGTCCAGTCCGAACCCCCTATTGAACGGCTCTTACATCCCATATACCCTCTTGGCACCTTCCCTTACCACATCCGACGAACTCTGCTGTCCAAGGTATCATGAGTGCGAGAACGGAAACCTCGACTGCTTCGTCTCCAGTGTACACTCATTTGGACCACGTATACGGCACATCGAGCAGAATCCGCTTATTATCAGAGACGGACATTGTTCAAGTAGCTCGGCAAATTTGAGGTTCGATGCATAGATGTAGAGATTTGGAAGTTACTTGAGGAGGCGGAGGCGAAATGGTGAAGCAGTGAATGCGGAGCTGCAGACAAGTGTTGGCTTAGACGGTATACGGTCGAGGTAGACATACTCAGTCCTTGCATGATTTCCTTCATGATTCTCTCCGTGTCTTCTTCCGCCTCCCGTGTATGCACCGTTTTTGGGACACCAAGATCCACAGCTAGTGTTGGGCAAATACCTGTTGTTGCACAGTGGTAACGCAAGCCGGTCTCACCAAGTCCAACACAAGATGGATGCATGCGACAGCGCAATGAGAATCCCAGATTCAATGGCAGGGGTATATGAATTTGCTTCATGCTTGGATGGAAGTGATCGAGGGGCGACAGCTTCAAAGTCGCAGAATACAGTGAAGGCCTGCCGGTGACTTAGTAAGAAAATCGAAGCGAGAAGGAAGGAACATGATACTAACGACGACGAATCGAAACCCTCCCATCTCCCATCCACCGGCTCCTTCCATGTTCCTCGCATGAACACTTCCGGCTCGCATCACTACCGTCTCTACTCTCTCACCCACATGTACGCCCTCGACAAAGTCAATCTATCTCATACTCCCCTTCAGAGTACTTTGAGCGATACAAAGCAAACATCAAGAGAATATGCGTATGGATGTCGACCATCGTGAACTGGCAGGTCAACGCATGCCGGGGAAAGCCGGAGGTTGTGAAGAAGGCGAGAGCTCTTTTTCTTGATGTTCTTTCCAATGGCAATGGAGGTGATTGTAAAAGACCGTAGATGACCGCGGGAGGCAAGTCGCAGCATGGAAGTATCGGGAAAAAGACGTGTGCCGTCTGTTTTATATGAGCCCTTCTCTCCACCCTACTTCAATACCATTGTCGGAAAATTGAATCCCTTCCGGAAATGCCGGCACAATACCTCTCGAGTTGAACAGACAACGTCGAGTTGGAGATGAGCGTGAAGGGAAGCGCGCAGGCGGTGGAGCTGCTGATGACGAGTCCGTAGGTGATGTTTTTTTAGCACTGAAGAGCCGGTCAGGGCGCTGGTGGAGCCGTCGGGAGGCACCCTTTCTTCCCAGTACATGTTATCGAAATCATTCAATGTCCGGCGTGCACCAGTGAAAGTGGATATTGGTAACGCCAGCGTCGGAACTGTTTATCCAACGTAATACGGCAGTAGGGTCAGGCTCTGGGAAGGGAGGAAACGTGGAAGATTCTTCATAGACGTGACAGCTGAGCATCACAGCTTTGTAAGTGGGTTCTTGGACACGGAGTCATGGCACGAGCTGGATCAGGAGGTGGGATGCACGCGAATAAGCGGCGGGCATCCAGCACATGGGGAAGAGAAAAGACATCTTCGCAACGTCACGCCCAACATGTAAACTCTGCATGGGACTTCTCGCTGAGTCTAGTAGCAGGATTGGGCGGCTGCTAGGCATCCATCGTCCAAGCACGTTCCAGCGTGCTGTGCTGTCATATGGCCTCGCACGGGAACGCTCCTTTCCCGCATTGGCGCAAGGAGATGGAACGTCCATCTATTGGTCGCGTGTGCGACATGACATGTTTGGTGCAGGGCGTGTGGATGATGTTGTCGTGGATGGAAAGACAAGGTGTGTGTGTGTACAGCTGGAATGAAGAGTACGTCTTGAGCAGCCTTGACAGAATTCCCGTGACGAGCCGATATGGATGCACCGCGCCGCCCGTCATTGAGATGACCCCGCACACCCCGTCTGCGAGCTGCATCCCTGCTGGTCCCTCCGTCATACCCCAGCCACCCTTCTCACTCGGCAGCTCCTCCAAGAAGTGCCCCAGCTTCTCCTTGGCCCTATCAAATAACTTGATAATTTGCTTCGCCGCCTCCGCACCAGGTTTCTTCTTCAAATCCAGACATATAATCATGGTATGGCAGTGGCGTGATACGTCCCCCGTTCCGCGTTGTAGCCCCAGAGGACGCATCCCTCGCTTCCAACATCACAACCGCCAAAGATCCATCCGCATCCAGCAGCGTACGCGCAAACACCCGTTATCCCAGACCCAAGGATTACAATGTCGGCGCATGTAAGGATTCAGATGATTTTGACTAGGCCATTCTTTATGCGGTAAGGGGAAGGGGCCGTGTGCACAAAGAGAGATAGTGGACAGTAACCCCCAGCCTGTGAGACAGATGGAACAGAGTGGAAAGAATTATCGCGCATGGTCGAAGTAGATTGCAAAGCGGAAGGTGGCAGCAATTTGAAACTCCGAATTGCCTTGCTCTTCCGTTGCGAACACCGTATTTATTCAACGCTCCATGTCATCGTGTCATCTTGTTGTCATGGTGGAACTTTTCTGACTCTCCATGCTCATAGAGCAGATCCACTTTCAAATATGTTAAGTTCGGACAAGGATCCGGCTCTCAAGATCTCAAAATAACATCAAGCAACTCGGACGTCGAAACATCATGCGCCGACCCCCAAATATGCTTGGTTGGAACGAAGATTTCGTTTTTGGGTCTCAAATCTACTAATTTCAGGACAAACATTGGCGAGAGGTTCCTGTGTCGTTGATGGATTTGCAGTCGAGTCTGCCGTTTCCTCATGGATTTTCGAAAGACGAACCATGTCTAATTTGACAACTACTTATCTGAGCTGCTTATACTCAAATGCACCTCATCTTTGGACTCCTTCTTCCTTCCCCGGTCGCTCATAACGGAACAAGTTAACGATGGAAAGAAAGGCTTGGCAACAACGGTCATGTCTACGAGCAGCCAATGGGACTCAAACATTACAATATCGTCACCCAGGCAAGTCAAGTTGGTTTTCGAAAATTTCAAGTGCTGACGTGCGTAGGTCATGATGCTGGGATTTGTTTGTTTCGTGAGACCAGTTAGGCGACATCCATCCCTCCTCGGCGGCTGTTTAACGCCATCCCTGCACAAGATGGTTAAACGGACTTGGCGCCGGTGGTCAAGTCAATTCCAAGACCAACTCTAACTCGAATTCTGCTCTGTATTCGACGTTTGCCGCTATGGGATTCTTCACTAGGTGAATATATTCCTTCCTACGTTTGGGGCACTTATCTTTATGTTTCCTCAGATCGGTCAACACGATGTTCCGACCGAAACTTATGCTCCTGATTGGCAGTATGGATTACAGCTTGTACATTGGATCCTATTGTGATTATCACCCTCTTATCCCTAGTTAATCGACGCTGATAATATGTCTAGAATCATGAACATTCATTCCAGCGCTGACTTCGTCGTCAGCCATCTTTTAGATGTGCACTGGTTTCTTATAGACCGCACAGGGCTCGTCGATGACGGCGCAACGCACAGCGGGAAATTTCTCGGGATTTTCTTGTCTATTTTCCACCTCGGTTGTGTCGTCTTTTACTATTGGGAGAAACCGAAAATCAGCAGTAAGTGCCCGAGCTTTCGTAAAACACGACTGCGTGCTCATTCGTGTTCACAGCTCAACACTGTTGATAATGGGACATACGTGCGTTAGCGTTTTTAATCATCCTACTTTCTGCTTAAATTGTTTTCAGATTGAATTCCCGTCCTTACACCCGTCGGTGTTCTCGTTCCGATGTTCTTGGCGACTCCTGACAGGATGACCCGTTCCGATGGAACTACCCCGACACCCCTCCTGGACGACCAAAATTATAGGTCTCTTCGTGACGCTGACATTGATTCAACAATCGTCCTTCTCTTCCCTATGTTCTTCGCTTCCAACTGGTTCTACACATGGCGTCAGTACCCACCTCCCTTCTCTGGATCCACCTAACCAACACTTTAATGGTATCCAGAATTCAACGGCTTCAACAGCGCCATCTTCAACATCCGCGCCCGAGGCTCAAACAACGTCCGCTACTGGATCTTCCAAATCATCGGGTCCATACTCATTGGTCTTCTCCTTGACTGGAAATCTATCAGCTGTCGTATCCGTGCCTATGTGATACCTCTTGATGCTTCACATAGGTACATGAATATGCTCATTTCGGAATAGGCTCTTTTTGTCGGAGTTATTGTGTTTGCGTGTCAAGGATTATAATGATCTAGACGATGAGGCCATGTCAGTTCATCTATCTCATTAACTTTGACGTTTTCTCATGGCCTTACTTCTAGCGCGCGGATGGATGATAAAGGACAGATACAAGTGAAGCTGTTGCCGCTGAGATAAAAGCTATCCAGGCGTCTTCATGATTCTCATGTTGGTGATTAAGGACACCTCATGACTGATGACTTTATTCCAGTATATTCGTATTGAATACTACCCATTTTCATGCTTGCCATCGTAACATGTGTTGATGAAAAAGAGGGTTGATATATTTTTGGGCTAGCCGTCTTCTCTCGAGGTTACTTGGTGGATCCGACCTCATTTCTGGTGTGAATGAATTAACCGCTGTCGGTGGCAGGAGTCCGTTGATTGAATTCAATTGGTGCGCTTCCTCAGTACTTCAACTTGTTCGTGCTTCGATCACTAGCCTGAGAGACTTCGAATTTCTTTCAGTTCGATCTTACGCTCCATCTGCTGGCTCGACGAGGAAGTCGCAACTTTTCCGAAGATGCTACATGCATATCTATCGTTACGCGACTAAAGGGAGCTGGGATCCTGATTCTTGTCCTTGAGTTCTACGTGTCTCGAGGTTATCTAGGCTTTGCTTCTGTGAGTGATCGATTTGAAGATCTCGCCGGGGTCTGAGTTTGGCCCTATTTTGCAGACAACCATGCCCCGCAAGCGTCTCTATCGCCGTGATCTCTTCGGTCCGGAGAAGCTCACGACGCGTTGACGGATGCGCTTGAGCCTTGAGCGTGCACTGCAGGAGCTACAAAGCATTTTCACAAAGGATATTTCAAGCAAGTTTCTCAAGAGCTGTTCGAAAACGAGAGCCCCAACACTCTGCTTGGTCTTATCATGTAAGTCGACGTCGTCACGCTATCTGATGGTATATCAGCTTCTTACATCTTAACAGCATTGAGTGAGATCACGCTGCTGACTTCGTGATTTCTGGAGTCCTTTCCTTCCGAAGCTTCAAACCACGATACGACGGTCCACTAGTACAAAACTATACCTTGTTTATCTACAAAGCTCATTTCTTCGTCTTTTGTCGAAGACAAAGACTTATGCCCGAATCCCGATATCACGAAGCAGCTCAGATCACTCCCAAGGTTTTGCAGGACCTCGACTACTTGCTGCATTCCATCAATATCAGAACGCAGCATCACAACAAGCGGGGCAATCTACGTAGGAATATCTGTGGGAATCACGAAGGCAGCGCGCTCATGGTTGCATCCCGTGGATGGGCCGATGGGCCTATACCGTCACTTGCATTCAACTATGATGTTACCCAATTCTACTCGCTGCGCTCGCAATCAGTTCAATTACTCCCGATGTCAACGGAGCATTTGTGATCCAAGGAAATATTATATGCAATCGAAACAGTGACACACACTGATTCAACGCGATAACATCCAAGGTAGAACCTTGTTGCAACTAAACCCCCTGAGGTTCTCCTTGTATACATCTAATTGTAACAAGATGAGCAAGCGTTGTATGTGCCATCACTTTCCTTCCACTTCAAGTCTCCGTTCTGACTAGAATGGTTAGTCCCCCACTGGCGACATTATTTGATTCGAGAGTATGGCTATACAAACCCTGCGTGCAGAAACAACAAGGTGTGTAGCTGTAAAATCCCATAGAAATGTACTGAATAACACTATCATTGAGATAGACGTACTATTCAAACCTCTCCAATGTCACCATCATCGCTCCCCTTGAAGATGGTTTGTCGATCGAGGATATCAAAGTCCCAAATCAACGATCATATACGGGTAGAAAGCCTGTCATACCATCCTCTCTCGCTGATACCCCCAGCGCCAGCCTTGGCATCGATGGACTGTTGAAGACGTTGAACAGCACTCTTGGCACCAAATACGACCTCACCCCTTCTCTGTCATCCCTTCTTCAAGCGTACATCTCGGATGAATATGACTTTGGTACTATATATGGTTATCTCCGCCCCTTATGGTTTGACTGCGACCTGAACGTCATCCAAGATTCACTGCGCACCTCTGAAGCGATGGACCAAAAAATACGACAAGAAGCGCTGGTTGATGGCCAGATCACTGAGGAGGGACTTCGCATGCCCCCTAGGCGCGTCTGGGATCTCTTCAGCAATAGGGTGGTGCCGTGGTGGGTTGTCTTGCGTACACCATGGGGAATATCACATGCCTGGCTGGATAGAACCCGTCGCGAAAGTGTGCTCACTCCCATCAATGGACATGAATGGCCCGTGCCCATCCCAGAAGATGCCAATCTCGATCTCGTCCGTATTGAAATGCTGAATCTCGGAGCAGAGTATGCATGGCTGGACGTCCTCTGTTTGAGGCAAGAAGGGGGGAAAAATGAGGACCTGCGTGCGGGGGAGTGGATGTTGGATGTGCCCACCATCGGAAATGTATATGTCTTGGAAAATGTGTTTTACTACTTCAACGGGCTTGGACGACCCTTGGAGCATGGTTTCGATTCCGATAGTGTTCGGAGTTGGTTCAAACGCACATGGACGTTGCAGGAGATGAGTGACAATTGGACGATAGGCGGGGGTACGGGCGACGAGATATTGAACGACGAAGTACGGGAAAGATTCAAGTCACAACTGGTATCCATGGAAGGGGTCGTGTTGGATGTGGTTCGCTGGCTATTGCTGTTGCGGGATCGCACATCCGAGAAGGATGTGGATAAAGTTGCAGCCCTGACATACTTTTTGGCATCCAACGGCACACAAGCACACAATGAAACACGACCCACCACATCTACCACTCATGATTACACAAAGATCGACCCCATTTCAAACGATAATTCCATCGGAACAGATGATCCAACCTCAACCATAGCACCGGCATACTCTGAGCTGGAGTCTGCTGAAGATGCTTGGACAGCTCTAGTGATGGTGATGAGTGGGTATTATCGTTCAAATATGCTCTTTTTGTATCATGAACCCGGGCCCGAAAAGAATGCATGGAGACCATCATGGCAGCAGGCTATGAACTGGGATACACCAAGTCTCTCTTCCGCTCTTTATGGGCTCGTTCATCACAATATGAAGATGGGTACCTATTCATACGATGGTTGGTGCATTGAATCGGTACAGGTGCAAGGATTGGCCATGCCAGTACCAGCGCCCCGCAAAGGACACTTGATTGTCCAAACCCCGAACGGAGAGGAGCATCAATACGAAATTTCCGCTAGCCATCAATACTCAATACCGGATGGCGAATATTCACTGCTACTATGCGATACCTATATTATGGATACAAATGAGACTCCATGCGTTGTCGGGAAAATGCTACCCGATCAAACATTCATAAAGACATCGGTGTTCGAAATCATTGACTGGCCGGAGGATATAGCGAAGTGGGCGAGTCTGGGTGTTAAGGAGTCGAATACTGTTCTTCGTTGAACTACTTAAACCAAAGTCGATTATCATTTCTGTATATGCTTCGGAAAACCATCACTCCTCGCTCCATAAAATGATATACCTTGCATTGAATACTACTTCTGGTGCTAAAACCATGTTCATTCCCTCCATGCTGCCTTAATATAAGATGAATAATCTTACAGATCTCCATTGCAGCAAGCACGCTCCTGATAAGTGGTACCTTTCAAGTTTCCGGTGAGTCCTTGTCTGTCTCGCAAACTATGGTGAAAACAAATGACAATGAAATTCGAAACACATTCTGTATCGATGTGTTGTACTAACTAACGGCGTCCAATGAGAATGGAAAACCACGCGCAGGAAGGAAAAAGACTTGGGATAGTACTACTTTGCTCAACCGAAGAGAAATGTTAACACCTTACACTAAAGGACAGCAGATGCCACCAACGACTCCTAACTTTGAGTACAGTGTTGCCTCCAACTATGCGAAATCTCTTAGTCTACGGGAAAATATTGTTGTTTCCTGCAGGGTGAAGAGAACGATGAACGCTGCGTCAACCAAGAAATCGATGCGCTTACCTATCGTGCTCGGCTCTGTATCAGTATACATACACAAGGATATTGATTCGCAAGGTTGACTCCGTCTTGTGACCTCTGCCTAGGAATGATGCGACGAGAAGGATATCAAACACAACCTGTGTTTTGATAGACGGCAAAACATCTCGGTGGGCGCGTTGAATTCAGGCGAGGGAGGCAGAATGAGAGTAGAGTCGTGATGGTGAAAGGGAGGGATACACCTCGTCGTAATGGGACCCAGTCGATGGAGGACAAGAGCATTGACGATGACTATAGTGATCATGGTCAACATCACATCATAGCTGCAGAACCATCTTTTGGCGCAACATATACTGACAAGACTAAGGAAAAACTCGATCAATACCCGGTGTAGTCACGTCTGATCCGGTGACAACGAGACTAGTGCTTGCAGATAGCAAGTCAGATTCTCTCAGCGCGTCATCTCTCAACGTTCAACATCCAAGCGGCAATCGGATAGCTTGACGTATAGCAATCCCAATCACCTTCTCGACTCGGTGATGCTATCAGCACTTTTACTAAATCTTATTGGACGGCAGCATGCTGATTGGGAGAGGGAGATCGTGCAATGCGGTTGTTGCCGTCGGGTTGGGGGTGCATTGATTGACCCAGTCTCCGATTGTGGCCTCGTCAAGGGCAAAACGCGCGCCTGTTGTCCAGTTGTCCATTGTAGGGTGGGGGGCGGAGTGGTACCTACACGCATCGAGCCGGAACAACGAAGCGCCATTCGGAATCGAGAAAGAGAAAAGGTTGGCATTTGGAATTCTCACTTTCCACCCGTACCTGATTTCAATAGCGGCGAGGTGATACGATTACACAAGTAAAGGCGAGTCGCGAGAAGGAATGGAAGAAGCGCGTATTGTACGGTTGTATGGATAAAAACAAATGTTAGATCACAATGGAGAGGGATGGTTCGTATTTTCACCCAGTCCGATGTTCTGCGGTCAAAAACCTGATTTCTCCTGTGGTCGTTCGAACTTCCATCATAAGAGAGGCCATTCAACACTGTCTCCACCCTTTTCTTCTAATAATTTTCCGCACCACCCATCCGTAGATCCTGCCAGAGCTATTGCAGTTCCCTAGCTGCTACGGCTCCTGCCTTTGGGTTCCTCTTCCCTCGTCAAGCTGCGGCTCGTGAAAGCCTGCATTGAATGGAACGTCCCCCGAGAATGATGGGATTCCTGAATCCTCGAGTGGTTCGCCAGAATAGAGCTCGGTTGGCGGCGGAGTGGAGGCATCTTACGCTGAGGACGACCCAACCCTCCATCATGGCAGCGCTAGCGATCAGGAGGGAAATTCCGGGGCAGCTCATCATCTCTGGCTCCGGATCCTTTGAAGTACGGTCGTCTGGTATACGTGAGGGCGTAGTAATATAGCGTAAGGTTATTCGGATACGACGCGTCTCCCTGACTGAGAAGGTTTCTAACTCTTCAGTCGTTAGGTCGTTTTGCTGTCGTTCGAAGACGAATTAGCGTTGGGTTTCCCGACAGTCCAAGATCGTCCGGTGGTATATTCCTGTGTGCTCCTCACTTAGCCCATTGAACGATTTTTTCAGGCGAGCAGCACTTGCCTCTTTCTGCTTGAGGAATGTAATTTGAACCATCCACCCAAGGGAAGTCTGACTATCCTGCTCGACCAGCATCAGGAAAGTTTCCTCGGTCGCTGGTTGTGTTGGCGGATAGAACTTGAAGGGTGTATGCACACAGAAGTGTGGAGCATAGATGCCGGATCTCCCCTCCCGCAGTCCATCCCCGCAGACCCTCCATATCCACCTCGCTCATAGCTTGTGGCAGCGCTGAACGGACTTTGTCACCCCCAAATCGAGGAGAGGTCTATCAAAGGGTTAACGCTTAGTGAAAGAATGGAGAAAAGATAATTCACCTGAATAAAATAACGCGTCTTCCTTGGTGCACATCCCAATGTGACTCAGGTCTCCCTTGTACCCTTTTCGTTGCCATAGGCGGCTTGTTTGTAGGAAATCGATACGTGCAAAGGGCGCGACCGAATATTGAGGTTGGATGTTGAGGCTTTTAGCGTCATTAAGGACGAGAGCGGGCGTGAGCGACCCGAAGATCTACTTGGATTCAGCCAAAGAGAAACATAATTATGAAGATATGACTCACTTTCAACTTCTAGCTTCTAGCTGCAACTTCATCCACCTTGTTCCACTCGCCTTTTAAAACCTGTACTTGCGCCTAGGGAATCTGGGTTAACTTATTCCTAGAAAAAAGATCACGTTAAAGCTGAAAACTGGTTGGACGTCGGTATAATTGTACCATGTCAGTACATACCCATGGCCCTGCTGAATTTACGGAGGTTTTCCCTCCGCCTGTTACGCTCGACAGTCTCGTTGAACTGTCTCCCGATAATGTTGGCTCGTACGATAGTCATGGTAAGAAATGGCGTTGATGACTAAATATGGAACGACAATTTTGACGTTTATCCGTCGGGCCGTGTTCCCTGATCCTGACGATGATCATCGGCTTGCCGTTCCAGTGGCCTGATATCGTCGCGGGAAACTGCTCGCCAATGAAAACCCGAGGTGTATTCATCATCGACAATCTCCGATGGTAGCACTGTTTTCGGTCCTACGAGTTGCCATCGATGCTCTACGAGAAATCGTCTCTTCGTATCGCCGCGTCTCCAAACGGATAAAGCAATCTCCTGGACTCCCAGTTTCCAATCCCACTACACCATTCTGGTCGATCCCGGCGTCGCCAATCCAAAAAGAAGGCTCATCTGCACCTCTGCCAGCATGCGCGGACGTTGTGATTATCGGGTCTGGGATAACGGGCACGTCGTTTGCGCGCACGCTGCTTGATACAGGCGGGTCTTTGGAGGTCGTGATGTTGGAAGCAAGGGATGCATGTTCTGGGGCTACAGCACGGAATGGAGGACATATCACGCCGCCGCTGTACCACGACTACCTCGATTTGAAGAAGAAACACGGCGCAGAGGCGGCGAAGCAGATCATCCAGTTCCGGCTTTCGCACCTGGACGAACTGATAAGCGTTGCAGAGGAGGAGGGCTTGACGGAAGAGAGCCAGTGTCGCAAGGTGGATACCTATGATGTCTATTTTGACAAAGACGTATTTGAAGGCGCGAGGGAGAAGCTGGAGCGCTATCTCGAGGAGCTGCCGAACGAGAAGAGTGGCTGGGGTACAACAGAGGGACCGGCGGGAATGCAGCTTGCAGACGGGGTGTGCGGGGTCATATCGACGACGGGCGGGGCGGTGCATCCGTATCGGCTTGTTACGGGAATCTTGTCAAGGCTACTCAAGACGTACTCTTCGTTCCGGCTATACACGCACACTCCCTGTCTTTCCATCCACGACAATATTGTCCACACCTCCCGCGGTGATATCCGCGCCAAACACATCGTCCACGCTACCAATGGATGGACGTCCCACCTCCTCGCGCCGATGCGGGAAAAGATCGTTCCCGTGCGTGGCCATATGACGGCACAGCGCGCAGGAACTGGCTTGGACGACGGATGGTTAGGAACGCGGTCGTTTGTTTTATACCCAAGCGCGTCTGAAAATCGATGGGACTATCTCACCCAACAGCCGCCCAACCCTGCGACACTCGGAGAGAAACCTCACGCCGAGTTTATGTTTGGCGGCGGCATCGAAATGGGCACCCAATCCTTCTTTGACGCTGTCGGATGTGCTGACGACAGCCAAGTCGAGTTTCGAGTGTCTGCATACCTTGGTGGGGCGCTGGCGGCGTATTTCGGAAAATGGTGGGGAGGCGAGTCGGCTGACGAGGATGACGATCACTTTGAGAGAGGGCGCGTGAAGAAGGCGTGGTCTGGTGTCTTGGGTGTTTCTGCGGATGGATTGCCGTGGGTTGGCAGCGTTCCTTCAAAGGTGTCGGGCAGATCGGAGGGAAGCGAGTGGATTGCGGCGGGTTATTCGGGCGAGGGAATGGTCCACGCGTGGATGAGCGGAAAGGCGTTGGCGTACATGGTGCTGGGGAAAGACGTTGGTTGGCTCCCCACCCCGTTTCGCGTCACAGAAAAAAGGTGGAAAAAGGCAAACATCGCGTCTCTGCTATGACCATACTGCTTGTAAGTATACCAAAAATTATGCTTCGGAAATATCCGAAACATTCTTCCCTCCAACTGTCACGACTTTTTGTATCCTTCTGACGCTGGACTGCAGACGTTGGCACAAGATCTAATTCTTCGCTCAAAGAAAATGACAAATTGCGTTTGGCGGTCCAGTTCTCGACTCACTTGCGCACATATACCAAATACAATATTGACAATGCAGCTGCGGCATATAGGACGCGTACAACCGCTAAAAATCTAAATTCTCTTCCCCGCTTCCGGATCAAATCAGCCCGTCGTCTTGTAGCTATCCGAAGATACGGCGATTTGTCTTGACCATGGCGTGGAAACGTGCGTGTGTTGTGAGATCGACGTCAAAATACTTACTGGCCGGGTTCAGACAAGGTCCTGGTTTTTTCTACACAAGTCTTTTCTCCTTCACCGTCTTCCGTGGACCGTACTTGACAGTCGCGGGTCTTGTCGTGTGGGACGGAAGCGAGGATGAATTGTTGGAATGTATGGGTCGCCCTGGCTGCGTTGATCAATCCTTGCAAGGAACGAGTAGAGTACCTATAACAGACCTCGACCCGACAGCGCGTAGGCTGCAGCCAAAGACGAGTCCACATACCTTTGTGACACAATGGATCAATGGTAGATCGTCTCCAGCTTATTTCAAGATAGCAAACCAACGTTATACTGTATGAGAAAATCACGGTTCGAATCCGTGTTGTGGCAATGGCGTGGGCATATATAGTATTTTTGTGCCTGCACTATTAAAAGAAACATACAATATTCTCAGTTCTGTGGGCATTGGATTATACCAAACGTTGGAACACATCGTCGAGGTGTTCGTGGCTACACATAACAAGTGCTTCATATATTTCTCTTGTAGGTATACGAAAAATCACCTGTCGGATATATCCGTGCAGTCCTTCCCTCTTACCCTCACTCTGGATTCGAGACGTCTACACGCTGTTTGATCAATTCTTCGACGTTGGGCAATTTCCTTGCATGACTGGGAAAATGTATCCAGGCGAATGCTCTCTTATCCTCCCCAACACACGCTTGATGGATGGAAAAAGTCGAAGAGAAAGTGTTTCGCCACTCGGTTCTCGTTTTGTAAACGGGCGAGGGTCATACTGCATGAATTCCAGTCAGCGTCTCAGGATTTGACGTCAAACAATGAAGAGATTACCTCTTCCCCGAGTATGTTGACACTTCTAGACGGCTACCTGTCACTTGTATCCTACCCCCAAGATCCTACTACACCGGCTTATGAACAGCGCCTACATCATTCGTTCGTTCTCCTTACCATCCCTTCCACTCGCGCGTCCTACTCAACATACGCAACCATTATCTCGTTGCTCACGCCAAGTAGGACGAAGCCCTTCCTTCACTCAGCTCTATCGAGACTTGCGCCCTTCTCACCTGACCCTTGTCCCAGATCAAGCCCCCGAGAAACCGCATTCTTATATCATTCCCATTCTCTGCATATTAGGCTGTCATGCGTTACTGAGTCGGCTCACCTGGGATTTCGACTCCGTGCTTGGGAGTATGCCATGCGGCATCTTCCAAATGTGCAGTATTTCTAGGTCGCTTGAACAGATGGCTGGATCAGATGTCGCGGTCATCCCTTCCTTATGTGATGGATCCTTCGGCAGCGATGCCTAGGTCTTTACTGAGCACCGTGAACCATAAGGTTCAAGACCGACATCTTAGCTCACGGTGTATAAGGGTTGGCGGGAGCCCAATCATGAGTACCAAGGGAAAAGCATCGACTAATTACGACGTGGACTGTATTAGATCGTCAAATTTTGGACAATGACATGTTTGACCTATTAGTCTCCATACTAATCCACTATGAACCCGTCACTTTTGAGTGCTTCCCAACGTGCAGTTAATGCAGGATCGTCAAATGTCAAGGGTTCATCAAGGTAAACCCTTTCTAGCATTACACCTTCCTCGTCTTCATCAGCGTCTTGGTTGTCCTCTTCGTCTGCTCCTTCGTTGTTCTCTTCGACATCTTCTGTTTCATCTTTCACCTCCTTACCATCTTCGCCCTCGCCTTCGCCCTCGTCTTCGGTGTCATCCTCTATTTCACTCTTCATCTTCTCCCTGTCGTCCTCTTCGTCGTCCCCTTCATCATCCTCTGTTTGATCCGTACGTGATTCCACCATCTGCAAAAGTGGCTGATGGTCGGAAATTGATTCTGATCCCCGTAAATTAAGGGCACGAAGTTCAGGAAGGATATCGTCATTATCGTCCGAACGCGTAAGTGCAGAAAGCAAGTCTTTTTCGACAATTTTAGTTGAAACGGCGAGGTATTCTAGGTTTGTGGCACGGGTCAGAAGCTCGATCAGGCCGGTCTTCCCAACTTTGCTCCTGGGTGCAGTCACTTCTAATCGCCTTAATTTACGACAGTGATGATGAGGTAGAACTTCCGGGAACGCAAAAACAGTGCTGTCGCTGTCCTCGTTGTCCAGGTTGAAAGACAAGTTAGACAATTCGGGAAGCTCTAGAGATTCGAAAAGATGGGCAATGGATGAAGGCGCCACGTCGTCCCATTCCGAAATTACCAGTCTGGTCACTTTGGGCATCAGGATAGGAGGATTTAGGTGTTCGAAAGGCTTTGAGCCTACAAAGTCTACCTGCAGTTTTTCAATGTTGGGTGTTTTGCGCAGGAAGGAGAATATGTGTTTAACAAACGGTCCATGAATTGTCAAGTTTGTTAGCCCGTATCCACTGTCAGGAAGATAGACGTGACGGCATAATGATGATTCAATTTCCAGTATGCGGAGGTTCTGAGCCATCTCGAAGGCATGGATAGGTAAGGCAGCGTCCTCCGGTAGGTCTATGTCGAGATAGAGAAGCGACTCGAGATACGATCCATAGATCGAGAGCACCGCGAGGGACTTGGCAGGGATGCATGCGCGCAAGTGCTTCCAATAAGGTATGGAAGTTAGGAGGACAGGTATGAAGGCGTGAGAGGATATATCTTTTACGCTCGACAGTCTGATCGTCAGCTGGTACTGACGCGCCCTTTGAATGTGTAACCCGAGCATAAACTGGTGCAGATGTGCATCTTTAGGCTTGAGGTACTGCTCAAAATCTATAGAGAGGCACCTCCACAACGATGCGGTAAATAAAGATACTCTGCGCCAAGAACGACAGACTTGAGACAGTGTCCATGGCGGCTTGCGCGAGTCAAGGGTATTGGGCGTGTTGTCTGCATCGAGGAGGTCGTAGACCTCATAGACGCAGAATGAAAAGATGTGCCTGAGTACGTCTTCAGGAATAGAGCGAATGGGGTGCAGCAGTGTTTTAGCGGCACGCAGATTTTCCGTGACTTTTGCTTGACCGTCCAGAAGCGCGTTTAGCATATGCTGGGTGTGATCAATCTTCTCCTTCAATGCCGAAAGTAGATTTGAGGATTCGGATGCAGTCGCAAGTAGGGATACGCGCTCTGTTTCCAGCAAGGGACCATTGCATTTTAGTAACGCTTGGATTCGCGGATCGTCTGAAATTGACTTTGGAATATTAGGACACGAATGCAAAGAGCAGGCCGAGGATATCGGAGGAGAAGGACGTGCTGCCATGGAAGAGATCCTGGACGCAAGTTACTACATTTTCGTCATTTCAGAACATGGAACACATACGTGCAATCCAAAACGTTGTACGATCTAGCGCGATTTAACTGAATCAAATGGGTTGAAAAAGTTCTGCAGATGTCTATCAGATTAATCAAACAGCCATTTGAGCTTTAAATTCTATGGCAAGTTCGACAAGAAACGCACATTACGGTGTCTGAAAGAGTCAGCGGCGGCCCTGCGTAGCGACTCAATTCCTTGCTGTCGTAGAGCAGTGATAAGCTGGGTCCTGATGTTGGAGTCACCAGAGTAGTAAGACGCTTGATTAGCAAACTTCTGCTGACGATGGTGCACGGAACAGGACGGTAGAACTTAGAATGAAGGATTCAAGGAAGGTTGAAAAAGTGTCACGTTCGACGACTGATCACGTGACTGTGATAGTCGCGTCAGTCAATGTCACGCCAACTCTCCTCAACTCTCTGCCCTATCTCTGCCCCGCCGTGCCCCATTTCTCAGTCTTTCTCAGTGTCGCAGGAGCCGGGCCAAGCTCGTACGCTTGGACAGACGATAATTATATCACCGCCATGATTCGAGTTCATATAGAAAAGGTGGGAAATGTCAAATATCCTAATGTTGCTAAGTTTATCTCGTAGATAGCGCCTGGCCTTGTAGATATGCAAAATTACGCGTCGAACAACCCTTCCCTCCTATGTATCACAGCCTTACTACGGATTTAACACCTTGACCCATTATTCAGCCGTTCCCTGCTATGTATCGTGCTTCATTGAGCTACAGTCAGATGACAGATGATGCTATCATTATAGACTGAGGTTGCATGAATCAGAGTCAGGCCGCCCAGGATTTCAACACATCGAACAATATCGAGGACCCGCGTATGTCCAACCCTAAGGCATATTTTACATGCCTTGTTGACGAATTTCACAGCCGCAGTTTTACCAAAGGAGAGTTATATTACAGACGAAAGATCAATACGCGAAGAATCAGGAATACAAGTCCTGCCATTAAGCACCGATTTTTCTGTGGGTGCCTGTAGATGGGTATTCAGTTACAATCCCTTTGACCGCGAGGTGCAGATCACCCAATAAGTCTGAGGAGGGTTTAAAAGGCAGAGAAGTAACCAGGTTGTTGGCCTCTTCCACTAGTTTCACGAGTTCCTTGCCATCGCAACGTTCGTGGAATATATTCCCCCAAATCCTTACACCGCTCCTTAAAAACACGGGAGTCCCAAAATTCCAATCTGAAGTCCATGTCTTGATAGGAGCAGTTGATACGCCTCCTCCACAGGAAGCGACTGCATCGATGATAAGTGGCGATAAGTCAGCTTGTTATCTATAGCAGGGTTGGATGAGATCACAGAAAGGGTGCTTGTTATGCCGAAGGAGACTGTCGAGGGGAAATAACACGAGATCAAGATTTGGACTAGTGGGAATGTTGGAGAAATTGGCGGGGAGAAGGGTAGCAATATAGTGACATATGGGTTGATGGAGAATAAAATTTGCGGCGGAATAGACAGTGAAATAACCATTCCCCGAAGTTAGTGGTAACGGTGCTGATAACGGTGATAGCTCGATTTCTCGACGCGGACGAGGACAATAATGAATCGCAAAGCAACAGTATGTTATTAATACTTGTGGCGCACACGTTCTACACACAAAGGAGCTACGAGTAGAAGAATAAGGAGATGGGTTTCAGAATTCAACTGTGCAAAACAAAAAAGCGCACAAGTCCAGCAACAGTCATAGTTCAGAGGATCATAATTCCCCCAACCCGAAGATATTCTCTCTCGCACAAAACGGGGCCCGTTCGTGCCGAGACCAATCGTGGTTACCCGTTCAAGTCGTTTCAACGGGAAACCAATGCTCGGTCCGACTCACGCAAAAAACAAAAATTTGCGCCAGTCTCGAAAGACTCGCGCGGAAGACTTGCTGTGAGAGTAAGCCCTAAACCGAGGAAACTGCCTTCTTTGAAGACAAAAACACGCTGGAATAGAGACAAGTCAGCATCCATTGCAAAATCTCAAAGAAATGTCAGCCCTCAACAAACGGCGACTATTTACTCAGTTACGACGGGATACACAGGGTTGAGCAGAGGCTAGGGTAGTTGACTCCTTTTTTAGAAAGCGAATCGAAGCTAAAAAGGCATGGTTTGCGGTCGTGCATATGGAAAAACTAACCGTAGTCCAGTTGGACCCGAGGGATACACAACTAAAGAAAACCGGGGTTAGCACTCAATAACTGAAAAGAAATGGCGCAGAGAAGTACATGTATACCAATTGAGCACCACTTCGTCCAAATTCCATATTTTCGATGACATTAGTTGTACCGCCTTGACGACGCCGTGGCCTTGCTCGCCAGACGTCGATACGCTATGTCGGCGCAAAAGTCGTTGTACAAGAACACACCTAGGGCCAAAACTCGAAGGCCCACCCGCTGACCAAGAGTTGTCCTCCCTGTCCTTCGCACCTCCCTCAATCCTTGTTTACTGACTCGAGCCTTGAATAACTCTCATCACGCCTTTGGGAAAGGAATGGCGTCCTCGATACAGTCGCGAGCAGTACTGGATGGCACTGGTGGTAGGCGGCTGGCAGAGACATGATGAAGAGAGATGGAGACATTGAGCGAGGGTCGAGGTCGAGTTCATAGTTCCTCACTACCTATCAGAAGACCCTTCCTCTCTCAAAGTGGTCGAGGTCGGATATCCAGCCATTGATATTGCATCAAGTGGAAAGGAGGCTGAGGTGAACGAACAAGATAAAAACTCTATCTCAGCGAATGATGTAGGCACTGTTCATCAGCCGGTGTAATAGGATCTTGGGGGCAGGACGCAAATAACAGGTTGCAGAGGGGAGGATAGTTCCAATTCGCATTCAGCTGTAGATGCATCAGCAGATATTTGAAAATAGAAGACAAGACGCACATGTAGAACCTTTCCAATTAAGCCCTTGCTATGCACATAGAAGTGATCTCGACCGATGACAAGCAACGTTGTATGAAGTCTAGGATCCAGCATTGAAGCTTGAAGAGGTGGTCACCGAGAGACGTTATACGGGGCCTCTTCATTGTTTGACGTCGAAATCTTAGGACGCCGACTCGAAACCATGCGATGTCCTACGGTGTCGTCTTCGTCCATTTGGTACGGGCAAACGAGAACCGGAAGGCCAAGCCAAACGCGATCTCTCATACTGTTTGACATTTTCATTCATCAAGCGGCTATGTAATAATCTGAGTGTTGGGTATAAGAGAGTATTCAAGATGCATACCCAACGTTGCGAAGAGTTAAATTGTGTACCATGGTCTTGAATCCAGCGCGAAGACAGTGAGAAGGAAAGATCGGATTTTTCCAACGCGTGATCTACAAGATGAATATAAACAGACGTGATGTTTCCTTCTTTCCACCTCTTCTTTGCGACGCGAAACGGGGGTGAGAGCCAATCAACGTGTTTCCCGAGCAACGTGTACGAGGCCGACGCCTTTCTGCTCATCCGGGCATAGTCGGACCATTCCCCGCCGCAATCCGCTCTTGTCTTTCCGGCCTGCCCGACATCGAGGGAACACTGCTAACCTAGGGCAGACCATCCGCAGAGATGCCCCAAATGCCGGACTACACCTTCTTCACGTGGCCTCTCTCAAAGCAGTCATCCTCCTTGTCAGTCGATTCTCCTCCCCACCATTTCCCAAAATATGCCACCAGTGCTCCACCAAGGTATGCCGACACTCGTAACCCAATTTGGCGGTCGTCAGTACACCCGACGGCATCAAAGAAGGACGGGGTGCCCATCTCGATGCCACCGCGAAACATGAACTCTGCATGGGCCGAGTATCGCAGGGTTAGGCGACTGCTGGGTGAGACAGTCCCATCGATCCTCGGATGCGCCTGGGTATAAGACGAACGACCGTGTACCAAGCCGTCCGTCGTCCTAGCCAGTTTCTGCGCGCCGTGCCGGAATATGGCCTCGCACGGGAACGATCTTTTCCCGCATTGGCGCGAGGAGGTGGGACGTCCATCCGTGGACGATATGTCTGGCGTGGATATCGCCGCGGGAGGTGAACGATATTGTTGTGGATGGGAAGACAGGGAGTGTGCGTGTATAGCCGGAATGAAGAGTACGTCTTGAGCAGCCTTGAGAGGATCCCCGTAACGAGTCGGTATGGATGTACCGCCCCGTCCCGCCCGTTGTCGAGATGACCCCGCACACCCCGTCCGCAAGCTGCATTCCCGCCGGTCCGTCCATCCAGCCACCCTTCTCACTTGGCAGCTCCTCCTAGTAACATCCCAGCTTCTCCTTCGCTCCTTCAAACATGGTATAGTGGTGGTGTGATGCCCCCATTCCGCGCTATGGCCCACGAACACGCATCCCTCGTTTGCAAAGCAGTGTACGCACAAACACCATGCCCGCTATTCCAGACCCGATAACCACAACGTCCACGTACGGCGCTGGCAAAGGTGGAGATCTTGATGAACCAATCCTTATGGGGTAGTCAACGAAATTTCAATGTTTCATGCAAGAGGAAATAAAACGAGCAGCCTCCATGTGCAAATAGAGTAACATCCAAGCTGTAAAAGGGGAGGAACATAATGAAAAGAATTGTCGCGCGTAGTTGAAAGTAGGTTGCAAAGCGGATCCGGAGGTGGCGGCAATTTGGGCCCGATACTGGTAGGGGGGAAGTAAATTAAATAATGAATAAATAAACTAATAAATAACCCTATTAGGAAGCAAGAGCTCGGGGCATGGCCGTACTTTCATCCTTCCATCGATTCTGGGTCATCTGTTGGAATTCAGGGATATGGGCATGGGCGAAGCGTAGTGAACGGACGTCGTAGTGGTAAAAGGTAAGTTAATTGTCGTACGAAAACACAAATATGTAAATAGTAATCTACCTAAATATAGTAAGTATCCGGCCAGGGTATATAGCGAGTTCGATTTCCAACATCATCGTAGCACAGATTTTCTACCACTTTTATATGACAGAAGTATAATGCAACCTTTGCGCAGCAGGAATAGTGCAGACTGTCTGAAAGTCATTGTAACCTAAATCACTATTCATGGAAGACTCGGATAGTGTCAGATACAATAAAACAGACATAATCCTGTCTTCATTTAAGCAATTCACCTATCAAAATAACCAGAAAACGAATGTCCGCAATAAACTAGTTATGTTTTCCTTTGTGCTGAACAATTTACTGAGCAATGGAAACCTTCGGAGAAGGCTTCGTATAGAAAATATATCATAGAATGGGAACATTTCTCTTCCTGTGCTCTTAGAAGCTTGATATGGTTTCCTGGTTTGCCGTTAGCAGCAATGCAAAGGCCAGAAGCAATAGAACTGTGACTAAAATGTTTGTTTTAAGGTCTGACTCTCCTACGTAGACCACATGGCCTGGAAACAAGACACAGAACGTTTCGATTATCTAATTCTACAAGAATATACACTTGAGGATGCATAGAGAAGAGAAAGAAATGCGCAACGCTGATGCGAAGACGAGGTAGGGCATTGATTATGCCGCGCGAAAGAAATCTACATTTGGGCAGATTTCAAACTCAGAATCAGACTCAGTATCCAGTCCCCCTACAAGTAACGAGCGCAATTGCGATACTGGCAATTTGAAACTCCGATTCAGCCTCGGTTCTGCTGCGAAGTTCTAACATCGGTTATTGAATGTGTCTATGTCATCGCGGTCTAAATTTTATGACTCTCCATGCTCTACAAGAAACCACGCTCTCGGATATCCTACATTTGGGAAATGATCTGGCTTCTCAAGGTCTTAACACAACGTTCTTCGTCGACCCTCAAATATGCTTGGTCCGGACAAACTCTTCGCCATCTTCAAGACTCAAATCTGCTAATTTCTGGACAATCACTCGTTTCCTCGTGCTTTTTCGATAGATGCACTATCTCTAGGCTACTCATACCCGAACGAACCTCGTCTATCTTCCTTCCTCAATCGGTCATGGCACAACCAGTCGTCGCCAACGAGAAAGGCCACGTCGAGAGCAGCACCCCATCACTCAGGCAGGTCAAGTTGGATTTTGAAGATTTTCAATTTCTGACTTGTGCATAGGTCGCGATGCTGGGATTTGTTCATTTAATGGGACCAGGTAGGCGACATCCACCCCTTTCTTGACGGCTATTGAACACTATCCCTGTATAGGATCGTTCAAGGCAGTATGAGTTATGGCTTGTACATCGGATCCTCTCTGTGCTTACTATCCTCCTATCCCTTGTTAATCGAAGCTGATATCATTTCTAGAGCCATGAACATTCATTCCAACGTCGACGACTTCGTTGTCAACCTTTTTTTTTTTTACGTGCGCTGGTTTCTTGTAGACCGCACAGGGCTCGTTGATGACAGCGTACCCCACCGCAAGGCGAAACGGGAAATTTATCGGGGGGTTTTTTTGTCAAATTTCCACCTCGGCGGCGTTGTCGGAGCGTCTGTTACTGCTGATTTCCCATTTCTCTCAGCAGTAAGTACCCGAACTTTCGTGACACACAACTGCATGTTCATCCGTGCTTACAGGCCAATACTGTTGATAATGGGGTTATGTGCGTTGACATTTTCTGACATTTACTTTCTACTTAATCTGTTTCTAGATCGGATTACCGTCCTTACACTCATCGATGTTCTCATTCCGATGCTAACGGCGAAGCCCGACAAGATGATTCGTTCCGATGGAACGAAGGTTACGACACCCTGAAAGACCGAAATTCTAGGTCAATTCGTGACACTGAAGACGGATTCAATGACCATCCTTCTCTTTTGCATGTTCTTCGCTTCCAGCTGGTTCTACGCATGGTATCGGTACCCATCTCCCTTCTCTGGATCCATCTAACCAACGCTTCAACTCCATCCATAATTCAGGGGCTTCAACGGCTCCATCCTCTGCATCCGTGCCCGAGGCTTGAACAACATCTGTTACTGGATCTCCCAAATCATCGGGTCCATCCCCATTGGTCTCCTCCTCGACTGAAAAATCTATCAGCTGTCGTATCCGCGCCTACGTGATGCCTCCTGATGCCTCACATACGTACATGAATATGTTCATTTCAGAAGGGGCTCTCCTCGTCGGAAGTCTCGTGTTTGCGTATCAAGGATCATAATGATCTAGACGACGAGGCCATGTCAGTTCATCTATCTCATTAACTTTGATGGTTTCTCATTATCTTACTTCTAGCGCGCGGATGGATGATAAAGGACATATACGTCCAAATGAAGTTGTTGCCGCTGAGATAAAGGCTACCCAGGCGTCTTTATGATTTTCTATGTTGGTGATTAAGAACGTCGACTTCTTGACCGATGACTTTATACTAGTAAATATCACCCAATTTCGTGCTTGCCGTCCTAACAGGTGCTGATGAAAAAGAGGGTTGATATATCTTGGGGCTAGCCGTCTTCTCTCGAGGTTACCTAGTGGATCCGACTTTATTTCTGGTGTGAATGAATTAACCGCCGTCGGTGGCAGGAGTCTGTTGGTTGAATTCAATTGGCGCGGTTCTTCAGTACTTTAACTTGTTCGCACTTCGGTCACTAGCCTGGGAGACTTTGAATTTCTTTAGCTTTGTTCCTATGCTTCGACCCGACGAGGAAGTCGCAACTTTTCCGAAGATGCTATATGCATATCCATCGTTACGCAACTAAGGGGAGCTGGGATCTTGATTGCTGTCCGTAAGTTCTACGTGTCTCGAGGTTATCTAGGCGCTTATGTCGCTTCTGTGAGTGATTGATTTTATGCTCTCGCCGGGGTCTGAGTTTGGCCCTATTTTGCAGGCAACCATGTCCCGCAAGCGCCTCTATCCCAGTGATCTCTTCGGTCCGGAGAAACTCGCGTCGACGGATGCCCTTGAGCGTGCATTGCAGGAGCTACAAGGCATCTTCACAAAGGATAATTTCAGGCACGTTTCTTAAGAGCTGTTCGACAACGAGAGCCCCGACACTCTGCTCTTGGGCTTATCGTGTAAGTCGACATCGTCACGCTATCTGATGGTATACCAGACTCTTACATCTTAACAGCATTGAGTGAGATCACACCGCTGACTTCGTCATTTCTGGAGAACCCCGAGGCTTCAAACCACGATACGATGCTCCACTAGTGCAAGGCTATATCTTGTTTATCTACAGAGCTCATTTCTTCGTCTTTTGTCGACGACGAAGACTTATGCCCGAATCCCGATATTACGAAGCAGCTGATATCACTCCTAAGCTTTTGCGATACCTCGACTACTTGCTGCATTCTGTCAATATCAAAACGCGGCATCGCAACAAGAAGGTTAATCTGCGTAGGAATCTCTGTGGGAACCACAAAGGCGCGGCGCGCTTATGGTAGCATCCCGTGGATGGGCCTATGCAGTCACTTGCGTTTAACTATGGTTTCTTGCATTCGGCTTAGATGAATATCGTGGAAATTGGTGAGTGTGATAGACCATTCCTCATACTTCGACTTACCATAGCGCGCTTAACAGGTAATTTCGGGAGAACACGCATATGTTGAGGATATTTGGAATCAATCATTCACCGGTGCTCCACTGTGACCGACAGGATGTTTTCTTGTGCCTCTTGATCAGGCTGCTCAGTGCTGAAGGTTTTCCTAGTGTTAAATCGACATAATATGAAGGCAATAGGCCAATTTGTTGAATTAAGGGCAGGTGCGTAGAATGCAAAGCTCCAAACAATCACTTTTAAGATGACATTCAATCTTGCCGTTTAGGATAGAAAAAAGAAAGGCTTTTCTGATATGGGCGAGTTTGGTGCTGTACACACTCGGTGGAGCTCATGCGCTTCTGCGCTGATGGTGAGAGAGCATGTGAGAGTGCGACACTACATTGACAATAAACACGGGACAAATCATGAGGTAGTTCTGGATTTGTATCCGAACTTCCCTATGGTCCGTGAGCCTTGGAGACTACATATGTCGAGAGCGCGCTGTTGAAGTAGAAATATAGTACTTAGGACCATCAGTGAATGATCGAAATGCAATTTGAGTCCCTAGTCAACTTAAGCATGACCGGTTATACAGGTCCTCTGGGCTGGCTTTCGGAGAGGAATTCGATACACAAGTGACATGTTCATTGGAAGTCGAAACAGCATGAATTACACAGAGTTAGCTAGCCGTTACAATGATCCCATGAAGACACAAGCGTTTCACCGCGGTCAGGACCAGAATCATGGATTAGGCTGTATGCGTCGCAACATCGGTCCCGCCGCGAGCTCCACCATTAGCCTTCGGTTCTTGCTTTCTACCGGTAGCTGGGTTCCTCTTCCGTCGTCAAGCTACGGCTCATGAAATCCTACCTTAAATGAAACGCCGCCCGGGAATGATGGATATTCCTCAAGTGGTCGCCAGAATAGAGCCAACGAATACGTCGGGACCGCTAGTTTGAAATGATGATTGGTGGTGGAGTAGACACGTCTAGGGCAGAAGTTCTTCACCACAGCAGCGTTGTGATTAAATAGTTATGTTCCAACGGTGGGGGATTGATGCTGCGTCCCTCTTGTTCAGGGAGAGAGCTGCGAAAAAGAGGGAAGCTGTGAACATCTTGTATAACACTTCCCGGGGTGTTCATCGTCTCAGGATCCGTTAAAGTACGGTCGTCTGCTGCGCTACGGGGTCCGTGGTAATACAGCATAAAGTCTGTCAAAGACGGCATATCTTCCTGGCTGTTCGAAGATTAGACAGCCCCCTCTTTCTTGACTGGCATCAGGAAAGTTTCCTTGGCGGTGCGTGAGGAGAAGAGGGGCGAGCGCGTTGTGGTCGTGTTGGAAGATAGAACTGGCTGGCCGAAGGTGGATCTACCCCTCCTTCCTTCCTCTTCTCGCTCATCCGAAATCGATACCCCGCGTTAGCGTTAAACGGAGTCTATCACGCTAGAGAAGATTGAGTAAAGTGATGTGGAAAGGGACAGTATGTTGGTACTAGGTCTACACAAAAGTTAACGTTATTCAAAGAATGGAGGAAGTATAATTCACCTGAACAAATCCCTCCTTGATTCGGACAGGCCATTGGAGGTTGTGATGTTGGAAGCGAGGGACGCAGAACGGAGGATATATTACGCCATGTTTGAAGGAGCCAAGGAGAAGTCGGGGTTGGCAGGGGTACGACGGAGGGACGGGCAGGGGTGTGCGGGATCGTCTCGACGACGGGCGGCGCGGTGCATCCATATCAGCTCGTTACGGGAATCCTATCGCAGCTACTCAAGCTCAAGACGTACTCTTTGTTCCGGCTGGACACGTTCACACACCCCGCGGCGACATTCGCGCCACGCAGAGTTTATGTTTAGCGGTGACATCAAGATGGGCACCTCATCCTTCTTTGATGCTGTTGGATGACAAGCTTCAAGTATCGGCATATACCTTGTGGGGTATATATTTCCGATGTCAACGGAGCGAAGTTTGTGATTTAATGAAGTTTTACATTCAAGCAAAACAGTGACACACTGATTCGAGGTTATAAGATTCTAGTTGGATTCTAGGTAGAGCCTTTTTGCGACTACACTCCACGTAGGTTCCCTGTATACATCTAATTGTAACAGTATGCGTATGTGCCATCATTTCCACTTGAAGTCTTCGTTCTGACTAGAATAGGTAGCGTTCCAAGGCTGGCGACATTTTATGATTCAACGCAAAGGCTATACAAATCCTTCGCGCGCAGACAACTTGAACAAGGTATGTAGCTGTAAAATCCAATAGAAATGTACTGAGTAACAGTATCATTGAGAAAGACATACTATTCAAGCCTCTCTGACGTGACCGTCGTCGCTCCCATTGAAGACGGTTTGTCGATCGAAGATATCAAAGTCCCAAATCAACGAGCCTATACGGGTTCAAAGCCTGTCATACCATCCTCTCTCGCTGACACCTCTTGTGCCAGCCTGGGTGTTGATGGACTGTTGGAGACGTTGAACAGCACTCTTGGCACCAAATACGACCTCACCCCTTCTCTGTCCTCCCTTCTTGAAGTGTACATCTTGGATAAATATGACTTTGGCACTCTATATGGTTATCTCCGCCCCATGTGGTTTGACTGCGACCTGAATGTCATCCAAGATTCACTGCACACCTCTGAAGCCATGGACCAAAAAATACGACAAGAGGCGGTGGTTGATGACCAGATCACCAAGGAAGGACTTCGCATGCCCCCTAGGCGCATCTGGGATCTCTTCAGCAATAGGGTGGTGCCATGGTGGGTTGCCTTGCGTACACCATCAGGAATATCACATGCCTGGCTGGATATCAGCCATCGCAAAAATGTGCTCACACCCATCAATGGATGTCAATGGCCTGTGCCCATCCCAAAAGATGCCAACCTTGATCTCATCCGTATTGAAATGCTGAATCTCGGAGCAGAGTATGCATGGCTGGATGTCCTCTGTTTGAGGCAGGAAGGGGGTCTAAATGAGGACCTGCGTATGGGGGAGTGGATGTTGGATGTGCCCACCATTGGAAATGCGTATGTAGAAGAAAAGGTGGTTTGCTACTTTAATGGGCTTGGACAGCCCTTGGACAGTGGTTTCAATCCTGATAGTGATCGGAGTTGGTTCAAACGCACATGGACATTACAGGAGACGAGTGTCAATTGGATGATAGGTGGGGATACAGGTGACGAGACATTGAATGAGGAAGTACGGGAAAGATTTGAGTCACAACTGGTATCCATAGAAGGGGCCATGTCATCCATGGATGTTGGGCCCTGGCTATTGCTGTTGCAGAATCGCACATCTGAGAAGGATGTGGATAAAGTTGCAGCCCTGACATACTTTTTGGCATCTGATGGCACACCAGCACACAATGAAACACGACCCACTACATCTACCAGTGACACCACTCACAATTATATAAAAATCAACCCCACTTCAAAAGATCTCACCAGAACAGGTGATCCAACCTCAACCATAGTGCCAGTATACTCTGAGCTGGAGTCTGCTGAAGATGTTTGGACAGCACTGGTGAAGGTGATGGGACACTTTCAGCGCTCAATGATGCTCTTTTCATATCATGAACCTGGGCCCAAAAAGAATGCATGGAGACCATCATGGAAGCAGGCTATGAACTTGGATATGCGAAATTTCTCTGTGGATTATTACCCCATTATGCATGGGGTCTTTTTGGAGATGAGTATCTACTCATACTTTGGTTGGTGTGTTGAATCAGTACAGGTGCAAGGGTTGGCTACACCAGTAGCAGTGCCCCGCAAAGGACATCTGATTGTCCAAACCCTGAACAGAGAAGAGTGTCAATATGAAATTTCTGCTAGTCATCAGTACCCAATACCAGAGGGCATATATACATTGCTAGTATGTGGACGACTGCACAGATCAAATGATACTGCATGTGTTGTTGGAAAACTGTTGCCAGATCGAACATTCATAAAAACATCAGTGTTTGAAGTCATTGACTGGCCACAGGATAGAGCAAAGTGGAGGAGTCTGGGTGTTAAAAAGTTGAATACTGTTCTTGGTTGAAATACTTAAACCAAAGTCAATTATAGTTTCTGTATATGTTTTGGAAAACCATTACTCCTTGCTCCATAAAATGATATACCTTGTATTGAATATTTGAATACTACTTCTGTAGGATGACACCAGGGAAACCTACAAGTTGGGGGATTCCACATGAATGCTCACTAACCAATGAGGAGCCAAAAGGTGTCTAACTAGTGAAACAGCAGAGAAGATAAGTAGTGGTAAGCAAGATCTTAGGAGCTGCAAGCAATGATATAGCTAGGAGTAGCTGTGTTATAGCAATGAGGTAGCCTCTTAGTTTACCTCAGCATGGAAGTGTCTAGCTTCATGATGGTTGGATGATAAGAGTATCCTTGTCATTTGTCTGCTAGCTACTTTTATACAAAGATATCATCATGTAATTGTTGTTACTTAATTGCTGAGCTTGGTGCCAAGTGTTGGAAGCTGAGCTAGGGATTGAAGGGAAAGTTATCAAGAAATAAAGAAAGAAAAAGAAAATATTGTTTTGTCACAGTGTCTGTCCATTATTCCTTGTGCCATCCTACAACTTCTGGTGCTAAAAACATGTCTATTCCCTCCATGCCATCTTAATATAGAATGAATAATGTTACAAATTTCCCTCTATCACAGCAAGCATGCTCCTGATAAGCAGTATCTTTCTGGTGAGTCCTTCTCTGTCTTGTGAACCATGGTGAAAACAAATGACTATGAAATTCTAAGCATATTCTGTATCAAAGTGTTGCATTAATTAACAGCATCCAATGAGAATGGCAAACCATGTGCAGAAAGGAAAAAGACTTGTGATTGCTGATAGTACCACTCAGCTTAACCAAAGGCAAATGTTAACATCTTTCACTAATGGACAACAGACATCACTGACAATTCCTAACTTTGAGTATGGTATTGCACCCATCAGCAATTTTGCAACTCACATAGGATCATATGTTAGAACTCATGGTTCACAGGTAAGTGGAATAGAAACTAATGTTCATGGCAATTGCACTAGTGATGCCCTACTACTTACACAGCTTTTATACTACTATACTATGAAGAATGTACTAGAATAAATGAGTGATGTATCACTAAGAAAATGAGTAAGCATCCCAGAGAATATGGGGAGAATGAGCCAGAAGATTCATGCAAGCTCGAACTTCTAAATATAGTAATCTATAATTCAATACACCATAGAGCTATGAATCCTATACTCCCCTATACCCTATAACACAGTATAGGGCTATAAGGCACATGCATGGGTTCTATACCACATTTTATAGGGCTATGCACCCTCTATACATGCAATACATAGGATTATGTAGTGAGATTTTGTTAGACCCAAACTCTGGTAACCCAAACAAGAGTAAACAACCAGCTGTCTCACATTTGGACAATTACTGGATGAGTCTCCTATGTGTCTGGATCACAAGAGTCAAGACTAAGTCTCAGTTCTTAGTGATGAGTGTTCTTTGCATAAAGTTCAGTATGATTAAACTTTAGCTCAAAGCTGGGGCTTCAGAGTGTTACAGGTCCTACTTATATACTAAAGTCCTATATTCTAAATATACATTCATAGTGTAAGAAACAATGAAAATAATGAGCAAGGTGAGTGACTGTTGCAAGCCATAGCATAATTGCTGAAGTCATTTAGTATAGTTATGGAAACCAGTCCGAGGCGCTTATGGATAAGATGAGATAAGGCAAGCACTGAAGATAAGATAGACACTGAAGCACTTAGATAGGAAAATGGAAAAACCATAACATTACCCCTTTGTTAAGGCAGGTGTCCTGACTGCCACTATAGTATACTCTATTTGCCAGCATGAGCATTGCTGGAGTCTTTCTCCCCATATCCATTATTAAAAGGGTTATCTTCAAAGAGGTCTAGAAGTTTGTAAGTTTCCTAAATACAATCTCGAGAACAGGGAAGAAGGGTGTTACGATTTATTCATTTCTTCGCATCTTATCTTATCTTATCACTGATGCTTACTCATATCTTATCCTCAGATCCGCGACTCCACGGAGCCTTCATAAATCTTCACATGTCACACTCCATCGACATGTCTTATTCTCGGCTACCGTGTATTTGGCTTATTCACTTTCTAACACGGTACCCTCATCTTAGTACTCATTACAGACCCTCACTTTAGTATATAAGTAGTGTACTCAAAGCTGTAGATTCCCTAGCTTTGAGCTAATGTTTAATTCATACTGAAACACATTACTTCTCGCTAAGCGCTATTAAGTTAGTCTTGATTGCCAATCATCACAGGACTAGTCGGTGACTGTACGAACACGATACAGCCGACTATTTACCCTTGATTGGAGTTTGGGTCTTACATTTAGCTCAAAGCTTTTTCTTACCCTTCTCCTAGACGTGTCCATGGAAAACGACAATGCCCGTATCATAGCCATCTCACTAGGGATACCCAGCGCCACTCTCCTTTCCATTGCTCTTATTCTTGCAGTTAGGTTTTGCTATAGACCATGATGACAAGTAGAGACACCCCGTATTACCCCCTCAGTCATTACAGACAATACCAATGGCATCCTGCTCAAGCAGCAGCCACCCCGACTCTTCGCACCCATACCACGGTGACCGATCCCAATCAACGAGTTCTCTAGGCCAGGAGTCGATGACAAGGAGGCGAACCTTTCTGAGTCGTCTTCTTCCGAGGACATGGAGAGAAGGCTTCCTACCCCTCCCAGAAGGGACCTATTCAATATCCCCATCACCACCGAGCATCCTGCTTCCTACTATGCCGCGTATGTCCCTCAAACTCCCTCACCCAACACGCACACCCAAGTCTCCCCCCGTGGCGGGAGATTTGACGTGGGCCGCGACACTCAACCTGTCGCCCCAGCCACCAATTACAACCCTTGGGCTGACAGGCACCCTACTCCACCACCCGCAGCCGGTATTGCTTCCACAGAGTTCTGGGATAACGTCAACATCCTCTACAGTGCCTACTTCCCCTCCAATCGCTCGCCCGACCACCGCACACCACCTCCGAGTGGCTACAGAGCTTTTACAACGTGGGACCACCCTGTACAGAACCGAGAGCAGGCACTCGAGCCTGTACACATCGAGGAACCTGTCGCCGGTCCTTCAACCGACTTACCCCCTCCAGGGCGCCCAGTCAGGTCCCCGCACAGATCTGCGCACTGCTCCCCTTGAGCAAGTGCTTGGGAGCGACTCGCCCAGCGACTCCGAGAGCAGCCACAGCCTGAAGGACCAGACAGCTCAATCACTGCAGTCAAGCAGCAGCCACCCTGTCTCCCTACCCCTTTCCCCTCGACCACGATCAATGGAGTCCCCCAGTCGTCTCCTGAGCCGTCGAACTAGCACCTGCCCACAGACCCCAGTCATAATAACGCTAGCTGACACCATCAATTTTTATAATGAAACAGACAATGACCCCACAATTCCCATTCCCACCTTACTAAGGCAAGCAGATTACCAAAATATTTATAATTACTTCACCTATGAATTACCCTTTTCCCTGGTTTGGGGAGCTTCCCTGGCCAGGAACGATTATTTTATGAAGAAGCAGAGAGGTCTCCTATCAGACGAGATCTTACAGTATGAGGTGGAGCAGAACGCTCGCCTCTTATGGAATGAAATACACCCAGATGCCATAATTGAGGAATTTCCTGATTACGAAGAAGCTGCACAGGAGATCGAGATACAGGAACCAATGCTGGATGAACCACTGGTACTACCTCCTTGAGTCACAAATACCTTCACCTACATCACCAGGCAGGCAGCACCAGGAACGTACCAACACGGGTACCTACCATTTGCTGGTGGCAGCCATGGAGCCAGAGCAGGCGCAGGAGGCGGAGGCAGGGGACAACCCCTGCAACCTCCCGCCGCCCCGGTATGGGTAATGCTTCCACGATTCCCCGCCCCTCCAGCACTACCAGATCCACCAATACCCTGGCAGCTACTTGACGGAGCTGTTGCCCCCTTCGACGACTTCAAACCAAAAATCTTGAAGGAAGTCGATGATTTCAAAGGGGATTCTAGCGACATCGCCTGCTTCTTCCTAAAGTGCAAATTGCACTTCAACGTGTTCAACTGACACTTCCGACACCACCCTCATAAGGTCGTCTTTTGCGTCTCCTGACTCGCAGACGAAGCCAAAAAGTGGTGGCAATTATGTGCACAGATCATAGGAAAAACACCGGATGGGGAACAGCAGTATCTGACTTACGAAGACTTCAAGTCGGAGCTTAACAAAAGGTTTTGGAAGGATGCCGACACGCAACTGAAGTACGCACAGTGGGAGAAGCTTAGGCAAACGGGCTACAAAGACAGCGACAAGTTCTTCCAAATCTTTGAAGAACTAGCCTACCATGCCAGAGTACGCAGTAACGACCAAGTTATGCTCCATCAGATCACCAAAGCCGCCCACCAGACGAGTAAAAACACTATATACTTGGCTGATGGGGAAGTCCCCACTGGTTATGAAAGCTGGAAGGCTTGCCTACTCTGGATTGATTACAATTGGTGCCTCAAACAAGCAGAAGGATTGACAGTGACACCATTGCGATCACAGACACAGAAGATGACCATGCCCACTAGGGGTGGTCAAACAGTCGCCCCTGTACCGACAACAACAATGGCTACAGGAACGACTTATGGAGGACGTGGACAGCCAATGAATATCAATGAAGCTAGGGCAGCATCAGTATGCTTCCGATATGGCAAGAAGGGCCACTTCAAGCGCGACTGCCCCAGTGCGCCAAAAACCTGGGAAGAAGCATTACAACGCTTCAACACTTATTGAGACCACCACCCAACTACAGAAACTCTCTCAATGATCGAGGAGGTAAAAGAAACTGCTGCATAGATAACGATTCAATCTACTCGGCCAAGGACTTAGTTTCAGCTGGTACGCCTATCGCGCCTCATAAATGTACTTATATACCGCTTGTAGTAACCACCGCGCATTCGAATATACCCACGACTTCGCAATCAGACCAGAAACTAAGCAAGAATCAAACAATGGACCCAGGAACAAGCGGAACAGCGGTCAAGCTTCCGGCTTGACATTTGACGAGTAACCTATTACAGGCAAAAGCAAATGACAAGTCACCTACCATAGTGATGCCCATCATAACGGCGGAGCACCAGTCAAGGCCCTTCCCTTTGGGAACCACTGCAGTGACAAATGCACGATCAGATGAGGCAGGGGAACAAGCACATAGCGCCCCCCCTGACAAAGCGGCTCTACGGAGTCCCTGCCTCGCAGGGAGGAACGAGGGAATAGCTTCGGTGAAACCTCCTCTGGTAAAAGAGAACACCGTACGGCTACCAAAGTCTAAATCCCTTATACACCAAGGGGCTTTGGCGATGGCCACAGATGACAGTGATTGCAACGCTGGATTACAGAAGAAGGACACAGCAAGGGACTATTTGCCCTCGGTCCTGAAGATGACAAAGGACGAACCAGAGTCAAGTAGGGGCCCCCGATCAGTTGCCAATGCCTATCGTGATGAAGGGCGACTTGACAAAGGGGGAATGCCAAATGAAACGAGGGACCTGACTAGAAACCCAGGCTCGAAGGAACCAGGTGAAGGCAACCGCTGCTCAACGGTGAGAAGCGAAGGCAATTGTTGTTCAGCGGTGCCAGCCCACCCTGCTGTCTCTTCACGAGGGGGCGCCTTTGCAGAAAGCACCTCCCATTCCACGACTGACCAGAAAGCCGCAGGACAGGAAGCTGCTAGCACCCAGGCAGTGAAAAGAGGGCATCAGGTAGCTTTTATTGAAGAAGTACCTGATGACGAGGACATTACGAGTTTCATGATGAACAAGAACACTAAATTAATACCCCCTTTAGAAACTACGGTGACCTCACCAACAGTAGTTGAGTCCGTACGGGTTGACATGAAGGTTAAAGAGGCCCCGTCACTCTCCCGCACCTATACAAGCAGGCAGACCTATAATGAGTGGCTCAAACCATTCAGAGCAGAGTGGATGCTACATGGAGTAGTAGAAGCGTGTACAAAGTCGGAGGCCAAGGCAATCCTAAAGAATTGGATTCACAAGGCGCGCGCTGAGGAAGTAGTTGACTCAATGATCGAAGCAATGAGGGGGATGAAGCAAATCGATGCACTTTGGTGGCTTGAAGAACTACAACAGCCAAAGCGATATATCAGCACGCTAAGTGGGAAAGGGAAGGATCTGGTTATCCCCGTCGAACTCGGGGCACCAGGAACCATTCTCAAAATCTCCACAGCTGCATTGGTAGACAGTGGATGCACCAGTAGTGCCATCAACCAAAAATTCGTTGAACAATATGACATTCCGACTCGAGCAACCGCAGCACCAATCCCAGTCTACAATGCTGACAGAACCCAGAACCAGGGAGGATCAATTACCAAATACGCCAAGATCGAACTCAAAATCAGAGATCATTCGGAATGAATAGATCTAGCTGTAACGGATCTTGGTGATAAACAGATCTTCCTCGGTCATGACTGGTTAGCTCGGCATAATCTGATCATCAATTGGAAGACAGGAGGATTAATGTTTGCATGATGCGAGTGCCACAAGAACCTGTTCATGTTACCTGATGCAGACCCTGATGACAAGTGGGACGAAGAACTGGAGGAGGGAGATACCATTCTCGCAATAGATTTTACGTGGGCCATCCTTGTACGTGCTCATCACACCAATGACTTAGCTGCCATGGCCAATGCAGACAAAGAAACCAAGATGTTTGAAGAGATGGTCCCAGAATGGTGTCAAGACTTCAATGATTTGTTCGCCAAAGACAACTTCGATGAACTCCCTGAACCAAAGATGTGGGACCACGCTATCGAACTCACTCCAAATGCAAGCACCAACCTCGACTGCAAGGTCTACCCCCTTAACCGGAATGAACAAGCAGAACTCGACAAGTTCTTGGACGAGAACCTCTTGAGCGGACGAATACGACCCTCCAAGTCACCCATGGCTTCACCCTTCTTCTTTGTCAAGAAAAAGGATGGCAAGCTGTGACCAGTACAAGATTATCGGAAGCTCAATGAAATGACGATTAAAAATTGTTATCTGCTTCCTCTTATCTTGGAACTGATGGACAAATTACGGGGCGCCAAGTATTTCTCCAAACTCAATGTTCGATGGGGCTACAACAATGTATGCATCAAGAGTGGGGACGAGTGGAAGGCGGCATTCAAAACTAACCGAGGGTTGTTCGAACCCACGGTCATGTTCTTCAGGCTCACCAACTCGCCTGCCACCTTCCAGTGGATAATGAATGACATCTTTAAAGACCTCATTGCATCAGGAAAAGTCACCATCTACCTCGATGATATCCTATGGAATCATGTCCAAAACCAAGGAGGAGCATCTCCACATCACTCGCGAGGTTCTAAGACTCCTCCGAAAGAACAAGCTATTCCTTAAAGCAGAGAAATGCGAGTTCGAAACCTTGGAAACAGAGTACCTCAGAGTCATCATCAGTGAAGGAAACATCTGGATGGACCCAGTCAAAATCGCAGGAATCACGGAGTGGCCTGTGCCAGTCAAGAAAGTACAACTCCAGTCGTTCTTAGGCTTTACCAACTTCTACAGACGTTTCATCAAGGGGTACAGCAAGGTCGTCAAACCAATGACCCAGCTGACAGGAAATGATCCATGGAAGTGGGGAAGAGCACAACAGGATGCATTCGAGGAGTTGAAAAGACTGCTGGCTGAAGAAGTGGTACTGGCAATACCCACGGAGGAAGGAAAGTTCTGCGTAGAGGCAGACGCAAGTGAGGGAGCGATCAGCGCTGTATTGTCGCAAGAGCAGGATGGGAAATGGTGCCCAGTCGCGTTCCTATCCAAATCCCTCACAGCTACGGAACAAAATTACGAAATTTACAACAAAGAACTGCTGGCAATCATGCTAGCCCTAGACGAGTGGAGGCACTACCTAATGGGTGCGGCTCAGGACTTCGAGATATGGACAGATCACCAAAATCTGCAGTATTTCCAAAAGCCCCAAAAGCTCAACCGACGTCAAGCACGTTGGGTAACTGAGCTTGCTGAATACCATTTCTCACTGCACCACAAACCGGGACTGGCAAACAAGAAGGCTGACTTACTAAGCTGATGAGCAGACCATGAACAAGGAAAGGAGGACAACGACGAGGTTATAGTCCTCAAACCCGAGCACTTCCAGGCACTAGTCATGCCCATGATCGAGGAAATCCATTCCAAGATTAAGCAAGCCACGCTCGACCACCATTGATGGGACAAGAATGTCTCCGCATCTCTCAACCATGATTGAGGGATGAAGCTAGATAATGGGTTAATCTATTATGATTCCCATATCTATATTCCCTAAGACCATGTGCTATGAGGAGAAATCATCGCAATGCATCATGACCACATCACGGCAGGACACCCTGGCATAGAAAAGACTAAAGAACTTGTCTTACGAGAATATTGGTGGCCAAGGATGAAGAAGGACATCGAGGACTATGTCCGCGCCGGTGAAACGTGTCAATGAACCAAGTCGAGCATGCAAGCAAAAGCGGTACCCCTTCATCCCAACACCATACCCTCCTGACCATGGACTCATATCTCCGTCGATATGGTTACTGGTTTACCTAGGTGCAATGGTTTTGACGTGATCTTAATGATTGTTGACCGTTTCTCCAAAGAAATCATACCTATTGCATGTATCACAGAGATGTCATCGGAAGGGTGGGCCAAGATCCTATGAGACGAAGTTTACGCCAGACATGGGATGCCACAAGTCATTATCAGCAACCGAGGCATCATGTTTGTATCCAAGTTCATGAAAGACCTTTATGACTTGCTCCAAATCAAGGCAAACGTATCCACCCCTTATCACCCACAGACTGATGGACAGACTGAACGAGTCAACCAGGAGGTTGAAAAATACCTCTGGATCTTCATCAATCATCTCCACAATGACTGGGTTGAATGGCTCTCCCTTGCAGCCTTCGCTCATAACAACTGCACCCATTCCGCTATGGGCAAAAGTCCCTTCGAGATTAACTATGGCTATAACACTGAAATTCTCCCAGGCACAAAACCCTGAGCACCCTTCAGAACACTGGCCTCAACCACATTTGTTTCGCAGATACAGAAAATCCATGCTGAAGCAAAGCAAGTGCTCGAGAAAGCCGCCGACCAGATGAAAGCCCAATACGACAAAAAGAAACGACCTGCAGTTGAATACCAAGTAGGAGACAAGGTTTGGCTCAACACAACCAACCTCAATCTCCCACGTCCCAAGAAGAAACTCGCAGACAAATGAACAGGCCCATTCCCCATCATCGCAAAGGTCGGAGCATCAGCATATAAACTAAAGCTCCCAACAACCTGGCATATCCATCCAGTATTCAACGAAATACTCCTCACTTCTTATACTCCACCCGCATTCCCAATTCAAGAGCAACCACCTCCGCCACCACCAGACCTTGTGGATGGCAAGGAACACTACAAAGTAGAAAAGGTTCTCGACAGTAGGAAACACAAGGTCAGAGGAAAGGCCAGGGAACCGTGGCACTGGGTCACAGATTACTTCGTCAAGTGGAAGGGCTATGGACCAGAGTCAAACAGTTGGGTATGGGAGGATAACATGGACGCCAAAGAACTCATCGACAAATACCTCGCAGAAAAAGTGAATCGCACCGAGCATGAGACAGGAGATTGGCAATCCTATATGGACCCATTCACCGGACGAAAAGTTTGGTATGACCAACAGCTAGACTTGGATTGGCTTGGTGGCAACGACGACCCTTCGACAGACACGAAATCGCCGTTTGAACCAACAGAAATACCATGACGACATGAAAAAGTTTACCAGAATTACCGCTTCCACATCCACCAGATAACGAAATTCCTTCTCCTCGTTCGGGCCCTTGTGTATAGGGAACAAAGAAAGGAGGATTGCAGCCATTGTGGCAGAGGCACTAATATTGTGTCCAGGCATTGTGAGAAAGTATTGATGGGATTGAAGCTAACAGCAGTTGGGACACCTGCCTTAACAGGGGGGTAATGTTACGATTTATTCATTTCTTTGCATCTTATCTTATCTTATCACTGATGCTTACTCATATCTTATCCTCAGATCTGCGACTCCATGGAGCCTTCATAAATCTTCACATGTCACACTCCATCAACATGTCTTATTCTCGGCTACCGTGTATTTGGCTTATTCACTTTCTAACATGGTACCCTCATCTTAGTACTCATTACAGACCCTCACTTTAGTATATAAGTAGTGTACTCAAAGCTGTAGATTCCCTAGCTTTGAGCTAATATTTATTCATACCGAAACACATTCCTTCTTGCTAAGTGCTATTAAGTTAGTCTTGATCGCCAATCATCACAGGACTAGTCGGTGACTGTATGAACGCGATACAGCCAACTATTTACCCTTGATTGGAGTTCGGGTCTTACAAAGGGCATCAATGTGTTCTGCCTCAAACTTAGTGATCAGTTCATCAGCATCCATTTCACTCTCCTTGACCCAGCTGTTGGACTCTGGTCCATACTCTTTTCATTTGATGAAATAGTCTGTGACCATATTTAGGCCTTCCCCTTGTCATTCTCAGGTCTTTTGTAGATGACTGTCAAGGATCTTCTTGATTTCATATACTTCCTCTCCATTGACTAGGTCTAGCAGTGTGGAGGCAGTTGCTCCTGGTTTGGAAAGGCAGGGGTACATAGGGTGTGAGGAGGACTTCATTGAATGTTGAGTGGATACACCATGTCATAGGTAGTTTCAGCTGGTAAGCTGAGACACCTTTTTTTGCAATGATCTCAAATAGGCCTGTCCTCTTGTCATCCAGCTTCTTCTTTAGTCAGGGAAGATGTAGATTAGTTGTGTCCAGCCAGACCTTGTCTCCCAGCTTGTATTCTACTACTGTGTGCTTCTTCCTGTCATACTGAGCCTTCATTTATTCTGCCACCTTCTTAAGAGATTGTTTGGTCTCTTCATGGATCTTCTTCATAGTAGTCACAAAATCTTTAGTGGCTAGGTTCATGAATGGAGACTTGGCCTTGGAACTTGGTGTGATGTCTGGGTTTTCTGCCATGATTGATGAAAAATAGACTTTTCCTAGTTGACAAGTGGATACAGTGACAAGGCTGGTGACAGGCACCCATGAAACTAAGCACAGCCTAGCATAAAACACACTAAACCTACACTCAACTCCACTAAACACACACACACAATCTCCTTAAGTGCAGAGGGGAGCAAGGAATTTAATTCTAGTTGCATGCCGACAGTATCTCAATATATCTCAGTGAGCTTGCTATAACGAAGTGCATAGCAGCATATAATTCCCAAGTGTTAAGGTATGGAAGCTGAGGAGCACTGAATGATCACGAGATGGGCGCTAAATGGGCACTGGATGGGCACGGAACAGTCACAAGATGATGGTAAAAGTGTAGAATTCAACAATCAAAAATGCCACGTAACTACTGTATGTACGTATTTACAAGCACCGTCTGCATGTGGAAGTGCCGGCCCAGTAGAAACCTCAACACCAAGCTGTTCTCAAATTCTCTATTTCCTCAAAGCTTTTTACAAGAGAGCATGGTAAACCATGCAACCCTCAAGGCAAAGTATATTTCAATGGCCGAAACACATGGATACACAGATCCGTAAATTGATCAAGTTCAGTCAGTAAGCTCACTAAGTATGACTCGCCGCTAGATCTGATCTGCATGTGACACCGCCTTTCTCTTAGTTGCTAAATCTGACTCCCAAACCCATCACGATTAGAGGCCCTCGGCACTCCCAATCAAGTCACAAATACTCTCAAAAACCATCCTCACAAGTCCTCACACACAGTGCACTCATCCTAACAATGGCGCCACAAGATCCAACTGCACACACCTGTCACACTTCATACAACTGCTAGAACAGCCCAAGCTGGCTGATTCTCTTGCAAACTACTCAAGACCTACACAGAGGCTGGCACACACAATTTCTCTCTTACACTAAACCAGAAAAGAAACAGAGCTTTCTCTCAGATGATATCCAGTAAACTCTCTAGCCAGATGCAGTGTCACTGCTTCTGAATCTCTCTCTTATCTCAAGTAAACCAAAGTTTTTATCCAAAATATTTCTCTTGTTCTATTTCTCTGTAAGCTTGCTAAACTTGTGTTATAGCTGAGACTTGAAGTTACTAACTCTCATGCATTGCAACAAGTCTAGATCCAAATTGAGACTGTATTACTATATGTGGGGGGTAGGTAGCTTGCTTTAATACATGAAAATCTGCTCTACTTATACTATGGGCAGTTGATTATTACAAACAGTGCTTTAGTAAGTTAATTCTTTGTCCGAACTGGCACGACACTCTTGGCAGGGTGCTGCTTGGTCCTCCTTTTAGTATCCTCAAAAGGCTAAGCGATGTCGACATCGCTCGCCCTAGCAGCAGAGTAGCTTGTGAACTTATACTCAATAGCTGCTTAATCCTCAATCACCAATCACACTTTGTACTTGGCTTTCGGATCTGCTCCGAAGGTGACAGCATCATATTCTAGACTCAGTAACCAAGGAATGCTTTGGGTTTCGAGCCCACTTGCTATTCCTATCAGCCAAAGTCTGTTTCTAGGCTATGCCTGGGGTTCTCTTAATTACCCTCACGCATGATATCATTTCTCTGGATCTCCAGAGACCATGCATCATAGACTACAGACATGTAGTTATCTAAATTAGCCTCAGCCCACATACAAGTGCATCCCACTGAGGCTCAAATCTCTACTGCACGACAGATTGTTTCACAAGTGAGCTTGCTCTTTGGCCTTATGGCCGTGCCTGCTCGTAAGGTACAGTACATGACGAAGTCCTTATGTTTTAATTCTACTGCTTCTTTTTCTATCATAGAGATTTCTTCCTTGGTGACCTTGCTTCTTTGTGTGCCACTTGCACTGCCAGCCCACTCATTATACTTCCATATTGCTGTCATGTAAGGTATGGTAATTTGCAAAATTACACCCTTAGACATGCTGTGGGCATGACAACAGAAACAGGTATGATGTAGATACTATGAATCCATATGAGAAAATGTAAGATGAGACTAGAAAACATCATCAGACGCTAATCTGAGTGGGGTGAACTGTGGAAAATAGACTAAGCAGTCAGCGATAGTCTAGGAATAAGTGAAATGATGAGAAAACATTGATGAGCCTAGACTTCTGTGGCAATGGCAACACCCAAAACTCAGAGGGAGCTTAGGCAATTAACGTAGAAACACAGCAATCAAGGCAATGTGTGTGTGAGTGGTTCAGTGCACCTCTGTGCAGTCAATTCCTCAATAATGCAAGATACACTGCGACTTTTTAGTCAGCAAAGTAGTACTCTTGGTCAAGGAGTACTAATAGATGTTGGCTGTAAGCCAGGAAGGATCTCGATAAACAAGAAGGGACAGAATCTGGTATGACTTGTATACCAAGAAACCGCAATAGAAACTGCGAAAATGATCTAGAGACTATGAAAATGGGTCTAGAAATCGTAGCAATGCGCTAGAAATTGTAGGGATGGACTGGAAAATGTAGGGAGGTGCTGGAAAACGTTGCGATGCTCTAGTAATTGTGGGGGAGGATGAGAAATTGTGTGGAAGGACTGGTAATTGTAGCAATGTGCTAGAAATCGTAGCAACAGTCGAGAAAATGTGGGGAGGGACTAGAAAATGTTGCGATGCTCTAGTAATCGTGGCAATGGACTAGAAGATGTCAAAATAGCCTAGTAAACATGGCTTGGGGTGTACCTAATATTGTGAGTCAAAACAATAGCAATAAATGTATGGAGACTGCAAGAAACTGGTAGAAATCGTAGCAACTGAGGTGCTGAGTGGGGTGCTGTGGCAATAGATGCACAGCAACTCTGAACAATGATAAAGATGAGGGTGATCCTATGAAGCTGAACTGGGCCTACATGGAGGCAATACTGAACTGGGCGATGAAAACGATGGCGAGGTAGAAGGTGAAGGCGATAAAACAATCCTATGTGGTGAAAGTGAAGCGATGTTGTGGCATTAAAAGACAAGTTATTGATGCAAGATTTCGTGTATTGGTGCAACCAACAACGTTTAAAGAGTAAAGCAAGTGGTGGGGAATAACTTGGAGTAACCATAGCTGACTAGTAATGCTGTAGCCTCGTCAACTGGGTAAGAACTAGCTTCAAAAATGCGGTTTCTACCTAGTTTTTATACTACAAGTACAATTTTATAAATAGAATATTCTTCGGAGCCTTAGTAAGGCTGTAAGTCCTTGGCTTTTGTAATAGCCGTAGTAAACATATGGTATCTGTGGTTTTAAAGTAACAGCAAGTCCTTGACATTGCCGTGTATGGATGCAAACTGTGTGGTTTTATTGAGCGATAAGCGGATCATGAGGTGCTGTTTAGCTGCAGATTATTGAGCTGCAGTTGCCATGCTGAGGTGTATGCATGGGGAAACAATAATTCGAAGTCTTGGCACTGTAACAGCCTTAGTAGATGCAGTCTCTAGTTGCCATAGCTGTAATTATCGTAGCTGGGAGGGTACTCACGTCAATCACGTTATTTCATTAAATGATTGATGAGCACATCAACCAGGTGCTTCTGAGTGATGTAGCAACCCCGTTTTAGGATGATTGTCGATCAAAGGTGCTTTGCCATGATGAGATACGGTAATTGTGATGTGAGGCAAGCTGGGAAGGATAACAGGGTGCGTGAGGAGTGGATGTTATGGTTTTAGGATTGTATCTGAGTGTTTGTGGCCTATACTGTGAAAATCCATGGTATTATCGAGAATTGGCAGTGTTATCAAGTGTGTGAGGATTATAATGGCATTGTTTTGAAGATATTGGGTGATGAATGGGTAAATCCGTGAATTCTGAGCATACAGAGCCTGGAGGCTCATCAACATGGGGTCAAGACTGAGTATGGCAAGAGAAATATGGAATGAGGTGCTGAGGGTGGAATGGCAAGAGAAAACATGGAACTGCGGAAACTGGTGATGATACTGGTCCTATACAATGCGATGGTGCTGAAGTCAACGTTGAAACTGGTCTTGTACTGAAATGATCCTATCCTATGTCAAAACTAACCTTCAAGTCCACTCAAGGGACTGTCCTATACTGATACTATATGAAATCTTGCTGAAACTGATCCTAAGTCTGCTCTGAGACTACTCAAGTGGGCAACGATAATGATGGTGAAAGAGAAAATGTGAAAACTCCAATGGTGTGAAAGTGAAATGATGATGGCCTGGTAAAAGATAACGGGGGCGAGATATGGCATGGCAATCAAGTATTGGCACAATATGAGCATGTACCAATAGTGTTAAGAGTGAAGAGTGAGTATCAAAGGACCCTCCACAGTTAAAAACTGTGGAATAACTCTGGTGAGTTTAAGAATTGACATGTAATCAAGAATATGCTGGGGTAAACAGTATATTTCCATAGAACAGTGAATAAATGTGGTTTACTGGCAATAGACTAGAGTGTGATGATAATTGACATAGACTGTGATCAACTGGAGATGAACTCCCTTTTAACTATGTTTTCTAGCTAGCTTTTATACTACAAATACGAATTTATAAATAGAGTAAATATGCGAGACTTAGTAAGGCTGTAAGGCCTTAGCTTAGTAAAAACTATAGTGAACTTATAGTCCTTTGACTTTGAAAGTAACAGCAACATTGCCATGTATAGATAAAAACCATATAGTTTTATTAAGCAATGAGTGGATCACTAGGTGCTGTTTAGCTGTGGATTACTGAGTGATAGTCATTGTACTGAGGAGTACGCATGGGGCAATGTTTTCTTGAGGCCTTGGCATAGTAACAGCCTTAGTAAACATGGTCTGTAGTTGCCGTAGCTGTATTTATCATAGCTGGAAGAGTACTCATGTCAATCATGTCATTTTCATTAAGTAATCAATAGGCACATCAACTGGGTGCTTCTGAGTGATGCAGCAATTTCATTTTAAAATGATTGTCAATCACAGATGCCTTGCTGTGATGAAATACAGCAATTATGAGGAATAGCAGGATGGGATGGATAACAAAGCACGTGAGAAGTGGTTGCCATAGGATGAAAGTGGTATCAGTGTGTATGCAATCATTGGTTTACTGAGAGGCCATTGAAGGGATAATAGCATTAATTAGCAGGAAAAATCTATGAATTCTGAGCATACAGAACCTGGAGGCTCATCATCAGGTCTGAAAATCTTGACCTGAACCTGATCCAGGCTGTACACTATATAATACTATAGTATTACAACTGGATGTTCATGTAACACATAACACAGCACCCTGAACTGAACCTAAGTCATATTATATCACATGTAATGCAGGGTCATGAACATGTTTCTGGGCAAACACTATTACTTAAAAATTTTGGCATGATTTCTGGTGAATTTCTGAGCTAATTTAAGCCTCTTCTCTGTCCAAAATGCAATCTACCATAAGCTTCAGGGGCATTTTGTGCTCATTCATGCACAGATTTGTCCCATCTGGATCATGAACATGAACATATATTATAATCTATAACACATCACACTGGGTATTGAACATACACCCCAGTGAACCTAACACATAATGCATAACACCCAGTGAACATCTGGTTGTAATACTACAGTAATGGTGCTGAGTTGTGGTTGGTGTGGTGGGAAATTTAGGCTAGGCCTTAGATATGTATACTGTTCGATTGCAACCATAGCTTCATGGGGTGGTACATGTTATGCTTTATAAGCAAATTACCATAGCTTTGTTCACTGAAAAATGATGAGAAATTACCATATATAGTATCCCCAATGCCAGCCAGCTGCCAAAAACTCCCCAATTGGGCCGATACTACCTCTCAGAAAGGCCTGTTATGTGTTACAAATTACTGGGAGCTTCACTTCACAAGGTCCTGTTACATGTTACATGAAGTAATGGTCGAAATTGAACAGTACTGGAGGGATGAGGGGTTCATGAAGACTCCCCTAGTATGGTGTTGATCCTTAGTAGGACCATTTGGTATCAGCTCGTATTTGTCTGTGTTTACCTATAGCTTCGGCATTGCTACTTCCGTACAATTTCTCCTTCCCTGCTCCTCAGTTGTTAACCATATTCTTGGTGATTGAGGAGGTCAGTCGTTTCCGTCTTTTTCTTGTCTAGCATACAAGTATTCACTCATACACTACAGTCCTGACCATGTCCTGCGTATGCTAGGTGATTAATATAGTCGTTAACCATATTCTTGGCGATTGAGGAGTCCTGACTGTGTCCTGCGTATGCTACGTTATCCAGGTCAATAGGTTATGGGATTTATCTCAGCCTGACCTCGCATACTCTCGGACCCGCCAAGACGCCCCTCAATGACTCAAAAACTGTCCTTTTTGCCCATCTTTCCCCTTTTTTCTGTCCAACACAACGAGCGGGTGCCATGTCACGAAAGTCTGACACACCCAACTCATCTAGATTCCTTCATCCAACTCGAACGGCTGTCCACTGATTCGATGCATCCAAATATGACGCATATATGCGCCTTGGTATCCCCTAGGCACACCCGCGATGATGGGCCTATGACTTCCATGGCAACGGCAACACCAACTCAGAATGAGCTTGGTTAATTAACATAGTGGCACGGCAATCAAGGCAATCGTGTGTGCGAGTGGTTCGGGGCACCTCCGTGCAGTAGAACAATTCCTCTATACGCAAGAATACACTGCGACTTTAAGTCTGTGAAGTAGTACTGCTTGGTAGTCGAGTACTAAATGCTATGGCTTCAAGCCAGTAGGGATCTCTCGAAATGAGAGGGAACAAAAACAGGTATGACGTGAATACCATGAATCCGTATGAGAAAACGTGCTGCGAGACTTGAAAACATCACTCGACGGTAATCGGAGCGGGGTGAACGATGGAGAATAGACTAAATGGTCGGCAATAGTCTGTGGGCGAGCGAAGCGATGAGAAAACGGTGTGGGGACTGCGAGTGGCGAAATAAACGTGGAACGAGGTGCGGAGGGTGGGCTGGCGAGAGAAAACGTGGAACTACGAAAACTGGTGGCGATACTGGTCCTATACGATGTGAGGGTGCTGAGTCGATGTCGAAACTTGTCTGGTACTGAAACAATCCTATCCTATGTCAAACTAACCTTCAAGTCCACTCGGGGGACTGATACTATACAAAAACTGGCTGAAACTGATCCTAAGTCTGCTCTGAGACTACCCAAGTGGGCGACGATAACGATGACAAAAGTGAAACTGTAAAAACTCCAATGGTGCGAAGGTGAAATGATGACGGCCTATAAAAGATAATGGGGGCGAGGTATAGCGCGGTGATCACGTATTGGCACAGTATGAGCGTGTACCAATAGTGTTAAGAGCGAAGAGCGCGTAGTGAAGGACTCTTCACAGTTAAAACTGTGAGATAACTCTGGTGAGCTCAAGAGTCGACGTGCAATCAAGAATATGCTGGTGCAAATGGTATATTGCCGTAGAACGGTGAATAAACGTTGTTTACTGGCGATAGACTAGAGCAAGACGATAATTGACATAGTCTGGGGTCAACTAGAGATGAACTCCTCTTAAACTACATTTTCTAACTAGTTTTTATACTACAAGTACGAATTTATAAATAGAGTAGATATGCGAGACTTAGTAAGGCCGTAAAGCCTTGGCTTTGTAAAAATTGTAGGTAACATATGGTCCTTGGTCTTCTAAAGTAACAGCAACTCGTCGACGTTGCCACGTATGGATGCGAACCGTATGGTTTTGCTTGAGCGATGCACGGATCGTTAGGTGCTGTTTAGCTGCGGATTACTGAGCGATAGTCGTCGTACTGAGGAATATGCGTGGGGTAACGTTTTCTTGAGGCCTTGGCGAAGTAACAGCCTTAGTAAACGCGGTCTGTAGTTGCTGTAGCTTTAATTATCATAGCTGGGAGGGTACTCAAGTCAATCACATCATTTTCATTAAGTGATCAATGAGCGCGTCAACTGGTGCTTCTGAGTGATGCGTCAATTCCATATTGGGATGATTGTCGATCGAAGGTGCCTTGCCATGATGAAGTATGGCAATTATGATGCGTGGCAAGATGGGATGGATAACAGAGCACGTAAGGAGTGGTTGCTGTAGGATGAAAGTGGTATCAGTGGGTGTGCAATCATTGGTTTGCTGAAAGTCCGTTGAAGGGACAGTAGCGTTAATTAGCAGGCAAAATCCGTGAATTCTGAGCGTACAGAGCCTGGAGGCTCATCAGCGATCAAATTTGTCACTGATCCGCATCATATTACCTCCGTGGAATAACCATCATGTCCGAACAACAAGATCAAAACTTCACTCATCTCGTCAATGGCCTCCATCAGATCCTAGGTCCATCAACCTCATTCGGTGACACGGCTACAGCAACGAACCAAAGCTTCCAGATGCATCAAGGGTATGTACACCCTGGTTTCACGTATGTTCCCCAGTCCGCCCCCAGCTTAGCCATCCACCTGAATATGCTCATAATTTTCCTTCTCAATTTATGTTTTATCCTTCTGTCTCGAATCCATATATGAACCCTTTCAACGATCCTTCCAATACTTATCAAAACGTCCCACCACCGCATTATATACCAAATTATCCTTCTCAAACAACGTACCAATTTCGCAATAACTTAGTAGATACTTCCCAAACTGGCGTGCAATCCATCCCACCTCCCCTCCCCCCTCGCTCAAATCGTCCTCCACTTCCTCATCCTCCCCAGCCTCCACCACCTCCACCTCCCCCCCCTCCTATTCCTCCTCCCATTAATCCAGCACCTCTTCCTCCAATTCCTCCCCCTCCACCCAATAATATTCCGAACACCACTCCCCCTCCATACCCTCATGTACTACCAAACACGCCAGTCCAACATTACCAAAATATACAACTGCAAATTCAATATGTATACTTACCTACCCCTGCTATGAATACTTTAGAAAATAACGTCCCACAAACTTCACATATACCAGAATTAAAGTCTCGGGCGGACTGGGCTTCATGGTACCATGGGGTACAGAACTTGCTAACGTCTAGGGCTCTATTCACCCATATATGCGACCCTCCAGCTCCACATATTGCACAAGACCCAATGAACACACCCTCATTCCCTCCAGTTCTCCACCCATACCCACTCCCACAACATACTCAGGCGTGGATAGCATGGCATCGCAAAGACGCCGTTGTATATGGAATATTGACATCAAGGCTGTCACGAGACATACTCGGCATGATACCCCCCTTGATGGACCCTAGCACTGGAGCCCAAAGCACCGCGAGAGAAGCCTTCCACCTTCTACACCATCGTTATGGGGGTGGAAATATCCAATATGCTTTACTTGAACATAAACGCCTTGCACACATTCATTGCACTTCCATCAATAGCATCCCACAATTCGTCCAGTCGTGGACTTCGCTAGCACAAACCCTACATGATACAGAGGGTTACCCACTCTCCTATGCAACCCTCAGCTTAGACATCGTGAACCTTCTCCCACCGCATTTCTCAGAAAAACGAAACAAAGTTGTTGGTGATCTCAGGAACCCAAATGTGTTCAACCAAGAGTCATTCAACACCTTGCTCACTGAAATCATCGATCAGGCCAATGGCCTACTGATGCAACACGATCTCTCCAAAATGTCTCGCAACCCAAAGACCTCGCCCAAACCACGTGAACGCGTTGTTTGCACAAACCCCAAGTGCCCATACCCAACAGGCCATACTACAGCAAACTGTTGGCATGAGGGAGGTGGTGATCCTGGAGGGAAAGAGAAGTATCAGGAAAGACAGAAGGCAAAGCAAACAGCCAGGGCGAACCTTGTTGTCAATCATATGGAATCTGCCCACGACGAGGACCAATCCCCACCTGATTCCTACAATACAAATGAATGTACTGAGCAAGCTGACTTGAACAATGACATCTATTACTTGTATATCCCAGGATCTCCTGAGTCCATACTTGCGATGGCCAACGCCCTCCTAGATTTCGAAAAATCAGACCCTAAGTCATACCATCTAGTGATGCAATCATTCAAAGCATTGCTAGACTCGGGCACCACACACTATATCATCAATGATCGTACTCTTTTCCAATCATACGACGAATCAAAAGTGATCCCTGTCAAGACTGCAAATTGTGGAATCCTCAACACATTTGCAATGGGTGAAGTGCATTTCCGTAAGAGACTCAGTGGTCAGACAGCCACTGTGATCCTACGAGAATGCCTCTACGTACCAGATGCCCCCATCAACCTGATCTCTGTCAGGGCAATGACAGAGAATGGGATGTACGTGGGATTTGGGAAAAACAAGACTACTTGTTACTTTCCTAAGAACCACAAGACACTGAGTGGCCTGTCCTTTCAGGCCGACGTCATCGGCAGACTATCCTTTCTCAATTGTGAATTCATTAAAGCCACTACTCCCAACAACGATACAAAAGCTACTGCTTTCACAATGCTCCCAACCTTCCAAAAACCAGAATACAATGTGTACTTGTGGCACTGTAGGACCGGACATCCTAGCCAGGACACAACAAAACGCTTAGTATCTGGTAAAGCCCAAGTTAAGGGGGTGCAATGGAATAGTAAAGACCCTCATGAACTTTGCCCTTCCTGCATCATGGGAAAGCGAGCCCAGAAACCATACGATCACAACACGAACCGAGCCTCCAAAGTTCTCAAACTTCTCCACATCGATACATGCGGTCCCATGCCTGTATTGACGCCTAAGAAACAACAGCATTTCTTCACAATCCTGGACGATCACACAAACTACAACGAAGCTGAACCTATTGTGAAGAAAAATGACTGCACATGTGTCTTCAAGGACACTCAGGCTCTGTGGGAGAACCAAACGAACGAGAAAGTAAAGAAGGTTCGTTGTGATGGTGCAAAAGAATTCACGCTGGGAGAACTCAGACAACACTTCAAAGATTCGGGAATCGAGGTACAGACGACCGCCCCATACGCTCACCAGCAAAATGGAAAGGCAGAACGATTCATCTGAACCCTAGAGGACGATGCCCAAACTCTGATAGCCGACTCAGGTCTTCCAATGTCCTTTTGGGGTGACGCGGTCATGACTGCCTCATACACTCGAAAGAGAATCCCTACCTCCACTCTACCGGATGGAAAAACCCCATACGAAGCTATGCATAATGAAATACCTGATCTTTCACATCTCCGACGATGGGGATGCCAATGTTTTGCAGCAATCCCACCTGAACTCCGCACCAAGGCCAGTCCTAGATGCTTTGAAGCAATATTCATCGGATACATGGAAGGACGTATCAGCTGGCGAGTTCGGGATCTTCAAGGAAAATATCATTTCTTGCGAGATGTGGAATTCAATGAAAACACACCGGGTAGGCTTAGCTCCAAGAGAAACTCGAAGGTAGACATTGCATTGAAGGCAGACGCATCAACTGAATTGATGGACGACATCGGCGGAGATACACCGTTACCTAAACGGACTATCAAACCAACCCCCAAGATGGCCACCATGCAAAATGACCCCAAACAAAAAACCGGTACCATACTTCCCCATCTTCAAACTGCTGATGCTTTTGCTGCACTAACTGGATTCTTCCGTGCTGAAGAAATCACTGCTGAACTTACACCACTCCAGACCTTCGAATCTGTTGTCTCCTCCCAACCCTGCTGCATGCTTTTGTTCCACGACCATGGTAGATTGCCCTCTACCCGTGTATGGGATCTAAACAAGCCACCCCTTACATTCAAAGAGGCCATGGCTCGACCTGATAGTGACCTTTGGAAAGCTGCTATCGACGCCGAACACTCTAACCTCATAGACCAAAAAGTAATCTCTCAATGCTACTTACCTCCTGGCAAAAAAGCCATAGGTGCTCGCTGGACTTTCGTAAAAAAGACCCACCCAAAGATCATGGAGAAAGCTAGGCTCATCACACAAGGCTTCGCCCAACGACCAGATGACTATGGAGACACATATGCACCAGTCGCAAAAATGGTTAGCATCCGCCTCGTCCTCGCCCTTGCTGCCAAAGACGATCTCGAACTATTTACATTTGATGTCAAAGCTGCATTCCTGAATGCACCGTTGGCCCAGGAGGTCTACATCCGTCAAATACCCGGTTTCCCTCTCCCCGACCCTAAGATGGTTCTGCATCTCCACAAAGCACTCTATGGCCTAAAGCAATCCTCGCATGAATGGTTCAAAACCTTACTGAACACGTTGATGTCAATCAGTCTCGAAAGCTGTATCGTGGACCATGCTGTATTCTACGGTAGATGGTCTAGCCCCCCTGATCCCTCCATCACGATGCCTATCGATGGCTCTGATCTGTTCATCATCATTCCTGTCCACGTCGATGACAGCCTATCCGCAACCAACTCCAAGCCTCTCTACAATTGGATCATGATTCAGATGAACCTTCGTTTCAAGGTCAATGACCTAGGACCGGCCGACGTTTTCCTGGGCATTAGGATCGAACGTGATCATGCTAAGCGGAAATTGTGGATTTCACAGACCGAATACATCACAGACCTACTTCAATCGTACAGCATGGAAAATGTCAACCCCTCCTCCGTTCCTCTCTGCAACAAACTCCACAACCTCCCTCCATCAGACGACTTACTCCCTGAGGTACCCGATGAAAAATTGACCCACTACTTTCAATGTCTCAATGGCCAACTGCTATACCCTGCAGTCTGCACTCGTCCAGACCTTGCCTTCACCACTGCTGCACTCGGTCAATATAACGCAAATCCTACAAGGGCCGTTGCTGCTGCAGCTAAGGGTGTTCTGCGATATCTTGCTGGCACAAAAGATTACGCACTGGAGTATGGGGGTGACAGTTCTTCGAGCACCCTAAAAGAAGTGGATGTTGTTCCTTCTGACGTCGCTTTCTCAGATGCCGACTGGGGCACAGACGAGGTTGACAGAAAAAGCTTTTCTGGATATGCTGTATACATGTACGGAGGACTAGTATCATGGTCAGCATCGAAACAAAAGTCTACTGCTCTTTCATCTACCAAGTCCGAATATATGGCACTCACCCATGTCATGAAAGAACTCCTCTGGATCAAACTCTTCCTTACCTCACTTGCTCTCCCCATGCCCATTCCCTTCCCCCTGCTCTCAGATAATGACAGCTGCCTCATGATCGCAAACTCGGAATCCAATTCCCCACGATTAAAACATGTTGATATACGCTACCACTTCATTTGGGAACATATTCGACATGGCACGTTCCAAACCACATGGATCCCTATGAAATCCATGACAGCGGATATCCTTACGAAGCCGTTGGGAACCGTTTTGCATCGTGCGCACACGATGGGTCTTGGTTTAGCCACTGTTCCTCGCTGATGGGGGTGTGTTGATCCTTAGTAGGACCATTTGGTATCAGCTCGTATTTGTCTGTGTTTACCTATAGCTTCAGCATTGCTACTTCCATACAATTTCTCCTTCCCTGCTCCTCAGTCGTTAACCATATTCTTGGCGATTGAGGAGGTCAGTTGTTTCCATCTTTTTCTTGTCTAGCATACAAGTACTCACTCATACACTACAGTCCTGACCGTGTCCTGCGTATGCTAGGTTACCCAGGTCAATATATGGCAAGGGCCAGTGTTGCCCCAAGTTGTCCATACATAGGCACAATAATGGGAACTTGTTTTTTCTGCCCAGTCGGCGGCTTCGGCACCACTCACGGGATTTCACTTTCCGATTCATCTATTTTTGGCTGTATTTTCCTACGCTACGTGCCGGAGAGCTGCCGCCATCACGCCATCAAATAAACTGAAAAATAAACTGCGCTATGAACTCCAATTTGAGAAGGGCTTTTACGTGGTCGATGTAAGTAGCCTTTTTACCACCACTGCTTGTTCATACGGTAGTCGACCAATATACTCTGGTTATCACTACTCGTGTGCATTGAGCTACGGCGGTACTTTTACACGCCTACTACGGTCCTCTGCCATACATGAGGGTGCACTCCGTGGTAGGATACTCTAATCCTAGCGGGGACAGCATAAGATAGCATGTCTCCCTGACTATCCAAAGATGAGAAGGATTCTAACTCTTCGGGAGTAGCTAACCTTGAATCGTTACATGTTAAGATTGCCGTAGTCGTTTGAAGATACGTAGCGCTGGGCTTCAAGTTCCCGGTCGTCCGGACGGGGTAGGTCTCCATTCCCCCTGCGGATATATTCCTGCTCGCTCCTTGTTTAGCTCATTGAACCATTTTTAGGTGAACATTACTCGCCCCCTTCTTCGTGAACCAGCTGCACGGCTCGACGAACATTCTCTGAATTTTGAAGATCCATCCATCCACTCAAGAAAAGTCCGACTTTCTTTCTCAGCTTGCGTCAGGAAGTGGTGCGTCTTCCGAGTCCAGTTGCAGGCGAGAGGCACGCGCGTTATGGATCTATTGGGGGATAGAACTTGAAGTGCAGAGCCTCCCACTCATCGCTCTCGGAAATTGATATCGCACCGTATGGAATTCATCACTCAGCGATGGCAGGGTCTACACAAAGGTCCGGTTAACGGTAGTCAAAGAGTGGGAAAAGTAGAAGTCACTGGAATAAAATCTCGTCCCTTGCACCCTGAACGATGCATCGTCTCACGCAACCAGAAATATCGAGGTTACCAATGAGACTGGCATACTTTATTCGAGATTGACAAGTTTGTATGACGAGCATATGTAGGTCAGCAGCTGTGCGTCGAGGAGTGGCGAAATCTCGACTGCTGTGGCAAGGAGAGGACGGACGGATATAAACGAGCAGAATCGTTCGACGAGGCGCTCATTATTTCCATATAGGTGGTGTCGATTGAAACTGATTCGAGAAAAGATAGGAACTTGGGAAGGGTATGTCTAGGAAAGAGAAAAAGATCGTAAAGTCGGATGTTGGGGCTGTTAGTGTCGTTGAGGAAGAAGTAACTTGGAACATGAAGGTAGGTATGAACGAGCGGAAGATCTACTCGGAACCATATCGGTCACAGGAAACATATGCATGAGAGAACAACTCACTTTCAACCTTCAAGGTCAAGAATCTTAGCCTTGTACTTGACTGCAGGGAATTCGTTGGTCTTCAGTTGATATGTCACTGGAAAAGAAATGACGTTAAGGCTAAAAACTGGTTGGATGTCGGTATAATCGTACCATGTCAGTGTATGCCCATGGCCCTGCCAAATTTACGGGGGTTTTCACTTCGCCTGTTACTCTTGACAGTTCCGTTGTCCCAATCATGCTGACTCGTACGATACTGACGGTCAGAGGTGGTCAGAAATAGCGTTGATGACTAAATATGGAACGACAATTTTGACGTTTATCCGTCGGGCCGTGTTCCCTGATCCTGACGATGATCATCGGCTTGCCGTTCCAGTGGCCTGATATCGTCGCGGGAAACTGCTCGCCAGTGGAAACCCGAGGTGTATTCATCATCGACAATCTCCGATGGTAGCACTGTTTTCGGTCCTACGAGTTGCCATCGATGCTCTACGAGAAATCGTCTCTTCGTATCGCCGCGTCTCCAAACGGATAAAGCAATCTCCTGGACTCCCAGTTTCCAATCCCACTACACCATTCTGGTCGATCCCGGCGTCGCCAATCCAAAAAGAAGGCTCATCTGCACCTCTGCCAGCATGCGCGGACGTTGTGATTATCGGGTCTGGGATAACGGGCACGTCGTTTGCGCGTACGCTGCTTGATACAGACGGGTCTTTGGAGGTCGTGATGTTGGAAGCAAGGGATGCATGTTCTGGGGCTACAGCACGGAATGGGGGACATATCACGCCGCCGCTGTACCACGACTACCTCGATTTGAAGAAGAAACACGGCGCAGAGGCGGCGAAGCAGATCATCCAGTTCCGGCTCTCGCACCTGGACGAACTGATAAGCGTTGCAGAGGAGGAGGGCTTGACGGAAGAGAGCCAGTGTCGCAAGGTGGATACCTATGATGTCTATTTTGACAAAGCCGTGTTTGAAGGCGCGAGGGAGAAACTGGAGCGCTACCTGGAGGAGCTGCCGAACGAGAAGAGTGGCTGGGGTACAACAGAGGGACCGGCGGGAATGCAGCTTGCAGACGGGGTGTGCGGGGTCATCTCGACGACGGGTGGGGCGGTGCATCCATATCGGCTCGTCACAGGGATCCTATCGCGGCTGCTCAAGACGTACTCTTCATTCCGTCTGTACACGCACACTCCCTGTCTTTCCATCCATGACAACATCGTCCACACCTCCCGCGGAGATATCCGCGCCAAACACATCGTTCACGCTACCAACGGATGGACGTCCCACCTCCTCGCGCCGATGAGGGAAAAGATCGTTCCTGTACGTGGACATATGACCGCACAGCGCGCAGGAACTGGCTTGGATGACGGATGGTTAGGAACGCGGTCGTTTGTTTTATACCCAAGCGCGTCTGAGAATCGATGGGACTATCTCACCCAACAGCCGCCCAACCCTGCGACACTCGGCGAGAAACCCCACGCAGAATTTATGTTTGGCGGCGGCATCGAGATGGGCACTCAGTCCTTCTTTGACGCTGTCGGATGTGCTGACGACAGCCAAGTCGAGTTTCGTGTGTCTGCATACCTTGGTGGGGCACTGGCGGCGTATTTCGGAAAATGGTGGGGAGGCGAGTCCGCTGACGAGGATGATGGTCACTTTGAGAGAGGGCGCGTGAAGAAGGCGTGGTCTGGTGTTCTGGGTATCTCCGCGGATGGACTGCCGTGGGTTGGTAGCCTTCCTTCAAAAGTGTCTGGCAGGTCGGAAGGAAGTGAGTGGATTGCGGCCGGATATTCGGGCGAGGGCATGGTCCACGCGTGGATGAGTGGAAAGGCGTTGGCGTACATGGTGCTGGGGAAAGATGTTGATTGGCTCCCTGCCCCGTTTCGCGTCACAGAAAAAAGGTGGAGAAAGGCGAATATCACGTCATGGTTATAACCATATGCTTATCTTGTAGACTATGCGGAAATTTCCGAGCAATCTATCCCTCTCATCACGACTTACTCTCGTTATCTGTCTCCTTCATCCATTATCGACGTTCATCATAGGCTCCTTGGATCCAGAATATCGGCATATCAACCAGCCTTACAGCTCCTCTTCAGATGCCTCGCGTCGCATGACTCGCATTCTTCCTACTTCAAGGACATGAGTGTATGTCAACGTTGGGAACCGATAGAAAAAGAAGGATAGGAAAGAATAAGATCGTCCTCTTAACCTCGATATGGTATGGCCGACATCCTACCAGTTTTCAGCCTTATGTAACGTGATTTCTTTTCTAGTGATATATCAACTCAAGACCAATGAATTCCCTGCATTCAAGTACAAGGCTGAGATTCTTGTATTCCGAAGTTGAAGGTTGAAAGTGAGTTGTTCCTGTGTAGATCTTCCGCTCGTTCACACCTATCTTCATGTTCCAAGTTATTTCTCCCTCAACGACGCCAGCAACCCAACATCCAACCTTGATATTTCTGATCGCGTGCTTTGCACAGAGTCAGTGCATCGCTCCTGCAAACAAGGGATGAGATTTGAATTCTACTTTCTTCATTCTTTGACTACCGTTAACCGGACCTTTGTATAGACCTTGCTAACATGCACTTCCTTTGCTAGGTCCATTCTGCGCTTCAAGTTCTATCTGTCAACAGAACCACAACACGCGCGCCCCTGCTCTCCTCGCCCGCGGAAGATGCACCACCGAGGAAACACTGATGCGAGTCGAGAACGAGAGTCGGACTTCCCTTGGGTGGACTCTAGATCATCAAATTTCAGGTCGAGCTTCACCGAAAAGAAGGACGTTAGTGTGATCATCTGAAAAATTCTTCCAATGGTCTAAACAAGGAGCAAGCTTACCAGCCGAGAAAAGAACGGATCGGGAACTTGAAGCCCAGCGCTCCTCGTCTTCGAACGACTTGATGACCGAAGAGTTGAAATCCTTCTCGTTAGGGAGGCCCGCCGTATTCGATATACCTTACACTATCGTTGGTAGGATGACCACGGGCCCTCTCGACGAGGTAGTGCACCCTCACGTATGCCAGACGACCGTACTAGGCGCGTCCACCATGGATTTACGATAGTGAAATGCGAAACGGGGGCCACGACAGAGTGTTAGAATTCGTCTAATCTTCGAACAGCCAGCAAGACACGCTGTCCATTTCCATGGACCCGGTAGTGCATCCTCACGTACAGCAGACAACCGAGCCAGAGACGATGAACTTCCCGGGGAATTTCATACGAGATTTTAACAACTCCCTCTGTTTCCCGACTCCACGCCACGAGAGAGACCTAGCATCCTGCAAGAACATACCTACTTGCCGTCCACTCACCATTTCCATCGTCATTCCAAACCGACGTCTTCCTTAGCTCTATTCTGGCGACTACTGGAGGAATATTCATTCAGTGTGACGTTCTTTTCAAGACGGACTTTCAAAGTAGGAGTCGTAGCGAATCCTGGTGCGGCAATAGACGGCGCGACCGATGCTGGAAGAGAAGGGTTTCGATTGGCTTCTCTACCGGTGCAAGTTTTGAACAATCACAGGAGAAACCAAGTCCTTGACAGCAAGGGACATCGGAATGGCCCGAAAATCCGAACCATCCCTCTCTTTGACCACCATCACGATCACACTTTGCGTTGTTAATCTCAGTCACGTACAAGGCATATTTGATTTGCTATATTGATGAATTTATGGGTGCAACGTCATTTATCAAAGGAGAACTATATCAGACTACATACAGATCAGCACGCGAACCATCAGTGGTAATACAAGTCAACGTCGAATTTTGAGTGCCAGTTTTTTACGTGTACCCGCGGGTGAGCATTCAGCTCCAATTCCTTTGTGAGCAAGGTGTAGGTCATCCGATAAATTCAAGGATGTCTTGAATGGGAGAGACGAAACCAGGCTGATGGCCTCTTCAACTACTTTCCTGAGTGCCTTGCTGTCGCAACGCTCGTGGAACACGGAACTAGGACTGAGTTGCTGTTGTAGTTTGACTGCAGCCTTGTACGCCTTGCTATTGAACAAGTGAGGAGTTGCATCAGTTATCGTCAGTAGAAGGGCTGGTAGTGCGTACTTGGTCTGTATTAACTGGTCGTCGAGTGCATCATACTCGTTATCACTACACGCTTTAAGCATGTCTTGCGTCTTCTTCCTCTGGCTCAGTGTATCGATACGAACTGTCTCGAGACAGACTAAAATGTGCGGCAGTGGTCCCAGAAACAAGTAAAGATATCGCCCGGGATTATCACCGAACCGGGATACTTCTTTGGTGCACGAGGCATAAATTTCAGCATGCAGGGCTGCTTTCCCTCTCTTAGCAGCAACAACTCGTCGACGACGGAGGACTTTCCTGTATGCTCGCTGAATTAGAAACGCAGCGGCAATCTCCCTTTCCGTGGGTTCCCGGGCTGTCATATCTCGGATTGGAAAGACATCGACGATACCGTCCATTTTATCGACAAACTCTTCTTCCCAACGAACAGTCTCCTCATCTGAAAGCCATGGATAAGTCCCAGACGTCGCAGCCAGAGGATCCGGTAGGATGGAGGAACCACTGCGACGGATGTACATGGGCGGAGTGCGTGCATTGAGATATGCCACATTTCCAAGATAATCCGCTTGGCTTTGGTCGAAAATGAGGGCCAAAGTAGTTGCCCACATCACGACCATTCGGTAAGTTGTATTGGGATAAAACGCCCGTCTGTAGGTAAGCGTTCGCACCCAATCTTTGACGACGTTCACTGCTCTGGCAGCTTCCGGGATCGTGGAAAGATCAAGATCGGAGATGGAACCGAATACATGGTAGGGCGGATAAACAGCCTCGTAAAGACGGTCAAGCCAGAAGCTATACCAAAAAAAACATGAACCGGTGTCATTAGATAATTATAGGACAACGTACTGGCTGAAGTTCTCCCCAGTGAGTGACTGCAAAATCAAGATTTGTTGCAAGTGCAAGCGGACGCGCATGTTATAGTACTCAGCATCTACCACAGAAGCTGATACATGAGCTCCTGGACAGTCAGGCCGTCTACAAAATCCAAGTACGGCGAAAACCTGGCAAGGCCGAAAAGCCTCAGTGCCTCTCGCACATTCATCATTTTGAGTGTATATCCTCTGCTGGAGACGCAATCTAAGAAAACGCAGGAATATGCCGCGCAGTTCTGGCGCTGACAGAGTGAAGCCAGAATCACTGGCCTCGCTCTTAGGTTGAAAAGGTTGGACTTGAAGAGCTGTCGTGTGTAACCACGTGTTTCGGGGCACAAGAAACTCGTTCTCGGCGGTGCGTTGGAAACCGAACAATGTGGCGGTCGACATATCTTGGCATGGGTCTATTCGGTATGCAGTAGTGGAGAGTAGGTTCACGTAGATATGGAACAGGCTGAGCTCCTCAACGGCGTCAACGAGGTCCATATTCTGAATTCGAAAGGCCCGAGAAAAGTGTTGATCGAGGCATAGTAGAGCGGCGGAACTATGGCCCATCTTGTAAAATTCCAACGCCAGTTCACGCAGTCGAGATGCCTGATCCTGCAAAATGGCAGTAAACATGGACAGCTGGAAATGCACTTCTGTAAGCTGTGATGTGAGGGCATCCAATTGAAACGTACCTCGGCAGCTTTTGTCCGCTCCATGGAAGTCGTATCAAGTCGCGAAGCAAAGCGCATCAACCGCAACACGACGGGATCTGAGCATATAGCATGAGAGTCCACGCCAAAGGATATCCTACGCCAAAGCTCTTCGACGATACATCCTTCAGCACGGTGCAAAGCATGTTTGTTTTCTGCTTCGCGAAGGAAGAGTTCAATGGCTTCTTCCCTACGACCCTCAGAATAATAAAGTTCAGCAGCTTCGCTGAATCGCCCCATTGTTTCCAGAAGGGCCGCAAGAGCGTTGTCAAGAGCCCTTTCTTCCAGATACTCCAATTCTTCTTCGAGTGAGTCAAATAGTTGGTGCGCCTTTCTGTGGGAAGAATGAGAATGACCAGTCTTGCATGCATCAAAGGGGAACTTACTTCATTTGGCGGTTAGAGAAGTATGTTAGTCTGGCAAGTTTGATGACATTGTCGACGACCTTCGATGACATTTCGTCTTCGTGATCCTTCACGATCGCCACTGCTTCATCAAAATTTCCGAGATCTCTGTACAGTTCTGCAGCACGGGTGTACTCCTGGGCCCGGAAAAACATTTGGGCAGCTTGATACTTCTGGTCAGCTTGTTCGAAGCAATCGCCGCTGATCCTGAAATAGGTCAAGGAATCTTTTGAGTTCGAGGTGGCGTTAGCACATTCTGAGAATGAGAAGGCTGCCTCCGTGAAAAAAGAACTCCGTTCGAGCACTTTTGATTTCGACGAGCCGACGACTTTTCGAGCCTTTGCCCGCAAATCATATGCACCTGCAATGGATGCCAGAATAGGAAGGTTGGCCCTGATATAGCAGTGCTTGGCATGCGAAAATTGTTTCCTGTAGAAAAGCCCACGTCCCTCTGCAGCCCATTCTTCTGGCGTCAATGAAGATGCAAGCCAAGGAGCATTAGATCCCAGAGTATAATTTTGGATCAAATCTTTGCTCGTCCAAAAGGTCTTGATTGTTTACGATGAGAATGCTGTTTGGACAGGATAATGCCAACTTACTCTCATCGGTTCTCCCGCCTCAGATCCATCTACGATCCAAATGTTTTCACGCGCTCTGGTAATTGCAACGTAGAGTGATTTTAGCTACAGCGGTATCATTCCTTTGATGCTGAGTGGTGCCGTGCTATTTCACACTCACCTCGTTACAAATGCTGGCATGACGGATATGATCGAATTGAGGAGGAGGATTCCTAGGGTCCTGTTTGCTCTCCTCGACGGCGTTCAGCACAACACGCCATTGTGCGAGACCAGCCAGTGAATCGGCAAAGAAGTTATAAAGCAGGACCTGAAGGGATGCAATATCGCACTGGTGAATTAAAAAAACTTGTAAAAGAGCATCTAACCAACGTTGTTGAATTTAAGCCCCTTGCTTTCGTATATGGTACTATAATACCGGCCATCAGTTGCTTGGTCGACCTAAAGAGAAAGACGCTCGAACAGGACAAGGCCAACTTCACCAACTTGCTGTCGGAGTCTCTCTCTTGCCACTTCATTCCTGACGATGATGCCTATGCGCGTAAATTCTGAGTCAGCTAGCTTTGATGTAGATAACAGAAGACTAACATTGCTGGGCACCGAATTCAATAGATTTACCGCAGTCACCAAAGACAAACCGCTTCAACTGAGCATGATCTTTGTTGTTAAAGAAGAGAGGCTTGACCCCATCTACAATGCCCATCTCTGGAGAAAGACGATCAATGGAATCCTCCCAAAACATCGTGATAAGGTCAATGATGGAATGCGCGCAATCAACAATGCCTGCATGGGACCTATAGTTGACAGTAAGTTGAAACGTCTCAGGTGGCTGCTGAGTTGCAAGACTAGGCTTCCTCCGATACTGCTCCTACACGCCTGATTAGATTCGCATACAAGAATTATTCTGAGAAAATCCTACTTCAATATTCCACTGAAATGACTTTAGAGTGCTGATGCTGAAAGAACTTCCAACGGAAATGGCATGTGCGGTGTCACCTGCCCATAAGAGACCATTGGCATTGCTACATAATGCTCTCAAAACTAAATGACGAGTAAGTTGGTTGTCCATGGTGTTCGTGCGAGAAAAGAATGATTACCCATAGTGTCAATGAGCATATGATCCTGTACTTCGTCAACATATCTGTAACGGCATTGATAACATATAGAGATTATGGGCGGAAGACGTACAGATGATCGAGTCCTTGATGTGGGGTGCCGTGCTCCGTAAAATACTTCAAGATACTGTGGGTTCTAGACTCCAATTATCTTCTGCTCGTGATATTTCGACGAAGCCCTTACCGATCACTGGCGTCGTACTCTCCCCGCAGCTTCTTCTTGCGCATATACAACTCAAAGAGTTTGTACACCTTGCATCTCTGGTCTGCACTGAATGCAGATTGCCGGTGTTTAAAGAGGTCGAGGTAAGCGGCTTTGCTAAGATGCCGACTTTCTTCTCTCAGTGTCTCTGTAGATCCTTTGATGATACCTGAACAGATAATCAGGTCGAGCCCTTGAAAACAACATAGATACATTGCCTATTATCTCGCTGAATACGAAAGCAGGGTCTGGAGAACACTGTTTCAGTGCCAGGGCTTAGACAGAGAAGAGAAGTGGAAACCTAATCCCTTGACCAATGACACGGGAAAATGAGGCCAGTAGGACTCGCGAAATGACTCAAAAGTAATGACGCCCATGTGAGACTCATTGCGCTTGCTGCTAATAGGACTCGTGGTGGTCAATGTTTGTTCGCTCATGTCGGCTTCCAGCATATCGCAAAGCTATCATCGGAAAAAATGAGAAGCATGGATGAAAAAAGTGCTGTTGCTTACACCGTCAAACGTGATAAATAGAGGAAAATGTTTCTCCTCAAGTTCACTGTACTTGCGCGGCAAGTCCGTCCGCCAATCTACAACATCATCCACATCGATAACTCCTAAATCAGTTTGGTACTGAGGGGCTCTCGTTAAGTTCGTGGGGTCAACAGACAGCTGTGACGCCACTGCTAAAGAGTTGGACAGCTTTGCAAAGTACTCTTGTGCTTTCTTAGCAAGTATTCTAGATTTGGTGATAAAGATTTGGCGAGGATGAGGTAAACCAGACTCCGTGACTTGAAACGTCCGCTCGATGAGTAACATCTTGAATAAGATAATAGTTCTTTTCCTACAGTAAATATACATGAGCAAAAGCATCAAGTCGGCGAACTGCTCATGCATACCCTGTGCCGCTACAGCCTATGACGTAGCAAGACTTAGGATGCTCTATAATACGTTTCTGCTGAGTTCTACGAATACACATTGTCAGCAAATGAAGAAGGAGAGTTAAAGCAGTGGCGCACGAAACCATATAAGGGAAAGTCGCATCTACATCTGCTAGGATGGCTATCAAAATGAATCAGATACGGCTTTGTCGGGCAGTATCACACAAGCACATACTATTCAAAAACGGCTGCACGTCTTCATGGTTAAATCGTCAGTGGCAGATAATTCCCGCAAGAACATACCTGCGAGAATGTGACATATTTCTCCACGCTGTAGGGAGCGTTAGCGGCTAGAACGAGTCGACTCCTCTTGATATGACTTACACGGGTCTTGAATGAATCTGAGTGGAATGGTCAATGTTCGGTTTGGAGGAACAAAGATTGCGAAGCCAACCTGGGCCGTTTTGTCGGGACGTATATCCGTTAAGTATTCAATCTTTGATGGCAATACTTCAGGTAGTGGAGGGAAGAATGCTGGAATAAAAGTAGAGGCTTGATTTGCGCGCTTCCTGACTGCGCATCTGTATCATCACATTTATGTCACAGGCATTCACGCTACAGTGAAAAAGTGATACCTCTCCCGGTACTCCTTTCCCTTTTTTTGAAGCTGACTACTGATAGAACTCCAGAGACGAAGGTCGATTTGATCATGGGTATAGATACCGAAAATTTTAATAGCTTCAATGAACTGTAAGGAGCAAGCAAAGAGATCCGAACATCAACCTACCTTGCTGTTCAGTAGCCTGGATTACAAAATTATCCTCCGAACGTACATCGTCCCCCGGGATTATATCAATTTGATACTGCAAGGCGGCGTCAGCAATATCCGAGATTATATAAGAAGCAGGTCTATAGCGAACTGTTGTGAATCGTCGGAGTTTGAATTCGGCTGTGAACCGTGAACGCGCCCGTTTAGGCAGGTGCTTGCTGGCGAAGTCGTGGGGCGATTCACACTTTTGGCCCATGGCGAAGGCGAAGTCACAGTCAATTCACAACTTTTGAGTGCCCGATTCACGGTTTTCAGTGCCCGATTCACAGAATTATTCACGCTTTTTGGCTGACCGATCACTTTTTGGCTGGCGAAGTCTGCTTTCCACCTGAGACTTCGCCATCTGACCGTGCCTACCTTGCCAGTCTTACGGTGTGGTGTGCACTTGTCTCTGTCTTTTCTTGAGGGGAATAGTAGTAATACAAGTTGAATAGAATATGCAATAAAAATACACTACTACATAAGGCTTGTTAAATATCTGTCTGATCTGGCCTCAGTTCTCCAAATTCGCTGTCTTTTTCTTTACCTGCAAAGCCGAATGAAGAGCGTTGACGGTCTTGCTTCCTGTAAGCTTCTGCTGTTGATCTTCAAGGGTCCGGATTGCGTCATCCGAGCTTTGACCCTCGGTAATCATCACCTCAATGCGTTTCACGAAGAAGTGATAGTTTCCCCAGATTTTCCGGGCCTGAACACACCCATTAACAAGCATAATGGAAGATCAGAATATGGAACCATGCCTTAGCATCATTACGGGGTCTCCATGATGGCAGCCTGCCCTTTCCTGTAGTGCTGTTCTTTAAGCTTCCCCACATTTTCTCGATCAGTTGCAATGGCGGTAATCGCCCTATACCATCCAAAATGATTCCCTCGCTCCAGGATTGCCAGATACTCCTCACGTCAGAGTAATCTCCAAGGCTTCTAGGAGCATAACAGTCCCATAGCCGCACCGGATCTGTTACACATGAGAAAACTGAATGCCAGTTTATTTCTGACTTTTGGAACGTCGGCAGAGCATGAGGCGAATATGCGGCAGGTGCAGGGATGATAAGATCATGCGATGAACGAGACTGGGTTAGAGTGGGTAGTGATGGTAGAATAGGGAGTACATAGTAAGTCTTTTGGTTAATGTTGAGTGTATATGGTACAAAGACATTGGACTGTCCAGAAAACGTTGGGCTAGGAGCAGTGGGACTGGGACAGAATGACGGCTGCATAGGCTGTGTTCCTGTTCCTAGGTTACCGAACGAGGCAAAAGTTGACCTCATTGGGCTGCCAAATGGGGATGCTATGTGAACATCAGAATCCGACAAATTAAATAAGCGCTGAGATTGCGGGACTGGAGAGCTCGGTGGTGAGGACATATGAATGTCTTGATTATCATCTGATGCTGCAAAGCAAAGTGAAGCTGTGAGTAGCAGGAACCCAAAAAGCAGGGAGAATGTTCACCTCGGAAGAGTGCAGTCCCATCAGACTGGAAGAACGCCTGTGTCTTGGCCATTGGCATGTTTATAGTAGCATGCTGTTGACTTGATACTTGCCCCATGCCTTTAGAAGCACTCGCAGAAGTGAACCGTAGGACAGGGCCTTTTCCTGAACGCTGCTTTGATGGAGATAATGGATCTGTACGGGTGATCAAACGTTCCATCAGACAAGTCTGCGCTTGTGCGGTATCTTCAAGGCCCTGAAGACGAATTGACATAGCTGAGACTGCATGTCGTGTCGGTGTCTCATGGAATAAAGTGCTTATATTACCATCAGATAAGCTCAAGTCTTCTCGGGCTTTCAGAGCAGAAGGCCATTCACTAAAGAAGACCTTCGCTTCCGTGCACTGAACAATCTTGATGCGCTGGAGAAGTCCCGAAGTCGGGAATCGTACATTGATAGCTGCCATTGTCTAAATGAATTTTTTAGAGATCAGCAGATGACATATGAGGTGCAATCATACCTGCCAAAAGAAAGGCCGCAGTTCAATCAGGAGCTGCAGGAAATTGTATACACCCTGGTTCTGGCACCCATGCTCTCGCAGGTTTGCTACAGTCTCCTCAATGAAAGGAAAGACCTTCTTTTGCAATTCCATTGGTACACTCACACTTGCCCATGGAACGGAATAAGTTTCGCCAACTGCAAACCCAGCAAGAGCGACAACAGCCTGTTGAATATGATCATGGTCAGGGATACATTGAATTGAATCGGTGGATGGGACTGCGACGAACAAGCTTTGGGATCTTCGCCGTGTAAGTCTCACGCCACTCATTGCCAGCCCAGTTTCCCGTCGCATCAACTTGATCTGGAGGAACTCTAGTGCCAGCGATGAGCTCATAATAAACCCTAGGACAACAAGACAATTACATACCCCATGTCTTCTAAAATAGTAGGCATTGTCCGGCGTGCCAAGTGAGTCTTCTTCTTTGTTGTTATCGATGTCTTGTCCAGAAAGTTCTGGTACATCTTTCCAAGGGCATCACCGGTGAAAGGCTTGTTGACCGTCTTCCCAAACATCAACAATTGCTATTAATAAGTGCTTAGCAAAAGGTTAATCTAACGATGCAGATGGAAATAACTGACATTGCAATATGTTGATGGTTGAGCCCAGTCCCACCCATCGGTCTTTGAACACAGCTGCTCTTGGTCAAACATATACTGTAAATGAATCGATAGTGCACCAATAGGGCACCGGAGGATGTCGCGATTTGGTAAGACGAAGCTATATGAAGGCGCTGTTTTCTGAAGATGGCAAGTCAGAAACAATGAAGCGCTGGGTGGGAATCACCAATTTAAATAGCACAAACTCCTGGTTTTGCAACCTTAGTTTGATAGAAGAGACTTAAGACACCGAATAATCTACGCCCTTGTCCAGATACTTGTCCGTTTGAGAAGCGAAAGTCAGGGAGATTCACATGATAGGGTTGCAGACACATCATCGGAAGGCTTATCACTTCGTCACCACGGTTGAGGGTTGTGGCTTGCCATGTCCATGAGAAATGGGACTTAACAATAGTCGGAACTGATTGCCAAGAACAGCAGGAGTATGAGCAGCAAACGAGATAGCTGTGGAAGGATTCCCTACCCTGATTCTGACCGAAGATTGCAGCTGTAATTTCATTGAATTGTTCTGGCCAGAGTTCTTGGTCCAGGATTGTGTTCTTTGCAACGTCAAAATCCTCAGTCCTATGTTACCATCATCTCGGTATTAATATTAGAACGTGCGAGATTGATACTACTTACTGCAGACGATGTCGTTGAGCCTGAATCATCACAGCCTTATAGAAATCAGCTGTTCGTGAATTCGCTGCTGGGCGATCATGTATCAAACTGGCATCGTCGTCTTCTTGTCGGCCACGGACACGGCCCAGCATGGTCATGATCTTCTTTAGTGAAGACTGAAGCAAAGTATTAGACAGACACAAAAACAAAGCATCGAGAGCACTGTATACCGCTGAAAGTCTTTCATTTGTTTGCTTAGGCACCCCCCGCTTTGTGAGGAGCTGTCGAGTAGCAGCATACTTGAGGTATTGTATGATAAGATTCGCATCGATGATGTGATCAGGTATAATCCCATCATTGATAGCTTGGGGTACCCAGCGCTATTTCCATTTTAAATGGTCGGCATGGATAAACGAGCTGCGGAAGTACATACCTTCCATTGGGTGAGGACCGCCTGTTCCGTCACTCTACCGCTCTTCCTTCGTGCCTGAAGAATGTAATTATCGGCCCATTCAGTAGCCTGAGCTGCGGCTTGTGATGTTGGCTTGGACCAGTCATCTTGTCCATTCTGCATGCTAATACGGCTGTCTCGTGCTGGTGCAATATCTCCTACACTGTCTCTACCATCCTCCACGTTGCCCTGTGTCCCGACTTCTATTTCCTCTTCACTCTCTCCACCACTGTCCTCATCTGCCTCTCCCCTGATAACACCACGTCTCAACCGAAACCCTCTCTCAAATGAATCCATCAACTCCGTCGCATCTTTGACAACTTGATTTGAATCGACGGAGTCAGCGGACTGCATTGGGTCAGCATCATCGTCAATCTCTTGAAACGGGACTTGTAGGTCGTTTATCTCGTCATCGCCAACACTGCTTGAGTGCAAGACAGTCCGGACCATCTGACATGCCTCGGAAGTGTTCGTTGTGGTCGTGGATGACAGCAATTCGGGTGTCATATGAAAGAGGTTGCTTTTGGGGGCCAGCGTGGGATTCTGACAGCGTACTCAGTCTTTATTGAGCCGGAATAAAACAGTTTACGCACCTTGTATCCAGGAAATCCATCCTGCTGAAGACGGTCCAGTAACTCCTGTTTTTTACCTGTACACTTCAGACCCCTTGCTCTGCATTCATCCTTCAAGTGCGGAACGGTGAAAGGTAACCTTGCGCTAATGTGGAAAGGAATTAGGGGAGTTTGCAGACACTAGGTTGTGGCAGAACCTACTTGCTGCCGCTTGAACATCGACCGCGTGTTCTGATAGGCCCGATTGAGGATGTTTGTCGTAGCGGTAGATTCTCTGATGCTGATGAATGCGAGTTAAGGTACAAGATGAGAAAGGGATCAAACGAGCCAGCTCACAGGGACTGCCCATAGCCGTATTTTCGGTCCTAGTTACCTCAGCCAAGCTTGATTGCCGTGATATTGCTGCAAGAACCGGGTCAAGGTTCGCTTCAGAGAAGCCCGCCATAGTCTACACTGGAGGAAGCCGTGACTGTTAGTTGAATTAGTTGAAAGATGGCCCAGAGTGCCTGCAGCGCAAAGGGGTAGCGTATCGGAGGGTAAGAGTTAGACTAGGATTTTGAGAGCGTCACGCGAAGTCACACTTTTTGTGTGAATTGCCGGCCAATTCACAAGCCGGATTAGTGTGAATTACCCTATTTGGGTTCACTTAAGATTTGTGGCTCTCCGTAAAAGCTTTTCCGCATTTGTGGATATGACGACCGTCCATTCTCCAAAGCCTTCGGCGGTATCAAAGTATAACGCCCTTGGCAGATATCAATGTAATATCGTTTCGTGAAAGGACGCGAGGACATACGACATCATCGGCTGAACGATCGGATACGCAAATGGCTCCACCGCAGATCCCGAAGCATGCTTCCCATCATTTGTGGGGAACGCAGAAACGATACAATGTTCCTTGAGAGATAGAGATATCCCAGGACGACAGAGCAGCTCTAGATAGAACTAGACACGCCTCAATTTTGAATGAATAGCAACGCAGATAGAGTGAAACCTACCTTCAGACTTTCCTTTTGACTTTTTAAAACATGATCCACCAAGGCGGATGCTTCGCCCGAAGTTTCAGGCATATCAACGTTCAGGACATCAAAATACTTTTTGACCGAAGTTGTGACGCCGTCTGCTCGCTTGACCTCTCGAGGCTTCCTCTGAGTCTGTTTGGCCTTGCCCTTCCTATAATGACGTTCCGATCTGGTATCGATGGGATGGAGGAAGGAGACGAGGTATTGCAAGACCTTGGGCGTGATCTCTGCTATTTTGTGGTATCTGGCGCATAATTCTTTATCTTCAACGAAATCGGAGGAGATAAGCTCTGTAGAGAGACAAGATATAGCTTTGTAGTGAACAGTCGCCTCGTAGTTCGTAGCTTCGGCGGGAAAGGACTCCAGCAGCCACGAAATTAACGACGTAGTCTCACCCAATGCTGTGAAAATGTAAGAGCTTGATATACCATCAGAATAGCTTGACAGTGTCAACTTACATGACAAGACCAAGACCAGAGTGCGGGGGATCTCGTTATCGATCAGTTCTTGTAAGATATACTTGAAATTATCCTTTTTGAGAAAGCTTTGGAGCTCCTCCACGGCAGACTCAAGCGCATCCCTCGATGTGAGCTGCTCAGCGCTGAAGAGATCACTCCGATAGAGGCGCTTGCGGGACATGGTTGCATCATGGCCAAGGTGATTTCTGGTTTATATAGGCACGAAAGCATACTTCCTGCAAAATAAAGCCAAACTCAGACCCCGGCGAGAGGTTCGAATCAATCACTCACAGAAGCAATCTAAGCGCCTAGATAATCTTGAGACGCGTAAAACTCAAGGACAAGATCCAGCACGGGCTCCCTTTGGTCGCGTAACAACAGATATGCGCGTAGCAGCATCGGGAAAGTGGCGACTCCATCGTCGAACCAGCGGATGGAGAGCAAAATCGAACCGAAAGAAATTTGAAGTCTCTCAGGCTAGTGACCGAAACGTGAACAGCTTGAAGGACCGAATAAGGGTGCCAATTGAATTCAACCAACGAATTGCCTAATCGGGAGCACTGGTCCTGCCCGGACTCCTGCCACCGACTGCGATTACAGCAGAAATGAAGTCGGATCCGCTAGGTAACCTTGAGAGAAGACGACTAGCCCAAAATAAATCAACCCTCTTTTTCATCAGCACATGTTACGATGCAAGCACGAAGTGAGTAGTATTTACAAACATACTAGAATAAACGTCATCAGTCATGAAGTGTCCTTAATCACCGACATGAGTAAAAATTATGAAGACGCCTGTGTAGCTTTCATCTCAGCAGCCGCCAGTGACAGCTTCAGTTGGACATATATGTCATTTATCATCCATCCGGGTGCTAGAACAAAGGTCATGAGAAACCGTCAAAGTCAATAAGATAGACGCACTAACATGGTCTCGTCGTCCAGATCAATATGATTCTTGATACGGAGGATGACCATAGGCAATGCGAACACGAGACCTCCGACAAGGAGAGCCCATTCCGAGATGAACATATCCATGTACCTATGCGAAGTGTCAGGGAGGTATCACAATAAAACGTCAGAGAAAAATTACGGAGTCTTGACAGCGTCCGTACGCCATATTCCAGCTGCCCCAACCGACTGGATCGACTTGTAGAACCCAGTAAAGAATGACAACTTTGATGGATCATTCAACATTGCACCCATGAGCCAGTACGCCGTCGTCTGCCACATCACGTCGAGAATCCCACAGAAGCTGTAAAACCACATTCTGCCAGTGTATCCGTGATCGTAGATATCCATTTCTTCTCTGGTGCGACGCTTTCGCGTGTGCACTACTTTTGGTAGAAGCACCCCAGGTGTGGACGACGAAGAGCATTAGGAAGAGGACGGTCCTTCCTGTGTAGGCACGGATGCGACGACTGATGGATTTTCGGTAGAAGAAGAGGCCAATGAGGACGGAGCCGATGATTTGGGAGATCCAGTAGCACACGTTGTTCAAGCCTCGGGCAAGGATGTTGAAAATTGCGCCGTTGACGCCGCTGAACTCTGAGTTGAAAGCAAAGAACATAGGGAAGAGAAGAATATTCGATTGAATCAGTCTCCAGCATCACGAATGGACCCAGAAGTTTAGTCTTCCAGGAGGGGTGTCAGGACGTCGTAATCCTCGTTCAATCGGAACGGATTATCTTGTCGAGTTCGCTATTAGCACCGGAGCGCATGTAAGGACGAGGAATCCAATCTGAAAATGTTTGAGCGAAAGTAAGATGATTGAAAATACCAACGCACGTATGTCTCATCCTGTCAGCGAACGGCAGCAAAGGACGCTGGCGAAGATAGTCCTTCTCCGATTGCCGCATTTCCATCCAAGGCGAGAGTCCTGTTTGTTGTCCTCCTTTTGTACTGTGAATCTGAGTCGCAAAGGTTACTCCGAGCCATCGTTCGTTATTTTTCCCTCAAAATTGATAGCGGCTCCGTACTTGTAGCTGGCCTCGCGACTCTATTGCTGAAGAACGTTTGCCATGAGACTGTAGCATGTGAGGAGTCAAGGTGATGATGTATAGATGATGGTGGTCACAAATGAGGAACCAATCGATCGCCCACGCCTTACGGACGACCACCACACCACATCCGAGCATTATCTATTCCTGCTTCGCACAAATTCATCCAACATTCATCCTTTCTCGAGACGGACAAGCACCAGGATGTCCACTGTTACCCTGGATCGAATCTTTCGAACGCCGCAAGTCTTGAAGCTAGCTCTGACCAAGGAATTTTGAAGGGAAAGGCCTGTAGCTGAAAAGTTGCAGCTGGATCGTCTAGAATGTGTTTGCTGGGTCCGTATGTGTTTCCAAAGGTGTGTATCCTACTGTGCTGCGGCTGACGAGGAGCAATAGATCTGCATGGACGACTGCAATACCGGAGCGGTATCTGTGACCTGCAATTCTATCTCGGTCCTACACTTTTGGAGACGTGGGGCCTGATCAGGGACAGGAGAATTATTGGCAAACTTTATCGAGCCACAGGAGCATCTGCGACTATTAAAATCCACGCGCGAGGTTATCTGTCACCGTGACTCCCTTCGCTGGACACTGCCGTGTAATGCTACCTACCTACCAGGTGCATTCATTCTGCGGTAGCGGTACTACTACGACATCACAAGCCTTAACACGGTTCGCCTTTGACTGCCAAGGACGGCCGTTAACCCTGTCAAGCATATGTAACTCACTTCCAGATGATCATGATCGGTTTGTCGGACTTGCAGGACGAATAATTCATGTGCACATGCCGTTTGGGTATCGTCAGACGCCGCTTAGCGCTATTCTATTTTGTGTTATTTATTATAATCCAGATATAATAAGATGAAAGATTGATGTACCTGAAATGTGTTTGCCTCGAGGCGCGAACGCACACCTGCTGGTCCTTTTTCGAACCGTCTGTCGTTGACCTTGAAGGAAGAATTTCCAGATATTTCTAGGGCTTTCTCTGCACCGAGTCATAGGTCTGCTGCCTACTCCTTTTTTGCATACTACACCCTTGCTCATTTGAATTACAGGACTTGACATTAACGGACCCCCAAGTCTTCTCAAAGCAAGCACTACCATTGTAAATGGCAAGCCCTTCCTGTTTACTCGCAACCTGATCCTGTCTTTCTGTCAGTTTCAAGACACTCTTCGAAAATGTCGATCAAATTGAACTTCGACAAAGTAATCGAGGAAATGAAAGAGTGGGACAAACGTAACACCATCATACCCCTTTCCAGCATTTTCACAAATCTTCGTAAGAGGGAGAAATCGAAACAACCCGCCTTCATAAATGAGATGCCTACGGAAATACTACTTGATATCTTTTCTCAGGCCATACCTTCCTCTGCGATCAATCCGTTCAACACCACCACTGCCGGCCCTTGGGTACTCAGTAAAGTGTGTAAGAAATGGAATTCCATCATCACCACATACGCACCTCTATGGACAAACATCACCATCGACACCAGTCCTAAGGCTATCGATGTCTCGAAACCATATGGCAAACGCCTCCTCGACGTCCTTAAGCATTCAGAAGACCAGCCGCTCTCCATTCGTTTCGTCGAGGGAAAAGACTCCGTGCCTTCCGACACTCACATACTCCTCCGCATCCTCATGAAGCACGCTCCTCGTTGGAAAAAACTCGACTTCACCTTTTCCAATCCCGAGACGATCGCCGTATTGGATGGCATTCGTGGACGTCTGGACTGTTTGGAGTCGCTCAAAATCTCTGGCTCTCCAGGGATTATTGCGGATATGCCTTGGTCAGCCACACCATGCCATATTTTTGCGGATACGCCAAAGCTGAGATCCGTCGACGTGTCTTTGGGAGGCTTCACGTTAGAGTTGCCCTTTGGGCAGCTTAAGTCGTTCAACGATCATTGGCGTGGTGCTCGGGCAAGGGAGATGTCCATACCCGAAGGCATATCGAAGTACCTTCAGGAGATGGGACAGGTGGAAGAGTACAAGCTCCACGGACGCGAACTTGAGAACGTCACACCCATGATGGACGATATACGACTTCCTTTTCTACGTGCCCTTTACGCTGGAGACCCACGTATCCTTCGATCTATCATCGCACCTAAACTGGAAGAGGTCCATGTCCAGCTGTTCAACAAGGAGTTCCGGGAGGCGAATCTTTCGGCCCTTCTGCTTCAAATCGAGCGATCTGGCTGCGCCTTGTGCAAAATCACCCTCGGAGATTGTATTCTGGTGGTGAACGAATTCATTTCAATTCTTCGGGCCTCGCCAACTCTTGAAGAGCTCGTTTTAACTTTCACCGGGTGGAACGATAGGGTGAATTCCTGTTTTTTGGAGATTTTACCTTCTCTCCACATCAAAGGAGGGGAAGAGGGAGAAGGAGGAGTGTTGGTGCCCCGCTTGACGAAACTCAACGTCATCGTTCAACACAAACACAAGTCACGCTCGGTGCCGTCAATGTCGTTCTTGAAGGACACCTTGATTTCGGCTGTCGAAAATCGGCGGAATCACCAGGTGGCGGGGGTGGCTAAGCTCGCAAACGTTCAGGTATGGGTTGCTGTTCTGGTGGAGCTGGATATGGTTGTTTCCCCTGGAGCGGGGAATGTGGAGAGATGGAATAGATTGAAGGAGGGAGGAATGGGGGCGCTGTTTTATGTGACTGGGGGTAAGGCAGATGATGAGTGTCCGCCTCACATCTCATGTATGGTACGCGTCAATTCGGATCCCATGAGTCCTGCGTATTCTCAAAGACAGTACGTCTGAGGAAACGGGATGAGATGAAGGAATTTTTTCTAATATCGTACTGTTACCCTAGTATGCGGAGTCCTCGGTGATACTTACCTTTTCATCAAATTCTATCACAAAGGCCGTAAAACATTAAACGTAGATAAGTACAATGTACGTTACAACAGAGGCTGCGAAACATATACTGAAGAATCTCGACCTGACGTCGTCTCATTGTGAATGAGTTCGTCATCTCCTCTGAATGGGAAAGTTCTACGCGCGCATGCCGCCTCTTTTTAAATACCTGCCGATGTAGCTACCACTAAATATCCTCCTACTCAGTGCGAATGGTTCACATCTCGCTCCTTCAATAGAAAATCTTGCTGCTGTGGAAACGACCGGCATCAGACAACCGTCACCGCCCAGGGAGTACGACATGTGCCTTTCGAGATTACTCAATCTGCAAGTATTTCGAGTGGAACTATACCTTTGATCACCAAGAAATATGCTTCGGAAATATCCGAACAATTCCCTTCCCTCTTACCATCACTCTGGATTCGAGACGCCGGCGCGCTGTTTGATCAACATTTCTTCGTTGTTCCTGCCATGTTGCAGGCGGAGTTGATCGACTGTCATCAACCGAAGTGGGGGCTCTAATGTTGGATTCCCCTGCACAACTGGGAAGACGTCTCCAGGCGAATGCTCTCTTATCCTCCTTCGAATACCCCAACTCACGAACCGCTGCTTGATGGATGGAGAAAGTCGAAGAGAATGAGGAATCGTGTGTACCGAGCTCTTGAATCCAGAGCGAAGCCGTGATGGTAAGAGAGGTAGATAGTTCTTAGCCGTCGCTGACTCTGATTCATAGTGACTAGTGTGTAGGGGAACCTCCGAGTGGTATAAGAAGGCGGGATCAAAGAATGGGACTCAGGGGGCAAGGGTTAATGAGAAGGGCGTAAGTATCGATAGAGTAGTTTTGGTATGAGTGAAGAAAGGGCTTCGTGAGCAACGAGATGTTAGTTGCGTGTTCTGAAGGGGGTGGAAGGGATGCTGAGAACGAACAAATGATGTAGGCGCTTTTCATAAGCCGGTGTAGTTGGGTAAAATGCAAGCAAGGGGGGAGGATGGCATTCAGCTGTAGAGATATCCAATTAAGCCCGTGTAGAAGTGATCTCGACAGGCAACATACAGTGGCGGCGGAGGTCCTGTCAAATCCTGAGGCGCCGACTCAAATTCATGCAATGAGATGCAGTATTTCTCCTCGCCTATTTATAAAACGAGAACCGGAAGGCGAAACCATTCAATTCTTCGCTGCCATAGATACCGTGCATGCTTTGTGATTATACGGTGGTATAAACCAAGAGATCACTTCCAAGATCAACTGTGCTATCCTTCGATTGCCTACAATGGCCTGCCGCCGCGCATACCTCGAGCCCTGCACGACCTCAGCGTCGGGGGAACGATGTCACCCAATAATCCCACCCGAGTAAGGCCGCCGTACGGGATGGGATCCGCACCCTTCTTTCCTGGACTACACGATATTCGTTCGGGTGGACTCTTCATCTCGTCTGTCCTCAACGTTCCTTACGCTCAATGCAACGTCTTCTTATTCAAGACGTCGCCATGAGCGCATACACGGCCAATATCTCGCTGATCACGCTCTTGTTCGGCTCCAGTGGCACACTAATCGAAGCCGGTCGGGAGCACAAGTAGGACGAAGGCCTTCCTTCCTTCAACTGCCTTGGGTCACACCAAATCTGCGCTATCCAGCTTCCTTTCGAATGTGCTGAGATTTCGGCGTGCTTGGGAGTATGTCATGTGGCATCTTCCAAATTTGCATTATTTCGGGTCAAACTAAGTTGTCACGGTCATCTCTTCCTTATGTGATGGATCCTTCGGCAGCGTTGCCTCAGTCTTTGCTGCGCGCCGTGAATCAAAAGCTCCAATACCGACATCTCAGCTAATGGTGTATAAAGGTTGGCAGGGTGCCAGTCTTGAGCATGGAACCCAGACGGATGGGACGACTCAGATCACTGGTGGTAACTGGTCAAGATCGATGTGAAGAATTTTTGTACAAGGCGGCATGTTTGACTAGTTTCCATCATATACAACTAGCCCATTACTTTGTAGCGCTTGCCAACGCGAAGCCAGTGAAGGATCGTCGAATGTCAAAGGTTCGTCTAGGTAAACCTCTTCTAGCATTGTTAACTCGATCATACTTTCCTTCTGTTCGCCATCCCCCGTTTGACCCTTCATACGCGATTCCACCATCTCTAATAGAATCTTGTGATCAGGAATCGTGTCCGACGCTCGTAAATCGAAGGTACGGAGCTGGGGAAGGATGTCGTCATCATTCCCCGAACGTGTAAGCGCAGAAAGCAGTTCTTTGTGCACAATCTTGGCTGAAACGGTGAGGTGCTGCATGTTCGTGATGTGGGTCAGTAATTTGATTAGCCTGGTTTTTCCAATCTTGCTCCTGGGTGCGGCCACTGTCAATTCTACTATTTCATGACAGTGATGATGAGGCAGAATCTCTGGAAATACGAGAACAGTGCTGGCGCTTTCCTCGTTGTCCAAACTGAAATACAAGTTAGACAGTACAGGAAGCTCCAGAGATTCGAAAAGATGGGCAATGGAACAGGGTGCCGCGCCATTCCATTCCAAAATCTCCAGAGTGGTCAGCTTGGGCATCATGATAGGGGAACCTAGGCGTTCGAAAGGCTTCGAATTCTGGATGCACAGCTGGAGTTTTCAATGTTAGGCGTGTTGCCCAAAAGGAGGAACATGTCCTTAATAAACCGTCCATAAATTATTAGGTCTGTTAGTCCCTTTCCGCCATGAGGGAGACAGATGTGACGGCATAACTTCGAGTTGATGTTCAGGATGCGAAGGCCATGAGCCATCTCAAAGGTGTGGATGGGTACTAAATTGGCTTGGTCCTGCCGTGGCTGTTTCAGCTCGAGGTAGTGAAGTGATTTGAGGTATCCTCGATAGGTTGAGAACACTGCAAGGGACTTAGCGGGGATACGTGCACGCAAGTGCTTCCAATAAGGCATGGATGACAGGAGCACGGGTATGGAGACGTGAGAGGATATGTCCTTGGTGCTCGACAATCTGATCGTCAGCTGGCAGTGACATGCTCTTTGAATGTACAAACTAAGCATAAACAGGTGCAGGTGTACATCCCCAGGCTCGCGGTAGAGCTCAAAATCCAGGGAGATACATCTCCACAGAGATGGGGCAGATAAAGCTACTCTCCGCCACGAACGACAGACTTGAGACAGTGTCCATGGTGGTTTGCGCGAGTCAAGGGAGTTGGGTGCGTCCTTCTCCTTGAGAAGGTCGTAGACCTCATGCACACAAAATGAAAAGATGTAGCTGAGTACGTCATCGGGGACGGAACGAATGGGGTGCAGCAATGCTTTTGCGACCAGCAGATTTCCCGTAACTTTGGCTTGACCATCAAGGAGCGTCTTTAGCATTTGCTGAACATTGTCAATCTTCTCCTTCAAAACCGAAAGTAGCTCCAAGGATGAGGATTCGACGGCGAGCAGGGATAGCCGCTCTGCTTCTAGTGGGGAGTCATTGCATTTTAGTAACGCTTGGATTCGTGGATCGTCTGAAATTGACTTTGGAATATCAGGACACGAATGCAAAGAGCAGACCGAGGATATCGGGAGAGAAGGACAAGGTGCCATGAAAGAGATTCTGGGCGCAGGCTATTAAATTATTGTCGAGTCAGAACAGCATGGAATACATACGTGTGCTGAAAATGATGTTCGATCTAGGGCAATTTTAACGCAAACAAGGGGGTTATCTTGAAAGAGTTTTGCAGATGTCTATCAAATTGATCAAAAAGCCACTTGAGCGCCAAATTCTACGGCAGGTTCAACAAGCAACGCACGTCACGGTGTCTGAATGTCTCTAAGCAGCGGCCCTCGACTCAAACCCTTGCTGTCGTAGAGCCGTGATAAACTCAGCGTTGCTGTCTGAGTCACCAGAGTAGTAAGACGTTTGAGTTCGCACGACTGCGGACAGTAGTGGATAGAACAGGATGCTGGAATGAAGGAAAGACTCAAAACCTGTCACAATCGTACCCACGTGATTGTGTGATAGTCGCGTCGCGTGAGACGCGTGAGACCGTCGCGTCAGTCAATGTCATGTCAATTACGATGCCGTACCCCAATTCCCGGTCTTTCCCAGCGTCACCCTGGACTTTGGCCGGCCCCTCAACTTGAAGTAAGCAGGTAACCCGCCTCTCGAACTTATACTGTAAGCCAGTCACGCAAGGTCTTGTAGTAGTCAGACCGTACGTTCGGACACTGGACGTTGATTGGTTCACTATCCTATTTCGTGCTCGCACAGAAGAAACGCCGCAGGAAAAGGAAATTTTTACCTCCTAGCTGCAAGAATCTTCCTACTATGTTTATCTCGTAGATATTCAAAATTACGCATCGAACAATCCTTTTCCCCCTTACATATCACAACCTCACGCCGCATTCAAGACCTCGGCATACAGTTCAATTCTTAGCCACTCTCTGCTATAGACCGTGCTTTATTGAGCAGAAGCTGGCCGAAGAGACGGTGCGTTGACTATAGGAAATCGCATGAATCAGAGTTGGGCCATCTAGGATTTCGGCACATCAAACATTATCGAGAACCCATGTATATCCAACCCCAAGGCGTATTTTACATGCAATATTGACAAATTTCACACGTAGTTCTATCAAAGGAGAATCATATTACAGAGTACAGATCAAGAGACGAAGAATCAGGAATACATGCCATTGCCATTAAGCGTCGACTATTTTGTGTGTACTTGCAGATGAGCGTTCGGTTACAATCCCTTTGATAGCCAAGTGCAGGTCATCCGATAAGTCCGAGGAGGTTTTGAAAGGGAGAGAAGAAACCAGATCGTTGGCCTCTTCCACTAGTTTCCCGAGTTCCTTGCCGTCGCAACGTTCGTGGAACGCTGAACTCGGGTTGAGTTTCTTTTGTAGTTTAATTGCAGCCTGGTTCGCATTGCTGTTACGATTGGATAATTGTGTCAGTTATCGTCGGTAAAAGTGACAAGTAATACATACTTGATCTGCGTCCGCAAGTCATCAAGTGCGTCTTTCTCATCAGGACTACACTTTTTAAGCCTTTTATTCGTCTTCTTCCTCTGGCTGCGTGTTTCATTACAGACTGTCTCCAGACAGACTAAAATGTGCGGCAGTGGACCGAGAAAAAAGCGAAGATATAGTCCTGGGTTGTCACCAAGCCGAGATACTTCTTTGGTGCATGATGCGTATATTTGGGCTGCTATGCCTCTCTTGGCTACGTCTCGTCGATGACAGAGGACTTTCCTATATGCGCGCTGAATTAAGGACGCGGCGGCTACCTTTTTTTCTGATGGTGGCCAATCTTGTCCACCAACGGTATCATCGGTGTCATCAACAAAGTCTTCATCGTCACTCACAGTCTCCGCAGGAGGAAGACACACCGCTTGCTTCCCTCTCGTCGTCTGATCTCTGCGCACCGGCTGACACGCCTCCAGGACAATAGATTCAACTTGATCCCACCCTTTTCCTCCACTAATCGAAATAAGGAAAGGGAAAATCCCATCCAGATAACGTGCTACGCTTGCAAAGCGCGAAACACTCGTATTGGGGGACGAGAAAAAGCGTAATTTGTGAGAAAACGGGTCATGATCATCCCGGAGCGGGGCGTCATCACTGGGAAATGTGATGGGCATGGAAAGCTCGCTCAGAAGGGGACAGCATTTTGCTAGAGTGCATAACACCTCGTAAGTCGGACAAGGTCCCTGGACAACAGGGATATTGAAGACTCTGATCTCCGGCCATGCAGGTGCGAGGAGAAGATCGACGACACCGGTTTCCAGGGTGGGCATGGGATTGTAAGTGAATTCCTGGAGTTTACAAAGGCCACACAGAGGCTCGAAAATGACCAGTGTGGATTCCCGGGACTGCTGTGTCAGCTGTCCGTTATATTTCCGATAATTTATAGACAAATTCAGAAGAGAAGGAAATCGTGAAACAATCTTTGTGTGGAAATCTTGCACAAATTGTCCGATCTCATTATAAGACTGGCTATGATCATCGATATATACCAGGGAGGTGAGGGATCCCGAGCGAATCAACCGAAGAACACGAGACATTAATGAAACGGGAGTTGTGATGTGTAGAGATACGAGGGATCGGAATCCTCCCTCGACTTTCCAACTGTCGGTGGGCAGGCTTTGGGAGATGACGATCTGGAGGTGTGAAAGGTCCGGAAGTGAGGAAAGCTGGACTAAAAAGTGGACGTCGGCGGAATGCGAGTCAATTTTTAGTTTACGCAGCCTACGAAGACCAGAGAAGTTGGTGAAAGGGCATATCGTTTCTAAAGGTCGAGGCTTGGACCCTCCTTGTCGTATGGAGGATATAGTGAATGAATGAAGCATGGGCACCTTCCAGCCGAGTGTCCGTACGGAGGTGGAGGCCATAACAGTCTCTGCATTGGAAGGAAAAGCAATTTTAACATCGTCCAGCCGAGGGCTGGCCAAAAAGAGAAGTATTGAAATATCGGCAGCGAAGCTCATGTCAACACTCAGTTTCTGTAAGTTGGGGAAGAGAGGTTCCTGTCTCTCAGCAAGGCGCAGGAATATGGTGGATGAATGTAAAGTGCGCAATTGTGCGTCGAGAGTGATGAAACGGATGCGGCGTGAGTACCGTTCGAACCGAGCCCATGTATCATCTGATATGACATCGGGGAGTATCTACAAAGATCAGGACTTATATAGAGCGAAAGTGGAAGGTGACATACACCTAGATTATTATCCGATGAGAGGCCACGAGGAAAGAGATACAGGAGCGGTTTCATCCCACATATTTCTTGCCAAAGACAATCAAGCGCTATCTCAGAGACGACATGGCATGTCAATGCCAGGGAGAGGAGAGAATTAGTGCGTATTCCGTTCACAAAGCGTCCAGGCGCTTGCTCGATATCCCAAAGATCCTTACAAACGAAACCAAGCAGGTCGGCATTATAGAGCACTGCCGTAATTGGATTGTCAGCGATTAGGCCTGCCATGTTTCAAGATGAGAGACGCGGCGGAGAGGTAGGAGTGAAAAGGTATCTAGCGTGGCACTGAGGTTGAAGGAGTAAGTCAGGGAAATAACACGCCGTGTGACTGTCGTAATGCATCATGGCTGAGTGTGAGAAATAGAAGCCGTGAAAGCAAAAACACCGTCTACGCCGTGTAGGCTTTGATTCCTGTATCACAATTGCAGATCATCGTATTTCAACGAGGTTTATGCAAAGTGAATCAGTAGAGTGTGTCTTATGATCATCGGAGAATTCACTACAACTGCCGGAAAGAAGTAAGACCCTTGGACAATTGTTGAGCTGACCTTGAAATGGTGCACAAATCCAAAGCGCTCCTATACAATGAACCTAAAAGCCGCTCGAATTCTCATTCCGTCCGCGTTTTCACTGGATAGGCACATGCGAGACGGAAAGAACTTGGATCCATCAAGTCTAACGCGACGTCCGCACTTCAGGTCCCCGCTTGACACTTTTGACGATGGTGCACCGATAGGACGGCCAATCTTAATCAACCTTCAAGAAAAATCATAAAATCAATGCAAGCATCGAATATGAAAAAACAAGTAGAAACCTTCGTACACGCGCTTGTGAGGAAACATTGCCTGAAACGCGTCTGTGCAGTGTGTACAAAGGTCCTCGAGGCAACATTGGAGTCCAAGTTGTTCTCCGAAAACGAGTACATATGAGAAAGGCAAATCCATTGAACCGGTGCCGCGTGCTTCTTTGGTTATCTGGTCCTATAGAAGCAAGGCTGATAGCTGCGAGTATGCATCATAGTAGCGTGTCATGAGTGACCGTGCAGTTTAGCAGAAAGATACCCTGGGAAGGGGTATTGCTGTAAGAGCGCCCAAACTTTTGTTACGCGCGCTTTGATGGCGTGCCACATATGAACAAGGAACAATCTCAGCCGATGGAATCGTACCGGCGATAAAATAGAGTTGAAACTGGCCAATGAGGAGAGGCCGAATCCGAATTCGAGATGGATAAATCATACGCGCTTTAAATTCGCGGCACCCGTAGTAGCTCCTAGGGACTAGGAATTTGTCGCGTTGATGACGGAAGGCTTATCATTGCCGCCATATACTTCTCTTCGCCTTTTTCCAAAATGTCGGGCAATTCCAATAATCAATGAATCAGACATTGAATCAGAAAGTCGCCTTTCGACAGGGAATATTTTCTGATTATGGCGTTAAACGGGTGGACTGGAGGAGCAGAGCGCGTCGCCTAATCAGCACCGGCCTTGCACATATCATTGAAGAGACTCACTGGAGACAAGCGGTGTTAGATGTCCATGCCGATTTTCCACGTCGGTCCCGCAATTGTCTTTCGCAGGAAGGTCCAGCTTTTCTTGTGGAAGAGCGAAAAAAGCGTCGTGCCCCTACCGGGCCGTACCTCCGTCCCCCCAAATCTCACGGTCCGAAAATAACGGTCCGATATGTTTTTCTCTTTGAGACATTCCCGTGCCTTTAGGCGTCGGCCCACAATCATCGTTTTCAGCCATGTGTATGCTCCCTGGAACCTAGCCTGGCCTGGTCCCACAGAATGGGAAAATAGAAACAAGGTGCGAGTTCCTAAAGGCAGCGACAAGGTTGGTTCCCACCGTCAATACCACCTTGGCATCCTGGAGCTTCTTTCATTCATAGAGAATCAGAAACTGATAACCTAGCCGTTTGACGGAACAAAAAGCTCAATAAACGATGCGGACCCGATGTCAAGTAACACGTCACCGCAGGGCGCGAACGTTCTCGTGCAACTTGACAACCTGAAGGGTAAGATTTGGCTATGAAGGCCTAGTAGGTGCGTCCTCAAGGGTGCATACACAGAGGGATATAAAACATACCAACCTCTGCGTTCAGGGTTGCCAGCCTTGTTAACGGGGCCAATACCTTGATGGAGGGGACAGAACATTCGTACAATTTTGGGGGATATGTCTGCTAGTTCCATTCCGGCCCGAGTTTCCGAAAAAGGAGGTACTTAAGCGTCGTTCACCGACTCGACCCACCCCAACAATGGACTCCCTCGTCTCATCCCTCGTTCTACACGGCCCACGCGACCTTCGTCCTACCCGCCGTCCTCTCCCACCACCTCCCCCCCATCACGTCCAAATCGCCGTTCTCTCCACCGGGCTCTGCGGCTCCGACCTGCACTATTATCTTCACGCGCGTAATGGCGCCTTTGCTCTACAAGCACCCCTCGTCCTTGGCCACGAATCAGCAGGAATCATCACCGCTGTTGGGCCCCTCGTCACGCATCTCCGTCCCGGCCAACACGTCGCCATCGAAGCCGGGATTCCTTGTGGATCATGCGAGTGGTGCAGATCCAACCGGTACAACCTCTGCGAAGGGATGCGTTTCCGGAGTAGTGCCAAAACGTTCCCCCATCTCGACGGTACGATGCAGACGAGGATCAATCATCCGGCGAAACATGTGCATGTGTTGCCTCGCGGGGTATCGTGTGAGCAGGGAGCACTTGCGGAGCCTTTGTCTGTTGTATTGCAAGCATCGAGACGGGCAGGAGTCTCGAGAAACACACGCAAAGTACTTGTATTTGGGGCTGGAACTATCGGGATGCTGGCTGCTGGACTCGCGCGTTCAAGGGGCGTGCCTGTCGAAGCAATCGCTATGGTTGACATTAACCAGCAGCGGCTGGCATTTGCAAAATCCCGTGGGCTTGTGGGAAAGATCTTTTGTCTAACGCCGCAGGCCCCAGCGAAGGGCGTTGACGGTCTCGAGCGGAGTAGAGCCCAAGCGGAGGTATTTGGCGGAGGATATGATGTCGTATATGAATGTACTGGTGCAGAACCGTGTATTCAAATGGCTGTCTATGTGGGTACCTCTTCTTTTCCGGGTTTCTCGAATTCTTGCTAATGTCTATCAGAATGCTAAAAGCGGCGGAAAGGTCATTCTCATTGGAATGGGCACCTCTAATGCTTTGATACCCATAAGCAATGCTGCTACGCGGGAGGTCGACATAATAGGGAGCTTCCGATATGCCGATACATACAAGGAGGCTCTTGAGTTACTTGCTAGCAGTAAGCACTCTCAAATTCACGATGTATGTATCTGACATTTTGTTTCAGACTCAATACCACCAATAATGGATCTCGTAACCCACCGTGTGCCGTTCAATGTCGACGCAGTAAAGAAGGCATTTGAGGCTATGGCCAAGGGGAAAGATGAGAAAGGACAGCTGGTGATCAAAATCATCATTGACAGTGAATCATTGACATAGAGTATGGAAGACGGACCTGTGTAATTGTGATGTAATTATTTTGATATGACGACGTATCGCCTTACGCGCTCTTATCCATTTCTTTGCGACTTCTTCTAGAAGATGATTGCCGAAGATCGACACCCGCACCTTGACCACTATAGACACCCATGATCTCCTTCAATGGTATACCTCGAGTAGTAGCCAGAGAGCTTGATCTGTAACATGCGGCATATTCATTGTGCCCTTCAAATCGGAGAGATCAAACTTCAAAGGAGATGCTGAACCCAGACAATCTAACACAGGAGCATTCTATGTACGAACGTTCCATATCAAGGTGGTGGTGGTGGTGGTGGTGGTGTGTGTACCGGCGCCAGGTCCCATATCAAGGACAAGGGCGATATGTGTAGATTTGCGGATGACCGTCCCGTACAACCGAGCATGACACGGGCCGATCATACCGTCCGAGCCTCGAACATTGAATCAAGGAAATTTTCGACGTCCGTTGACCTCGTAGTGTTGCGAGCAAGTCGATATAATTCAACATGAAGTGTATCATACATGAAACTGACAAGATGCGTTAGTCGCTGCAAGTAAATAACGGTTAAGACTGACTTGCCCTATTGAATACAAATGAACTAACATTACATTTCGTAGCTTCAGCAAATGTTCAAAATCTGTGTGTCAAGGCACAATATAGATCAGACTTGCCTCAACTGCTGGTTCCTACAAGTCCTTAGCTTCAAACAGTACCCACCCAAGCGCCGAATTCCCCTCCTCCTAAGACACGCCAACAGCGCATAGCCGAGTTGAGCGTAAATGAAAATACCCCCGCCCAGACGATAGGGTGGGATTACAAACTGTAAGATTATTATCATAAGACAGAGAAATACAAAAACCTGTTCAACGTACCAAGATATTACTATTCCTAAGTCGTTGAAGCTTGAAGACGGGGCACAACAAGTTCCGGGTCTATACCTCGAAACACATCGGTCCTTTGTATGTGGAATGATGCATCTCGACAAACCTACACATCCTACGAAGGAAAGAGGTCCTCCTGGGGATGCCGGATAGGCACCGGAATACGTAAGCTTGAGCAGCCAAGAAGGGCATAGTCTTAGTTCTACGTCGAGTCAAGTCTCGAAGAGAGCATGTGAGATCCATTCCCCATGAAATTGAAACCCTATAGATCATCAGGAAAAGTGGGGCAGTCGATATCTTGGGCCTTCAACGCCAGATGCAAGCCGTCAGCTGGGCGACTAGCGCGCCTATAGCGTGTCCCGAACCGAGTTACCTGTCCTTTTTCAAGTATGATAAATTCTGAGGCCGAGGAATTAAAACAGGCAGTGCAAGTTTGGGGTTATAGCTGGCAGTGTCTTGGCAGTGAGAGTTGCTAGTGGGAGTAGAGGTATTTTGATGTGCTATAGCCATGATGGAAGTCGGAGAAGAAGAGCGACGCCCAGAGTTTCCCACGCTTTACTTTCCCTTACGACGGCGATGGGCTCGTATAACTTTAAGTACTTGTGCCTAGGTTCTGCCCAATCACCGCCAGCTGGGGGATGGATGTGACGTTCTCACATGAGTGCTGTCGTTGGGATAGGCGCACCCCTAATAATGGCAATTGCAAATTATCTATATTTTCCATGCCGCCTCGTTTTCTCTCCTCGACTGACCGGTGACCTCTCATGCCTCCAATCCAAAATCTGAATCAGTCTCCCTTTGATCGAATATTAGGCTTTCCTGATGCTCCCGACATCGAGACGCGCACAGCGGATTGGTGGACGGTAATGGACCGACATACCAAAGCACGTTACGACCCCAAAGCCCCTTTACCATCCCACCACTTCCGTTCGCAGTCCGCCTCGGTCTTCGAAGAAACGACGAACGAAGACGTCGTTCTCGAGTTCATTCACTTCCGTCGTTTCACATCTAGCAATCAGCTCCGACGATCATGTCGCATCGTCGACGATATAACCGAGGAGGATTTTGAGAAAAAATGGCTTGCACTCTCAGCGGAGGAGCGGGAGAAGCATTTTTTGGCCGGTCTGCGTGCGGCAGAGAAAAACACGACCTACGTCACGTTTATCAGGAGCAAGGCAGATTGTCCGGAGCTGAATAGAGACGAAGTTACGTGGGATGGTGGACAGGGCTTCCTCGATCTCATGCGCCAGCTTGTGCTCCCAGATAACACCAATGTCCCAACGCAGCCTCACGTTATGGTCAACTCGCGGTTCGACAAAATGATTGGGTTCAAAGAGGATGATCCTCACAAGGCACGCCTAGCACAACTTTCAATGGCAAGGATGATCAGATCAGAATATATAGGTGCGTGTATATACATGCCTGTATTTGACAGCTATCTAATGTTACCCAGCAAGCTTTGTCATGGCTGTTCTTATGTCATACAAAGGTATAACGCCTGAGATCACTGTCTTCACCACCGAACACTCGAAAACTAAATCCACACTCAAGAATAACTCGAAAATGTTTGATGAAATGATGGGAAAGACTGCAAGCAAGCAGTTCAAGAAGGACGAAGTTAAACGCCGCAAGGAGATGAAGCTTCACTGCCAGCGCTGTCTCAAGGTCGAAGACAAGGAGAAGGACGGTAAAATGACGGTCTGCTCTCGGTGTAAATCCATTGGGCGCGAGATTCGGTATTGCGGTCGTGACTGCCAAGTGGCCGATTGGAAGCAGCATAAGATAGGGTGCGGCAAGCCTTTGGGTATGAGAAGCCATTTCATCCATGGCTATTCATTCACCAATTTCTGATAGATATTTCTGCCGCATTTAACGACATTCACATCGGAGATAGCGAAAGCAACACCAAAAGACCTGACATCCCGCCGTGCCCACCTGGCCATCGACGGTCACCACATGTCGTTCGCCTCATCGAGTACCTCGAGAAGACCACAAAGCACGATTACGTTGTCGAAACAACACCTGGCAGAGACGACATCTTCGGTATCAAGCTCGACGAGGTCCCTGGCGCGGTCGCATTTATTCACATGCGGAATATGCTGTTCACCTCGTCTGGCCCTGGCGTTGAAGGAGCCCTGCTCTACGTTTACCGCGTGCTGCAGACGTATGCTCAAGGTGGTTCTAGAGAACGCTCCGTACAGGAGCAGCTTAAACGCGAATACGGAGAACCTCTATGGAATCGAATGCAGGCTCTTGTTAGAGGGGGCCCACCATTCTCTATACCTGAAGTATCTCGCAAAGACGTTGACACTACCATCAAAGCTTTTAGGCAATTAAAACGCTTTACTACAGAGCTTCGGTCATATACTATCGGTACCGGAGCAATAGCTAATCTTGGACTTCAAGTCGGACCGAAGAAGGATATCTGTGTGATCGTACGCTTCCCGGAGGACGCAATGCCTCCACCATGCATACTCGTCCCCATCCCCAATCCAGCACCTAAAGTGCCCGCTCGGAACGCCGTCGGCCCCAACTTCAACATTCCTGGGCCAAGGCATTTCGACGACTTTGACTATCACGACTACGTCGACCTGGCTCAGCAGAAAAAGTACCTTCGGCTCTGCCCGCATGCAGATTACATCCTCTGGGGTAGCAACGGGGTACCGCTTGCGTTTACATATACCGATATGCGATTCGCCATGGCGTTCCTACACTACCGGCACCGTTTATTCGAAAATGGGCCGTACGACCATGACGCGTTGGCGTACTTGATCATGGCTTTGCGACCTGCTGTGCGTGGGAAAAAGATCCCCGAGGCGGTGCTTTTGGCGCAGCTGGAGAGGGAGTACCATCCGGGGTATGTGGAGACCGTGAAGGCATGCATCAAGGTGCGCCCGTCCGATGGGAAAGAGGTGTACCATAGAAGGGATGGTAAGGTGTTTGAACTTGGAGAGATCCCGGCGGATAAAACACTTATGGGAAAGATCATGGCGCAGCTTAAGGAAAGCGGGAGGTTTGGGGATCTTTTGGGGCGCGTCTCGCTGGATCGGTAGGTCGGTAGGGTACATGCATTCTACTTTTTTTTTTCATTCTGCAGTTACATAAACGAAGTAGATTTTTCTTGTAGAAGCACTATGTCGCATAAAGGATGATCCGCTTTGATCCGCGGCACCGAGTCTCTTGCTGGCATACTCCCTTGTTCATCTAAAAGAATTCCTAAAGTATGACGCCAGTACTATGTGCAGCCTGACCAAACGTCTGCCATTGTCCCACTTCTCTAGGAATTTGACCGTAAACGACATTAGGAAGCTGGTCGATGAAGGGATAATAACCCGGGCAGCGCCAGGTTATCCACCTCAAAAATAAATGGCGCTCGCTCGATTACCGGCTCTTTCGCCCGTCTCTAGCGCCCCCAAAATGCATGCCTTTTACTCCTTGGTGTCGTGAAAGTCGAGCCATGGAGATTACGGCACATAAAGGTCAGATGAAGAAACATGAAACAAGACATTACTGCGACACACCTTGGTTAGCCCGGGCTTCTTAGTGCGCATTTCCCATACTTGATCTTTTCCTTGCCAACACCCTGTCGCTGCAGATCGAGACTATTGTTTGGATGGGACACATACGCGTTGATTATCGCCTCCAAACTACATATCGCGGGCTGAAGCCCAAAAATTCATGAACACCCCTGCTCTCTCCGATGTTTATGGGCCATTTACCGATTCTTTCGCACTTCTTGGTCACTCAAAATCCCCCAATGCCGAATTCTGACTCATGCCTCCATATTTCGGGAACTGCGCGCGCGCGCCCTGGTCAGTCAGCTTTGACTGTCGCCCGTATATCTCCTCCGAACATGGTCTATAAAAGCGCCTTTTGTCGAAGTCCAATAATCTGCAATAACAACGATGCACTTCCTTCATCTGCTCCTCTCCCTCTTTGCCTTCCCAGCTCTCATCTTAGCTGGCACTGGCACTATTACCTCGCCGGCCAATGGGACGGTCATCTTACCCGGACAGAGCTTTGCCTTCTCGTACAGTCCCAAGGCAGACTACAGCGTGTCTACCTACAACTATACCGTCTTCCTCCTTACGAAGCTCCCCACCTCTCTTTACTCGTCTAATGAGTGGTCGAGCGGGCACTACTTCGGTCGCTTCGATTATCCCAACTACCCAGGTCAGTCATGCTGGATGTTTATGCAGCTCCCACTAAATAGATTTGCCTAGCTGTTCCGTACCCCACCCACCCCGCTCCGGCTAATCTTACCATGCCGGACTTTTCACAACGCGTTGGGAGCGGGTTTGGTGGCGGCATCAACATCACCGATGCTAAAGTTTATTTGGCGGTTTTGGAGGAATGGGCTACCGGAACGGTGAGTATTAGAAAAATTGGTATTGCACGCGTGTGCTGATACTTCTTCCGACACAGAACAATTTCGGATTGACGATAAGCCTAGCTATCAACGAACTCATTTACAACGGGACGGCGTCAGGTTGAGATTCATTTTTAAATACATATTTCGAAGCTTCTATTATAACATACATCGTATTTACCTTTGATGTTTTATGACCTCTAATGATTTTTGGATAAATATCATGGAGGAACGCGTAGGTAATTAATAGTATAGTGAGAATTTTCCTTCATTCCGTCCGATTTCCTCAGACATACTCTCTTTGCAGATACGCACGACTGTAAGGATCCGGATCGACACGCAGCATACGCGAGTTGGCAGGCGGACACTCATCGTCTTCCTTACCCCCAAGCACGTGAAACAGAGCCTCCATTCCTCCCTCTTTCAATCTATTCCACCTCTCCACATTCCCCACTCCAGGTGAAACCACCATATCCTCCTTAACCAGAACAGCAGCCCGCACCTCGACGCTCGCGAGCTTAGCCACCCCCGCTACCTGGTGATTCCGCCGATTTTCGACTGCGTCAATCAGGGTGTCCCTCAGGAACGACATGGACGGCACCATGCGCGACGTGTGTTTGTGTTGAACGAGGATGTTGAATTTCGCCAAGCGGGGCACCAAAGTTCCTCCCTCTCCCTCTCCCTTTTCCCCTCCTTTGACGTGGATAGAAGGCAAAATCTCCAAAAGAGAGGAATCCACCCTATCATCCCACTCGGTGAAACTTAACGCGAGCTCTTCAAGGGTCGGCGACGCCCGAAGAAGGGAGATGAATTTGTTCACCGCCGGAATACAATCTCCGAGGATGATCTTGCGCAAGGAGCAGCCAGATCGTTCGATTAGAAACAGGAGGGGAAGGTTTACCTCCCGGAACTCTTTGTTGAACGGCTGGACATGGACTTCTTCTAGCCTGGGCGTGATGATGGATCGAAGGACGCGTGGGTCTCCAGCGTAAAGGGTACGCAGAAAAGGGAGTCGTATATTGTCCGCCGTTCTTGAGTTCGGGTCCATAAAGTTTGTACGTTTCCACGTGTCCCGTCTCCTGCAGGTACTTTGTTATACCTTCTGGTATGGTCATCTCCTTCGCCCGAGCACCACACCAATGATCGCCGAATGACTTCAGCTGCGCAAAGGGCAGCTCCAACGTGAAGCCTCCCACAGACACGACAGCGGATCTCAGCTTTGGCGCATCCGCAAAAATACGGCATGGCGTCGCTGACCAAGGCATGTCCGCGATAATCCCAGGAGAGGCGGAAAACGTGAGCGACTCTAAAGAGTTCAGACATCCACGAACGGCGTCCAATACTGCGATCGTCTCGGGGTTGGAAAAAGTGAAGTCGAGTTTTTTCCACCGAGGGGCGTGCTTCATGAGGATGAGGAGGAGCGTGTGGGTCACGAATGGCAAGGAGTCTTCTCCCTCGACGAAACGAATGGAGAGCGGCTGGTCCTGTGAACGTTTGAGGATGTCGAGGAGGCATCTGTATGGGTTCAAGACGTTGATTGCCTTAGGACTGGTGTCGATGGTGATGTTCGTCCATAGAGGTGCATATGTGGTGATGATGGAGTCCCATTTCTTACACACTTTACTGAGCGCCCAAGGACCGGCGGTGGTGTTGAACGGATTGATATCAGTAGAAGGTATAGCCTGAGAAAAGATGTCAAGTAATATTTCCGTAGGCATCTCGTTTATGAAGGCGTGTTCTTCATTGATCCCGGGATGAAGACATGCGGTCATGAAAGAGGGAAACAAACTGGATAGTTCCTGACGATGTTTGATACAGTACTCCACATATTCCTTCGATTCATATTGAGCTTTTGTTATAGGCGGCTCGCGGAAGAACATCTTCGAAGAGTGGCTGTCAGAGGGATACAATCAGGTTGTGAGTAGACAGAGAAGGGCCCGCCACGTACAAACGACGATGCTTTCTTTGAGAAGACTTGGGGAGTTTTCAATGCCAAGTCCTGTCATTCAAGTAAACGAGTGCGTATTTAAAGAGGAATAGCAGCAAACCTATGACTCAGTGCAAGAGAAAGCCCTAGAAATATCTGGAAATTCTTCTGTCAAAGTTCGACGACAGATGATTCGAGAAAGGACCAGCAGATTGTGGCGGCACCCGGTGCCTTCGCGCCTCAAGGCGAAAACATATCAGGTGCATCAATCATTCATCGTATTTCTGGATTAACGCCAAATAGAATAGCACTAAGTGGCGTCTGACGATACCCAAACGGAAAACATGGACGATTCGTCCCGCAAGTCCGACAAACCGACCATGATTATCTGGAGGTAGATTACATATTCTTGACAGGGTAAACGGCCATATCTTCTTGGCGGTCAAAGCCAACCCAGGTGAAGGGTGGTGTTTGCGAGCGCAACGAGTAGAATTGGCTCACGTGTGAGTCCGGTGCGGTATGCCAAATGTCACGGTCCCCGATAGCTTTTGACTTCGTCCTCGTCGTTTCGCGTCGCGTCATATCTATTCTGTTTCTTCTTGTATCGCTTTGAGTATCGACAGTGTTGTTTTTACTCGTATAAAGAGTGTTTATCTTGCTTTTCAACGGGGTGAAATTTGAAAATGGGTACGTTATCGTCTTTCTGTTCCTTGCTGCTGCCGGTATTGTCCGCCCTTGGCTTGTTCATCTGGATTTTGTACCGTCTACACCTAAAAGTCTCCAGTTGTCTCCAGTCATACATATTGCACTCGTCTGCACTCGCAAAATGTGGGTGCTCCCACGATCCATTTTAGTAAATACCGTTGCTGCGGTGAAATGAGTCGCCGTACAAATAGCTTCACGCGCACAGTAGCTCGATGAAATTTACCGGGAATTCTGTTGTCGCTTTCCGGTGTGTATCAGGCCCCAGTATCTTGCCTCGAAAGCAAAAGACCAAGATAGATATTGAAGATCACAGATACCGCTCCTATTGCAAATTTCCAGGCAGATCTATCGCTCCCCGTCAGTCATTCCGCCGTAGCACAGTAGGATACACACCTTTTACAACACATATATGCACGGCAAACACACTTCTATATGGTTCAGCTACAGGTCTTTTCCGTTGTTTCAGCTGGACTTCAAGAATCGGTATCGCAGCGACAACGACAAGTGACACTCTTTCGAAAGATTCAATCCTAGGCAACAGTGGACATCGTGGTGCTTGTTCATCTCGAAATTGTGCGAGGTAGAAATAGATAACGCTCGTGGTGGTTATCCGCCCCTGCTGATTGGCCATTGCCCAACCCTCCATCACGTCATGTCCAAAAACAGTACCTTCCCGAAGTGGACGCCTCATACTTCTCAGGAACAAATGGAGCGGTGGCCGAGTAGTAATAGTTTCTCTTCAGAAGAGTACTCCTGTTTGTGTGGTGCGTTCGAACCCTCGTATTCTTTGAGTAATGCTGTTCAAACTGTTCTGCTTCTCCCGGCCCCTCAGTGTCCGGGCTCCGCCTCCCAACTTCCAAGTGTAATGTTAGGGTTCAAACTTCGAGGTTGCGCACCAAACTTCCACGGAGGTAAGTAAGCGTTTGTAACTTACCCCCGAGGGGTAGTTTTGCTACGGTAAATACAGTGTGATATTACAATAGTCTCCCGTAGGCAAACTCTCAAATCAAAGACAGTCGAGATTTGAAATAGATATTACAAGGGTTGTTGTCTTCCGTAAGGCCTGGGCGATCGTTGGTCCCATCATGACCCACCATCATCTATACGCCAAATTACCTTGACTCTCTAATATATTTCGCTCTCATGGCAAATGCTCTCCAGTAATCGAATCGCTAGGCCAGCTACAAGTAATGCAATGGAACCGCTATCTAATTTGAGGGAAAACCACTATGGCTTGGAGTAAACCCTTCGTGACTCAGAATCACGATACGAAAGGAGGACGACAGGCAGGACTCAGCTGCTGCATGCCAATAAGGGCACGCTGAAGCCTTGGATGTACTTGGTTGGTCCTTCGCATTGGATTGAATAGCACCGCTAGGTTGGAACCGCCACTATATGCAAGATAATCGTTCCTTCCGAGATCTCTCGCCTCTCGGGGCATTTTCGTTCCATCTTATCCCCAACAATGTCAAGAGGCGTATTTGCGATTGGATGATGCCATTTTGAATGATGCATCCATACCTGTGAGTTTCGGTGGTTCTTTACCTGACCCCGAGTCCCTCACCAGTCGAGCAGGTACTGGGTATATCTATCATATTACCTTTTCTCGGATAAAGTCTTCCTTTAGTCGCTCTCACATGCCCACCCTCGTGTCGTCTTTAGAAGCGCGACCACTAGCACTGTTTCTATCGCAATTCTCACAGGTATCCAGTTGGGATGCCTCTCTTATGCCCCACAATCTCAACAGGGATCGAGGTTGAGATTGAGCTCGTGGCTATATCATTTGCACTCACGCTTACAACGGCAATGGTGCAGCTGGAAATATGCAATTGAAAACGACTATCTTACTCGCCAGCGTCCAAATTTCGCTCTGCTGCCGTTCGCTGACCTCTTCAGAAGCCGCGCCGCGTGGCGTGTCCAATGGCAATGGGCCACCGAATTTCGTCGACATGACCGGAGGATCTTTCTCAAACGCGACTCGTGTACGTGTCCGTGTCAGGGCCTCACTAGCAATCTTGAAGACCTGCGTCTAAAATTGTCATTGCTAGATCCCGCGACATCTCAGGCCTATATCTCTCCTCCTCACTTGAGGTACCAAAGGGACACGCAGGCCATCAGATAGCCCTTCTACTTCGATTCGCACTCCCACTGTAGTTCCCGATCATACAGGAAATTGCTATTGAAGCATGGGTCAACGTTCACGTGAAGTGGTTGGCGCTGAGAAGCGCTCGTGGATCGCATATCTCTCACAAGAGATACCAAATGCAGAGTTACAATTGGTGCGTTATAAAGTATCTGATCAAGATCCAATCAGTGGCGCTCGAAGCCAATCGCGAAATTAAGGCTTTTGTAGCCAGAGGTGAGGCAATTTACCTACCGCAAGGTCAAAAGCGTCTATGTGGTCCGTATCGGAATTCGAAATCCTCATATCAGATGACACCATCGGACTCATCTTAAAAGCCAGCGTCGATGCTCTCCCGTTTCTCAGTCTTTTCCCGCCACTTCAATTCATTCTCACCCACCATGTCTGTCAAGAACTTTGTCGAAGTACGCCGTCTCCCACCCGCTACTTGCCGTGGATCTTACACGATTCTATTCAGGAGACTATCAGCTCGCACAAGATAACGGTCTTCTCGAAATCTTCCTGTCCTTACTGTCGGCGCGCGAAGACGTTGTTCAAGGATAACTACCCCAATGCGGACATTGGTATCATCGAGTTCGTTATTCCCTTGAACCAATGATGACAATTGCTCACCTTCGTATCTGCAGGCTCGATGAACGTGCTGACGGAAGCGACATTCAGGAGTATCTCCGTCAAAAGACGGGTCAAGGCACCGTGCCCAATGTATTCATTAGTGAGTCCCATAGCGACACATCCAATTGACCTATTTGACATCTTGCCCAGACCAAGAGCACATCGGTGGATGCGATGACACGATGGCATTGCAGAGTTCCGGACAGCTTGCTGGAAAGATTGCAGCGTAAGCGAAGGAAGCTTTATTAGCAGACACAAGTAGAAGTAAAATTTGTAACCTTGCATAAGAATCTACGTACATTGTTATCTCTCCGCAAACAAGTGAAGCAGATTATACCGCTGCAGGACTCTTCTCCGCCTCGGGTTCTGCTCCACTCCCGTCATCGAACACGACAGCTTTGAGGCCTAAGCACATAATCATCTCCAACCCCGCAACCCCAACGAGAACCCAACAGCCCCGCTGCCACGCGCCCACATACGCACCAACAACAGCCTGGCGTTCCGGCCCGCCCCCAGGAAGTCGCGAAAGCGTATCAACGACGGAATTTGGGTTCAAACTTGTTATCTCTGAGAGGTACGGCGACCTAACGAGAATATCACGAAAAGCGTTGTTGATCACTACCCGAAAAAAGAATCAGAGGCTGGGGGAGACGCGGGGGAGAATGATCTATACCATTACCGACTATTGCTACGCCAAGAACACCACCCAGGGTAGGCGCGGTGCCAACCAAGGCTGTCACAGTTGACAAATAATCAGCAGGTAGGCCGATCTGCGCAATGACCATCGTCATCTGCGTTCCCTACAAAGTACGTTTAGTGCGACTCACAAAAGTTAGAAAACAAAACATACGGAACCAAAGCCCACACCACAAATCAACGAATAACCTACGATACGGCCGATACTACTGCTTTCATTCAACGTTGACATGAGACCCTATCGAATCACGTTAATCCTGCCCTGCCGGTATGAGCCGGATACGACTACTTACCATACCACCAGCCAAAATTGCCAAAGGTATGACGAACAAAGCCTTCAACGCGTAACCGCCACCCCATTTGGGCGCAAGCCAGCTCGTAGCAGTACTGGAGATTGCTGCCATGATCAAGAATGGGATTATCAATGCAGACGAGACTACCGAAGACATTGCAATTACTCGAAGGAACACTGTGACGAACGAGTTAGTTGGCCGTAGGTCTTCAAGATTGGACACGTGAGAAACAAACCAGGAAGATAAAACACCTAGACACGAACCTATCAGGCTGTCAAAGAGAGTGGATGACATGGACACAACTAACCAGTGCAAATATATGGAAGAACGATAATGTTCGCACAGCTACGGCACTTTGCTCAGATACCCAAAACTCTCACCCGGATAGAGAAGTCCGTACCAGTCATAATGCTCACATTCCTCCATTTCCACGTCGAAAACAGCTCAACCGGAAGAACAGGCATCTCCGCCTTTGTTTCTACGGCGATAAAAGCCAGAAAGCTTGCCCCCGCTCCTGCGAAGCAGCCTATCACCACCGAAGAGTTCCAAGGTAGGTCTTGGCCGCCCATGTTGAGTGCGACGACAAGACAACTGAGGGACACCACGATGAGGAGCATCCCTATCAGGTCGATCTTGGCGAGGGCTTCTCGGAATGTCCGGATTCGTGATGCTGGCGGTGGTATACGGAGCGTTGCCCACAGAAAGATGGTAACTGGCGCGTATCAAGTCAGCACAAACGATAAGATTTTGACGCGGGAAACAAAACTGACTAACAGGCCCAAATGGCGCGGTGAATAAGAATCTACAAGAGCTGTCAGGTTCACAGACCCCGAAAGACATAACAAACTCACATCCAGCGCCATTGACCGGCGTTTGCGAGGGCTCCACCAGCAATGGGCCCGATCGAATCCGATAAGATGAAGACGATGTTGAAAATATTCATGTATGCTCCCCGCTGCTTTTCGTGGGTTAATTCTAGCCGAGACGCATTGATGAAACAAGAAAAAGAGGTTCTACGGAGGTGTACGCACGAGCAATGATTATACCAGTCAGACTCAGCAATCCGGCGCCACCGATACCACTGATCAGACGCCCGATGATCATCTGCAAAAGGCCGCGACTTGTTCCAGCGATGATGTTGCCAGCGATGAATACCCATAGTTCCAGAAATACGAGGGGTTTGACGCCAACAGCGTCCTGGTCTCTCAATTATGTGGAAGGCCGTATAGAAATAGATAACACTCACAGCGATTCGTCCTGTGATAGGCTGAATAACAGTCGTCGTGAGCAGGTAGGATGTCGTTATCCATGAGAGCGAGCCTTTGATATCGAGTTCAGCACCAATGGTAGAAACCGAAGTCGCCACGATAGTCTCATCTATCTCATTATAAGAGTCACGCACAGAGTTCTAAAATGATTGAGAGACGCACCGATAGCAAAGAGAAACAATGCCAGACCAAGACTAGAATCGGGTTGAATGAGCGCTTTGATATATAGAGTGCAACGAGACTTTCTGGGGACCTTAACAACAGAACGGACACTTGAACGAGAGACATATCATTGACTTTGGGGAATGGATCGCTGGGTTGGACGGCTACATTTTCCTGCTCTGGTGTACGACTCTGCGAGGTTATCGTTGAATGCCGAGGCTCTGATCGGATTTCCGCAGATTCTTGACTTGGAGGCATCGCTCAAGAAACCGTTCTTTACTTCGATGGATCATTATGTATTATATAGGACCTTTGAGCAGAAGGACTCACGATAATGCCGCCGAAGGAACGTGTCGATAAGATCACGCGGTTCAATGTTGCATTGATGGCTCGTAGGGTCGGGTTCTTTGATGCCTCATTCTTGCAACCCACGAAATGGTAGCAGCTGTAGCTGTTGTGCGTATCCATCCATAAACAAGAGAAACGGCACGATATAGAATAGCGTGGCTAGCACTGGTTCAAGGTTGGAGGGGGGGGGGGTGGGTCGGATCGGCCCGAGGACGCGTCGTGGGTCCCCTGCCGCGGCATGTTGCCGCGCCAATTGGCTTACTATTTTCTGAGAAAATTTATCGCGTCTTCTCATGATGCACATGCTACGGCAAGCGCTCAAAGCTCAAGGGTCTGGTGCTATATTCATACCCTTCTGATAGAAACAACTCGAAGTCATTTGATACTGATACTTACACTCTACCGGTAGGCATCCAAAGTACCCGAGTCTACACCTGACGCGTGCTCCCCATGCACAAAGTATATAAGTAGTACCGACGGGCATTGGTAAAACGCCGGTTTCCGCAGTATTAAAAATGTTAATCCTAACAACTGGTAACGACCAGTCTCGTAAACCAGACTCAACAATCTGTGTGAAGATAAGTCGTTCAATGGATGTAGAGTACTAGCGTCCAGTTCATGTCAGTGCAGATTTTTTCCATCTTGTATCTTACCTCGCTCATGCTCTGTAACATTTGGATTTTGTTGCAGGTTGTATAAAGCCCGAATCTACCATGTGCCGCCATTTTCTTGTCTTTGCCGCCTCTGCAAGCCTTGTCATGATATTTCATTACGGCTACCTGATCAAAGCTTCTGGAACTTAGCAATGTCAAAACTTTAGATACTAAGAGAAGTACTACGACCGCAGCCATAGGAAAACCTCACCAGCGCTCAAGCCACATTGGATTGTTTCCTACGAGGACGGCACCAAGAGCCAGCAACAAAACCGCCAACGCTAAAACCTTGCCGTATCCCCATATACAAACCCGCGACGGTGTCGTTGATGCCGTTCGACCCTAGCCGATGTCATACAGTCTCTGCGTTCTCTGCGGTCTTTCGTGTTTTATCCCTTCTAACAGATGGTACGAGCCCACAACCTCCCTAAACGCTATCACGAGTCAACTGCGAATGGAGAGGGTCGCATAATCCACAAAACCTCTAGTTCTTGTCAGCTCTCTAGTATCTCCGGAACATAGGACATTGTGCGGTACTGTCACCTGTTACAAAGGATATGCATTCATACAGTTTGTACGTTTACTCGAGCTCTTAATCGTCCCCGGGGTGCATGTTTTGTGCCCTTCGCAACAAAACTTGTTACGGACCCCCTCATGTTCTCCGCGTACACAGGCCTCGGGCTCGAGCATGTCATTCATAGAAGCTCTTTCAGCTGACTTCCTTGTTGAAGACTCTTATCTCCATGGTTGCAGAATAAGATGGCGCGAAGCGTTATCCAGCATCCGCACTCGCCGCTCAGTATTTCGAATTCCCCTCTCTGTCAACGCACACCCCATTGTACAGTAAGGAGGTTTATTGAATGACTTGAGGAACGCAATAAAGGGGGCATGGTAGACACCATCCTTACGCATCGCCAATGCTACACGGTCTACGATAGTCTTGATAGTCTGGCATGAAGGCGGAGGATCGTGCCCGGTTGGTCACCTACTGTTGACTCCGATGGCCTGCTGGGGTTATTACAAAGTTTATTGAAAGCGGCGATTTCTCTGCTGACAGGCGATAAGCGTTGCGATCAAAGAACTAGGCGCTACCACCGCCGGTGGGGCAAAAAATTGTCGCGATGAATTGAATATTCATAGGAGCAGGATGGGCTCACGTATCGGAGGAAGACCTCCGACTCGTACAGACGGAGAGGAGGCTCTCGTACGATCTGGAGTCTATTGCCATTCTTAGCTCGGAGATATAATTGTTCGAAAAAGAAAAGAAAAAACTCAACGCAGTCAAAATGTTGGGGCAGAAGAAATGGGGCTCACTTATTACTTTCTTGACAGGGGCGTGCCTGCGACCGACCGCGCTTGGGCAAATCGGGCAGGGCAGACAAACCTGACTGCGATGCGCTCATGGGCCGGAGGAAGATGTCGATGAGCGCCTGCTACATTATCCTGGGACTTGTTGACAGATATCCAATCGTGGCGATAATAATAGCCCGGAGGCTTTAGTGTTGACAGAGAATGAAGCGGTCAACCTCCGGCGCGCTCGTGAAAGCTGCTTTCAATTTTGTGACGGGTTGTAGAAACTAATGGACTTGTGGGAACCACGTTCCTCTTTTGTAAGTAGGTTCCTTCTCTGTTGTGGTGCCTCGACCTAAGCTCGTTCCCGTTTCACGCTATATGATCATTATGTTCCAGCAAGTACTGACCCACTTCCACAAGGTATCGGAACTTAGTTAAACCTTTTCACCAGGCAATTCAGAGCGACTGACTGACGCGCCACCTTCCAGACTTGAGACTCTGGAATCTGCTGTTCCGTCAATTTGATTATATTGCCGAAGAAATGTAGAATGCTCACTGCTCCCGAATTATACAAGCCGTTCCTGCAGGTTCCTGCCCCTCTCAAATGTCAATTTACGCCAAGAACGCGTTCCGGTCCGATGTCTCTTTAGTGGAGACGCGGTGTACTTATCATGCACATGTACTTAGGACAGTTGTGGCCGTCATGCTAAGTCATTGCTATAAAGCGTTAGAATAAGAACAAATATAGTACAGTCACCAGTGTGACCTTTGCAATCTCTAGAAGAGAGACGATGAAAAACAATGGTCCTGTGGGTGATGCTCACTAAAGCACCTCGAAACTTCTAAGTGTCGAATTCAGTGTCGAGTTCTAATCTTGGAAGGTAATGCCGTAGAGCCGATTACGACGGCCGATTACAGCTGTCGTCTAGATCAAAGCGTAGTAGTAACATGACAGCCTGCTTTACACGCCTAGGACATACGTACATCGCAATATGAGGAAAAACATCCTGTCTATGTTAATTGCGCATGAAAGAAAATACACTTCCAAGTCAGATGTGCGGTGAAGATCGAGCAATGATTTCGAAATCCGTTGTGCAGCGTCGGCAAATCACAATAGTGTAAGGCGGAGGAACAACAGTAGGCAGATGTACAACCGTTGTCTGAACATAAATGACGCGCCATCAGCATCGGGGTTTGAGAGCTTCTGGGGCTCCTACCCAAAAGCAGCTAGTACTTGTGGGTAAAGAAACCCATGCCAGACCGGAGTTGTCGAAATGTCTCCATGGTGGCGAGGATTGAATATTGAAGCTCGAAGAAATGCATCGATTTAAGATTTTAACTTGATCGTAAGGAGAATCAAGAAAGGCAGTACCAGTAGGCCGCGTGTTATGGTGAAATCGCCATCGTTCGGAAGCACATAATGGAAGCAGGCTTCTCGAAGAGCAGGTGATATCTAAGCGAGTCGCAGCGTACAACCTCACTTTGTGATATCGACGCGTTCTTCCATGTAGAACAAAGATTCTTGTAGGGATCTGTTGGTCCCCTTGTGGCCCCCTGAGGTGAGAGAGCGCTGATAAGTAGATAGCTGGCTGGCAACCAATTAGATCCCGGCTACAGACCGGTCATCTTGGATGGTTACGAGAGAACGGACGGCCGCTTCAAGGTACCGAGACCGACAACACTTGGGACGATTTCTTCAATAGACGGCGTTCCCTGAGCGGATCAAGAACAGATCTCGCAGCCACTGTACAGTGAGGTAATCACCAAGAGGAAGAACCGTAGAGAAAGATAATCTCGAGCTCCAGGAATACTGACAAGAGACGCGTACTTCGTTGAGCCGGCCAAGATTTGGTGGCGAGACTTGATGTAAGGACTGGTCCTTTCTTGAGGAAACACGGAAAAATACGCAAGTTCGGGGAAAAGCGTGACGTTGTGACGGCCGGACCACGTGGCTGTACTATTTGGCCGTGATTATTGATTGTGGCTCCCAGCAACTGATTTGCACCGTCGCTGTCGTCGTTGTTGCCATCGACCAGCACCCGTGTACATTCTCAGCGGCTCTCGTCGCCGTTGCCGACGCTCTCTACAACCATCCTGCCGACGTGCTCGATCCCTACTAACACTCAAAAGCGGTGCGTTACGTTTCCCATTCGCATCATTGAATCCCACTGACACGCGAAACGATTATCCTCGCCCTATTTGCTCCTTCTCCGTCTCCTTCACGGCTCGTATTGTGCTCATTGCGTCGAATTTCTTTCATTTATTCAGAAGAACGGGACCTGCTTTTTGCGGTCAAAGTCGATGGCCGTTCTCGCACCTTCAGATTGGCAGAATCCTCTGAGAGAATCGACAATGGACGTTCCTTCTTCCAACTCGAAACAGCGCTCGCCGCCTGCAAACGACCATTCACCGTCACAGATGACCACCACGCACAATCAGCAGCAGGGCGGCTACCATCAGCCGCAGCAGCTCTCACAGCCTTATCCGTATCCCGTCCAACAGCAACCGCAGGGCGCTTGGACGCCGTCTATCTCGGCCCAGCCATTTTATCCGGCTTTCTATCAAAATCAGCAGCAGCAACAACCCTATCCTCAGATACCCCAGCAGGCCCCCTACTTCGACCCCGCCAACGCACAGCTCGCGGCACAATGGGCGTATCACAACATGCTGATTGCTCAACACTCCCCACAGAATTTCCCACACGTCTCGCCTCCCCAACAACATCATTCGTCTTCTTCGCAAAGAAACGGGCCCGCCTCTTCCTCTTCCAATGACTACTTTGCCCAAAATCAAATTAGCAACGTGTTCAATCCATTTCCTAGCGGTACCCCTCCGCCTCATTCGAACCATAGAAGTGGCGCTGGCGACCATCCACAGCAACAACAACAGCAGCAGCCGAACGGACAATACCCTGGTTTTCATCCATACCGACGCCCAAGTCGGCAACAATCACAAACCAGTGAGCCCAGTGACTGGCGGTCCGGTGGGGTTCCGAATCCTCCATATGCTAAGCCAGATGCATCAGGATCAACTTCCTCCGTCAATTCGTCGCACAGTTCACGCCAGCGGACAAACAGCAATCAGAGTGGTCACAGCGGGCATAACGTGCCGTCTGCGAACGGGAGCGTCCGTAGTAGGAATGGTTCCTCGGCGGCCTCAGCCCCAAACTCTGCACGGTCGTCCCCCTCAACATCAACATCGCCGCCGGCGTCCGGACCTCAGCGCGGACCACCTCACAATCGCACATCTTCCTCATCTTCCGCCTCATCTTCTAATCGTCCCGGTTCCAGCAATTCAGCTACATCCCCCACAACCGCAACGTCGTCAGCAGCGTCACCGAGCACGCCACGTCCCGCTCGACCGTCTCCTTTATCACAGGGAACGTTTACCGCGTCCGAGAAACGCATGTCCCGTGACGATAGTGATTTGGGAACCATGCTTGATCCTACACCTAGCGCTAGCATGCTACGTAGTGGGGGACTCAAGGGTCGACTACGACGGGCGCTGTCTTTCAATGCCGCGCAAGCTTTGAAAGAGGAGGAGGAGGAGGAAGATGCAGCGGCGCAGGCTTCATCTCGGGGTAGTAGCTCAAAACTAAAGCCCAAGATACCTATTCTTATCGATGCTGCTGTGAGCAAACCCGGAGGTGGTACGCGTAGTCCAGATAGTCCTGGTGACGATGTTTCGACAAGAGCTCCTTCGACGGTACAGACGAAGAAGAAGAGCCGGGCGGCTTCCTTGTTCAATTCACGGTTGAACGCGAGTACGGACAACATATCATTATCGTCTACTGTCAGTAGCGCGAGTGTAATGATCCGGAAGCTGGGATCAATGGGGAGACTGGCGAGGCGGAACTCACTAGCTGGGATCACGTCTTTGTTCAAAGACAAAGAGAAGGACAAGGACGGGGACAAGAAAGGGAAGAAAAAGGACAAGAAGGGCAGCGCAAAAGGAGAGGCGAGTGAGGCAAGCGTCTCGCATGTCACCGCGGAGTTGGACAGGAGCAGCAGTGACTGGAATGTTGCAGGGGAGATGAGTGGGCTGAGTCCGGCGGCAAAGCTAGCACGGCAGCATACGCTAAAAAGCAACGCGGAGGCAGCTGCGAAGGCCAAAGCTCAGCAAGAAGCGGAGGCTGCGGCCAATGCGAATGCGAATGCGGTCAAGGTGAACGGAAGCAGCGGTGTAGCAGCCTGGGAGAAGAATACGACGACGCGACAGGGATCAACATCGCCTGTAAAGGGAGCAGGGATGCGGGTAAACGAAGATGGCACAAAGGTTCTAGTGGAGGAAGATGAAGAGGACAGTGAAGATGGCCATTATGGTCGTCAGGCTGGCCCTAGTGATCATATAGAAGGTTGGGAGGATGACGATGATTGGGGTGAGGGTGAGGAGGAGGAGGACGTGACAATACGGCAAGGACTCGAACGCGTGAGCATGGATGATGAGTATGAGTATCAGGAGGATCCCGAACCTTGGGCAGTCGATGTGAGACGTAGCGTTGAGCGGACACGGACGCCAGCTAAAGGTATACTGAAGTGTGAGTGGGACTCGCCGCCCAAATTCTTCCACTCACTTTCTTCGACCGTTCACAGATGCAGCCTCTTATGATCAACAAGCGTATCTCGCTGAGCAGGCGCTACCGAACCGGGTACGGTCAAACTCATACAATTCACCTCCGCAAACGGAGTTGGGCCCGCTGGCTCGGATACCTTCGCCTGATCCCGATCATATTGATGGCCTTCATAGACATCCATCGCACTCATCGGTGCACGGACAATTGCCGTCAGCTCCCCTACTTCCGCCTTTGACTTTCGAGTCGTCTGGTCGAATGAGCCTTGATTCGCCCAGAGAGACGTCCCCATCGCCCCAGCCCCACGCTCCCATACCTGAAAAGGCATCAGCGATATTCAATCATCCTAATCTCAACTCGTCAGCGCCTGCTTTGTCGACCATGACATCTGCAGCGCCTACCTTGACGCATCGGTCTGCGACAGCACCTACCAGCAAGCGGTTAGCTTTTGCCAGTAATCTGTCGGTATACGATACGTTTTCTGCTTCTGTCTACGATCGACGGAGTGAACCTGCCACATGGAGCCGGCTCACGCCCGCACTGGCGCAGCGGATTAAGGAGGAGCTTAATTCATACAAGATGGAGGAGATGGAAGTTCATGCCGCCAGTCGGATTCAGTATGTTCTTTTTCCTAGTCTTCCACACGCAAGATACTGATACGTGTCGTTTTAGCACACAGTTCTTTGTTTGAGTTATAAATTTTTGATTCGCTACGACTACCTATACACATAAAACGCTCATTTCCGATCTACGAAGCCACGACCATCTCACCATCTGCCCATGAAACGAACTACCACCTTCTTACCAGTTCCGGATTCACACAACACATCTCTCGAAATCGTCATTAACAGTGTTCTCATATATACCCTCCTCACGTGTAATAATTTTATCGCGCAAGGCTCCGGCGCTTTTCCTTCACGTTCGCACTTGGTCAGATAACTCACACTCGCTATTAACTAGTATGTACGCTGTAGTCGTGCCTTATTCTCTCATTTCGTTTTTGGACGGACATTCTGATATAATGCAAACCCAACGCCACACGCACTCACCATCGTTCCCCACCCAGCCATCCCATATATAAGCTAACTGTTTTCATTTGTGTTATCCTTTCATGCTTTTTATTCACTGTTCCTCGTCGTTGTTTGATTTTAATTCAGTAAAGAATTTTAAAACAGGGATTAGACTACTGCGTGGATGTAATAATCGAGCAGACTAGGTGTAAAATTTATCTCATTTTCTCACATCAAACATCAGACATGAAGCGAGCGCTGCGTGTAGCTTGAACCCCGTCGACATCCTCAGCTACTATGTATCCGTTAGTTACGGTAAAATTTGCACCCCCGAACGGCTTTATCGCGGTAACAAAGTTGAAGACCATCTGGACAGCATCAAACGATGTATGTAACTTGTCGTTGCCTTCGGCCTGAATATCGGAGAACACATCAACTTCGGGATAAAACTTCACGCATTCAAAAGTAGTCATGTTAGATCTACATGCTAGTACTTGCTCAAGAATGGTAGAGCGCTCGTAAAGGGCGCTAAAAAAGCGGAATGCAATGACCTTGTGTTTTCTCGGTTCAGTTTACTCTTGTCCAACGCAGACGTGTCCGAGACTTCGACTCGAGTTCACTTCTACGTCCGGGTCATTGATGAACTTTCCTGTCTACTGTTTGGCTCTCGCTATGCCTTGCCGCCACCGACCATATGGTACTAAGTACACCCCAAAACTCAGTCCCGGCCGATTACCGCAATTCAGCTCATCTTTCCACTTATTGAAAACGTGCAGGGGCGTTCTCAATTCTCCATACTATCCAGAACTTTGGTCTTCAATGAGGTAAGTACGTTTATCATCTCAATACAATTCAATGCTAAAAGGCTAAAAGGTAAGCGTTTATCATGAATGAGAGACGTCTTTCGCGGAGAGTCGACGCGCGCAAGTTGCGACAGTCAGTTCCGTAACGGTCGTATTTCGGCGGCGTCACCATCTCTACAGATACATGTGCTATGTCTGATGTGAGTGGATACAATCTCGGAGTAATCTTCTGACTTTCGTTGTAGCTTTGATCACGATTCTGACATACTGTCGCGATTGAATCAAGGACTGAGTAGGTATAAACCAAATTTATATTGGTGGTCCTCGTAAACGGTATGCTTGAATGCGCCGGTATTCAGCAAGCGTACACCTCAAAGCTCCGATTTTTGCAAACGCTGTTAGGGACGTCGTCGCTTGGCTGAAGTAGACAGATCTGCTTGATCCTGTCATCACTCGCTTACTTGGTACGAAAGTACGTTACATTTTCATCCTAACTGGCGCTAAGCATTCATTAATTCTGGGCTCGCTCAAAGGTAATAGCCAGTACGAAGGGCGTTTCACAGAGGTCAGCTCTAGCAACACCGCGGCAGATACGGCAGGAGGACTCGGTCCCTAATAGCAAAGTGACATCACTGGTGGTTGCAATCTCCAGGACCTGGTGGCCCAAATTCATCATCGGAATACCCTTCCTCCGGCTCTTCCTCCATGATCTCTGTCTTTTCTTTTTCGGCTTCTTCCTTCTCTTTAGCATCTCGCGGAAGCTGGAATCCACAGGCCTGCCTCGCCTCTCTAGCAAACCACTTATCCGTGTTGCCGTGAGTCATCCAAGAGATATGACCGAGCTTCTTGTCATCCATTGACTCCCACTCTCCAGGGGACTTATCCGGAATGTCATCCTTTGTAGAGATCTCGTAGTCCATCCCGACCGCAGACAAGACAACTCGGACAGTGCGAATCAGCTCTTCCTGTCGCTTGACCTGCCCTTCCTTGTCATCGGGTTGTAAATCTGGTACGGGGCCAAATAGAGCTTCGTGCAAATCGAGGACACCGTCCGGGTAGAGATCACATCCTCTTGTCTCGACGCGTTTAAATCTAGGCCCGAAATTGCTTCCTCCCATGCGATCCCAAGTACCTATATTCATGAAGATTGATGAATGTACATTCCGTTGCGACATAACGACCTACCCCAGAATATGCTGCGCCAGCCGTCATTGGTATGCATGTTCGAGAGACCACCGTTGACGACTTCTTTAAGCTTCTTTAGATCCAAATCAGCAGGAACTGTGTTGACCGGAGTGTTTGGAATGCGCGTATAGATCTTGTAGCCGACGCTGATATGGCATTCAACCTCGTAGTATCGCATGCGGGAGTGATACTGGAGATGAACATCAATGTACGTCGGCGTACACGACGAATAGAGTTGCGTCATGGCGTCAACAGTTCGGGGCTGAAAAAATGGGATTAAAAAAATAATTCTCGAATGTGAGGCCATATTTACATTGTACGATTCCTCAAACGCTGCGTTGCATCACAATACTTTGCAGCCCTTCTGCAGACTCTCTGCAGGGAGCTGTAGCTCCCCTTCGAGTTCGCGCATAGTACGACGGATGGAGCGCAGAAAATAGATACTGTCGTTGAATACGTCCCATTCGTCACCGTCGCTCTCCGGTGACTCGTATCCAGGCTTCTCAGCCTTTCTGTCTCACAAGCGTATTTTGTCTGCTGCAGCACGATTCCCCGCATAAGCTCTCCATCGCGCTGGGGTCGAGGGTACGGGGTGATGTACTTAAATGGAATGCCTTCGTCGCTTTATCGATAAATGACACAGCTGGAGCAGGCTGTGCGTCGGGGGGATCTGCTATACTAGAAGCCATTACTAGCCGCGTCGGTAGCCCCAAGAAAAATGCAAGCACGCAAAATTGGAGAACCAAGGCTGACTTTGAATTTCAAATGGACATCTAATCTCGGCTTCCCGGTCCGCAGATCCTTGGTACCCAACCACCATGTCGCCTATCTATCTCTCTGAAGACGAGCCCGTCCTACGGAAACTCAGAAACTCCTTCTTAAAATCAGATTCCTTGCCTTATATCACAAATTATGACTCTTTGGCAATCAAGTATTGTCTCCATCCCGAGTTCTGGTGTTTCAACGCCATCAACGAAGACGGAACAACGAACATAATCAACGATGATATCTTTAGATTGATTCGTCTCGACGCTTCTTTTTCTCGCCGTGGAAGGATTCTTCATGGTAAGGCCACTTTTGTGGACATATCGCAGACTACTCACAGCCATTTAAAGGGTCAATCAGACCTTTCAGGGAGGCACCCTCATGTCAGTGATCCAAAATTTCCTCATAGAGTCAACTTAAATACTTCCGTAGCGATTCTCTTATATTGAGCCTCTCTGGTCGTTGCTGCGTTCTGATATGGATAAGCTTATTCCATCGGCTGTTGAATATTTTGTGACTTGGGAGGATTTTCCTGGGGAGACAGGAACCTCCATGGTATATGACATGACAGACCCAGCACTCTGGAGGGCTTCCGGTCCAGGTGACTTTTACCTAGTCAAGGTGAAGGATTAGGATTTGTGCTACGCAACTACAGTAAGTACTTGGGTCCACTATGTCGCTCGCATTGTCTCACTGGGAGGTTAGACAGGGTCTCAAAAGTAATGGCCCTGTGCAATTATCAACTGAGGTTACAAACATTACGGCTCTTAGACCTCCCGGTTGAGCTGCTAGATTTAGTTTTTCATTGGGCAGATTGTGCAGAAACTGCGCGGCGCCTGTCTGCGACATGTTATCGGATGCGTGACGTATCCCTTCCCTATATCTATCAAGTGAAGTCCCATTTCTTGCATGGTAAATCGGGGACTGATACCTTGTTCAAGTCGCGTTCACTAGGACTATTCTATTCTGGCTGTTTTTTGGGCAACAGTGTGGAATTACGACAAAGACTTGTCATAGAACCTTTTGCCAAGGCCTGCGCCGATTGCGTCTCCGAGTACACCTTCCTCCGTGGTCGCCCTGATATAACAGGAAGGATGGAATGGGTTCGTGTCAAATGAATGGTCAGAGCACCTGGACGACAGTTTCCCCGGCGGATTCAGTGTCACACATCATATGGCTGGTATTGCGGGACTACTGTGTGCCACACTTGAACTCGGAAAATCTCTGAACAGTATCAGGACGTCCTTCGTCGACATTGACATAAGTTTCGTTGAAACATTTTCGGTTCTTCCTCGTCTTCACACATTGCAACTTTACGCTTGTCGCCTTTTCCGCGAGGGAATGGATGGACGCAGATTGGAAAACATCAAAAGTCTGACTCTCACAGTCTTTCCCCAAATGGCGTCACTCTGGGATATCCTTACGCTCGTTCCCAACGTAGTCGATCTTACTCTTTTCGACAGAACGGAGACAATAATGAGTGTTTCAGCGTACGTGGTTCATTTCGGCAACTTTTGCAACCTGACGCGCTTTTCGATGGGCACCGTGGCTGACAGCCTCAACAGACCCGCCATTGAGGAAGTCGTGGACTGGCTAACCATGGCGACCGACCATCACCTGACACATTTCAAACTCTCCGTTCGGAATCCCGCCCCAGATTCCGCTTTCGTACTTCTTCTAGACGCCTTACAGCCATTTCCTTTAGAAGAGTCGGTTTTCGACGGATTACTGGATGGGCAACCATTCATCTTTCAGGAAATAGCCTGATGTCTTCCCTGCTTACGATCTCTCTGTCTTTTCCGCCGCAAAAGTGACCGACAGCAGACAACCAGTCGATGTGTTTGGCCATCGCCGCCTTGGGAGTATGCTATGCGTCTTCCGGAACTCATCAATCTGCAATATTTCAGGTGGAACTATGCCTTTGATCAAGGGGGAATCTATCCTTGGTCTATCCTATTGCTCGAAGAAGCGGCTGAATCAGATGTCGCGGTCATCCCTTATGACTGCTGGAATGAAGGACTCTTCGGCAACGATGATGGCATCCATTTTTTCGCCTCAGTCTTTGCTGCATATAGTCCTTCCTTGCGAACCGTGGCGTCGTACAGCTCTGAGACCGACGTCTCGGCTAATGGGATATGGGATATTCGCAGGGTTGACGGGCGGCCGGTCATTGGTAAAGTGAGTAACCATGAATTGATGAAGAGGAGAGCATTGAACCCGGATATGTGGGACGACTCAGAAAACTGGTGGTGATTCTGGTCAAGAAAAATGTGAATCTTATTGGATTTTCGTACAATGGAACACGTTAGTATCCATAATTCACAATGAGCCCGCTTCTTAAGAGTGATTGCCAACGTGAAGCCCGTGAAGAATCGTCAAATGTCAAAGATGCATCCAGGTAAAGCTCTCGTAGCTTTCTTAACCTGACTACACCTTCCCCCTGTTGTGTTTGACGCGATTCCACCATTTCCAAGAGCATTTTAGGTTCGGGAATCGATTCCGAGTTTAAATCGAAAGTAATAAGCCGGGGAAGGATGTCGTCATCATTGTTCGAACGTGTAAATGCAGAAAACAGGTCTCCGTCGGCAACCTTGGCTGAAACGCCGAAGTATCCCAGAAGTCAATAAGACCGGCTTTTCCAACCTTGCTCCTGGATGTATTCATTGTGAATGCCGTTATTCCGCGACAATGATGATGAGGCAGAATCTCTGGAAATACGAAAATAGTGCTGTTGCTGTCCAGATTGTCCAGATTGAAACCCAACGTGGACAGTACAGGAAGCTCCAGAGATTCGAAAAGATGGGCAATGGAAGAGGGCGCCGCGCCATCCCATTCCGAAATGATCAGATTGGTCACTTTGGGCATCATGGTCGGGGAGTTTAGGCGTTTGAAAGGTTTTAACGAATGAAAGTGCACCTTGAGTATTTCGATGTTGGGTGTATTACCCAAAAGGGAGAACATGTGTTTAACAAACGGTCCATGAATTGTGAGGTTTATTAGGCCCTTTCCATCGTCAGGGAGACAGACATGACTACATAATGCTGAGGTGATATCCAGGACGCGAACACCGTGTGCCATCTCAAAGGTGCGGATAGGTGACTTGACTTGTTCTTGTGGTGGTCGTAAGATTAACCTGAAAGAGTGAAGTGATTCGAAATATCCTCGATAAGTAGAAAGCACTTCAAGAGATTTGATAGGGATACGCGCGTGCAAGTGCTTCCCATAAGGCGTGGATGATAGGAGCATGGCTATGAAGACGTGAGAGGAGATGTCTTTTATGCTCGATAATCTGATCGTCAGCTGGCAGTGACGCGCTCTTTGAAGGTGTAAACCGAACATAAATGGGTGCAGATGTACATTCTCTGGTTCGCGGTACTGTGCAAAATCCAGGGAGACGCATTTCCACAGAGATGCGGCAAACAATAGGCGTAGTCAGAGTAGACGATTACGACGCGATTATGAGAACGATTATAAGAGCGATTATGAAGGCCGTAATCGTGGGAATAATCAGAATTGAGCATAATCGGAGAAGCGCCTCTGGAGTCGCTTTTCCGGTTACGGCGACTGTCATCCACATCGATTATGGATCCTCAGTCTTATATAATTTGCAGCAATCATTCTCCCCACTGGTCCCCAGACATTGAATCTTCCATTGCTAAATTCCTGCGTCGCACACGTAGTCTGTCACGAGGCAGGTGTAGAAGTTGGCCTATCTCAGGGTGTCGTTTCCGCTCTCGTAGTCTTCACTTTCGGCGTGCCCTGTTGAATGTGTGCTTATGAGTGCCCGTGCCCTGTCTGCGCCATGGAACTATGTTTCTGAGCTTGATGGTAGAAGAACAACGAAAATATATGCCATAAATTCAGAGACACGGTGTATAGGTGGGGGGATATAATCGTTAGGCATAACCGACGTGGCAGAGCACACGGTCAGAGTCATGACAATTATAATGGCGATTATGAGTCATAATCGAACCTATAATCGGACTCGTAATCGGACTCATAATCGTCCATAATCGCTTACTCTGACTGCTTCTAATGCTACCCTCCGCCAAGAACGACAGACTTGAGACAGTGTCCATGGCGGCTTGCACGAGTCAAGGGAGTTGGATACAACGTCCTCCTCGGGGAGGTCGTAGACTTCATGCACGCAAAATGAAAAGATGTAGCTGAGTACGTCATCGGGAACGGAACGAATAGGCTGCAGCAATGCTTTAGCGGCCTGCAGATTTCCCGTGACTTTTGCTTGACCGTCAAGGAGGGTCTCTAACATTTGCTGGACATTGCCAATTTTCTCCTTCAAAACCACAAGCAGGTCCGAGGATGAGGATTCGGTGGCAAGCAGGGATAGCCGCTCTCCTTCTAGCGGGGGATCATTGCTTTCTAATAATGCTTTGATACGCGGATTGTCTGAGATGGAATCCGGGATATCAGGACTCGAATGCAAAGAGCATGCGCCACGGGTCGAGGATGTCAAAGGAGGACGTGGCGGCATAGAAACCATGATGAAAGGAATTCTGGACGTAGTTACTAAGTTATCGTCATTTTTGAACAGCATGGGAACACATACTTGTGTTGAAGTCAGTCCAAAATTTCGTACGATCTAGCGCGATTCAGCGTAAAATAGGGATCAGTTATCTTGAAGGAGTCTGCAAATGTTTCATCAGATTAATCAAGCAGTCGCTTGGGCGCTAAGTTCTAAACGCGCACCACGGTTTCTGAAAGAGTAGAGCGAAGAAGATCAATCACTTGCTGTCGTAGGGCTGCGATAAGCTGTTGTTGTCAGTAGAGGATCAAGATGCTCGAGTTCAACCAAGGTGATGGAACTTGGAAAAAGAGTCGCGCCTGCCGGGGAATTTGGTCAGGTGACTAAGTGACAGTCGCGTCAATTCTTGTCACACTAATATCTGGCCCGTTCCTTTGAACGACTCATCTTCAAACGGATCGTTGTCTGGTTTACGAGACTAGCCCGTTTTCTCATTCCTTCAACCTGGGGGAGGGGTACGCTCTTCAAGTTTGCGTTGGAATAACCATGATTCTTTCGAAAGACGGAGAAACTCAGGGTGAAGGGTGAAGGGTGAAGGTTGGTAGTGTATGTTCCATACGTTGAGCATCTCGGTACCCCCGGGCCCGAGTGATTTCAAGAAATTTTCAAGAGACCGCGGGAACTCCCGACGGGGATGTTTTGGCTCACTTCTATTCAAGTCCCCGTTGTGGCCCATCACTGGAACTGGCAGCCATGCATCCAGGCGCTTATCGATACATGAGGTAAGCATGAGGCAAGAAAAAAAAGTATATTTCGTTGCGCTTTGAGGGACGGCATCTTTCCAACAATCCATCATAATGGTCTCTCCGGACTCGCCTGCAAACAAACTTCTCGACTACATCAATGAAAATTGGTACTATCAGGCAACAAAGAGGGCACGGTGGATGGATCTGATAGGAGACTATGCTGGCGATGAGCCTTTCATTATCGACGGTAAGTTATCACGATTTCTTCGTGACAAGACGCCGACTAATTCTTTTCGGTGGCATAGGGGAATCCCTCATACAAAGCGTCCTAGATGATCCTCTTCTCGCCATTGGGCGCAACAATGGCATGTTTTCTGAAAAGGTTTTCTTATTAGGAAACGCTGACTGACACACTTACAGACAACGGTTTCCAGGCTCTACACGCTATTTACAGCCTCGAGAATACCCTGAAAAGTTTCGTCTCGCGAAAAGCTAATGTTGAGATTGTTTTCTGGCGCAGTGAGTAGCGATCTAAAGTCAAAGACGCGCTTTATAACAACTGATAGATAACATTCACGCTACAATTACACCGGGACAGACACCTTTCGTACACTCGTCGCGGTATTTGGCGCGACAAATTCTTCTCAAGCATCTGCAGCAACTTTCTCATATCGTCCCGATGCATCAGTTCGAAGACCTGCGAGATAAATCTTGGAAGAAGTATGAAGCCTCGAGAAAGGTACGCGGCACGTGTATCACCCCTTGTGCTCTGCCCTAAAATCACCTTTCAGCCTATGTTTGTGCTCATCAGCGACAGCGTCCCCGACCGCGACGATCCTGCTGATGATCTTCACCCTGGCTACATCGCGTGTCAACGAAATTTGATATTTGAAATCCTGTCTTTTGGCCTGCCTGTAGCTTTATTCAACGGGTTAGAATTCAGAGACTCCAAGGTATGGGGATGCCTTTGTTATGGGAACGTTAACTAACTTATCAACATCCAGATCTTATCCTTCGTCATCGAAAGGACATCTGCTACTAGAGACTCGGCCCCTCCTTGGTCCTCAGTCGCTCCGATATATAACCAAATGGATTTGGTTATCCAGAAACATGACGTCTCAGAGAGATTTCAGTGCTCTGGACCACTGTCTTGTGCGCGTGAAGTTCTCGAAAAGATTTGCCAGCTATTCTTCGCTGAAGATCCATTCTTTGGGTCCATGATCTCATCTCATAAACCCTTAATGGAAGAGCTTCTAGCTGCCTTTCTTCTTCACGTCCTCGGCCTTCCGGAACTGTCTATCATGGCTCGAATCCAATCCCCTATTGAAGTCCCATCGGATTTGCAGGACACTTTGCGACAGTCTTTCCTCCCTCGACTTTTCTTTGCGGCTTCTGCCGTTCTCCAAAAGGCTACCATTGGTCTGGACATCGATCTTCACGTCTTCTTCGCGCTCCTTCAGTATCTTAGCCATGGCACGCTTTTAGCTTCAGCCGTTCACGCTGATATCATCGTACAGGCAAAGAAGATTTGGCCTGGTGAACATTTTCCTGATCACTTCCCGTGTCTAGAGGCTTTCACCTTTGTACGGCCTGATCCGCCATCCCCGGAGTCCCTGTCCTTATTGATGTTAAGCAATGGGGGTATCCCGCAGTCTTCCACAATCCTATCTTCTATCGCAAGTACAACAAGTGACAGCGACGAAGAAGACGATTGGGAGAAGGATTCAGATCTGGAGGTATGGGATGCATCTGACTCCGAATCTAAAACGAACCCTCAGGAGCCCGTTCCGATACCCACACCCCAGACGCAAACTCAACTCCTACCGTTCTCCCACCCCGTCTTTGACAAGGCACTCTCCTCAATCAAAATCTCCACAGCCACTGACGATCGGCCGCTCAAATCCAGCGAGTTCCTCAACTTTTCCGTATTGTTTACGGATACACGTCATTGGCATAACAGCAAGAGGATCGTTACTCCTGGCGAGAAGGTCCCCGTTGCGAATTGGCGTGTTCTCCGTTCCAATCAGCGGTACATTGCCAATCTACAACGGCAAGCAGAAACATTGACGGGGGCGTCGGGAAGAGGGCTTCGACAAATTACCATTACCGTTGATTCTGCGGCGCCGAAGAAGCCTGAAAAGGGCCATAACCTGCAGGTTCGTGATTTTTTTTGCTCATGTCCGTTCCAGGCTAAGGTTTCACGTATTTAGAAGATTCAAAAGACGACAAAACCGGTCAAACTCACGAAGAAAGAGCAACTAAAGAAGGACATACAGGACAAGAAAGATGCCGAGAAGGAGAGTCAGACACGACAATGGTTTCTTAATCAGCTAGGCTCTATGTCCGACAAGTCAGCTGAGCAGAGGCTCCATCTACTAGAACAACTGACTCGTAGTCCCCGAATGACCGACCCTTGGGTCGCCGTCGAACATCTCATGTACAAGACGCATCTTCTCCTCAAGGTTTGGATTGAAGATCCTGATCACGAAAAGGACGCTGTTCGGGATCATTGCACCGTAACAATCATGCGACTGGTGAAAGATATATGCGACAAAGGTGCCACAACACCAGCCAGAGGAAAAGCGTTATCTGCAGTCTTAACTAGTCTTGGTTTCTCGGATTTCATTGATGAGTTTGTTACGGTAGCGGAGCCGCTAACACCAGTTCCGTTGGCCTTTGACTTTGTTAAACTTGTTCGATCAAAGGGAGACGTTCTTTATCCCTGGATGAAGATAGCCGAGCATCCTATTCTCTGGCAGCTGCGACTCTTTGGACCATATATGGACCGTTCTATGGATGGCTGTTCGGATAGGCGCGTCAATTTCGATCCTGATGCCTGGCAAAAGAATGCTCTCGATTGCATCGATGATCCCAACCATTCTATGCTTGTCGTTGGTAAGTGCCATTTCTATATTTGCTCCCCTACCGTTATTGACCGATCCCACATCTAGCTCCAACTAGTGCCGGAAAGACGTTTATCTCGTTCTACGCGATGGAGAAGGTTTTGCGCGAGTCAAACGATGGCATTGTGGTCTATATAGCCCCAACAAAGGCGCTTGTCACTCAGATTGCTGCCGAGGTTTACGCTCGTTTCAGCAAAAAGGTTCCTAATGGTATTCTTTTTCACATACATTTACTATTCGTAGTTCATGTAGTTTCTAGGGACTTTATGGGCGATTCATACACGGGACTACCGTATCAACGAACCGCACAACTGCCAGATTCTTATCACCGTGCCGGAAATGCTTTCTATTATGTTGTTGTCTCCTCCACTTGCTTCCAAATGGACGCCTCGAATTAAAAGGTATGCTTGCGTCCACCGACTCTATCATTGGCCTTATCATACTTCTGAACAGAATCATTCTCGACGAAATTCATTGCATCGGCCAGCAAGAAGGAGGCGCCATTTGGGAACAAATCATCCTTCTAGCACCTTGTCCAATCATGCAAGTCTTCATTATGCTTAGACGTGTTTTGTGCTCATTCAATGCTAGAGGACTATCTGCGACCGTTGGAGAACCAGAGACCTTCAACGACTGGCTTGCTTCTGTATCACGGGCGCATGGATACAAGCACACATTCATTCAGCACAAGCACCGGTACTCGCACCTTCGGAAATTCCTCTATCGTCTGGATGGGTTGAAGAGCCTACTGCCATTCCAAGGACATGAATCATACAAGCCAACGTCTAGGATGAGATTCCTCCATCCACTGTCAACGCTGGCCTTTGGTCCACGGGCTCTGCCGGAGGATTTATCGCTCGAGCCCGCCGACACGCTGTCACTATATAACGCAATGAGCCGACACAAAGACCGCTCCAGTGACTTGGTCGAGCTTGACCCGGTCCTGTTCTTTTCCTCTGTCAAAGGATTTTTGAGGCAGAAGGACATTCTGCGATATGAAACTGATCTAAAAAATCTTCTTATGGATCTGCCACCGTCATCTCTGAATGAAGTTATCCATAATCTTGCAGACAAGGACATCCCGCAAGGCGTAAATGATAAGGAACCTAGTCGCATGAGCTTCGAGACAGGGCTTTTACCGCTCGTAGCTGACCTTCATGCTCGCAGGGAACTGGTACGCATTAATACTACACAATTCCGTTAATTATACCGTTGATGCACCCTGTTTCTAGCCTGCCATCCTATTCAATTTTGACCGAGCCAAGTGTGAAGATGTTGCTGGATTGCTTCTTCGAGGACTCCTGAAAGCTGAAATTGCTTGGAAATCAAGGAGCCCAGAGTGGCAGAGGAAATGTCAGCAATGGCAGAAGTGGCAAGATAGCTCCAAAGCTCGCATCCGTGAAGAGAACAGGGCGAAGAAATCAAAACGTAAACCTGATCCTGATGACGTCGAGCCTTTGGCCGCAACAGAAGCCCCAGCATGGGAAAGCACCTTTGACCCTGATGCACCACTGGACAATTTCTCATTTGCGGGCCATTACTCCGCCGAAGATTTGGACGAAGCAATCAATGATGTCTGGTCGGAGTACTGGAAATCTAAACCTGTACTCTTGGCTGCACTTCAGCGGGGAATAGCAGTCCATCACGCCGGCCTGAATAAGGGTTATCGGAGCTTAGTTGAGAAGTATGTCTATCCCTTTATAAACTCTTCTCGTCGTATTTAGTAATTGCTTTTATAGCCTATTCCGACGAGGATACATCCGAGTTATGATTTCAACCGGTGCAGTACATCTCTGATACCATGCTTATGGACTCTGACACATGTCAATAGGGACGCTTGCCCTTGGGATCAATGCACCTACGAGGACTTCGGTGTTCTGTGGCGACTCACCTTTTCTTACGGCTCTTATGGTTGGTTCCACTACTGTTCAGTTGCTGATTAGATGTACTCATGGTAACATCATAGTTTCGCCAATGTGCAGGTCGTGCAGGTCGCCGAGGATATGATCTGTTAGGCAACGTCGTCTTTTATGGGCTTACCCTTGATCGGGTACAACGTCTTGTACTATCCAAATTGCCTTCTCTAGGAGGAACATTCCCATTAACCCCGACACTGACATTACGACTATTCAACCTCCTGGACGGCTCGAACAGTGCAAAAGTGGCCGTAAATGCTATCGAGAGTTTGATGAAGCTACCGCAGGTCAGCTTTGGGTCACAGACTGGACAAGATCAACTGCTTCACCATCTACGCTTCAATATCGAGTATCTTCGTCGAACACATCTTCTGGATAGGGACGGAAAACCCATCAATCTCTATGCAGTCTCGGCGCACCTCTATGTAAGTAATAGTGACGTATAATTGTTACTGCAGTTTCTGACAACGGCGGTACAGTACACTGAACCGAGCAATTTTGCGTTGCCGATCCTTCTTCGTGGAGGAATACTACATCGGATATGCGCAGGACCATCCCCAAAGTACCACTTTATTCTCCTTATGTGCCACCTTTTCGGTCGTCGATACTTAGCCAGCGCGGCTGCGAACACTCAGAATGTAAAGAAGCTCCAAGATCTCGTGGTCCGCTTCCCGTCTATGATCATTCTTCCTCCTCTTCGTGCCGACGCACGCAAAGTTCTTGAAGAACACGATAAAGAAATCCTCGGTATCTTTACAGAGTACACCAAGGCCTATACATCTCAGTACTGCTCAGAACTTGGCCCAGATGACATGCTTCCTCTCAGTGGGATAAAGTATATCGGTACCCCCTCCACCGACGGCTTCCGTACGCACCTGGAACATCACATCCGACCGGTCTCTGTGCGATCCAGCTTCGTGGCCACATCAGGACATTTCGATGAATTTCACTCGGTCGAAGAGCTCGTGCGGTCTGCCCGTTCTGGCCTCCATCTCAACGAGCATGCCATCCCGTCAATGACCCGATTCACAGCCACTCATGACACCACTATTGGTTCTGAGCATGCTCTCAACGCGTATCTACTCGACTTCTATACGCATGGCCAAATTTCTGCGCTGGAGAAAGCCAACGGTATTCGGCGAGGCGATGTCTGGTACTTCTTGCAGGATTTCATGCTTACTTTGATGGTGATCAAATCATCTTTGGAGCAGCTCCTGAAAGACGCGTCCGTTGGATCTGACAAGACTATTCCATCTGAAGATGCAGAGTCATCAGATTATTTTATGGCCGATCCAGCAGAGACAGATGAGCTTTCAGATGATGGCGCGAATGCGGAAGCTTTCAAAAGACCACCTGGAACAAGCGCTAAGGACTGGCACATGTATGAGGTCGTAAGGGACGCTACTGCTGAATTCAATGAAAAGTTCAGGAGTATGTGGGCTTGATGCGCATCAGATGGAACATACATAGATACGATTTTACCTAAATCATATGCTCTACACTTGGTATACTTACAAGTACGCGTAGTGACGAAAACATCTATGAATCAACTTCAAGAATAGTGAATGGCGAGAGGCGGAGCAACCGGCCGTCGATAATAAGCCGCCCTTCCCTGCGCACAGTGCCTATGTACTGTCTTGTGAGACCCAATGCCATGTTTCGAGCCTTCAACGTCTCCTCTGCGGAACCAATGCACCCTGGTTCCACACGTATGTGAAAACAGGTGCTTTTGCGTGGGCCAAAGATGCTTTCCAGCGCCTACCACTGACGGTCATTTTGCGCAACCCTGCCATCGCTGCTATGTTGTGTAAGACTCAATGATACGAGTTGAGTAGTATGCGGTAAGGTTGCGAGGAATAAGGTAAGGTTTTGTGCGTCAGACAATGGAGTGGCGAAGGCAGGCAATGGCATCCGTAAGAGCAGCGACCTCAGCTTAGAATGGCGGCTGAAGTCTATCGGTGGAGCTAGTAGCTCAACGTGCAGTCAACATTAGCTATCCTCTAGAATTTCTTAAGTAACTACATATACTCTATGATCATACGGAACGGTCAAGAACACGCCGTTCCGCCTTCGACATCATTGAGCGAACTACGGCAATATCATTTCTTCCGGTTTTCGTCACCACCGACGCTACTACAGCTATCTGGTGTTTGGACTAATAATATCTGTAGTAACCGAAACATACGCGGATGCTTTGCAAACTTGTGTGCGTGTACTCGGCAATCGATACAAGACAAGTGCGATCGACGTAAAGCTTGTACAGATTGGGGATATGGAGAAGGACATCCACGACGATGGGGGGATACGGAATGGTAATACATGCGCAAACTTGAAACATAGGATCCAAGGTGGGGAGATTCCAACAGTAAGTCTTTGAACTGTTTGCACGACTTGCGGACCAGGTTGATATCCTTAAACAACCGGGCTTGACAGGAAGGCGTAAAACACCTTGATGTCAGCGAAAGCACTCTTAAGGACGGATAATCCGGTAAGAGCATATCCTCCCACCGCGTAACAGATTCGTCGAGTATTTTATCGATGAGCTCCTGCGGGAGATCGATAGCCACTGAGGCCTCGAGGTTTCTAAAGTGGGAAGTCAAGGGAAGATCAGGAGAGAGTAAAGATAGAGTCGGGGGTATTCCACACCTGCTCAAAGCAAAGAAGGTCGAGAAGACTGCCTCAAGAGTAAATCAGCGACAAAGAATCAAGAACCTTTATATCGTGATTCGTCAAATGGTCAAGTCTTTTCCGAAGAGAATACAAACTTGAAGGATTCCGGCAGAACAGGAAATACAATGACTAGCCAGTAGCAGAACAACGACTAAAGTGGCTCGGACCAAAGACGTAATGAAGCGCTATCACTTGCAGGCTTAGGATGGAACATCCTGCCTGGCCCGCCCAAAATGATTTGTCACAAAATTCAGCCGGTCTGGAAGGGAAAGAAAGGAATGGGTAAGCAATTCTCAGATGCGGCACTTCGGGCCGCGAGCCGTTGCCTGCGAGTCTGCGGAAATACGTGGGGTCTCTCCTTTGACTACTACTCCGACCTCAACATTTGACCCCCTGAGGTTTTCGTGAATGCACTACATTTGCAGCACACATGATTTCCGACGAATTCCAAGTATCTGCGTCTCTCAGGGCTCGTCTAGATTTATCGTTAGAGATACGAAAACTTTTCAATGAGACGAACTCGTGGAATTCAATAAGAATTTAGCATTGGTATGTTGGGCCCCCGTACTTCTTTCGTGACTTCCCACCCACGTTTTGTTCCTCAAGGGTATCGTTCCTGGAAGCTCCGACAGCGGAGAAATAAGTTGTGGCCATTTTGCTTTCCATGGCTTCCCTATCTGTCGTGGTCGTTGTCACATACGGGCATTATGACAAGTGGACGGCCGTTGGTTAATCTTGTCCACAGCGAGCGCAGTCCCCTGTGCTGGACCAGGGTCCTCATAAACCGCCTTCTCCAATTGATGGATACCGTGACATCCATTTGCGTAGCTGGCCAAATCTACCGCCACGGCGGAATTACAGGTCCCTTTGCCCGGGGCTCACACGTTACCCTCAAAGTCAGCATCACTTACCAGTTGAACAAAATGGGCCCATTTTTCCCAAGAAACTGTACTCATGATGTGGATGACTCAGTCGTCAGTTATCGAGGCCTTCCCTAGATTCACGGAAGAAGCAATCTAGGTACGCTCAGCGTTGGACATTACTGCCGTAACTCAATTATATCTGTTGCGCAGTTAGTGCGCGCACCGCTACAACAGTGATGCCATCCTTGTAATTGGCAGTTGGCTCCGCTGATCGGCCAATGTCTCTTTTTCTCAAACTCTCATCTATGGGTCTTGTCGCCTCCAACCCATTGCGACGCTTCAAACAGAAACCAAAATGCAGCGCCCACCGCCCAGTTCTCCCACAGGAACTAATCGACTATGTACTGGACCAGTTATACGATGATCGCCAGACATTGATTGTGTGCCTGCGTGTTGGCCGACCTTTCCTGGCTCGCACTCGAGTGCATATTTTCAGTTCAGTTCACGTCCGACTGGAACCCCGACGGAATACATGGAAGCGATTCCTTCGTCTCTTCTCTTCATCACCACATCTCGCTCCTTTGGTCCATACAATTCACCTACAACGAAATCATCAATGGCCTACAGAATGCCGATTTATGTCGGCCAAGGCCGTAGTGCGAGTCTTGAATTCTCTGGCCAACCTTGACGAGATTAAACTACAGGGATATGGTCCGAAGATATTCCGAAAGAAGGAGAGCATGGAGGCGCCTCTGTTCAAGTATCTCTTCGCCGGCAACCGCATCAAGAAAGTCCATCTGCACGACTGCAAGTTTTTCAGGCTGGAAGACTTGTTCGCCTTTTGGCAGAGCTTTCCAGAAATGAAAGACTTGTGGATAGACAAGGGATTCAAATGCCCGGTCTCCACCTCAACGTTCAGCAACAATTTACTCGGCGAGTCGGAGACCATCTATCTGGAAACCCTTCGAGTCATTTCTGACTTGAAAAATCCTTTTGGCATCCTCGCACACCCCAAATTACCTCTTTCATTGAAGGAGGTGAAAGCCTTGGTAGTTGGAACAGGTTCGTGCGTTCAATACGACGGTGCGGCGAACGTAGCGAAGTTAGCGGATGGGTTTAAAAAATTGGCGTTACTGAACATCGGCGTCTATGAAGCGCTTGTTACTCATGGTGCGGAATGCTCTCTTCGCTTCCCTGTGTAACGATTGTCTGACGGAGACCACTAGATATTCAGCTCAACCCGTTTCCCATCCATCAGCTCCGCTTCCTTACTTTTGGTCTTAACACAGACAAGATGGAACTAGCTCCGCTCTTGGGGAAATGGATATCGTTGTTTAATACTATCCAATCGGAGTGCGCACTTCGAAAAGTGACGATCAACATTTTTGGCTTCCGTATGCAGCAGTGGCCGTTCCATTTTGTGTGCGACAGGGTGCAGTGGACAAGGCTGGATGTTTCCCTGACGCGGTGGGATTCGTTACGCAAAGTATGCGTGAATCTCAAGGTCCACAGGCCCAATGAAGTCACAAATGTTATCGAGGCAACCTGCTGTGAACTGATGAAGAAAAAATTATTGCATATCACTAGTGCGGATAATAGGTAAGTCGTCGATCATTTCTTGTATTGGATCAGCGATGACGTCTTAGTTCTAGTCTCCCCACATGTCTGTTGTAAAGCGTTCGTATCCGTTGGTTCCTCCCGATATTCTCTTCTCCCGTCCTCCGAAATCTCCCAAAACGTCGCGAGTTTCCTTGTAAGCGGCCCGGGATCTAGGTTTGCATGTCCGGGTCTAAGAAGTGCCTCATGCAGTCAAGACTCCGCAGTACGGTCATCATGCTCCGACGCCGTGTTCTTCGTCGCCACATCGTCAGGCAGCCTTTTTTTCAACGCCTTCTAACGGAAAACTGTATCCATACTCACCGTACACCACAATATAATGAACAAGCACTCATACAAAATCTCCCTTCCTCTTCCTCTTCTACTTTTATGTATTTGCGCCACGCTCGTGTCGGCTTCACATTGTTCGTTCCGCTCTGTCTCCCCGAGAAAAAAATCCTTTGCTCACGGCCTCTTCTTTCGAATTTTTACCAGCTTACTTCGTTATCAACGAACCCCAGTCATCTGCGCAATGGTCTAATGACGCTGTCAACGTAGTCGCATGGGAGAAGGGCGTGCAAGATGATATCACACATTTCGACATGGAATTGATGAGGCTCAGCCAGGACGGAGTGACATACATAGCCTATAACGGTGCGCCTTAGTCCTTTACTATATTCTTTGTCTTGACGAATCATCTTATTCAAATGCAGTCGAGGCGTTACCCAGCTCTCCCAAGTCGCTCAACATATACTTACAAGACATACCGACTGGAGACGACTATTTCCTTCTCTTCCTCAACTCGACGCTTGGCGTCATGCATTGCCTATCGTCGCGATTCGCGATTGTTAATGCTACAGACGTCACGTCTTCCGCAAGCGCGTCTGCGACGCTAGACTCTTCCATACCAACAGTGACCGTTAGCGGGTCACCGAATCCGACAAAAGGATTCGTAACAACTTTCGCGTCAAAAGCGAGCTCCATCGTATTTGGGATTACGTCGGGGCATAAATGCTGTGGGGTGGTTGTATTAGCAGGTGCTGTGGTTGGAGCGGCGTTGGTGTTGTGGTGAGGCGAGCTTGCTGTATGACTGTTTCTTGACTATCTTGGACAATTCTTGCTGTGTTGCTATGCATTTTCTGTTAAGTGTGAGTTTGGGTCCCTTATCTCTCGGAGCCGCAGAAGGTCCTCATTATAATTACCTAGACGATACCATAATGATAACTTGTAAACAAGACATGGGATGTAACCTTTCTTTGGCCTTCGCTTCTGTCATGCGTGAAATTATGCCTTCCAGGCGGCACATGTATGCCGCTACTTACTCAATGCAAAGATAAAAACACAGCAGTCTCGTTTCAGAATCCTTGATCGGCGTCTTCATGGCCATGAACTCTAAACGACAGTACATTCAAGGGCCATATCGTCCCATCCAATACAGAGCCATTGCTGGTGATTCTCACTACTGTAGAGTATATTAAAGGTACGTACTATTTTCTTTTTCACAATACAGGTCCTTACGCTTCATATACAGAGAGTATCTATATTACCAATCCTGATTCCGTTAAGAACGCATATGCCGTAAACGTGACACGCACCTATGACGAGGTCTGCCCTGCTACTGCTCGAGGGTGCCACTGCCTGATATCGATACTTCTCCCGCTGTAGGCTAGGAGCTTGTTGGCGGCGGATATTCCTCGCCTTAGCAATAGATCAACCTCAGATTCGGAGGTACCAGTCTGTGTCAGTATCCATTTTTCTTTATGCTCCCCTTCTTCAACAGTTACAGTAACTTGGTTCAACACGACAACCCACGACACGCCTCATAACGGGCTAAGACGCGGGTTGTAGTACAGTATAGGAACGTGGATGCAACAGAGAGCGAAGATAAGTAGGTTAGACGGCATCTCCTTGAGGCGAACTGCGATTCAGGAAATATCCTCCGAGCTAACGGCAAAGGGAATCACAAGGCTCCAATGGCTCGTACAGCCACCAGTCTAGTACATCTTAGGTATAGTCTACATTTACCTTTAACTCGGACCCCTACTTGTGACTTTCAAAGGTGTATGATGGATTGGATCGGCTAAGATATACTGAACTGCCCTGGCGCTACTACGGACTTGGACCCTCACGAGGTATAATACTATCCTTTGAGGTAGGGGAGAACAAGCGGTCTTTGGATCTACCGTTTAGCTTGACTAAGTAGGCGAATCTGGGACTCACCGGTTCCAAAGCAAAAGGGATCAATGCCAGCAGTCTAGACCGATTGAAATGAAGGGCAAATCCAAGCACTGCCACGATCATTTCTTACTGCCAGTTTGCTTGGTTTACGGCGGTTGAAAATCACCTTTCCCAGATCAGTGGTGTCAATAATATGGGTATCAAGGGGTATCACGCCGCATAAGTGGGACTCAAAATGGCTAGGCTCGTGATCGAGTCAACCCTCGCATCGGAGTAGCGGGTTCCTGTAGTAATCCGGGGTTTTTGCTTGCCATACAGCTTACTTCGTAGATTGAATATCTGTCGTCATCTGAGTCTGGGTAATGAACATACAGATTCCGAAGAACCTGCTTGGGTAAAATGCAACTCATACAAATATCGTAGTGAATCTGACCAGCCTTCTCAGAACCCCCATGGCGCCCCACCAAGACAATAAACTTGAATATGTCCTCACCCTAGCATCCACCGCATTCTCCACCTCCACCTCATTGTACACGCTCGCCTGTACCTTCGCTTTCTGCAATCTTGTCATTTACCCTGTCCTTCCACCTCTCACGGCATGAGCAAAGCTTCAGCATCTCGAGGATACCATCCATGAGATTGCGAATCTATTCGGCGAGAACAACTGCGTCCTTGCCGATCCCGTCATGGTCGATATACAGATCAATGAGTGCGTGATTGGCAACCTGCGCTTCCTACTGATGCTCACGCCTTACTTCGTCAGTATACAAGCCCACATATGCTCCCTCATCAGACGACTACTCTACGCAAACGCAAGCGTCTCTATAAACTTTCGGTCTTGGTTCAGATATCTATCAGAAATCAAGGCTATTTGGACTGATGCGCGCAAGTGTCAAATTGAAGCCAACCGTTTGGAGAGGAAAGTGAAGGTATGTTTGCACGAAAGGTTGAATAGACAATGCGGATAAAACTCCACATTTTCAGATCGCAATGATCGAAGAGAAAGAGGGACGGCTGCGCGAAGAAGTCATACGCAAGAGAAGATCGTCTACCAGTCGGGCCTTGGTTGCCAGCCCCCAGTATCTTCCTCTTTCCCGAAGCAGTGATCTTGCTTGATAATCACTTGATTGCTGGTTCAGCTATAACACGAAACCATCATACTGAACGGAGGTGTTCGTGTTCCCCTTGTGCTATATTTATTCTCCGAGAATCATCACAATATGAATTAGTACATGTATCAAGATCACTCGCGCCTAATTTAAATAAAACTCGTGATTTTAAAGACTTGCCGCGGCATCGTTCGGCCAGTTTGTTTAGGTCCCCGCGACTTGTTGTGAGAACTTCGAAGCCTCAAATCCCTTCCGTCAAAGGGAATACATGTCGTCCTTTTTCAAATGTGTATCAATCTTGGCGATGCAACTGCGTACATGCATGCGGTACCTTCTGTTCCTGACTCTTCGAATCACAGCCTTACCTATTCTTTCAGGCAAAATAATGCCGTCTTGCCGCTAACGCATATTTGCTTATACTGTACGTTCGTCTTAACATATCCTGCTTCTCCCGCATTCGAATAGGCGAACCGAGCTCCTGTACTGGAGCAATGCAAAAGGTTCCGATCATTATCTTTGGCCAGTAGTCAGTCGCCATGTGCACAAACTGATTTCTCGGTCCGATTTAACGGGTAGGTCCTAGCTCTTCTATTCTGCCATCGATGGTTCCATATTGCGTGCTCGGAGCCTATTCGTAGCCCAATCCTGATGCTTCTTATGCATGAAGAAACTGTTAACTTGCGGTCTCACCCTCCAAGAGCCTAATCCCATGTCTACGCCGAAAGTGCAATATGATATCGCGGAGAAGGGAAGCGATTTAGACGCGGACGACCACTATAAAACCAGGGTAGCACTACCGAGGACACAGAAGTGGTACCAGTGGTATAATCAAAGACGACACGCCAGAAGAACGCAGGCTGGTTCTGAAGCTTGATCTTCTGATTTTGATTCGTGTAGGATTCGTCTTTTTGGATTACCATTTCGTTCGCGTTGCGCTGGCTGCTCCTTGAACCCATAGCCTACTGTTTCCTCCCGCTGGTGGCTACTCTCGGCACTGATTCCAACTTCGACAATTCGGCGCGCCATAATTTCCCAGTCCCGAACACTTCTCCATAACGGAATTTTGAGGGCAACTCATAGAGAGCTCATTGAAGCTGTCGAGCGTATATTTGAACTTTGCAGTACCCCTCGATCCTTCGTCTCTTACGGGTGTTGCGGTCCATCGGTACGCTTCATCTAGTGCAGTTCAGATAATACTATCCCACGGAACACGAGACGGCTTGTAATGGGGATTGCCGTTGTTGGTGAATCTATCGATCTATGGCAACGTTCGTTCAAACCAGAACTTTCGATGGCTTATCATCTCTTATAATGGATCGTCGATCATACACCCCTTCCTTCTGAAGCTCTTTGCGAAACGACGCTCGTGTTTCTGTTGTTACCATGTCCAAGAAAAAGGAGGAACGAGATGCTGACAACGTGTGCATGTGAGAGTCCGATATGTTGTACACGGACGTGGTTCATGAGCGTTCGGTTTTGATGCCAAATGTCCACACAAGACTTATTAGTCCGTCAAAGACACAGATCACTAGCACTTGTACTACGGGATTATATTTTATCAATAAACGTGAGTTTCTCTCTTGGATAGTATCTTCGACCTACTAATCGTGTTTCTCAGCCGAATGCGTCTCCGCGGGATTGAGATATATATACGCCGGGGATCCTCCACGATCCTTCCTATTGAATTCCCTACCACGTCTAGTACCGAGTCCTTAACGAATTGTTGAATACTAGGCATGAACCTTCTTACATCCACCACTATCTTCATCTGACTTTGACCTCGGTAGCGTGTATGCTCTATCACACAACTCGTTCCGATCGATAAAGGCATTCGCATGGAACCGTATCTTTACCTGTCCAATAGCGCGGTTTCCTGTTCTGTGTAGACGGACTCAAATCATTCATACTTCAATGGAACACTGTCTTGGGTTATGGTCCATTTTTTCGTTGGATATGGTGGAATAACCTGAGCTGACTCTGGAGGGACTTCCGCTATGCTCGAGAGTCGAAACGAATGCGAAGGGTGGAACAGGGGAGCACCTGACAACTACTCTCAAATGACAGGCGTCGTGACTGTTAACTCGATTTGCTTTGGATGCGGAGATGTACACTACTCACTGTCCGGATATCTGCTTGTCGCCCTTCCACAATGAATTTATTCCCAGTTCCCGAGTCAACATCGCCGATCCAAGCTCCCTGTGGCGCAACTCGAGAGAAGATTTCGACCAGGTCATTTACACGTAACAGCCTCCTGGAGGAGCGGAGGAATCGAGCTGTCACTTGCGGTGCCTCAAGCTCAAGGCAGACGCCTTTCGCTCCGTATTCCTTTCACCTTCTGAGCCAAAGAGCGGTGCGTATCATCCATTCCTCTCATTTTCGAGTACTCATCGCAATCACAAGAACACCATCTAAGGTCACATAGCAATCACTTTGCGGCGGCTGAATAATTGGTTCATGATCAGTCAGTCGGCAGCCGCCAAGTTGGCGATTAGACATCGAAGCCACGCCCGTCAGACGCTATGGACAATGACGCAGCAAAGCCAGAGGTACACCAGTATGGTCTGGCACCGACAACTATCAAGATGCATCTTCATTTCGTCGCCTCTGACTGAATGCGATCTGGGGCGTGCCCTGTCTTCAATTTCTCACCTGTGTACGTGCCTTCTTCGTTCTCGTCGACTGTGGCAGAACGTCATCTAGGGCTGTGCTTGCAGGTCTATAGCGAGGGAGCGACGGCCAGGTCAACAGGCCAGAAGTTTGCGTGCACGAGGGTTCTCATGACGGCGATATGGAATAGGGTGCCGAGTGGATTTAAGGACGTTCCTGATTTGCTCACACTGTTGGGTAAGATGAATTGAACTTGGGTGTGAAGGACTCGATGGATGGAGGGGCTATGTGGAATTCGGGCCGAGTCAAGCCACAGGATGGGAGGTGGTCTGGTGATCCACGGATGTTTTTGGTTGCGTGAGCGGGATTGCGCGACCTTGTATAATTGTGTCATTACAGTAAACGAATCTTGTATTACTATATCTCTAGACTAATCAATCAGGATGTATAGATCCTCTCTTTAACTAGAATCAACGTGATTGCACGCGAATCGACTTTTTACAGGACAAAAGCAGCGTCGTCATCATTGCTGCCATCGGGCCGATTACGACCGTCACCTCTTGTTCTGGCACTCACCAGCTCGCTATATATGTTCGACGGCCTACTTTACTATCGATCCACACTCGTCCCCTTACCCATGGGTCGTCACCACCGCCTTCATTACTGAACTCTAGCTGGTTCGTTTCGCTGCCGTAGCGGATATTCGTGCATTTTCAGAGGATTGGTTTGCTGATGCAGAGTACGCGTGAAGAATTGGGTATCTCAGACTGTAAGTCGTATCGTCATTGTCGAAAGGATCACTGAGAGAAGCAGGCGCCGACCCTGGGAAGACTGGACTCTGGAGACTCTGAAGGAGCACGTCCGTAGCGTATCTCAAGCTCGGCCGCCATGATATCACCCAGAAAATCAAAACGGCTCAGCTCTAGGTTCGCAATGTCTTCGACGACAAATTTTGGGAACGTCACCACTACTATAGTACCGAGGTCCGCCTCGCATCTATGGAGCACATCATTTTTTTGCTCAGTCCTCGAAACCATGCAGCCTCACATCCCTCTTCGTGTCTCGTTTGGCACTCAATTATTCTTTGGTCCAAGCAATAGCCTCTCTCCTTCACCTTCGAATCCTGAAACTGAACCACGAATACTTTGATAACGAAGTTACAACGTCATGATCAATGCTTCTACTAGAAGGCCACAATGATCAGTATAGCTTCGTGCAGCCATATCTGAGTTACGAGTTGATCGGCTACGAAAAGACATGACACGCTCTGTACGGAGCTTCGGTGTTCATGGCATACTGCTGGGCGCCAGAGCTGAAGGTGGCCTATCGCTTTGGTTCAGCTATGCGTTGCTGGCTTGTCGGAGACGATGGTCCCATTCCAGACAGGACGCCAAAAACCCTCGATCGAGTCATTCCGACCTTTAAGAGGAACCCTCTGGCGGTCGCGGATTGTTCTGAAGACTCCTGCGGTGGTGATAATCTACTTTCTCGTGCATTTTCTTTCTGTCTCCAGGTCGTAATGGGCCGGTGTCAACTTGTGCACTACAAGCCGCACTAGGCCGCCCCCAGGTTTTGGGATAATGTACACTTAATCAATTCAAAAAATTCAACCTTTGACTTTTACGGAGGACCAAAAAGCGCTCAAAGCTGGATTCGAGGATTAATAGCCCCGTATCTTAAGGCTGTTCTATGTAGACGGATTCCAAATTTCAATGGAGCACCGTCTTCCATCAGCTAATTTTTTGGTTGCCTGGCTGCATAGCCCCAGCTAAGGCGCGCTAATTTAAGAGAAGAGATAAGCGCCCAAAGCAGCAATTGGGAGGTGCCGTGCTGTTAAAAGGATTCGAGCTGTCAATTGCGGCGCCTGAAGGCAAACACCTTTTCGGGTGGTACTCCCTTCATCTTCTGAGCCAGGATATAGTACGTATCATTTGCTTCTTTCATTTCGAGTACTCATTACGCTAACATGAACACTATCTAAGTCGTATACCAGAGTTACGTTTTACGGCGACGTCATGGGTGATTGGCGTCTATGGGTAAGCCAGTCAGCAAGTAAGCAGGAGGGAAATTGCTAAAATGTTTTCAGTGTCCCTCTCCTCCCGAGGTCACCATATCTGCCTTCACTGAGACGGGCCAAGAGGAATCATCGATCATTGTTCCATTGCAACGAGCGCACACCGGAAAGCGCGTGATATCATCCCGCCTTGCTGACACTCCCTGTGCTACGTTCGGCATTCAGGGCCTCCTAGATCAGCTCAACACCACACTCGGAACGTCATACAGCCTGGACAATCCATCCCTCTCCTGCATTCTTGAAGCCTGTATCACAAGCAGGTACGACTTTGGGCTGATATATGGCCTCCTTCGCGGAATATGGTACACCGATGACTGGAGCACTGTACGAGATGAACTTTGCAGACGGGAAGGGGAGGACCGGGAGATGCGACGAAAAGCACTTGATGGAAACCGGATCGTCAATCCAAGGTTGCGACCTCGACGTGTCTGGGATCTACATAGCAATCGGGTGGTGCCATGGTGGTTCATGTATCTTCATTCCAATATCCAGTGGCCTCAGCCGATATCGCACGCATGGGTGGACGAGAAGGATCGCGCTGTTGTGTGGACACCCATCAATGGATACAAATGGCCCGTTCCCATCCCAAAGGATGTCGACCTCAATCTGATCCGCATCGAAATGCTCAATCTCGGACTGGAGTATGCATGGCTGGACATACTCTGTTTGAGACAGGTGGGCGGATGGAGAGAAGACTTGCGCGCAGAGGAGTGGAAGCTGGATGTTCCCACCATCGGAGCAGTGTATCAAGGCGAGGATGTGGTGTGTTACTTGAGTGGGCTGGGTCGGCCTTTGACATTGAAGGAGGGTGACTTGGAGAGTGATCGGTGTTGGTTCAGACGTGCTTGGACACTACAGGAGGTTGGCATCGACAGGGTGATTGCGGGGGACGCCGGATGGACCACTGCATGCAAAGCGTAAGGATGGAATGTATGAGACTGAGCTACTAACCAGGTTTCACAAGCAGCTGCAGTCTACGCGTGATATGTCGTGGTCGTGGAAGGTGCGTGAGTTACTGGTGGAGATGCGGAGACGGGTGTCGACGAACCCAGTGGACAAAATTGCGGGACTGGCATTTCTGATGAAGTGTGACACGATACCAGCATGCTACGAGAGCGAGTCTCTCGAGCACGCATGGACAGCACTCGTGAATGTGATGGATACGGATTGTCGGTGGCCGCTGTTCTTGTGTGCTGAACCAGGAAATACTGGCAAAAAATGGCGGTCATCATGGGAACAGGTCATGACGAAGCCTCTGCCTGCCTTCTTTAATTACTGCCTCGATGTTTGTTGGGATGAAACGGGGGATGAAGACTGGTGTAATGCGGAGGGCATTGAAGGGTTGGTGCTAGGGTTGGCTGTTGTGGAAGAGGGTGATCGACGCGGAGAGTTGATTGTTAAAGACAAGGGTGGGATAGAACACAGATTCGAGATCACCGCCACCCATACGTCCCTGATACCTGAAGACACCTACGCGATGATTTACACCTGCAGAGTTGAGAGCTCATGGGACCGTGGTTGGATGGTTGGGCGAAGCTTGCCAGGGGGAAAATTTGAGAAAATGTCGATGCTGATAATTTCTCGTGAAGAGCACCGGCGATTAAAGAATCTGGGTATTATTGAATGGCGTCGATATATTCTTATTTGAGTGGCTAAATAGTGCGTAGTAGCTATTCTTAACCCGAGTAGCTATATATATTTTAACGAATACTTGCATTTTCGCAACGTGAACTCTAGCTCAACAGCCAGGTACCTCATCACCGTTACGCACTTGATACGCAATATCTGTTGTGTTGAAGGTTCGCCATCGTCCCCACCATTACTGTCTAGTCGCCTCCTTCGTTATTGTCCCAGGTGAGAGCTACTTGGTGAATTATCGAGTTATCGTCGCTGCTTCTTCAACTCCTGAACTATTTGCTTCTTATCCACAAGATCCGTATACGCCCTCCGCGGATCCTCCACACCCACTTGCTTCGCCTTTCGTTTCCAAGCCAGTATCTGCGCGCGTAAAATGAGGTTGAGCGAGTACCGCAGTGTCGTTTGCGTGGCCGTGGATGTCAGGACGCTCGTAGCATCCGCTATAATGTTGACATCCTCTTCTTGGCACCTGTGCTCTCGTCAGACACCTGCGTGCAAAAGGTAACTCCGGATTCCGTACCGTAATTGTATGATTTTCTCCATGTTTTCCCGTTGTATGGTTGAGCACACGATCAAGAAGATCCACAGGTAATCTACGAGACTGTCCCCGGATACCAGCCATAATGACCAAAGGAGCCAGATCATTTTACAAGGCACGGTTCAAGAACGAGAAGCATTCGATGTCGAGCATTGAACCTCGTCGATGAAGAGGACCTGTATGATTCTCTTGTTAGTGCACACATATTGATGCAAGAAGTACACGTACACCAGGAATGATGTCGGCCTTGCCCTCCTCGCGCCATTCCGCGACCTTGCTATCTGTAGCTCTGGCTTGATTTCACCCGTGTCCAATTTTATTATTTCGTAGGACGTCGAGCTGAGAACGCATTGATTTCAGCTGCATTCCTTGGTTATTGGATAAAGGTCCTAGACGCGTCGGATATACACGAGATCCGACAGCGGTGTGCGGTAGGGGCATTGTGGGTGTAGAATTGGTAGGAAGATGGTTATCAGATACGTCGCGTATGCAGTGACAGTGCCTATGCCGATGACCCAGGAAAGGCCAGGTCGGAGCGGTACAAGGAATATGACCAATCCGACAAAAAAGATCCCAAGTGCGAGGTGCATGAGGACGGGAAGAAGACCAATGATGATAAGAACATGCCATCTCTGGAATCTCCCGTATCGAAATTGGCGAACATGACTTCGGCCCTGAGGCGTCCCCGAAGGAAGCGCGAGGTAATGGTGGAGCCACTGTTTCACGAGCACGGCGACCAGGGCAGTTGCTAGACTAAGGGAGAGGCTCGTAAACCATAGCCCGTTCACCCAGACGTCCGTAGTTGCAGGAATGAACCCGGTATATGGATTGAGAGAGGACACTGGAACATTGTCGAGAGAGGAGCCGTTCGCAAGGGCGCGCTGGATAAGGACCATTTCGAAGAGCATGGCTGCCGACACCTGAGTATAATCCGCCTGTAAGCTCTGTGATGTTTGCGCTATGAAGGTTGTCACCACCGCTGAGAAAAGACCAGCCTGAACGTCTTCAGCGACAAAGAAGAATAAGGCAGTTACTCACGAAAACAAGAAGCACATCGACACTATCCCTCGATTCCCCGACCGTCCTGGCGTCGTAATTAGTACTCTCGTCCACATATATCCTCCATACTCTCGCATTCGGGGCTGTTTCTTCGTAGATTCTATCTTCGGGATACTTGTCCTCGTAGTTGAACGGGTCATTGCCTAAACATAGCCTTCATGAGGCATAATTATGAAAGCAGGGAATCGAAGGAAGAGCCACGATACCTGTCTGTAAACCAGCATCTGGTCTCGCACCTCTATTACCCTCGACGCCAGCTTCTTCCTGTATTCCCGGGCTCAAAAATGGTTCAACCCCAATACTATCTGAATAAACGTGTTCCTTGCCAGTCTCCATTTCCTCTGGCTTCTCTACGTTGTTTTGACGCAATCTCGAGCCATTATTCTGAGACGACCGTTCTGGAAGTACGTGTATATCGGGGATGCCTTCAGAAGAGCTTCTGTTGAAAACTTCGTCGACTCGGTGCTGGTCAGACATGGCCTGTCGACAGCTGCAGCTGACACGACGTTACAGATGGAGAGGAAAAACTGCTGCTGGTCGACCCTGATCCAAGCACCTCTTTCCTGTTTGGCGCGGGCGCCGCAGCTGAGACTGAATGCAAGTGCCGTACGCTGTGGTTCCTGCTTGTGCAGGGAGCGGCAGGCCGGATAACATGGTGGTTAAAGTGAAAGGAATACCTGCCAGTCAGGAAGGCTGTGTCTCTCGCGACGCGGTCACGTTCCATCATCTTTCCTTTTCCAGCGTTTAGTGTCTCCCTACCAAAGTTCTTGTTTTCATTATTCCTCTGCTTTGGAAATTCTATTTTATGACATATTATGTACATTAGGTGCTGACCCTTCAAAGCCGTAACATATTGGGGTAGCTGTTGTGTATCCTCAACTCATTGATTTCTTCAGGGATAGTGTAATGCACGAGCGTAAATCTATAGAAGATAGATTAGTATACTGTTGAGAAGAAGAAGGCGAATTCAAAGAACTTAGAAGTAAGTTCAAGAGGTTGAACAATTACCTCGGAAAAATAGAGAAAGCCGATTAACTTATTGAGGCTCGGCGACTCCTTAAGATCAGGAAGATATTGATGATGTGTAAAGCAGAAGTTGATTAAAAGTTACTACAGATGAGGTGAACTGTATATTCCTTCGTTCGGATTGCGAGAATATTCCGTTGACTTCTAGTGTGTTGCAACCAGAGTCATTATGAGTACACAGGGCTGCGGCGTGCGGGTGCGCGGTTATCGTTAAGAAGCTGGAAGCATAGGTAATTAGTAAGTAAGAAGGAAAAGGAAACGGAAGGTTGAAGGGGGAATGACGAGGCATTATTATTACAGATACGCTTTTGCCGTTGCCGACGACATGGCGATGATTGTGCTGACAATAGTAGTTTGCGCCTTGTGGAGAAGAGAACGAGGAAAAGGTTCGCAAGATGATTGACAGTGAATTATCGAAGTCGAACAAATAGTCCAGCGATAATGACAACTGGTTTTATGGTATGAGAGCTAAGAGCGAAGTCTCCCTTCACGCCGCAAGATATTGCAACACAGCTCCTTCCACTCCGATTGCAGCGTTTCCTTAGTCAGTGAGGCTAGCATCCTTGTTCCTAGCACCTCCACTACGAGAATATTACGAAGCATCAACCTGAATGCCTCCAATTTCTCAATGCGCGAATGAATCATGCGGAGGAGCCGTCTACCCAAAAACTCTGTTCTATCGCCATGAAAGTCGATTGTCAGGTGTGTCAGATGGGGAACGACGGCGGAGCCGTCGTCCCTCAAAGTCAAGGCAGTCAAAATGAGGTGGACCTCAGAAAGAGGAGCGCGATGAAGGATCAAAGACGTTAGTGAGGGAGATGCTTTCAAGAGAGGAAGAAACTCCTCCAGCTTGAACGAAAACTTCAGCTCGAGCTGTTTCAAGGGTGTATGGGATCTCGAAACTAGCCCAACGAGGGGGGCTAGTCCGTGTTTGCCTCCGCGTCCGTATACGACCGAAAGATCCTCCAAGTTAGAAAGGGTGACGGTATTGAAGGCGCTTAGCGCATGAGTTGTGGATAACCTGCGGATGCCGGAGTGAGTGACTTCAGAAGAAGTAAATGATCCTTTGAGATCTTCCGGTTCCCAGGAACGGTTCTCTAATGTTGACTTACGACGAAACGTCATAAACGACCTCCCGTCCGAGCTCCTTCGGGAAATATCTTCCATCGTCGTATCCACCGACGAGGAGGACGAGAGGGGGATCCTCGAAACCACGCCAGTCAATTCAAACTGTCTTTGGTATGCATTCATTGAAATCGAAGGAGCACTCCGTAAGACACTTCGCTTCCTGGAGGACTTTGAAGAAAGCGGCGGCGTTGGGCGGTCGACAATGCAAGGATTGAAGGGTGCCGAGAGGAAAAGATGTTTCCAAAAAAGGAGACAATTTCAGATGCTGAAGTAGTGGTGCATTGACTAATATCTTGAGGACACCAATGTCTGCGATATCTAGCTCTAGTGAGCGCAAAGTCCGCATTTCAGCGGCGATCTCTTGGACACGGCAAACTTGGACCATGCAGTAGCTTGCGCAAATGGTGGCCGACTCCCATCGAGATCTTGACTTCCACAGCTCCTGGAATATGTGTTCGCAGCCACGGCTGTAGAAGTGGACGGATATATGTAAATTGGATGATTGGGAGCGATCAAGGAAAACTTGGAGAAGGGCAGAGGCATTACGAATATTTCGGACATCGTCAGTGAGATTGAGAATCGACCAGGCCCTTGGGGAATTAAGACAAATGTCGCGCCACTTGCTGCACACCTTGGTGACTGTCCAAGGTGCGCTATTCCGGTCCAAATGACTACGCGTTTCATGACTGAGCATGATGAAGATGGAAGCGAGAAGTTCAAAAGGCAGCTTGTCAACGGGAGACGATTCTGTGGGAACAGTGCCATCTATATTATAAAATCAATATTTGACGTGACTCTGGCAGGAGAACATTTACCTAGAATATCCACATCCATTCTAGGCAACGTGAAGCTTCCAAGACTCTTTCGAAGTTATTGTCGAATTCCCGGTACAGTGGTTAGGCGTCGTTGATGATAGATAGAGAAAACGTTGTTGGTCGGAGGAAGCGTGACTCTTATATAGGCAGCTGTCAAAGTCATCCTGAGTCGGTGTTTGCCGGCGGTACCGTTCCTCCCACCAGTCATTTGCAAAGTTCGGACAGAATTGCTCACTCTCACTCTCGCCGTTCAGCTCAGCTAAAAGGTATCTGTCAAGCTCAAACTCAAGTACCAAAGTTTCTGTAACTGAATTCACCTTTATAATCACAGATTGATGGCTATTTTCTATCCTGCCTGGTCTCCGTGCACGGAATGCCATTGCCCGAATCACCACGTACCCTCTCATAGCTTCCCTCCCGAACGGCACGCCCTGGAGAACTCCAATCTTGCGCCTTTGACGCTTTCAAATGACCCGCCTTTGCCTGCTGAAGCAGACACGCTGAACGCCATGATATCGTCGTACCAGGCAGAATTGAAGGACATCGACACGGAAGGGTCGAACATATTGAAACTTTCTGCCGAAATGAGGGACAAAATTGCCCTTCTTGATCAGAAGGTAGAGCTACTACGGGCGGAATGCACACGGATATCCGAGGCAATCAGTGAAAGACAGCGTCTTCTCAGTCCCATTCGGCGGCTCCCCGCGGAAATTCTTTCCCACACATTCCTCCAGACTGTTGAATTTCCAATTGAAGCCACTCAGACGGGTGCTCGGCGCAAGTGGTGGAAGTTTCGAAGTGCCCACAACGCTCCTTGGTCGATTGCGGTGGTTTCCAGACGTTGGAGACAGGTGGCACTAGACTTTCCACAACTTTGGTCCTACGTGAACATCTTAATCAGAGACGAGACCTTCACAGAAGGTGCCTACGGATTCGCGCAACGGATTGGCGAGCACATGCTGCGCTCCGAAAAACACAAGTTATCAGTCTGCATTGCCAACGATCCGTATCACGCAACCTCCGAGAAGCTACCATTGGCTTTGGCTACAATTATTTGCTCGATTGCAAACCGGATACGCGACCTCCATCTCTTCCTTCCATCTTCAAAATTTGCCTACCTACCCTCTTTACAATTATCTTTGCCCCAACTCGAACGTCTCTCCCTTCTTTGTACAAACGGTGGGGACGACTTAGACATCACAGGCCTAAAGATTTTCGACTTCTCCCCGAAACTCCATTGCATACAAGTTATGGATGTACCTGTGGTCTCACCGTTTTTCGATCTCCCCTGGACTCAAATCACGCAGTTCAAGAGTGAACATACACATTCAAAAGTTGCCCAATCTAGCCCGACGTTCAATGAGGTGCTCGATTTTCTTTCGGTGGCCATCAACCTGGAAGAGTGTTTCATTGAGTGTGATAACAGGGCGGAAATCCTGACCCGGGATCCAGTTGCATGTCCAAAGCTTCACACCCTTACGGTTCTGGGGATATACAACGACTCGCATTACGAACCTGTTTTTCCACTTCTGGAAAAGCTTACGCTTCCCTCCCTGACCGCCTTGGTGATCGGAAAAGTAGGGCACAAGGACCGTGAACCGCCAATGACGTTTACTGCCATCTGGAACATGATTGCCCGGTCAAAATGCAACCTCAGGGTGCTTCATTATGATCACGGTGGTGTTCTGGCAGGAGATCTTATTGGCCTCCTTCGGGGAACACCTACCTTGGAGGATCTCCGTCTAACCGGGGGCGCGCTCGGCCCAGATACCGTTACCGAACAAACTCTCACAGAGCTGACGGTGAAGCTCAACGGAACGAGACCCCTCGTACCAAATCTTCACACGCTATTCCTTGACGGCACCATAGCCTTTCCTATGAAGGTATTCGCCGAGATGGTAGAGTCACGATGGACTCTAGCTGACTTTTTTCTTCCGCCCGTTCGCCAACTACGGAACGTTAGCATCTGTACATCCGTTCGGGAGGATAAAATGGAGGAAGAAAACGAGAAGACTTTGGCGGACGTTACGGCTCTTTCCGTGCTGGATGCTTACAAGGCACAGGGCTTGGTGGTGACAATGAGCAGTCGGCTGATATAGCCTTGAAGGAAGAGACGAAGTGCGTAATCTGTCGGCTTGACTTGCTAGCAATAAGCCATTATTCGACAATTACCCTTGAATTTACTTCAATTCCTCACTCCTTCCTAGGTGCTAAGACAGCTAGTTCCTGAAGCAGTCGGGGGGCAATGTTCATGAATTAGTATCCCGCTAATGATCGTTGCATGCTTAGCATATCGCAATTGTCGAAATAACATTTATGTAACACCTCATACTGCCATTTCAGCGCCCCTGGTTCGTGACTTCGTCAAAGTCAAAATCATCCGGGAAACTACTTAACCTGTACTCGACTCTGACTACCCACCACCTGTAGACGCATCCGCAAGTTTGTTCCGTGCCTCAAGCATGTCTTGAACGACTTTTTGGGACACCGTAAAGGTGGAGCGGTGAAACTTGATGGTATTAAGGCGGGGGAAGTAGTTGATGTCATCTGTGGGAGTGAGCTTCTTTATTACATCTGCCCCGATGCTTTGCACATCTAACGAGAGCTGCGTGACATCCGAGACCTGAGACAAGATATTGAGAAAACGGGATTTGTTTGCCGGGACCGCGAGGTCGTACTTTGGATAATCCAAGGACATGGCGTCAAGCTGGCGATATGGGTAAGACAGCGATGTGGGCAAATCGAGGAGCATGGTCCCTCCGTCAATTTCTGTCGCTCCAAATGATATCATCTTCAAAGAGGGAAGGTCCAACATATCAAATACCCCCGCCACCGTGTTTACCATGTTCGCCGATCCCCTTCTCCTCAAGGACAAATACTGGACTTTGGGTAGAGTGATGCGGCGCGATACGTCCAACTTCCGCGGGCCGGAGGGGAAAATGAGTCGGAGCGATACGAGATTTTTGAGTTCCTTGAAATTACGGAAAATACCATCAGAGTCGATTCGGGCAAACAGGTGCGTGAGTTGCGACCAGCCAAGATGAAGATTGTGGTGATAAAAATGTCCGTTTTCATAGAGTTTCAGCTGTCGAAGGTTTGAGGCCATCTGGAATGTTTCGATGTCCTGAGTCTGTATAGGAAAGATGCTAGCATCGATGTGCACCTCTTCAAGAGATTCTAAAAATGCTTTGCATCGACCAAGCTCGTGGATAGATGAGACTGGGGTGCGTATGTGCAAGTGTCTCCATTGCGACATGCTTGAGAGGACGATGGGAAAGGCACTGTGCAAGTTGATATCAGACATACTCTCGATTCTGATTGAGAGCGGAGACCTGCGAGCCCGCTGGAGATGCAACGCAAGCTGGAGGGCCACATTTGCAGGGCGATCCCTCTGCCTGAAATAGACGTTGAAATCGAGGGAAATACAACTCCACAGCGATGGCATGGACAAGGCTACGCTTCTCCAGTTTCGGCAAATTTGTGCCAACACCCATGGCCCACTCCTTGCGTCGAGAGAGTCGTAGAAAGCAAGCCGCCTCCCCGCCTCGGCCATGTCATCCCAAGTCGGCGTATTGTAGATAAATATCTCGCAAAGGATGTCGTCCGGTAAGGCTCGCATGGGATGAAGTACAGCTTTGGCATGTCGAAGATCTACTGCAGCCTGGGCCCGTTCTTCCATAAGAGCATGTAGTAGCTGCTGTGTCTGCATGATTCTTTCGTCCAAATCTGATATGACAAGGGGGAGATCTTCCTTCGCCTTGTGGAAGGATGTTTTCTCTGCTTCGAGTAGGGACGCGTTGGTGCTGAGAAGTGCCTTAAGACGCGGATGTGGCGGTTCGCGTTTATTCTGGGGGTGAGAGGATATGAAGCCACATTTGAGGCATGTCGGTTTCGGTGGTGCAGACGGTGCGCTGGTTTTTCTGGATTTCTTCGCCATCGTATAACAATCTAGGAAGTGGGTGCACTCGTCAGATAACGTTGAAGCTGCCACATTGAAGACCCAACCTGAATGATTCTGCCCTTCAAGCCAATAAGGATAAGCGAATGGCAGTTGGGGCAAGGGGACAATGTCTACGAGTGGCAATGAGCAACCGGGCCGTTAATAATATTAGCAATTTGAACACGTACCAAGGTGTAGAGAACTAGCTGTAGAACTTGACTTGGGGTGAGAGTTCGGAGAAGCAGAAGGAGGAAGGGGGAAAGCAACCAGTCCTCTAGATATACGGTTGTCAAGGTGGTGTTTCAGGAATAAGGAACCGTAAATGGCGCTATCGACTGAAGTTAAACTTGACAAAAGAGTAGAACAATAGCCGTTTGACTGATCCGCGATCTTGTGGTCGATTTTCCTGTCGGCCGAGGTTCGACTCAGCGCATACAATAATTAATTACCCCCAGCACAAGGTAGTCGCTATCATTATATATTCGCGGCCAAATTTAATGTGTGCATCTCCTGTCTCTAAGCAGGAACCTGAACATCGTATCAGATTTAAGTACTCGGACCATAATCATCGACTGTAGGTCTTACTTGGAGCTCCGGTACAAACGGAGACGATGCATGTGTGATTCCAGAATTGTGAGTCGCATCTTCACGATACGAAGCTTCTGAACAAGGACCAACTCGAGATTGGGTACCCGGTATATGAACATCAAGGCTTCCAATACTCTCGTACTCTTGCATCTGAATATTCTCGTCTGTTGTGGAATATGCGTATTTATTTGGGTGACCACCAACCGACACTGCATCGGAAAACAGGTTCATGAAAAGCAAGACTAGTCGTGAGACGTTTGCGACCAAGCAGACCCGAAACAGACAACGAAGCGAGAATTGAGGTCACGTCGTATCGAGATGAATCGCCAGGTATCGCAGTACATTTGGACTTGCAGTGCTACCAACGAGTCGAAGAAAAAGATTACGAGATATGATACACGAGATTTCAGCCGGAGCGTTCCGGAAGGTACCTGGAATATCTTTAGTCCGCCCTCTTCTTCTCAGAACACGTCGACGATCAATCCTGAATTAATTCTTCCGCTTGACTAACATCATCCATGGCGGTGCTGGCTCAAGCTCAAGCATTTGCGTATGCATTGCGTCCCTTCGCCGATGCTCTCACCTTCCTGACGACTACTCATGTCCATCCTACACTGTTCCCTTATCCATGGGCTTCCACTCTCCATGCTGCACGGGTTTCCATGGCTTATCAGAACAATATGAGAAAATCAGGAAGCAATCTTTCCTGGGGAACCTACGTTGCGGGATACCTTATAATGGTGAGGGCCCAGAGATGTTACCTTTGTAAATACATCGACTGACTAACTTCTTTCCTAGTGTTGGGGAGGAATGGTTATTTCGCACACCTTGCTGTCTCTTCTGCCGCCAATTCTATTCTCCATTGATCCATACATAAACTACATCGTTCCGCACCTTATTGTTACCCTGCTCTTCACCATTTCCCCCGACATCCTCACTAGTCCAAACCTCGATCTCGTGTTATTTCCCCTTGACGGTCTCCTTCGGGCCAACGCCGTAACAAGTACCCTTGCTATGATCTCATCCAACCCTGCTATAGACGCCAAGCTGACTTCATCGGCACTATTCCACATCATCATTGGTGCGGTCGTGTCTTGTGGAGGAGGCGTATCAGCCGCTACCCTCAAGACATGGACTTCAGAATGGAGTTTTGGGACCCCCGTATTTTTACGGAGCGGTGTAGGGTTTTGGGGATCGTTGGACGTCTGGGCCGGCTCTCTCGTGGCCATCGTGTATAGCACGATGACAATCCATCCGGCTTTTGATGAGGTCGTGCCATTCGAAGTGAGGCCGGCTTTCGCGCTGAGCTCACTGGGGGCCAAGGCTGTTGGCAGCTATATCTACACGATTCTCTTTGGGCTGAGAGTGTGGAACGCTAGATTGGCGTCGGCGGCAGTGGCGAAAAAGGGAAAGGGAAAGACCAAGACTCAGTAGAACGAAAGTAAGCCACCTCTCGAAACCAGTCACCGATTATTGTGTACGATAAGAGCTATATAGATGAAGATACCTCACATGCATTGTTGATTGTGCACTCTTGTCTTCGTGAGGTGGCTGCCGTTGTTAGTCTCCAACGCCCGAAAACTTTCCCTGTTGAACCCAGGTTGGTTAGTTGCCGTCATGATAGTGTAAGTAGATAGATGCAAATGGATATTAAATAAGTATGCAATTCCAACATTCAGTCATCAAGATCAACCATCACAGCATCCCCAGCGCTAGCATTCCCAGCTCTCTCCGTAGTCAAAGGCAGCTCTTTCTCTCCGACCGGCACTGTAACATTAGAGCGTACCCTCAGTCCGGGTCGCGGCGCCAAATTGAAATTTCTTTTCGATGACTGCATAGCTGCCAGCACCTCGAGCTAGTGAGAAACGTCAGCGACATTGAAGAAATATTATATATAAGAATGAACGGACCTTCTGCCTCAGATGAGAATCGTCCCGCGGTTGACCCGTTCTCGCTGCCGGATTGAAGCCCAGTTGCTTGACCATCTCTGCACTATAATGGCTTTTCGAGGTACTTTCCTTCGTACTCGTTTCTGTCTTGGGACTCTCTTCGTTGTCTCTTCGTTTCCTTTTCTTCCCATCATCCTTTCCTTTCGTATCCCCCTTCTGAGCAAACTCCCTAGCTGCAATCACCGCCTTCATCCCCTCCTTGTCTCGGTCTAAAAGGGTTTTGAGAGCCTTATCTGCATCCTTAGCACGCAACCGCTGAGCTTTCGCTTGCCCTTCTCGGCCGATATTTTCCGAAACCTCTAGTGAACTCGGACCTGAGCCCTTTACGATGTGTCCTGACACTACGTAGGTCGCTGATCCCTCTGCATCTTCCGGCTTCAGACCCCATTGCCGCGCGGGATCGTAGGCGGGTTTTCGTTTCTTGATTGCGGTGTTCGACATGCCAGAAGTCCTGACAAACAATAAGAGCGAATCATTTTTCAGAGGTTACTCTACTTACGAAGCGGAGAATTCAGGACGCGCAGCGCGACGACGTTCGACAGCATTCTGAACATGCCATTCACATACATCGCTCACACGTTTGTCGCACCACGAACCGCATACTGACCCATCGCGCTTGAGGACTGTGCACATTCCCAAGTCTTTTGCTCGGCCTATCGCAGTGATTGTGCCAGCGGACTCCGGTGTCAGTGCGAGGATGTTGTTTATGGGATGGGGAGTACTGGTTGCATGCTACGAACGATCAGACAGACCACGATGCGAAGAAAGCATGAATACCTGAAATGGCTTCAGAATTTTGGGATTCATCAACGCAATGACATCACCCTCTTTCAACTTGGACATTGATTCGAAGGCACCTCGGCTGCCGCCCTTGTAAATCTTCGCCTTCGAACCATTTTCTCGCGTTTCTACGTCAAAACCGTCCGACTCGAACAGCAACAATGACAGAAACGCATCCCCACGTATGACTGCTTTGCCGCCAGTTGCAGAAGATGCTGAGCGTGACCTCGAACCAAAGTCGACGAGTTTCATGTTGACATACTTCTTCCCTGATGGTTTGGGTGGTTGTTCCTTCTGCTTCCCTTTCCCTTTCGCGTCTGTTTTCCTGCCTTCATCATCCGCATCGATGGTCACAGGTGCTTTACTGAACTTGATAGGACCACGTTCAGCGACGACTGCAATAGTAACCCAATCACCGCACACAGGAACACCATAGCCTCGTTTGTCGGGAAGAAGTCGGACACATGAGTAGAGTCGGGACGGGGAGATGTAGACACGTCCTGCCAAGTGATCTTGTAGGTGCTCATGGGGAAGGACACGAGAGCTAGAATAATAAGTGAGAATGAGGACGTCAATTCACGGCAGAGCACATACGAAAGCCGTATACCCGAATTTGGCTCCAGCTGCTCGAAATTTGGGTCATCGAATGGTGGCTTGTGGTCGTAAGGGCCCGGTTCAAAATCTTCGATGAGAGCCAGCCTTTCGTCGCGGTGCGTTCCAGCTGTTGGTTTCACCTCAGCAGGCTTGTCGGTGAATGCAGCTGATCGCGAGGGTTCGACATCTCCGTCGTCGTCGTCGTCGTCGAGGGACTTGTTTTGTGCCAATTTAGCCAGAACAGCTGAGGGCGTAGGCTTCGGAGGCAAAGGTGTCGGGACTTTGGAAGATGAAGGTATTGGTACTTTGGCTGGTGGATGTGGTTGACGTGGTGCAACTGAGTCGGTGCCAGTTTCAGAAATCCTTTGTTTCTTTTCTAGCGTAGATAGGTTCAGGTAGCGCCCACAAGATAAGCAGCCTACTCACTTGGAGATGGCGTTGGCGGCGCTAACATATTCCCTAGTTGCCGCTTAGTGCTCTTCTTTGGCGAGATTGGGACATCGGACTGGAGCTGAGCTTGGAGTCGGGCGATTTCCCTGCGGATATCATCTTGTGTCTGTTGGGATTCTTCTGTCTGAGCGAGTGACTCCATCGGAGACCGCCACGGCAATGAACGTCGAGCAAGTCAGTGGTCGTCGTTACAGTCGTGGTCAACAATCAAGACGCGCGAAGTTGCCCACGTGAGTGTGACGTTGATTCACGTGATTGTGACAGATTGCGAATGGATACAGTCATCACCCGGTCTGTTGTACAGGCAAATTTCCGGTGGATTTCAAAGCCTCCCTCATCCACCTTTCATCCAAAAAAGTATGTCATAATGTCAATGATATATTTAAGAGTGTACATTATAAGTTTGGGGTGATTCCATAATGATTTGATAGCGCGGTGAATTTTTTCGATGAAAGTCCAAATTTACCGGTTACCGGGACCTCTGTACACCGGCTTCCTTCCGTACGCCAAATTTGGATGACCTTTTCCCGATTTGGATTAATTTCTCACGGCTCTGGAGAGTGGTTCTGGCTCGTTTTGCCCATAGCACCACAACGAGCAGTCTCTGGCCCATGGTTCCGCAGGAAAAATGTCCTTATAGCTAGTAGAACAATTTCAAATACCAATTTATGCTACCCAGCACCCTCACTCTTGTCTAATCCTGTATTTGTGTTTTTCCGAAATTCATATCAGTCACTATTGATTTTTTCCTGACCGATACAAGTCTCCTTAACTTCATTTTTGTTGGTGATATGATGGCCTATATTGTACTCTGTAAAATAAAAATAAAATTGGAACCATAACATAGCAGCAAGAGAAGTTATATTCAAATGTATAAAGGAATAGTGGTGTACAAAAGACCGGGTGATGACTGTATAAATTTTAATTTCATATTTTGAGGAATACGTTCAGACACTGATGTTAGGCATTAGGACTTACCAGTTCAGTTCAGTTCAGCCGGCACGACCCGAGCTTCAGCGAGCTGAATTGCAAATCCTTAGTACATGTAGTACCATACTCTTAGTCCTTTACCAAAATCTGCTTAAATGTTGCGAGGATAACTGGCATGACACTAAGTTTTGGGGGCAGGAAGATCAGGAGGAAGCTGGATTTACATACATTATCATACAATTATCGTAGTTATGCACAAAAAATTAGATTTAAGAGGCAAATTTTAGCCCTATTTTGGTTTGCACGGATGTCAGTTCAGACCCCTCTGTTAGGCGTTAGGACACATGAAATAAGTTCAGTTCAGAGTCCACTGTTAGGCGTTAGGTGAACTTACGGTTGAAATAGTACAGTACCCCCTGTCGCTCCTTCAATTTGTAACATACACTTGCGTCGTTGCGCGCATTCTCCACCCCTCTTCGACATCGCAACAATGGACAACAGCCTGGCGTCCATTAATAGACGGCCCTACGTGCTGAGCCAAGTAGGCACGTCGAGCCTTGACCTGAATCGGATGCGAGCGAGCTGAGCAAACAATGCCATATTCTACGCAAAGGAATTATGCTGTTCGAGGTAGTGGCTGTCCAAATATCAGTTTTTCTGGTTCTCATCGGTTTCGACAGGGAGAATAGACGTGCAGTACAACGATGGTATCAAAAAGCTGGCCGGCGCTCGTGTTGAGGATTCAGTCAACCCCTCTTAGGGATGCCCATTGTTAAACCTACGGACGTATGATGGTAACGGGTCACCCGTACCCATACCGTAACTTCCTTCGTTGAAGACACTTGACAGTACGGTACGGGCTAGACTGGTGATCGCCTCTAATCACCCTTGGCATTGCTGTATCAAAGGCCCACATTGCGCACAGAGCTGTTTATGTCATTGAATGAGACTTAATTCAAAGCCTGTAATTGAACGTATTCATAATAGTCGCCCATCCGACCAATGAGCTGGTCGTGCGTTCCAGATTCACTGACACGCCCGTCCTTGATGAAATATCTATCCAAGAAGTCATCAGATATGTACACGAGCCTTAGGAACATATCTTCTGCACTCACATACGGTCAGCATTCTGAATTGTTGATAATCGATGCGCGATGGCGATTGTCGTTCTGCCTTTTGCCGCTTGGTCCAGGGCAGTCTGTACAGCCTTTTCAGAATTGGAATCCAGAGCTGAAGTAGCTTCGTCTAGCAGGAGGACTTTAGGGTTACGAAGCAAAGCACGGGCGATCGCGATCCGTTCTGAATGCATAAATGGTCAGCTAGTTGCACTTTGTGCAGGCATGGTACCCACGCTTTTGGCCACCCGAAAGCTGGGATCCTTTTGCGCCAACTTCTGTCTCAAACCCACTACGATCGTAAATGAACACTCTACTTTTACGTGAATCGGCGGAGCCAACTCACTTAGGCAGTCCGTTGATGAAGTCCAAGATGTTCGCGTCTCGACAGGCAGCCTCGATTTCTTCTTGCGTGACCTGGTCTTGTGGTTTGATAGCACCAAGAAGGACATTGAAGCGTATCGTCCCCGCATAAAGAGCTGGCTCCTGAGAAACCAAAGCAATCTGTTTACGGTACTCCGGTACATTGTACTCTTCGATCGGTATGCCATCCATCTAGAGAACTGAGTAAGTACTGGTTGAAATGCAGGCATGGACTAACAGAGATCCGGCCTGCCAGCGGCTCGTAAAATCGTTCAATCAATTGAATGCTAAAGCGTATTAATTGATCATGGATTCCACAAGCAAGACGGATCAGACATACACAGTACTCTTTCCGCTTCCGGAGGCACCCACAAGTGCAATATATGTGCCTGGCTCCACTTGAAGCGAGAGCTCCCGCAAAACACGAATACCAGGCCGAGTAGGATAACAGAACCGAACATTTTCTAAACAGATGTGTCCTTGGGCTTTCCCGACATCAACCTTCTTGCCTTCAGTCGATTCAGAATCAATCTCCGGAACAGAGTCAAGCAGTCGAATGATATCACTGCCTGCGTTCCTCGCCAAGGAAACATCAGGTATCAAGATGAAGACGCTTCCTACTTGAATAGCACTGAACGTAGTGGACTGAATAATGTATCAGCAAAACAAGGCAGCCGCAGAATAGAGAGGCACCGCACAATGAGGCCGACGAAGAACTGGAAAGTTGAAAATTCCTGTCTTGACACTAGGAATGCTCCATACCAGAAGAAAAGAGCAATGCAGAAGAAAACCGTGGACTCCGAGAATGCATATAACATGTTACTCCAGATAGCAGTCCTGTTAGACAGGCGGAGTGGTTCTTCCAGGCTCGAAGCATATTGATTGCAACAATCGTCTTCCAGTGTAAGTGACGCAACAGTACGAATGGCACCGGCAGATTCGCAGGCGACTTGTGCAGAGGCTTCACGGGCTTTCTTGGTTTTTTGGTCTTTCAGAACAACAACACGCTATGAAGCCAGTTATCAGTGGCGAAGGTTTTCCATGTAAACAGGCTTACAAAGCGAATGTATCCCGTAGACACGAGAAGAGGCGTAACCGCTGCAATGTGATCGGTATCCATTCTTAAGGATATCCATTGGACATACCAAGACCGACAAGACCGACTTTCCAAACGAAGACTAACCCGAGAACGATGCCCCCAACGAGAGTAGAGATGCTCTGCACGATTCTGAGAGAAACTTAGTTAATTATACTTAATCCAAGAAAGATGCTGACGTTGCGAGGGTAACACCAGCCAAACCGAACACTTTTTGAGGGTTTTCACTAAGGTTCGATACCAAACCACCAGTCTATGAAGAAAGTCACGACGGAGATCTGGGCACATTATGTGAGCAACTTACGCTGTGCTCGTCCTTATCGAAGTATTCAACTGCTCAGATTGTGAGGCAGTAACATAAACATAGTAACTGACCAAACCTACTGTCTTGCCTCAGAATAGCCTTGAAACTCAGAGACTTCAGTTTTGACATCAACGCTGTAGCAGAAGATGAATAGAAGTAATTCTGCATGCCCATACATAAGGCAGCGATGATGGCGATGATGAAGAACCTAGACTCGAAGTCAACGATATGGACTAGAGGAGTATGATTTACGCTGACCAAAGGGCGTTTCGGTCGCCAGAATGTCTGAGTTCCGAGCCTGAAAGCGAAAAGCCATCGATAGCCTTGGCTAAAGCATAGCATCAGCAGAGGCGGTTCATGAAGGTTGGAGGAAATACCATGAACCATAGACAATACCGTAGGCTGGATACACCATCCCACTCATACTACAAAAGATCGTGCCGAAAAAGTACTTCTTCCATTGTGACCTATTGATTTTACCCATTCGCTTGAAAAGATAATACATGCTATGTTCAGGCTCCTTGCCGTCGTCCCGGTCCCTCTTCTTCTGCTCCGAGATCTGGCTGGTAAGTGACTGGTCGGTATATCGCCTACGGAGGGTAACCTCCTCGCGCGCAACCTGTTCCATAGCCTTAGGTGTATCATATTCGTCCTCGGTGTCCTCATCCGCAATGACAGTGGCTACTCTGTCACTTTCTCGAAGCTTCTGAGCTTGGACGAGGCGTGCATAGGCTCCTCCCTCTCTTTGAAGCAGTTCCTGGTGGGTCCCATGTTCGACGATCAGTCCATCTCCCATGACATATATGATATCGGCATCTTTGATCGTCGAGAGACGGTGAGCAATGGTGATAGTTGTACGTCCTAAAAACAATAAATCATTTTCAGTTGAGGCATAGACAGAATTATTTCTGACTTACCAGCTGCAGCCTTGTCCAGGGCGTCCTGCACGATTCCTTCACTTCGAGTGTCCAAAGCACTAGTTGCCTCGTCGAGAAGAAGGATGCGAGGGTCCGACACGATAGCTCTGGCAATAGCAACACGTTGCTTCTGACCACCACTAAGTAGGAATCCTCGCTCGCCAACCACGGTATCATAGCCCAGAGGTAGATTAGTTATGAAGCCATCAGCGTTAGCCTTGATACATGCTTCCTTGATCAATGCAAACTTCTCCTCCTCGGAGGCGCTTTCATATTTAGTTCCAAAGAGTCCGTACGCGACGTTGCTTTTGATCGTGGTGGAGAATAGTGTTGGCTCTTGTGATACCAGTCCGATCTGTGAACGGAGCCATCTGAGATTGAGAGATTTCAAATCCCGTCCGTCCAATTTCACAAGACCAGATGAAGGATCATAGAATCGTTCTATCAGAGAAATCACTGTCGACTTGCCAGATCCGGAAGCACCGACGAGAGCAGTGGCTTTACCGGCTCGGAAGGTGAGGTTGATCCCTTTCATGACTGGGATGTCGGGGCGTGAAGGATAATTGAAGTGAACATTCCTGAGCACGACTTCGCCGATTACGGTTTCTGGCTTTTCACCGCTAGGATCTGCAGAATCGATGTCTGGCACACGGTCGATTGTAGCATAAAGTTTAGCGGCGGCGCCAAGTCCGCGAGAGATGGCTAGAGAATTTTAATGTATATACAGTCAAAAAGGCATGATGCATACATACCTTGCATTTCGGATCCTAACAATATCAATGAGAAAGAACCAATTAGGATCGCCATGAAGACGTTGATGACAATACCAGGGTCAGCTATGGGCAAAAACTTTAATACTTGTAGTCATTTCGAGTTTTCAATGTTGCGGACGCACCATCCCCTCGCAAGATGAGGGTCGTACCGAATGAAAAGGCTAATAGAGAGGTGAGCAGAGAAGACAACGATGGGGCCTATTTTCGTACGCACCCAAGGCATAGGTTGAATAGATGCAGAAAAAGACGATAGCGAGACTTCCGCCCGTCCATATCGCGGATTTGACATCGACCACCTTTGACTTCTCGACGTGCTGATCGTACAAGCTTGATAGAATTTGCTGCGCGCCAAAGGCATGTGCAGTTCGAACAGTAGAGATGACCTCTTCAGCAATACTGCCAGCATCTGCAGTGTACTTTAGAGAAAGTCTGGTGGAAAGTCAACACCGGGCAAATCATGCATCATTGGGCGTACTGTGTGTATTTGGATATGGCCTTGTTCATAGCCGCCCCCGTGATAGTAAGACAGGGCAACAAAGATGTCAAAGCAAGAGCCAGACGCCAACTTCGAACATAGGCCAATATAAAACCAGTAGCAAAGCCGGACAAGCAAAACACCGCTTTGGCAACCTTCTCGGACATTCCCTCCTGCACCAGATCTAGCAAAGCGCTCACTAAAGATATAAGGAGAAAGAGAGCGAATAGAAGCTCACGGGTGTCGGTCTGAATCCGAGTAGCAACCTCTCCCGCTCCGACTTCGTCAAAAAAGGGGATGTCCTGGCGTAAAACCGCTCGCAGATAACATTCCCGAATACGCTTTGCATTGACCTCTGCAGTATAATTCCATACATACATATAGAAATAGGTGCAGACGAACGTGCCGATACCTTAAAATCCCTATGAACCAAGAAAACCTATGTTGCTGAGAACACATACCTATAGCGACCAGATAGAGCGCGTCCTTGGATGCCACATGGCGAAACGATGCCGCGACAGTAGGTAAATCGTTTATAGCCTGTTGATTGCCCTGGCCGGCATTGTTAACGAGAGAGTGGAATACGACGAATTCATTGCTGAGGTTCCCAAAGAGCAGTGACATCAACGGCTATCGAGGAGGGAAAGTTATGAATTAAAGAGTATGAATGCGAACACAAGACACACTTGAGCTGCTCCAGCTGCTGCTGCTGCAACCAAAGCAATTCCGTCACTGATAAGTTCAAATTTCGTGGAGAACCTGCCAGAGTCTCAGCTGCAGTACAGTAAAATGCTACAAACATAGGCACCTGAAAAGCTTCGTGAAGGACACAGAAGGTGCCTCGGGCTCCGAGGGTGGGGCGATGACGACGTCTGAGCCTTTCTCATCAGTGTCGATAGATTCGGTGAGTTTCCAACGACTGAACCAGCCCTCTTTCTTTGGGTTTGGGCCAGTAATATCGGTAAACTTTTCTTGGACAGTGTTGGGTTCCGAATCGGACATCTTGGCGAACAGTGGAGGCTGATTTTACAGCGGACCTGAAGGCCTTTTATAGAATGAAACAAGATGTAAACAAACGAAGGTGTACGTGATGTAATCGGCAGCGAAGAATAGTAGTAGTCATTCTGACTCGAGCATTTTGATGGCAATCACGGCGGCCGGGGCGGCAACCAATATTTTCAGGCAGGCACGGGAGTACTATGCGGACCGTCACTCTGTAGCTTTCGTGGACTCCCTGCCCTTCGTGGGTATCGATTTGTGACTGATGGCCTAGCGGTCCTGTCGCCACTGACGTACAGGCAAGGAGATTTTGTGTCCTGTTTGTACTGGGACACATGCCAGAGCCCGTCCGAGCTTGAGGGCGAGAAAACATACAATGTCTGTTCTATTCATTAGTATTTAATATTCAGAGTCAGCATGCCTTCGGGTCCAGAGTCACCCCTTTTGTGATTGCTGTGCTTTGTGAGGTGATGCATGGAGGAAAAAGAACTTCAACACAACACACAACGCGTCGCGGTCGGCGCTCCTCGCTTAGATCAGGCCTGTTTTGTTCGGACACTTCGGAGTTTGAAGTTGAAAGTCCGCAGAGAGTAAACCGGGCCAGCCACCAATGCCGCAGAATCCGAGTCCACCCTCCTCATAACCCGGACGACGACGCGTGAATTTTGACAATTCAGTCTTTCTATCACACACCGACCCCTAGCCTGTGTCTCTAGCCATTTGCATCCCTTACCGAAATTCTCGAAGCCCCGATAACAAGACTCTTTAGGGAACTTGATTTCTCTATCTAGTATCACCCGGAGGCATAAAACGTTCGTGTCTGGGTACAATGACGCCAGATCGATATATAGTATCGATGAGTACTTGGAAGCAATCTCCGAGTTCATGACTACAGCAACGCCTTCGGTATATGTTCTCCACGCCGTACGAATTGAGTTCGACGACACGGCCCTCGGTTTTACTTGCAGGCAGCTAGCTACCCATGGGTCTATGGGGCGCCCTTATTGAAGTTGTCTTTTCACTTCCTGCCTTGGATTTATTGCAGCTGGAAGCTCCGTGATTCTCCAATGACGAAGTTTTCCCCCGCTTACTTTGCGCTACGCCAATCTGCAGCGTTATGTCCATCGAACAAATGGGAATCAGATCGGACCGAGGTCTTCCTCCTTGACCTTATTCCTTGAAGGTCGCTCTACATGGAATTATTGGGCTGAATCGATATGGCAGGAAGAATAGTCCTTTGAATTATAGTGCATGTTTTCTTCAGACCCTGCATAAACCTATGCTCACACATCGAATAGTCGTCGTTGAAAAGGTCACTCTGGAAACTCAAGTTATTATCACATCTAAGCTTTAATATGAAGTGCGAGGGAAAGCGACATGGTTTGTTCAATACCAGGATCCGATAGAAAAAGGCCACCACCACGAAAGGTAATTATGCGACAGTCAGGGCGTTCAATTTCTTCATTACGGTTTATTTCATGACTGAATTTAGTATTTCCGGACGTAACACTTTCGCCGGTGTGGTTGCGACACCGCTGGAAACTCTTGCGGGGTGATCTTGTCGAATTACATGCTGCAGGAGTAGAAGATGTGACACTCAATCCACGAGTAACCATACGCCTAATATTTCCAGAATTGCGTGTGTGATCATCTGACCTCTTCACGACCTTCCACGAGGCGCCTAGCCTGCGTTCTGGCGTTGTCCTCATAGGAGCGTCCACGCGGGTGAGAAGGAATCGCGATCTTGGAGTGAGATTGGGAAATCGGGCGGTAAATGCTCGGCGTCGGTAGTGTTTGTCTTACGACTTGGTGTATATGCAACAAAGACTCGGATGCCGCGGACACAACGATAAGCATAGGACAATGTGGTGGTGCGGAGGGGTGGAGGGGACACACCAGGACTTCGAATTCCCTATTGTTTGAATGTGCACCAACGCACTTCTTATGCAGTATGTAGGCAACGCATAGGAATCGGAGTCACTCATCTCTTCGGAGGATATCGAATAATTGGCCCAGACCAACAATTTGAGTCTTAACTTACCTTCCATTCTGCTGCACTGAATGTACGATAAATCGCCTCTGTTGACTTCCAGGTCGAAGATCGGTACGTATTGTAATGCATGCTAATCGTCTTAGGAAGAATCATAAAGTAAATTAGTAGGAATCTAAAATCTACATGTCAAACAATACAGCTCGTTCTAGCAAGATCGTTACTGTCCTCTAGGGTATCATTATGCTGCCTTCTCTCCTTGAGCGGCCTCTGCCTCAAGCTGTTTCTCAATTTCTAGGTCCTACAGCTATCGTTAGCTCATAACCTGCGAAACCACGCGAATCACTCACAATACAAGGCGCGAACTTGCTATGCCTCCTGATCTGTTTGCCGAATTTGTAAAAGAGGAAGGGACTGGGCGCTAGCACCACACCAATCAGACCGACTAACGTAGACGCCCAATTAATGCCCAACTATATATAATGAGTAAGTTTGATAAAGAGAGATGGATATCCTTACATTGTGATACATCTGGACGGTGAAAAGGGGGAAGGCGGCGGCTACAAGAGACCGCACGATGGTGTTCGCGGCAAACGCAGACGCAGCATGGATCCTAGAGGAATGTGTGAGCAACGAAGGGAGTTCAAAAAGTAGTTAATGTTAACATACAAGTACACGTCCAGTAGATAGCTCTGTCACAGTGTCGTATCGTCATTGAGTTTCAGTATATCATCAGAGGATATAAGACGCACCAAGAATGACATGAATATTAGGCTTATACTAGCCCCGATGAAGATCGTGCTGATGGCAGGAACATACCAATGGATGCTCGCGTACTGGCCTGTCCATCCCAGCCAAAAGGCGCCCACTATAAGACACGGTGCACCTATCATCGCACCATAGAGCCGTTCTTCGGGTGGAGGAAACCCCTTCCACTTCCGCACCAACCCTGGATAGTGCAGGGAACAGAGAATATTGATCACAGCACCCAGTGTTGTACCAATCCCGACACCAATGAAGATCAACCCGTTCTCCCAAAGGGTGAAGCCACGCGTCTCGATGAAAATGATCGGAATAGCTTCAAACACTATCAATGATGTCGCACGTTAGTAAAACATGAAGCGGTTTCAACAGGATCCTTACATGTGTATAGAACAGCATATACGACTGAAATGTAGACTGTAACAAGAACGAGAATGGGTTCCAGCATAAGCATCTTAAACGGCCGGTAAAGCGTCCGCTGTGATATTCCTTTCAGTGACCAATCTTCCATTTCATGACTGGCAAATAGGTGGGCATTGTTTTCGGGGTCCTCCTTTCTAAGACGCTTAACCTGTGATTTTGGTTAATGAGTTTCAGTCGGGACGTGCCAAGGGTGATGCAACTCGCCTTTTTCAGTAAAAGCACCGAGGCATTAGTTTCAGGAAGGAAGATGGCAGCGACGGCAGTGCATGCGCCTGCAAACATCATCATCACCCAGTATATCCATCTCCATGTGACTGAGCTGCTGGCGATACTAGCTTGATGGTTAGATCGCTTGACGACAAGTCGAGGCCATAAACTTACAAGCCACCAACGAGAGGCCCGAGCACAGGTCCAAGGAAGACGCTCGTAGCAAAGAGGCTGGCTGCAGGACCTCGACCGATCGCGGGCCATATGTCGGCAAATATACCTAAGGACATCATACACGTGGTTAGGGCGAGGCAAGCGGGCTAGAAGGGCTTCATTCTACCTCCATCAACGGCAAGGGGCGCTACACCAAAGAAGCCTGAGAAGAATCGGCAAACTAATAGCGACTCAATATTATGAGCCAGAGCCTGTCCGAGATGAAACAAGATGTACGCGAACATCGCTCCCAATATGACGGGACGTCTACCGTATAGCTCACTACCAGGTCCCCAGAAGGTTGGCTGAGTTCAACAATTAGAAAAGCCAATTAGAAATTAGACGCGCGCGTACCCCAATTGCAAGTCCCAGTAAGAAAAGAGTCACAATTGAATAGGCAGTTTCGCTGTTGATGTTGAATACGCGTACTGTCTCTGCGAAGGCTGATGTGGGAGCTGAAGATGCGAAAGAACTAAAGAGAAAGAATGGTTTAACAAATGCAACAATAAGGAGGACAAAAGACTATACGCACACAGATAACGCCAAATTAACACTAACAATAGTGACGACCCATTTCTTGCTATCCGGCCAATTTTGAGGGTTCTGGGGATCGTCTGGACCGTCCCATGTTACCATGTTGGGGTCGACATAAGCTGTATGAGATATATGATTAACAACACTTGGAAGACGAGAATAAATCACCTTACATTCAGAGTCGTTAGGAAATTTCTGTCCTTTAGCTTTAGTTTCCGCCGCCACTGGAAGCGCAGGCGAGGAACGCGTCGCGTCAAGAGCAGTCATGGAAGAGCGCGGAGTCGGGTTCATGTTCATAGCCACCTAAGGATGACGAACCTCAAAGTTTGTGTACGAGGGGAGCACCACAAGGCAGATCGGCGAAGCGAAGTTCTTTATATGAGCGCTGTTCGCAGCGCCATGATGAAAAGCCAAATACAAACGGAAACCACGTTCGGGATGGATCCACCGTTGAAGCGCGTTCTCGAAGGCAAGTCTCCGGCTCTAATGATGCCGAATACCCGATATTGCGGAGGTGACAGTTGAAAAAACGGCGAAACATGTGAAAAATAGTTCCACGGGAAAGCTCGGGAAAGTCATTATCATCGTCAGATAAGATGAGCTACCGCATGCAAGCCCGCGTAAAATGAGATGACTATCACCTTCCGTGGGCCCTGAGGCTGAGCGCTGAGCACTTTACCAGTGCATCTAAGGAGGGGGCATGGTGCGGCGTCGTAGGTTCATATCCGAGATCAATGGAGATCCTTACTAGCCTCGAGGTCTGGCACCTTGCTTTGGGTGAATAGCTTGTATGAAGGGGAGCATGATGCGGCGTCAGACCCGAGTACTGTCGGGCTAGTAGGAGGAAGGTCTTAATGCAGCGGTCGACTCCGAGCCCTTGATGTCACCGCGCGGTTGTAGGAAGATAACCCAATTGCCCTAGACACAACCTAGACACATGTAAGTGTTGTCGACACAGCATCCACTATCACCGGCGTTTGCTATCCATTGTACAACCCTCACAGACCGGCCCAAGAAGGCGAAAAGTGACATCGAAGGACCGGATGAGAGGACATGGTATTATGCCAGAGCATTTCCACTAGCATATAGCACATGGTGCGAAATACTAAGCTGGATTGAAACCCCACGAAGACGACGATAGGCACCAGTGTGATAGGAACAGTCGGAGAGAGACGTAACAATGCACATGATGCTCTTCATGGTGAATTGTCAACTCGGGGCCACCTGCCATCCAAATGTGAAGGCATGCGCCTAGGGAGCGATTCGAACACGACGTCTACCATGGTCCACGACACTGACCGCACACTAAGCTATTTTACTCACTTTTCTCGTGGACAAGGTCGTGACGCAGCCAGGGGGGGTGGGGGTTGGAAATAAAATCCCCGACATGACCTACATTTTCGTGTTTAAGCGAACCCCCCTCCCCCCCCCCTTTCCTCCCTTCCTACCATATATAGTAATTATATCTCCATAGTAGGTACGATTTGTAATGCTATTGTAATCATTTTGACCATGTGAATCTCTCAGGGACTTAGGTAATAGGCGGTGACACATCATAGCTTTTTTAAAGTGAAAAACAGACTACGAAATGTATGTGCGATGCTAAATATCTTCATTTTTAACATAGATGCTAGTTTCCCAATGGCACCCGCAAGTAGTGTTGCCACGGCTCGACTTCGGATGACTCGGCTTCTGGATGGCTCCGGAGTCAGAGCAAATCTTTGACTTCGGCTCGACTTGGCTTCAAGCCACCGACTTTTGCCGAGTCATTGAGTCCATACCCGAATAGGAAGGTGAAAGAAGAGAACTATAATGATAAGAGAGAATCTAAGTCTTGCTCCCTCTGATGCACATCTAAAATGATAATCATGATTCAATCTTCTCATAAATACCTTTCTGAGTTCAATAGGGCAAGGTAGAAATAGTTGTTCCAAAAGTGGATTGACTTCGGCCGGCCTGAAGCCATCAGAGTCGAGCCGTTTGAGGCCGAAGTCATTTTGATGACTCGGCTCAGTCCAACTTCGACTCCGCTCGACTTCTCGGCGACTCGAAGCCGAGTCGTGGGTAGTGTTGCCACAAGACCCCTCAAAATGCCTATATATGGTAGGTAAGGTTTCGTATTTAAGGTTGCTACCCCCCTACCCTCTGTCCGGGATTTAATTTCCAACCCCCCTTGGACGTAGCAATCAGTTTTTGTGATGCCAAATTTTACACATGGGCTCGACAATAAGTATACCGTATTGTATTGGGTATCTTCGGTACTGGTCCAACAAACTTCGCATTTGGACAATCTACTCTCAGTGCACAACGTTGGTGAAATGCACAAGTTGCACTTCATGTCGGGTGACACCGGGCGATTAATTCTGATTTTATGTAAAATCTCTGCCAAGCTCGCACTTTTGCAAGAGGGGCGCGCGGCTAAAATCCGGCAAAGGGGGTAGGGGGGAGGGGGAGGGGTGCCGACCTTAAACACGAAACTGACTTACCTTATATAGCAGTTTGATACGACCTCATGAGGCATTGAGTCAATAAATTGATCAAAATGTAACCCTTTGAACGTTCTAATACACATTCTAGCCTTTTTGCGTTACTGGAAAGGTGCTGAAATCAGTTGCCGCGAGGCCCGGCATGTACCCGGCAACTAGCCAGAAGTTGCCGCCAACAAATACTATGACTAAGCGTCCCAAATATAGCTATATTACTACCCTATATGGAAGGAGGGGAGGGGAGGGGGGGTGGGGCCAGTCCTTAAACGCGAAAATGTAGGTCACGTCGGCTATTTTACGTCCGCGCCCCTCTTGCCTTTTTGTGCACACTTCGGCTGCCCTTGAAATCTCATCTTTCCGGTGTGAATGCAAACTTGTTACTGATAATTATTGACTTCCCTCAACCTACAAAATTCGACATCTACTTCAAACTACAATTTTAAGCAACGCTCCCAAAGAAAGTGCTCAACACCTCCCAATACCTACCCGTATTATCAATCATAGGAAGATGCCCTGCCTGTGGAATTTCTTGATAGACAATGTCACCACCTTTCTCTGCCCGGTGCTCCTTGAGTGCTTTCAACCCCTTACCGACATTTCCGCCGCCATCCAAATCTCCTGCGATAAGCAACGTCTTGACCTTACAGTCGTCTAGCCCATCCGCATAGAGATCATATTCCATCAAAGCACTCGCACCCAACGCGAAACCGTCCAAATCCGTACCCTCTATCATCTCTTCTATCGCTTGTCGTCTGGGGTATATTATTGCCGATCCATCTGGAAACCACCGTGGGACTGTGATATTTGCGAGCTCTTTCATGCCCTTCTCCTTCGCTGTGGCAATCCGTCCCTCCCACGCCTCTTTGTTTCCGGCAGGCGTCTTTGCAGATGTATCGCATGCGACGATACTCTTCGTGAGATGCGGAAATTGGGTGCCAAAGCTGAGAGCGACGGCGCCACCTTGAGATACTCCAATAACACTGTGCACCTGCTTTATCCCGAGGGACGCAAGGACGTGAGCGACGTCCTGCGCGAGGATCGGCATGGTGCAGGGCTCAGATAACGGGGAGACAGAGGCACCGTGTCCGCGTTGATCGTGCAAGAGTATGTTAAATGCACGTGGAGGCGCGAGGAGGTACGTGAGGAGGGGATTCCAGAGGGTGGTATTAGTCAGTAAGGAGTTGCAAAAGACGAGCCAAGGCGCAGAAGGTGAGACGATGTAAGTTTTGGCATAGATATAATGCGAGGGAGATGATGACAAGGATATCTTGTGCTACAGGCCGAGGGGGTAAGCATGGTAAGCAAAGAAGTTAAATAGGATAGCACCTCTTGCTCATCTGCAGGCCACGGAACGAGATCATCGCTACCTCCACCAACATCAAGCGAAACAAGGAACCGAGAGACCATGTTGTACGTAGCAACTACTGCGGCGGCTTCAACGAACAGATCGTCATCATCTCCAAGGTTCTTCTTGAGCGCATCGGTCACCTCAGGCAACACCTTGACCTTGGTAGTGCTCTCTTGCGCGAAAGCCAGTGCGCTTCTCTGCAAAACACTCAAGACTCCCCCTTCAGTGGGTAACCGAGACGTATCGCGTATTACTAGCAGCTGATCTGTCGTCAGTCCAGCAGATCTCCCTACATGTTCATGGTGAATCCATTCATAAGCTGCATGGTTGTGTGCTGCAACGCGAAGGATCTAGTGGATCTATTCAGTATTAATTGAAATAGAAGCTTTGAAAACGTGCCATGAGTTCTCTAACATCACCAGAGAGCCTTCCCCTGGTTCGTATTGCTCCGAGGAGAGAATTCCAGCCCTGAGCTACTGGCGGTACATGGAGAAGGGTACCGTCGAGGGCGGTCAGTCCTCTTGCACCCCGTCTTTCACGAATGACATCGGCGATAGGAGAGGTGCCCACTGGAGGATACCGACCTGGGACGAGTCGAGAGCTGGGCATAGCGGAGAAATGTGGGGAAAGACCGTGGTTCGGATACCTTTATTAAGATTGCCCACACGGAATAACCTTATACCGTTTCGATCATTTGTCAAGGTGCACTGCCACTGCGGCTCCTCCCGAGACAGTCTGAATGATAATACATAAGACCAATTTATGCCTTTATTCGACCACGAAACGCGAAAGACTACATAGAAGGGGGTGCCAAGGGCGCACAGAAAGGTCTAGTATCTATGTGAACATTGCTAACCATAACGCCTCTCTATAAGACTATAATCTGAAACGTTGTTCTCCTCAAATGAAGGAATTCTCCCAGGCGCGTACATATACGATCCACTGTCACACCTATCATGACTCCAATCAGACACAGAGTCTAAGGGATACTGTTGAATCTTACCAACATGCGACTCAAAGCCGCAATCTTGCTTTTTGGCGGTGCTTCATCTTCTCTATATAAACTTTTGAGAACCATGAAATCCAGAGACACGATTACCCACGTAGCAGCAATCACTTCGGCAACTCCGCCAACAAAGTCCATGTCTTCCGGTTTCATCATAAATTGCCGGTAATAAATCGCAGAACAAATCCACATCGTTGGAAACATCACGAAAGGCAGATAACTAGTTATGAAGCTATCTGCAGGGCTGGTAAGTATCATGGTCGTCACTCAAGCAATCGGAAGGCTTGACCCGTGGCCCAGTGTCCTTTCAGAAATACGGACCAACCGCAGAACTAGGCACCGACAGTGAGAATGATAATCGGCACTGGCTACGTATGGAGTTGAACTCACGAAAACAATGATGATTGAGAAGATCATTGAGTACCTTAACTTGAAATGAGAACAGTGGAATTTTACGAAGTATGTTCAACTCACCATGCCAAGTATGGATTCAACCTGTTGTAATAAGGCAACTTCTTCCGGTCAATTCCCTGTGCCTTGAGCCCAGCATAGAACCGTATATAGGTAATACTAATACCAAACCACGACATGAGCCCTAACAAATAATTAGTTAAGCCTATTGAATTCATGACTGTCACGTACCTGCAACAGCGGCCAGATTGGCAAACCAACCGAAAACCTTTCCAGCTACTTGGTCCACAGACATGTACGCCAGCAACCCAAAAGAAGCGCAAGTTAGTATGGAGATGATAGGCAGACCATTTTTCAAAGTGATCAGAAACATTCTCGGCGCATTTCCAGTCGCAGCCAAGCCATCTGAAGTAAGGGTATGAAACGAATTGAAAAGAAAGAGCATTCGTCTTACACAGCGCGCGAGAACTAGTGTAAAGATCACTAGTAGCCGCTGACCATGCCGATGTCAATAGTGCCGCATTGATGATCTTTTAATATGCGTCTCATGGTGGGATCAGGCAGATTGACTGAGCTGCTCACGTGTGGAAGGACTGGCAGTACAATTCAGATAGTGTATGATATTGGATACCAATGAATACACACCAGATATTCCGGCATTTTCAATAGCAATCACCTACGGTGTTGTAGTTAGTGGATGCACAGGTTACATACGGGAACTTACAAATGGCGACGACGCTGCAGTGCCGTCGTTCAAATTCAGTCTTGCATCATTCGAAGGCACTAATAAGCCTATGACCAAAGTACCGAGAATATAGAACAGGATGATCCTTTCTAACGTATGAACACTTCGCTGGGCTGAGATGCCAAGAAACCGCACCGGACGTAAACTTTCTTGATAGCTTTTGGTAAGCTTGTTCTGGGATTCTTCGCTTCTCCGGCGGATATCTGCACGCGGTTATTACTCTTCTAGTGTCCTCTGCACAGAAGAGGATTACCCACAGCGACAATCTCTGTACCGATGAAAGAGAATGCAGCCTGCGTCAAGACTGCCCAGAAGCCCAGGAACTGCCCTTTTGCGCCGGGAATACCTTGGTAATTGATGAATGGTCCTGGGCTTTTCCAGTATCGAAAACCAAGACGATCGTGATTTGGTCCGCCTGGGTAAGCTCAAAACACAGGCGTGCAAACGGATGGCTGTGAACATACCGCCGAGGTCGAGGACGACACCCAGGATGATGAGTCCAACAATTGTGATCACCTTGATGGAAGCGAATATGAACTCTGCTTCACCATATACACCTGAGATTAATGCATATCAACAATAACTCTCCGCACTGATTGTGCAATATTGGAAACATAACCTGCTCCGAAAAGATTGATGATAACGGCGACCCCAAGACACATCGATATCCAAGCCGCGTTGTTGGTGTCTCTATCCCAATATTTTACAAGGACAGCTGCCGCGGACAGCTCCGCTGGCACGCCAATGGTCCAGTTGTACCATGCATTCCAGCCAATGGTGAATGATAAGGCAGGTCCAACGAAACGCTCGGCCATTTTAATGTGTCCCCCCGGGAGTGGTAAGAAGGCAATCATTTCGCCGAGAGACACCTAATCGCCTCGCGGGTAAGTAAAAGAGACGCCGAATGGTATTCCTGACGAACCATTACACTGAAACATAAACTCCCAATGGTCATGTATCCGAGTAGTAGACCTAGTGGTTGAGTAACGTATTAGTAAAAAGGAAGATTCATATATCTGTCTACATGCCGACAGGTCCGCCCATTTCCAAGGAAGAAGCGGTACCCAAGAACAGACCAGTTCCAATGACACCTACAAGATCGTATCGAAGACATTACGGTGCGTCAGAACTAGGATATGTGCTCACCGCCAAGACTACACGGACTCTATCAGCATTTCTGTAGGGCAAAAGTAAAATTCTGGCCTTACCTGATCATTGAAATATGTCGGTTCTTCAGCTGGCGCTGCAGGGGAGTGTACTGCTGCTTAAAGTTGTCGAGGCCATTGTCGCCACCCAGAGACTCGACGTCGACTGTATCTGGAGCATTCGATACTGGGACAGGCTTTTCGATATCAGCGAGCATTGTTATGGAAAGGGTCGGTGAGGGGTTTGAACACGAATGTCATTAATAATAAAGCCCAGCATGCTGTTTATGATGCATGATGCTCCAACTCCCAATAGATAAGAACGCCCACGTTCTATAAAAAAAATAGCCAGCGCAAAGCATATCTCTGGAGATTCTTTGCTGGATGTGGGACCGAAATGCATTCAATTACGTTGTGAACCCGAGTTGAGATCTGAACTGATGGGAATGTGAAGGATAAAATGCATCGGCGCAGTCGGGCGGTCGGAATCCTGAGGGAATGATCGCGTCAATCCGATCTTCCAGACTGACCCTGACAACCTGCCAAATCCAACTTGAGCATTTGAACCGACCTTGCAACGTCTTGTTTCCTTGGAGGAATATATGGGGACACTACTCATTATCTATCCTCTCTGTCAGGTCATCTCTCGTTGCGCATCTATCACATCTGATGGCCGTCTTCTGCCGCTCAACCCCCAAAATCACCTAGAACTCTACTCTGTGATCAGTGAAAATATGTCAAGTTACCGCCGTTTCTTGACTGAATACAAAACGAAGTCTGTCAGGTTGCTCCGTCGTTCTCGCACAATGATAATTTTTTCTGGCATGATGCTAGATCAGTCTATCAAATATTACAGCTACTGTTCCCACTCACTGGGAGACTATCTCTCGTATGTTTATTGGAAACACGCCGCATCCATCAGTTGGCGCTTGTTATCATTGTCAATGTTTGTCAAAAAAGAATCCCCCCGCACCTTATTCTTTGAGGCATTCATGTAGGACAAATTCTCTAGGCCATTAACTGGCGTTGTCCGCCTACAACCACCTTACTACTTCTTAAGGGTGAGTATCCTGACCTGCCATATCGTTCGATGGTCGCGTCAAAAATCAAGCGCCTCTAAAGGTCTCGGGTACAATGATCATGGCGCAGAGTCCTACCGCTTTACAAATAGGATCCCGGTGCTTCTTCGATCGAGGCGGGCTCATTCTAATGGGACCGCCCCATTGCATTGTTGCCGGTATACTGTAGCCGATATCAGAATCTGTCGGAGGTATCATAGTACTGATGTGAACTGCAGTACGTGTATGTGAACATTGTTGACCCCAAAACGATAGAGACACCGGGCCACGAACTAAACTTTACTTCAAGCTTCAAGAGCCAAGCTAGCTGGTTATGTACATTATCAGGCAGGCAGGCAGGAAGCATTGTCCGATCTATTTTGGTAACGGTATCGGTTGAGTATCGGTGTCGGTACGGTTCGGGGCTCGAGCTCTCTGGCTCCTGCTTGCCATTCTCGATGCTCGTGGCAGTCTTCAAATTTTGCTCCAGGCTGGGGCGGACCCCCCAGAACTTGGAAAGACGTACAACGTTCCTTGGATCCATTGACGCCTTCTACTGTTTCCTACTGAGATTCAAGCCAGTCCTTTCGAAGGAGTCAAGAGCTGACAATATCGTGCCCCAGGTAATGAAGATGAACAACACAAACTCTACGCACCGGGAATTATAAGTATGGTCGAGACTGATAGAGTCCTTCCCCTTTGACAGCGATGAGAAAGCACCTCTCCGGGAATCACGTTGTGTGAGTGCAGAAACGCAATGTCCTTAGATTGAATGTGGCCGAAGCACTCCATGAAATCTTATACTTCGGCAGTCGATGCTAAAAATATTGGTTTTTCTCTTGCGTAAAGGTTATACCGGGTAGCACCCCGGACGTCAGGTAGACAAATGCTTTACTTGATCCCTGTTGACCTGGATTTAGGTTCCGGTTCCTCAAATTGGTATGGTATACATTCATGTATTATGAGATCTCCACAGAGTATTCTGAACGGCGTCGTACAAATCGATAGAGTCCATCCTCGCGTACCTTGACCTAGCTTCTGACAAATCTGTCGCCTCCTTACGTATATGCAGCTTTTGAGGGGCAGGCAGCAGGCAATCTGGTGGAAGAGGCGAAGGCTGCATATACTCGGAAAGAACATCGTCTGTCACGCTGGCACCGTGATGTCCATCTCTTTCCTCCAAATCCACTACCAGGGGACTTGTGCTTATCGAAGGAAGGTATGTGCGATCAGAATTCTTTCGTGAAGGCATAGTTGACGACCGAGAATGCGAAAAATGAGAGGAATCACTTCGCGTGGATGACCGGGATGATGTCGAACGAGAGTAATGATGCTTCCGTCTGCTCTCATGATAATACATCGGAGGCACGAAATAAGGCATCTGTCTCGTTCTTTCTCGAGGCATCTCGACGGGCATGAAGAGCGGGACTGGCATGGCGGATCCATAGTGATACATGTCACTTTGACTCTTAGACAGCACGTCGCTCTGATACGACCTCAAGCTTCCAAAGCTCGAGTTGCGTGATACAGCAAGTTTCTCTGTGTCACGCGCACGTTCTCGGTCCAATTGACGATTGTGACGTACACAAAGACCTGCCGCGACGAGGAGAATGGCGCCCACACAACAGAGGGGCACAGCAAATGCAGCGACGGGTGGTGGAGACCGTGTCGCAAGAATACTTGCGGGAGATACTGGTAGAGAGGCAGGGCTGACAGTGGGTGAGGTTACAGGTGCTCCGCCGACTGGTGATGCAGCTTGGGAAGGGGTGCTTGGCAGAGAAGCACCGAAAGGTGCCTGAGCAGTGTTGCTATTAGGCAACGGTGCTGATGTAGACGCGGCATCCTGCACAGTCGCAGAGGATGTGGCTATATGCATGTCAATCAAGTACAATGAAGTAGAGGAATGTACTGACGCGAAAGCAAAAACGGAGGCGAGCGATATTTTGTGCCAAAGTTGTCCATCATGAGAAGGTAAAAAACCTCATCGGAGGTGACATTTGGAACTGCCCTGTTCAGTTTAAGAATCGTGGTGAACCTATTATTTGAGTTGTATACTCACAGTGAAACGGAGTCGGAACCATTGCCATGCTGAACAGTAGGCCAAACTGTTTCTCCACAGTTGCCTCTATCGCCGTCGCCAGACGTCTGGTCATCACTGTCCCGAGAGTTCACTTGCGGCGGCGGCGACGAGTTTCCACACAGCTTAAACGACGGCGAAACGATAGGTGAATCTGCTCGCCATTTCCCGTCAATCATGTCCCCCGGACCGAACCTATCTCCTGCTGCAGGGCTTGCCCATTGTACCGCACCGCCGCGTTCGGATAGGACGATGAGCGCGAGAGTGATTCTAAGGGCGCGTCCAGCGCGGGAGTTCGAGCACCGCATGATAGAAATGAGCGATAAAAAATGATATGAGCGAGGCCAGCCTCGATGTGTAGAATGTTACGGCCTGCGTGGTGGTGGTTGGAAGAAAAGAGAATCGGAGGCGGGATTGTGGCGGGATATTTGGTCCGTGGCTCAACTGGGTGTCGACGCCATCGAATCAACTTCCATGCTCATTTCTGCTGACGATGACGACAACTCCAACGTTTGAGCGGAAAACTGCTCTAGCTGCTGCCTGTTCTACCTCAGCGATGATTCCGAGAGCGCATACATCGAGGCCATACCTCTTTCTGTCTCGTAGCTGGGTGAGCATCTCAATTACCTCGTCCTGCTCATCAATCCTCAGTTCTCCCCCAGGAAGCTCAGTAGCCAGGTCCTTCGCCTGCGCTATTGAGCTCTTAAAGTCGTTCGTCTATTATGGTACTCAGCGGGCTCCGTGACTGGCTGGCGGTGAGTGACATACTGCGTGCAGGAGCGCCTGTTTCGCTTGGGGCGTTGCTGTACCCTCGGGCTTCTGAGTGAGCTCTAGTATCTTCACAAGCTTGGCGAGTAGACCTTCATACAGGGACGTTGGTAGGACACTACTGCTAGACATGGTAGGAGGAGGACAACACGAGTAATAGGCAATATGACTGCCACCATCAAACTCCGGCAAAATTACGGAATTATCTCTTTGCGTTGCTTCTTTGACAAAATGTTGTTGGATTCTGATCTGGTATCGAATCATTCACGGTAACTCTGGACTGCATTATGGTTGCTGTACAATGAGCTTAGGTAGTCTAAGGTATACGTGAGTGATGTTCCAATTTGTCTCGACTTCGAGAGTACTTATAATATGGTCTAGCGCTCAGGCGCCAAGCTCGTTTCAAGGGCAACACCACGTCGAAGCAGTGACCGCAATCGCCATTGGAACCGATATAAGAGATAATCCTAGCTCAAGTACTAGTCTCCACGTCGACAAAATAACCTAGAATGTCCGCCAGGATCAATCTTGACCGGATTCGTTCTTCATCGTTTGTCCTCGATGATTTTGTTCATCAAGAGTTTTCGGCCAACATAGCTCAGGACATGGAGTCCTAAACAGAATTCCTCCATATCTTAGTTTTTCAGTGCTCTAGAAATGGTTAAGATGCTTTCATCTTTGATGATCTTACATACAGAATCAAAGGTGGCACAAGAGGCTGTGTACACAGTACTTGTTACTTCCTTGGCACGATCTTCCATCTCGCCGTTGCAAGACTTGATTGTTTCTAACCTGTGAACATCCTATCGAGGTCATCTGCAACTGAACAATTACGGCGAAGGTACTTGAATGTAACTGAGGTGGGCAATGGTTGTGTAAAAGGCAACGCACTAATGATACATAATAATATCCACAGATAGAATGCGTTGTGGGAGTTGGAACCCGCAATGTCATCAGCTCCTGGAGGTCGATACTCGTCGCAGTTCCTTCGAGGCCTTTTGGTTGGCTGGTGATGGGAAGGATGGCTTCGATGCCAAGCCAGGTCCAGTAAGTGAAAGCTTAATATGGATGATTGCTTTGAATTTGCCTGTTATTTTTAAGAGGTGGAGAACCGCCTGTCGAGGCAGTTCCCGGGATATAGTCTGATAGAGGTCCTGCTATAAGGGTATGGAATCTTAGGACGAAGCTGATTCTACAGTTCAACACACTCATCATCATACTAATCGGGCGCCGAGCGTTTCATGGACAGGTAATTGCCGACGGGATTGAGGTGCGGCTGGCCAAGGCAACGGTGTGCTCTTGGCTGCGGAGCCTCCACTCGGGAGCCGATACCATCAATCCGTAGGAGGTTCCCACAGTTGTGTTCAATGTTCCTATCCTCCGATTTACATCGCGATTCCCGGTCACAGAAAAGGCTGCGGCAGGTCATTGGCTCCACATTGGAGGTTTCCACCTCTTCCCGCACCTTTATGGGTGCTTTGTAGTATACGCCTTGTCCCCTGAAACGCGCCGGTGCCTTCACTACGTCGGTACCTTGGCATCAGCGCCGGTTGACCGACAGACACGACAAGAAGACCAAGCACCTGCCGGCAGATCTACATGTGTCGTTCGTCGGACTCGTTCGCACGTTTATGTGAACGTTCCTGTGGGGTCCTCCACATTTTCCCGGTCAAAGCAGTTTGATACGGGGACTCGCTTTGCCATCTTGCTATAGTGTTGGAGGGGAAGAAAGCTTTACTTCCGTCAATTTAATCGACCGTTACTTTGCTTCAGCCTAACGGAACCTGACGCTTGTCAATTATCGTCCCGTTCCCGGGAAACCGGCCAATTACGTATCTTCGATTGGTAATATCCAGTTATTGCCCAGGAACTGAGCTTATGAACATGTTGAACGTGATCTTCCTAGCCTCCCGACGTTCTTAATACCTCTGAGACTCGAAGAAAAGTTTTTTCGACCATGGATGGCAGATAGACCGGATACTGGACGACATTTGAAACCATCCAAAATTTTGTCGTATCTGGCTTGGCTTGGCTTGGCAGGGTTAAAGATGATGACATCAACTGTGCACCGGACTATGCACACGACCAATTTTATGCCCACGTCTTGACCACAATCTGTTACCGATGCTTAGACGATCTTGTTGGTCGGCAGTCTTGCCGTGATACTTTATTGGACACTTTCGTTGATAACCTTCTTTCTTGTTTCTGCCATTCCTTCATGGCGACTGGGTCCATCCAGCTCTTCCCTTATCCCGATGCTACGGCCCACTATTCCGACTCTGACGACGAAGCCGAAGCAGTCTATTCCTCTCCCCCATCTACCAACAGTTGGCATGCACGATTCATACGGGCGTTTCGCGGGCACGATTATTCCCCACTCTCTTCTCTTCCCCGAACCTCAATATCACCGAAGAAACCACGGCTGTGGATCCTGGCGCTAATATGGGTGCCCATAGGTGTTGCAGCTGTCATGGGTATGCTATACCTTATTTTCCCCGCTTCAAGATACCACTACGACTATCTCTCCCTCCCTTTATGTCATGCCAATGTTTCGCGGCGACCCTCGATTGATCTCCAACAATGGCAGGCTAAATACTCCCCTTCCGCTCTTTGCACTCCCACAAACCAGCACTCAATTCCAGAACTAACATATTCGCATTTCAGTACTTACGACAAATTTACGAGCCATCGCGATGCAACCCCAACGCGTTTCAGCCTACTCCCTGTCACCCCGATCCCCGGCGTGTGTTTAGAGGATTACTTCAGCGGTCAACCGTGCAGTTGCATGGGTTATGAGAACAGAACAACACCGGAGCCGATGGACATTGTTTGGGCTTGGGTGAATGGGAGTGATCCGTTGCATATCAAAGCATTAGAAGAGACTCAGCTTGTGAATGGGTATGGGACTCCAAAGCCCAAACTGTACCGGTGCGTGGCAACATTTTTTTTTGTTTCTTCCCCTTCAACTAATTGGACAAAAGAGATCACAACGAGTTGAAATACTCCATGCGTTCTGCCCTCGCCCATTTTCGAAACGGTCTTGGCTCATTTCATTTGTTGACGTCTGACAACGCGGTTGACATCTCGGGGGAAGACTCGGAGGAACTACGATACGGACAAATCCCTCAGTGGCTGTCTGGTTCGCAATGGCACGATGGAAACGTTTCATTAGACATCCAACACCATTCCCAGTTCTTCGAGCCCGGTGCCTATTCTGGTCCTACGTTCAACAGTTTTGCCATCGAGTCCCAGCTAGGTGAACTATGCGGCGTTTCGGAAAATTTTATCTATATGAACGACGACTACTTCTTCCATAGCGACGTCGAGCCGGAAGACTTCTATACACATTTCTACGGTCCCGTCATTCGATTCGAATACTGGTTGGTCATCGCTCCGCAGAACCCGTCGACTAGGCCCCCGGAAGGAGAGTGGAGACCCCTCGAGTATAGCAGTCATCTGCTATCTAAGCGATTTGGAACGCGTTCGCGGCCGTACATCGTACATGCCCAAAAGGCGATCAGCATGCCAATCATGAACGAAATGGCCGCCGGGATGTGGGCTGAAGAATTCAACGCGACCGCACGCCGACCATTTAGGGGTATGAACGGGCATACCGCAGCTGGAGATGATAGTATGTTGATGCACAAACGCGTCAATAACAGAGGAAGCTAACAGCGTCGCGTCCTAGATTCCACTCTCGTCCCCGATGGTGATGACGTTCATCCTGGGTTCATGTTCGGTAACTTCCTTGTTGATCGCGCACGAGAAGCGCTCCTTTGGTCATGGGTGGTGGCCCGTATCGGCGGTAACGGAACGCCCCCATCCGAAGACCACGATTGGGACGATGAAGATGCGTGGGCTACGGAAGTCCACGCCTATCGAGCGTGGAGCGAAATTGGTGGCGAACCTGGTGCTGCATCCGTGTCAGTTGCGCAGCCCGAGAGGGAAACGCTCAGCCACGACCGTGTCGAAGATATTGTGCATTCGAGATTGGACCACATGGAAAGTCAGTACTCGTTCTCGTCACAAGACGGCAGTCCGCTGGAGTACATCTATCCAAACGAACCCGGTCATCCGCCCGGCCTTTCTTCAGACCCGCATTACACCAACTACGGGTATTCTCAGGCTGCGGATTGTGTCGTCAGATGGGACAAGTGTTTCGAGAAGAATGGGATGCCGATAGGGAATGCGAGTGAATTCTTCGTTCACATTGCCTTTGAGGAAGTCAGCTGCGGTGACTGCAGTAAGCTTATTTTTTCCTGTGGTTCGGGAGCCGATGTCTGAAACGTCTCCACTACAGTGATCCGAGCGCTCATGAGCGCCTCTGGACCTTTGGGACTGTCCGAGTTCCTCCCATCCCCAAACCGAACCTTCCCGTTACTTTTCTCCATCGTACCAGACCAAGACGACACAGGTTCGAGCCCACCGCATCTCCCGTTGACGGCTGAATATCACGCCAAGGATTTTGTTTTGAATACTGTGATGGAACCATGGGCTCGGGAGGCCTTCAGACGACGGGGCTGGGCATCAGTGGAGGGTGTGAACATCCGAGAGTGGGCGATGATGGTGATACAGAGGTACCGCTATGTTGTTGGTATGTCATCTCGGATTTTCCCTCGCAACTGATAATAACATGCTCGAATCTCAGGCGAGCTACCGTTTAGGTTCGTGTCGATAACGGACGCCGACGAAGCTCGCAACACCGTTAAGCAGCTTCGAGAAAATGAGAGCCTCAGACTGGTGTGTATCAACGACGACGTGGTCGAGGAATCGGATGTTCCGGAGGTGGACCGTGCGTTGCAGGGGTGGTTTCATGAGAAATGGCCAACACCAGCCGAGTGGGAGTCAATAAGTTAAAAATAATACTAATACCACAGTTTGTATACTTACTTACCCCATCAAGAGGATATTTATTTAATTAGACCATGCGGAAAAGACTGTATTTGTGAGAAAGGTGACTAACGCACAGAAATAAATGCTCTATGAAGGCACCAAAGTAAGCTATTAGGTTATGTAGATGATCGATACAGATAGACGCTGGTATATACAGAGTTCCCTATAAGAATGACGGAGTAGAGTGAGAAATCAGTTGTCCTTGTCCGCTTTGACCAGCTCCACGGCAAGTCGGGCGAGCAGCTCTTCCGATTTTGGATTTCGGGGGAACGTACGCCCATCTCCTTTACTATCATTGATATGAGCAAAAGGTAAGGGTCAGACGAGGAATGCAAGTAACTCACATCGCACCACCACTTAAGATACGAGCCACCCATCCGTATGTATGATTCCAGCCGAAGACCTGGGTCCAGTTTTGCTTCCAGCCGACATCGTACAGCTTGATGTGTCCGTGGGCGTCTTTGACGAGTCGGCGCTGGGGGTAAGAGAGTTCGGGCTCCAGGGGAGGGTCAGAGAGTGAGTGCCCGGTACTCGGAAGAGGGGGGAGGTGTCGCAAGAGGAGAAAAGGAGAGAGGTTTTCTAGAGTCGTCTGGTTCGTTCTGTTAGCATTGTTAGTAGGATGTGCGGTGCGTAGGAGGGGAAACGACTGACGTGACAAGGTATACATGGTAAAAGAAAAATGAGCCGATAACGAGGGAAAACACCAGGCCTGCGAAGGCGAGTAATAGTTCATGAATGGGCGTGGTTTCATCCTACAAATACGATGACTGTTCAGCTTCTAGCTTTGAAGTACATCGATGTGAGGACTTACTACCACGTAAGGATTGTTGAAAGCATACACCAGAGCAAAGATACACATTATTGCGATATATGTAGCGAGTAGAGTAATGCAGAACAGAAAGTGAAGGAAAGCGGGGTATGTTCTATGTCCCTGCGCACGGACATGAGTGGGAACCGAATAACAAAAAGAAAAAGTACCTACAATACATTTTGCCCCGACCCATGGGCAGTGGTGATCTGAAACTGATGTGAGCACAAAAGGATTGACAAGATGATCAACGACATACCCATCTTCAAAACACATCTGCTGCAGTGAGTACAATGATGTGTTCGATCCGGTTTTGGCGCCTAAGAAAATGCGATGAGTCTTCGAGCGAGAAGGATTTGGGTCAATGAAACATACCCAGCACTGTCTGCACCATTTTCCGGGTGCAGAAAAATCAAAATCAGGCGGCATGAGCGCCTCGGAGAGGTCGACTTCGTCCGTGTCTCGTCCGTGGTCTGGTGGATTGATCTGCACTGGCCCAGGATCACGGACGACGCAGACGATCAGAGACGTGATTATGAGAAATGTGAGTGTATATGTGACAGCAAGATGGACGCCAAAGACGATGGGCTGGCCTCGAGTTCGTAAATGGTAGTTAACCAGGACAATGAGCAACGAGGGTTGGGGTGCGAGAATGAAAAAGACAGTTCCTGTGCGCGTTTTTATCGTTAGAGATGCTGATATCGAGTAATGTATTCTATGGCGCACCTGCAAGGGGTAGATAATGGTACCATCGTTTAGACGGCGTGTCTTCGTCGAGAGTGGGGGAATAGATGGTCGAGGTAGGGGGAGATTGCATTTCAAACGAAAGCAAAGGACGGCTGCGCGATGTCGATGAACGAGTAGGCATTATGATTAGAGTACGTGAGAGGGCGTTAGTTATTCGTCCAGGATGCCGCGAAGCTGAAGGTCATGAGAGTACAAGGATAAGATATAATGGCTTGCCAAAAGGAGCGAAATCTTGATGTGTGTTTCCATTGATTTTTTCTTTTGATTTTCCGGAAGTCGGAACAACTTAAACTACATACATCATCTTTATTTCTTTCGTTCTCTCTTCATCGTATTTCTATTTCCGTTCCCGTCTCCGTTCTTTCCTTCTTCTGTTTATTCTTTTATTTTCTGCTTTTTTTTCTGGGGATGTGTGGGGGTGAAGACGTAGGGTGGTAAATTGCTTACCTACAGATTTCTCATGTACTCATCCTGAGCCGCTCAGGATTAAGCTAAGGGTAAGTACTTGGGTTGCATGGGGTTATATCAGTATGAGCAACCGTCGAAATAACTTGTCCATAGAAATCTTCTAACGTACTACATTATTCAACTACCCTTCCCCTCCCCCCGAACCACCATCAATTTTTCGTATCATTGAGTGTGATATACAGAATTGCAGAGCGCCCGATGGCCACTGGAGTCACCTGGACAGACGTCGACGCAAGTTTACATCACGTGATTTGAGCTTTGGCGGAGTTCTGCCGTGCCGGCGCCGCGCCGTTCCTCTACAGCACCATGTCCTTTGCAAGGGTCAAACTCAAGGCTGCAAGGGACTTTATTGCAAAAAAAGACTTTGTCGCCGCGAGAGATAGCGCTGAAAAGGTGCTCGAGTTCGAGTCGGATAACTACAACGCGTAAGCAGCTCCGTCTATATACCCTTTATTGAAGCCGACTTGGATTTCAGGACGGTATTTCTTGGCCTGGCACTTCTGGAACTCAAAGATTTCGACAAGAGCGAGCAAGTAACTCGGAATTTAGATGCTTTCTGGACGTCGCTTATCTTTCTCGCATAGGCGTATCGGAGAGCAATCGAGTTGAATCCGGGGCAACTGCTCGCCTGGCAGGTTGGGAATCCGCTACTTGTCGTGTTCGTCTATCTTACGATGGGAATTATAGGGCCTTTCAAAATTCTACGAAAGGACAGAAGCATGGGATAAATATGCGGACACGCTTCATCATTTGCTAGGATTTTTCGCAAAGTCGTACGCGCGAATCACTGCTCTGCACGTTAAAGCTGATTATTTACAGTGGAGATGCGGTCAAATGCGCGGAAACGATTCAAAAGTTTGTTCAGAGCCGTCGAGAGCACGGACATCGCTTACAGGTCGTCGACGCGCTATCGCTTTATCTACCCACATCACCTCATTATGCACTGCTGTCGACGCTACCCCCACCAGACCCTACAAATCCAACATCCTCGACCACGTTCGAAGCCCAAGAGGCTGTGCATAACGGACTACCTATCCTGGAAGAAATCGTCCGCATATTGGAGAAAGACGAGGCTGACAAGATCACCAGAGAGTTTGAGAAGCGCCGAACACGACTCGGTGCTGGAACCCCAGAGCAGATCAAGAAGGATGTCGGCATTGAAATCTGGAGCGTATCTCGCGTAGGCCGTCATTATGCTACCCTGTATTATATCTCTGACCGTCACCCAGCTTCCGTCATTGTACAACGACATCCTTAATCATCCCAATACCTCCGACGAGCTCCGCCGTGAAACAGAGACGAAGCTGCTGAAGCATAAACAACAGTATATGTACGCCCTGCCAAGCGCAAGCGATAAAAAGCAGACAATTTCGCAAGAGGTTGAGGATTTGATCAACGGCGCGATCATCTTGCAATTACCTGATGAACTCGCTTGGTCATTGTTCCTAGAAAGAAAGGACGTCGAGACCATAGGTACGAGGTGTAACCATCCTCCATGAATTCTAGTATTCACGCTCTTTAGATGGTTATGAATATCCTTTACTGCGACAGTACATGGCATTATTCCCTTCACTCCCACTAGTATCAATGCTCAAAGGATACTTCATTTACAATGGAATCCCTCTCAGTGATGACGAAGAAGACGAAAACGCCGAGATGGCTGACTCAGATACGGGGCTAGATATGATATTTGTAAGTTTTCAGTCGCAGCCAAGATTAAAGCTGATTATGCCTAGGACGCCCAACCACAACTTGCAGATTCACTTCTCGGTACACGGGTTCTAGCTGATGTATACCTTCACGAAGTAGACTATCCTGCTGCCATTAAAGCCGCTCAAAGCGGCATGGAGCTCGCAAGGCGGGCTGAGGTCAACCACGGGAAAATACTTCCCCAGTACGACTTTCCTCTACTCTGCGAACGCGTCGCGTATTAATGGATAATAGTGTCATCCTAGGTTTTAAGGTGATCCTAGCCACCTCTTTGGTTCATCTATTCCCCCCCAAACACCATGCTAGAGCTCTGTCAATAATTGATGATGTCCTCTCTATATCTCCGAATAACATCAGTTGTCTGATGGGCCGTGCCTACGTCCTAGAGCAGGCAAATAAATGGGAGGATGCCGGGGATCTCTTCTCCAGGGTGCACGAATTGTTGCCCGATGACGTGGATAACGGTCTACGAGCAAAGGAGGAACATGCATGGTGTCGCAGCCGCCTGGGTGACTTTGATTTCGCTGTGGCATCACTGAAAGATGTTCTTGAAACAATGGACACTCTGAACGATCACGTAGAGGAAAGCGCAAGATGCCTGTGGCGACTTGGGTCTTGTCATTGGGACATGAGCGGTAATCAACGTGTCTATGTAACTTGATACCTTGCTTATCCAACTCTGCTAGGCGATAAACGGGAAGAGGCGTATAAATATTTCATCGCAGCACTCAAGCGCGATTCCATCTATGCACCAGCGTTCACTTCCCTAGGGATCTACTACGAAGAATACGCAACGCCGCCCGATCCGAACCGGGCTTCAAAATGCTTCCAGAAAGCCTTTGAACTCGACTCTCGCGAGGTATACGCAGCGCGTCGACTGGCCGTGGGATTCGCCGAAGAGCAAGAATGGGACCTGGTTGAAACGGTCGCTCGACGAACTATAGACGGGGAAGGCGGATCGGATGCTGGGTTGGACAAAGTGGGACCATCAACCGTGTATCTGCCTATGAATGCTTGGGCATGGAAAGCCGTTGGGGCTGTAGAACTGGTCAGCGCATCTCTATCAGCATGGATGTCCCGCTTTTCTGAGCTCTACGAACAAATAGGCCCGCCGGAAGTACGACTTGGCTATACATGCGTATCAAGTGGCACTGCGCGCCGAACCAGAGGATCAAGTGTGCTGGCTGAGGTTGGGTGAGGCATACAGCAGGTCGGGGCGACACGCCGCAGCGTTGAAGGCACTGGCACGCGCAGAGGAGCTCAATCCGGACGATTGGATGACGCTCTACTTCATCGGAGACGTTCATCGGCAGACAAGTCAATTCCAAGCAGCCATAGATATATTTACAGAAATCCTACAAGAGCGACCGGGCGAGATAGGCGTGTCTGTGTTGTTGGGTCAGACGTATCTTGATCTTGGTCGGAGTGAGTTGTCCGGCGGGTATGTAGCGAGGGCAGAAACGTCGTTCCTTGCTTCTCTTCATGTTGCTCTAGCAGCGATTGAGCAAACTTCTGGGTTTGGAGGTGTGGTGTGGAAGATTGCGGCTGATGCTATGTTCTCCTTATCAGCGAGATCAGCATTTGTGGACGAGTTTGCTGCCCGCCATGCCCTTGAGGCTATCTTTCCGTTTCTCTCGACACATTCTAGTGATCGGCTTGCCGCTTTCAACATCAATGTTCAGTTGCCCGACGACTCGACTCCTCTAACCGGAACTGTCATGTTGCAGAACGCAATCGTGGCTTCTGATCTCAGGGTGTCCGTAGCTTCGTCGGAACCTCAAGCAATAGGGAGCGCATGGTTCGACCTTGGAATGGCACTTGGATCTTACGCCTCTCGATTGACGGACGAGGAAAAATCTAAAGACGTCGAGAAAAAGAGGATCGAGTTTTTGGGATCTGCCCTTCGACAATGCCCTTTGAACGAAGAATATTGGACTGCCCTTGGGAACGCCTATTTCCTCACACAGGCAAAATCCGCACAGCATGCATATATTCGTGCCTTGGAGATTGATTCCAAGGTATGGCGTCTTTCTATCCTATGGTCTTGATGTTCACTTGTCCGCAGAATACCGCCACATGGACTAACCTTGGATTGCTCTACTTGTATCACAATGATATTGAGCTCGCAAATGAAGCTCTGTATAGGGCCCAAACTCTTGACCCTGATTATACGCTGGCTTGGGTCGGCCAAGCCCTGGTAGCCACTGCTAACGGCCACGAAAGTGATGCCAAAGCTCTTTTGGAGCATGCAGTAGGACTGGCATCTTCCGTAGTAAGTCTTCAGGATGGAGCATTCCCTTCGCCTCTGACCTTGTGTTGAAACAGCCGGCCGCCGACCTCGAATTTTCTGCGCGATCCTTCGCCCTAAACAAGATATCAACATCTGAATCCCTACTCCCGTCGTTATCCCTTCTGTCGCGCTATCTTTCCCTCAACCCATCGTCAGCGCCAGGGCTTCATCTCTCAAGTCTTGTGCACGAAACACTTGGGCACCTCGATACAGCCCTATCGCTGCTTACTGATGCCATAGCCATACTCGAGACTGCCTATGAAGAAACTGAGTCTCCCGAAATTGAACGCCAGTATGTTATCGCTCAGTCCAATATGGGACGCATCAGGAACAGCAACGGGGATTACGCAGGTGCTGCCGAAGCCTTCGAGATCGTAATAGGTCTACTTCCCGAAATAGACGACCCGGAAACGCGGATCCTATGCACTCAAGCTCATTTTGGGTTGGGCTTGGCCCAGTTGAGGCAAGGCTTTGAGCTTGAAGATATTTTAGGCGCATTTGAGAATGCACTGTCGAGTGCCGGGGATGATTTGACGCTGAGCGGGCATGTTAGTGTTCTCATGGCCAAGACGATGTGGGCTCTCGGAGATGAGACTTCAAGAGACGAGGCCAAGAATATGCTCCTCCAATGGTGTGCATACTCTTCGTTTGACAATACGGTGTATCAGTTCTAACCGCCTCATCAGTATAACGAATGATCCTGAAAACCTCGCTGCCATCAATGCTCTCGCCGCAATGGGTATCCTGACCGACGATGAAAACCTCGTTGATGCTGCCTTGTCAGAAATTCTCGCCTTACCTCGAGAACAGCGGGCGAGCATGGATCCAGGGAAAGACGTAGAGTACCTACTCATGAAGCATAACGAAGGATTGGTGCGTCTGCTCTGACATTTGGCGGTATCCCGTTCATTTATGGTACCTCACAGGAGACGATGTCAAAGTGATGTCTCTGGCACAGCAGGCGATCATTTCTGAGCCTTCGAGATCAGAGGCAAGGATTGATCTTGCGAAATTGACGATGCAGCGAGGATTGTATGAAAGCGTGCTTCCTATCATTGCGGGACCGTCAGCGTCGACGCTTGACGTGCAGCGGAACGAGATAGGATTGAGGGCCATTGCACTGTCGACGTCTGGTGCAGGGGAAATGGCCTTGCGAGAAGCCCAAAAGGTTGTGCTGTTGGCGCCTTGGGATAAGGAGAAGTGGCAGACGTTGGTTTATGTACGATCAGTCCTAGAATAAAGTTATTGAAGACGCAAGTGATGCTAGACTCCGGCAATCACTATTTTCAAGTCCGTTCGGACTTGCTGGTCCTGCTACCATGGAAGCATTGAAAGTCGAACTCGGTTATACTTGTACCGCTTACTATACGTAAGTAATTCACGTATTTGTGTTTTGTTCGTACGACAAATTTCTCCACGACACAATCCGACGACGGACCTTACTGTGGATATCCTCGAAGGTGAGATAGTGGTAGTGATACATTTTCTGAAATATCCAACTCAAGACCGTACATTCCATAATTTGTATTTCAGCGGTAAATGACCCGTCATTTATCACAAGAAACTGACAAAAGTCAAAGCTTCTTATCGCTCAATTCCGTCACGCCCTCTTGGACCTTCTTGCGAGCTCGCAATGCCGAGAGTTCCATGCGAATCTGAGCATTCGCAGAACCCGCTTGGGACTCGAGCAATGGTGGTATGATGGGTCTGCGTCTGCGGACAACGGGGCTTGACGTGCTAAGTCTACCGACAACGAAGACGCGCGGGAAGGTGCCAGATTTAGCAGAGGGGGACTGCTTTACTGCGGGGGAAACTTTGACCTTCGACTCTGGAGTATTCCGTAATTTCGCCTCTGATGTTGTTGGAGTCGTGTCTGGAGTATGGGAAGGCTTCGCTTCCGGAGTTAGTGGTGCTTTCATTGGAGAAACCTCCTCTTCATCAACCCACTCGGACTCCGACTTGGTGCTGAGTTGACTCATGGACATCGACGAGGAAAGAAGCTCCGAATCGTCATGGGTCTGGATGACAACGGCGTCGGTGTATGCGAAAGGCGACATTGGGGTTCTCGGGGACGAAGATGATAAACTTGAAGCGGAATGGATGGAGAGAGATGTACGAGTTCGGGAGGGAGTGAGACGAAGAGACGAAGGTCTCGACTTTATCCTCGTGATAGACTCTCGTTTAGCGTGTTTGCGGATGGGAATTCTGGTGTTGGAAGAGAATGAACGTGGGATAGATATCTTGAATGGACGAGGAACTGATGTTGGTGTAGTGATATGAGAAACACGAATCTGTGCATCACGCCGTCGCTCCGAATTCTCCTTTCCCACCGTCTTGGGTCTCTTAGGCACCGGTAGTGGCGACGACACGCGCTCAGTATCCCGGATTGCCGTCACTTTGAAGAGAGGCTTCTTCGGAGGCTCCTTCACAAGCAGTTTGTCACGACCGGGCGTTGGTCGAGGCTTTGCTTTGGGTGTTGGTTGAGCCTTGGCGTTCGGCGTTGATTGCAGTGACGACGGCTGTGATCCATGGTACTTCTCCACCAGCACCAGCGACCTGAGCCCAGGCGACTCAGGCGTTGCTGATCTCCTCCGCAAAGGCGATTTGAGTTTGAAGGAGCGCATGGTTGGTATTTTCGAATCCCTCTTGGAGGCAGCCGTGGCAAGTGAGTTGAACCCTGAGGGCATTCTGTACATATTCTTGTTCAATACCATCCAAAACCGATAAAGAAAGACTCACGTTGAGGATAGCAGTCCAGAGAGAGACCTTGGAGGAGGTGGTGGTAGGAGTGAGAAAGAGTGCTGTACCTTATCCAATGTTGGCAATGTTGATAAAGGATGACACCGAGGGGTTCTGATGAGACGTAACGACGACTAGAACCCACCGAATGCTCTTTTTCAGTAATACACCCCAATTGATATCCAATCCCGTGCAAGAACGGCTAACTCGCCACTGCCTCGTGTTCTACCACAGGCCACATCCTCGGATCCCGATACGAGAAATTAATACCGGAAATCACTGACCGTCCTCAAAGAGATGCAGTATACTTTGGCTAGAAGACGCGTACCATTCAATCTGGGCTGTCCTTCGGTTCTTCATGATAATTTATCAATACGGCGTCGTGTGCTGGTACATTCCGTGTCAAGCCGTATGCCTCGTGGCAGCCGGGTTGTTGATATGAAGGACAGATGGAGAAATCGGCTATGGAACACGCTGGTCATGGGGGTAATTGGTCAAGACGCGGGGTAGAAACCGCCTTGCCACAGCATGACCGCTACCTTACTGTGTTGAGTATATGCGCGATCCGCTCATCGTACGCGAAGACGATTCGGCTTCAAGCTTTGTGGTGATGGTATTCCTGAGTGACGTTATTCTAGCAGTACTACTCTCGCTTCAGTCGAAATAAGTATACGGGATGGCCGTACCGGTCGACGGTAGGGTTGAGCCTTGAGGCTTGGTGGAGGCGGCACAAAAATCAGACTCAATCTAGTCGAACGGAACTTGAAAATAGCGATGGCCGACATCCGGCATCGCGCCAGACGCGGTCCGGTTTATCCGTGATCACGTGCGTATTCGGCGTTTTGCGACAGCTTGCGATGTGTCAGTGTCTGCGGTCAGTGTCACTTAGCACTAGTGATCCCATTCTCCCTCTTGGACCTAGCGATACAGTTCCAGCAGTAGCTTCTCGAGACTTACGTTTATGTTTTAGGACTATATTATCAACTGAAACCTTAGATGGATCGTCGATACATAGTCGATCAATCCGAAGAACAACTAGCATCAGTATCTACCTCTTGCCATTGAATGTCTGCCGAATGTGTCTCGCGACATTGCTCCGGTCACTCTTCATCAAGGCGACAATTTATACGCCTAGGTTTGACTAGCTTCTGTTGATCGCAGCAACCCGCTTTCTTGCCAAATATTCGCTGAGACAAAACCGAAATACGACGGGATTTCCTTGTCGTATAAATATCCTTAAATCTATACCTAGCCCCCCGTCTGATTATGTATACCTTTGACACCCCCGGCCTTCGTGTTCAACACTATGCTCTCCTCCCCTTCTACTCTCATTCACCGAGCTCGAGCTTGATTCTATCCAGCGCTTTCAGTACCCGCTAGAGGCATGCTTTCTTCGAGCCATTCCAATAACACTTCTCCGACCATATGAAGAATCCACGGCTCACGAGCGCGGTCCTCATGACTGGGTGCCCTAGAGCCACCGGTTACGAGCCGGCTTTAAATCGTCAAGCCGTTGTCTAAGGCGGCATTTGCAACCATCTCTTTACTCTATTCACCGCATCCGAAGGGAAATGTGCGTCCGTGGCGCTACTCTCGATAAAACCTCCACCTCTCGTATTCTTTTTGACAACCTAAACAATACAAGGCGTGCTTGGCAACATGTCGCGATTGACAAGCGGAACGGCGGCGACTCTTGTCAAATTGGATTATCTACCATCCGGGGCTCTCGAGATCGAACCACTGCTATAGAGCATAGCCCAGAAACAATGGGAGAACCTCATCTATGACATTCTTTTCAGCAGCCTACTCCTTCTCATCGTTTGGAGTCTGCGAACACCGTCGTGACGACGCATCGTCGTTTCCGCCCCATTCTTTCATGACTAAGCGCGAGTCATTACCAGAATGTTCTGGAAAGTACGGTGAACAGACGTCGAGAAATGGGGGAAGGAGTGGTGGTAGAAAAAGAGGAGGACGCTGCCTGTCAGGGCATCTACATACCATCCGGTCCGGTTATACCTGGTTCCAGTCAAGCATACGGAAAACATCGCCAATCTCGAGAAACCAAAGTGGGGCCAGTGTTACAACTATAGCCGGTCATTCTACTTGAAACGTCCACCCTCTCCATCTGGAAGACAGACTCATGCGACTCGAAATATTTCACGTTTGGCGGACATGATTTCCGGTTGCTGGTGGCGCTTGAACTAACCCATTGGTGTTTCTGGTGAGCCTGTCTTGCCATTGCGATATTTCAACGCTTACATAGTCAGTTCTTCACAACATTGTCGGATGCATCGTCTCTCCTTTCGGTCCTATGTGCAACACAGCACGAACTCCCCCAACTAAACGTTTTGTCTGTATAACATCGTCGGCCCAATTCTGCGCTTATGGTCATATTCAGCGGCCCGTCCTCTCCGGAACAAAAAGTCTGGAGCGCCTTCAAGAGATCATCGTATCAGGGTCGATCAACCTCGGGAGCTCATCATTCGTTGAATTCCGGCATCCCATCGCGGCGGGGTATCTTCAGGCTTACCAGACGCAAAGATAAGGATACTGCACTACAGTTCACATGATATCCCCTACCATCTAGTCAACCAACAAGCCGATTTCCCCGTCTCTCCTTCCAGCCCTATATCGTAATGCCATGCCCCCCGATTGCTGACCGTCGGGTTGACCTGTGCTGATGATGAATTTCTTCGGCTATCGTCTGGGGAGTGCGAGTGGGAATCACTGAACAGCCATCACCCTGGACCAAGCAATCCTCAGGCACACTCTATTTTAATATCAAACGAGTGCTTTCAATGTTCCAAGCAACGCGTCCCGTCTCTATACGGACTTTCGTTATCCCTGCCCCCTTTCACAGGTACGTGTGGGTCGCTATTGCGACCTGCACTGCTCTAGGTGGACAGTAAACTCATTTAGTTTTTCTCAAAAGATTAACCGTGCAGAATTCCTCCCAACATACCAGCCACCACATTGTTTTTAGCCGCGTCTCTACAAATGCTTACGTGTCGTCGTTCCTGGCGCTCACAGATATAGATATATCCCAGGTGGGTTTCCCGCTATGGCGGTGTTGTTTCGTGACTGATCCCGTAATAAAGGTCACCCCCGGACTGGCGCATCATCGGGATGCTTGAGGCGCGAGATAAACGCCGGTATATCAGCCAAAATGATTGGAAATCGGATCAGTCTCAGTTCACGCTGGCTGTGGGAGGACCACTGCTTGGTGCCTTTCCGCCCAGGTCGCGGATGGGTATAGTGACTCAACTTGTATGTGTTAGCCCATTATGATATGATACCGAAACCCCTAGGCTGCTATAATTAACGCAATACACCCTCTATAAAGAGCCTCAAAAGTAGGCCGATTTTCCCTCGTCTTCGACCCTACTGTCCTTTCTTTTTCGCTTAACGGACTCATTCATCATGCTTAAGCTTCTGCTAGCTTTCATCTTTTTATTCGAGTCGGTGACATCGCTCGAAGTCATTGGCTCGTCGGGGGATCTACATGTTGTTAACAGAGAGCTCGCCCCAGATGGAGTCCTTCGGTCGTAGGTGCACAAGTCCTGTGTGAAAATTTTTATTCTGACTATCTCTAGAACGGTCCTGGCAGGTGGAACGTTGCCGGGACCTTTGATAAGTGGTGTCAAGGTAAGTTGGAATATCTACATGACGGTATTATGTTCTAAATACAGTGCAGGGAGACCGCTTTCAGATCAATGTCGTCGATGAATTGACAGACCACACTATGGCTCTCGATACGAGTATTGTGAGCATGGCTCTCCTCTTCATTTCCTGGTCTCTTATGTTCTTCAGCACTGGCACGGTATTCACCAACATGGAACCAACTTTGAAGATGGTTCCGCTTCCGTCTCGCAGTGTCCAATCGCGCAAAACAACTCATTCATGTATGATTTCCGTGTTCCGGACCAGGCTGGAACGTTTTGGTACCATTCACACCTCGCCGTCCAATATTGTGATGGACTGGCAGGGCCCTTTATCGTGTATGACGGAGAGGACGGGAAGAATGATCCTCATCGGGCCTTGTATGATATCGATGATGGTTGGTATCTCTATTTCCGATCAGCCCGAGCTATATTGATTTTGTATACAGAAACCACCGTTATTACACTCTCAGATTGGTGAGTGTGAGACGGAGAATAAGTTTAGTGCTTTCTTAATGGGATATTTCTAGGTACCATGATACGACGCCAGCTCTAATGGCTACGAGAGTGGGGCCAACACCCAATTCCACTCTGATTAACGGGATGGGTCGATTCTTTGAAGATGTAAGTCAATTGTCCTTCTCCCTACGACGTGAACTCAAGGGACATCCCATTTATAGCCAACAGCTCCACTCTTCGTCATGACCGTCGCTCCAAACAAACGTTACCGGCTACGACTAATATCTGCATCATGCAACGCAGGCCTCAACTTCTCTATTGATGGTCACAATTTCACCATCATCGAAACAGACGGCATCAACCTTCAACCCATCACGGTCAACTCTCTACCCATACTTGCATCTCAGAGATTCTCAGTCATTCTGGAGACTAATCAACCAGTCGATAACTACTGGATTCGGTCTGAACCTGGTATTGGCAATCGAGGTTTCAAGAACGGAATTAATTCTGGAGTGCTGAGATACGAAGGTGCAGACGATTCGGAACCGACGACCTCGATGCAGTCGGACATTGTTTCTATACGAGAGGTGGATTTGCATCCACTGGAATCTCCTGGAGCACCCGGAGCGCCGGTACCTGGAGGGGCGGATCTCGTACTCAATATCACGCTCGCCTTTGACGCTGATATCAAAACTTTCCTGATGAACGGTGTCCAATTCGTAGCGCCTACCGTTCCCGTTCTACTTCAGATCTTGAGCGGTGCTCAGCGAGCCCAAGATTTGTTGCCTAAAGGTTCCGTATACGGATTGCCGCTGAACAAGACCATTGAAATAAATCTATTCGGTGGGAATGCGATCGATGGACCTGTACGTTCATCTTCCATTCGTCCTTTCAATGTGGTATTGAAGTCGCACTTTTCCAGCATCCATTCCATCTCCATGGTGTAGGCCTCTTTAAAAAACTAAACGCATGTCTGTTTGACTAAAAGTGTTTACAGCATAGTTTTGACGTCGTGAAAAGCGCCGACAGCGATACTTATAATTTCCACGATCCGGTCCGTCTTAAGAGCGCACTCGTTGTTATGTGTACACTGATGATTTTGGAACCATAGGCTCGCGGTGATACTACCTCCGTAGCCGAAAAGAACTTAACAACGATTCGGTTCAGGACAGACAATTCTGGACCTTGGTTCCTGCACTGGTATGTATATACAATCTCTCATGATACGTATTCTGTTCTGAAACAATATCAATAGCCACATTGAATTCCACCTTGAAGCGCACGTTTCATATTCTTCTTTGTGACTATAATCATCTGAAACTGAATTCTAGTGGTATGGGTATTGTTTTTGCTGAAGATATCCCGGAAGTGGCAGAAGCGAATCCAGGAATTCCAGGTGGGTCTGATTGTGTTGTTTTATGATGCGGCAGGCGCTGACGCGTATGTCTCTAGCGAGTTGGAACGACCTTTGCCCAACCTACTACGGTCTACCCCCAGACGTGACAATGAACGATACTACTAAGTACTAATATCTCTCGCCCATTGGTCCGAGTGTGATACCTTCTCTTATCCTATATCTGAACTGGATATCCTTTAGTGGATAACATAATGAAATGGAAGTAATTGCCACAATAATAATATTAGGGTTTCTGTCGTTACTATCTTATCGCTTGCCGACGGCCATCAAAAGTTCTACTTTGACTCGAACGCCCATCATCATTGTGTTATGACTTCCATTTGCGACACGCTCCCCTACGACGTCTTGTTGGCCGTCTTTGGTTGCCTTGAGCATGAGCCAAGCGCATTATTTCAATGTGCTTTGGTCAATCGCACTTTCAATGAAACGGCCTTGCCCAGCCTCTACAAGCATATTGAAATGACGTGCGATTTCTCTTCAGTTCGAAACGGTGTACGTAAAATCAAAGATTCAAAGGCGTGTCTCCGCATGATCATCTTGCAGTATTCGTTCTCGTATCCAGCCCTAAAGACGCTAGATAGACGTCCGTACCTCAAACCGTTTGTCCGTACTTTGGAGCTTCACGGTATCAAAGCTCTCTTCCCGTTCATCTTGACTGGCTTTGTAATACTTCCATAGTTCTAGGATGGTCTACTGAGACCCTTGTTGCCCCTTCAACAGACGTCTTAGCGTCCTTGACGAACCTGACCTCTTTCACGATCCGTGAATTTGACGGCCGGCTTCATCCGGTTAACGACTCCATTCTGAGCGGATTCTTGGACAATCTGACGCGTTGCGCCCATTTGGTAGAAGTTCATATATTATGTCCTCCAGCCAATTCTTCCGATGTTATACGACAGCTTTCAAACTTCCCATCATTGCGACGAGTCACCTTGACGAAGCCCATGCCGGTGTTACTGTCCGTGAACGCAGAGGGTTTGGCGGACTCCAAAGTCATGGAAGCCATGCAATCATGGGATTCATTGGCCATTCTTGTAAGTCCATTCAAAGTCAGACCTGACGCGACTACCTACGTCTGACTGGTACTTCGATGAAGGGTCCATTTTATGTGCACCTTCACACACTCCCCTAGCTGGACAACCTCAGATCCTTTACCTTTGGCGCGCATCATCGTTTCGATAAATATCAGCTCTTGAACTTGCTATCCAAGGTTCCAAACCTAACGGATCTCGATATATACTATGACGACTTCCTCAACGTGGGCCCTCGTGTGCACTCGTCTAGAGAGCCCAAGTTTTCCGGATTTGCTTCTATGAAAGACCTTATTGTGCGGCATCAAGGTGTTGGAAGCCTTGGGGCCTACACCGAGCTGTTCAGATGGGTCAAGCTTGTCGCTTCCCGATCACCGCTGACAGGGCTCAGTATTATCGCTGATGATGAACGCGAATGTAGATCTAAAGCCACAAGGATTCTTTTGGACTGGATACAAACCAAACCAGACCTTACGCTATTGAATATTCCCTATGTTCAGCTTTCAAACGCTGACCTGCAGTGGGCCTTCTGCAATTCCAACGTCGAAGTCTTATCCATGTACTTCTCTACGGCAGAAATGCTGGTATGTCTTAAGCACATTCGGTTCAATGATGATTATCCCATAATGTGTGCATTAGATGATCGACCCGACGAAATCATCTCTTGTTGCTTTATACCTTCGTTCAAAGATACAACATACATCTCTGACCAAGACTATGGTTCATGTTGAAAGCCCTGGCGCCCTGAAACGCGTTAATTCTGGGAGAAAGTTCCGGGCGTTACCGTTAGTGCAGGTTTGCGTTTTCTATGCCTTCCCTTTTGCCTTGACCTCAGCACTACTTTAGATGCTTTGGACTATCAATCCTTTGAGCCTACGTCGCGGAGTAGACCCCCTTGAGGACTATTAGGATACACATGTGCCTCATTTTTACTGTTGTACCGGGCGAGCTGCCGGAGCGGCAGCATATAGACATTGGGCCAAGCCCTTGAGCCTTAGCATCGCATGTTCAATGGCATGCCCTCTCAGCATGAGAAAAAGGGAGAAAGCGACCGAGGTTCTGTCCTCGAAGGTCGCCGTGCCTCAATGTAAACCTCATCTCCTTTCATGACGAAGTCGGCCGCCATGCTGAGGTATTTTTTGACTCACACACAAAACACGATGAATCAGAGGGAATGCGTGCAGAGATGGGGTAGTAAACGGGCATTGATGATATGCCCGAATCGTCTAGGCATCCTTTTCTGCGACTTGTGACCTGACTGAACCAGTTCGAAAATTTCAGAGGACAACGCTTGGAGTGGCAAGCATTGGCAATCTTGATGGACGGAGCTCGAAATTAGGACCTACTTCGAACATGAACGAGGTACCCAGGTCAGCCCCTGGCAGTGTGGCAGAGACTCGGCACCAAATGAAGTGAAAGAGTTCGAGCCATGGCGCGCAATCATGGTATCATGAGCACTCATTTCTCACATCATTCTCTCCTTCCTTGTTGTCTTCGTCAACTTCAACGAACGGTCAGAAGCCTGACCAACAAGCGCCCATAAATCATGAGAATTCAATCAATGGCGGAAGTACGGCGCTGCGTGTCCAAACAACTTATCTAGCCAAGATAAGTGCATCGAATAAAAACCACAGGAAGCATCTGAAAAACATCGAAAGAACACGCACAATAAAAAAACCCGGATAAATCTTGAATGAGATTCCAATTTCCATTCGATATTCCAGGAAGGTCCGCGGGTACAGCCACTGTCCTGACTTAAATCACATTGAAGCCAGTCATCAAACTTTTGGCATCATGCGACGACCGAGTATGTCTACCTCGGCCGTATACCCTCTAAGCTAACATTTATCTTCAGTTCCGCATTCACTTCTTCATCATTCAGCCTCCGCCTCCTCGGGTACTTCCCAAGTCTGCACACCGGCTCGCTTGCTACGCGTTGAATCTCAATACTGCCGAACTACGTGAACAAATATCCAATAAGCATATTCTGCTGGAGACTGACGTGCCGTATATGTGATCCCGATGAATGTACACTGGAGGCGAACAGTCGAGGTTGCCGTTTTCGCTGATGACACTTTGGACGGCAGAGTTCATTGGATGTGGTAAGGGAAGGCGCCAAGAGGGTACCCGGAGAGTGAGAGCCATTCAGTAGGAGGTAAGGGCTGTCGGTGAGACTAGACGGCCGTCTCATGATGCTGTGTTGGCACATTGCCGAAGAGGAAGCGATGGCTCGAACTCCGAGATGGTATAAATTACCGTTATCATTGTTTTCTTCTTATTTCTAACCTCATTTTCACAGGGTGCATCTAGCAACAGATTATACTGTTGGACAACGTGGTTATATGCTATGGCAGTTACAGAGGAGTACAGGAGATAAGTTTTACCGTTCTTGCCCAGTCAGATTTGTTCTCTGCTAGAGACGATGAACGAGACGTTCTGTCGAGTTCCGTCAAAAGAATACCAGCCTTTTCCTCATTCTTCTCGACGTGCTGGTAAGATCCTGTCTGCTTGAAACATTGCCTCGAAACTTGGTGTTTGTCCGTTCCACCAAGTCCTACCGCTGTAAACAATGAGAGGAAACTCACCTTATCTTGAGAATATAACTGATGTCCGAGAGATCATCGTTGTATGATGTTCGATGCTACGCAGATGTATGTATGTATGTACTCGATATTAGCCGTTCATGTTTCAAAAGGGTGGAAGAAGACGGAGACGGCGACAGGGCAGATGGCCTCTTGCGGGACCCGGGTATGTAGACCACTAGAATGGCCGAGGATCAGGCTGCTTGAACGTGGGCCCTCCCTCGATGCCTTTTTTGAGCCTCTCTGCAACTTTTGTAGACTCCAAATTCACTTACAGTCCCATGCTTTCCCTGAAGATACAACTTAAGAGGCTGGTGCTGGCTACGAGGAGTCTGTAAGAGTAATTCGTCTTATATCAAAGCGGCATGAAAGGAATGAACATGGATTTAGTTCTAGAGGTAGTATTCAATATATGGTGCATTTTATGGTGCGAGGAGTGGCACTTTCCCAAAGAGCATACAGAAACTATAATTAGGGAGGGTCAGAGTTGTCGATTATGGGTCGATTATGGGACCGATTATGAACACGATTATGGACCCATAATCGTGCCATAATCGACTTCGACTCTGACCACCCTTGTAAAAGACCCCAAAGTGTAATTATTATTAATACATAGACTACCCGCTACTTTGAGCGGCGACTTGTTATGTAAGGGCAACGGGATCCATAATCGACTCATAACCGGCGACTCTGACCCTCCCTATTGACTTTGTTTTGAGTATTTTCAATGAAGAATAGTGCACAACTTTTTAGCACCCATACTCTCCCAACTTGGCCTCACTAGCTTCCATCGCCAGTCGATGATTTTGAACACTGATGTCTTTAGAAACGTTTGATCAGGCAGGATTTTCCCGACAACGCAGGCAGTCCCGTTTAGTCTAAAATGTTGGCTGGGGGCACATAGCAATGAATATTCACCATCCGGTATTGGGTATTGATGGTCAGCGGAAATTTTGTATTGCTGCTTCCTTCTATACCAGGACCGCGTTTGGACAGTCAAGCATCCTTTGCGGGGCGCTGCCCCCGGCATGGCCAGCCCTTGCACCTGTGCCGATTGAATGCACCGACCATTGTATGAATAAGTACGCGTCTCCATATTGTATTCAACACACGGGCCCAAAGAAAGTAAGCTGAGTTCCATTGCGAAAGTGCGCATATTCCAGTTCATAGCCTGCTGCCATGATGGTCTCCATGCATTCCTTTCGGGCCCGGGTCCATGATACAAAAAGAGCATCCGTAAACGATGATGCCACATCATCACCTTCACCAGAACTGTCCAAGCATCTTCAGCAGACTCCAGCTCAGAGTGTGCCGGTGCTATGGTCAAGGTTGGATCACCTGTTCCTATGGAATTATCGTTTGAAGTGGTGTTGATCGTTGTGTAACCGTGAGTGGTAGACGTGGTGGGTCGTGTTTCTTTGTGCGCTGGTGTGTCATCGGATGCCAAAAAGTATGTCAGTGCTGCAACTTTATCCACGTCCTTCTCGGACGTGCGATCTTGCAACAGTTGTAGCAAGAGAACCACATCCGAGGCAGCCCCTTCTACGGATACCAGTTGCGACTTGAATCTTTCCCGTACTTCCTCATTCAACAGCTCGTCTCCCGTATTCCCGCCTATTGTCCAATTTTCACTTGTCTCCTGCAACGTCCATGTGCGTTTGAACCAACTCCGAACACCGTCGGAATCGAAACCATGCTCCAAGGGCCGTCCAAGCCCGTTGAAGTAGCAAACCACTGGTCCCATTGCATATGCATTTCCGATATTGGGCACATCCAACATCCACTCCCCCGCGCGCAGATCCTCATTTTGTCCCCCTTTCTGCCTTAAACAGAGGACATCCAACCATGCATACTCTGCTCCGAGATTCAGCATTTCAATACGAACGAGATCAAGGTTGGCATCTTCTGGAATGGGCACGGGCCATTGATGTCCATTAATGGGAGTGAGCACATTTCTGCGACGGCTGTTGTCCAGCCAGGCATGTGATATCCCCCATGGCGTATGCAAGGCAACCCACCAAGGCACCACCCTATTGCTGAAGAGATCCCAGACGCGCCTAGGGGGCATGGTCAGTCCCTCCTCGGTGATCTGGTCATCAACCAGCGCTTCTCGTCGTATTTCTAGGTCTGTCTCTTCAGAGGTGCGCATTGAATCTTGGATGATGTTCAAGTCGCAGTCAAACCATATGGGGCGGAGATAACCATAAACGGTGCCAAAGTCATATTTATTCGAGATGCACGCTTCGAGAAGGGATGACAGAGAAGGGGTGAGGTCGTATTTGGTGCCAAGAGTACTGTTCAGCATCTTCAACAACTCATCAACACCGAGGCTGGCACTGGAGGTGTCAGCGAAAGAGGATGGTATGACGGGCTTTGAACCCGTATAGGCTCGTTGATTTGGGACTTTAATATCTTCGATCGACAAACCGTCTTCAATGGGAGCTGTGATAGTGACATCGGAGAGGCTTGAATAGTATGTCTTTTTCAGTGGTAGTGTTATTCAGTACATTTCTATGGGATCTTACAGCTACGTACCTTGTTGTCTCTGCGCGCAGGATTTGTATAGCCCTCGTTTTGAATCCAAAGTTGTCGCCGGTGAATCCCTAACAACTCTAGTCAGCACGGAGACTTGATGTGGAAGGAAAACGATGGTACATACAACCCCTGCTCATCCCGTTACTACAGGTTACTAGATGTATACAAGGAGAACCTCAGGGGGGTTGTAGTTGCAACACGGTTCTACCTAGAATGTTATCACCTCGAATCAGTGTGTGTCACTGTTTCACTTACATATAATACTTCCTTGGATCACGAACTTTGCTCCGCTGACATCGGGAGTAATTGAATTGGCAACGTATTCCCGTGCAAAGTACCCCACCAAGGTATGCCGATGCTCGAAATTCAACTTGGCTGTCGTCAGCACATCCGACAGCGTCAAAGAAGGACGCGGTGCCCATCTCAATACCACCACCAAACATAAACGCGTGTGGGTTCTCGCAGAGTCAGGCGGTTGTTAGGTAGGTAGTCCCATCGCTCGGATGCGCCTGGGTACAGCATAAACTAGCTATCCATCGACCAAGCCCGTTCCTGTGCGCTGCTAGTGTGCTATTGTATGGCTACATACGAGGACAATCTTTTCCCGCATTGGCGCGAGGAGGTGGGACGTCCATCCATTGGTAGCGTGGACGATGTGTTTGGCGTGAATATTGCTGCGGGCGTGTGGATGATGTTGTCATGGATGGAAAGACAGGGAGTGTGCGCGTATAGCTGGAATGAAGAGTACGTCTTGAGCAGCCTTGAGAGGATCCCCGTGACGAGTCGATATGGATGCACCGCCCCACCTGTCGTTGAGATGACCCCGCACACCCCATCCGCAAGCTGCATTCCCGCCGGCCCATCTGTCGTACCCCAGCCACCCTTCTCGCTCAGCAGCTCCTCCAAATAGCGCCCCAGCTTCTCCTTGGCTCCCTCAAACACGACTTTGTCAAAAAACAATCCACCTTGCGACACTGGCTCTCCTCTGTCAGGTCCTCGTCCTCTGCAACGCTAATCAAGCTCGTCCAAATGCGAGAGCCGGAAGCGGATGATCTGTTTTGCTGCCTCTGCGCCGTGTTTCTTCTTCAAGTCGAGGTAGTCGTGGTATAGCGGCGGCGTGATATGTCCCCCATTTCGCGCTGTGGCCCCAGAACACGCATCCCTCGCTTCTAACATCACAATCTCCAAGGACCCGTCCGTATCAAGCAGCGTACGCGCAAACGACGTGCCCGTTATCCCAGACCCGATAATCGCAACGTCCGTGGATGCTGGCAGAGCTGCAGATGAGCTTTCTTCTTGGATGGGCAACGCTGGGATCGACCAAATTGGAGCCGCTTGGAGACGCGCCGGTACAAAGAAATAATCTCTTGTAGAGCGTCGATAGTCACTGGTAGGAGTGAAAACAATGACTGCCAACATAGCTCTTGAAGAGGTGCTACCAGTTGTCCTTCGACGATATCAATGGCTTGACGATGATCATCGTCGGGATCAGGAACACGGCCCGTCGGGCAAGCGTCAAACTTTCATTAATCATGAACTCCATTTCCGACCATGACTACCGCACAAACACTGAAGTTCAGTTTATAGTGGCGAGGTATATAATTTTTAGGTGGATACAAACTGAAACGTACCAAAATATATCAGTGTTGGGCAAGGACCAAAACACCTGGAAGGCATTGAATCCGAGTCTTCAAGCAATTGGGGTCCACCGCCCGTCCCTTCCTCACTCTCATTTACGCGACATGGAAAGCTTGTGGAATTGCAGATACCATCGTCTGGTACAATCCATCCTGTACGTATCTCGCAGTATATATGAGCCTCATTGTGATCTCCAATTTTTCAGATGCCCCCGGGTCCTGTCGAGCTAACAGCGCTAAGTATACCTGCAATGAGTTCATCGTCTTTATGCAACATCACTCGAGTTGAACAGCAGAACCAGGACGAAACCCCTCATTTCGTTGCCTCACACTGATCTGCGATAATCCCGGGCCATCCATCATCTATCAAGCTCTCTTTCAAATGCTCGAAAACCGAAATCCACCATCCTTGATTCTCCTTTTCCGTCCTTTATCAGGGATCTAACTGTCCCGTCGCAAAAATGCAACCCCATCAATTTTCTTGTATCCAATGACCCTATTCGATTCTCAAGGCGTGCGATTCCCTTGCTCGTGCGCTTGGGCTCTCGTTTGGCGCATTACTTGAAGAACTTATCCATTTAGAGGAGAACTCACTTACGACGGGACGACGTCAGGTTGAGATTCATTCCGTCCGTATTCCGAAGCTTCTATTGTAACACACATTGTATCTACGTATAACATTTGACGGCCTTTGATGGAATTTGATGAGCAGTAATCACCGAGGGTCGCATTACAGTATTAGAAAAAAATTCCATCATTCCATCCCATAACACAGAAGTTCCTCGGACATACTGTCTTTGCAGATACGGAGGTCTCTTGGAATACGGATCGATGCGCATCATATGCACGGTGGCGAGAGGAGACTCATCGTCGGCCTTACCCCAATCACATGAAACAGCGCCTCCATTCCTCCCTCCTTCAATCTATTCCACCTCTTCATGTTCCCCGCTCCAAGGGAAACCACCACATCCTCCTTACCCAGAACAGCAGCCCGCACCTCGGCCTCAGGCCTCAACGTCGGCGAGCTTAGCAACCCCCGCCACCCGGTAATTCCGCCGATTTTTGACTGCGTCAATCAAGGTGTCCCTCAGGAAGAACATTGACGGCACCGTGCGCAATTAGCCGTTATATTGAAAGACGTTGAGTTCCGTCAAGCGGGGCGCTAAAAATCCTCCCTCTCCCTCTTCGCATTGAATTAGAACAGAACTGACGACCGCGCCAGAAAAATCAAGACACAAAAGTTATGCACGAGCCGTGCATAATCACTGAGAAGCCCCTCTTCTCAAGACCACCAGGGGTGCCTCCGGGCACCATAAGAAATACGCTCCTCTGCGAGCCGCAGGGCGTATTAACGACGTGACCCACATCACGTCTCACTCCGTTGTAGATGAAAATTGGGTACTCACCGCATCTTCAAACATGGTAGCTGTATACCATTTGGTAGGCCAGTCCTTTGCATATAAGGTAAAACCTCCAAAAGACAAGGATCCATCCTATCGTTCCATACGGTGAGACATGGCGCGAGATCTTCGAGGTTCGGCGATGTCCGAAGCACTGGCAAGGAAAGGAATTTGTTCACCCCCGGAATACAATCTTCAAGGGTGATCTCGCGTAAGGAGCAGCCAGATCGCTCAATTAGAAACGGAAGGACGGGAAGATTTACTTCCCGGAACTCTTTTTTGAATAGCTGGACATGAACCTCTTCCAGCCTGGGGATGAATCGAAGGACGTGTGGGTCTCCGACGTGAAGGGTACGCAGGAAAGGAGGTCGCATATTGTCTGTCATGCAGCATGAAGTTCATGCAAGGACTATGATGATCATGCACGTGGCTCTTGTGAAAACTGTTACAGCCACAGCTGATTCGCCTCTCACACACACACGCCGTATAAAGACGCGGCGTACCTCCAAAGAATTTGCTTCAGTTGTCTTCTTCCCCTGGCTACCTCCGATATCACGATATCCCATCCTATCTCACACATTATTCTGAACTGATTGACAATGCCTTGGGAACGGACACCTCGATTCAATCACCCCGAACGTGTGTTCATGAAGTCTAAAGCTCCGAATCACAGCTAATCTTGCTTCCGCCGGACAATAGATTTTACGAAAGGCGAACGCTCACAATGGTCCTGCAATGTATGCACTCCTCACCCGCGGCCCAAGTACATGTGTATCAAGCCTGCCTTGGCTCATGAAAAAAAAAGACGCCACAATCGAAACATAGTCAATGCTAAGCTACCCAAGCAGGAGGAGATGACAAAAGACGAGGCCCGGGATTTGGAACACCGCTACTTCTTTAACCACGTCGGGGAGTATATCCCCTACTGGAGCAGAGGGGTCGAAACCGCAGAGAGAGGCGAGATTCTGAAACTCGAAGATTATCTGAACCCACTGAATCACGATGGACCGAAGGATCCTTGGGGAACCTCGAATCAGACCAACGAGAAGTCTTGCGAGGGTGACCATTCTAGCGAATGGATACACGATGATCCTTCTAGTGACCTGGGATCAATACCTGCTAGCCAAGGGAAAGCTGGGAATAAAAGGCAGGAATCAGGTGACCTTTTCACAAGTTCTTACGCCTTCGTGGAGGACATTGCACGGCAGGAAGGGGCGAATGCCGAGAGGAGGGGAAGATGCACGACTTCTTCGAAGTAAGGAGCAATTTCCTGCGTCTTAAAGAAGTCTTCGTTTCTGATTTACTCTTCAGATGCCTACGGATAAGAAAGTGCAACGCATTGACGAGTTGATACGAAGCTTGCAGACCATGGACGACTGTCAGGATATTTTCCCTTTACTATAATACCGTATATGAGCATTACTCTCACAGCACAGGAATGATACCTGCTGAATTCCAACGCCCCTAACTCTGGTACCGGCGGCAAATCCCGATCGTGATCGCCTTGATATTTCAAATTATGGTTTCCAAAATTAGTTTCAAATTTCACGGAGAACATTGAAGAACTTATAAGCCTGGACTCATGGAGCGCAGTGAAAATCTTATACATGACGCTCGGCTGTTCAATCTTGAATCGTTTTTCCTGACGGAGAGAATCCTGTCCCTCTAGACTGACCGTTTACAAGCGTCGTTGTAACTGGGCAACTCAAACGGTTCAATACTTGTGGGGGCGCTCAATCAATGATGCCATCCACTGAATACACGTTTAGCACAACAACTTGGCTACGAAAAAGTTCAAAAACGAAATGAGAGAAGTATTACAGTCCGAATGAGCGAGCGATATTAATACGAAGGAACGGTATATTCGGTATCATTCTTTGTCACTTCTGGAGGGAGACTGTAGTAGGTCGGGCAAAGATCGTACCAACTCCCTATAAACACGCACGTCAGTACTCGCTGTATATTAAATCAAAAAATGAGGCCCCACCTGGAATACCAGGGTTCGCCTCTGCCATTTCCGGTATAGCTTCAGCAAAAACGATAGCCATCCCACTATGATTTAGTTTTAGATGACAAGAGCCACAAAAAGGAAACAAAACGTACCCGTCTAGATGGAATTCAATATGGCTATCGATATTGTTTCAGAACAGGGTACATATCATGAGGCGTTAGATATACATACCAGTGCAAGAACCAAGGTCCAGGATTGTCGGTCCTGAATCGAATGGTTGTCAAGTTGTTTTCGGCTACGGGTGTGGTATCTCTGCGGGCCTGGGATTTTAAGATCATCAGCATACACATAAAGAAGATTGTGCTTATAAGACGGACCGGATCGTTGAAATTGTAGGTATCGCTGTCTGCGCTTTTCACGACATCAAAACTATGCTGTAAACGCATTCAGTCGGATAAAACCGTAGTCAATTTCTGAGAGAGGCCTACGCCATGGAGATGGAATGGATGCTGGAAAAGTGCGACGTCAATACCGTCGTATTGAATGAAACATGGAGGATGAACGTACAGGTCCGTCTATTGCTTGTCCACCGAAAAGATTGACCTCAATAGTCTTGTTCAGAGGCAGTCCGTATACAGAACCTTTAGGCAACAAATCTTGCGCTCGCTGAGCACCGCTTAAGATCTGAAGTAGAACGGGAACGGTGGGCGGTACGAATTGGACACCATTCATTAGGAAGACGTTAGTGGCATCGTCAAATCCAAGGGTGATATTGAGTACAAGGTCCGCCCCACCAGGAAACGGCTCTCCTGGGGCTCCAGGAGATTCCAGTGGATGCAAATCCACCTCTCGTGGGGAAACAATGTGATGCTGTATCGAGGTCGTCGGTTCCGAGTCATCGGCACCTTGGTATCTTAACACCGCAGAGTTAATCCCGTTCTCGAATCCTGGATTGCCAACAGCAGGATTAGCCCGAATCCAGTAGTTACCGGCCGGTTGATTGGTCTCCAGAATGATCGAGAATCTCTGAGCAGCGAATATCGACAGCGAGTTGGCAGTGATTGGTTGGAGGTTGATGCCGTCCGTTTCGATGATGGTGAAATTATGACCGTCGATGGAGAATTGAAAGGCGACACCGCACGATACAGAAATCAACCGTAGCCGATAACGCTTGTTTGGAGCGACGGTCATAACGAAGAGAGGAGCTGTTGGCTATGCATGGGATGTCCCTTGAGTCAGGTCTTAGGGAGATGGACAATTGCCTTACATCTTCAAAGAATCGACCCATCCCGTTAATCAGAGTGGAATCAGGATCTGGCGTCACTGTCCTGGCAATCAGCGCTGGCGTTGGATAATGATACCTAGAAGGGATCTCATCAAGAAAGTACTAGAATCAGGCCTCGTCTCACACTTACCAATCTGAGAGTACAAGGATAGTGGTTTCTGTAGGAGAAATCAATCTGACTCTGATTGATTCAGAATAGATGTACCGACCATCATCAACATCATACAAGGCCCGATGAGGGTCATTCTTCCCGTCCTCTCCGTCATACACGATGAAAGGCCCTGCTTCGCCATCACAATATTGAACCGAGAGGTGTGAATGGTACCAAAACGTTCCAGCCTGGTCCGGAACGCGGAAATCATACAGGAACGAGTGGTTTTGCGCGATTGGACACTGCGTAACAGAAGTGGAACCGTCTTCAAAGTTGGTTCCGTGTTGGTGAATACCGTGCCAGTGCTGAAGAGTATAAGACACCAGCAAATGGAGAGGAGAGCTGTGCTTACAATACTCGTATCGAGAGCCATAGTGTGGTCTGTCAATTCATCGATGACATTGATCTGAAAACGGTCTCCCTGCACTGTATTTAGAACACAATATCGTTATGCAAATATTCCAACTTGCCTTGACACCACTTATCACAGGTCCCGGAAACGTTCCGCCTGCTAGTACCGTCCTGCCAATAGTCAGCGCGCGCATTTCTATACAGGATTCATGCACATACGAACGAAGGAACCCATCTGGAGCAATCTTTTTGTTGACAATGGGCAGATCTCCAGAAGAGCCGAGTACTTTGAGCGATTTCACTGACTCAAATAGACAGATGAGAACTAGCAGAAATTCAAGCATGATTAATGAGTCCGTTGAACAGAAAAGAAAGGACAGTAGAGAATGAGGCAAAAACAACTCACCTTGCAAGCTCTTTATAGTGGGTATACGTCAATGATAGTAGCACTGGTATCATATTGGGCAAACACATCTGAGCTTGCTTATCGTAACTCTCTGCGACTTATGCGGACGGGGAATGAGCGAGTGTCCTTCAGGAGCGAGAATCGCACCTAGGATGTGTCTATACCTGTAAACGAAAGGAACAACAATGTATAAGCAAACGTAGCTGTAAGCTAATGAAAAACAATGTAGTGATCGTGATACGCTGCGCGTTTACCCTTTCAAGAAAGACGTAAATGCTGAAAGTCCATCTAGAACGCTGCGGTCGTGATGGCCACCCACTATAATGTGTAAGAGGGGATAATGTCAACGAAAATCCGCCTAAAGACAGGACGGCAGCGGTGCTTCAATACAATACGTATCAGTACTCACTTGATGCTACATAGACCGTACCTGAGGATCAGCTCATGACTGAATTCAGAATGATGCTGTTCAGTGGGTCCCATTCACATCCCTGAGACTGTAGTAGGCAGAACGTTCGTCATCAACCCATACCAAGCCTAGGAATAGCTATCATATCGACAGATCGCGGGGAAGTAGGACCATCCTGTGAGCCTAGGACTGTATTATAGAGCAGTTTCCAGTTATGAAACAAAAGGGTTTTCACCTTCATCCTCTGCATCCGACACACAGATACGTACGGAGGTCGTCCTTCTACCGACTGAAATTCATTTCGAAATTTTGAGTGGGGCGTGAAGCCGCCCCTTCATGCAATTATGATGTGCCCCCAGTATTTGTCACTTCCAAAGAGACGGGTGAGTAATGGACCATCGGCAGTGATCACTTCTATGGTCAATGGTGTTACGCAGACAGAGCATTTGTCGATGAAATTTTGAGCTTAACGTTGTAAGATAAAAAGAAGAGACAGCGATTGGAAAGGCTTAGTAGTCATACGCATTAGATAATGTATACTGAATAGCCATAACAGCAAGATAGGTTTATCAGCAACTTCCAGCGAGCCACTTCAATTCAGAGTGCCACCAGCGACCGGAAATTAAACCCTGCCAGAGAGTCGCATGCGTTGCCTATTCAAGTCGTTCGAGTGATGAGATTGTAACAGTGGCCCCACTTTGGTTTCTCGAGATTGGTGATACCTTCCGTACTGTTAACGGCAGGTTGCTGGACGAACCAATGAGAGGGACCGGATGACATGCCTCCTCCCTGACAAGTAGCCTCGTGGTATCTTTGTACCGCCGCGTATTTCCCTCATTTCTTAGTCGGGCCATTCATAGAACATCCTGAGAATGACCCCGAAGTAGAAACGGTGATGCGTCGTCAGGATCGCGTTGTGCAAGGGAGAAGGGCAGATTGCGACCTCTTCGTTCGGCAGAGTTGCAAAATATTCGAGATAGACGCTGCAAAGACGCCCGATGACAAGGGTGAGTAGGCTGCTCAAGGAAGACATTGAATAGATTGATTCGGAGTCTGCTGCTATTATGTGTGGCCATTGACAGTGTGCCTAGGTTATTTTGAGCAAGAATTGGCATGTGGCAGGTGTCGCGGGATGAAATAAGACGCATATAATCACTGGTAGTACACGTCAGAGTGCAGAAAAAGGGACGCAATATATGCACTTGCCAATGAACCACAACCTTTCCAAGTCCACCCTTCAAGCTGTAAGGCAGGTACCCCAAGATCCAAGTTGATTTACAAGTTGAGTAGCATCTAACTCGAATGCAGACAAAGATAGGCACAAGGCAGAGCAGCACTTTCCTCCGCCATCTTACGCTCTGCCTGGATACCAAGCGTCTTTAGGACTGACATGGACATGTTGAAACGACTATGATTGACAGCATACCTTTTACATTGGTGAAAGAAAAATATCAAATCTTCCATCATCGTTGGGTCGAAACAAATTCAGAGACCATACCCTCGGCTTCATTCTCTTCTGTATTGACAACATCACCTCTCTGACACTACGCGGCACATGAGCAAAGACCAAGGAAAAACAAAGCCAACACGTACATGGTACATAGCAGTCCAATATCCGGCCCAGTACATTGCATTGACCGCCCTCGTAAATGCCTCGTCCTGAGTGACCGTCTCCGCGTTTGTTTCAGGATGATTGTACGACGTCCCAGCAGAGGGGTCGCCTCCGGTGTCTAGGGAGGCATCGTGAGAAGGAATAAAGCTGTTAAAATCGATGGGTTTCGAGTCGCCGTCGCCGTCGTCGTCTGCCTCATCATCGTCCTCTTCCTCTTCCTGGGACGGCAAGTCTTCGGTATCATTCTCTTCGACATTTGAGTCATCAAACGGAACATTGTACCATCTGTAATATCATTATTGACGCGACTTTATAGGTGTAGGTGAAATGCGTACAATGGTGATCTTTTGGTAGGATTCGTCTTCAGGGCAGTATCGCCTCCATGATAGGCCTGCACACGACTTAGAGAATGAAACTACAGAAATAAAAAAGGACCGTACAGCATACTCTTCATGGACAGCTTCCCATACATCGATGAGCACAGAATCGTTCCAAATTTCTGCATGGGTGAGCTCCCTGCTAAGCTCGAATGCGACTGTCACATTTCCGTCTGTCTTTAGTTTTTTTGACGGTGAAGGCGAGTCATTGGTCAAGGATGAACGAGGATCTGGCACGATATCATCGTAGGATACTACTGGTCTCATGGGAGAACGAGTCGGAGATGCTGCAGCCGTAAAAGGAAATAAATAGCCGGCGGCCCGATTGAATGCCACCGCGAACTGCAAAGATTCTTATTTGTTTTCCACGACGAACAAAGTTTTCAAAGGCAGTGCAATGCCTGTTACCCAACTCTCGGCTGTCCATTTTCCACGTTGTTTTCTTGCCCTTATTGGACAGTACTGCTTCCCTAGATTGACGACTTCGCAGGCAATAGACGACCGTAGAGGCAGAGTTGTTCACATTCATCAACGGAACACTGTCTGGTGGTAGGAGGTCTACTAACCTTGGGGTCTACAACTGTTCTAGAGGCTATTGCAAGAAAAACTTCATATGCGGTTCATTGTTCGTTCAACGACATCGCAGCGTTCTCATAGGCGCCCAAGCTGCGCTTCCTACTCCTTACTCGCATCTCTACAGGGCAAAACCTCTGAAGCTTTCTGTGATCAGGAAGAATTGGATGGGTCCAACAGATTTCTGAGATTGTCGCAATTGAAAGCGAGATATCGTCTGGTTAAATTTAAGTGGCGATATGCCATCGGCTTCGTGGGGAACGAATCATATGCGATCTCTGGATTGGCTACCCTACAATTTTAAGCGCTAGTCCTCTCCGTTTGGGTAGAAATTCTAAACTCATGACGATATGTACTCCTCACTCGAACGAAGTCTTGCCTATTCCCGCAATTTTTGTGCTACTCTGGTTCACTCACTGGAAAAATAATCCTGCCCTTTGTTGCTTGGAATATTCGGTTACTAGCCTCATGATCAGGAACTGCTCGTGCACTGTACAAGCTATTCTGAGTCTGTATACCAACCCTAAAAAGGTAATGACCTTCAGATGACGTCGTGGGTATAAAGGTCACTCAGGAGGAAATCCACCTCTTCTTCCTCGACCACCACCATCAACACCGTTTACCTTCACATACTCACCAATCTTACAATATGGCTCCCAAGGTTGCTATCATCATCTACACCATGTATGGTCATATCGCCAAAAGTACGTACGCGACGCGCTGCATCGTCTCTCATCCACCAAATGTGCTTTCACAGTGGCCGAGGCCGTCAAGGCGGGTATCAAGAACGGCGGCGGCGACGCTACTATCTACCAGTACGTCTACTTTGGTTGATTATCGCTGTCAATCCATTTATGTCTCACCTTTCAGGATACCCGAAACACTTTCCGCTGAGATTCTCGGCAAGCTCCACGCACCAGCCAAGCCAGACTACCCTGTTATCACCCCTGATATGCTTCCCGACTTTGACGCGTTCGTCTTGGGTATCCCGACTCGTTACGGAAACTTCCCTGGTCAATGGAAGGTGCGTTTACCTTAGTTCTGTCTTCGTACACAGTGGTATCTCACGCGTTCCCAGGCCTTCTGGGACGCCACTGGTAGTCTATGGGTGAAGGGGTCGCTTTCTGGGAAGTATGCGGGTGTATTCATCTCTACAGCCGGCTTGGGAGGAGGCCAAGAGTCCACTGCCATTGCTGCCATGTCCACACTCGCTCACCACGGCATCCTCTACGTTCCTTTTGGGTACGCCCACGCATTCCCTCTGCTCACCAACCTCACCGAGGTGCATGGAGGTAATGTCCATTGGTATTTGTCCCCACTGAGCAAACGCTGAAGCACTTTGCAGGTTCTCCGTGGGGTGCCGGAACTTTTGCCGCGTCTGATGGTTCTCGGCAGCCCACTGCCCTTGAGATTGAAATTGCTACCATTCAAGGCAAGACGTTCTATGAAACTGTGAAGAAAGCTTTTTAGCCAATAGAAAGCCATGAGAAAAGTCGTTCTAAGTTGTAAACTTGTACTTGTACTAAGCAATAGCTCTCCGTCGAAGTCAAAGATGTATATATATGACTGTAAATGTTTAGGATAAGTTCTAGCATTGAACAAGGCCACGTAAGGGGAAAAGGGAATGAGGAAGGAAGGAAGGAAGGAAATTTTATTAGTTGTCGGTGCTCCTGAACAGAAACGTAACGACGTCCGTACTACAGTCAGTCTGAGTCAGAAATAAATAAGATCTACAAAGATTGGTAACTGCTACGGGACCGAACCTCTGCCATGCTCTGCCGCTTTGGTAAAGCCCCCCAGTCAAAAGTCTGTGGGCATGGGTCGACGGTCGTATATATCCATCGATAAATCGATGGCTACCTGTCACTCTCTAATAATGGCCCATTCTATTTTTGCATCTCAGGTAGCTGTGGGTGTGCATTGACAGCTATAGATTTCTATCGATGCATATCTACAGAAGTCTGTACATCGCATTGCTAATAACACATACTGATATCTGCATATCCTTCTCTGCCTAGCTAGCTTCGTCGCCTTCAATCTCCCCGTTATGCCAGTCTCCAGCCGCCGTTCATTGATTCTGATAGCGGATGGTAGTCAGTACCAGTAAGAAACGCAGACTCGCATAGCGTACCTTCTTCAGAGCTGCGGCCTGCTTTTTGAATTCATTGGCGTAGCGACAGTCAGTATCAGATACCCGTAATACATATTGCTTCAACGTACCGCATACAAGAAAGAAAGAGCGCGGCCAACGTCAAAGCGTAGCAATGCGAAATTAATGGGCATCGAAGTCCCCTGTAAGTCAATCAATACCAGGCAATATGATAACAACATACCCTATATCGAAAAAGTGAAACGGAAGAGACAGCGTAGACATACGACAATCAGTTGACCTAGTATGACGTACTGGGGAATAAGACGACGATATGGTGAGAGACCCAAGTGAACGCACCTTTTCCTGCACCCAAAGTCACCCCCGATTTTCTCATCCCCGTCAACCGTGAACGAAAACACTGGTTATATGCGGTTGCCTTGAGGTCTTTCCAGATCTAACGCGTCGTTTTGATAAGTTCGACACCATTGGCATCGTCGGGGCCATACAGTCGCGGTATATGAACTAGGAGGAAAGGGTATTCAGCGAGGATGGTAGCGCACCAGGGATGGGCAACATGTCGGGCGAAGGTCATGATGGTAAAAGGGAGAGCGTGTTCGGACTTTTCCGGCGTCGCTGGCCCCGCTTTATCGCTTGTGATATAAGAAGGCGTAAGACCGTCTGGAGGCCCCCGTCTGGCAAGTTCACTAACACTCTGTCACTAATCAATTGAAGACAAGCGAAGTTCTGGAGGGTCATAATAAATCTACGGCGGACGGAGGATGCTCAGCTTGTCAAGTATATCCATCAGGATCTCTACATGTCTACGGACATCGATGGATCGACCCATACCCGTGGCTATCAACCCAAGCCTCCAGACTTTTGACTGGGAAAGCCCCACCAAGAGTACTCCCTCACGGCGTCGGCGATGGTAAGGTGAAAAGTGTGATCAGAAAGGCATGAAAGCCTTGTGATGGAATATGAACAGGATAACACATGAGGGAGCCATAGCGCAACAGCTTTGTGGCCACCCTCCTTCGTCATAGCATAGTAGCCTTGACGACGGAATAATATGAGGGAAAGAGGAGTCGGGACGTCCATAGCAAGAAGCGTCGCAACCCCTGTTTTCTGCTGCGATAATTTGGGCACCGTCCCTCAAAATATGTGCGTCCAGAGCAACCGGCGACATCGCGGGATACACTCAGAGGCTATTCGAGGAAGGGTGACCAAGATATCGGAAGGGTCCTAGTGAGAACCGTTGCGCTGGGCGTCGTCCGGCTGTTTCAGACATCGTCCATTAGAAAATATGTTCCCCGAGCAATGTGCGAGTCTGCGCAGTACTCCAAAGTCCAGCCATTCAAGGCGGTACGAGGTGCGCGCTCGAGCAGCGCAATTGGCTGCAGGTCCAAGTGGTCGCCGTGGCCCCTATTTCGCACCTGGATGTCGTCCGGACGATTTACACACAAACCATTGAAGTAAAGTCTCCCTGATCATTCTGCAACTTTGCAAGATACTCTCAAAGACGATTCGAGGGGGAGTCAAGAAAAAGGACCCCAAGAATATCGATGATGGTGGAAAACTTCAAAACGTTGTCCTTGTAGCGTGGGAAGTCCGCTGAAGTCTGTCCTTGTTCCCTTGCCCTCTGTACACACGTTCGTCTCTCAAGTATCTGATATAAATATATCTAACTCAATAATGATTGTCAATATTCTACATGATGTATGGGGTTCGAAACGCTAGATAAATGCGACTGGGACCATCTCTGACCCGAGAAATAAGACACGACGTAGCACAAGCCCAGATCAATCCCAGGAAGGCGACGCCTGATACGAATGGCTGCGCCCAGCACCATTCTGAGTATTGTGCGCCGGAGACGAAGGCGACCATGAAGGCGACGTTGGACTATAAGCAGGTGACGCGGGTGCTGATAGAGGAACATCAGTCAGAATATGTACAGTGCGACTTCAGAGGTAGGAACTTACAGTATGCAGGGGCTAGAGTGCGATTAGTATCAAGGTTAGTAAACCGTTTCGCAACGAAGATAGCGGTAGACATCAAACTTACAGGCAGGAGAATAGGTAGGCGATGTTGGTGCTATTACAATGATCAGCGTAAACTCCCATCAAAATAGAAGACAAAGACATACAGTATTTTGGTGAGGACGGCGAAGCCATAGGAGATGTCGGCGAGTACTTCGGCGACGACGGGGACAGTTGCGCAGGAGCTAGAATATAACATAAGCTCGAGATGCGGTTTCAATAGTTGAAGATACTCACAAGCTGAAAAGGTGAAAAAAGAAGGCAGGACAAGATTAGTACTGCAGGAGCCGCATTCATAAAAGATAACTTACTTGGCGAATCTATAAAGTTACAGTAGTCAGTACTGATAAGACATACAGAACTTGATTACACTTACAGCGTGGTGACGCAGGACTGAACGAAGGACTTGTCGGGGAGTATCGCGGAGACGTCGGACTGAATGAGGGTGACGTCGGACTATACCGTGGGGAGGTAGGTGAAAACGAAGGGGAGGTAGGCGAGTAACGAGGACTCGTTGGCGAATATCCAGGTGATGTCGCAAATCCAGGCGAGGTAGGCGAATACGTAGGCGACGTGGGACCGCGCGGATTGAAAGGAGAGGGAGCATATGGCGAGAAGGGCGACGTTGACGCGCCGAAAGGCGATTGAGGAACAAACCCAGGGGACGTAGGCGAATAGCCGGGCGAACTGGGACTATAACCGCCAGCAGGGGACATACCGCCTGCACCAACGGGACTCTGACCAAACGCCAACCATTGGAAGCTAGCAGCATCCTCTCCACCACCATTGACAGCCAAAGGCGAGAACGCAGCTTGGTCAGCTTTGAACACACCATCTTGCCACATAGGCGAATTCGAATCGTAGGGCGTCATAGCGACTTGCCCAGGCGTCATTCCGCCATCAACATGCGCCGCCAGCATGGACTGTACAGGGAGACGATGGTCAACGATAGCATCCTTCAACATATCGATGTCCAGCGCGACGTCAAACGCTCCAGTACCCATCGGCGCCATCTGACCAAACATGACGTTCTCCGCAATTCCATGACAATCATCCTTCTCACCAACAGCGGCAGCTTCCATCAGGATTTCAACGGTCTCCTCGAATGAACACCTCATCAAAGCACCAGTGTCCGTGCGATTGATACCATGACGAGTAATGGCCATCAGTGAACCACGATGTGTCATCAGGTCACAAAGAAGGGCGAGATGGCGGTAGTTGACGTATGAACCATCGAACTCGATAACGCCACGCATTTCTTTCAAGATCGCTGCACGAGCCGCCTCTATGCCAAGAACATTGAAGATCTCGACACAGCTGTTCGAATACGTCCGCGTGAAGTCGACACCATCGATGCACATGACGGTCTTAAGGTTGACACCATCCGTCTCCAAAATCCACTCTTTGTCTTTCATCACAACCAGACTGCCATCGTCCGTCTCCTCAACTGCATCGTGACGTGACAGAAAGACTCGATTAATCCCCTTGACGCCCCGCAAGCTCACGGAGTTCAGCATCGTATTCTCCAACTGTCGAAGGAATATGTCTTCCTCAACCGTAGACATGCCATCCTCGTCCTTGTCCGCATCACCAATCACACGGCAACGAATGATGAGCTTCTCGGAGTTGTCTTCGCTCCATATCACGAAAAGATCCGTCTTGAAGCTTTCCTTTATGCGGCCGGCAACATAGGGCATGAGCAAATTACGATCAATCATCTTAGCACGGTCAAGTTCGAGCCGAAGCAGCCAAGGAGACTGGGTATGAAGCTTGGATTCGACTTCTTCATCGGGGATGGCGAAGAAGGATTCGACGAAAACGGAGTCCTCCTCGATAATGGTAGAACTAGGATCCGGATCGTACCAAATCTCGACGGCGGCTGTAATCGTTCGCAAGGAGGTATAGGTGAGTTGTTGCTGGACCTTCTTCGTTAAGAACTGATCGGCAGCGATTTGAGGTTCTAGGAAAACGGTGAGGGATGGTGTTTTGATGTTGGTGGCGACATTGATGATTTCCTTCAGCCGCGGCACACCAAGCGTGACGTTCTTGCTGGATACACCAGCATAATGGAAAGTGTTCAGCGTCATCTGGGTAGCCGGCTCTCCAATCGACTGTGCAGCAAGAGTACCGCACATTTCGCCAGGGTTAGCCACGGACTGATTGAACTTGGCCTCCACCTCTCCCAACGCCCACTCAAATGCTTCGCGATTCAGATGGAACTTCTCGAGCACTCTCCGAGAAGCAAAAGTAGCCCGAAGATGCATACTGAAGCGCATCAAAGCATTATTTTGTGCCTCTACGCTGAGCTCGTCGTCTCCGCGCACAACAATAAGCCGGCGGATCAGTTCCTTCAGGGAGTCTATGATATAAGCGGGTTCGAGGTCACTGGGTTTCCGACGATCAATATGGAAGATTTGGCTGGCGTTTTGAACGATGCGCTGGAGGTTGACAGGAAGGTACTGCGGTATCGATGGATCCTGGCGAGGGAAAATGAATTGTCGAAGCATACGGCGGTCGTCGACGAGTTGCCGATACTCCTCATCCAATTTACCCTGCAGTTCTAAAGAACTGTCGTCCAACCCGACCTGCAGCACACCAGGCAAGAAGCCGCCCGTTGGATCTGTTACATCCACACGATAGTTATGCTCAAACTCCCTATTGTTGAGCCCAAACGTATCGATACTCTGCTTTTCAATGAATGCACCATCCATTCCATCCTCGCCATAGACGAACTGAACTAGATCTCCAAGGGAGTTCCGAACAGTTCCATCGTAGCAGACCTGGACGTCTTCGAGAGCCTTGACCAACCGTCGCTGGATGTAACCAGTCTCAGCGGTCTTGACGGCCGTATCGATCAAACCCTCTCGGCCAGCCATAGCGTGGAAGAAGAACTCTTGGGGCGTCAGGCCGCGTAAATATGAGTTCTCCACGAAACCCCGTGCCTCAGGACTGAAATCATCCTTGGTGAAATGAGGCAACGTGCGATGACGGAATCCGAAGGGGATACGACGACCTTCCACACTCTGTTGCCCCACACAAACAGACATCTGCGAGATGTTGATGAAGGAACCCTTTGATCCGGCAACCACCATCTGTTTGACATTGTTGTCCTCCTTCAAGTTCTTCTGTGCGTATTGACCAGAAGTATCACGAGCAAGATTTAGTTCCCGCTCGACCATGCTCTCGAACGACTCTCGGATAGTCATACCCGGAGAGGGCTTCAGACGATCGTGCGTGGCATCCTCGATGATCTCGGTCACACGAGCTTTGCGGTCGGCAATAGTCTGTGTGATGTATGACATTGTCTTCATGTCAGCAATAGTATCACCGATACCGATGCTGAAACCGTTGTGGAAGAGCCAGAAGTTGACGACCATCTGCAGCCCCGAGAACAGCTGACGAGTCGCCTCAGGACCCTTTTCGCGGAAAACGACGTGGACAAGGCCACCCTGGGAGGCGCCGACAGTCTTCTTCTCGACAACGCCAAAGATGATCTCTCCATTCTCAATCAGCATACCGTCGTCAAACACGGGATTAGAAGACTTTGGATCCGGTGATCTATGGATATTGATACCGCGAGGAATGGTCATGCTGAGAATCTGTTTTCCGGTCCAAAGTGGTTTAGGTTTGATGATAGCTGGTGTGGGTACTGTCCCATCCCACTCGGGAACCCAAAGGAGGATATTCTGGACCTGGGTCCAATCCAAGAAAGTATCACGAAGAGTGAACTTCCGGATGCCGCAAAGGGTGTCCTGGACAATACCCATGACAGGCTTATTAGCTTGAGGTGAGATGATCTAAATAATGATGTGAGCGAGACAATGAAACATTGGCCCTTGTTGTAACACACCTGCCGGATAACGGACGCAATCTGGCTCAGTTCCGCTCGCGTCTCCTCGCTTTGAGGAATGCTATAATTAAACGCCTTAGTACATATACGCCTAAGCACAGCAACGGTACTTACTGCATGTTCATTTCATCACCGTCGAAATCTGCATTGTAGGGAGGGGTGCTGTATTACTCGAGAATTAGATCATTCATTGGCGGTCTGCGCCGCAACTTACACAGAGAGGTTAAGACGAAAAGCTAGAAAGGAACATCAATAAGTTGTAATGGAGACGAGAGAAAGGTACTCACTGGAATAGGGCATTAATCTCACCCTATGACTCATCATACTCATTTTGTGAAGACTAGGCTGACGGTTGAACAGCACATAACTATCATGACGTAGTTAGAGAGTGTTGAGGCTGTAACGAGACTGTAACTCACTCTCCATCCTTGAGGTGCCTTTCAACGACCCAGCCATATTGCAGGAAACCATCTGCTCGCTTGTTGTACCGCAGATCTATACGTTCACCGGTATCTCGGACCACATATCTCGCCCCAGGGTAATTCCGCGGTCCATTACGAACCAGTTCCTGCAGGTAAGCAATATTGTACGGAGTTACTACAAATCCATGAGCGACTGGTACGTGATAGGATCGTTTTGAGAAGATATACCTCGTTCAGGGAAAGTCAGGTTCATCGCGATTGTCTTCGGAACCCCAACTTCGTCAAGCTCGAGATTCGGATCACCAGTGATCACAGTACGTGCGGAAAAGTCAACACGTTTGCCCATCAGATTACCACGAAGCCGTCCTTCCTTGCCCTTTAGCCGGGCACGGATAGCCTTAACTGGACGACCTGACTTCTGCAAACTTTGTGGGACACCGGCGATGTCGTTGTCCATATAGGTTGCGACATGATACTATGCAGCATATGAGATTGTGAACACAACGCAGAAACCCCGATACTTACCTGAAGTAGCTGCTCGAACTCAGTTGTTACATGAGCAGGGGCACCCTCCTGCTCACATCGTCGCACATTCGCAGAAGCTTTGATGATTTCACCGAGTTTGAAGGTTAAATCATCCTCGCTACGCATCGTGCCGCCATCGACACTGATACTTGGTCGCACGGGCGGCGGCGGGACTGGAAGAACGGTGAGAATCATCCATTCTGGTCTAGCATATTCATCCGATAACCCGATAAGATGTAGATCTGAATCGGACATCTTCTTGAATGTCGTGTAGACGTCAGAAGGAGAGAATACCCGCTTGTCGGGCTGAATAGATTTGATCTCCTGGAATGTGTCGTTAGCGTCATGCAGTTATCTGAATGAGTTGTACGTACATCATCATCATCCTTGGGCTTTTTATATTGCACAAAGAGTTTGAGTCCTTCCTTTCTGACCAACGGTTGAACGTGACCACATCCACCGTGACCCTTTTTAGGCTCTTCATTCTCCATATCAGCTCCTTCATCCTTCGGATCATCGGGTTCGCAAGTCATTTTTGTTTTACAATGCGCCCAGACTACCGCCATGCGTTTCTTGGGGTCCCGGATGTGTCGAATCTTGTCCGCAAACGCTGGGTCAGACTTACATAGCGTTACGTGCGACATTGACGAAAAGGTTTACAGGAAGATATGCAAATCAAAACGTCAGCATGTGCCTATATCGGACAAAAGGGTTGTCTGGGACGAAGTATATGACAAGGGGGCAGAATGTATCGAGTCACAAGTGCAGGCTAAACACACATCGCTCATACTGCGTTACAGCTGAGGGAGGAGAAGCCAATCCAACCAACGCAACCACGCGTTATTCGCACTGCTCGTTCAGCCCCCCATTTCACCACGCAGCATCATGTCCACCCAACACCGGATGCATGCAATAAAGAGCGCGGCGATCAAGCGACCGAAAACGCGCGCTCTCCGCAACACGGGTAGGTGAAGGTCTCGATTGTCAAGACGCTCACGAAGTGCGGGTTTGGGGTTCACCATGGTAAGGCGAGAGCCCCCAGAAAATTGGGTGGTGGGGTGCGAAACGAGTAGAGGAAAGGGGGCCACTCACGATATCGGCTTTCAGTTTCCCGCAATTTATGCATATAGACTCCAGGATCTTCTTCACTTTTATGATAAAGCCTGAAAAAAGAAGTTTAACAGAATCCCGACAGGGGTACTTTTGCCACTCACCTGGATGAAATACAGGTCTCGCCAACTCAATATGCCCAAAATGCCCCGGACACTCCGACATCCCTTCACCACACGTCTGGCACTTGAAGTTCCGATCCACTGTACCCATGCGTGGGTCCACCAGTCCACCAATTTTGGGCTTGTGAGTCACTTCATCGATGATATCGGGGTGTTCTATTTTCACAACAGAGTAGGCTTTCTGGAGACGCGAGTAGGTGAGTATCCGGAACTCGTAACTCACAGCAACCACGTACAATCTCCTCTGGTGAAAGGATACCAAACTGAACCTCCCTCACCCTGCGGATGGGGGCAGAAGAAAACGCGAACTGGTGACCAAGCATGATGGCAAGTCGGAGGCCGCAGAGTGATTAAAAAGGCGGAAAACGACGAGAAAATAGTCGAAAAAGACGAATTAGGATGTGCCGCGGTGATTCCAAGAGATTTTGGGAAAGATGTGGGGATTTTCAGCGCCCTTTTGACCGATGATGAACACGCCCTTGCCGCTGAAAAAGTAATAAAACGAGAGAAAAATGAGACAAAAGTGGTATCCACGAGCAGAGCGCGTAGAGTAGGCCTAATCCCCTACAAATGGAGAGAATTTGGCGTCCGGTCAGGCGAGAGCTCGTCGGCAGAGACAGTGGCAGTGATGGTTGAAGGCCAACCAAACGATGACCAAGTTTGCGGCTCCGCTCCAATCCAACGGCGACTCATGTTTACGCCTATTTACCTCCGTCTGACTACACTCTTGGCGCAGTGACTCTCTTTCCGGTTCTATACCCTTCCTTCGCTTTCAGATCATGTCAGGCATTAGTAGCTGGCTGTGGGGGACGTCTCAGCTCGATGATGCCGTAGGTGAGCATGCCCGTTTGCTCTGGTCGCCTTCCTTTACTCAGTGCATCAGACAAGGCGACGTCAGAACTACTGCCATCTGGGGCGGAAGACATTGCACTCAATCTCGAGATATGCGACCAGATAAGGTCCAAGTCGGTCCCAGCGAAGGACGCTATGCGTGCGCTAAAACGGCGATTGAATCACAAGAATCCTAATGTTCAGCTGTTAGCGCTGGGGGTGCGTAATTATCACTGTACGCGTGTTACTGGCTGATGCCTCTGTAGTTGACCGACGTTTGTATCAAGAATGGTGGCGACCATTTCCTGATCGAAGTAGCATCCAGAGAATTTATCGATAATCTCGTCTCAATACTCAAAATGCCAGCACTCAATCCCGAAGTCAAAAGCACCATCTTAAGGCTTATTCAAAACTGGAGTGTAGCATTTGAAGGAAAGCCGTCGTTGTTATATGTTACTCAAGTGTATAAGACTTTGAACATGGAAGGTGCGTCAAGAGTTCTGCAGCTAGTCTCGCATGCTCATTGATATCCTCAGGATTTACTTTCCCGCCCAAGGACCTTACCGTCACCAATTCAGCCATGGTTGACACCCAGACAGCCCCAGAATGGATTGATTCTGATGTCTGCCTACGTTGTCGGGACCCGTTCACGTTTACAAACCGCAAGCATCACTGCCGGAACTGTGGTCAAGTCTTCGACCAGAAATGTTCCTCCAAATCAGTTCCCCTACCTCATTTCGGTATTGCTCAGGACGTGCGCGTATGTGACAGCTGCTACAACAAGATACACAAGAAAGCCGAGAAGACGTGAGTCTGACTTTGTCTCATCCGACACATCCATTAACGCGTGACTCTAGGAACAAGACGCATCGACATTCCACGAGTCTTCATGGCAGTCGGCACCGCAGTGCGCGAGATCTTGCAGACACGGAGCTGCAACGAGCTATCCAACTGTCCCTTCAAGAAACAGGGTTGAATAGCGCCTCTCGACCGGGCTACGTTCCTTCTCCTACCTGGCAGTACTCAGAGCCTCCACTGGTCGACCGTACTACGCATCCCCGCCCACCCGTTATCGATGAAGAAAGTGATCCCGATTTGAAAGCCGCCATCGAAGCCAGCCTCCGTGAAGCATCCGCACCTAAACCCAGCGCCCCGATTGCAGTGGAGACGCCACGCTCAGAAGCCCCTTCTTCTGAATATGCAGGTCCTGGCTACTCACAGTCTTATCCTCCCGGCGTCGTCCCCCCTCATCCTTCTCTTCCAAAGCTACCTAATTATGACCTCGAACCTCTTGAGTCGGACGCTATTCTAACCTTCAGTCAAACGATTGACCAGGTACAAACCCAAGGCGGCAGAGATATTTCCAGGTATCCTGCGGTGAATGAGTTGTATGACAAGGCGAACAGTTTGAGGCCCAAACTGGCCATGAGCCTTGATGATGCAGGACGGAAAGAGGGCAAGTCGATCAATCTTTATGTATACGGTTCATTCCTGACATAACATAACGCACAGAAATGCTCGCGGATATGCACGACAAATTGTCACAAGCTGTCAAGCTTTACGATCAGTTACTGTCAGAACAAGTCGCTCATCCGCGTTGGCGATCCTCGCAGGCGTATCAGCAACCAGTTTCCAACTATAGCCAGCCGCAGCCTTTGACAAACGGATATTCCCAATGGCAGAGCCCATATCAAGTCGCATCAGCACCATCTCCCCAACCAGCCCCACCACCACCATCATCTTATTTCGCTCCTGCTCCCGCCCAACCAACCCCTGCACCGCCTCAGCAATACAGCTATGCAGAATCATCTCAGCAATACTTACAGCCCACGCAACCTGTGGAGCAGACAATTCAGAACACCTCTCCAATTTCGCAATACTACCAGCCCGAACCAGTCCCTATGACCCCTCCACAACAAGAAGCCCCGCCAATCTCTTATAGCACGTATCCCGTTCCCGAGAAACAAGCGTCACCAGAAACAACGTACCAGGTACCGCTTACCCCGGTTAACGTGGCTCCTGTGTCAGCCCCGCCGGCTTCACCGCCGACTCAATACACTCCTCCCGCTTTGACCCGACAAAACACCGTCTCTTCATATTCGGCACCTACTCCCCAGCCGTTGCCGTCGCGGAGTAATACTGTGTATCGGCAACCACCCCAGCAGCAGTACGCGCCGCCACCTCCATCTCTCCCCCAATTTCCGGTTGCTCCTACGTCAGCTCCTCAGGCGTTCTCGATGTACGAACCGTCAATACCTACGGGAGTGGTGCAGAGAGAGGAGCGGCAGGAGGCACTGTTGATTGATTTATAAGGTTTGGGACATCTAGTTTGTAGTTTTTATTGAACACGTATAATATTGCATTCATTCGACTCTAAAGTCCTCGTGATTTGTATTTGTAACTTCTGGCTGAGATCAGAGACTCGGGTAGCGTCGTCAGATTAAAAGTTGCTGCAGAGAAAATCTGTTTATGTTTCCATGCCTCGCTACAACCAGTCAACCCGGATGGGACACTGAACAGAGATAAAGCCTTCGCCGACCATGAGACTCAAGGAAAGACATAAGGATACACGCAAGTGTCGTATAATGCGTATTTCATGCTCGGTGAAAATGAATCGTGATGGAAAGGGCAGCAAAAAGGCGGAGTGGGAGAACAAGCACAGTGCATATTATGACGAAAGTCCCACGATTGGTCAATAGGTAGCGAGATCGGCATTAGGTAGTTTAGGTCATACAGGCCAAGGATCGTGACACCGTCATGTTGCTTGTAAAATAAACGAAAATAATGGAGGGAGACACGTAGGAATACTGTGAGGGAGAAATGGGAAGCGGCGGTGATCATCGGGAAAGAGAGCCGCCGCGGAACGGAAGTTATGATCACTCGTCTCCGATGATTTCCTCCGGCACCAAATCACACGGTCATGATTGGTCACGGTAGGAATCGGGTCATTATATAATCCCCCCGCTCCCCTCAAAAACTTTCTCCAGCTGTCTTTATTCCAAACCACATTCGTGTCAGACTCGTCGTCCCCTTCACTGTTGCATATTCCCTTCTTTTTCGCCCTTATATCCCTTATCGACAATGCCTTTTGCTCCTGGTGTGTTCGCTCCATGGCGAGATGAAATAGGCGGGGTACTGACGTAGCGCGGGGTTGTAGGTGACGCTTCCAAGGGTGCTGGTCTCTTCAAGACACGGTGCGCCCAGTGTCATACCGTTGCCGCTGGTGAAGCCCACAAAGTCGGACCCAACTTGCACGGGTGCGTCTCTAATAATCGCCCGCTCGACGTTAACACTAATGAACGCCATCATCATCATCGTTCAGAATTTTCGGTCGCAAGTCTGGACAGGCGGATGGATACTCGTACACTGCTGCCAACGTGAACAAGGGCGTTGAGTGGAGTGAACAGACCCTCTTCGAGTACCTCGAAAACCCCAAAAAGGTGCGTACACCGCTCAGTGGGATGCTACGTAGGCTGACTGCCCTGCTTGCAGTACATTCCTGGAACCAAGATGGCCTTCGCTGGCTTGAAGAAGGACAAGGACAGGAATGACCTCGTCACATACCTTAAGGATTCTGTACGTCTCTTGCTCGTCGTCGTCGTCAGACGCCTCACACTTTCCGTCCTGCAGTGCGCATAGATGGATACGATTATTTTATGATGGGTTGGACTTTTACATGCCCTAATGACATTCCGATATTCATTGGACAGACCCACCCGCTGTCTGGTCTTATTTTATACATAGATGACCATAACAATGTCTGGTGTCTGGTCCCAACAACCCCCCTCATCTGCAATAGATTTATTATCACTTATACATGCGCAGTGGCAGAATGAACCAAGGATATACTGACGTCTGGTCTGACGTAGTGTTAATCCCATGAACCACCCGATATGGGCAGGCACTTCTCTTCCTCTTCCCACCATGTTAGCGCGTTCAACGACGTGTCCTGCGTCGGGGACCGTGTCAAGGTCGAGCACGGCGCGTCCAGTGTGCCATTCGTACCGTAATCGTCCAATGACAGGACAGAGCCGGCCGTGGACTGCCCAGTCGAGGCCAGCAACTGCCCGCCCTCAAACTGCTGCTTCCACCCGACACGATGCCAGCTACGTGATTGCCCTTCTCGAAGGCAGAGGAATATCTCGCGAAGTCGGAATGGCTGCTCTTGATAAGGATACTGGCCGTGTTATGCTTGTGCAGGTCAGCAGGCCCCAACAACGTCCTTTGCTAGCACTTGAACTCCCGTCTTCCAGCTTGCAGACTGCCAAACATATGTCAAGACTCTCCACCAGATGCATCTGCATAACCCGTGTCTCATTCTTGTGCCCGATACGTTCCTGTCGGCGTCGGACGCGTCCTTGCTGCCCTCCCGAAAGCGCGCGCCTGCTACGTCCCTCCTAGTCGAGTTCATACGTGAAGAATTCCCAAGCGTGCCGCTGGAGCCCATAGGAAGGAAGTATTGGAACGAGTTGAGCGGTAGGTCTCTTGAATTTCCCTGCCCACGTCCCATTTGATCTCGTTGTGTAGGAATGCAGTTCATCGACCAATTATGCGTGGAAGACGACGAGCGGGCAGGTACTCTAATGGCCGTGCGCGACAAGTAAGTGCATATATGCGCTCGTTTTCCATGTTCTACTCATTCGTGCTAGATATTTTGCATTATCCGCTACCTCCGCTTTGTTCAAACACGCTGAAGCAAAACTGAACACCAGATTCGCTGCTGGGTCCCTCCTCATTCGCTATGTTCCCGTCGATGGAACTATGATGATCGATCCTGAAACAGTCAGGAATCTTGAATTGGTGGGAAACATGTCGAACAAGAAATTGCCTCATTCTCTTTTTGGGTGCGTGAGTGTTCTTTTGGAGTCTGCGATGAACTGACGCTAGTAAAGAACTGTCAATCATACCTTCACCTCCATGGCGTCCCGTTTACTACGCGTCAATCTTCTGTCTCCAATCACAGGTACGTTTGTTGACCACAAGAACAAGCTTCGATCTAATCAATGTCTCTAGGGCAAAGTGCTATTGAAGCACGACTAGATGTTGTCGAAGGTATGTAAATGTCTCTCGGCGCGAAGCGTGTAACCGAGCGCTGGTTATAGAATTCGTCAAAAGCGAAGATACCTTCACCAACGTGAAGACTGCTCTAAAGCCAATGAACAAAATGGATTTCGACAAGCTGATAGTCTCTGTAGTGATCTGGTTTATATCGTTGGGAAATGATCTGATTTGTCTCTTGGTAGCTCGCTTCATCTGAAACGAAGCCCACTACCACGGCCCAGGGAGCGTCTACCCGTGTATCGCAAATGCTGAATCTGCGGAACATTGTCAAGTGCATTCCTCAGCTCCAGGAAGCTCTGGCTGGATGTAAATCTCATTTACTTGGAATTGTCTGTAACGTGTGTGCTTCTTTTCGTTCCCATCACATATGTTAGCTGCCGGACTAAGGGACATTCTCTCAGATGGTCTCGGACGAACGTATTGCTAACATTGAACGCTTAATTACCAAGAGCTTGAACGAAGATACATTGCCTTCCAAGGTTCACTATCCGTATTTATATAAAAATTAATTGTCCTGATGACATATCTTCAGCATGGCATCGGTGCTGTCAATGCTCGCGTCTACGCCGTGAAGGTTGAGCATTTTTCTATCATATGTATACAGATTCTGAGCGGCTCCCGTTAGGCAAACTATAATCGCCTGCTAGACGTCGCTCGCGAAACGTATAAGGAAAATGTCGGCGACATATATGCCCTCAACACCACTTTGTCAGAGCAGCACGATCTACCGCTGACTCTCATCTATCACGATACCGGCTTTGTATTCTCGTTGAAAAAGTCCGATGTGATTGAAGAGTTGCCGAAGGGGTTTATCAATGCGTCACTGAAGAAGGGGAGGTGGCAGTTCTCTTCTATGGAGTTGGTAGGGACTTTTTTTCACATGCCGTGCTTTTCTCACCATTCTAACAGAAAAAGATGAATGCGAGGATGAAAGATGCTTTAGACGAGACGTTGATTCTGAGCGATAAGTGAGTTCGAGGATTTCATGACTACGAGAAGTACTGAGGTAATTGGTTTGCAGGATTATTCAGGACCTCGTTGCTGACATTCTTGTCGACGTAGGAGCTTTGTATAAGGCGTCAGAAGCGGTGAGTTCATCGCTTTTCTTATCAGACACGTCCTGAAAACGAACAAGATTGCACTGGTGGATATGCTATTGTCATTCGCTCATGTGTCTATCAGTAAGTCCAGGAGCTTTCATAGCGGTATATTCTTACTGACGTATTATATCCTTACCAGTGCGCAACTATGGTACTCATGGCGTAATTCTCATGTCACTAACTTATTTAACCATCTCCAGTCCGACCAGAATTCACGGGTACGCTCGCTGTCAAGGCAGGGAAGCATCCTATTCTTGAGACTCTACGCACGATGGGCACACTCGTACCGAACGACGTATACTGCGACGATTCTTCTTCTTTCCAAATCGTTCAGGGACCAAAGTAAGTATAGCTCATTAAAAACACGCGGCTACAACTAACCTTGAAGCATCTTGTAGCATGTCCGGTATATACTTTTGTTGATTGATGATGCATTCATCTGACAGCCACATCCTTCAGGCAAAAGTACTTATCTACGTCAAGTGGGGTTATTGACTGTGATGGCTATGTGCGGATGTTTTGTACCGGCAGAGTACGCAAGTTTTAGGTAAGAAACATCCAGCAATTAGTCTCAATAATGCCGACGTTCATCAAGTATCCATCAGGATACACGACGCCCTTCTCACCAGGCTGTCAAATGACGATGACATGGAGAAAAGCCTCAGCACATTCGCTAGCGAGATGGCGACGTCTGCAATGATTCTCGGTATGTCTCAATGGCGCTTCGTCCTTAGATGATATGTATTACTCGCACAGGTCTAGCCACTCCGAGCACTCTCATCCTCATCGATGAGCTTGGAAGGGGGACTTCTCCTAGAGAAGGCGTGGGTATATCGCATGCTATTGCAGAAGCTTTGATGGAACACAAGGTTGTTGTCACGTTTCTCTCGAAGCGAAACCTGATCTAACCTGACTTTTCCAGTCCTTTGTCTTCTTTGCGACGTAAAAACTAATGTATACCGGACGCTTGATCACTCACGTACTGGTATTCTTTTCCAGGCACTTTAACGAGCTGAGCACTACGCTATCTCGTAAACCTTCCGTCGTCAAGTAAGTCTGATCTTGGTTGTTTTCTTTTCCAATTTAATCGGTCTTTCAGTCTGCACCTGTCTGTCCAGGTGAGATTTGTTTGATCCTACCTTAGGTTCAATTCATGTATCTCTGTCAGAAATCGCGTCCATCTGAGTCCAACTTTGGGATGACTTTTCAATACAAGTACGCTCGATGCTTATTGACCGTGTTCCGTTCCTAACACTGCAGCTTATAAGGATCGTCGATGGTGCTCCTGACGACACGTCGCATTACGGCACGTTCAAGAGAAATCGACTTGCAATTGACTCAACCTATTAACCTCGTGATGATGTAGGGCTTGAGCTCGCTCGACTTGCCGACCTACCAAGCGATGTACTCACAGAGGCTAAAAGAGTCTCTTCCAGCCTCTCTGCTTTACACGCACGTAATGAAGAGGATAGCGAGAGTACGCAGATTACTACGAGACGAAAGGCACTGTTACGGGTGAGCCACTTCTTGGGACGCTGGACGCTGGTCGTTTATTGAACTCCGGCTATTGTAGCTAAGAACGCAATTGAAACAAGCGCTAGATCACTCTATGCTTCCTGACGAAGAGCTACTGACATACATCGGGCGGTTTCAGAGAGATATCACTAGGGCTTTCTTGTATGGTAAGTGAGCGTACGCGAATGGAAGAATCAGGCAGGAGAAGTACATCCTTCATTTTAAATTCGTTGAGAGGTTTTCTCGGGCTTGGTGCGTACTGCGCCTCCTTCATATTTATTGTCCATGCTGTCCTTTTTCAATGAGTTTGAAAATAAATGTTCCAAGCTCTTGAAAATCCAGCCAAGCTGTCAGAATAATGAAGCGGGCATATCAGTTGTCACTTGCTAAAGGGACTTTACTGGATGCTGCTGACACGTCCATGAAGCCCTCGAGATCCATCCCACCCACGTAGAAAGAAGTTCATCGGTGAACAATTCAACAGGCAGCAAGGCAGCTGAATGGTACGTGGTCCTGTTACTGTGGCATATCAATGGTCGCGTTAGCAACTGGGAAATGTAGCGTCATTCCTCCGACACCAGTGGCACAATATGAGATGACATTGTCCATAAACAGAATAACGATTGTTGATAATGCATGTTAAACTTTGCCACTGATGACGCCCATGATGAGCGTAGAATAAAAGACCCACTGCCTTTGCAGTTGTCGCCGCTATCGTCTCGCACCATGTCGCGTACTACCTCTGCCTCGTCGATACACGCAACATCCCCGTCCCCCATCCCCACTATTCCAGATGAGAATGATGAACACACTCTAACAGCGTTCGGCGACATCTCTCTTTCTGATGACTGCTTCATCCCAGGCATTGCCTCAGACATTTCACCAACGAAAAAGGACTCCTTGAAACGTCCAAAAAAGCCCGCCGCTCTCCGTCCTCGCCCTTCTGTTCTATCTAACAGACCTCCCCCACCCTTGATGGCCAAGGCATTGAGAAGCCCAACCGAACATGTATGTCCTTACCGTCTCAATGCCACTCGCTTAACCCTGACCCCGTTCTCAGCAACGACTCATCAAAGCCGCTCTCGCAGAGCCCAAAGTCAACTTTAAAACCCTCATCGACAGCGTCCGTCTCACAGAGGAGAAGATATCCCAGAAAAGCCCGAAAAAGAAGGGGATACCATCGCCCATTGCAATCTTTAAACGCGGCGCCGCATCGTCTCCACCACCGTCACCTTGGGCGCCGGTCACATCGCCCAGAACACCCAAGCCTGTAACGCCCCGGACGCCGAAGCCTCCCAGTAGCCCCCAGTCACCCAAACCATGGCGCGGAAATTCGCCTTTACCGAAAAGGCCGCCCCTCCCGACATGGGATCTTGTGTATCCTGAATTGGCGGACGACAAAGAGGAGAACGAGGAGGAAAAGCACCAGGACCAGTCGCAGCAAAAGAAATCCGCCTAGCTTGAGCACGTCCGGGTAGTAGGCCAAATAGATTCCTAGAGTACTATACCCTATAATTGCCGTTTTAAAAGTATTTCCGGTCCATTTGGACCTGCGCATTTTCTTATATAATCCCGACTGCTTGCCTGTCAAGAGATAAGAGTCTGCCTAGGGGAGACTAGCATTTTCTTGCTTTCGCCACGCAATATAAATACCAAATGAATGCGTCTACTATCCGCGAATACCTTGAGGTGTTTAGTTTGGACAAAAGCCTTGAAGCCGATGCTTTCTGTGTTTTGGAATGGTTATCTTATGCTCGAAAAGTTACTCAGAGAGTATTTGAGAATTCTCAGAGTTGGTGTTGGCGAGAGAGATCTCTGCCAGGCCGATCATACTATCGATGCCGACTTAGCCGTCGGCACGTTCCAGGGTCTCATCTTTACACTTAGCTTCCACTTGCTCTACCCTATGCTCAATCTGATATAATCATAAACCCCAGAAAACATGCGTTCACCTCCCTTTCCACCCCCTCGCCTTAGTCGCTTCGGACCTAGGCTGACTTTTCATCTTCGCTCAGGCTGGCTTGCCTTGAGGCTTCGGCTGGATTCTGAAACGCTCTTTACTCGCAGTAGCACAGAATAGTGCGCAGCTCATGATCTTCTGGGCATCTAGATGTATTTTTCAAAAGCATCTCCCGCCGGTTCTTCGCACCGTCTGCTCTTTGAAAGTCTTTGAACTAATGGAGTAGCTCAACTCAGAGTCTTCCTGACTATCGGATGTGGAATTCTTCGCACAACTGTTTCCTATGACTATCCTAAAGCATGCTGCTTCTCTTACAACAGTGACGAGCTTCGCTTGTCTCTCCTAGATATGATACTTCTCCGTAACTAGGTTAATGGCCTCGAGTAGATCAAACTAGCAAAGAGGGGTATCATAACTTTGGGAGAAGTAGAAGGACGGTGAAGAGAGATGAAGAAGAATTCTATGCGTAGGGCAAACAAGCCCACGATACCGTAACTGCTCCTTTGTCTCAAGTTAGCCCAGGCATTTCTCCTACAAATCCCGGAAGGAAGGAAGGATATTTTATTAGTCGTCGGTGATCCTGAACAGAACCGTAACGACGTCCGTACGGAGTCCACCGAAACTAGTAGGGGGCCCTTGGATCATGATGGCCGCCGATTACCCGTTGACAGAGACTTATCTGTTCCAGAACGTGACGACGCCTCAAAGCATGATTTACAAAGGGTGTACTACAACATGGCGTCCCCTGGATGGCGGATTCTCTCGGTTTTGTCTCATCTACAATAAAGCAAGAAGGGGCACCTCTCATTTTTGCTTGGACTTGTGGCTCATATCCTCTCGTAAATAGTGCGATATTGTAAAGGGCTACGGAAAGCGGGCCCCAAATCTCCTCACGATCGCGAGGAGTCTGCTATGCTCGCGATTCGCGATCTCCTTGTTGTTTTTGCTTCCGGCAATCGCATTCCTCGTTTCTGTCTCAGCATCGTTTCAGATAAGTACGTGAAGTTTACTGCCATTACTGGAAGTCGACATTCCTATCTTTACGAATCGCTCGAATCAAGTTCGATCATACACTGTTCGGTGGGGGCACGCCGAGCTGTATAGATATGCGTCTGTCGCGCTGACGTAGATATCAGGAGAGCCCGGCTGTCGCCAAGTCTCGAACTCCCCTTAGCTACGTACTGTCTGCACCTCTACAGGCCCATTTGGTGTTCATGAAATCCTCCCTTTTTGAGGCACGTTTCAAGAATCCGTGACGCCACCGGACTCGTGAATTCAAACACCAAAATCAGCCAAAGTAAGGTTGTGCAGAGTGGAAAACTTACTTGGGTCGCTCATGATCACGGAGAAATCAACATAAATAACTCTGTTGACTGACTCGACACTCAATCGCCGGTACGATAAACAGAGCCAAAAGTTCATCTCTATAGACGCGCATATTGAACCCGAAGACGCTTTGAATGGGGATCGCTGTCAATGGCAGGCACCGCTCGGCCGTTATGCGCGTAATTATTAAATATGTGAAGTGAAAGATTTGATAAAGAAGAGCCGCTGTTGAGGCTGGAGGATCTGGAGATCTGGCGTATAAATCTGTCAAGGGCGCGGCCCCACTCTTTATGACGTGTAGAAATAGAATCATCAGACCCTTCGCCCTGGAATGAGGTTCTTTTAACGAAAGGGAAGGGAATTTGGTGAGATCGTAGACTGGGATTCGCCGAGAAGTCCCAATACCTCCAGTAAGAACATTTTAGGTGAGGAAAAGCGCAGGTGGTGGGTTTAGGCAGTCACAGATCCAGCAGCTCAGTACCCGTATCCTGCATTTTGTTATCATGAATACAGGGTTCGCAATGGGTAAAGGCGTAGGTGGCGTTCCCAGCGATCCGATAGGCCGACGGGGCATCCATGTCCGCCAGCTACGAGGCTGGAAACGAATTGGAGAATTCGCGCGCCGGCCGGAGACGAATATCACAGTCTCGTTACTGTGCCCATCGAGCATTGAGACAACCATTGCGGCAAGGGGGCGAGTCGTCGGTCCCTGCCAAATTGAGCAACCAAGAACGAGGGGGGGAGGGGGCACAAGATCAGGGAGCTTTCGAGATAGAATTATCGACGTCTATGGCTTTCTTCTGAAGATAACAGATGGCCCAAGATAGCGAAGTCAGTGGTTGAGGTCCTGGGTGGCCATCCGTAGAAGTTCAAGATCGCAAAGACGTTGAATTATTAGCGCCAAAGAAATAGAGTTTGGTTAACTTGATATATCAGTCATCTCACACGAGTTGTCGGTAACGGTTGGGTGTTAGTTGTTGTACCGACGCGAAGTTCTAATCAGGAACTGTCTGAGTACCAAATCGAACTTTCAAGGCGACTCGGCCATCGCCGGAAACTCTCACCTACTGACTGCCATCATCACCAGGCAAGAACCCCTGCCCCGGGTTTTCATTGCTATTCGGAATGTCACCACTTTTGAAGCTACCGCTGGAGCTTCTTGAAGCAATCAGTAAAAATGTACGTACCTCTCCAAATACGAGTAAGGCATGGCGAAGGTCTAAAACCACCGTCTTTAGCACAGTGTTGATGATCTCAAAAATTTTCGGGCGTCTTGTAGACGGATAAGAGATGCCTCGGCTCGAATCATCTATTCTTGTCTCGCCATTGACGTGGTCGGTCAAGGATACCGGAAGACAATCGAAATGCTTCAGGCTCTGTCCAATGCACATGCTGCAGTCACGTACGTCCGTCATCTCAAGATAATATCATTGAACGAACAGTGTGACGTATACACAAAAGAATACACCGTTTTCGATATGAAGCATCGTCACGGGCGTCTGAATCATTCTCTGCCTTCGGAGACGGCGGCCTTCAATCGGACACTGCAAACCGCGTTGCCAAATGCGATCGCTGCGCTAAGCCGCCTGAAATCTCTAGCGTAAGTGGCAGTAGTTTTAGTCTTAGTCTTACGCTTCACTAGCAATCAGGATATACACCTGCGACGGAGACGCACAATGGGCTCTCGACCTCGTTATTAACTCTGCTGCTGGCCACATAGGCTTGGGCGAATTCTCCCATTTCGCATTAGGCGAGCAGGCAGACCTCCGACCATTTATCACTCAAGCTGTTACCAGCCTCAACAAATTCTCGTTGTCGTCTTATTGTATAAACCTTGATAGTGATTTGGTTCCAATCCTCGTCGAAATCATCGGTATGAACTATGCACTTTCTTCCCTGGAGCTCGACAATTCGGCCAGTCATGAATCCAGAGCATGTTTCAACACACTATTAACCGGAATACCAGTTGATGTTTCACTGCCGCTTGCGCGTCTTGTCTTGGGGGAATTTGATGTTATCATTGATGATAGGCTGATGATGCATTTTGGTTCTCTCACAGAGCTACATTTGGGGTCTCGCACTTCATTCAGCGGCTCGGACCTCTGGGCTGCTCTTCAGAACAACTCAATATTTCTGAAAAACATTTCCATTGGTAGTTCACATATATCCATTCGATTTATGGAGTACCTAAATTCATACTGTGGTCTGGAGGAGCTGGAATTTCAGCACCCTTCGTGTAACACCGTGGATGAATTCCCCTTGATCCAGGACGAGATTAAACTAGCTGACGAGCTGTTTTCTTCAATCATCCCAAAGCACTCCCCGTCTCTCCGTACGCTGATGGTGTTCTCGCATCTAGAATACCCATGGCAATTCTCTGCGGCTCGTTCTGCCAACCTTGCCCAATGCCGCGCCCTAGTCAAGCTCGGTGTGTGCGTGGAGCGAGGTATTCCTGATATGGTCGGCAGTGAAGAATCGCACAGCGATGAAGAGAACAGTGATGAAGAAGACATCGACGAAGAGGACAAGTATATCACAGGGGCAGATATTGCGACGAATATCCACAACATCGTTCGGGATGTGGTAAGCGCGTATTATTCGCTATCCTCATATATCTGATTTCATTCCACACAGGAGTCTCTCGTTCGCATGGCAGAAAACCTACCCTCGTTGGAAGGACTCTGGATTGCCATGGAAAACGTAACATCAGAGAGCATATGCGACAAGTACGTCGAAGAACCTGACGATCTCCCGGATCGTTATGCTGCTCTTCAATATGGATTGGAAAATGTTGTACCTGGACAACGGGAGCAACCCTTAAAGATATTTGTAGGAGACGATGTTTTCGTGGCAAAGGACGGTGCATGGACTCTACAAGCCGGCGGACCCTCGAGAGCTGAATGGGAAAAAAAGTTGCTCTTCTCTGCTCTACAAGAGTTAGGCTTTTTGAGTCGTAGGTGAATTCACACTAAGTAAAATGGATTACGAACATGGCACGCTGAAATCAATCGTTCCATAGAGTAATATATGAACATTGTGGCTGCATCTTACAAGATATACTTTTGTATTCTATCAACGGAAATACTGCTTATCCGTCAAGGGTTCGGGGAAACTTCACCGCTAACGTTTTTAATCAGGCCTCGCGTCCAGCAGCTTTTCAAATGAACGTTGTTATCGCTGGTGGCGATTTATGCCCTCTTTATCAACGATCAGCTGCAAGGTCAATATAAGAACGTCGTTCTTATAGAGCGGGACAGCGCAAATAACACGTCCCGTCACGTCAATTTCGGTCTGGCTCCATTTGTGCGGCTGCCGTGTGGCGAGGGCGCAGCCTGTTTCATTGTCTCTCATTTCCGACGTTCACCCAACAGGTATCACTCTCCGGTTTCTACGCGGCAACCCTCAGGCTCCGTGTAAGAGAAAAAGTGGACAAAGCTGCATGTTAGTGGAGCGTTGGAGCGCGTGTGTACACACGGCAAAATATGTAAGTAAAACGTGACTATAATATCCTAGGTTGTCCGGGGTTATGAAACGAACGAATAGTAAAAAGGTCCGAAAGTCTCTTCCCAGAATAAGCGAAATAATGCTTTTTTCAATATCGACTCGCCGCTCATGCGATGGAGAACTTTCCACTCCAGTTACCCGAATCACCCATCACTAAAGAAAACATCAACAGGGATGAAGAACGGACATTCGAAAGAGGAATACTCACGGACAACAACATAGTCATTGCCAATCGTGGCTGTCTCTGGAACCGTCACATTAGCGGCGCCAGAAAGAATAGAGAAGCCAGATGCAAGAGCAGCTGTAAGTCAGGTCAGTCACGAGTGGACAATTGTCCAATACAATAAAACGTACGAGTCTGGGTTTTCGATCCCTTCCTCAAGAAAATGGCACCTTGTTCATTTGTAATCTGGGCAGGCGCATTGGAAGTGTCCCTGAAGCCACAGAAAGTCTGAGAGACAGAACACAAACACGACGCGGAAGGGATATTACCATGTAACCGTGTAAGTCGAGCCAGAGACCCAAGTGTCGCCAGCATTGGGAGATGTTATATGCGGGACATAAACATCCAAGGCAGCAGCTTTAACGAGGGTAAGGACGGAGGAAAGGACGGCTGTGGTAGCGAACGAGGAGAACTTCATATTGGTGGGGGGAAAAATAAGGTAAGGAGTTTACTGGGGTTCTCCTTCTTGTGCCCGGCATTTTATACTGCGTGAAAGTTTTCTCGGTTCCCATCTTTAGCGGTCCGGGGAGAAGCTGGAAAACAGGGTCTGCACAGCCGCCGACGCTGAAATTGGAATGATGGTTCAAAATTATAGAATTCTTTATTTTCGCTCTTCTCCCATGAAACTACTTATGCCCGCGACAGATTAAAACTCTGATGTGCTGCGTGTCATACATTCTGACGGCCACAAACTGCGCTTTTTCGACCTCTTCTCTTCCGATGAGTGATAGGCTCGAATGCGATGTCGCCTTGAACATGGTGATTTCTGTATTTTCAATATCACAACTGGACTTTCATATTCAATGACGGTAACAAGGGCATGCGAACAACGACAACTTATTAATCACATCAGCATTGAGGGTAAACTGTACGTACGGTCGTCTCGTAAGATGTGAACGATGTCTTTCAGTTGATCGTCATCTCTCCTGTCTTGCTGCGAACCCAGTGATCTCACCGCTCTGGATTGCTTGCGTAAATTCACATATGGTCTTTCGAATATTGCATGCCTAATGATATGACTGCATTTGATGCCATCTGTTGACCATTCCCCTAGAATTAAAAAAAGTACTCGCCTGTGTTCGATGGGAAAATGAAGGCTCTGTGCTTGACAACAAGCACGCGTAGATGGCTCAGCACTGCAGGTCCAGGCGTCTAGTTTCATTCCAATGACGGGACCTGGTTCCACTGTGGTGCTAACAATGCTTCTAATCCCATTTACCCGCGCGGTGATCTCCAATTTCTGCGGATTATACCCTTCAGATTGGAGCCATGATCGTCGACCTGGGCCTGCCAAGTTTTCAAATACATTCTCGCAGACGCCACTACGAACCGTCGGACGATGGAGTACTAGCGGGTGCCGGATCGATAGCACGTCACGCTGACTTTCAAGCTGCTGTGCGCAGCTCCATAAAGCACCTTCTAAGATCTTTTTACTTCATCAATCTCTGACCGGTGGACTGGATGGTCGAAATGGTCACACTGCTGCCCGCGTGGTCAATCAGCTTCGACAGAGAAAGTGTTCTTTGTTCTAAGTAATATGTGTGTACGTAACCTCTCCAGGGATAGGAGTACCTGTAGTTATGAATTATGATAGCATTTATCAATATTTCCGAGCACCCTCCATTCTAGCAGCAACGGCCCACGTTGTAGGGTTGTGTAGGTCCATATTTATCCAATGCGCTAGCAAGCGCTCTTGGACCCCTAGTCATCCTTGGCTAACAAATGCGACATAGGTAGGACAACACACACGATTCCCCGTTTAAATATAGTACAAACTGCAGTAGGAGACAAGACATAAATATTACTATACGTATCATCAAGAATAGATCATGTTCTTTGTTCCTCCGGCTGATATTGGAACTGGTAGACACATGCCGCATATTCCCCTTGTGGATTGTCAAAAGCATGTTCTTCGGGCACATGAGCCTTAGGCTTATGGTTACCAATCAATTGCGGTCGTGAGATAAGCGATGAGATCATGACTTACCGTGATAACAATGAGGTTATCCTGCTCCATCGACACTGCTTCAACATTGCCGCAAAGAGCCGCTGTGGTTTCAACTACACCGTGAACAGGCCTTGTTTCGACATGCCAGCTGTATTCGCCATCCTGACGTTGGTGAGAACTACGTTCCATCACCTTCGTAGAATGCTCTGTAAAATCTTGAAGAGTAAACTTGTCGCGAGAGGCGTGCACTGAAAGCAGCTTGGACCCATTCAGGACGTGCATGATGCCCTCCTTCGCTTGCCAGCATTTCTGAGATCCGAGAGTAGAGAAAGGCAGCGCAGAGCCTCCGACATGATCGTTCCGCGTTATGACAAACACAACGTCCGGCTTGCTAGCCCATTTGTAAAAGGAGAATTTTATACCGATGGGCTGTCGATGAGGATCAGCATAGAAGTCGCCATTCCATGCAGTACCCTTAGGGGGTTTGACATAATAAGGACCTTTGATAACCGGATGAGAGTAATACGCAGGCGCCATAAATTGGCTAAAGTCAATATCTTGATTGGCCGCACCTGTCGGAAGAGCAACGTTAGGGACGAATGTGGCTTTCTCGACAATCGACTTGTAATCATTGTTGCCGTTCTTGTACGCCAGGAGAAAATCCCGGATTATTGGCAGCTCCGCCTCGAGACGGTAGCATTCATAGCGAGGTATCGCCGTTCCACTCCAGTTCACCTCGTCGCGTGCCTTGAGAGTTACGACATATAGCTCTGGACTCCACAGATGGCCGCTCCTGTTGTCGACTTCATGCTTGTCCAAGATGACTGCAACATCGACAGACAAAAACTGGAAGGACATGGGCATACCAGGATAGGCGTCGTCGTGAGATTCATGGAACTGGTGGGGCTAATTCGAATGAAAATCAGAATATCACACGACATCGAGAAATAACACTCACATAAACCGTCCGAGTTGTCTGCCAATCGTAGAACACAATTGGCGAATCGAAAATGTGCCCAGCTTTGAAGCAACACACGCCAACAACAGCCCCAAAGACACGAAGCGTGATGTCGCCAGACATCGACCAAACACATCCTAGTGCATGAGACGATCTCAGCTTAACCGCATGGTTACGGTCTCCCGAGTAATGGTCATCGGTAAGCTTGTAGAAATGCAGCCGCGGCGATACATTATTGCGCCTGTAAATTCAAAATAGAGTAACTTCCCAAAATGCGTGCAGCGAGGAAACCGACATTTCTAGTAGGACAACGACATTGGCGCGTCTGTCTATAGAGACCTCTCGAATTGGAAAGTTGAAGTCAAGTGTATATTCGTCCAAAGAACTAGTTTGCCGAGGCGGAAGGCGCGTAGAGGGCAAGCGAGATAGAAGGAGCCTCCACCGTGAGCCATTTCCCCATGCATGATACAGATATCCATCGCAATGACCTACGACCGACTTGGCATGTCCAGGCCAACGAAAAAACCTGGTTTCCAGTTTCCTCGAATGATACACCGGTCGCACAGAGGTCCTGTTCCATACCAATTGCGACCACCGAACGCTATAATCCAAAGCTCGCAATAGCAGATAAAACATGTTAGGCGGGGTCCTGAGCCCTCCGTACACCATACCTATCATCCTCAGAAAAGCAACCACGTCTTCGAACGTTAACGGGCAGGTACCAAAGCGGGGAAGGACTCTGCCGTTAAGGACTTTCTCAACGGCATTCCAGCACTGTTAAAGCAGTTTAGAAGAAATCGTGACGCTTAGAGCATTATGTCTGTGGACTCACGCTCTCTAGTTCGAAAATATCATTGGGCACGTTGACTACCCCGTTAAGCCTATAGCGGTGCAGACAAAGAGGGCGCACAATGAGGAGTCCAGTCTGGCACGAGATGGTCGCCGGCATCGTCAAAGCCTTTGTTTGACGCCGTGAAGTACCTGAGCTGGGTCCAGGATCATAAGTATCTCGTTGCGGTTTTATAGGGCCCTGCTTTGACTCCGTCTCCAAGGCAATGAATGCGCGCGAACAAAACAAGCATCCTCGAAAGCTTCAAGGCTCCGAGTTAGCAACAATAACCACGTTTCTAGGCGACGACGCGTTTGTGGGAAGCAGGAACAATGTCTTCGCCCACAGAGGACAATTATCTTTTGTCTGAAGCTAGCGATGTTTCGCCAGAAAATGCAACAAGGGTAGCCTAAATTCAGGAGGCAACCAGTCTGCTGAGTATGAAGAACGAATACAAGGTCGGCACGGAAAAGAGGGCGTGGGAAAATCACGACCCCGGGCTGCTTTTTGATATGATGGGAAGAGATGGTTGGGTAACTCCTGATCATGCTCGTGTGTGGACTATGCAAGGATGAGCGACCGCTTGCCGATACCTTACTGCATAAAAGAAGAGTATCTTCATTTCACTATACAGAAATAAGATCTTAGTCTCCAGGGACTGACCATCGAATGCCATCAAGGGCATCTAGTGTATTGATGCCTGCTAATGTCTCTTTTCCCAGGTCAGAACCAAAATCCTTATCACTCATTCGCACGCTTTCAAACTGGACAAATCAACAGTACACACCTCTAATACGACCACTTCGTGGACATCATCACCGCCCTCTGTCGCCAGTGATGGCGGATGGTTAGGCGTTTTCTCACCGTCGCTTTGGACGTCCCATCGCAACGAAACCGATGACACGATCGTACTATCGCTACCTCCGAATATCAGCGCTCTGAAATTCAACGTCGCTAGTAGGGTATTAGAATATCTAATGACGCGCGTGAGAACCAGCCACCTAAAAGCCAGATAGCTTACAGTTTGCCAGCAGTCAAAAAACTGGAGATGAGGGGAGATTAGACTGTGTGCCGCAGGTAGAACGGTGGCGCTCACCAAATGAAATGGAAATTATATTGACTGAATGTCAGCCACAGGATCAATTGCAGAATCACAACAAGCGACGTGATAAGGCCCGTCTCGATGGTATACCGTATAAGTTTCGTGACCACTTTGATCGTCGAGCGGATCTTCGAATGTGCCCTGGCCCTCCACAGCTGTTGAATTTCAGGGTTAACAGATGCCCTAGGGTCTTAGGAGAAGTTGTAATTACGACGCAGACAATTGAAGCTGTAATCATGAGATCACAGGCGGCACTACTTACGAGCCACAGCTGTAGACGCGTAAGTCATAAGATCACAAGCGGATGACTTGGCTACACAGCACTGACACTGATCATGGGGCTTTCACTGCGTAGATCCTGGATTACTCCCTTTCGACTAACAGCCTACAAGCTCATTAGTCAACGATTGTTATAAGTAATACGGCACCCAATACGATCTCACCGCAATTCCGACATAGAACGCCACAGTGCATTGCATGACAGCAATCTAGAACACCTTTTGAGTACAAAAGGATACCGATGCAATAGAGCAAAAAACGTACACACTCAATTATAATGCACGTCCAGTAATTCCTGGTAAGTTCCCAAATACGCCATACATAGAAACTCTGAGCCATTAAAGCGACTAATGTAAACGGATGTCAGAAAACCCGTTTGTAATTCCGATAAACATGGACTGACTGAAGCCATTCAAAGGCGTAAGAGGCTTCCAGGACCAATCGATGTCATATAAGGCATCGGTGTTGCCCCAGTCCTTACTGAAGGTATTCCAGGCCGCAATATTGGAAAATGCAGCAAACGTTGTCTCGACCACAAACAAAAGCCACACTAGTACCCTTTGTCAGTCGTGAAGAAGTCCTAGAGGAGATGCAAGGTACCAAATATCTTGACCCCTCTTCGATCATTGCATTGGAGGTAATAGAGGTCTACGATGATGATGTTAGATTAAACGAGCTTGAAGGAATCACCAACGTACAGAACTGCACAAGAAGAACACCATACAAGCAAGACCCCCACATATAACCTAACAGCTGCGATTCTGCATTAGTTTGCAGCCAAAGAATATCTCCTTGCGACACACCACCGGTCCTGCTCTGCAAAGTCATTGTGAGTAACTTATGATTGGCATCAGTAAACCTGCTCACAAAAGACGGACGTTCATGCTTGAAGTCTCTACGGGGGCCATAGCGCGGAAGCTGAGAAGAAAACGTCGCACTGCATCTATTAGCAGCGGTGCTGTATTTCAGTAGCCGCTCTGAGTCTTCGATGCGGCAAGACTCCATAGCAAGCGAGACTAGTCGGCGATACCGTGATGTATCCCGTGATTCTTCCGAGTGCTAATATGGTTCAATGGTGCGGTAGTACTGGCGCATACAGCTTGAGCCTGACGCTTCGCTTGGAGACGGAACGCTCGGAAGAACGGTACAAGGAACGTGGATAACAGCCCTGTTTCCGGAATGTGGAGCTTGTTGTGTGTGTGAACAACTCTGTACGAGTGCTGAGCGCTGAGTGTAGACCTTGAAGCTTGAGTCCTTCATTAGGTCCTTCCCACAGGGCGAATAAAGAGAAGACTGGATATCAGTCCAGTCCGTTACTCGACAGGCGACGACCTGGAGTACCGTTGTGGGTCATGCGTCCGCGAGAAGAGAATCTGCGGCCCTTTGTTCGGGTCGGGACCCAAGTATGAATCTGTATGATTTCTGGATTTTGATGATCTTCCTCAGTCTTCGATATGATACGAAAGGGAACGAAGTACGCACTGGTCCATTTTATATCACCTCTCGCCAGGACTTCCGTACACAGTTATCTTGTAAATTATCTTGAGGGCACCGTGGTTGATAAATATTGAGAGTATGGATACACGTGTTAATAATAGTCGCGCGTACTGAAAATAAATAAATAAATAAGATATTATTATTATTAAAATTTGAATTTCTAACCTTTTCTAACTTGCTTCCATCGACTTCTAAGCTCATGTACTGCTGGTGTTCGTTAATTCAATATTCAATGACTGAGCTTTATTTCTGTGCGCTCTACGCGTTTTAGTACCGTCAGCTCTGGACGCCGCACCATCTTTCCAATGAAAACCTGGTATTACCACTGTTCTACGCTCGACCTACCTAACAGTTACCGCGCTACTCCAACTCGTCGGATCGGAGACTCTTCTTCGGTCTTCAACTTTTCTTCGTCACTTCCAAGCCCATACAGGTCCATACGATACGAAATGGAATTTCGATCAGGGCTTCCATGACTGATGAGGTCATATTTAATTCTCCCTCTCTAGCGACCTGCGCTTCGATTTCTAGGTCTGCTTTCGTGAAAAAAACTGTCTGAAAAGGGCCTGTATCTATGCTGTTATTCTTTCAAATAGAGTTGAGAATCTTCAGAACGACTGCTGCTTTCAAGTTCCCCCAAGTGAAAAGTCGGGATTAAATCATCGTGTTCGAGGTCTCAGACTTGGTGAAAGCAAGTCGGACACATTGTGATAGACTGCTCTACGATTTCAACAGCCTACCGGGGGGATGAAGGTCTGCATTCCTCGGTATTATGGAGACAGATGGCTTGACACCGTCGCCTCATAGCTCCGCCTTGTCAAAGAGGTAATCAACGACATGTTCCATTTCTTTAGGGATTCCGAAGTAACTTGTAGAGCCCTGTGGTCTTACATCAGAATACTTTCAAATGGATAGGCATTATTATTTACTTACGTAGAGAGCTTAAAGGTAAATTGGAGTGACAACAATATTGTTCGATTCATCTCAGTTTCAATCGGATATCTATTCTAGAAAGACTCCGCTTCGACGCGAGTCTCAAAAACTTGCCGTTCGTTAACAACCTTCGTCAACAACTCCCAAATGGCACCCGCAGAAATCTTGGACCTTTACGATCTTGCTCTCTTGTTCAATTATGAGCGCGGATCTTCTGAACCTCGTTATCGTTATACCAAGCTACGTGAAGTAGCTAGAGACAATGAGAGTTTCCAGACAGTCCGCCTTCTGAATACTGCTTGGGCAGCCAGACCCAGTCCAAAGGTCGCTTTTGCATTCGACACCATCCCTCCGAAAGATAATCTCGACGAACCGGACCTACCAACTAACATGTTACCCACCCCTATACCTCTCAATCTCACCCATCTCTCTTCCAAAGAACTGGAGGCCATCTACTGGCAAGCTCGTAACCACGATGCTTGCTACAAATCCGTCACGCTCGTACAGCATTTCTTTGAATATTATCCGCTCGAGACGAGTATTCGAATCCGTACCTCCGCGGGTGCAAACTATATCACCACCCTCTCCCATCGTGATATCATCGAATTCAAGCTCCACGGACCCAAGATGGCAACGAACGCATGCGTCCTACCCTCCGGGACTGGTCATTTCACTGGAATGCAGGACGTAATGGACCATGCAGTCCTGGGGTTCGATGGTACCATTCTAGATCTCACGTCGATGCAATTCGGCGACGATGGAAGGGGCCTCGGAGGGAAAAGCATTTTTGTTTTGGAAAAGCAGGAGACATATTATGAACGACTGAAGAAGTTTGCAGAGAAACCGGATACCGTGAATGTGAAGCATTCATTTTACATATTCCCTCCCGAGGAGCCTGGCGTTAACGAATGGCTCTTGGATGTGGCGGGGAGAGTGAAGGAGAGATGGGATAGGCGCGTGACGGAGCATTGGTGCGGTCATTGTGGTGCACCAGCAGAGATGATGAGATGTTCCTTGTGCAAGGACGCCTACTATTGCGATAAAGGACATCAAGCGGCAGCATGGCCCTTCCACAAGAAATTCTGTACCGGAAAAAAATTGAATCAGGTTGGCTAAGGGCTTCAGGCCGGGCCCTGTTAATCACTACGAATCAAAGTTAGGGTGAGTTCTTCTCAATATTTGGCAACTCGCTAAGCGTGATGCTCACATGAAACTCAAACAGATAAAGTTGAGTCAAGGGCAGTAGATGAGCACATTCTTCAATATGTCAATAAAATTCTTTCTATCATGGTCGTAGGTGTTGAAGCTCGAAGTTCGAGCACGGGAAGGGACAAAAAGAGCAACTCGTTTAACCTATGTATGTCGACACACGTTAAAGAAAGGAAAGCTATGGGTTCGGAGCCAAATTTTGCGACTATTAAGGGTGCAAATGGCATCAGATTGATACTTCGAGAAGGGGCACGGTGAATTTCGCGTTTGCGTGATGCGTCCGTGCGTTCGTGCGTTCCCTACGTTTGCGCTTGTGTGCATGTGTGGGAAAAAATGCGTTTGCGTGCGTGACGAAGGTGCGTTGTTTGCTGTTCTGTTTCCAATACATGATTAGGCCTACATTCCACTGGTAGTGTTAATAGTCGACTGGAATTTTACTCTTGGGTGCTCCAAAAAGCACAAGGCAACATCACCGGCTGGTGGAGGAATACGTGCATTGTTTTACCACGTGGCTGCGCGATGCGGCAGCAGGCGCTCCGAGGTAGATGACATTGCTTGGTCACAATTTCCTTTGAACATTGACAGACATACATCGAACAAACAGAGAACAAAACATCTCATACATCCATATCGTGACAAAGCGGACGCGAACCCAGAGAAACAAAACTAGTCGAAGGAGAAACCAAGCGTAAAGTCTGGAAAGACGCCATATTCTTCATCCCTATCCCAACCTCTTTAAACAGCTCTTCCGGAGGGGGCGGGGTGAGCAGACCAGCATCAGAATCCGACATCGGTGAGGAATCTTGCCATGACATCAATGGGGTGTCCGAACTCCCAGACCCTCGTCCCATCACGTCTTGAATCTTCATCTCACTCATTCTCGTTCCCGTCGCACGTAACAATCCACCAAGCCCAAGCCCTGCATGACAGCTCTTCGGTGCCGTGGAGCATATTGACGCTTTCGATAACGCAGCCGCCGGCAGTGTATACGTAAATCCGATCCCCTCACCGATTTGCTCGATACCAGAAGGAAGATTCAACGGTTCTTGGTAGGTCTTTCGGACTGACATCTGGGAGCGCTTTTTGCGGAGCTTATTCTGCACTGACATAAGTGGTGGAAGAAGAGAGAACCGCTGCGAGTTGATGATCGGGAAGGACCGTTGGCGACAAAGCTTCGGCGAGTTTGTTTCTTCGTCCAGACTTTGCCAAAAGAGAGCCATGCGTTCTTGAGGACTTGATTCAGACCGAGGCGTGTTGGAAGGCGAGATATAGGTGCTTTTCAGTCGGAGAGCTTGGTCTTGATATATATCAGCGCCCGTGTCTAGAAGCTTGTCCGTCGAAGGAGAGATGCGAAATATAGGCGGAAGCAGATCCTGCACACTATTCCTAGCATCAAGGCAAAAACCAGACACTATAGAATCTGGACGAGACGAAGACCAGGACGAAAGAGAGTCCTGACGATGAACAGAGGTACTAGCAGTTGACGAGCGGGTCTCCGCAAGGGTAGGCTGAGCCGATTTAGTAGTCGGAGGGACGAAAGGAACTGCCGACATGGCATTAGAACTAGAACAAAAGTAGACAAAATCCCTGCCTCTAATCTGTTTATCTTGAACCGCGCGCCAGTCACTACGTCAAAATGAGTATGACATCAACATGAGCCAACAAAGAGTCAAAAACAAAGTGCATCGTACATGTTGCCAAAGTAGTCATGCATTTTGATCTCTTGTATAGAAAGTCGGAGAGCAGGGTTCCTTTCCAAGCACTTATGGGCAGAAATGTTAGACAGACAAACCGGAGAAACAGACAAAGAACCACCTTGAGGATAAGGTCGCAAGCCGGGGCCGCCAATACAGACGAACCAAACACGACGGGGGCATGAATGGCGTCTTTGTCTCTCCTAAATGCGTGCTAATGGAAGATTGTGAATATCTTAGCAGGACGTATGGACAAAGGAACAAGAAAGAACCTGTCCGAGCAATATGAAGTAGAACAATGCCCCGAATCCCCAGCAATCCACCGCAAAGTCGTATGACCACCCTAGTAGGAGTTCCGGAGCCCTGTACTCGGAACAGCAATAGTGTGATGTCAGATCAGAGTCCTCCCCGAGCATTACCGCATCGTCAAATCCTGTCAGCATGATATGGCCTTCGGCGTCGATCATCACGTTTTCAGGCCTCAATGCTCGATGGATTATGCCGGCAGAAAGGAGGCTGCTTAGTCCTTCAACCTAAATCAGCTTATGGTCAGGTCGACAATAAAACGGAGATGAGAAGGGAAGCTAACCAGCTCGCATGCATAGAACTGGGCATGATTTGGGTCGAACAGCTTGTGCGAGGAGATGAAAGTCAGCAGGTCACCCGCGTGTCCATTGTCCTGAAAGTCAGTGAGCACAGATATCACCACCGACGAAGAACGACATACGAGAATCATACACAGCGAATCATTATCGGCAAAACTCCAATGCATTTTGACAAGAAAGGGCGCATATAACCTGTTCACGGCCTCCAATATCATAGTATGCCGAGGCGGTGACGCCACCTGTCGAGTAACGCGCTTGAGAGCAAACACCTTGCCATTACTTCGGCGCCGGCAGACGTTACCTGCATGCCCGCTTAGGATCTCAAAGTCATTTATGGTCAACGACGCCTGATGGAGCCGCTCAAAAACGGAATGCAAGGAAGGTAGCTAGTAGAACGCACCCCCATCCCATTTCCCGGTTCATCGGCGTCCTCCAATATAGTAGGAAGTGGGTGGTATTCTTTGGGGGACATGACTAGGATCTCCTGTGGTTCATGAGCGAAGAAAAACAGATCGTGCGCAAGTGCAGGGCCATACGTCGACTTCTTCATCGTCCCATTCTGGCACGACTGCTTTGATATCCGTGATACGCTGCATCCACTGTAGGCAAAGAAATCTGCTGAAGGTGGCTTCCATACCTCGATGTTGTAGCTTGTATTCACCCTATTCCCAGTGTCTTCAATCCAGCCGCTCGCAGAGAAAGATTCCTGCAAGTCGTTAGTAGGAACATATCGGTATATAAGTGAAGACATACAGAAAAAGGTGTGTCGTCGAAGTCTTCTATGTCATGTAGCGATAGAGCAGGCGGTAAGTCGATACTAGGATGGTGATGTATTGAGCTCTGTTACATTGTGTCAACGAAAAGATCGCCAGTAGAGCAACAACACGTACCCCGCCCAATGAGTACGTATCGCATGAAGAACGTTCGGACATCTTAGAGACAATAGACTGGCTCTCTGTCGCACGCTATTAGAGTCTACAGAAGCAGGAGAGACGTAGCATACATTCTGTCCAAGGCGAGGTATCGCAGCGATTGTGGAAGTAAAAGGCAATGAAGAGCCCGGCAATTCTGGCCGGCGTCTCGGCTTCGACGCGTTCTTTGTTCGTGTTTGCAAGCGTGCTATCACCGGCCCGGGCTGCCGTCTCTTTCTTCGTTATTCTGACAACTAGGATGGTTGCTGTACTGCGGCAGTGGCAGTAGAAAAGAGTTTATATTTGTACCACATAAATCATAGGCAGAGATGAGCCCGAGCAGACGAGAGCCGGAGCGGCAGCGGCAACGAAGTCCGGTTTTGAAATTGTGTTCCTACTATAAAATGTACTTGATGTCTGTCTACCACCTTCCTCATCATGACCGACTCGACAGCCCCAAAACGACGGATCGTAGTTCTTATATCTGGCTCAGGTATTGTACAAATCTGCTCTGGGGGGCCACAGACTAATTTTTTGGGCAGGGACGAATCTGCAGGCTCTGATTGATGCTCAGAATACCCCAGCGTTACCCGATGTCGAGATATCCCTGGTGCTGTCAAATCGCAAGGCAGCATATGGTCTGACAAGGGCGGCACAGGCTAATCCACCGATACGGACGGCGTATTTGGCTCTACAGCCTTACCTCAAGGTGAACCCTGGCAAGACACGAGACGACTACGACGCCGAAGTCGGGAAGATCGTCCTCAAAGAGAGGCCTGATCTCGTCGTACTTGCTGGTTGGATGCACGTATTCGGCGACGGGTTCTTGGATTTGGTGTACGGTGTCAAATCCATTGAAGGCAAACGACCTGTATCGTCACCGATCCCAGTGATCAACCTCCATCCTGCCCTGCCAGGAGAATTCGATGGTACGAATGCAATTGAGCGGGCGTATGAGGCGTTTCGGGAAGGGAAGATCACTCGTTCTGGCGCTATGGTACACCGAGTCGTAAAGGATGTCGATCGGGGAGAGCCTTTAGTAGTGAGAGAAATTGTTTTCGAGAAAGACGACTCCTTGGAAGCATTCGAGGAACGTCTACACAAAGTCGAGTGGGAAATCCTCGTCAAGGCGGCTAAGAACGTGTTGAAGGAAGCAAATTGTAAGCCTCTTCATTCTACCAATCCCGGTTCTATGCTTACTAAAGTATCACTTGCAGAATATAACGACGAAAATTGAGAGGGCTTTAAGACCCCTGCAAAAATGTATTACTGTGTATCCGTTTTTATGCTATCACCTGCAACAACGTAGAGGCGGCTTTAACACTTCCTTTCGCTCTATTGTCATCTGCGCATAGACGTACTTGCGCAACCACGAAGAAATTCGAATTCTTCCCTCTATGACCGTATTATGGTCTAGAACAGTGGATGAGCGGCGTTTTCTCTCTCGGCCAACCTTAATTGATGGCATGGAAATCTTGTGCATACTATGCCTCCCTCGTTCCCACCCAGAAATAAGAAAGGATTTTTGGTGCCTTTTTGGAGTCTGCCATCATGCATCACGGGCGCGTCATTCATAAATCCTTGCAAAAATGATATAGCGGAGTAAACGCAAAAGGTTATTGTCTAGTTCAAATTTTGCCACGGAACCAAATGGCATTGGTGTGAGAGTGACTACCAATAGGTGTGATATTATCATATCACATTAAAATTGTCTACCTGGGTGTAAGTTTCCATACCTTACAAACACCATCGTCACCCGCAGTAGCGAGCATATCCTCGAGACCGACTCTGGGACACCAGACAACGGCATTCAGGTCATACACATCGTGTGCAGACTCCAGCTTTGCAATCATCCTATGTTCCAGGAGTCCATCGTCCGACTTTTCCTATAGAGTGATTGAGTCTCCAACTCGTCTAGCCATGGAATTCGACTTACAGCGATCTCCCAAACGCGTATAACTCCATCACCACCGGCACTAGCAAGCCACCCCACTCCCGTTCCCTTCCCGTTCCCCCACGATACAGAATACACCGGCCTTTCGTGCCCCTCCAAGACCAGTACCTGTTTGAACTCAAACTGCCCTGTCCGTTTCCACACCCTCACCGTCTTGTCATCCGATCCCGAGGCGAGATACTGGCCATTCGGGGACCATGCCAACGCCCATACCGTTGATTTGTGTCCCGTGAGCGTCGCACAGCAGAACCAGTCGTCTTCTGGGTCGTCCACATAGAGTTTGATCGTGTCGTCGTACGATCCAGAGGCGAGAATCTGCACGAGTGAGCGGTCAACCGACATGGGTTGGGTTAGGGATGCAGAACGACCTCTTCGGTGGGGTGCCATGCTACGCATTTGACATCTTGAGAATGCTCCATGATGACGCCTAGACATTCAAAGTCGGCATCGGGTTGGACTAGACGGTAAATATGAGTATGGGTGGTGAATCGCGCAAGAAGGAAATGCTGCAAAATGCCGCAGTTCTTGAAAAAAAATGTTGAGCTCTCCAAAAATCTTGGTAGATCGATGGTAAAAGCGTTTACGGACAAAGAATTGCCCTGCGACGCACCTTCCCAGACCCATACAGATTTATCTCGACTACAGCTCGCCAACAACGTCCCTGTAGCGGAGTATCCAACACTTTTACATTCTGTTTCGTGTCCTTCCAACAGACTCACGCACTCCCACTCTTCCCCGTCTTCCCGCTCCCATATCCCAACATTCGAGTCAAACGACGCTGTGGCGAGTGTTTTACCCGATGGGGCCCAAGCAATGCTGCGCACGGTTTTGGTATGACCAGTTGGTATCGATGTGAGGAAGTTGAAATTGTCAGCAGAAGGAGTGTATCCATACAGCCGAACAGTTTTGTCACTAGAACATGATGCTAGGATCGGTTTGGTCGGATTCCAAGCAACGTGCCAGGCGCGATCTTCATGCCCTGTCCTTGTCAAATTAACACTACATTCCAGATCTGAAAAACAGAGGAAAGACCTGGAAGTTCAGCTATCAGGGAAATCTCGTAGGGGAAATCTTCATCCATGGTGGACGTTACAAAGAAAGAATTTGTTTCGGCTTTTCGGATCCTTCGGATCGCGTCTGACGTCACTTGCCAAAATAACATCAGTGACTGCGATCCGGCAGCAATCCAGAATTTAGACGGAAGGAGCCCAAGTATAGGCACTTTCCGACCCAAAATATGGATCTGCCGTCGGCATGAATGCAAGCCAAATCTCGCAACAAGTCCGCCTGCTCCAGAGGTCCGAGTGCAGTGGTCCCTACTAGTACGTGCAGTGGCTCAGACTTGGGCCGCATGCCTATGGACACAGCACAGGTATGTTTCCAGATAACAGCTGCATGAATCCTCCTGGCTTGGTCTTCGGTATCCGTCACCAGGCTTTTTGTTGGCTTTCTTCATTGACCTTAAGGGTCTGCGGCACTGGCCTATCGAACAAAAACGGCTTGATCCGTAGCAAGACAACAATACCAGAGGTTGCCACTAGATTGTTATCAGGTCAAAGCATGCCTCTCCGTATAAAATCCTGTCTGGAAGGGAAGGAAAGCAGCAAATCCTGCTCCTAGTCACCCATGGCCAAGCGTTATCGCCTGTTCACCAAGACGCAGAAACGTGCACGCTTTTCCTCGAAGCCAATGGCCATGAGCATGCATCGAAGACGTTTCAGAGGAACCAACTACGGAAAAGAACGCACCCATGCTAGAGGAGGCTTCGTACCGTTCATCAAGTTCCCCCGCCCTACCAGACGCGAGCAAAGGATGGCAGCAAGACGAGCTGCCCAGGAAATCGAAGACGAACTCGAAGAGGCCGAAATGGAATTCTTGCCAGTGGTCAAACGTGTTAGGGCCCGGAGCGTATCCGTCATGGGGATGCTCACGGGCGTGCTGGATGAACCTACTCCTGTGTCTTCGTCGGCTCCTTCCCGCGAGGGTACGCCATCGCAGGAGGTGCCGGGGCCGTCGAGCTTCCCTGGATCTTACACTGCCGGTGACATACAGTACTTCTCAAAGTCGTGATATGCAGCTCTCTATGGACATTCATTTATTATCTTTCACTTTCTTTAACTTTCCGCTCATCAAGTTCCGTACAACCTTCCCTAACCTTCTTGACTGCTTTTCCCGCTATGCCTTTATGTTTTCAATACCTACCACTGCCATATGAGATGCATTCATTGTCGTCGTGTCTGTGGAAGATAATCGACTTTACTGTTCCAAAACGCGCCCAAGACGGCTATCTACTCACAAGCGCTGGCACTTTATTTAATCTCCTCTGTCACATCCAACGAGTTGGATAATTGAATGTCAATGTTCGGGCTTATTGTGTCTGTGTGTGCAGGCTCACTTAGCTCGGCCGGCCCCGTCCGGCAGTCATCCCTAATACAAAGTTGCTTTCCTTTCAAACAACGAACGCTCGTCTTGGACTTCAGCGGAAGCGACATATCGTCCAGATCTCTCCTCGAACGTACTATCCCTTACTATATCACTAATCTTCTTCCTAGGCTGCCTTCTAACCCATTTACTAGCAAGCGCACGGGGGTAATATTGCTGGTTCATGTACTTGGCATAATCAGGAATACGAGCTCCGTGTTCTCGTCTCTGTCGGAACAGAATCCACAACTGCTGAATTGCCGAACTCAAATCAGGCCTAAAATCACAATCCTTAGTTTCGTAATTTAAGATTTGGACGACCAAACTCAAACAGACCTGGCATATTCTATCGAATCTATTGACGAACTGCGAACATGTACTGCGGGAAAGGTGGAAGAGAAGTATGACAAGCGAGTACTGGTACAGTCATTGCAGCGCGCCTATCGAGATAGCAGTGTGCCGTTCACAGCTTGGCCTTTCCACAAGATAGATTTACAGAGGAAGAAAATAACTTGAGTAACTTGAGTAGCTTGCTCGCTTTGCAAGACGTGTTGACGTTCACGAGCGAGAAGCAGGACAAACGCACGCGTTTACTAAAGCGATGTTTATTGCGATGTTATATCTGAAAGAAAATTAATGGGCCTTAGAATTTCCACGGACACGCATTACTCACACATAAGGTAGTCTAAAGGACTAGTGGGGTATCAATTAATTGTAGTGTATCTGTTGCTGAGAGTGGGCCTGGTGGTACACCGGCTCAGGTGGAACAGGCTGCCAGCCTTGAGCTGTGGCGCCAAGCGGCTGCGGATAGCTGGAATACTGAGCATTAAGCCCTGCTTGATAGTTCTGCTGCACCTGTTGTGCGGCGAGAGCTTGGGCTTGGGCGTTCCGAACGTACGTCTGCTGGAAGTTACGAATACGATTTCGGCGCCAGCAGACGAAGACCAGACTCAGGATGACAATGAGCGTAACTAGAAAAGACCAAAGGTTAGGATCCGAAATACGGTGCGTCCAAGATGAAGATAGTACATACAGAGCCCGAAAGCTAGACCTATTGCCAGACCCAAGTTAGGTCCGGAAGAGTCGCAGTTAAAGCTAGGTGCAGATGTCAGGAGAGAACGAAAAATAAGAAAAATATACATTACACTCACCCTGTACATGTAACATAATACGCGTTCACAGAAGAACACTGGATGAGAGCAAGGACCAGAGGCAATAAGCTTCTTCTGAGATTCAACATGATGGTAGGTCTGCGTCTCCGGGGGATTTAAAAATGGCTGAGATGCTCCATCTTATATATGAGTTTGAAACGAGTGATGCAGCACAGCAATCGGAAGGGCCTTCTGTTACAGTCGGGAGTAGCGCATCGTTGGAGGTAACCATCACCTAATGATCTAGGGCGGCACCGCTTTTGTCCAGATTTGGTGCAAATAGATGCTTATCAATTGGTACTTCCTAAATTTGGTCCGCTTTCGGGAGAAATTTCATAACGCTGCTGTTCGCACACAGCAACGACGACGTGCTATGCAAATCGTGTGTATGCCCTAGGCATACAGCTAATAACGAGGGCACTGCAGATTCTCTGGATTGGGCCCAAGGCCGGAGATGTCCCATGTTGTAGAGCAAGAGCACTTGCCTCTGTTCGATGTCATTCAGGAGAACGGCGACAAGCGTGAGTAGTCTCTGTATTCTCGATGGCATCGAATGACCTTTGTTCCAGGAAGAGGTCACGTCCTGTCAGTAAACGACGAAAAGGTGTATGTTCACTATGTAGGCGCCGACAAACGACTCGACGAATGGCTACCGGGAGATCGAGTTACACGCGTCTCCGAGCCGTCAACAGAGAATCAGACTAAGAAGAGGAAACGAAGCGACGACGACGACGGCTCCGGTGGCTCTGGCGAGCAAACGCCAGACTCTCCTGTCAAATTGACAGTGACCGAGGAGGAGCTAGACAGCCGGATTCGAGAAAGGATGACAGAGCAGAGGAATTTCGAGAAGGTCGTGTTTGGGGACTATGTCATAAGGACGTGGTGAGCACGCTCTACCGCCTCTTATTGATTTACCTACCATGTGTCTAGGTATTTCTCGCCCTATGTGACGAGCGAAAAACCTGATCCACCAGGTGACCAGGAGTCTCAACAGGACCCTCCGATGGACCATGCGAGAACCCATATTGTACGGCGTTCGACACTACCGACCCAAGGACGAGCGGTGGATTTCGCTCGTGGCACGGCCAGGGCCGCTGGGCTCGAAAAGTCTGTGTTGTATGTCTGCGATATGTGCTTCAAGTATACGACGGACGGTATGACTTGGGAGCTCCACAAAGTGTGTATGTTCTTGTTGCAGTGCAGGACGGTTGCTTGACTTGATTATAGAAACATTGCACGATGTCGTTCCCACCGGGTCGAAAAGTCTACCAGCGTGGAGCACATACCATCTGGGAGGTGGATGGCGCCGTTGCGAAGGTACAAGGAACTTGTACATGGGTATCCGGCTGCTCACCACCACATGCAGCTGTACTGCCAAAACCTATCATTATTCGGAAAACTCTTCATCGACACCAAGACCATCTTCTTTGATAATGAAAGTTGTACGTGAAAATTGTGCGATCGTGTTCATAGCTCACAGTAGGCACCTAGTCATGTTCTACATTCTTACCGAGGGGACATCAGGCGCCGACCATGTAATCGGATATTTTTCCAAGGTGAGTAGGACCACCGCTGTTTCGCGTGCTATTTCTCATATTCCAGACAAGGAAAAAATCTCGTTCGACGACTACAACTTGGCGTGTATCATCACCTTCCCACCCTGGCAACGCAAAGGCTTCGGCATGCTGATGATTGAATTCAGTAGGTGCACATCGCTCCTCCATAAATGTCACTGACCATTCACAGGTTACGAATTATCTCGTCGTGATGGCAAGATCGGTTCGCCTGAACGGCCTCTGTCGGACTTGGGCCTAAGAAGTTATCTAGCGTACTGGGTAGCCACCCTTGTTAGATTTTTCAGGTATGTAGTCAATTTTTTTCGTCCGTGGCATCCTATTCATTATTTCTAGACGCCTGTTGACTGTTATGCCCATCGGCAGCACGGAAATCATCACTAGAGGCCATCCTCCGGATCTGCGGTCTCCATCTACAGAGGCTTCTGAAGATGGGATTGGGGTGAAGCGGAAGAAGAAGCATATAGGCTGGGATGGCGAGCTTCACGCAAACGGGATGCTCAACTCGGTTGATGGTATGGCTCTATCCTTCCCTTTTGACTGGTCTGACTGTCCGTTCCCAGACGAACTGTTCTCCTCCCTTCGGACGTTCGTGACTAAACTACTCCCGAGCGGAGGCGCAAGGACGGATATCACCCTTCAGTGCACTCTGCAGGATATTGCCCAGGCGACTAATCTTCGTGTCGACGACGCGGCTTTCGCTATGAATGAGGTAGGATTACTGGTGAAGCGACTTCAAGTTCAAGTCGAGGAGGGAGTGAACACGGGACCACAAGATATGATTGTGCTCACTAGGGAGATGGTCGAAAAGGTTGCAGAGGATAGGAATGTCAAGCAGCCTTGCTTGGAACCCCAATATCTCTGTCGGTGACTCGATATCTGTAAGATTTATTTTTTGTGTATACTGTAATTGTCGAGGACTGTATTAAAGAAGGTATACTAGACCTTATAGAAGGTGAATGTCATCAATTTCATTCTGCGCCCAGTCTGCGGTCCAGGAGAACTATACATATGGTGAACTCCGAGGTGTTTATCTCGAGGAGGGACGGAAGCAGCTCAGTCTGCGAGGTCCACGGTCATAGTGGACCCGTGGACTCGACAGAAGCTTGTTGAGATAATCTGTCGGAAGGCATCTACAATTTATTCGAGGATGAAACCTTTAGCAGCGGAAGAAAGGTTTGTCACTCGGCTGGCTGCACGTGCTTTTAAGCAATAGAGTCAATTATCTTCGGAGACAATGAATGCATATTCATGTAAGTAATAGTAGTAGCTATTGAAAACATAGAGGCATAAAGGGAGTCAATATGGGTAGAAAAGGTTATATGGAACTTTATGAGTGGAAATGTGTTTAGAGAAGTGAAAGATAAATGAATGTCCGTGGAGAGCTGCATATCGCGAACTTGAGAAATCCAGGACTAGCGCGGCAAGTGCTTGAAGTGATCCTCCAGAATCTTGGCTTGACTTCGCCGATTTCGGCGTATGCCTTGGATCCAGGGAAACTCGACGGTCCCGACGTTAATACCTGACAAGAGCATATCCTTGCGGGTAGGTGCCGACGAAGACGCGCCGGGATTAGGTTCATCCGGCGCGTCCTTAACCATCTTGGGCCCCACAACAGGCTCACTCTGCTCCCCATCGTGTTTGACCGTTGGTTCAACCTCCATTTGTCCTCCGAGTCACCAGCTTCGTCTTTGAGGTTTCGGGCGGCTCGTTTTTTCCGCCGTGCTGCCGATTTCTTGTAAACGGTACGACCAGCGGGGTTGGGTGTATACTTGATTGGAAGACCCTGGTGTCTTGGCATTTTCCGAGTCCTCCAGGACCGCTTCACAGGGTGCACATTCCCAGCAGTGAAGCTAGTGAAGAGACGGTACCTTTTTCCTGCCCCCCGCACAACGTGCTCGACCATGGGTGACTAGGAGGTGATTTGTTGCATTCCGTCACTTCCGGCCAAGATTTTATATTGTGCGGGAGGCCTGATAGCAATCTGGTGGCGACTCCAACAAAGGTGGCGGTTTTATTGTTGTAGGGTTGCAATGGTCAATCGCCTTTGGAGTCGATAGGCCGGTGTCTGTCTCAGACCCTGAGGCCGAACAATAGTAACGAGCCACAACAATACCATGTCGGAATTTGGAAAGCCTGGTGGTGACGGGTACCAGAAGTCAAGAAGATTCGTGCAACTGAGGTCTTACAATGTTTATGTTTCTCTGCCACCAGTCGACGATGTCGCCAGAATTCGGACCTGACCATGAATGTTATATATATAGCATATGTTTTTGATATGTTTGAAGGTGCCACCACCTCAAAAAGGCGCCCGTTTCCTTTGTGCGGGGTTCTCGCTCGAGATCTCGCCTACCTTCGAATCTTGTTCTGATGACCCGAGTCTGGACCCTGTAAATCATTCAGATTAAATAAATCAATTATCAGAGATGCGATAGTCTGCCGGTGTGCCAGTCAAGCGGAGTCTCGATATGCATGCCCCGGGCCGGTAACTTTGAACTGTAAAATACTAGATGCAGCATGCTGCACCGTCTGGCAGCAACAGCGACTTGCGTAGAATATCGAAGCTCTTCACAAGTCATACGGCTAGTTGAGTACAAAATCTACAGGCGTCTGTCCATCGCGACGAAATCACACCAGCCGTGATAAATGATGAATCCGGGGCGAAGTTGTGAGTCTTCAAAATTCAAGTTGTACATCGGTCCCGGTGAACTTTCTCAGAGTATATCATCGTGCCTGACGACCGACTCACAAATATCAGCGCAGATATCCCTCGGCCTCTGTGATACTCGCCCACCGTTGCGTGATGTTGTAACAAATTGTTAAATACACCTCGGTAAAAGTAGTAGGCTAGTGCGTGGGCGCATTGTGCCAATAAGTTGCCTCATCTGCATCTTTTCATAACGTTCTCATGTTCAGAAGGTGATCAGCATTGAGTCAGTGACAGGCCCCCATACCTATATAATAAGTGGTCGCATCGTCACTCTTGTAAACTTCCATCGCTCCTTTCTTTAGCAGGCCCTCATGCTTTCATGCTACTTGTAAGTTAATTGTCCTTCTATAAATTCAGGTTGTTGAATCATATTCGCAGTGTGCTGTTCGTGATCAGTGCAGGCGGCGCCTTTCAAATTACAGCACCTCGGTTTGTTGAGTCAAAGGCCACTGTGGTCTGGAATCGTAACGGCAGCGATCCAGATGACTCCGTCTTCGCTCGTCGCCTCCTGCCAGCCGAAGTAGGTGACGAACTTTCCGAGTCTCCTGGCAGCCTTCCATCTGGGACAATAGATGTCGAGTTCCCTGTCCCCCAGGCGTGAGTCTTCCCCTCTGTTGCTTAATCTCTTGATGAGACACACCTTTCAAGGACTTATTTAATTGAGATCCGGACCCCCCAGCCAGAATTTAGACTGTTGGCAGAAAGCGACCCAGTCTTCACCGTCACTTCTAATCAAACCATCTCAGTGAGCACAAATACTCCATCCACCACCCATGTCATCACCAGGTAAATATCAAGAACTCCCCTTTCTTTCTGTTCGTTGACGGGGAAGCAGTACAAGCACAGGGAACACACCCCTCCTTTTCTCCTCAGATCATAGCACAAGGACAACCAGGTGTTACATGTCGTTGACTGTATTGATTCCATTGTTAACAAGCTTCACAGCATCCTAGAAAGTACCAGTATGTCCACTATGCTCTCGGTGAAACCCGTCACGGATACACCTCGCACTAGTACAGACTTACCCACGCCTACAACACCTACATCGCGGACATCATCAAACTCCCCCCGTAATCATGTACCCCAAATCATTGGTGGGACATTAGGATCTTTCCTTTTCATCATCCTTTTAATTGCATTTTTCATCTTTTTTCGTCGGCGACGTCTTCGGCCATCATCGTCTGAGTCTCCAGATATTGAGGAACGGAAGGAGTCCGAGACTCCTTCTTGTCCACACAGTATGGATCAGCCACTGACAAGACCTGAATCCCACGCTTCGATACGCACATCTGCCCACTCCCCTCTTTCTCAACGGTCATTCTACCTCTCATATACAGATGGGTTTCTGCGGAGGCTAGACTCTGATCCACACCGCCACGAACGAGATCCAAGTGTGGCATCATCGAATGCCTCTCACCTCACTTCTCGTCAGTTCTTGTTACATGAACGAGCTGACAGTTTGCGTGATGAAGCTGATTGGTTGAGACAGACCATCTCTTCTTCACCACCTAACGATCGTATCGTTGAGGAACTACTGACGACGATACGGAGACTAGAAGAACAGGTACGGCGTTTGGAGGCAGAGCACGAGTCAGACTGGGCTTTGTGCCAGTCGGATGAACCTCCACCGGCGTACATGGAGGTCATAGGCAGATCACAGTCCAATTCGTAACGTCTGGGACTGGCGTTCACCGTGTGGACACTACCGTATAATACTACTTACATACCCACTTTGAGAACATATGATACCCAGTCTAACATGTACATACGAAGTTACATACCATCGCACGCAATGATTGGATTATTTTTGAATCATCCTACTCACCTGTCGAATACTACTATAATGACCTTATATTGTCCTCTCCTGGTCCATGAGGTTCGCGTATACGGCGATGTACTGACAGATTCTCCAACCTCTCAGGCATCGGGTTTATGGGTGGATACCTCGTATAAATTAAGATATCTTATTTTCCTGTTCGTACTACTGTGGGTATACGTCAGCGCGAAATCCTACCATAATCCATCACCATATCGTTCATAGAAAAAGGCGGAAAATCTGATCGGCATTCTTTTCTTTTCCCTCTATTTCTCTATCCAAGCACTTTAAACCTTCCTCTCGCATGCGTATCGTAGCTAGGAGCTCCTCGTTCTCTCTCTTGTCCAATGGTAGAGAAGAGATGAAGTGGTGAGCCATCACGGGGCGTGGCAAGTCCGAGTCCTGTGTGAGATCCAGCAAAGAATACATATACTTTTGACGTCACGCAACCGTTTCATGCCAGATTTTCCGACGAACGATGCAGTTGCTTAGGAAACGAGAATTTTACCTTCGACATCGTAGATGTATGCAATTAATATATAGTTCAGCTCTAGCTGGACGCGGGGAGAATGTTTGGTCGGCGGCAGCTATGAACCCGACGATATAGCAGACTATGCGCTTACACTCCCATCCTGTTCGTATATGCATTCCTCCCTGAGATGTGAACCGAGGACGAAAACCGAGAGATAGAGAGCTGTACACGACGCCCATTTTCCGAGGAGCTGTAACACAATTAGCACCAATTAATAATTAAAGAAACATACTCACCTGATTCTTATTCTCTTCGAGAGGATTGAGGAGATTGACGAAGCCGAACAAAGAATAACGGACACCGAATAATTTGAGACCGTGCAAGGGCCTCTCAATCTCTCTGCGACGAAAGCTTCGTTGACCCATATCAAGGTAACATGGTCCTCTGCAGCGTGAAGTGCCCTACATACCGCATCCCATATCACTAGTGGTCTCTTGGACATATCGACAATGGCTGGGTCACACTGGTGTTCGCTTTTCACACAAAGGAAGTACCGTGAACCAAAACAACGCTTCAAGGAGTTGGACATATTTTTCATTGGCGATGACATGAAGAACACACCTTCAGGCCATTAGCGGGTAGTATCGCCACAGGTTTCTTCTATGATCCGAATTAAAGAATACTCTTATGACTCGGAGGGCACACGACACACCTAGTAGTTCGTGATGTCATCCTTGTAGACCTCATTACCCTCTGACTGTGAGGATTAGTGAAGGGTCGGGTAAATACACGTCAAGAGTCGATACTGACGCACCTGGCTTGTAAGCTCGTCAGCACCTTCATCCTCGACGTCTGGTAAGGCCTCCGGAGAAGCATTGTCCCCATCCAGTATAAAGAGATCCCATTTGTTGCGAATATCAGTCAAACAGAGGTTGAATGGCTATAATGAGGACCATACTTCTCCCTCGAACTGGTCCTTGTCCGTGTCGTACTCAAAGTCAGGGTAGTTCTTCATGTTGGTGGGAGGTAAGGAAATCCTGGACAAAAGACCAATGAAAGAGGCAAACGAACAAAGGTGACCATGCCACAGATGGAAGCCAGGAAGCGAACGGACGCGCTCAACGTCGCCGTCGTTGGTGAAAGAAAATCACCTTTGGGTATGCATCGTCGTGAGTATCCAGACCACCCAAGCTTTGAAGCCATGGCTGCGCGGTCCCTTGAGAGAATTGCAGTCCACCGCTGAAGCACCCTCGAGTTCAAGCGACCCAGATGAGAATAGAGGTCTACGACGCCTAGAGTGACCCAAGCACTGTCTGCATCGACTACTTCGAGACTGCTACCGTACGCCTTGAGCTGACTGTACCCAAAGCTCCCAGCACCTATAAGAAGGCCCTTGTCAATGAGAATGTCTGCCTCCGGAGCCTGCGCCCCGTTGTGCAATCCCATCCTGTGCAATCCCATCCATATCTTCGCGTTCTTGATAAGGATTGGCTTGCCAGTTCCGGGCACAAATCGGTCGTTCTCCGTCCTATCATAAAATTTGATGGGAGGTCTCACAGATTGTTGCAAGTACTGGCATCGGGCAATTGCCGCTGCAGCGTGTGGGGGTATATGGGTGTGGTGACGGGGGAAAAGAGCAAGGACAAAACTGACGGAGAAACCGGACTTCCTGACTAACACCGGCGAAGCCCGGGATAGCTAAAACGCACCGCCACCGAGGACCTACTGTATGGATGAGACGGGGATCTACAGCGTTACGGATTCGCTGATGAAACCTATACTATCGTTATGCGTTACGTTTCGCAAAAAAGAGACGGTATGGGTTGCCAACCGCTAGGCCGGGAGAAATTTTGGTCAGTAACGCTCTTTGAGGATGAAACCGACCCCATCGTTAGGCGTTGCATCCTTTGTTTTCAGAGACGATACGGCCTTGGGGTTACGCGATACATCTCATCCATACAAGTACTACAATACCCCCAAAACAGCATAAGACCGAGCCTGTATACACAGGACTCGGAATGGAACTTTATGAGTGGATTTTTTTCAGAGAAAGTGAAAGATAAGTAAAAGATAAATGAATGTCCAACTTGAGAAGTCCAGGACTACGCCAAGTACTTGAAGTGATCCTCCAGAAATCTTCGCTTGACTGCGTCGATTTCGGCGTATGACTTGGATCTAGGAAAAGTCGACGGTCCCGAAATTAATACCTGACAAGAGCGTGTCCTCGGGGGTAGGTGCCGACGAAGACGCGGGAGTAGGTCCATCCGGTGCGTCCTTGACCATCTCGGGCCTCACAACAGACTCGCACTCCCCTAATCGTGTTTGACCCCTGGGTCAACCTCCATTTTGTCCTCCAAGTCGCCAGCTTCGTCCCAGAAGTCAAGAAGATTCGTGCAACTGAGGTCTTGCAGTATTTATATTTTTCTGCCGCCGGACGACGATGTCACCAGAACGACCTGACCATGAATGTTATATGTGTGTATTTGAAGGTGCCACCACCTCAAAAACTTGGCCCCCGTTTCCTTTGTGCGGGGTTCTCGCTCGAGATCTCGCCTACATTCGGATGTTGTTCTGATAAGCCCGACTCTGGACCCTGTAAATCATTCAGATTAAATAAATCAATTATCAGAGATGCGATAGTGCCGGTGTGCCAGTCAAGCGGAGTCTCGATATATATGCCCCGGGCCGGTAACTTTTAACTGTAAAATACTAGATGCAGCACGCTGCACCGTCTGGCAGCAACAGCGGCTTGCGTAGAATATCGAAGCTCTTCGCAAGTCATACGGCTAGTTGAGCACAAAATCTACAGGCGTCTGTCCATCGCGACCAAATCACACCGGCCGTGATAAATGATGAATCCGGGGCGAAGTTGTGAGTCTTCAAATTTCTTGTACATCGATCCCGGTGACAGAGTATATCATCGTGCCTGACGACCGACTCACAAATATCAGCGCAGATATCCCTCGGCCTCTGTGATACTCGCCCACCGTTGCGTGATGCTATGACAAACTGTTAGATATACACCTCGGTAAAAGTACTAGTAGGCCAGCGCGTGGGCGCGTTGTGCCAATTTGCCTTATCTGTATCTTTTTATAATGTTCTCATGTTCAGAAGATGATCCCCATTGAGTCGGTTGGCAGGTCGCGCCATCTATATAATACGTGGATACATCGTCACTCTGGTAAACTTCCTTCGCTCCTTTCTTTAGCATGCCCTCATGCTTTCATGCTACTTGTAAGTTAATTATCCTTCTACAAATTCAGGTCGTTAAATCATATTCACAGTGTGCTGTTCTTAATCAGCACAGGCGGCGCCTTTCAAATTTCAGCACCTCGGTTTGTTGGGTCAAAGGCCACTGTGGTCTGGAATCGTAACGACGGCGATCCAGATAACTCCGTCTTCGCTCGTCGCCTCCTGCCAGCCGAAGTAGGTGACGAACTTTCCGAGTCTCCTGGCAGCTTTCCATCTGGGACAATAGATGTCGAGTTCCCTGTCCCCCAGGCGTGAGTCCTCCCCTTTGTTGCTTAATGTCTTGATGTAACACAACTTTTAAGGACTTATTTAATTGAGATCCGGACCCCCCAGCCAGAATTTAGACTGTTAGCAGAAAGCGATACAATATTTACAGACACCGACCCCTCAGACAGCGACACAAGCGCTGAAAGCGCCATAGCTTCAACCTCAACTTCGTGCGTGATTATATATATCAGAGTTTTTCTTGGGCCTCACGTTGCTAGCAGCGTTAGCATCAGTTCAACTGTTCCGATTCCAAGGTCAGTTCAGCTGTCAGTCGTTGATGAAACAGTGACCCAGTGTTCATTATGTTTATTAGGTACAAATTTTCAAGGTGTAATCATGTTCCATCTGACAATCTAGATCAGCTCCTCAACCATTCGGCATGTTCAACAGCCGCCGACGTCCAGGTAATGCCTGATAGTATGATAGTATATTTCTATAGGCTCATTCGCATCACCGTAGCACCACCGCTAGTGGGAGTGGCTTGCAACCCATTTCAACCTCGTAAGCACTTATCTTTCGAATGTTCGAGTATCAATCTTAGGATTTTTTAAATTTTAGCAGCACTCTCATTACAGCATTTGCTATCATTGCGACAACGAATCGCTCTAGTTCATTGTCCACTACTCCATCATCCCCTGTTGCTCAAGAACCAGTCGACACCAGCACTTCTAACCAAATCACCTCAGTGAGCACAAATACTCCATCCTCCACCCATGTCATCACCAGGTAAATATCAAGAACTCCCCTTTCTTTCTGTTCGTTGACGGGGAAGCAGTACAAGCGCAGTGAATACACACCCCTTTTTCTCCTCAGATCATAGCACAAAGACAACCAGGTGTTACATGTCGTCGACTGTTTTGATTCCATTGTTAACCAGCTTCACAGCATCCTAGAAAGTACTAGTGTGTCCAGTACGCTCTCGGTGAAACCTGTCACAGATACACCTCGCACTAGTACAGACTTACCCACGCCTACAACACCTACATCGCGGACATCATCAAATTCCCCCCGTAATCATGTACCCCAAATCATTGGCGGGACATTAGGATCTTTCCTCTTCATCATCCTTTTAATTGCATTTTTCATCTTTTTTCGTCGGCGGCGTCTTCGACCATCATCATCTCAGTCTCCGGATATTGAGAAACGGAAGGGGTCCGAGACCCCTTCTCGTCCAGATAGTATGGATCAGCCACTGACAAGACCGGAATCCCACGCTTCGACACTCACATCTGCGTTCTCCCCCCTTTCTCAACGGTCGTTCTACCTTTCATATACAGATGGGTTTCTGCGGAGGCTAGACTCTGATCCACACCGCCACGAACGAGATCCCAGTATGACGTCATCGAATGCCTCTCACCTCACTTCCCGTCAATTCTTGTTGCATGAACGAGCTGGCAGTTTGCGCGATGAAGCTGATTGGTTGAGACAGACCATCTCTTCGACACCATCTAACGATCATATTGTTGGGGAACTACAGACGACCATATGGAGACTAGAAGAGCAGGTACGGCGTTTGGAGGCAGAGCATGAGTCCGACTGGGCTTTGTACCAGTCGGATGAACCTCCACCGGTGTACATGGAGGTCATAGGCAGATCACAGTCCAATTCGTAACGTCGGGGACCGGCGTTCACCGTGTGGACACTATCTTGTAATACTACTACCTACCTACCTTGAGAATATTTGATACCCAGTCTGAAAATGTACATACAGAGTCATATACCATCGCACGCAATGAATGGATTATTTTTGGACCATTCTGTTCACCTGTCAAATACCACTATAATGACCTTATGTTTTCCTCTCCTGGTCCATCATGAGGCGTCAATACGGTGACGCACTGCCAGGCTGTCCTGTCCATAGGGTTGATGGACACCTTGTATAAATTAGGATATATCATTGTCCTCGTACCACTACTGTGGGTATACGTCAGCGTGAAATCCTACTATAGTCCGTCACCATATTGTCCATAGAAAAATGTGGAAAATCGTCAGATTGGCGTTGCTTCTCTTCGCCCTCTATTTCTCGATCCAAGCGCTTTAAATCCTCCTCTCGCAAGCGTATCGTAGCCAGGAGCTCCTCGTTCTCTCTCTTGTCCGATGATAAAGAGACCTTTCGTCTTAACAAGACAATCTCCTCACGCAGGGCATCAGCGCGCTCCTGCAACACACTCTGCTCCGGCATAAGAAAGGAGCACTCAGACGACAGTACAAGGCTGCGGTATCGGTCTGAGCGTGAGTCCAATGGTTGCATGACCCCATCCACAAACATGAAGAAGTACGATTCTGGTCTAGATGTTTTCCGGGAAGTTTCTGAGTCGGTGGTGCCGTTCGATCTTTGTGTCCCAGATCTTGTCGGTCTCTGGACAACTGGACTCTTTCGCTTCACTGCATCGGGGCGGGGCAATTCAGGTGGTGGCGGACCTTCGGGAGGATCTAAGAATGGGTTGGAGGTTAGAGAATGGTAGGAGTGTTCCGAAGCGATGTCCAACGATTCTCGTCTCGTCAAAGCATTCGATTCATGACTCTCGTGTGTTGTCGCGCTTGCGGCGTCCGGCCCAGTGGCATGTCCACTTGGGTCTAGTAATCGAACGATCTCATCTGTGGAATAGATAGAAGAGCTCGGGGAGGATATATATGCGCTGCTGAACGATTGTGAGGATTGTGTTCTCGTCATAGTAGGCCGAGTCAGGAGGCCTCCGGAGCGTCTGTTGAAGTTCTCGCGTGCCTCTATATCACGAGTGCGAGCTTTAAGACGCCGATTGCGCCGGTATAGGACCAAACCAAGAGTAACGAGTAGAATAGACAGCGCTGCAAATACGCCTCCGAGAACCCGGGGTAAGCGTGTTGCTTCCATCGAGTCGGAGGGGTATGATGTAGAAGTGGGTTGAAGGACAGAGGTGCTTGAAGGAATAGTGGTAAGGACTGTGGGACCGGTAGCCCTAAGGCGCGTTTCAGAACCATGCAGAACAACAACAGAAATAATTCATTCCTTACTCATTTGAACTTGGACTTGGTTCAAAAGAAAAAGAATGACTTGGTAATTCGCTTCTTTGGCAATTAGCATATGCTCTATGACAGTAGACGAATTATTACCTTGTCACCTCCTGACTTAGGTCCGATGATACCGTTGTTGAACTAATTTCTCGTTCAGCCTGGACGAAAAGTTACATGGTTGTTCTTACCTGGGTAAATCAGCGACTTGGCTGCTCGGAGCACTACTCAGTGTTCCTGACGTAAAATCACTATGCCGAAGCTGGTTCAAACGGGCACTAATAAATATTATAACAGGTGTCTCACATGGTAGGACTGGGGGCTAAGCTCGCGCTGGCAGCGGTAATATCAATGGCAGAAATCGATGCCACTTGAAGAAATCTATATCATTGAGCGGGACTCAATGGGAGTATGGGACCAATGAGTATGATCAACTTACAGTTGTGAAGTAGAAGAGAGGCCTGCCAAATTCCTAGAATGTTATTTAGCCCATTGAAGCCATCAAGATCATTGTACACTTACGTCGTAGGTACTAGGCCATCGGAGTCAATAGCATTGCTATTGCTGATGGTCCGCATCTTCATATTAGCTCCATCGGCCATGAATGATCAAAAAATGCTCCTACAGTGGGCTACTGATAGATATCGAAGGCAGAGGGCTACATATCAATCAACTGGTTAAAGATCATCGGGTAGTGTAATAATATGTAGTACCTGGATGTCGCACTGCTTGAGTTTGGAACAGTAACAGACCCCAATGTCGACGACAGGCTAAAAGACGTGCTTTGACTATTAATAGATATTGTTGAAGTCGGAGAGCTGCAAGCCGAGCCATGAGCTTTAGGCAGTCGAACTGGGTATTAAAGTTTCTTACCTAGACGTCGCGGTGCTCGAAACACTAACGGACCCCGTTGCGGACGAGGGGCTACTCGATGTGCTCTGACTATTAGCCAAAATTGTGGTGGAATAGCTATACGTCAATCAATGAGACGCAGGCCGCGGAACAAGGTCCTAAAGCCTCCTACCTAGATGTCGGAGTGCCTGAGCTCGGAATAGTACCATACCCCGATGTGGGCGATACGCTAGACGATAGGCTATGAGTATCAGTAGATATTAGAGTTGAGGAGCTGCGTGTCATATCAATGAGCTCAGCAAGACATCAGGTAAGGCATCGGTATCTCTCACCTAGATGCCGCAGTGCTTGGGCTCTGACTTGAATCCGATGTGGGAAAGGCGCTAAACAATATCAGTATGATCAGTAATCAACATCGTTCGTGATGAACAGCTGACGTTTGAACAACGAACAGCCACGCACGAGAAGGAAGAAACGTGATACGGCGGATTTGGAGTTGCCGAATTTGACGTGGTCGATGAAAGAGCGGTGTCCGGAGGAGGTGAACTTGCGGAAGGTTTGGGGTTAGGTGTCTCTATCTTGCATGGAATATTGAGATTCCCGTCTACTTCCAGCACAAGTACGGGACTACTGATTCGTATTGCAATAGATTCGGCGTTGAATCTCCCAATCCCCACCTCGTAGCATCTGCAAAATAATGTGAGTCATGAGAGCATCTACGGGATCCATTCAAGAGCTCACCCAGTGTGGGTAAAATTTAAACTTATCGTCCCAGACGACAAGTTATTCGGAACGTCCAAAAGTTGCTCGCTTTCGCCGCTCTGGAGAGACCGCAAAACAAAGACGAAATCGCCTTGATCTCGTTCGCTCCGGCTCCGAGTCCAGGCGGCGGTAGCGGGCTCATTTAAGACGACAAGGTAAGGAACGGATATCTCAAAAGCTCTGGTAGAGACTGTCAAGTAAAGGAAGGCCAGCCTGCAAAAACCTTGACTTCGGAAGTGGGGAAGAGGGACAATGAGACTTACAAGATCGAGAGCATAGTCACATAGTCGTTGGGAGGAAGCGTCATGATATGTAAAACTTTATAACCTCAGAGTTCTCGTTACATGCAAGATGTAGATCAGTTGGCTATCCATGATCACCAAGGTGATGATGAAGGACGTGTGGGAACAGCACCGCCCTTCGAACCTGTCTACGATATCCTGATGGCGGCAACGTCGGTGACTGTTGAGAATGCTCTGCCGTCACTGAAATAGCGGTACAAGAACAGGCGGCCATTGTCTCAGTGGATCTGCGCTGGCCCCAGGGACCAGACTCCCACAAGATTATGAGTCTCGTATCACGAAATTGATGAACTGGAACGATGTTCATCTAGGCGATGAATACGAAGACCAATGATGGCAATTTCTTCCGGTCGACTGTTGATCAATGCACTGGTGAACTGGCAATTTTAGGGTGACAGATCTAAATTGCAGCATCAACCTCCTTCCTGTGTTAGATCAAGAAGGAAAAGCCATACATCCGTCAAGCCATGGACCTTCAGGGCAGATATCTTCAGATTCATTTCTGCGAGAAGATAAGAATTCGCTCGAGAGTTGCATCGCTGCAATCAGCTGCACTTGTAGTTAGTCCGAGTCCATATGAAGCTCTCTTAGATGTACTGTAGATATTTAATGTTAGACTCAGTCTGAGCAATATACTTTCACGAAAATGACAAAGAAGAAGAAAGAAAGGCACTGGTAGTGATGGGCCGTGACGCAGGTTCATAATGCGTGGGAAGTACATCTTTTATGTAATCGCTATCCGACTCCATCCGAAATCCGATCGTAACCTCCTCCCACTTGGACCCACAAGTCCGGACATTACATTCCAGCCTGCATTCTCACTTTTTAAAATTCTCCCTAGTACTGATTCTTGAACAATGGACATCTGTTTGACGCGTGATCGCCTCCGCCACGCGTCTATCAAGCACACGTGACAAATCATTGATCCTCCACTAGTCCTGCTCCAAAGCCCCACCGTCTCCACGTCGCAATGATCCATGACAGTTATGCATGCATCCTTTCTCACGATGGAGCTGTAATATAAAAGCACTTTCCTCTCTTCTCTATTTCCTTTTTTGCTTCCTCTTTATCTTGAACACGTTTTTTCTCTTAGTCACATCCTCTAGCTCGTTTACCTCTCCCATGCCTGTCACCGACGAATCTACAAAACCTCATGAAGCTAGCCTAGAGGCTACGCGTATTGCGTAGGTCTTTCACAGTATTTCTACGAAGTTTTTCCAGCTGATTACAACTTTAGAGCTGAGTGCTCTCTTGATTTAGGCGCCGTTGGGAAAAGTAAGTGTACGGCCATTCACTGATACCTTCAGCTCTATAACACGGACGTTAATTCAAGATGAAGCTCGAAAAATTATGTCTCTGCAGCACAAAGCTCTCGGATACCGGCCACCGCCCGGTTCCTTGGCTTCTGAAGCCCAAATTGCAGCTTCTAAGCATCCAGATGGCATATCCTCTTCGCCGCCCGATACCGCTTCACTGCGTGAAGCTGCTCTCAAGGACGCAGCTCGTATCGAAACCGAGCGCGGTCGCTCGTTATCTCCCAAAGCGGTTTCATGTGGAATTGATTTGGATCGAATCGGACTTGGTAGGCGCGGGTTTCATCTACTGTTGATGTCGTCTCCTCATACTCCGCGAAGCCGAGGCGCGTAAATTAATGTCCGAAGAGCATAAAGCCCTAGGCTACCGTCCTCCGCCAGGTTCGCTTGCTGCTGACGCTCAGGCAGCTGCCGCCAAACATCCTGAAAACAAGGACTACATTATCGATCCTCAAATTTTGACCCTGGCAGCTTTGAAAGACGCGGCTAGGATCGCGTAAGTGATACATTATTGCCCTGCTGAGATGTCCTGCTAACAACCCCTCAGGTCGGAGCGAGGAGCCACCGGAGCCAAGTTCGTTACTGTATCTGATGGGCGAACTGAAGAGCCGCCCAAGTTGCAGTCTGAAGGTAATGCATCGACAGTGCTTTACTCTGCCCAATTCATGATTTTGATCCTTCATTCAGCCCGGAATCGGGGGCCTGATGGCTATTCCTGAGTCGCCGTTCGATGTGGAGAGCAAATGCTGTTTATTCCATCACGGATCATGTACAATGTTGTCTGTATTATTAGGGAAGTTCATTTTCAAGATGACCCGAAACCAGGCTCTTAGTGGTATATACCAATGATTTTTTCGTTCATCTCAAACAAAAAGCGGTTGACTCCCGACCTTGAGGATACCCTCATTTGGGCGCCCAAGATTCCAAACGCGCACTCCAGTATGCTCCTCTTTATGCCTCATCTTCCAATCTTTCTTCTGGCAAACCGGACTGCAATACAACGCTCTGATTTCCTTGCCCTCCTTCTTGCACTGAGAACAAAGTGAAATCTTCACCCCCTTCCCTACATCCTCTAGTATTCCACAAGTCCTGCATTCCGGAACAGACCGAGAAGTATTTACTGGCATTGCAGTGGCCTTGAACGAAGCTAGAGTAAATTCAGGGGTACGATAGTCGGAGGATACGACGATGCTATGGGCGATTGAGATTTTCGGTACGTTTGGTCCTTTGGGCGAACAGCGCCAGCGGTGTCTTCCCGTGGATGGTTGCACTTCGATGACCTGCCTTACCGAATCGTACGGGTGAAGGTATATAGCGCGCTCCGGCAAGCGCCCCAAGACCGTGATATCGATGACATGCACATCATTGTAGTGGCCAAACACCGCGTGGCGGTCGATTCGACGTACTCCGATGACTCCCTCTTTTGAGCAGTTCATTCCTGCTTCAGCGTATGTGGTGCTGGGCGGCAAAGCGAAAACAAGCGGAATGCTGTAACTGATCACACCGCCGCGGTAGTCTGTTTCGAAGCGAAAAGATACACCAGAGTAACTGCAGGAAGGATATGTTAGACGCCATCAGAAAGACGAAAAGATCATCCTGTTCGTACATCTCGCATGAGCCTCGACGAGTCTCGATCTTCTGACCCTTTGATTGGAGACCCAGCTTATTGATATCGGACAGCGTGAGGTATACACCGTCGTCTGCTGTCCCTATCAAAGGTTGAATCTGCTCAGATACATCATAAACTATGATGAAGAAAACAAAGGTGGGTATACACGCACTTTGACCTCCAGATCGTTCTGAGGATTTTTCACTGTGCATGGATAGCACCCGTCGCGCTTGATATCGGATGGTCGGCCATAGGGCAGTTTTTTCAGGCTCCGTGCCAGAGCGTCACCATGTTCTAGCATTATATAGTCGTAGACGTGTCCTGGAAACCACATTGTATTGTTGTCCTGCGAAGCAACCCTCAGCCGAAAGTTTGAAGGTCTACTAAACTAATGGAAAACATACACGAGAGAAATCGCGTCCGTGTAGGTATTTTGCACCATCGAGCTGGGGTACAACAATATAACCATCATTGCTAGCCATGGAATGAAATGTATTAGGGAGGATGGAAAGAGTTTAGCTGAGCAGTGATTGTGCTGTCTGATACACCCGAAACTGGATTATAGGAAAGTAAGGTAGGATTCAACTTCCAGTGCAAAGTTCAAACGGGTTCGTCACATGATTTGTACATGACTTTGGCCCGAACTTTGGGAAAAGCTTGTTGTTAATGCCTAGAATAGAGTATTCCCAAGGTCGTAACGGATTTGCAGCTGTAAGTTCTTGAAGCCTCTCATTGACCAGACATTTGCAGAGGTTTTGTGACTTGTCCCCCAAGTTTGGTACAGATCTCTGGTCAGATCTCGTTGGAGATCCAAACCTCGCGGAGAGGGCTTATTCTGTAGCCCAATCACCTTCAGTACGATTAGTTCCATCTGTTTAGCAACAAAGACAGAGCAAACGGGATGCTTCAATGGTTGGGTGCTGGCTGGGCGACGCTGGATGCTTCCAAGTGGATCGTCTTATGATCGTCTACCTAGAGTATTGCTGAAGGTAGTCACGCAAACTTTCCAACTCGTTCCTGCCTCGGAGTCAAATTCCTGGAATCTGATGGAAAGGTACGGCGCCTACTCTTCCGAGAGTCAGAATTCCTTTCTTGGCGAAGACTGAAGATCGCTAAGTATGTTGGTTGCCCCAAAAGATCTAGATTGTCGTGATAAGATTTCTCCCTTTTCTAAACCGTCTAACTTGAGGCTCCTGTGCAAAAGTGTATTTTCGTATTGCCGTTCCTGTGATTTACTTAATTGATGTCATTTTGTCGTCAGAGAGGGAGCAGAATGTCTGCAGACCAATCAATGTGGGCACCGTCATGGTGGTAGAAACGGAAACGCCTCCGGATGTACGGGCCGGTGTTCCCTTCTGCTTTGACGAATGGCACGGCAGCATTCGTATGCACCGGTACTTATGATTGAAAGAGGTACTTTGGAATAAAAACAGAGCACAGAAGGGGTTCCCAGTCCCTCGAATGTTACCTTGAACGTCGGAAAGTAAGAAGTGATCAATGAATGTCGATTTCACAGCGAAAACAGAGTTCATTTTAACGAGGGGATTCGTAGACCGCGAGACTAAGATATATAGGTTAAACTTGAATAATTAAGCCCACCAGTAAAGTCCAGAGAGAGAAATAGATAGCAGTGTGTCCAATAATATCCCTGATTATAAAAGATGTTTCCATCCAACATTTGGCTCGTCCCTGATTATAAAAAAGATTGGTCTTGGAGATTTCTCCCTTTATAGAAGGTGTTTCCATCCAGCATCCCTAGCTTTCTGGACGAGGCGTTTGACCTCTTGAGATCGCGCGCGAGTGGTGACAAGGAGAGTGTCCGGCATATCAACAATAACCAGATCGTCGACGCCTAGACAAGAGATAAGTCGACCGGACCCTGGTACAACGATACCTCCAGCCACTTGTTCGGTGAGAACTAGAGAAAGGATCAGCCAAGTATCGCTAAGACCACAGGCGAACTAACCAAGATTATTGTCACCCAGAATACGAGGCTGGTTTGCTTCCGCGGGAATAAGATCCGCCAACGATGAGAAATCACCAACGTCGTCCCAACCAAACGTAGCTGGGACAACAGCAACGCGTCCTTCAGCTGCAGCGGGCTCTGCCACGGCATTATCAATGGGTATCTTTTCGAGCGTAGGCCATATCTCGTCAAGTGCCTTTTGGCGCTCTTTCTCGTTATCCCACACGGCGCCAATCTTCTGTAGACCATCGTGCAACTCGGGCTTGTACTCTTTCAGAAGCTCGAGGAGGAAGGTCGCCTTTGTGACGAACATTCCCGCGTTCCAGCGGTACTTTCCTGTTGCGATGTACGAAGCTGCGGTCCTCGCATCAGGTTTCTCCTTGAAACTTGAAACGAGGCGGGCGTTGGGGGCTTCATCAATGGGTAATTTGTCTCCGAGTCGAATGTAACCGAAGGCTGTAGATGGGTGTGAGGGGGCGATACCGATGGTGACTAAATAATCCTTCTGTGCGACGACGACAGCCTCCGCGACGGCCGCAAGAAATGCGTCGTCGCCGGAAATCATATGATCCGCAGCGAAGGAGCCGATAACAGCATTGGGATCTCTGTGGGCGAGAATGGCTGCGGCGAGACCAATAGCTGCCATAGAATCCTTGGGTCCAGGCTCGCAAAAGAGGTTGTCCGCATGGAGGTCAGGGAGTTGCTCGTGGATAGTCTTGACGTGACTGGGACCTGCAACGATGGTCGTACGGGTCGGGGAAGAAAGGGGGAGGAGACGGTCCCACGTCGCCTGGATAAGCGAACGGCCCTTCAAAGTGAGGTCGAGCAGGAACTTTGGGTGACCCTCACGGGATAGCGGCCAGAGACGGGTGCCAGCGCCGCCAGCGGGGATGACAACGTAGAAGCCTTGGATGTCCCGGGTATTTCCAAATGGGAACGAGGAGAGCACGTTGTCACCAAGCGGGGAAGGGTGGTGCGCGTGCGAGGACGGGAAAGCCGGCACGGTCACCGGTAGGTTCGGTGAGAGGAATGGTGAGCGCGAGCGCAATTGTGGGCTCGACGGTACGGGTGTAATAAATCCCGACCGATGGTTGTTGTGCTGCGACATTTTGTTTAGTCCTTTGCGGAGAGGTACACGGCCGCCCCCCTCACCTGGAATCCCTCTCGTACTTGGTTTTCGAGGCTCGCATTGGCTGCACGCAATTCAGCGCATTCCTGCCTCAGCTCTGCCACGTCTTGTTGCTGCCACAGCGTCCCAGTCAGTCAGCTACTGTGTTTAGGGAACGACATACTGATTTCTCCATTAGAGAGAGGATCGTCTGGAACATAACTTGTACGCTGGGGTCGGCATGTCCGTTCATGATGGGCAAATGAACGTAGGGGAGAAAAGGATCGTGAGGGCAGAGAGTGAGGAGGGGATTGAGAACGGGATATTTATTTGATCGAGACAGCCACGTTCGCGCAGTCTAAGCCGCGGATGGCGTAGCCGTCGGAACCAAACCCGAACAAAGTGGAGGCGAGCCTTCACCGGTGAAAAGGCGGCATATCATGATGTACCCGACGGCCAACTTTCTCCTTACGCTACCTAACAACCGACGTAACTGGCCGGCTTTCGCAGTTTGAGAATCAGCGGCAGCGGAGCAACTAAGGCTTCACTTGACAGAACGAATTGTTGGATTAAGTACCAGACCCTAAGCAACGACTTGAAATCTGATTCCCGTCGTGGAGAGAGCCATGAGTGCATAGGATCAATGCGCGGATCGGCAATCGAGTATCAATTTGCTTCCCTGTCGGTGAGGCGGTGGATTCAATCAACGGGATTCATACGCGAGCTAGTCCCAAGAATTGGAGTCTCGACGACAAGTGGAATTCGCTTTCGGAAATCAATCGATGAGGAGCGCTTATAGTTCCCCGTCTATTCCTTTGTATGTACGGAGGACAAGGCCAATTAAAGTACGTGCACACATGTTCCGAAAGTCGAGAAAACTCGTACTGCATGACAATCTCTTCCGCCTCGTACATCGGCTCATTCCGAATTGGGAGACCTACATGTACGCCCTATTTAAATGTAGATAAAAACTGAATGTTAACAATGGACTCAAGTCCAATGGGGATCGTACAAAATTGATCTAAGCGTTCTAACAGGCACACATCCCCATGAACATCTGAAGAGGAAAGATCTCGTTCGAAGAATCAGTCGAGACGGAGAGATTGATGAACGGGCGCTCGCTGGGAGTTTGGGAACAAGCAGCACCTCGGGCCTCGGGCACCTTGTTTGTTTCGAATAATGATATAAGTATGCCCATAGCTATACTCTACACGAGTCCACGACAACACAATCGAGAAAAATAGCTCCAGGAGGAGGGGGGAGGGGGGGAAAGAGACCTGCGCGACCGGAGGGCGCACGTCTTACATAGTCGATATGTTGAAATGCAGAGTGCAAAAATCCGAAAAGGCGCACGCCATACACTCACTACAACCTCAGCCGCACCGTAGTCGTGTATGTTTTGTCTGTAGACGAGGAGCAAGTGTCAGTGTTTTCGACCGAAGTTCGGCATTCTCCGAAGTGCGTCCCATGTGACATGCCATCGGCCACTGTTCGGCGTTTCCCGTAAACTGTACAGTTCCCCAACTGTGGCTGCTTACGTCACCACTGTCAGACAGAGCCGCAGAGAGTAACAGCGCTCGCTACCGACCCTCCTCAAGAATCTCAAGGTGCGTATCCAAAAATTTCAGCGAAGCCTATGCCCGTCTGACTTCTGCCTAACAGACCAGGGAAGAAAACATGGGTATGTCCATCTAACGATTCGTTATCGCTGTATTCAATGTCTCGCCAGTCAACCTTCGTTCTCAAAAACGGCTCGCCGCCTCCGTCGCAGGCGTCGGCAAACGCAAAATCTGGCTCGACCCCGCCGAGCAAAGCGAAATCGGCAACGCCAACTCGCGCACGCACGTCAAAAAGCTCATCAAGGAAGGCCAAATTATCATCAAGCCTACCACTGTGCACTCGCGTGCACGGACCCGGGAGCTCCTCGCTGCGAAGCGAAAGGGCCGGCATACGGGTCCCGGTAAGAGGAAGGGTACTTCTGAGGCGAGGATGCCGACAAAAGTGCTGTGGATGAGGAGGCAGCGGGTGCTCAGGCGGCTGTTGAGGAAGTACAGAGAGGCGGGCAAGATTGATAAGCATTTGTGAGTTCGGTCCTTCGACGTCCTGTGGGCGCTGCTGATGGTTGACTAGGTACCACTCGCTGTACCAAAAGTCGAAGGGTAACGTCTTCAAGAACAAGCGTGTCCTTATGGAGTACATCCACAAGGCCAAGGCTGAGAAGACCCGTACAAAGGTCCTTTCAGACCAGATGGAGGCTCGCCGTGTCAAGAACAAGGTACGATTTATTGCAAAAGTGATATCGAGTACTGTACTAAACATTTTTCAGGCTGCCCGGGAACGTCGTGCTGCTCGTGTTTTGGAGAAGCGATCGGGTATCATTGCTGTCGAGAACGAAGCTGCCGTCCAGGAGTAAACATATCCTTTTTCTCTGCATTTCATTTGTATGGTCATGCCACTATGCCGCAATGCAAACCCCTCATGCCCGTCCGACTTCTTTCATATGAGCTTTTTTGCAGCACAAGAGTTCAATTGCATCAATCGCTGAACAAGCGCAAGCCGAGAAAATTTTGTTTCCCAGCTTGCTGCGATGTTTGTATCTTCCGTCAAGCTTACGGCTCAAATCACTCAAGCGCGACTAGGAGCATTCAGGCTCAGAATTTCATCAGACAGCAAGAACGGTTCATCTTCCAGAGGGTATTCTTGGACAACGAGAATGAAGTGGTTGCGTAGTTGTTTATGTCTATGCGTGATTGACATTACCTCGCTGAAAACTGTTTTCCGTTATGTACTGTGCTTAATCCAGTTCTTATTGTCGCTTCTTTCGACGACGAGACACGGCGAGGTCATGGAAGAGGGCAATCTGCACGAGTTGGCCATTCCTCACGAGATTGTACGCAGCCCTCGGTTTCCGATACAGGTCCGTCATTACTCTAGTGCATGTACTCACCTTTTTTTTTTAGCTGTTTGGATCACCTGGATGAAATGAATGACGATACTCTTCCAAGGATACATGACGATTGGTGAGTATCGCAAAAAGCCGGTGGATACACAGCATCTTCGTGGGTTTCAAGCGGCACACCATCCAACACTCAGCGAAACCAGACTTCAAGTTTCTGCCTTTATCAGGTCAGAACAACTCGAAGCTATTGCCCCTCTCCCTACTAAGAATGTTGCGTCCGATCTTGATATCACGATCGTCACCAACACAGCTTGGCTCCAATTTCATACCACCAGCATGCGCATACAGCTTGTATACATCACCACTCTCCTTGCTATGAGCGGTGAGCGATGACTGTCAAAGCCGGATTCATTACTGGATAATTCCTTTGCAAGTCAAGTCGGTTGACCTCTGCAGCTCAAGCGTGTTTTTCACATCGTGTTAGTGAATTAATTATGTAAAAGGGTAGGGCGGATTGTCCAATTGTGCAAAGTCGTACACGCCCCGGCACGCGGCGGACACTTATTTATGAAGGGGCTGGGATATGGATATAAGCATCCATGTGACGTCTGAGTCTTGGTTAGGTTCAATTGCTTTCATTTCCATCAAAAGTGGAAACCTAATGATCGTGCAAAAGACGCATGTCCCCTTCAAATTCTTCCTGCAGTCCTTGATCCATCATAACAAGCATTGAGACTGGTGGTCAGAATATCAGCCTGCCAAGAAGGATTTATTCGCAACATTGCTACTACGCGTGGTTCAGATACCGGCTCTCCACGCTCCTTTCTTATTATATACACCTTGTAGCATTGATTCCTACGGAAAATCCCAAAGGACACGTTCCAATCAGTCACGCCGACTAGGCGTCACGACGTAGACAAATGCATTCTGCGCATACGGCAGACTCGCAGTCGGTATCTTGTCAAGCATCATCCCAGGACACATGAACGGGTTCATCTTCCATTCCGGTTGCATCGCCTCCATATCCTTGTACCACGCTGACGATTTATCCATTCCAGGGTACTGTCGGGCAGCGATCCTAATAAGACTATGCGTAGTGGACAACGACTGCTCGCAATACTCCGTAATCGCGAACGGGATCTGTTTCATCAGGGCTCCGAGGAAGACACTGTACCATTGCGGATACGCAGCGAGCCCGGCATTGAGGGCAATAATTGCATCGGGGGGATCGTTCGTGAAGAGGGGGTTATTGAGCGGATCGTAGAGGGCAGCCCTGCCCTCGAGAAGAATGCGGACAGTCCCGGCACCTAGTGACCCTGGTGCAGTGTATTCGAATGCACACGGACAAGGATTGTCAACGACGCCCTCCATCAGTGCCGAACGAGCGGACATAAGTGCCTCCTTACTGATAAAAGTTATCTCCAAGTCCGTACTGGGCAGTAGGAGTGCGAGTTCACTGAATCTATAGGACTGGGGTTATTAACTGGAAGGAAACCTGAAAATACGCGTACAAGGGCAAAACCGCCATTTCGTCCTGATTGCAAGAGGTCAGACACTGTTTAACTGTTAAGGGCCTTCATACTCACGGCAGCACCGATACAGTGTACGCGCAACTTGCGCCGGGGGGCGTCTAGTTTCGGTGCCTCCTCAACAAACCCAAGTTCCCGAAGGCACATAAACATCGACATGGGCCACTGCAAAAGCAATGCAGCGGGCGAATCCAGAGGGAGCTGGCGCCACTCATAATACCCCTTCCAGCTATCCTCAAACGTCGCTGGGAACTCAGGGACCTTCATCCTGGCATCCTTCAGCCATGGAATCTCCTCGTCAGGGAGTTTCCATCCCGCTTTCTCGTCCGGGAGGGCACCCAGTTTTATGAGGTTGTCGGAACAGACGTCATCAAGTGCACAACCGCAGGTAGCAGGATCACATATAGCCCAGTGCCCAAATTCTGATCCGCTCCCCAGGACCCCCCGAGATTCCCTGACGATGCCCTCTTGGAACACACCTTGTTCGTCGTACCGCGCCCACGGGAACTGGTCCAAGAGGGACTTGAATGCGGTGAACTTTTCCACGTAGCCCTAAGTATCATTATTATTCACATGCGGCGACTTTCAACAGTTCCAAGCCAGACCTTGAACTTTGCACAGTCTTTTTCATGCCCCGGAAAAAAGTTGTCGCTGAACGGAAGTCGACGATCCTGGCGATTTGCGTCTCGGCAGGCGGTGCTGCAGTAGAAAATGGAATGGCACCCTTCGCACACGACCGGCTAAGATTAATACACGTAGATAAGTGAAGTTCATCTACGGCTTTGAATGCAACGCACTTTATCAATGCAGACCTCGCGGCAGGTCGCGCACCGTTTTGGTATGGACTGGAAACCGCGAACGCCCATGTTGGGGTCGTCCTTGACGCGAATCCACTCACTCTGGCAGAGCTCGCGAAGTCGTTTGTCTTGTGAGATCATCGAGTTTCTGCACCCTTGCTAAAAACTTCGAATGTGTACTTGGTAAGAAATCACGGAAGTTTTTAAGAAGTTTTTTATCCAGACGCCAAACCGTGGGAAAGCTGCGAACCGAAGTGCCAATCAGTTAGATTTCTGGAACACCCAATCGGTCGGTCGACCTGAGGTCCTGCTGAAAATTTTTGGAGATCCTGTTTGGGAGGTCTTGACAAGATTTTACAAAGGATTTTCACCAGTGTAAATAAATCCCATAACACAAACATCAGCATCAGGAATGAACATTTACATGTAATAGGCATCATCGATGATCGTCGAACTTCCCGGGTGGCTGTGTGATTACAATGTATGTTTCGCTTTAGTTGGTATGCTATTCCCACGACCGTCGGTCAGTCGCCCAGTCGAGGGCCTGAAAACAAATTCGACCCGATGCACTTAACGTTAGATATCCTGCTTCTTCTTACTTCACTACGCGTCCCGCGACTCTGTAATACGAGATCTGTTCATTGCCAGAACCCCATCAGATTTGTAACAACTGAGTTGAACGGTGCCACGATGGCCTATTTAAGCAACAGACTCCATACACTCACTACGACATAGTCGTTGTACTTGTACTTGCACAAACTTTTCGAGACCCCTTTGTTTTTCTATGTACTTATCACTAGGAAAGAAGCCTCATGGTACAATTACTTGATATCACTTTGATCTTAAAGTCCTGTCAGTTCGACTCAGTCCCTTTAGTGCTGGCCATAGAACTGCTCCTCCTACCCTACTCGTGTTTTGTACAAGCACAGAGTCTGTTCGTCCAAATCTTATCTTGCTGCCCTCCTTTCGACCTCTAAAAGCGACTTTTTAGTCGTGAATTGACTTCCAGTGAACAAGTAATTCAGCTGAGCCACCTCTAATAATGCTGATTTGGTTTAGTTCCATTGTTCAGGCCCAGGGAATAACTCTGAGGCGGATATTTCAAGGAGCGGTTACAAGCCGACGTACTTGGTTGACTGACTGTCATTAACCGAGGTGTAGACTCGTCTACCCTTGACACTGGAATCTTCAGTTGACAGCAATGAGCAGTAGTCACGAGTAAGTAATTCAGGCAAGCAAACGTGAAAGCCTGACAGGCCACAGGAGTAATTGTGGGCCGATATCGATAGTAACAATCCCTTCCTCCCAATCGAGTCGAATGTAAATATACTAAGTACTAGCTCGCTTCCCTAAACGTAATTAACCAGGGTAGATTTGACAACGACGGGTCCGAGGTAGCACAGAGATATAATCAGCTACCAAAGTCTAAACACAACGCCACAGGACTAACTCGACTTGTCAAACCCCGAGCGCTGGTATTCAAAGGTCACCTGGTCCTAATTCTAGATGCATTTGGGCATCAGCGGCGAGTCACAATGAACAACGGCACCCCGTCCCTCAAATCGCGCCATAAGCAAGCTCCCAAGACATTCTAAGGTTCCATTAAACGACAATCGCCGCGCCAAGCACTTTCAACGGTGCACTTGAGGTCATGATCGTCGATCGAGGCGGACAGTGGCGGTGGCAAAACCATCAAAAAAGAATTATAGATAGATCGTATTGAACTACAAAGTAAGAAGGATAAGTTTGGATTAAAAACTCGTCATGGAACAAAGGTAGGTGGAGGAGAGCCAAAAACAACGACCAGAAAACATAGGAGGACAGTACGACAAGAAACATCAAACAACATCCCTCAGCTGCGCTTGCGCCAAGGCCCGAGCATGCACATGGACATGCTTCGGCTTCTCCACCGTATGGCACACCTCAATTCCTTGTACCCAGGGCTGCTTCATGATCTCCTCAATTGGCACCCTCAGTTTAGGATTCGGCTCCAGCATCATCCGGATCACGCTCCGACAAGCTCGCGGGAGGTTATTGATCGTTGGAGGGAACACGGTAGGAGCCGTACACGCAGAAGCATACGCAGAATACATCGCATCGCTCTGCTGGGCAGCCCGCCAAGGTAACTCTTGGAAATGAAGGCAGTAGAACACCACCCCACACGCCCATATATCAACGAGCCGGGCATCGTAGGCTATTTGATGGTTCCGGTATAGGAAAAGGCCGAGTTAAAGTAACAGCACTAGTTAGAAACACCCGGAATGATAGCAAAGGGGCTTCAAGGCTTACGTTTGCCTAGGAACTGTTCCGGCGCGATGTATGGCTCACTTCCACATAGTCCTGTCGACATATGAATGGTGGCCTCCCAGGGTAGACGGTAAACCGTCGAGGCACCGTAGTCGCCGATCTATGAGATAAGTCAGACCATGTGTACGTCATTTGAGGCGGAAATGAAAGACCTTGAGGTGCCCCTTCGTATCGAAGAAGAGATTCTCAGGCTTGAGGTCTCGGTGGGCCACGCCCTGGCTGTGCAGATACGACACGCCGCTCAATATTTGCCTGAAGCAGCACTCGACCTCGCTGGGCGACATTCCGCCCTTTTTGATGGCAGCGTACAGATCACCACCAGGACAGAACTCCATTACTTCGCACCAGTGCTGGCTCTCGTCCTGGACAAGGTCGACAGTCTCTACAATATTGACGTGGTGCAGCGTCGACGATATACAAAACTCGGCTGTGAGCTTTTTGATGTACTCCTTCTCGGTCTCGTTCTTGCGGCGCTTTCGGAACTCCTGGTTGATCATGAGAGGGGAAAACGCAACAAGTATGACAAGCAACTGACCTTGACGGCGTACAGCTTCTCCTCGCTCCTGTCCCACTTGTGTGCGAGGCGGACGACGGAGGTGGCGCCTTTGCCGATCGCAATCTTCTGGCAAACGCCGTACTTTTGCGACAGACTGGCGGTACTCTCGCCCGCTGTTGACCGCGGGCCCTGTCGTCCGCCCGCGTCACTGTCTCCGTCAGACTTTCGACTGCTTCCTCCCGTTGAGCGCTGGGAGGACTTGCGAGCGAGCTTGGGGCCATTAGCAAGCAGATCCTTGAGCGTAAATTTGGTCCCTCCGCCGTCCTGTGAGTGAACCGAGGGTGCCTTTGCACGCAGTGTAGCACCTGACCCGTTAGCGGGGGCGGGGGTGGGTTTGACTGGGCCATTGGCGAGTTTGTTGAGCTTTGGTGTCATCTGGGGCTTCGCGTCAGCACCAGCAGACATACTGGGCGCCCTGCTGGGCGCGCGGCTATTAGCGCGAGTAGACGGGGCGCTCTCCCAGTCAGATTCTGACACAGTAGGTGACGAAGCGGTGGATCCGCTGTTGGAAGAAGTCATGGATGCTTGTTTGATATGATTGGCCTCGGAAGCGAGCCGTTGAAGGGAAATAACGGTGTTACCGGGCTGCTTCTCGTACGCTCCGGTCTCTGGCGGTGGTATTGGAATGTGGAGGGTAGCACCGTTAGCAGGCTTGGGTCTGGGCTTATCGTGAGGTTTGTCAGAACTGTCCGGGCCGTCGCCGTCGGTCTGAGTGGTTTCTGTCGAGGAAGAGTCCTGGTCTGTCATGTGTCCAAGGCAGTCCAGGCGGTGGTGGGGTGTTGTAATGGCCGTTGTGGTAATGGTAATGGTGGGCGAGTTAATGAGGAATACAATTAATGAAATGGAAAAAGCTGCTGGTCGTGGAGCTCAACTTAGAGCGATATCATGACGTCCGGGTGGGTGGGTCAAGGCAAAAGCGAGGCTGACTGTAGTTATACGACGAGACGGCGTGAATGGGTGCAGCACCCCTCTCGCCGTCGAGAAAAAATAGCCTTGACGCTGGTCAACGACGACGGAGCTCGTTGCAGTCGCTGGCGGTGATGGTGGTTTGCGGTAAAGAAAGTAGGGAGGAAGGAAACTTACTACTTTTAGTTGATCACGTAAGCATCATTCTTTATCCCTGTCTTTTTCTGCCTCAAGGCAGAGCGAAACAAGAAACAATTTTTGGTACAGAAATCACAAATGGAAATGAGAATATCTGATAGCAGGTCAAGTTCGCCTCATGACCATACCATCAAATTCGATGATATTGATAACGACAGTACAAGACGCCTCCTACTGACTCGGGTGACACTGCACCCTCCCGATTCAGCCAGGGAAATGAAAAAACGGTGTTCGTCCCAGCTGCCTTTTTACTGATCGCCGGAAGCTTGTGGAACCTTCTCTTCCTGGTACTCTATCATCTGAAGAACGTTGGTCAGCGCGCCGACTCGCCGTACCAAATGGCGAAAATAACGCGACGACCGGAAGGGAATATCCGAGACTATTGCCTCCACAGAGCGTGTACTCTCCGTTTGTCTTTTGTTTTCCCTGGCATCGGATCCAGTAGCCTATGCTTGTTTACTCTAGTTCAGCATAGATGCCAGTGCGAGAGGCGAGCCTTCCCTGAGTCTGAATCATCAAGAGAAGGTCCGTCCAGTCTGGTCCGAGTCGGTGGGCATCATGGTGTTGCCTGATCAGCCTCGACATGAGGCCCAGCAGGTCCACGCTGCTTCATGCGATGTGGCCTTGAATGAAAGACGTCCAAGCAACCACGCTTTGGGCTGAATCTATGACGAAAATATTAATTCTGATTGCGGCAGTATCAGTCAAATACATTCATCACTCTGACCTCATATGTGCCGGTAACGCCACCGTACACACACAGGTACAAGGAAACCAGTAACTATTCATAGACACGAATCAGAGACCACAACGACACGAAGGGGGAATCGGGATCCACTTACGCAGAGCCGCGTATTCGAAGACCATCAAACCCCGCGTTTGCAGCTCCAGAATTCTCTCTACGCTCGGAGTCCATACCAGAGAAATACCAGAGAAGGAATCATGAAGCGTCATCCGATATCGCCAAGTCAAAATCCATCAATTAAATTATGAATTGCCCCGAGCTTGGGGGCATTTGCGGAGATCATGGCGCTAAAGGTTCGGCCATGACATCTGGCATGCCTTAAATAGCCAAAGATTCCCGAGCTCCAGATAGGTGGATAGCCGACCAACGGCCTCTACAATGCTTGGCGTCGTCAGTGATCTCGGAGACGATAGTGAGCATACATGTCCGTAAACAATTCTTCGTGCCAAGTGCTTGCTCACCGGGATATCGACATCAAAGCTTCGCATTCGAGCTTACTGAGGCTGGGAGGTCATAGACCGGAATCTAGCCCAGTACCTGGCATGCCTATTTCTTACCAGGAAACAGAAGCAGGTCACAGCGGTGGGCGCTGGTGAACGTAGGAAGCAAGAAAGAAGTTGCAGAAGGATGCCAGCAACATGGTAGTTTGATGCATTCGGGATTATCGGTACCTTATCGGCCGAAGCTCGCGCCCCGAGCATCACTCTACCCGCATCCACGTTGTGTCCACGCCGACACCAGCTCACCTCACAATCCCGCTACCGACTGGTACTGTACCGCTTTGGTGCGCTATTTTTACCCACATGTCAACAAATAGATTGCAAATTTATCGTAAATAAGAATTACTATGGTGATTTTTTTTTACATTCCCTATCATTGATTCCCGTCGCACTGTACGAGCAACGTTCGTGGCTCCTCAATACATTCACCAAAATATCCATGCTAGCGCTGACTTCAAATACGCGCCCCAAATTTCCCATGCAGTACCGCAGTACTTTTTGCCCGCTCGCTGCTGACTCTGGCAGTGGTGAATCTAATTCTGTCTGGTGCTTATCGATTATCTCTGGTCTCATTCTTACAGTCAATCGCTTTAGACTCTATGGGTCCATCTAGTAGCGATCCATCTGCTGCCTTTACGATGGGGAGTGTCCCGCAATATCCTAATTCCGCTCGAGTACGAAAGGACGCGAAGAGAAACCGCACGAACACGGCTCAGCCTCGTCGTGTGGCAGCGATATGCACGGAGTGAATCTACGTTGACCGTTGACGTACCAGAAGATCTAGCTACGCTTGAAGTTTTTCCGCTAGGGACGATTAACTGATGATCATCCCGCGCTGTAATGTCTTTTCGGGGAGCCGCTCAACCAACACGAGGTAACCCATCTTCTGTTCGCAGCACACTCGACAATAGACTTGCGGCGGATTCTGGAGGTCAAACCCCGAACATTTCCCAGTGCTAATATGAGGGATTTTGTTCAACAGGCCATCTTCTCCCGTCAATGCCATATGCACTTACCATGGGAACCTGTCTGGCTATCTCTTTAGGAATGGCGCCACCCACACAACCCTGTTCGTGGAAATGTCCGGGGTGTTCGAACGTCCATACGGCAGTCCTTTGACCTCATCAGGGATCGACCACGTCGAGGCTTCCATCCAAGCTCCTCAGAAAGGCCGAGCTAATACATTGGTGGGAGTGATAGTGTCTTTGCATCACAGCCACCGCACCGCAGAAGTTCACGAGGTCCCTTTCTCCATCATTATTACGATACGGCTCTTAGCGGTGTGTTAAAAATTCATTTCGAACTTCGACATTTTGTGGATCATGGGATTCAATATCCTGAAAGCATATGGACTAGCTTTAGGCTTACTATGTGAAAAATCATTTGTGACGCCGATGGTGAAACGGTTATCATGCTTGCCTTCCATTCTAAGAGAGCAAGCGGTAGGGGTTCGACTCCCCTTCGGCGTATAAAATTATACTGTTGGATAGGTTACTTTTTATCCACATAAGTCCCTACTCCCGAATTCCAAGTTTCATGTGACCGGGAGTCACTGACTCACTGACAGCTGGCTAGTACTAAATAGTCACTGAAGTTTGAACTGGTGGAACCGGGGGTTTTTGGAAGTTACAGTTTACTTGTGCAATGTTCAATATGTGTTCGTTTTCGCATTTTTCTTATCTTGGCACCTGCCATAGAGCACCTGAACAGCTATATGTTGTAATAGGGCATACAGTACTATCGGGTGACTTGGCATGAAATTGGCAATCACAAGATAGGGAAGTTATCTCAGCGAAAATCCCTCCAGCGAGGGAGGTAACTTAAAAGTTAACGGTAATTTTTTCAAACCTAGATAAATTCATGCGCTACCCTAGGCCGATGTACCGGTAAGAAATAGTGATATATAACCAGTTGAATAATTGTAGCGTTCGATAATGTATTCTAATACACCCGGTGTAATACAACCACCGGTTCAACCTTAGTCTTCCAATGCAACTTGATGTTTGAGTTCCATGGCTGTGGTACGTACCGCCGAGGATCAGAACGAATACGCCATGGAAGAACATGGGAGTAATCCTAAAGGGAACCGTGGAATTGTACTGTTCTCGTACTTCTTATCTTTCAAATAACTGACAGAGTGAAAGCCTGGAAGATTGTGCAAGCGCTAATGTTACTTTTGCCGCCTTCGTCCCAACCTGTACCGGTAAATTTTACAGTGAATCGATCCTGCATGATGTATTAATGTTTGGTCCTTGGTTGGGAAAAGTGCGAGTTTAACAACGACGGCATGGGGGATATAGCGCCGAAACTAAAATTTCTGAGGCGCCTGGCGGAGATGCTCGAAATCCTTGATTTGTGTCAAATATAGACACACACCTGAGAGGACGGCGCCTATGTTATTATAAGAATTATACGCAGGTAGGCAAAAGCAACATCGGAAAGGGGACGGAATTGAAGCGTGCACGGTGGTATTCGATGGAGATGATTTTCACAGCTCGGTGTCATAAAGATAACAGTGGAGCGGATGAATTTTTTTCACAAGGTACATACACCCATTTGTCTGGGAATTTTTTCAGGGCATTGATGCGTCGAGGGTGGCTTATTAGACAGGGCGCGTTACGCATATCTACCTCACGGCCATCTCTGGCAGTTCAATGTTCTGAATTACAGAGACAAAAGATGATCAAGAAGCTCCGAGTTCATGAGAAGATGGGTATTCCTGTGATATGGAAATTGGACATCCGGAGACCATGGATCTGTAAGGGCAAAATTGTCGCCTAGATCTGAATGCTCACTAGTTACCAGTTGTCGAAGAGAAAGAGATTGATACGTGCGGTGCGGCCCGCAAGTCGGACTGGAACATGAGAGTATATTATTCTGCAAGGAACGGAGAGCCAGAGATCAACACAACCCTCAGAAGGAGATTGTAGCAATGAAGAAAACCTGTGGTAGAAAGGCTAATGTCGGTGGGGGAGCCTGAGCAGTGAGTGAGCAGTCCGAGCGAATCAACCAGATAACGAAGGAGGGCTTGCAGGCTGAGAGGGATTTTCGAGAGTAAGAGATCAGTAGCCATCGAGACACGAGCTAACTCATGGCAGTTCGAAATGGGACTCAAGCAATGTAAGTACACAGCAGCTGGGGCTTAGTAACAGTTAGCGCTGTCCTGCGGCCTCATCGGGCCGCACATCCAGAGGCCCTGATACGCGTCACCGACTTCCACAGCTTTCATTGCCGACGACCAGATATTTTCTTCTCTCTACCCCCATGACTTACTAATAGCCATTGGTTGCTCTCATTATTCTATGCTAACGACATCACATTAACTGTTCTGCAGACACCATGCTCCCCATCTTTGGCGACGAACGACGACGAAATATCAATCTTGGTGGGGCATCGTCTGCATCAACGCAGGCGACCATCCTAGATCAAGCAAAACAGCGGAGAATCCTGCGTGATGAGCAGAAACGACGACACGAAAGTGCAGTAATTCTGCAAGCGTGGTGGCGAGGCGTCCGAGAAGCGAGATTGGTGCGACGTCAGATGAGAACGACCTTTGAGAGCGATGTGATGGCCATTACTGGGCTGCGATGTCTCGTGCTCATTGGACAGGACGAGGAAGCCCTAGGGATATGGTCGAATGCGATGCTGGCGCAGAACCAAGGTGAGTAACCTCGGCGCCACTTTGCTGTTTCGTCACCTAACAACATTGAAGATAGTATCCGTATATTGTCCGAGGATGGGAGCTGGGTAGTGCTCGTGAGGCAGCTAAGCCTTCGTTTACTGCGTTCAGTCGCCACTGCGCCCCAGTAAGTACCTTATTTTATTCATCTACCCAACCCCCCAAAGTGTTGAAATGCTGGATAGCTCTGTCACTGACTTGGTTATCGGTTGCTCGTATACTGATGCCATCTGACACAGATCGTCAAACGCTGCCTCTCACCTCAAGGTGCTCACGATGCTGACTCAGTCGTCCATATCTGCCGAGGTGATGCGATATCTGCTGTCGCATGGCGGGTATGGGTTATTATCCAGATCTATCCTTGGCATGCAATCGAAGGGCTCACCGCAACTTCCTCTCCTGGTCCCCTTGCTGACCGTATCTTTCGCTATATTCCCCCCACCATCGCCGGAATATCTCCAAGCAATAATAGGACTATTTTCCGATATCTTGACCATATCACTCCTCCCCAACCGAATGCCCATACCATCCCTAGTCCACTTCTCCTCCACTCTCCCCCTTTCCCAGCTGCCGCTTCTTGAACCACATTTTTCCATCGTTTGTACAAAGGACACAGAGTCTAAAGTCAATCTTGTCGCCAACCTTCTTACATTTACCTCTCCTCACTATGCAGTGCTACAGGCAGTACTCCCTTCTTACCTGTCGCTTCTAACGGCTGTCTTTAACTCGTTGCCTGTCAACGCACTGGATCCGCCGGCGGCGAATACCAGTAGCTGGTCGCTCGAGGACTCCGATGATGAGGATAACCATGTAGTGGTGTCGGTCGTAACAGATTTCAACGTTGTCCCTCTTCCCACATTAGACCCTCGCACCATTAAACGCCTGCAGATTCTTCATTCTCCTGCACATCTCAGCTCGATTATCGCTAACTGCCGCTCATCCATCATACCTTTCATCCTTTCTTTGACGAGCGTGTGGCCAACAAAACGTGACAGTGTGCTCACTGCTGTACTGACATCCACCGGAACCGGGTTTTTGAGAGAGTTGTATCGAAACCGCGTTCGATCTTTACCAATAGGCAAAGATGAGAATCCGGGCGCTGTCATGGACCCTGCATATGCAGGAGCTTGGCCTTCACTGCTTCTGTTGGTGGATCTGTACACCCAATCGTTATTGACAATGGGCGACGACGAGTTCTTCGGTTCATCGAGCACCAGGAATCCTCTGACGTTGGACGATTTGACGTCATTTAGTCGCCAGTTGTTGAATATAGCATTCATACTTTATTGGCGGGATGATCAGACAGGGTTGCAGAAAGAGATGGTGTGTCCAGAAGTTCGATGTACATGGGAAGGTGCCAGGGAGAAAGTTACAAAGTGCTTGTTGGCGATTCATTCCCGAGAGTAAGTTGCTGACAGTTTTTATCTATGACTTCTGAATGTTCAAGAAATTTCTTAGCTCTCGCAAACCGTTCGTACCACCTGAACACTGGCTTGTTGGTTCTCAAATTGATATGAATGGCTTTATTGAAGCTGCTGTGTATGTTCATTTATTCGTGACCCTTTAATGATAAGGATATTGACGCTCATTCTGCTCCAGGTATGAAGATCAAGTACTTTCTGATGAGACCTCTACGAAAGCCCCTTCGAAGCGACAAATGGCGCTCTTGTCACCTCGACTAGGTGTCCTTAACAATATCCCTTTCGCCATCCCGTTTGATGTGCGGGTGTCAATCTTCCGCAACTTTGTCATCAACGATTCGCGCAAGCATGGGGATGATCTTCATTCTCTCAGGCATAACCGGACGACCGTCACTATTCGGCGAGACCATATCGCAGAAGATGGGTTCGACAAGCTCGGCGACGCGAACTTGAAAGGCCACGTGCAGATCACATTCATAGACAAGTTTGGAGAGCCTGAGTATATTGATTTATCAAGGTTATATTGGAGTCAGGCTAACGTTACACCAAATGTAGGGCTGGTATTGACGGTGGAGGGGTGTTCAAGGAATTTTTTACGTCGCTTTGCAAAGAGGTCTTCGATACAGACCGGGGGCTGTGGTTAGCCAACAACAACAACGAGTTGTACCCAAATCCGCATGCATATGCCAAGGAAGGTGGGTTCAACCGGGTTATCAGGTTTCGGTTTCACGATAGCTCATTTTCGTTCGTAGGTCATAGCCTGAGCTGGTACCGCTTTATTGGGAGAATATTGGGTAAAGCTATATATGAGGGTATTCTAGTAGACGTGGCATTTGCCGGGTTCTTCCTCGCAAAGGTAGACTTTAATTTCGTTATGGAGCCCTCCAGTGTTCACACATATTTACAGTGGCTCGGAAGACAGAACCTTCTTGACGACCTTGCTTCTCTTGATCCAGAATTGTACAATGGCCTCATGTTCCTCAAACACTATACCGGAAACCCGGAAGATCTGTCGCTGAACTTCACGGTGGCCATTGAGGGCGAGTTTCAGTTATTGCCGCGGTGGCGTCTCACTAAACGATGTATTCAGAATTCGGCGTGACGAAGACCATAGATTTGATTCCTGAGGGCAGCACGACAGCTGTCACCAGAGAGAACCGACTACAATACATCTATTTCGTCTCACATTATCGCCTCAGTAAACAGATCAAACTCCAGAGTGAAGCCTTCTTTGAGGGTCTTTCTGAGACCATAGACCGCAAGTGGCTGAGGTACAGGTTCCTCACACCTTTTGCTTGCGCCCGTCCTGATTCCCAAATTTAGGATGTTCAACCAACAAGAGGTCCAGATCTTGATTGGTGGTGTGAACTCGCCCATAGATCTTGAGGATCTCAGGGAGAATACAAATTACGGCGGGCTTTATGACAACGATGAGCCCACGATTGTCGCTTTCTGGAAGGTGTGCAATTTTTCTGTTCCGTGTTTCGAAGTGCGCCGTTGACGTGGTGTGCATGTAGGTCGTGGAAACATTTGATCAAGATCAGCGGCGCGCCTTGTTGAGGTTCGTAACCAGCTGTAGTCGACCTCCATTACTGTAAGCTCTCCACGTCTATCTAGATTTCCCAGAAATATTCTTACAAACACTTTTTCACAGCGGTTTCAAGGAACTTGTGCCCAAGTTTGGTATTCGTGACTCGGGGAGTGATGAACATCGTCTGCCTACGGCGAGTACATGCTTCAACCTACTGAAGGTATGTCGTTTCCCTTTCCCTTTAGACATACGTTGGTGACCTTTGTGAAACAGTTACCGAGGTATCAGAGCGAGAAGGTTTTGAAAGACAAGCTGCTTCGGGCGATCACGTCTGGTGCTGGGTTCGACCTGTCGTGAATGTTAAGGCCAGATGTTGCGCGTTTTAGCTTGCTGAGTATTGCATACTGGTATAAATGTGAAGTTTATGTCCTGAAATAGAGTGTATAAATGGGTTTGTCGGATCCTAGCGATGATTTTCCAAATACTCGGACGCGCCGCTTAGGTCCGGACGTCTCTCCTAGCCGTTTCTAGGCCACGAACAATGAGATACATGAGTAAAATCGCGTAGTAAAAGCTCACATGGCGTCGACTTAGACTCCCAAAAAAGTGAAATTCGCTGGTAACACGGGAAATTAATTACATTTCCATCAACGAGGAGCCCTTTGTACTAATTCTCCGTCTGTTTTCATGTGGAGGATAACACGAGGGGGAAAGCAGAAGACTACGATGTACACACATTCTCCGAAGCCGAGAAAGCTCGCGATCGCGCTGCATAGTAACAATTTCTTCCTCATACAACATCAAATCCACATACCGAATCACAAATATAGCCTTTTTCGACTTTGGCATAGGTGCGAGACGTGCTTCCCAACATTGAATGTCCCACGAAAATGTAGATAAAGACTAAACTCAAGTCCAATGAGGTCCGAGGCCGAGGAAAAACGTATAGCCAACACTCTATTGCCAATGAACGGATTCGAACCGTCACCAGGCATGATACCCCTTATCTATTCTAGTAGGTGGTAAGCATCTGAAGAGGAAACAAGAGCTTCGATGAGGAAACCGAGTAAAGAGAAGGAAAGGAAACAAGCAGCCCTCCTGCCTTTGGGCAAATTTCCAGGCAAAAACATTGAGACCAATGTAGGTCCGATTTGTTACATACTACATGGCTACAGTGCTTGGAAATCAGCAGCCGCTCGTAGTCTGGCAGCCATTATTTTCCCAAAGAATTTATCCATCGTTGTGCGATCCACGACACTGGCCATCTTCCTGACTTTAGCGGAAAGCGTCCCTTCGAACATTCCGTCGGTCAAAACAACAAAGTGGCCTACTCTCATTCCAGTCCGGAACCACGTCGCAGTGGCTTTTCTGAGCTCTGCTTCCACGTGCGACGCACTGAGGCTCCCTTCTATCCTCTTACCCACGAGGAGCAACCGGCCAGCATCGACCGCAGGTAAGCTCAAAGCCCAATCCCAACCCCCGGCCCCCAGCCCATTCTTCCATCCAAAACACCCTTGTTTTCCGAGTCGACGACACTTGTTCATCATATCATGCGGTTTCTCTTCGAGCCGTTCGAGGGAATCGTCGATTGGCCCACTCAGATCGATGAGGCTATCTGCTTTCCGGCACGAAGCATCCATCGGCAGAAAATCATGAAGTGTTTGACTCGGCCAACTCTCGTCTTTGAAAGCCTTGAGCCTGCATAACAGCCAGGATCCATCAAATTCTTCAGCCTCCTGCCAGTATAGAGGACCAGAATCCTCGGTCGGTACGAGGTTTACTAGTTGTTCCCTCGGGAAAATGCTCTTGAGAAAGATAAACGGGAAAGTGACGCGGTGGTAGCCTCTGCCTAGGACATAGTGTGGCGAACGATACAGCACCACCTTCCCATCATGTTCTAGATCGGAAAAGGTCGGAGAATCTTCCACTCGACCGTCTAGGTTTATTTGAGGCGAGATGGCAGTGTCGGTAATAGCGTAACACCAAATCTTTCATTCATTTCGTCAGACTCGTTCGAGCCGGAGAGAGAATCTCACCATCCTGAGTTCGGCATCATCGCTTGCAATCCAAGAGGGAAGGATATTTGAATCCGTGATGCATTTATGAAGGGCTTCGAGAATTGTGCTTGTAGAGAGAGATGGGTCTTCCACGGCTTCTCGTATCCGTTGGCGGTTGATTGACCAGTCCAGAAATTGGGTACCTGGGGCGCTGAATGGCCGCGGTCCTCCGAGGCATGATAGTACATGTAGAAGAGCAACAAATAACTTTGGGACACCCTCGATGTCCATCAAGGTGCCCTGCACACCTTTTGAAATATCCGAAGTCTTGAATGCAGGAGCCCCTGTTATCCTCATCAGGGTAAGCTTAAGATGAAAGAGTGCATATTCTTGCTAGAACCATGCCCTATCTGCATCGACAAAAAGTCGCTTAGCCCTTGACAGTACTCCTTTGGAGTAATCGGGTCGAGGTCGATGACAAAAGGATGGCCGCGGCAGTATCTCGAGGTTCTGATAGCTGTCACAATGGGTGCCGATCCAGTGCCCGAAAACAAGGTGCAAAAGACGACGGAGTAGCGCGGTTGATTAAAGTCCTCAAAACTATCAAGAATCCCTTGGAAATAGGCAATACCCTCCTTCTCATTCGGTCCTTGAAATATTTGCTCTATTTCGTCAAGGTGAACGAATATGATGGTGATCTTTGGTAGGGCTAATCGTGCCATCAAAAAGTATTGTAGATCCTTCAAGGAAAGGAGATTCGCAGGGGAAGACGGACCAGACACAAAAGCCGATAGAAAGTCGCGGGACGTTGGGTATTGCCGCCGAAAGGGAGCAAAGCCCTTCAATATTTCGTATGTGATTCGTAAACAAAGTGACCCCTTTGGACAAGTAGTCTCTCCACCAATCAGGCCATCGCGGAACGACAATTCTATGTGCAGGTTTTTCTGAGCGCTGAAGGTACATGCCATTTTGAACGGGTCGTCGTCAGCGATTTCGACATCGTTATTGAGGAATTTGCGGATGGCCGTCCTGCAGAACTCTGTTTTTCCCGTGCCTGGACCACCGCAAACCAGAGGGATGGGAATTGCGGTTCCATAGGCCCTACATTCATTTCTTCTCCATAGGTTAAAGAACTCCTGCACGAACTCCTGGAGTTTTTTGAAGTTTTCTGCATGCCCCATCTTCGGTAGCACCATTTGAAGGTCCCTGACATTTGCCGGCTCCTCCATATTCGTCAACTCGGGTAAGGAAGGATCCTTAGGAAGTGCGTTACTTCCTGGAGGCCAATATTCGCGTCCCATAGTATCCAAAAACTTGTACCCAGGCCTCGAGTAGGCAGTATAGGGTATGACAGACATGGGTGCAACAATTGCTGTAGTCGCTGGAAGTTGCCTGAGCGTTTTTAGCCGGGCATCGATGACGGACCGAAGAAGGGGGTTGTCAACAAGTCCGGCTGGATTTGTCAGATATTCCGATAGCCTGGTTTGCTTAGCAGTATCGCTCAAATCTCTAGCAGCATCGAGCAATGACTTTGCGTAGTTGTTTAATACGGATTCCAGAGTATCGTCGGACAATGCTATAAGTAGATTCAGTATAAGCTTCCTAGTCTTTTGGTTTGAATCAAGACACGTACAGTTGTAAGACGGCACCGTACGCAGCATACTAGACGTGCCATCGCTCGGAGCGGCCATATCGATGCTTGACAAGGCGAAGTGGGGGTTGTCTAGGATTTGGTCTGACAATGGTTCAGAGTGCCATGTGATGACGAATTTCCATATATTTCATATCCGTAGGCACAGAGGCAGTCGATCCTGTTACAGCATTTGAGCAGTCATCGAAGGACGAAAAGAAGGGACACACAATAACAAGCTGCTCACCACTGCATCCTCGCCAAATTTTGGCTACGCTCCTTTTCTCCGTAGATGGTTGCAGGACAGCACCACCCACGCCCAATGTAAAGGTCCACACGTATCAGCATATTTTAAGGTGAGCATATCCCACCTCAGGACCAGTGACGGTCGTCAGATGTCGACTCGGAGGAAAACGCTTGTTCTTCAGATTGAAACTTGACTATTTAAACGCGAATAAGAATGTCAACGTCAATAACCCCATTCCCCGTTCCCAAAATCTCTTGATGATGGAGAGAGGCGACAGTTCCGGGAATTACCGTGTCATGATTCTTTCAGATCAGGCTGCCCGCATTTGATACCATATCTCTTAATGTCAATGACGCAGGGGGTGAGGACACTGGCTCTGTAGGATAGAATAGATTCGTAGGACCCCGACTGACGTGACACGTCCGAATTTCCCAGCGTTCACAGTTATTGCTAGGACATACTACTAAACAAATCCTCGAAAATCCGAAGCCGCTTGTATTCTTGCAGCCATTATTTTCCCAAAAAGTTTATCCATCGTCATGCGATCCACGACACTGGTCATCTTCCTGGCATTAGCGGAAATGGTCCCTTCGAACCTTCCGTCGGTCAAGCGACACACTGAGGCTCCCTCTTACCCACGAGGAGGAACCGGCCAGCATCGACCAAAGGTAAGCTCAAAGCCCAATCCCAACCCCCCGCACCAAAAACATTCTTCCATCCAAAACACCCTCGTTTCCCGAGCCGACGACACCTGTTCACCATATCATGCGGTTTATCTTCGAGCCGTTCGAGGGAATCGTCGACTGGCCCGCTCAGATCGATGAGGCTGCCTTCTTTCCTGCACGAAGCATTCATCGGCAGAAAATCACGAAGCGACTGACTAGTGTAACCCGAGTCTTTAAAAGTCTTGAACCTGCACAACAGCCAGGTCGCGGAGTCAAACTCTTCAACGTCTCGCCAGTACAAAGGGTCACAATTGCTCGGTAGGAGACTTTGCGGAGGCGCGTGTTCCCTGGGGAGGATACTCTTGAGAAGGATAAAGGGAAAAGTGACGCGGTGCTCGAAAGCCATGGATGCCATGTTCCTTGGCAAACCGCACAGCACCACCTTCCCGTCACGTTCCAGATCGGAAAAGGTCGGTGAATTTTCATTTCGACCGTCGAGCCTTTCATCGCGCATGATGTTAGTGTCGGTGATAGCGTAACACCAAATCTTTCATTTCATGGTTCGTTAGACTCTCGGATAGTTCCACGCGGAATGAGGATCTCACCATACTGATTTCGATATCATCGCTTGCGTTCCAAGAGGGAAGGATGTTTGAATCCGTGATGCATTTATGAAGGGCTTCGAGGATTGTGCTTGTACAGAGCGAGGAGTCTTTCACAGCTTCTCGGATCTGTTGGCGGTTGATTGACCAGTCCATAAACTGGGAACCTGAGGGACTGATAGGCTGCGGTCCTCCGAGGCATGATAGGACATGAAGAAGAGCAATGAACAACTTCGGGACACCCTCGATGTCCATCAAGGTTCCCCGTACGCCTTTGGAAATATCCGTAGTCGGGAACGAAGGAGGCTCTATTATCTCATCCAGAGAGGATTAGAATGAAAGAGTATAATTTCTTACTAGAATCACGTCCAATCTGCATGGATAAAAAGTCGCTGAGCCCGTGGCAACATTCCTTCGGGGTGATCAAGTCGAGGTCGATGACGAAAGCACCGCCGCGATTGTAGGCCCGACCCCTCAGAGCCTCCACGATGGGTATCGACCCGGTCCCTGAGAACAAAGGGAGAAAGAACATCTCCCGCTGCTGTAGATTGACCATATCAAATTCCTCAGCGATGCTCTGGAGATAGACAATATCCTCGTTCCCATTAGATTGTTGCAATATTTGTTCTATATCATCAAAATGAATGAATAAGATCGGGGTAGGGCCTTCTGGTAGAGCCAATCGTGTCTCCAAAAAGTCTTGCAGAGCCGACAATTCAACAACATCCGCATTGGAGGTCGGGTCAGACATAAAAGCCGATAGAAACTCGCGGGCCGTTGGGTATCGTCGCCGAAAGTCGGTGAAGCCCTTGAATATTTCGTACGTGATTCGTAAACCAAACGACCTTATTGGATACACAGTTTCTCCATCAACGAGTCCGTCGCTGAACGACAACTCCAAGTGGAGTTGCTTTTGAGCGCTGAGGGCACACGCCATGTTGAATGGATCATCGTCGCCGATTTGGCCATTTTTGTTGAGGAATTCGAGGATCCCCATTCTGCAGAAGTAAGTTTTCCCTGTGCCTGGACCGCCGCAGACCGAGAGAGAAGGAGGACGTTGCCCCAGTCGTCTCTCTCCACAAGTTAAAGACATTCCGCACATAACTGCTCAACGTTTTGAAATTTTGTACACGTCCCATGCTCGGAAGGGTTATTTGAAGGTCTCTAACTGTCGTCGGCTCCTTGACGTTTACCAAGTTGGGTAAGGAGGGCGTTGGAAGAGTCGTGCTTCTTGGAGGCCAATACTCACATGCCATATTATCCAAAAGCTCGTCCTCAGGCGTTGAGTAGACAGAAAGGGGAGATGTAGACATGAGCTTGGCCATTTCTATTCGGGCATCTATGATGGACCGCAGTAGGGGGTTGTCAACAAATCCCCTGGGCTTCAACGTCAGATAATCCGATAGCTTTGTCTGCTTGTCCGTGTCGCTCAAATTCAACAGAGCGTCCTGTAATAACTTTACGTAGTCATTTAATACTGATCCCAAGGTTAATGCTGTGAATGAGTTTATAGGCCTTCGAGTTTTGGCGTGGTAAATCTGAGCACGTACTGTTCAACAGTGGCACCGTATGCACATGGGTCTCAGGGTGTCGACCGGTCGGTTCCATGTTTAACGTTAAACGTTGATATTCAGCGAAGGAATAAGGCAGATACACGACAAAAGCTTGAGAGGGTTGTCTAAGATTTGTTTCAGAATGTCATGCGATGGCGCGGTTGAATATATTCTTTGTCAATAATACAGGTACAGCGGAAGTACGACGATCCACACTCAATGATGTTCACCTGGCGGCATTTGAACAGACATTGAAGGACGAAAAAAATGAACTCACAATGAAAAAACCGCTTATCACTACTCGCCAGTAATCCCCTTCCCGCTGCGGGACAGCACCATCCGCGTCGTGTTCCTCCAGCGGAAATTTCTGCACAGAGGTCAGCATACAAAACGAAGATATTTCACCTCAAAACCATCGTCGGATAGCAATTGGACAATAAATGAAGAGACGGAGCCCGCGAAACTGGAGGAATTGATGACGACGATGATGCTATGTTCAACTGTGACTACAAAGCTCTGATAGCATCGAAGGTGGTGGTTGGAGTAAGAGGGAGGAGCCTGGGAATAACTATGGCATCATCCTTTGCGGTCAGCTTACCTTCTATACCGTCACGACAACGATGCAGCATGAGCCAGGCAGCGACGACACTGGCTCACTGGCAACACCTTGCCGATAGATTACAACCGTGGGTACTTGTTATTGTATAGAAGAACAATGTCGTTGACGTCGTACAGGACCCCGAGCAATGACCGACTCCTGGTAGGCAAATGCAGGATCCCAGAGTCGGGTTAATCAGCGTTTTCTGCCCTCCTGGAGCGATACACGAACGAGCTACTGGAGATTCCCAGACGGCAATTTCGCGCGCTGCTTGTCGGGCTCGATGGATGGCATCTCACGCGTGTTCAGCTGGACCAGTTTCCTGACCCAAATTGGCGCATTCCAGGCGTGGAATCCATTGGGCGTTCGATGGCCCAGCGTACCTTGCATTCGTGAAGAGCCTTCGTACACCGTTGGACGCGTCGCCCATCATCACTGCCCCATCTTTCGACCATGCAGTCAAGGATCCGACCCCAGATGCGGTCACCATTCGACCTCATCATCACATCGAAGGGTTGTACACCTGTTTATCCGGGCAGAGGCGGGCTGTTTGCTGGATGAACGCTGTTACCTCCGTTTGGACATCGAGGAGGCGAGGCAGAAGCTGGCGAAGTGTCATGTATCGACCAGGATCACGCAGACGTTGGATGATGCCCACCTTCGTGCAGAGCAGAACGATATCCAGTAAGTGTTCCATCTCCTAGTATTTCATGCTTCAGTTGACAAGACTCTTGGACGGTACTTTCATTATTGAGAACATGCTGGAGCCCACGAGAATCATCGAAAAGCACTGAAGACTCAGTGCTCAGCGCTCAGCCTTCAACTCTCTCTACCATCGCTGCCCCATACCAACATGGGTCTCCGCAGTTTGCATCTGTCTCGGCTATGCCGTAGTCGTGCATTCCCCTTTCTCGAGGTCGCGGAACGTAGCTGTGATGTCCGCTTATCCTTCCGACACTGATTCCGTGGTACACCCCACACTACTTCCGTTTTCAGCATCTCGGACTGGTTCGTTCCCCCCCTTCTCCCTGTTGCTGTGACATGGGCGTCAAGACTGCTTCCTACCCTCTCGGCGGCGTGTGGAACGTTCCGTTGCCACCACCATCGTAAATATGGTACTTGAAGGCTGGAAATAGTCCATCCTAGCATATCGTTTCTGCGACTACCGAGCGATTAACAACATGGGGTGAGTGGTGACCTTATCAACAGGAACCTGTTCTTAATTGATTTCAGCAGCTGCCATGTACTTCTCAGACGCTGGTACGGGCCGACGTTCGGGACCTTAGCACATAGGAAGACAGATTGCAGCCCCTCATGCTTTCCACTATCTCTGCGGCTTCAGATATCTAACATTGATCCATTCTGGTTTTGGATCGCGCTCGCCTGAGAGGAGACATCTTCCCTCTATTGACCCAGGAGCCGGAAGTCGAGAGCGACAGGGGAAGCATCACGAAACGACGGCCTTCCGGACGCTCTGGTTGACGTTGTGCTATCAGATTTTTGGCTGTCTCCTTGTATATATGCGGTGGGTGTATGGCAATGAAAAAAATTACACATGTAGCGGAACGAAACAAGGAATTTGTGGTACGTATCGTCTGCGCATCCTCGTATGCCTTCCGACTTTATGTTTGCTGAAGGTCCCTACTGAACTCTCAAGCCCTGCGGCTGGTTGCTCACAAATTTCCTTGGTCGTCGAGCGAACGACTCCATGACCCGGCCGTTCCTGGTTGGGACCTTGCGTCGGTACACACACCACCAGGCATCTGCACCTTTTTGTGACTGGGTAATTGGGTTGGTATCTATGACAAGGATCTTGATGCGTTGCAGGATAATCTCACCGTGTCATATCTTAGTATAAGTGAATGAATAACGACATGAATTTTCTCAGTAACTCCCGCGGAGAACCTCGGAGGATTGCGATTAGAAGCACGAATTAATGAAAGTCATCTGGGTGTAAATAATAATAACTTAATTCTTGTACGTCGTTCAACACCTTTTCAAGGTGTATTCATCCTGAACCTTCGCTAAATATGGAGCAAACCGATACAAACGGAAGGAGATCTCGTAGGGGCTTTCCGGTCATCCCTAGTTCTTTGAATGCCTTGAGCCGGTAAAGCTAGGATCCAGGTCCCGTCAAGATTTTCAGCTTCTTGTCAGTAGAGAGGCCCGCGACGTTCATCCAACATGAATTTTTCCATAGGTATATGGGCCTTCGGCAGAAGGTTCCTCAAGAGGATCAAGGGAATGGTGACACGGTACCGTGACTCAGTTGTTATGTCAGATGACAACCTGCACAGCACAACCTTCCCATCTCGTTCAAGCTCGGCAAAGGTTGGAGACCCCGCCTGTCCAGAGTCTAGACGCATGCTGCGCTTGACAGGAGTATCAGAAATGACATAACACCATATCTTTCATTATGTTTAGCAGTATGTCTTTGTTGAAGGAGATTTCTCACCCTGCGAATATCGATGTCGTCCATGGACACCCAAGAGGGAACAAGACGGGAGCCTTCGATACAATCATGAAGGGAGCTAAGGATGATGCTTGTTGAATATGTTGAATCGCCAACAATCTCCCGAATCCGTTGGCGGTCAATAGGCCAGTTCCAAAACGGGAGACCTTCAGATTTACCAGCCTGTTCGGGCTCTTTGGGGCGCGATAGGACGTGCAACAGAGCCACAAATAACTTCGGGACGCCCTCGATGTCCATCAAAATTCTCCGGGTGCCCTTTGAAATATCCGTAGTCTTGAATGGAGGAGGCGCTATGGTTGATGATGTTAGGATAAGCTTAAACGAAAGAGTATGAACCTGGCATATTTAAACTCAAAAAGACCAGACTGTATATCGACAGCTTGCTTCATATACAGGATGGTAACGAGACTAGAAACGACGCGCCGAAACCTCATTCGCGGGACTAAAAATAGGAATCTAAAAATAATAAGTACTTATACAAAATCATCCCCTCCCTAAGGTGGAGAATTTCATGAAGCCGTGTTCGTGTGATGGTAGTACAACTTACGATCATACAGAAAGAGTAGGCTTTCATCAACATGCGGTAGAAGTCGGAAATTTACGTTGGGAGCTGAGATTAGACGCAGACAATATTTTGCATACAACTCAGTAACAAAATCGGTGTCTCCGAAATGGAGCGCGATATCCGGGAACTCGTCAAAAGTAGGCAAGGATTTACGTCTTCAAAGCAGGACATTACGGGATGGGATCAGATGCAGGCGACGGTTTCCATCCAACATCCCGGAAGAGCCGCGCTCCATCGACTAGTCAATAGGACTGGCAGACAAGTAGGGATATCAAAGGCGAAGAAAGCCGAAAATTCATACGGTAGGAACGCTCGGAAACGGACTGCGAGAGCTACCAGTCTAAGGATCGTACAGCCAGAAAAGCAAGTATCCTGACTGTCGATTCTCGAATCCAACGTGAACGACCCAGGGAGAAAGACTCAATTCAAAGGCGAAGCTGAGCTGAGATTATGCCCGCTGGCGCGTGATGGTCGTCCCAGAGAGAACTGCTCTGTCAAGTCGAAAATAATAGGACTGGAGTAAAGGAGGATTTTCAGGGGCTGCGTTCACAAAACCGTTCTTTCCTCATTTTGAAATAGATTTGGTGCCCAACACGTCTTTTGCTTGGGCACCGCGCAGACCTTCCCCGCAAGGCCGTTAATTTTCCGGGATAAAATCACGCATGCATAAAAGGGTCAAAATTTCAGGATTGGAATCACACCTTTTGGTCCAAGATCGCCGAAATGAGATTATCCGGGGTCCTGGTTTGCCACCGTGGACAATCTGAACCAAATAACGCCTGTGTATAAGTACCACGAGGGCCACGTCTCACCTCTTATCAGTTCAACCATGGCTGCTGTACCCATTCCTCTGCCAAACATCCCACAGAATCGCGCGCAGACGGTCGCTCGCCCTATGGTGCCCTCAGTACCCCCCACTCTGCAAGACGTTACAAGAGCCACACTCTTCGAGCAAAATTTAAATCATAGCAAGCGTGAGTCCACTTGTATGTATATCAATGGTATTTGAGTTTACTATCTGTGTAGATCACGCAATGGACAACAAGGCCACAACCGATGATGTCATCGAAGCGACCATTTTCAAACATCGCATTTTAACTGCCCATACCGCTGGTACGTTTCTCGTCAGTTTCATTGCCTGTGCGGTGTTCTGAGGCATCCAGCAGATCACGGTGACGACATGCCCCCCTGGGCGAATGCTATGGAACTCAGGCTGAACGAGAAGATTGCTGAAGTGCGCGCAGGGCAGGATAGCGCAGCTGAGGATCTGATCGAGATAAAAATCCTTGCAGCCAAAGTTTGTTGCTTAATATACTGCTAGTTGGCTTCCTAACTTTTGTGTAGGCCCACAACTATGCATGCGCCGACGGCACGAGTAGGGCCTGAGTTAGTTCCGGCGCCGAACGGATCATATCCCCACGAAAGTCGTGATCCGGTCAGTTGCACATTGTCTTGCTCCAGGCATCCCTGATTTGGAAATACAGATTGCACTACCAGCACTGCGCACAGCGCAAGACCTGAGGGGTCTTACCGACAACCAACTGGTTGAATACCTTACTAGATATGGGTTGTACCCTGCTGAGCGTCGCCTCACCCGTGATGCGAAGATGACGCTATTGCGTCATCATTTGGGATGTGGTGACTATTAATATTGGTGTTTCGCTTGTTTGTAGATGGGTGTTTCCTTTGTTTGTACTTTGGCTAGAAGTTGTGATAATTTTATGTAACGAATAGATGGACTTGCCGAATCAAGCTGAATCTTGTGATCAATTTAGCATCGGTTATTATTTAATATTGATCAAGTCTTCGAATACTGGATTGATTGGCCATTTCTGCCGATACAACTCAGGTAAATAGTCTTACCACATGATTCTGCATGCTACACTGTCGGGTAATAAAACCTCCTTCCTTCCCATATTTGCAAAACCCTTTGTAGTGCCCAAGGGGGTACCGGAATGTTGGCCCGGCACACCGGGTAGGTAGGTAGGTTGGGCCGGCAGGCCCGAAAAAAAAAAGTTGACCTCCCATATTGGGGCCTAAAAACGACTTTTTGGGGGATGTTATAGATAAATTTCGATGTAATACATACCATGGTACATGATATTTACCTCTGAGAATATGATAATGGGTTTTCTAGACATCTTCACCAGCACTCTTTGGCATCAATGCTTACTGCATCATGATGATGTCACACACCTTAATAAACAAATTTTGCAATATATGCCCAATAGAATACAGACTGTGTGCAAAAATGTAAGACCTGAACTTTAATCAAGGGTAAGTAATCGGCTGTATCACGTTCGTACAGTCACCGATTAGTCCCGTGGTGATTAATGATCAAGACTGATGCTTTAGCGCTTAGCAAGAAGGAATGTGTTTCAGTATGAATAAATGTTAGCTCAAAGCTAGGGAATATACAGCTTTGAGTACACTACTTATATACTAAAGTGAGGGTCCTAGTAAGTCCTAAAGGCGAGGGTACCATGTTAGAAAGTGAATAAGCCAAATACATGGTAGCCGAGAATAATACATGTCAGTGGAGTGTGACGATGTGAAGATTTATGAAGACTCTGTGGAGTCGCGGATCTAAAGATAAGATAAGGTAAGCACCAAAGATAAGATAAGATAAGAGGCACTTAGGTAAAGAAATGAATAAATCGTAACATTACCCCCCTGTTAAGGCAGGTGTCCCAACTGCTGTTAGCTTCAATCCCATCATTACTTTCTCACAATGCTGGACCCAAAGTTAGGGCCACAGTCTATCAGTCTGTGATCCTCTTTTCTTTGGTCCCTATACGCAAGGGGCCAAACAAAGAGGAGGAATTTCCGTTTAGGTGGATGTGGAAGAGGTAAGTCTGGTAAACTTTTCATGCCATCATGGGATTTCAGTTGGTTCGAACAGCGATTTTGTGTCTGTCGAAGGGTCATCGTGGCCACCAAGCCAATCCCAGTCTAGCTGTTGGTTGTACCACACTTTTTGTCCAGTGAATGGGTCCATATAGGATTGCCAATCTCCTGTTTCATGCTTGGTATGATTCACCTCCTCGGTGAGGTATTCGTTGACGAGTTCTTCTGCGTCCATGTCATCCTCCTGTATCCAACTGTTCGATTCTGGTCCGTATCCTTTCCACTTGGTGAAGTAGTCTGTGACCCAGTGCCATGGTTCTCCGGCTTTTCCCCTGACTTTGCACTCTCTACTGTTGAGGACTTTCTCAACTTCATAGTGTTCCTCACCGTTGATGAGATCTGGTGGTGGTGGAGGTGGCTGTTCTTGGTTTGGGAATGTGGGTGGTGTGTATGGCGTCAGGAGTATTTCATTGAATACTGGATGGATATGCCAGTTTGTCAGGAGCTTTAATTTATATGCTGATGCTCCGACCTTTGCGACGATGGAGAATGGACCTGTTCGTTTATCTGCGAGTTTCTTTTTGGGACATGGGAGGCTGAGGTTGGTTGTGTCAAGCCAAACCTTGTCTCCTACTTGGTATTCAACTGCAGGTCATTTCTTTTTGTCGTATTGGGCTTTCATCTGGTCGGCGGCTTTTTCAAGTGCTTGCTTTGCTTCAGCATGGATTTTCTGCATCTGTGAAATGAATGTGGTTGAGGCCAGTGTTCTGAAGGGTGCTCGGGGTTTTGCGCCTGGGAGGATTTCAGCATTATAGCTGTAGTTAACCTTGAAGGGACTTTTGCCCGTAGCGGAATGGGTGCAGTTGTTGTGAGCGAAAGCCGCAAGGGAGAGCCATTCAACCCAGTCGTTCTGGAGATGATTGACAAAGATCCAGAGGTATTTCTCAACCTCCTGATTAACTCGTTCAGTCTGTCCATCAGTCTGTGGGTGATAGGTGGTGGATATGTTTGCCTTAATCTGGAGCAAGTCATAAAGGTCTTTCATGAACTTGGATATGAAGACGGTGCCTCGGTCAGAGATGATGACCTGTGGCATTCCATGCTTGGTGTATACTTCGTCGCATAGGATCTTGGCCCACCCTTCCGATGACAGCTCTGTGGTACATGCTATTGGTATGATTTCCTTAGAGAATCGGTCGACGATCATTAAGATAGCGTCAAAGCCGTTGCACTTTGGTAAACCAGTGACCATGTCTATGGAGATATGAGTCCATGGTCAGGAGGGTATGGTGTTAGGATGAAGGGGTGCTGCTTTCGCTTGCATGCTTGACTTGGTTCATTGACATGTTTCGCAGGCGTGGACATAGTTTTCTATATCCTTCTTCATTCTAGGCCACCAATATTCTCATAAGACAAGTTCTTTAGTCTTTTCAATGCCAGGATGTCCCACCGTGATGTGGTCATGAAATACTGCGATGATTTCTCCTCGTAACGCATGGTCTTGGGGAATATAGATATGGGAATCGTAATAGATTAACCCATCATCTAGCTTCATCCCTTGATCATGGTTGAGAGACGCGGAGACATTCTTGTCCCATCAGTGGTGGTCAAGCGTGGCTTGCTTGATCTTGGTATGGATTTCCTCGATCGTGGGCATGACTAGTGCCCAGAAGTGCTCGGGTTTGAGGACTGTAACCTCATTGTTGTCCTCCTTTCCTTGTTCGTGGTCTGCTCGTCGGCTTAGTAGGTCAGCCTTCTTGTTTGCTGGTCCCGGTTTGTGGTGCAGTGAGAAATGGTATTCGGCAAGCTCAGTTACCCAACGCGCTTGGTGTCGGTTGAGCTTTTGGGGCTTTCAGAAATACTGCAGATTTTGATGATCTGTCCATATCTCGAAGTCCTGAGCTGCACCCATTAGGTAGTGCCTCCACTCGTCCAGGGCTAGCATGATTGCCAGCAGTTCTTTGTCATAAATTTCATAATTTCGTTCTGTAACTGTGAGGGACTTGGATAGAAACGCGACTGAGTGCCATTTTCCATCCTGTTCCTGCAACAGTACTGTGCCTATCACTCCTTTGCTTGCCTCCGCCTCTACACGGAACTTGCCTTCCTCGGTGGGTATTGCCAGTACCACTTCTTCAGCCAGCAGTCTTTTCAACTTGTTGAATGCATCCTGTTGTGCTTTTCCTCACTTCCATGGATCGTTTCTGGTCAGCTGTGTCATAGGTTTGACGACCTTGCTGTATCCTTTGATGAAACATCTGTAGAAGTTGGTAAAGCCTAAGAACGACTGGAGTTGTACTTTCTTGGCTGGCACAGGCCACTCTGCTATTCCTGCAATCTTGACTGGATCCATGCAAATGCTTCCTTCGCTGATGATTACTCCAAGATACTCTGTTTCCAAGGTTTCGAACTCGCATTTCTCTACTTTAAGGAATAGCTTGTTCTTTCGGAGGAGTCTTAGAACTTCGCATGTGATGCAACGATGGTCTTCCTTGGTTTTGGACATGATCAGGATGTCGTCAAGGTACACGGTGACGCTTCCTGATGCAATGAGATCCTTGAAGATGTCATTCATCATCCATTGAAAGGTGGCAGGTGAATTGGTAAGCCCGAAGAACATAACCATGGGTTCGAACAACCCTCGATTAGTTCTGAACACCACCTTCCATTCGTCGCCACTCTTGATGCGTACATTGTTGTATCCCCATCGAACGTCAAGCTTGAAAAAGTACTTGGCCTCTCGCAGTTTATCCATTAGCTCCAAGATGAGCAGAAGCAGGTATCGATTCTTTATTGTCATCTCATTAAGCTTTCGATAATCTTGTACTGGTTGCAGCTTGCCATCCTTTTTCTTAACAAAGAAGAAAGGTGAAGCCATAGGTGACTTGGAGGGCTGTATTCGTCCACTCGAGAGGTTCTCGTCCAAGAACTTGTCGAGTTCCGCTTGCTCGTTCCGGTTAAGAGGGTAGACCTTGCAGTCTAGATTGGCGCTTGCATTTGGAGTGAGTTTGATGGCGTGATCCCATGTCTTTGGCTCGGGAAGTTCATCGAAACTATCCTTATCGAATAGGTCGCTGAAATCCCAACACCATTCTGGGACCATTTCTTCGAACGTCTTGGTATCCTTGTCTGCATTGGCCGCGGCAGCTAAGTCATTGGCATGATGAGTGCATATGAGGATGGCCTGCATAAAATCTATTGCAAGAATGATATCTCCCTCTTCCAGCTCTTCGTCCCACTTGTCGTCGGGATCTGCATCGGGCAGTACGAATGGGTTCTTGTAGCATTTGCACCGTGCAAATGTTAATCCTCCTGTTTTCCAATTGATGATCGGATTATGCTGGGCTAACCAATCGTGACTGAGGAAGATCTGTTTATCACTGAGATCGGTTATGGCTAGATCTATTCGTTCTGAATGATCTCCGATTTTGAGCTCGATCTCAGCGTATTTGGTAATTGATCCTCCTTGGTTCCTGGTTCCATCGGCATTATAGACCAGGATTGGTGCGGCAGTCACTTGAGTTGGAATGTTGTACTGTTCAATGAACTTTTGGTTGATGGTGCTACTGGTGCATCCGCTGTCTACCAACACAGCTGTGGAGATTTTGGGAATGGTTCCCGGTGTTCCGATTTTGATGGGGATAACTAGGTCCTTCCCTTTCCCGCTTAGTGCGCTGATATATCACTTTGGTTGTCATAGTTCCTCAAGCCACCAAAGCGCATTAATTCGCTCCATCCCCCTCATTGCTTCGATCATTGAGTCAACTACCTCCTCCACGTGCGCTTTGTGAATCCAATTTTTTAGGATTGCCTTGGCCTCCGACTCCATTCGCGCTTCTACCACTCCGCGTAGAGTCCACTCAGCTCCAAATAGTTTAAGCCATTCATTATAGGTCTCTCCGCTGGTATAGGTGCACAAGAGTTGCAGGGCCTCTTCAACCTTCACATCGACCTGTGGGGGCTCGACTACCATTGGTGAGGTCACTGCAGTTTCTAAAGGGGGTATTAATTTAGCGTTCTTGCTCATCATGAAACTTGTAATGTCCTCATCGTCAGGTACTTCTTCAATAAAAGCTACCTGATGCCTCCTTTTCACTGCCTGGGCACTAGCAGCTTCCTGTCCTGCGGCTTTCTGGTCGGTTGTGGAACGGGAGGTGCGTTTCTTGAAGGTGCCGTCTCATAGAGAGACAGCAGGTTGAGCTGATGCCGTCAAGTGACAGTCGCTTTCACCTGTTTCCTTTGAGCCCGTCACTGTGATGGATGGGACCCTTGTTTCATTCGGTGTTCCCCCTTCGTCGAGTCGCCCTTCGTCACAACAGGCATTGGCAACTAGTCGGGGGCCCTTACTCGACTCCGGTTCATCCTCAATCTTCATGGCATCCTTGGCTGTCGCCAAAGCCCCTTGGTGTATAAGGGATTTAGACTTTGGTAGCTGTATGGTGTTCTCTTTTACCAGAGGAGGTTTCGCCGTAGCTATTCCCTCAAAACTCCCAGCGAGGCTGGGACTCTGTAGAGCCGCTTTGTCAGGGGGGGCGCTATGCACTTGTTCCCCTGCCCCATCCGGTCTATCCGTTATGATGGGTGTCACTATGGTAGGTGACTTGTCGTTCAATGCTTTTGCCCATGATGGGTTACTTGCCAAACGTTTAGTCATTGGTAGCCTGACTACCACGACATCTGGTACTGGGATTTGATTCTTGCTTAGTTTCTGGTCTGATTGTGAAGTCATGGGTATATTCGAATGCACGGTAGATACTACAGGTCTATAAGTACATGAGATATTTGTGATAGGCATACTAGCTGAAACTAAGTCCTTGGCCGAGTAAGTTGAATCATTTACTTCTCGGCATCCTCTTTTACCTCCTCAATCATTGAGAGGTTTTCCATAGTTGGGTGGTGGTCCCAATAAGTATTGAAGTGTTGTAATGCCTCTTCCCAGGTTTTTAGCGCATTAGGGCAGTCACGCTTGAAGTGGCCCTTTTTGCCACATCGGAAGCATACTGATGCTGCCCTGGCTGCATCAACATCCATTGGCACGCTGCGTCCTCCGTAAGTTGTCCCTGTAGCTGTCGTCGTTGACGGTACAGGTGCTGCTGTTTGACTACCCCTAGCAGGCGTAGTCGTCTTCTGTGTCTGTGGTTGGGATGGGGCTGTTGTAGTTCCTTCTGCCTGCTTGAGGCACCAGTTGTAATCAATCTGGAGTAGGCGAGCCTTCCAGCCTTCGTAGTCAGTTGGCACTTCTCCATCAGCCGAGTATATAGTATTTTTACTTGTCTGGCAGGCGGCCTTCTTGACTTGATGGAGCATAACTTGGTCGTTATTGCATACTCCAGCATGGTAGGCTAGTTCTTCGAATAGCTGGAAGAACTTGTCACTGTCCTTCTGGTCCGCTTGCCTCAGCTTCTCCCACTGCGCATACTTTAGCTGCGCATTGGCATCCTTCCAGAATCTTTTTCTGAGTTCCAACTTGAAATCTTCATAGGATGGGTATATGTTACGATTTATTCATTTTCTTGGCATCTTATCTTATCTCAGGAAGATAAGATAAGATGCTTACTCACCACATTCCTTAGATCCGCGACTCCCGGGGAGTCTTCATAAATCTTCACATCGCTAACACGTCACGCTCGGTCGACGTGTAGGCGACACGTACTCAACACGACTTAACACGTCTTGAGCACATCTTATTCTCAGCTACCGTGTACTTGGCTTATTCACTTTCTAACACAGTAGCCTCATCTTAGTACCTTTTACGGACCCTGACTTTAGTATATAAGTAGCTTACTCAAAGCCTGTATTTCCCTAGCTTTGAGCTAAAGTTTATTCATACCGACACACTCCTTAAACTGCTTCTCTCTTGCTAAGAGCTCCTAAAGTGAGTCTTGGGCATCAATCATATACAAGGGCTAGACGGTGACTGTATGAACGCGATACAGCCAATCTATTCACCTTTTGGTTGGAGTTCGGGTCTTACAATTAGCTCAAAGCTAACCAGCTATCGTTTGCTAGAACACTGCCCATGGAAAACGACGATGCTTGGATTATAGCAATCGCACTAGGAATACCAAGCGCCACTCTCGTTTCCATCGCCCTCATTCTTGCGGTCAGGTTTCGCTATAGGACAAGGCAACTACAGCATCGACGACAAAAAGAGGAACATAGAATCACCCCCTCGGTCATCACAAACAACTCCAATGGCATCCCGCTCGAGCAGCAGCCACCCTGACTCTTCACACCCATACCACGGCAACCGATCCCAATCAACCAGTTCGTTGGGCCAGGAATCGACCAAACAGAGATGGACGATACTGAGCAGGCTCCTCCCGACATCCCGGAGAGAAGCACTCCGACCCCTCCCAGAAGGCGACCGGCCAGTGTCGACATCACCGCCAAACATCCCGCTTCCTATTATGCCTCGTTTGTCCCTCGAACTCCCTCACCCGACAATGACCCCCGAATCGCCACCGGTAGGAGGAGACGCGACATAGGCCGCAACAGATGACCCAACAGCCCAGCAGCCAATAACCACGATAGGACTGATGGGCACTCTGCTTCACCACCCAATGCCGGTATCACTCCCGAGGAGTTCTGGGATAACTTCGACGTCCCCTACAGCGCCTTCTTCCCGGCGTGCGATGCCCCTTCGCCCGAGCACCGTACACCCCAAGGAAGGTTCAGAACAACCCTTACCACGTGGGACGTCCCCGTTCAGACCTGAGAGTCGACACTCGAGCCTGTACACATCGAGGAACCCGTCGCCGGCCCCTCTAATCCCATGCCACCAAGGCGAAGCGGCTGGCGAGCACAGCCGAGAAGATCCACGCACCGACTCCCTCGAGCAAGTGCTTGGGAGCAGCTCGCCCAGCGATTCCGAGAGCGACCACAGCCACCGCCCGAGCTCTCGAGTCCACCAGAGGAGCTCAGTGAGTCGACCACCGTCGGTGGACCACCACCGCACCGCCCCCCTACCCCGTTCCGACTCACCATCGATGGGATCCCCGAGTCGACCTCCGAGCAGACGCGCAATAACAGCCCCTACTACCCCAGTGATGACAACACTGATTGACGCCATCAATTTCTATAACAAAACAGATGATGACCCCACAGTCCCTACTCCCGCTATATTAAGGCAAGCAACATTTTTGAACTTATATAACTATTTCGCCTTCGAGTTATCATTTTCCACGGTATGGGGAGAGTCCCTAGCCGGGAACGATTATTTTATGAAAAGGAACAGAGGTCTCCCAGCCGACGAGATTCTACAGTACGAGGCGGAACGGAATGCTCGCGCCTTGTGGAATTCCGTACACCCAGACGCCATGATCGAGGAATGGCCCAGGTACGAAGAAGCCGCACGAGAGATCGAGGTCCAGGACCCCCTGCCAGATGAGCCCCCAGTAGCGCCTCCCCGAGTTACTAACACTTTCGCCTACGCGACAAGAATGGCAGCACCAGGAACGTATACACCTGGGTACCTACCATTCACCGGGGCAAACGGTGACAGTGGAGGCGGCGGGCAGCCAGCTCAGCCACCTCCCACACCCGCTGTACGAGTAATGCTTCCACGATTCCCAGCACCGCCAGAAATGCCAGACCCACCCATACCTTGGGAATTGCAAGCTGGAGCGATAGCCCCCTATGACGACTTCAAGCCAAAAATCTTGAAAGAAGTCGACAATTTCTCAGGGGACTCAGACAACATCGCTCGCTTCTTCCTAAAGTGCGAGCTGCACTTCGACGTCTTTAACCGGCATTTCCACCAACACCCGCACAAGGTCGTCTTCTGCGTCTCCCGACTCACAGGAGATGCCGAAAGGTGGTGGCAATTATGCGCCAAGGTCATAGGAAAGACAGGGAACGGCGAGCAGCAGTACCCAACCTACGAGGAGTTCCAGTCAGAACTCAATAAAAGGTTTTGGAAGGATGCTGACTCACAGATAAAGTACGCGCAGTGGGAGAGGCTAAAGCAGTCGGAACACAAGGACGGCAACAAGTTCTTCCAACTATTTGAAGAATTGGCCTACCACGCTGGAGTATGCAATAACGACCAGGTAATGCTCCACCAGATCAAGAAAGCCGCCCGACAGACAAGTAAAAACACCATATACTCGTCAGATGGGGACGTACCAACCGACTACCCAGCGTGGAAAGCTCGCCTCCTCCAGGTAGATCTCAATTGGTGCCTCAAACAGGCAGGAGGAACGACAGGGCTCATAGCCCGACCACAGAAGGTAACCACGCCTGTACAGGGTGGTTACACCAAGGCCCCTGTGCCGACAACGACGATGGCCACAGGGACGACTTATGGAGGACACAGACAACCGATGAATATCGGCAAGGCTACGGCAGACACGGTATGCTTTGGATGTGGCAAGAAAGGCCACTTCAAGTGAGACTGCCCTACCGCGCCCAGAACCCGAGCTGAGTCTTTGCGACGTGCAAATACTTACTGGGATATCAAGGAAGGCCTCTCAACAATTGAGGAGGTAAAAGAAACCGCCGTCTAGATAACGATTCGATCTATTCGGCGACTCAGGACTTGGATTCGGCTGGTACGCCATTCTCACTTTACTCATGTACTTATACATCACCTGTAGTAACCACCGCGCATTCAAATATACCCACGACTTCGCAACCAGACCAGAAACCAAGGAAGAATCACCCAGAAGGACCTAACGAAGTCCAACTTACGCCTAACAAAGCGACCCTTTTAGGAACGAGCACGGTAGTCACAGAGCTATCGGTTCGATGCCCGACGAGTAACCTATTGCAGGCGAAAGTCCGAGGCGATAAGTCACCCACCATAGTGACACCCATCATAACGGCGAAACACCAGTCGAGGCCTTCCCTAGGGGAGCCCCAAGCCGCAGTGACGAATGTTCGACCGGATGGGGCAGGAGAGCAGACAGCTACGCTCCCGCATAAACATCCTCTGCCTGAAATTGCAGCTCTATGGAGTCCCTGCCGCGCAGGGAGCTTCGAGGGAATAGCTACGGCGAAACCTCCTCTGGTAAAAGAGACTTGCGCACAGGCTGCAGAGTGTAAATCCCACGACGGGGCTCTGATGACAGCAACGGAGGCCAGCTCCCGTAACACTGGATTTATGAAAGCTAAGGACGACCACAAAGGCGACTTAGGATCTATGAAAGCTAAGGGCGACATAGTCGACTTAGGATCTACGGATGAGGCCACGAATGACACAGATCGTGACGCCAAGACTCTGAATGCGGACGCTGAGGGAGGGATCTATTTGCCCTCCATCCTGAAGAACCAAGAGGACGAACCGGAGTCGGGTAAGTGCCCCCAATCAGTTGCCAACGCCTATCGAGACGCAGGGCGACCCAACAAAGGGGGAACGCCGAATGAAACGAGGGTCCCGGTCATCACAGAGACGGGCCCGAAGGAACTAGGTAAAGGCGACCACTCGTCGACGGTAAGAAGCGCAGGCAATCGTCGTCTAGTGGTGACAGCCCAGCCTGCTGTCCCTTCACGGGACAGCGCCTTCGAGGAAAGCGCCTCCCGTTCCACGACCGACCAGAAAGCCGCAGGTTTGGAAGCTGCTAGCGCCCAGGCAGTGCAAAGAGGGCATCAGGTAGCTACTTTGGAAGAAGTACCTGATTACGAGGACATTACCAGTTTCATGATGAACAAGAACGCTAACTTAACCCCTTTAGACTTAGAAAATGCGGTGACCTCACCGACGGTAGTTATGCCCGTATGGGGTAACGCGAAGGTTGAAGAGGCCCCACAACTGTCCTGAACCTATACAAAGGGACAGACCTATAGAGAATGGCTCAGACCATTCGGAGCAGAATGGACCCTACGCGGCGTAGTACAAGCGCGAACAGGGTCGGAGGCAAAGGCAATCCTCAAAAACTGGATTCACAAGCAACGCACGGGAGAGGTCGTTGATTCAATGATCGAAGCAATGAGGGGGATGAAGCGAATCAATGCACTCTGGTGGCTTTACGAGCTACAAGAACCAAAACGACTTATCAGCGTGCTAAGTGATAAAGGGAAAGACCTGGTTATCCCCATCATCCTTGGGGCACCAGGAACATTTCCCAATATCGCTACAACCGCGCTGGTAGACAGCGGATGCACCAGTAGTGCCATCAATCAAAAATTCGTTAAACAACACAACATCCCGACCCAACCAACAGCCGCTCCAATCCCGGTCTATAATGCTGACGGAACCAAGAACTCAGGAGGGTCGATTACTGAATACGCCGAGATCGAACTCAAGATCGGAGATCATTCTGAACGAATAGATCTAGCCATAACCGATCTCGGTGATAAAGAAATCTTCCTCGGTCATGATTGGTTAGCCCGGCATAATCCGATCATCAATTGGAAGACAGGAGGATTAACGTTTGCATGGTGCGAATGCCATAAAAACCCATTCGTACTACCTGATGCAGATCCTGACAACAAGTGGGACGAGGAACTGGAAGAGGGAGATACCATCCTTGCAATAGATTTCACGCGGGCTATTCTCGTACGAGCACATCACGTCAACGACTTAGCTGCCGCGGCCAACGCAGAAAAAGAGACCAAGACGTTCAAAGAAATGGTCCCAGAATGGTGTCGGGACTTCAACGATCTGTTCGACAAAAACAGCTTCGACGAACTCCCTGACCCAAAAACGTGGGACCATGCCATTGAACTCACCCCAAATGCGAGCGCCAATCTAGATTGCAAGGTCTACCCTTTGAACAGGAACGAACAAGCGGAACTCGACAAGTTCTTGGATGAGAACCTCTCGAGTGGACGGATACGACCATCCAAGTCACCCATGGCTTCACCATTCTTCTTCGTTAAAAAGAAGGATGGCAAGCTACGCCCGGTCCAAGATTATAGGAAGCTCAACGAGATGACGATTAAAAACCGTTATCCACTTCCTCTAATCTCAGAACTAATGGACAAGCTGCGGGGTGCCAAGTATTTTTCCAAGCTTGATGTTCGATGGGGATACAACAATGTTCGCATCAAAAGTGGTGACGAGTGGAAAGCTGCATTCAGGACTAATCGAGGGTTGTTCGAACCCACGGTTATGTTCTTTGGGCTTACCAATTCACCCACCACCTTCCAGTGGATGATGAACGACATTTTCAAAAACCTCATCGCATCAGGTGCCATCATGGTTTACCTCGACGATATCCTTATCATGTCCAAGACCAGGGAGGAACATCGCTGCGTTACGCGTGAGGTTCTAAGACTCCTCCATCAGAACAAGCTCTTCCTTAAAGCAGAAAAGTGCGAGTTCGAAACCTTGGAAACGGAATACCTGGGAGTTATCATCAGCGAAGGAAACATCTGCATGGACCCAGTCAAGATTGCAGGAATCACAGAATGGCCTGTACCAACCAAGAAAGTACAGCTCCAGTCGTTCTTAGGCTTTACCAACTTCTACCGACATTTCATCAAAGGGTACAGCAAGGTTGTCAAACCAATGACCCAGCTGACAGGAAACGATCTGTGGAAATGGGGAAAAGCACAACAAGACGCCTTTGAAGAATTAAAGAGGCTACTAGCGGAGGAGGTGGTACTAGCCATACCAACAGAAGAAGGAAAATTCCGCGTAGAGGCGGACGCAAGTGAGGGAGCGATAGGTGCGGTATTGACGCAGGAGCAGGATGGAAAATGGCGCCCGGTCGCATTTTTGTCCAAATCCCTCACCACGACAGAACGAAATTACGAAATTTACGACAAGGAACTGCTCGCGATAATGATCACGCTCGACGAATGAAGGCACTATCTGATGGGTGCAGCTCAGGACTTCGAAATATGGACGGACCACCAAAACCTCCAGTATTTCCGAAAACCCCAGAAACTCAACCAGCGACAAGCGCGGTGGGTTACTGAGCTGGCCGAATACCACTTCACCCTGCACCACAAATCAGGAATCGCAAACAAGAAAGCCGACTTACTTAGTCGCAGAGCAGACCACGAGCAAGGAAAGGAGGACAACGACGAAGTTACCGTCCTCAAACCCGAGCACTTCCGGGCACTAGTCATGCCCACTATCGAGGAAACCCATTCCCAGATAAAGCAAGCCACGCTCGACCACCACCGATGGGACAAAAACATTGCGACTTCCCTTAACCACGACCGAGGACTGAAAATGGACGACGGGCTAATCTATTACGATTCCCGCATCTATGTTCCTTCCGACCACGTGTTACGAGGCCGAATAATCGCACAAGTTCACGACCACATCACGGCGGGACACCCTGGCATAGAGAAGACTAAAGAACTCGTCCTACGAGAATATTGGTGGCCTAGAATGAAGAAGGACATAGAAGATTATGTCCGCAGCTGCGAGACGTGCCAACGAACCAAGTCTAGCACTCAAGCAAAAGCAGCGCCACTTCATCCAAACACAATACCCTCCCGACCATGGACTCATATCTCTGTCGACATGGTGACTGGTTTACCAAAGAGCAAAGGCTTCGACGCGATCCTAATGATCGTCGATCGCTTCTCTAAGGAAATCATACCAGTCACATGTACCACGGAGATGTCATCAGAAGGATGGGCCAAAATTCTACGAGACGAAGTCTACGCCAAACATGGGATGCCCCAGGTCGTTATCAGCAACCGAGGCACCGTGTTTGTATCCAAGTTCATGAAAGACCTTTATGACTTGCTTCAGATCAAGGCAAACGTATCCACCACCTATCACCCACAAACTGACGGACAGACTGAACGAGTAAATCAGGAGGTTGAAAAATACCTCCGGATCTTCATCAATCACCACCAGAACGACTGGGTGGAATGGCTCTCTCTCGTGGCTTTCGCTCACAATAACCGCACCCACTCCGCGACAGGTAAAAGTCCCTTCGAGGTTACCCATGGCTATATCGTCGAGGTCCTCCCTGGTGCCGTATGACCCCAAGCACCCTTCAGAACACCGGCCTCGAACACCTTCGTTTCAGATATGCAGAAAATCCACGCCAAGGCAAAGCAAGCACTCGAGAAAGCTGCCGACCAGATGAAAGCCCAATACGACAAAAAGAAAAGACCTGCAGTTGATTACGCGGTGGGAGACAAAGTGTGGCTCGATACGAGCAATCTGGCACTCCCACGTCCGAAGAAAAAATGGGCCCTTTCCCTATCATCGCCAAGATCGGAGCTTCGGCGTATAAATTAAAACTCCCTTTAGGCTGGCGCATCCATCCAGTATTCAACGAATCACTCCTGACACCCTACACACCACCCGCATTCCCTAACCAGGAACAGCCGCCTCTGCCACCACCCGATCTTATTGACGGAGAGGAGCACTGAAATTGAGCAAGTTCTCGAGCATAGAGACCGAAAGGTCCGAGGAAAGGCTGGCGAACCATGGCATTGGACCACGGATTACTTTGTCAAATGGAAAGGATATGGACCAGAATCCAACAGCTGGGTAAAGGAAAACGACATGGACGCTGATGAACTAGTCGACAAATACCTTGCAGAAAAAGTGAACCGCACCAAACAAGAGACAGGAGATTGGCAGTCCTATACGGACCCATTCACTGGTCAAAAAATTCAGTACGACCAAGCACTCGACTGGGATTGGTTTGGTGGCAACGACGACCCCTCGACAAGCTCGAAATCGCCGTACGAAGCAACAGAAATCCCATAAACAAACAGCAGTCGAAACGTGCCCTATAACGGGGGATAGCAACGGACCCTCACTCACAACTTCTTACGACAAATGGACTCCATGTTTATGACCTTTATGACTACAACACGCGCAACAAACAAATCGGCCTACCGCACATACAGATCCCATTTTATCACTCTCATCGCTGTCATACGAAAAGTCCCTCATGCCCGGAAGGCGAAAAAGGCCCCCGGGACAAGCTGCAGCGCGTATGACATTGCCCGTAAACCCTGGGGGTTTAACGGGACTGACGATGATGAAAATCAAAACGGAATGACGATCCACTGGCAGATGCGCATAATCAGGCCTGCTCAACGAGACATACGGGTCAAGTTTGCCACTCGCGTCACCATCATATGGAAAATCCCCTCTTCCTCTGGGTGAACAAGGCCTTTGGAACAAGCTGCAGACCATATGACATTTCTTCGAAAACTCTGCCTAAGGGCATGAGATCTCTAGGGACAGCATGACGATGATGTAGACGGAATGCCGATGTACTGGCAGTTGGGACACCTGCCCTAGGGGGGGGGTAATGTTACAATTTATTCATTTTCTTGGCATCTTATCTTATCTCGGGAAGATAAGATAAGATGCTTACTCACCACATTCCTTAGATCCGCGACTCCTGGGGAGTCTTCATAAATCTTCACATCGCTAACACGTCACACTCGGTCGACGTGTAGGCGACACATACTCAACACGACTTAACACGTCTTGAGCACATCTTATTCTCAGCTACCGTGTACTTGGCTTATTCACTTTCTAACACAGTAGCCTCATCTTAGTACCTTTTACGGACCCTGACTTTAGTATATAAGTAGCTTACTCAAAGCCTGTATTTCCCTAGCTTTGAGCTAAAGTTTATTCATACCGACACACTCCTTAAACTGCTTCTCTCTTGCTAAGAGCTCCTAAAGTGAGTCTTGGGCATCAATCATACACAAGGGCTAGACGGTGACTGTACGAACGCGATACAGCCGATCTATTCACCTTTTGGTTGGAGTTCGGGTCTTACAGTATAGCTGTTCCTCATCCGCACTTTTCCCCATGATCTGGGTGCATAGCTCCCACCATTTCCCAGCATTGTCGGCAAGTCGTGAGATGCAGAAAATGACTTTATGAGGGGGGTGTCGGAAGTGTCGATTGAATACGTCGAAGTGCAGTTCGCACTTTAGGAAGAATCGGGTGATGTCATTAGAATCACCTTTGAAGTCGTCAACCTCTTTTAGAATTTTAGGTTTAAATTCATCATAGGGGGCGATGGCTCTGTCGACTAGTTGCCAGGGTACGGGTGGGTCTGGCAGTGGTGGTGGGGCTGGGTATCGTGGGAGCGCGTATCTCAGAGGAGGTGGGGGTGCCTGCAGTGGTTGTGCGGGTTGTCCGCCACCACCTCCTGCTCCATGACCACCTCCGGCAAATGGCTGGTATCCGGGTCAGTATGTTTCTGGTGGTGCCTGTCCCCTGACATAGGAGAAGGCTGGTATTGGTGCCCAAGTAGGTGGTACCGGTGGTTCATCCGGCATTGGTTCTTGTATCTCGATCTCCTGTGCGGCTTCTTCGTAAGGGGGAAATTCCTCCATTACGGCATCCGGGTGTATTTCGTTCCATAAGAGGTGAGCGTTCTGCTCCGCCTCATACTGTAAGATCTCATCTGATGGGAGACCTCTCTGTTTCCTCATAAAATAATCATTTCCAGCTTGGGAAGCTCCCCAAACCGGAGAAAAAGGTAATTCATAGGCGAAGTAATTATAGATATTCTGAAAGTCTGCTTGCCTTAGTAAGGTGGGAATGGGAATCGTGGGGTCATCGTCTGTTTCATTATAAAAATTGATGGCATCAGTTAGCATCATCACAATTGGAGTTGGGGGATGGGTGCTCACTCGCTGACTCGGTGGATGACTGGGGGATTCCATCGAGCGTGGTCGAGGGAAAAGGGGTAGGGGGACGGGGCAGCTCGACTGCAGTGGTGTCGCTTGACTCACTTGGCCAGGCTCCGTAGCTCAGGCCTTCGGGCTGTGGCTGCTCTCAGAGTCACTGGGCAAGTCGGTCCCAAGCACTTGCTCGAGGGGGACAGTGCAGGGATCTGATGTTTTGCCAACCAGAGTGCCTTAGAGGGGATAGGTAGGTTGAGGAGCTGGCGATGGGTTCCTCGACGGCTGGTACAGGCTCGGGTGTGAGCTCTCAGTTCCGTACCGGCTGGTCCCAATTAAAGTAGGCACTGTAGGGGATGGTGATGTTATCCCAGAACTCCTTGGAAGCGATACCGGCTGCAGGTGGTGGAGTAGGGTCCCTGTTAGCTCAAGTGTCGTAATTGGTGGCTGGAGCGACGGATCGAATGTCCTGGCCCACGTCGAATCCCCTGACACAGGCGGCAAATCGGGCATATGTGCCGGGTGAGGGAGTTCGAGGGACGTACGGGACATACTCGGGAGAGGGAGGCATGGTGGTGATGGTGATGTTGGGTGTGCACCTTCTGGGAGGGGTAAGAGACCTTCTCTCCAGGATGACGGGAGAAGGCGACTCAGGAATGTCCTCCTCTTCTTCGTCGATTCTTGGCCTAGCGAGCTCGTTGATTGGGATTGGCCACCATGGTATGGGTGCAAAGATTTGGGGTGGCTGCTGCTCGAGCAGGATGCCATCGGGATCATTGGTGGGGGTTGTAGTGACTGTGGGGATGATGGGGAGTGCCTCTATTCGTTGTAGTGGTCTCGGTCTGTAGCAAAACCTGATTGCAAGAATGAGAGCAATGGAGAGGAGAGTGGTGCTAGGTATTCCTAGTGAGATGGCTATAATACGAGTGTTGTCGTTCTCCATGGGTACATCTGGGTGAGGGCTAGAAAAAGCTTTGAGCTAAATGTAAGACCCGAACTTTAATCAAGGGTAAGTAATTGGCTGTATCGTGTTCGTACAGTCACCAATTAGTCCCGTGGTGATTAATGATCAAGACTGATGCTTTAGCGCTTAGCAAGAAGGAATGTGTTTTGGTATGAATAAACGTTAGCTCAAAGCTAGGAAATATACAGCTTTGAGTACACTACTTATATACTAAAGTGAGGGTCCTAATAAGTCCTAAAGGCGAGGGTACCGTGTTAGAAAGTGAATAAGCCAAATACATGGTAGCCGAGAATAATACACGTCGGTGGAGTGTGACAATGTGAAGATTTATGAAGACTCTGTGGAGTCGTGGATCTAAAGATAAGATAAGGTAAGTGCCAAAGATAAGATAAGATAAGAGGCACTTAGGTAAAGAAATAAATAAATCATAACAAAAAACATCAGGATATCTATCAAACAGGTACTTTTGAGACAAAAATAGGCCAAAAAGCGTCAAAATGAGCCTAAATTAGGCAGAATGACATCATACAAGTCACGTGGAGGTAGGTAGGTCCAGTGCTGATGCACGAAAATATTTAATCGACCCCATGTCTTTTTTTTTTATATTCGGACCCCCTTGGTAGTGCCTCACTCCCTCATTGCGAGGGCCTGCAATTTGTGCTCACTGCTCGTCGGAGTGGTGCATCGAGGCAAGCAGGATCGGCAACGTCACGCTTCTCCGTCAAAGTAGTCTTGACCGCCAAATTGTCACTTTGCAGGGATCTCAATATGTCCATCGAGATGCGTAATTGCGTTCCTTTCGTACTTCCTCTCAGGATACCATCTGCGTCGCCTCCCACTTCATCTTGTAGTAAGTAATGCCTCTGCAACCCACATTTGTCGGCCCTCTGGCTAGCTCAAGTCGTTGTACCATCAGTTTTCAGCCTGCGGAGTATGTTCAATGTGGGGGTGCGCCAATCCCGTGCTCGCTCCTCTACTGGCAACAGAGTGCGTTGTGACCTCAAGGAGTGACGGCAAACCCTGCCTGTCCTGACTGCGAAGAGTTAGGGTTTAAATGCACGTATATACTATCGACAATTCATATATGTTTTTTCATTGATGTTCCACAGAGACGAGTTCGCCGACATCAACGCTGTTAACGTGGTCGTTGTCGTCTATAGCAGTCGCATAGCTTCGTGCAATAGCGTTACTTCATAAGTCATTTTAAAGCTATCCACGGGAAACCTACTGACTCTCAAAACGGTTCTTATTCTTTACTTTGCCTCCACCGCTACCCATCTACCGAGTATCATTAACATTCTCCAGCTCGAGCCGGAATTCTTCTCCCCCTTTTGGCAGCGGTTTAGCAACGTAGGTTGACCACTCAGCCGCTTGTAATCTGGCAGCCATAATTTTCCCAAAAAGTTTATCCGTCGTCATGCGATCCACAACGCTCGTCATCTTCCAGGCATTAGCGGAAAGCGTCCCTTCGAATCCTTCATCGGTCAAAACAACAAAGTGGCCTACTCTCATTCCGGTCCGGAACCATGTCGCAGTGACTTTGTTGAGCTCTGCTTCCACGCGCGACGCACTGAGACTCCCTTCTATCCTCTCACCCACGAGGAGCAACCGGCCAGCATCGACCAAAGGTAAACTCAAAGCCCAATCCCAACCCCCCACACCAAAAACATTCTTCCATCCAAAACACCCTCGTTTCCCGAGTCGACGGTACCTGTTCACCATATCATGCTGTTTATCTTCGAGTCGTTCGAGGAAATCGTCGACTGGTCCGCTCAGATCGATGAGGCTACCTGCTTTCCTGCACGAAGCGTCCATAGGCAGGAAATCGTGAAGCGGCTGACTAGTGTAACCCGAGTCTTTGAAAGCCTTGAACCTGCACAACAGCCAGGTCGCGTCAAACTCTCCGACGTCTTGCCAGTATAGAGGGTCACAGTTGCTCGGTAGGAGACTTTGCGGAGGGACGTGTTCCCTCGGGAGGACGCTCTTGAGAAGGATAAAGGGAAAAGTGACGCGGTGCTCGAAAGCCATGGATGCCATGTTCTTCGGCAAACCGCACAACACTACCTTGCCGTCACGGTCCAGATCAGAAAAGGTCGGAGAATCTTCAGCTCGACCGTCGAGCCTTTCATCACGCCTGATGTGAGTATCGGTGATAGCGTAGCACCAAATCTTTTCATTCATGGTCATTAGACTCGGGTAGTCCCACGCGGAATGAGGATCTCACCATGCTGATTTCGGCGTCATCGCTTGCGATCCAAGAGGGAAGGATATTTGAATCTGTGATGCATTTATGAAGGGCTTCGAGGATTGTGCTTGTAGAGAGAGATAAGTCTTTCACGGCTTCTCGAGCCTGTTGGCGATCGATTGACCAGTCCATAAACTGGGTACCTGAGGGATTGATAGGCTGCGGTCCTCCGAGGCATGATAGGACATGGAGAAGAGCAATGAACAACTTCGGGACACCCTCGATATCCATCAAGGTTCTCCGCACCCCTTTGGAGATATTCGTAGTAGGGGACGAAGGAGGCTCTATTATCTTATTAAGAGAGGATTAGAATGAAAGAGCATATAAATTCTTACTAGAACCATGACCTATCTGCATGGATAAAAAGTCGCTGAGCCCCTCGCAATATTCCTTCGGAGCGATCAAGTCGAGGTCGATGACGAAAGCGCCGCCGCGGTTGTAGTCCCGACCCCTGAGAGCCTCCACGATGGGTGTCGACCCGGTCCCCGAGAACAAAGGGAGAAAGAACATTTTCCGCTGCTGTAGATTGACCGTATCAAACTCCTCAGCGATGCTCTGGAGATAGACGATACCCTCGTTCCCATGAGATTGTTGCAATATTTGTTCTATATCATCAAAATGAATGAAGAAGATCGGGCTAGGGCCTTCTGGTAGAGCCAATCGTGTCTCCAAAAAGTCTTGCAGAGTCACTAATTCAACAACATCCGCATTGGAGGTCGGGTCAGACATAAAAGCCGATAGAAACTCGCGGGCCGTTGGGTATTGTCGCCGAAAGTCGGTGAAGCCCTTGAATACTTCGTACGTGATTCGTAAACCAAACGACCTGATTTGATACACAGTTTCTCCATCAACTAGTCCGTCGCTGAACGACAACTCCAAGTGGAGTTGCTTTTGAGCGCTGAGGGCACACGCCATGTTGAACGGATCATCGTCGCCAATTTGGCTATTTTTGTTGAGGAATTCGAGGATCCCCATTCTGCAGAAGTAAGTTTTACCGGTGCCTGGACCGCCGCAGACCAAGAGAGAAGGAGGACGTTGCTCAAGGCGTCTCTCTCTCCACAAGTTAAAGACATTCCGCACATAACTGCTCAACGTTTTGAAATTTTGTACACGTCCCATGCTCGGAAGGGTTATTTGAAGGTCTCTAACTGTCGTCGGCTCCTTGACGTTTACCAAGTTGGGTAAGGAGGGCGTTGGAAGAGTCGTGCTTCTTGGAGGCCAATACTCACATGCCATATTATCCAAAAGCTCGTCCTCAGGCGTTGAGTAGACAGAAAGGGGAGATGTAGACATGAGCTTGGCCATTTCTATTCGGGCATCTATGATGGACCGCAGTAGGGGGTTGTCAACAAATTCCCTGGGCTTCAACGTCAGATAATCCGATAGCTTTGTCTCCTTGACCGTGTCGCTCAAATTCAACAGAGCGTCCTGTAATAACTTTACGTAGTCATTTAATACTGATCCCAAGGTTAATGCTGTGAATGAGTTTATAGGCCTTCGAGTTTTGGTGTGGTAAATCTGAACACGTACTGTTCAACAGTGGCACCGTATGCACATGGGAGTCAGGGCGTCGACCGGTCGGTTCCATGTTAAACGTTGATATTCAGCGAAGGAATGAGGTGGATACAAATGGAGAAGCTTGAGAGGGTTGTCTAAGATTTGTTTCAGAGTGTCATGCGATGGCGCGTTTGGATATATTTCTTGTCAATAGTACAGGTACAGAAGTACGACGATCCACACTCAATGATGTCCACCTGTGGTTCACCTGACGATATTTGAACAAGCATTGAAGGACGAAAAAAATGAACTCACAATGAAAAAACCGCTTATCACTACTCGCCATCACTCCCTTCCCACTGCGGGACAGCACCATCCGGCCCCACTTTATTCTATCCCATGATCCCGCCAGCCGCGTCATGTTCCTCCAACGGAAATTTCTGCACAGAGGTCAGCATATAAGACGAAGATATCCCACCTCATAACCGTCGTCGGATAGCAATTGGACAATAAATGAAGAGACGGAGCCCGCGAAACTGGAGGAATTGATGGCGACGATGATGCCATGCTCAACTATGACTGATAGCATCGAAGGTGGTGGTTGGAGTGAGAGGGAGGAGCCTGGGAATAACTATGGCATGATCCTTTACGGTCAGCTTACCTTTTATACCGTCACGATGTCGACGATGCAGCATGGACCAGGCAGCGACGACACTGGCTCAACACCTTGCTGATAGATTACAACCGTGGGTACTTCTTATTGTATAGAAGAACAATGTCGTTGACGTCGTACAGGACCCCGAGCAATGACCGACGCCTGGTAGGCAACTGCAGGATCCTAGAGTTGGGTGAATCAGTGTTTTCTGCCCTCCTACAACGATACATGAACGAGCTGCTGGAGACATATGGACAGCAATCTCGCACGGTGCTCGACGGATAGCATCTCACTTGGGCTCAGCTGGATCAGCACAGCTATAATACGAGTTTGTAGGATTACACGACGACTCCGTTCCTAGACTGAGAACAGAGACAAATGTCAGATATGGCCGCAATCACACTGCTCTAAATGTACCAGAAGAGACGTAGAGCGTTTGACATTCAAATAATCCTGGGGTACTTTGCAAGTGTGTCATATCATTTTCCCTGGTCTCCAGAAGCTCTAATTGAATTTATTCAGGTGCTCTGGGGTACTTACTGTCAGGGCCAGTTACTCTTGGCACAAGACCCGTGGACAGCATACAAAACTTTGCTCGGATTCAATACTATTCCACAAACCATTGGCTCTTGCTTGTTCATCCACGTCGGACGTCAACCCTTCCGACAAATATCAGCGCTGCATCTTCATATCCGGTGTACCTGACGGCAATCTATTGCAGGTCTGACCCGCAGACTACGCTCTCGACCTCAGAGCAGCGTCGAGGTCGATGTCGTCTATATGCGATGAAAGTCGAAAGTTAAAGGCATCAGTAATCATCCACAGTCAACTGGGCAGCTCTCATATGCCATTCTCCTGATATTCAACCTTCATCTAGCCGTCCTGTCTTAGAGCAGTCAAGAACGAATACAGAAGCAACCTTGAAGGTTTCTTGCTACGGACATTCACAAAAGAAGGCCATTTTCCACAGAAGCTTTCGCCCCCTACGCTCACTGCCTTCGATCTTATTGAATTCTTCCAGAAGAAGTCCCCAAAGACGAGAAAATGTATCCCGGATGTCGTCGCATGAGAGAAGATGGCATTGAAGTACGACACTCTTTCCGCATGCAACAGTACACTCATGTTCCTGCAGAAGATAGCGCATGCGAATGAACACAGACTTCTTATAGGTCCATAATTTGCTAGCCCGTCCTTTTTTATCCGACCAAAATGCATGTCGAAAAAAGATGCAGATAAGGTATTATCCTCAGGATTGCCTTCATCTCACTCTTGTTGAAAATATCGAATTTAGGCAAGGGAGATGTCTTCAAAGTGTCCCCGACGTCTGGCGTAGGTATATTCCATTTGGTGTTAGTGATCGCCGAACTCGCATTCCCACTTGTCCAAGCCAATCGTTTTACGCAACGTGATGCCTCCATCTAGCAGTGAACGCTATCATTATCATGCAGGTTTTTTGAAAGCGCAAATCCTCTCGTGATTTTTCACTCGGGAATGCCTTACACCGCGCAAGCGACAAGCGAGGAAGTGTTCCATTTTCATTGGCGAAGCAGTGGGCCTGTCTCTCTTGCCTTGAAGAAACTCACTATTATCACTAAGAGGTCTTTTCAGGGCGACTCTGTTGGAGATCTGGACAGTATCTATACTGCCGGCGTACATCACGGAACATACATCCTGAAAGATGACAGATGATTTCGGTCGTTTTACGTCGTTGACTCTGACGAACAACAGAAACGGCGGCGCATGAGGCTTGTCTGGAAGTAATCGAAGGTTGTTTGATCTTCCCATCCGCCCTGCCGCAGGTGGCTCGATATGAAATCACTTGATTGGTCGCGGATATATGACTTGATTCGGACTGGTCTTGATTCTTCCACGGAGACTCAAGTTCTGCAGCATACGACGCGGATGTGACACGCTTTTTGGGAATAAGGGAGAACAATATACGAATTAATCGGGTCATGTCTGTAAGTTCTGGATCGTTCATCTTGAGCGTAAAAGGTTCATTGACCGCAACAAATTCGGTGTTAGCTACCACTAATTACTGATCTTCTAAATACTACTACAGCGCTACAGACCCAATTCTCCAGTACTTTCAATGGCGATGCTCAGATCCAGGATTCTCTGATACGGCTTGTCCTTTGTTCCCGTTTTCAGAGTCAACTTATGGCGGGGATCGAGTAACATCGTATCCCCACGAATCAGGACCGCTTCAGCCCAAAATTCCATCCAGACTCTTTTCGTTGTTGGTAATTCGACCCAAAGCGTGTAGCTCGCCTCAAGCCCTGGGCTTGTTCCTTCGTCAAACCACCATGTAGCCGTAGGACTGCCCAAGCCTTTGGCGCGAATATTTGTCGTTGCTCCTTGATGGACACTCTCCTCGCTGGACCAACTACTCCAGCTATCGCTATCCATCGACAACACTGACTCATCCGGAGAGGCTGCGACAGTGTCAAGAGCGTTTACAGGGGAAAGATCGAGAATGTTCAGACGATCCTGTTTTTCGTCATCTCGACCGAATGTAACGGAGAATATCGCTGATTCGAAACGAGCTTTGTGGATAGGATTAGGCGCGAAGTCCAGTCCGAGGAATATCTTGTTGGGAACGTCGAATTCAGAATTCCACATGATGATAGAAAAATAGGAGTTTCCTTGATTTGCTCTTCCGATTTGCAAGCCGCGGGATTCCGGTGTTGGCTGGAAGACACAGTGACTCTCAGGATCAAGAAATGGCTTGCTTCCCCCAAGGAACCCATATTGATATCCTCTTCGATCTTCGTGCCTGCCAGTACACATCTTTTCTCCGCAGTGACTGTCTACACGTTAACAAACATCGATAATTTAGAGAGACGGTCGTACTCAACAGTCGTGCCGACAATCTCTTGACGCGCAATTACAGCTAAAAGCCAAGTCTATCAACAAGTTGTCAGACACCACAGTTTGATGGCGCGCCGATGCGCACCTTAAAGTCGGTTTCCTCGCGCGAACCAGTTGCAGCTACCTTCTTACCCAGGAGAAAGACGAAGACTTGTGGATACTGCGAAGCTACGTGTCAATAGGACTTCAAATGCTTGGAGAAACACATACGAACATTCTTGATATCCATTTCTTTCATAATATCCTTATAATTCTCAGTAAGGAAATCGATCCTGAATGAGTCGTATATTCCTTACATCGTGTTTCTCTAGGTCAACCTCGCAAAATTTGACTCCCTCGAACTCATCTAACCTGGCGGTTCTGTCGAAGATTGGCCTCATTTTCTCGGAGAATTGACACCATTTTTGATAGAAAAATACGACTGTAACTTGAAGAGCCAAGATCTACTGCCATGTTCAGCAGGTAGTCCCTTCATGTTTGGCACGCCCACCTTCCGAATATCTTGGAGGTCGTGGATATGCGTCACGGACGTCATTCAAGCCAATGTCGTCGTCAAGGGATTGCGGAAATTGAGCTCACGGGTAGATCGATGGTACAATCTGACTATCGCACGCCACACATGAAGAACCCATGCTGTAGTGATCATATGCCGGTGCCAGAATTCTCGGCGAGTCTTATATTAACTTCTGCGAAAGGTGAAGGCGCTTAATGTCAGCAATCGGCGCCTTGTAGCCGCACAAGCGTTTGCACGAACCGTCCCAATCCAGGTTTATATCGTCGTCTGTCTATAAGCGACTAATGGGCTGTATACCTCCACTGAAAGGGTAATGGAGTAAATGGACCACGAGAGCTTGATAGAGAGTTGTATCTCTGGGCAATCTTTTGGGCGCTAATGCGTGGATCAGTTTCTATTGCAGGTACAATCATGCAACCAGGCAACATGTCAGTTGTGCGTTCTATTGGCCTCAAGGCCGATGGGACTCGTTGATTTTGTCCACCCGATGATATTTTTGCTTTGTACATGTATTGGTTTCTTCCTTCTTGACCCCCATGTCGAACATACACTCTGTGGATGGCAAGGACGCATTCGAACGCCTCGTTAGTCTCCTCTCCGAATCATTTCTTTTACCACTAACAGTATTTTGTAGATTACCTCGCGTGAAAATGTTGTCATAATGTTCATGCGTCTTAGATGCCCCGTCTGCCATACTATGATGCCGATTTTCGAATACGCCTCCAGGCTTTCGTCGTTTAATGGTGTCGCTTTTTGTAAGGTGGATTGTTCTGTAGCGTCCAGGAACAACTGGGAGGCACGTTTTGCTTCTCTTGTTCTGTGATTATTTTAACGCCTTGAATTAGGCGGAGACAGGAATCCTAGATTTTGTATGTGGCCCACCTCTTCTACCGCGAATTTTAAAGAGAAGACTGATGCTGCCGCCGCTGCAGATCCCCGCCTTCCGTGTGTACAGAAATGGACAACGCTTCGGATATCTACACCAGGCCTGTGATAGCGAAGTTTTCCAAGTTCGTGGGTGCCAATAGATGTCCATCCAACATCTCATTCATTATGTCGATAGGACTGGCTGCAAGCATACCTCTCACTGTCCAGGTCCGTGACCTCGGATCCTTGTTCTTGTTCGTTCTTATCCGATCTAGATCATCTCCTCATCTTCAAGGTAGCCTGACAGGGTTCGTACTGCCTCGGGAAGATCTGAACGTATCAACAACACTGGGAAAGGGGCGACCACGTTCATCCCATTTAATGTCTAACTCCTTACCTTTAGGCCTGCAGAATACTGTGCTAGAGGTCTCACAATGGACAGATCTACAATTCAAAGAATTCGTCAGTCTCCTGTTTATTCGTGGGTAGGATATGCATTAACAATTTTGAAGATTGATCGGTATAAATATGTCGTTGTCGGATTGTATTCGACCAACAAGTTGCACGGGATGAATCGCTGGTTCGAGAAAACAGCCAAGTTGTCAGACTTTATTTCTATACGTTTTCTTTTGGTCAATTGCGATTCTAAGTGAGTACGAATGGATTTTAACAGGCATCTGTCCTGACTGTCACTTAGTATGGCCGATTCACAGTACTCGGCTAGGAATGTGCGTCAGCGATTATGGCTTCGTCATGTTGGCATTCAATTTTGTTTTCTTCGTCGATAGCGGCTCACGGCTCTTTGTAGAGGCCAGTTATGTGGATGTTCAAAGACGGGAAGATGTTCTCTAAACTCACGGATGTTCTACAAGGCGCAATATTCAGGGTTGACGATCTTTATTCTACCTTCAAATGTCATTTACTAAGCCTGCATACTACAGAACTGGTTGACGAACTGCGTTTCGGCGGGCAGGCAAGTAACTCTCACCTTCCGCCGAATTACGACTGGACAACTGACTCGTTCAGGATTGCGGATTCAATCCACAAGCCCGATGACTTCTATGTGTTTGATCATGAAGATCCTGACCGTGCAAGCGCAGATGCAAAAGAGGTCGATGAGGACGAAAACCTCGAAGAGGATGCTCAAGTACCAAACATTGAAGAGTACACAGAAGAAGCTGAGGCAGCGGATGCGCAAATGGATTCAAGCTCGGTATCTAAGAATTTGATCTGTTTCCATCTCTGCCGTGAAAATGCTGGCATGCGCAAGGGTCTCAGCATAAGTGATTCCATTGATTTTTAAGGATGACCATCCTGATGCAACATAGGGCCATGTATCAGATATCACATCGCTGAATGGGTTTCGATCGCGAGTATGTGCTGTCCTCCTCTGTCTCCTTTCAAGCTTTTCAACCGTTTAATCAGGTATCGACCGGCAGCACCATGTCAATCGGCCTTTTTTACGATGATCATAATCACATAACTCAAGCTATGACCATCGTGCTTCTTTATGTGGCTGGCTTGCCCTCTTACAGCCACATAAAGTTCTTCAGAGTTAATTGCTCTGATTACCGGGACATTATTAAAGAAGCGCGCATTACAAAGGTGAGAGGCCATTGCTATCCATAGTGAGTAGTACAATGACCAAATCACATAGATACATTGCCCTGAAATAATTCTTTTCCACGGGAGCTTGGAGCGTGTCGAACGGAAGCGCGGGGTTATGACCGCTACCGAGTTGCAAGTGAGACTTTTCATAATCTTTTTGGTATAGACTCACAAGTCCAAAGTTTTGGCTTCGTGCGTTTATACCAATGCAAAACGTTGGTCGTGGTGAAGATGGCGTCAAAATTGCTGTGAAGTCGGCAAACTTGTCACATGAACGATGGCAGTGGACTAATGCTTCCAATGTTTCGTTCAGGGACTCACATACAGAAGACGCCACAGATGAAGAATTACAGTCAGAGACGGCGACTCTCGTTGACCGTGACACAGACCGAAGCTGGCAGTCTACTCCTGTGCGTAATGTACCACCTCTCCTGCTAAGTACTAATCTGGTGTACAGTTTACGAAAAATAGCAACACCAGCACTTCTAGTCTTCAGATTCCAGGTGTTGAGTGTGATGGGCGGCTCAGTAAAAAGCCTGGGCGTCTATCCAAGTTCAGGAACCTCATTCCATTCGCCACCAAGAGCAAAACATTCGAAGACGCGGAGCCCGGCTGCTTTTTCGTTCCAGTCAATGATACTCATTATGGAATACGAGTCGGAGATGCGATCAAAGGAGCTTCTTATTTTAGGATCCTACTGATACAAACTCCAGACGCACCTACCGACAGAATTTCGTTCAAGGTCGAATTCTCGCCTGATCCTACCAAGAAAGCACGGTTTACATCTGCCATTGTCCGCGTCGACTTCGAGTGTTTCGAGGTGAATGGCAAAGACCGGTTACATTATCCGACAATACGACAGGTTCATCCGGAGAAATTGGGAGGGCGTTCAACGCAGGTCGCATATGAACGGACAAAGCATCTGTCAGGCGGAGTTTCTGTCTCTTCTCCTGGGAGCATTGCATCTGTTTCTAGTGATGGTGGTGTTACAACAACCGCGTCGTATGTACGTGAGACGGCGTCCTCGGTCGAAGGACACGGTGGGCACTGGCATGACGCATCTTGGTCTTTTCGGGAGGATGAGGGAGAAGCCGGGCGAAAAGGACTAGACTCTCATTATGAACTCTATGTCGTGCTAAACACGACGCAACCGAACATAATCACCAAGATTTGGGGTAAGGCTGTTGTGGAGAGTAAGGACGGGAGGACAGAATTGGGGATAGGATCATTGAAGAATCCTTTCGTGAGGATTATCAACTTACACCACTGGCAGCGTAGCAAAATTCCCAAATGATTTCTCCTTCCGAGTATTACCTATACCTACTCTAGTTGCAGCGATATGCCATTGTTATCATGTTTCGCCGCAGGAACGACAAGTCACATTAAGACGCCTCTGCTTGACTCCAGCCCTTTTTCAGTGAGCAGATCATCAAGCCGGGTCGGGATCATGTTCATGTTCATAGTACCGTACCATCTTGGCTCCTGGTGGGGATTTGGGTTCATTTTTCTGTTCGGAGGACTGAATCAAATCCCGAAAGGACCGGCCCTCTAGTGAGTGAAGTTGCCGCGTATATGTAACAACAACTATGGAGGAAAGAATTTCAAGGAGGAATTAGCACAATACTGCAAAAATACAAGTGAAAAAGCGTAATTATGGAATTTATTTCTCACAAACGGTACTGGTTTCCCCAAGGGGGTTGCAAAAACCTAAAAAATCATATCGGGTCAAAAATATTTTCAAGGCCTGCTCGAGGCGACCGACCGACCGGTGTGGGAATAACATACCGAGAATAGGTGCTGAGTCATCTAGTCCTGCCATTTGGGGACCTCACAGCCACCGGCAATCTCTCAATTCCCGGACCCGAAGCTACCCATCTTGCATCCGACTTACCCCAGTCTGCCCCAGACGTCCTGAGAGGTGCGCTGAGCCTCCTACAGGTCACATATGATCAGACAGATGATCTTTCACACCAAATAACACATATATGGCATCCAGGATAACCTTATTCCTCTATACAGAGGAGGGGCAAAAAAAATTTAAGGCCTCCTGGGACCGACCGACCGATGTGCCGGCTTGCCGGACCGCAACCCCCTTGAGTTTCCCAGCTCCTTCAACTCAACAGGCGTGTGGAACGTTCCGTTGCCACCACCAACGTTGAGTCGTAAATATGGTACTTATCTGAAGGTTGGAAATAGTTCATCCTAGCATATTATGTTTGCATATCTGCGACTACCATGCGATTAACAATATGGAGTGAGTGGTGACAAGTTATCAATTGAGGAACCTGTTCTTAATTGATTTCAGCAGCTGCTAGTGTTTTACTTACGTGCCATGTACTTCTCAGACGCTGGTACTGGCCGACATTCGGGACCTTAGCACACGGGAAGACAGATCGCAGCCCCTCACGCTTTCCACTATCTCTGCGGCTCCAGATATCTATCATTGATCCATTACGCATCAGACGGATTTTGGATCGCGCTCGCCTGAGAGGAGACATCTTCCCTCTATTGGCCAAGGAGCCACTGAGTTGGAAGTCGAGAGCGACAGGGGAAGCATCACCAAACGAGGGTTGGTGGGGTTGTTCCGCATTACTCCCGGACGCTGAGAGTTCCCCGGTTGACGTTGTGCTATCGGATTTTTGGCTGTCTCCTTGTATATATGCGGTGGGTGTATGGCAATGCACCAAACTACACATACTGGGTATTGTAGCGGAACGAAACCAGGATTTTGTGGTACGTATCGTCTGCGCACCCTCGTATGCCGTTCTCATCCTTCCAACTTTATGTTTGCTGAAGGTCCTACTGAACTAGGCTCCAGCCCTGCGGCTGGTTGCTCACAAATTTCCTTGGTCGTCGAGCGAACGACTCCATGACCACCAGGCGTTACTATAGCATCTGCACGTTTGGGTATTTGGGTAATTGGGTTGGTATCTTTATGACAAGGATCTTGATGCATTGCAGGATAATTTCACCGTATCTAGGCGTGTCATATCTTAGTATGTGTAAGTGAATGAATAACGACATGAATTTCCTCAGTAACGACCGCGGAGAACCTTGGAGGACTTCGATTAGAAGCACGGATTAATGAAAGCCATCTGGGTGTAAATAATAATAACTTAATTCTTGTATGTCGTTCAACACCTTTTCAAAGGTGTATTCATCTAAATATGGAGCAAACCGATACAAACTACGTTTCCGGAAGAGGGAACAAGACGGGAAGGAGAGCCTTCGATACAAGCATAAAGGGAACTAAGGATGGCGCTTGTTGAATACGTGGAATCGCCAACAATCTCCCGAATCCGTTGGCGGTCAATAGACAAGTTCCAAAACGGGAGACCTTCAGATTTACCAGCCTGTTCGGGGCGCGACAGCACGTGCAACAGAGCCACAAATAACTTCGGGACGCCCTCGATGTCCGTCAAAATTCTCCGGATGCCCCTTGACATATCTGTAGTCTTGAATGGAGGAGGCGCTATGGCATGGTTGCTGATGTTAGGATAAGCTCAAACGAAAGAGTATGGATTCCTACCAGGACCATTTCCAATTTGCATTGATAGAAATTGACTAAGCCCTTTACAGTACTCCTCCGAGGTAACCAGCTCGAGGTCAATGATAATGGCTCCGCCCCCCCGAGCGTCGATTGCTTTCAAGATGGCCGTCGAGTCGGTCCCCGAGAGTAAAACGGAGAAGAAGATGTCGTTTTGTTGCGCGTTAAACCCTTCGAAGGCGTTGATGATGTCCTTGAAGTAGTTGCTGTCAGGACCTTGTACGATCTGATCAACGTCGTCAAGATGAATGAACAGGATAGTGCTATGATCGTCTCGAAGGGATAGCTTCTTCTTCAAGAAGCGTCCTATATCCGATAAGGAAATCGTGGTCAAAGAGGAACAGGCAATAGGCATGAAAACCGACAGAAACTCGAAAGAGGTTGGGTAGTGGCGCCGAAAGGAAGAGCGTCCTTTAAACAACTCATATATAATCCGAAGAGCGAGCGAGATCTCTGGATACGCTGCCTCTCCATTAGCCAGGCCGTAGTAGAACGAGAGTCCGATGTTGAGGCGATTCTGCGCGCTGATGATGCATGCCCTTGCAAAGGGGTCATCTTCGCCGAGTTCGACGTCGTTGATCATTTTGCAAAGTCCCACTGTGCAGAAGTGAGTTTTCCCCGTGCCCGGGCCGCCACAGACGAACGGCACAGAGAAAGGCTGTCCTTTCTGTTTCCATGAGTCGAAGGAGCTCGACATAACACTCTTCAGCATTTTCAAACTTTCTCCACGACCCATACACGGGAGTGTCCATCGAAGGGCTTTGATGGTCACTGGTTCTTCGGCATCTGACATGTCAGGCAGCAATATGTCAGTCGGGAGACCATCGCTCTCTGAACACCAGAATTCCGACGCTAATCTTTCTAAGAGTGGGTATCCTGCAGCCCAGTAGATACTTGGGTGCATGGCGGGCGTGTTGGAGGAAGCAGTGAAAGTGACTGGAGATGGAGGCATTGAAACGACGGCATCGACGAGCGACCGCAGGAGGGGGTTGGGAACAAACTCGACCGGGTTCTTTTTATAGTCAGATATCTTCGTTTGCCTGACAGCGCCCAAATCTGACAGAGCATTGCGCAGTTTTTTGGCAGTATTCTCCAATGACTCGGCACGTTTTTCTAGGATTGATCCCAGGGTGTCGCTAGATGGCGCTATGAATTGACCGTGAGCCTTCAGGTTTTTTTGTTTGAATAGATCTATGCACATACGGTTGCCAGGCGGTGGTACTATATCCATGTCGCATCCGAAACCGAAGTTTCTATCGGTTGGCCCTATATTCAGAGGAAGTCCGGGACAAATGGAGATGGAGAAGCGCAAGATAGAGGTACTACCGTAGTCGAGACTCAGATTGAAAGTCGGCTGCTCTTGAACTCTTGAACCGAGTCGGAAGGAAGGAAGGTGTTTTTATTAGTCGTAGGTGCTCCTGAACAGAAACGTAGGAGTATCGTCAGTTTACGGTACCGGTACACACACCTAGATGATTGTCTAGGATTTGTTTCAGACTGCCGCGTACGGGGATCCAGTTAATAGTGTTCACCTGATACATCATTTTAGCGGACACCGAAGGACAACAAGAATGGACATACAATGGAAGTAAGTGGGCATATCACGGAGGCCTTATACTTTAGCTGATGCGATCCTCTTCCTTAATTGGGACGTTGCAAGAATGACAAGGTGAATGACATGCGCGCTATAACAGAATCCATTCCAGACCTCCAGCCCTGTTTCGAATTGGTTCATGTTTTCATAAGGTGATACATGATCTAGAGATGAAACCAGCACTAATGAGGTGTCTTGCCACAGATATATTACGAGAACAATCTGTCCAACCAGTAAACAAGTAGTTACAAAGGGAACCGAGCACATTACAGGGAAAAAATACAGATTGAAGCATCTTCTTCGGATTCATTCTTGAGAACATTACTGGCTTCCCAACTCCTTCAGCTCAACGCTAAATGATGGGTTCTTCTTCAACTCCTCAACAAGGTTATCGAACTTGGGAGAAACACCTGCCCCGATCTTGCTTAGAGCACCAACAGCCCGTAATGCGCTCCTCTGCAGCTCCGCTGCGCGTTCGAGGTCCTGCTTGACAGTGTCCTTGGTGACAGTCGCGCCTTTCATCGTCTTCTCGAGAGGCGGTGCAGCTTCATCAAGTCTCTGCGAAACAGCTGCAGGAGCTACTTGTGCGAGTCTGAAGAGCATCATGTGCGAAATGACCTTGATCTCATCTGATTCGTCCGTGAGACCGGGAATGACCCGGCCGAGGAATTCATGGAGATCAATCTTTGTAAGGCATGTGTCCAACTGTGCGAAAGAGAGAGGACGATTAGCTACGCGTGCATCATTGGAGGTAAGATGGCGTACCAAGGTATACATCGTCTCATACGCTGTCTTACGGGTCTCGAGACCATCATCAACTCTGTGCGTCCAAGGACCCATCTGTACTGTCCGGACAAGGTCTTGGTTGACCATGGTCTCCTTGTAAAGACTCGCCAGAAGGGCAGGTAAATGATCCCGGACAAGGTGAGGTTTAGTACGAGCGGCTGAGTTGAGGGCAGACAAGGCGATACGTCGGACGGTCTAGCCAACAATTTAACACTGATAAAGCTCGTAAAGGGTATGCGCTTACTAGATCTTGGTCCAGCATAAGAGATAAGAAGTCAACCAAGTAGGGCGATAACAGTTCGTCATAGCTAGCTGGCGAGTCCGCAAAGGTATAACGTATGGCTGAGACGACCGTCGCACGTGTTGCGGGATTCTGGTCGCGAATCCGGGCCTATGAGCGAAGTGTCAGAAAAAGTTCGCGAAAAGACAGATCAACAACCGCACATGAAGCTGAGGCAAATATCTCGATGGATGCGTGATCGCCAATTTACCAAGACAGGCTGCTGCGACATTTCGCGTGGTCTCTTCGGAGTTCTCCGAATTCTCGAAGAGAGGCACCCATAGCAGGTCCGACACGCCTTCGAGCTGACTCTGAGAACTATGAGTGACCACCTCTTTCAACGCATGAAGAGATAGCAGTCGCTTCTTCGGATCACTTTCGACCATCCTGATGATTGCCGGTAAGAACAGGTGCAGGTTGCCAATGGCGATGTTGCCTTTAAAGATCTGCTTAGAAGATTCCTACATTTGGTGCATAGAGGACTCACCAGCAGCGAAAGCCGCAGCCGCCCGGAGATCCTCCTGATCAGAGGAGAAGTGCTCGATCGCGTTGCTGAAGATTTCGCTTTGTGGCGACATGTCACTACCGCCAAGATGAGTTTCGGAACAAGCATAAGACTGAAGGGCTCACATGAACCGACCAAGTTCCCCTACGATGAGCAAGCTCAACACGACCAGAGATGGTTTTGCCTTGGAGGTTTGCTTGTGACAAAAGTTTCAGTACACAAATGACGCTCGGAAAAGTCACTGACTTTCAAATGTTTTGAATATTCGGCAATTACACCTGCAGCGATACCATGTTGACTCTTGACAACTTGTGCCACGCACTTGGCGACATTGGAAGGAGATGTTTCTGCTTTCGGCGCCTTCTCCACCTTCAAAACCAGGTTCGGCACGACATGGGCGGCAATCTGGTTGTCAGCCTGCACCAGTGTGGAATAGAAGTTCAGAAGTGAATCGAGCGCTGCGCCAGAAACTAGTGGCGAATATGAGATAAGGTAGATCTCAGGTAAAAGGATCTTCTCAATCTCTGGGAAAGATGTCGCAGGTGTTAGTTGAAGTAGGATCGAAAGGGTGTTGAGTGCTTGCGATAAAAGCGAGATATCGGTAGTGGAGATGTAGCTCTTGATTTGGCTGATCAGAGAAGGAGCGAGATCTGGAGGAATACCGCCGGTGTAACTGGAAAGTATTACTGTTAGTCCAGGAAATACAGATTTAAATATGAACGCACCTTTTCACCAGAACATCCAAAGCTGTGAATAGTTCAGTCTTTCCGGACCGTCCGCTCTTCCTTAGCAGACCAATCAACCACTCTAGACAACCGTTCACCCAGTTATCACCAACGCTGACTTCTCTCGCCACCTTGATGATGACCTTAACGCCGCCTTCTGTCTTTCCCGTTGTCCGGCAAATGGCTTCCCATTCTTTCTGGTCCTTGCTCTGGACCACGGCTGTCGCGCAGATCCATAGATCAGCGATACAGTCCTCGGCACAAGCGCGAACTTCAGCATCAGTATCGTGGCTAGTCAATCTTTTGACAGCCTCGATGTACAAAGGTTCTGTCCAATCGGCACCTTTGACAGGCTTTAGAGAGTTAAGCAGCGAGGAAAACACGCGAAACGTTTCGGATGATACGCGGGGATGCCGTTCACCTAAAAGCTTGAGAAGAACAGGTGTCACTGACGACAGGGAAGCAGAGAATGTGGCCGGGGAATGTGTCCCAAAAAATAAAGCAAGGAAAGACAGGCACGTGAGATGTAGGGTAGCTGTAGAGCTAGTAAGGGCCTGTGAAAGGACCGATTTTGAGGTCGTTATGATATGCGGCACTTGGCTAGACAAAGAGCCGGGTAGAACGTCAAGAAGGGAATGCAGAAGTCCGAACCCAGCTTGAAGAGTGGCCGCGGGCGTCTTGGGGGACTTGATCTGATTCAGGAGAGCTTTCGAAAGTGATGGAACCTGGGCTTTCAGAAGTATATATGGGCCCTCCTCTACATCCATAATTTCCGCATCTCGCTTTCGCTTCCCACGAGCGGCGGTGTCCTCCTTGCTGAAACCTCCATAGACAGCGGTCTGGTTGAGAAGGATGACATAAGTGGCCCAGACTTCAAGCTTGACAGTATCTTCTCGATCTCCAAAGCGTGAAATAAGGACCGGAGAGACATCTTTGTACATGGAAGTCAAGAGTTCGGGACGGGTGGTGATCAGAGCAGACAGAAGTTTGGTGGAGGACCGTCGAATCTTATACGATTGATCCTCGTCGTCCTCATATCTATGGCAATCAGCCGGTTGTCAGAAAGTGGACCAAGAGACTCACTCGTCACCAGCATCCTCGTCTTCGTCATCCTCGTCGGGGTCCGCCATGTCCTCGTCCTCATCGTCCTCGGCGTAATTCGGATCGTATTTGATATACTGAGTGCTGATCTGAATGAACGAGCTCAGATACGGCGTGGCTTCGTTAGGACACCGTAAAACAATTGCTTCCAATGCCTGATACGTATTATATTTGATTGAAAAAGGATATATTTTCATGGAAACCCACCTGCAAACACCCTTCTCGCAACTCGTCGTCGTCCCGTTGCACGGCCTTCAAAATCCCGCCTACAATGTCACCCAGCACAGGCGCAATCTGCAATGGGGAATGCCGTGCAACAGCGGCGACCAGCTGAACAGTTGTCTTTTGCTTCTCGATGTTAGCATTGGGAACGAGATGAGGAAATACATTCGTCTGGAGCAGCTCTGTGAACAACTGTGGTTGGGATAGCGGGATGAATTGAGACAGTGTGATGATGGCTCGCTTGCGAACAACAGGACGTGAATGCACCAAGAGTGGCGCGATGACCCTCAGTGGCTGAGCATCAGCCGTTGCGCTCGTCAAATGCGACGGAAATCTGACAATAAGAATGGAGAGAATGGAGAGAGTTTCTACTAGTGTTTCGGATGGCGTGCTCATCTGATAAAAGTTTAGCTACGTTAAGAAAGTAGTAAAAGACACACATTTTGTATCTGCCCTAACAGTTTAGGCGTCAGTTTGGCACAAGCAGTGACGGCGACCTTTCCATCGGACGGAAGTTCCGAAGTGATAGTCTTGAGGGCCAGTGCCGAGATATCTCTGAGTTCATCATCCTTGCCTCCCGAAAACTCGATAAGCTTGTCGACGACATTTTCTAACTGCGGCTCCCGGATAATCTTGATCAGTTGGCCCAAACTGAAACATTGTTAGAGCATTTCTTCCCAAATTGATATGCATACCATTTCACTGCTTGATTCTTGACTTCAGATATCTTATCTTCGACGAGGGCAAGCACCTGGTTCAAGACCTTGGTCTCCATCTGTTCATCTCCCGTAAAGCTACCTGGATCTTGCCTGATTTCCGTCATGAGGTCGTTCAGACCCATGAATCTGAGTTCGAGATGAGAAACGCGCCGCATCACCCAGCTATTCACCGACTGCTCACCGGAAATCCTGGTCAGGCGACTGCATCTGCAGAACAAATGAACAAAGACGAATCTTTCAAGCAGGCAATACCAACTTTTTCGATAAGACTGTTCATGAGATATGTTTTCGTCATCTTCGTAACTTTCCAAAGGACAGAATAAGAAAAGATGGAGACAGTTTGGAGGCGATCCGGAAATGATCAAAGAAGGGAAAGGAGAGAGGGAAAGCACGTGATGATATTACTAGTCCATTGAGGACGCGTTATTTGGCGCTGCTTGTGGATCAGACGCGCGGTCTCAGCTGAGCTCAGTGTACATGTATAAAAACCATTCAAAAACAAACAGGAAATATCAGGACAAGGAGGGAGCTCGGACGAAAATCTATCATTCATCTAGCCAGCCTAACAGGTCGATATTCCTGTGGAGCTCTTCCTTTGACCCTAACTTCAAATGTCTCGTTTCCACAGTCTGTCTTGTTTGACCGCGTAGACGGACCTGTCACATCACCTGGTACCAGTTGTGTTGCAGCAATATCACTGTGCATTCCTAGGCGTCTTGACGCCGGCGCTTCGACGCGGGCTCATTCGAACTCTCGTCTTTATCAACCTCCTCAATAGCCTTCTTAGTTGCAGCGTCATTTGGGGGGATATATTCAACGGAATTGATATATTCAGCGGAGTTGTCTGCGTCGTCCTCGAGAGCGTCATCGTCAGCATAATTCTCTTCCTTGAGACGATCGAGGGCCCATTCGACATTATACTCAGCGCCTTCGTGCATGGACTGGACTTCCATTTGGAAGGGTTGAATGTCGTTTACGGCCAACACAACCGCTTTGTCCAGAGCCTGTTCGAATAAGGATGCTTTTTCGAATAGTTTCGCAAAGTGATCGTACTGGGGAAAGTCTTTCTGAGTTTCTGCAGAGATGTATGCGGCGACAAGTAAATTCCGAATGAGGTCGAGCGCTCGTGCTACACGCCGAAATTGATCCGGAAGACATAGGATGATGTCGGCATCTACTGGCTCACTGAGAAAGTCCAAGCGTACACCAGACCCCTCGGCGTAATGCGGGAATAGGGTATTGAAGTGTCCTCTCTGTTTCTGCCGGGAGTCTTGATCTCTTTCGACTCCCGAAGGTTCTGTGGTAAATAACGAGTGAACGCCAATCCACCAAAGCGATTCCGCATCGTGATAGAAATTATGAAGGAATGGTGGTTTCGAGGCAGTTTGTTGGTTCGAGAATGGGTCATTGCGATCAATCGAGGCAAGTGCTGAGGCCACGGCGGCATCGTCGGCTGTTTGCTTTGGTTTGAAGAAATACCGCTTAAACTGAACTTCCACAGCCATGAAAATGGGTGTTCCCTCCATGAAGAAAATTAGATACGAATGCACATCTGGTAACGTAGGCGTACCGTTTTGGGATCACTTTTTGGACCTTCGGATCGGAACACCTTGGAATATTCCAGGTCAGATATCTTTCCTTTGCCTGAACAAATTAAAATGTTCCCTGACGACATGTCCCTGTGGACATATGAAGCGAGGTGTAGATATCTCAACCCTGAAATGATTGATTTAGCCAATGACAAATGACATGTGGAAAAGAATCTGACCTCGATAGGCATGAAGGAGTCCAGTGAATAGCATTTTCTGATCCTGCACCTGGTTTAGGGGAGTACCGACTTCGGAGAACAGCACCCGAACGTGTTTACGTCCAGTATACACGCGCTGTGAATGATGGTGTTGAGTTCGACCAAATAAATGGTCGCCTACGGGATCGGCAGTATTTGAGAAAATCGTTGTCGCGCGTCTCGATGCCGCAGAGGTCAGCCGACGTTTTACATCATACAGATGGTATGAGTCCGAAAGAGTTGCTATGGTATCTTCTGTTTTGTCGGTGCAAGTCACCACCTCGCATGCCTTTATGTCCATGAAGTACTGTTTATAAAGTGTGGGATCCTTCTTCGCATCGGGATCTTTCTCCTCGATCCGCTTGAAGATATCCTGCTGAATCTCGCTCTCCGTCTTCTTATCCAGGGGTATCCAGAAGTCCTTAAGCGCATGTTCCTGCTTTTTCTCATCGCCAAGTTTTCGAACGGTCCACACTCTGGTCGCAGGAGATATAATACGAGATGCTCGAAATGAGCTTAGGCATTCAACCGTCCGGTACGTCTCCCCATCGATCACATAGTCATACTGAATCCGGTAACGAGTTGGACCGTCTGTGAGCGGGATTGCTACGCTGGTGATCGACGAATCGTAGCCTAGGTCTTCTGTGCTGCCGAATGACAAGGATACAATATAGTGTATCAGGTGGCGGTATTGCTAGAGCAGCGTCAGTACCTGTCAGCGAACGAAAGTATATCCACGCGCACAGTAATGAAATTGAAGGGCTCTGACACGAGTACCCTAGCTCTTGAGAAGTACCAAAGCCGGGTCGTAGTATTCGCGATCGTCATTCCAAACATGAACCGTCGGCAAGGATCAAGATGCATCATCTGGGCTGCATTCCCCAGGATTTTCTTGTTATTCTGGAAATCGTAGTCGTCAGCTTTGGCCAACCATTAAGCAACACGTCACAGACATCATTCTCATCTTCCCAAGTGTCCTTGAGCTTGTACTCCTCAATCTCGGCACGATCACATGCCAACGCAGCCTGTGTTGTAATCCGAGTTAGAAATTTGAACGCATATGAATAAAATAATGCCTCACCTTGCGTTCATAGGGGCATAACTGTCTGGACGGGGGAGAAAATTCATCCTTTACGAGCCGAGCACCCTTCGACTCACACAACGCGTAGTGGCCATCAGATATAAATTGTTCGTTGCGACCTTCAGCAAGTGCAACTTGCGTTGGCCGAGTCTGCATTACCGCTGTCGGATTGCGTTTCAGCAAAGACTTTGCCTCTTCGACAACAGCAGCAGCGATAGTTTCAAGACTTTTGAAACACCTATTCTCGTTCGTTTCCATACACGGGTCAATAGGGAACAGAGTCCACCGTCCGTTCGATTGAAGACAATGAGTGGCTTGTAAACGAGTGGAAATTTCATCGGTTTGTGTAGGACTAACGACTTGAGGGAGGATGGAACGCCGAAACACGTCAAGAGATATACACGGTACATTCCGAATGTCGTCCAGAATGAAATCTCTATGCTCATCCATAGTAGATTCCGCGTGGAGGCTACTATCGGTGATGCGAGCGTGACGGGGGGCACCCTTGATTCCAGGATGGGGCCGGTGAAAGAGGATTAATTGGTCGAGCTATCGGACGTGGTGGACGACACTGCGAGCAAATGCTGAAGACCCCTATTTTACAAAGAAGAGGGAAGGCACGTGATCATGTTACCAGTTCATTTAGGACGCGTTGTTTGGCGCTGCTTGCATTTGGCATTGGACCAGACGCGCCGAAGCTCACAAAAAAGCTTGAAAAAAGCAACCATTAAAAAAACGAAAAATATCAGAACAGGGAAAAACTTGGAAAAATCTGATTCTATCATCCATCTAGCCAGCCTAATAGGTCAATGTTCCTCCTGTAGGGTTCTTCCTTTGACCCTAACTTCAAAATCACTTCATTCCCCCATCCAAACCCATCTTTCCGCTTCAAAATAGCCTTAGCCCAGAATTTGATCCATATTGTTCGCTGCGTAGTTGGCAGTGTAGCAAACAGCTCGTACTGAGGATCCAGTCCTTGCCGTCCGGCCTCACCAACGTCCTCCACAAATGTCCACTCTGCACTGGAGCTGTGTACCCCCTGACCTCGTACACGAGCTGCCGTCTTCCGAGTATACTGCTTATTCTGCGAATACCCACCAGAGCTCGATAGAGATGCTGCTGATCCGGGTCCCACAGACAGCCCAAGCGAGATATTCGATTCCTTCCCAATGACGACCTCCGTTGACTGTCCCTCATCGTCCTTTGGATGTATATCCTTGATTCTCAAGGGAAACGATCGACCTTCGACATCACCGTCGTAACCAAACTCGACGCGAATGACCGCAGATTCAAATCGCGCTTTCACCGTAGAATCTGGACCAAATCCTACACCGAATGACACTTTTCCAGGGTCCGTGTCGGGACCTTGTATCAGCGTCATGTTGAAGTACGAGTCTCCCTCGTTAGCACGTCCAATCTCTAAGCCATGACCATCGCTATCAGTAGGGACGAAGTAGCAGTCATACTCAGGGTCATGGAACGACCTTCGTTTGTGAGGCCAATTCATCCATCGATGGCGATATGGTCTGTCCAGATTTCGGCCCTCGCACCGGACGCCTTTGATAGGCAGACTAGAAGTGCTCCGAAGAAATATCGTTGACTGAAAGGAATAAGTTCGTTGGGTAAGTGAGGTATCTGTCAAACAACGTACATTGCTTGACAAAGGTGCTGTCTGAACAGCAGTGACTGCGGTATCAGTGAATGACTCTTCATCCATTTCTTCTGGCTCGGCGGTTACTGTTATACTGAAGGTGAAAGTTAGCCCTTCTTGCTCTTATGTAGCAGAAACTGCGCACGTCAGGATAGCGGTAGTATTAGGTTGTAGGTCTTCTTGGTTATGATCGGCGTGTTTTATTGGGACGAAAGGCCGGAGCCAAACCTGAAAGTCTGTGAGGATTAGAAAGGATGAGCAATAACGAATATCCCACCTCAAACTTGACAGAATCTACAGCACCGTGCCTTTCCCCCAACTGCTTATTATCACAAAACACCATAGTCTGAGGACAGTGACTCTAATTTTCCGTCAATCGATCAGCTCCTGCATCGTCGCGAAAGGGACATACCTTCTCAATGCACACTTCTTGAGCAATGTCCGGATGTTGTACACAATCAACCTTGGAAAACTTCATATGGCTATACGAGGGCAAGTCGGCAATGTACAGAAGCACGAGAGTCATAGCTTGGGTGTAGTGGTCATGACCGTCGTAGAAGACACTGACCGAGACGGTGTCCTCCGATATCTAAGAACAGTCTCATTGGTAGCAGAACGAGAGGGTGAAAACCCCATACCTACCTGAGCATTGAACTCCTCGAGTGATGTGATTTCTGTAACGCGTTCCTATGTTCCGTAAGTACGGCCGTCCTGCCAGAGAGAGAAATATCCCTTACACTGTGACAGTTGCGCACATCAGCGTTCCGAATGGTAGCGAGATGAATACATATCGATTCTTCTTCGGGTTCCTGTTCGTCTTCCGGTTTCTCGTCACCAACATCGTCCGCTTCTTCACCAACAGCATCCTCTGCTTCTTCGTCACCAGCATCCGCTGTGTCTTGATCACTAGCACCCTCTGCTATCAGTGCTTCCTCTTCCACGGGAGGTCCTTCTGACGGCGGCTGGGGATCTTCCCCCTCCACTTCAAGTTGTTCTTCTGGACTTGCTTGAGCACCCTCAACATGTTCGCTTTCAGTCGTGTCCTCTTCCTCTTCATCGCCATTCTCCGACTCATCCTGTTCCTCCCCTCCAGACAGATAATCTTCGACATTGATCGGTGCGGAGTCAGCGATACTGAGAGAAGTACTTCTAGTTAGATGTCAGGGGCAGATGGAAGTAGCTTACGCGCTCGCTGAAAGACAGTCATCCAACCAATTCTGCGGCGCGCCCAATGAGTCGACCTCTTTAGGTAAGAGAATGGTCACCCACCGTAAATGTCGCGCCTTGAATCACATCGGTGAGTTTAGAAAACAGTCTCCCATCTCGGAACATCCACATTACTGGTCTCTACAGTGAGGCCTTGACATGAGTATTTGCGGATGAGACTTATAAAGATGTCTATCTCACAAAACGAAGCCACAGTAGCTCGCGCAGGATCTCTGCCGAATCTGACTAAAGAATCCTTAGCGATAATTAGAGCAGAGATAAAGGTACCTACTTGCTCGACGTCACAATCGACGCGAAGAAACTGCACATCCCTGAATTTTGAAGACTTAGCCGCACGCTTGAAGCAAAATGACATTCCATGTGGCGTGTTGGTGGAATGTAACCCAACAATGACGTGTTTATGTTGGCTGATCTTCAAAACCGTCCGGCGTCAATGCGCATTATCGCGGAAGCAAAGAAACCAGAGACTTACAAATTCTTCAAACTGCGGACCTGTCCATATGGATATATCCAGCACTGGGTCCTGACATGTCGAATGAGAGCCAGTGATAGTCGTACAATACCTGTGCGCACCTTTCCCCGCGCTCTAGACACAGCCATGTCTATGGGAGGCAATGTAAGTCCTTTCGGGACACCTTTCTCAAGATGCGGGGACGATCTGGGTGGACGGAAAGGTCAATCATGATAGAACCAAAAAGGCGCTGCACTAACCGGGAAAGTATGAGGTAGGTCTTCAGCCAACCCTTTTGAGGACGTCAATTAGATACAACTGCACTCGCGCTGTGATGAGACCCACGAACTTCTAGCTCTTCATTATCATGGGCCCCTTCCATATGTCCAAATCGTTCTCCGTTTCTGTATACTTGAATCGTAGGATACTGTTCTAGCGTTAACAATGAATTTTCAATGGTGGGACCAATCGCATACACAACCTATTCCCACTTCTTTCTGCGCATCGTACTAATGAAGAGTCTCAGAAACCGATCGCGAAATAAGGTAGAGGAAACATACATCCCAGTCGTTCACGTCACATAGCACTCCCCCGAAAGTCAGTCCGTTTAACGTTGCAAGTCCAGAGACGTATTCGAAGGTGGGCCTCATCACATGGCAGTAGTAGCACCAATTCGTGAAAAACATAACGATAACATCTTTATGTTTGGATATCTGCGAAATCTTGTCAGTGATAAAATCAGCTAGGGGAGCCTAAGTGCAAACAAGATCATGGAAGTCACTCTTTCTGTCAAGGTGCACCACAGTGGACATGAGGGAAGAGGGAAGAACGAGTTAAACTGTGGCGTTTTCCGGTGCCGTCTCCAACTAATGTTTCCCAGGCCATGTCGCCATTTGCAACGGATATATAAGTAAATCAAGACTAGGTATGTACCTTCTGACGAATCCTCGAATGATTGGCGCGCAAGAAGATATCTATCAACGGGGCAACGAGTCAGCCCATCACGCTCTGGCCCTTGGCATCAAACTAGGCACGCACCATACCAATCCGAAACGAATGTGAGCATTGCTCTCTCCTGAGCACCATCAGTGCTAGGGTGGTACAACTAGAGTTTGTGTCCAACCAAGTTCAGCCATGTAGCATTGTGGAGGATAATGTAGCTGATGGATTACTAACATTTTCATCGTCGTGTCTAAATAATATGATGATGGTGGCGCCCCATGGTATGCATATTGGAAACGGTTTCAGGAAGGTTCTGATGCGAAGGGGCCTGGTGTGTCATAATAACATACCCCTGGATTATTCAGGTGCTGTGTGGATCACGGAGTAAAGCCATTCTGCCACCGTGAACTCGCCTTGCTGCCTCCTCGAATACCAGGATGGCACCCGTGACGCACATAGACAACGCTCAAGAGCTTCGGAAAACGGTGTGTAAAACAAACATGGAGGAATCTTCCGCTGAGCGTGCTAGCAGATCTCAGCTCAACAGCATACAGTCGTATTCTTTCATCAGCCATGGTGCTCACATTGCAAGAAAATGGGGCCGATACTTGATGCGACCGCCAGTTTGGTTGAGTATAAGGAGGTCAAGTTTTGCGAATTTGACCTAGAGGAGCAGGAGGTGAGCACTATATACGTCATTCAGAATTGGCTTACCTAGTGATATAAGGACGTTATGGAAGAAATGGATATCAGGACTGTTCGTATGCAGGTTCTTTGAGGATGTGAGACCTTATCGACGTGTTTCATAGTTTCCGAATATCATCCTCTTTCACCAAGGTGAGAAGATAGCTAGAACTGGATCTCGCGAGCCAGAGGCCTTCAAGGTAGGCATACTGACAATATTGGAGTATATCGCCTGATATTCCTCGACAGACTTGGCTGTCGGCGGCGATGACACGTCAGGAAACTGTTGATACGCCAACTGAGTGCGTTCGTTCACTAAAAGTATTGTATTTTATTGATTTGCAGTCGACAGCGAGGGAACCACTTGTACCGGAAGGTATGAAGATCGGAGGAGAAATCTGGTGAATTTGCTCGGAGGAAGCAAACCATTCCTCGACACAGAGAGTGGTTGCGTGTTCCAACCAACACCAGAATCCAACGGCCTGCAGATCGGAAGAGCCAACCAAGGCACTTCCTACTTCCTAATCACCATGTGGAATTCAGAAACCGAGGATCCCAACAAAATATTCTTCGGCCTTCATTTCATGCCCGATCCCATACACAAAGCTCGCTTCGAATCGGCAAGGTTCTGGGTCACATTCGGTCGCGATGACGGGGAGGAAGAGCATTTGCCACTGAATGTCCTCGAGCTCACCCCGGCGAGTGCTGCAGACACCATTACCGCCTCTGTAGACGATGCAATTGATAGCTCGAGTATCTGGTCAGGCGAAGAGCCGGTCCGACGAGGAACAGCAACAGACATTCGTGGGCAAGGCCTGCACAGCCCTACGGCTGTATGGAGTTTTGTCGAGGGAACGAGCCGAGGCCTTGATGCGAGCTACACACTTTCTGTTGTACTACCGACGACGACTCGAGTCTGGATGAAATTCTGGGCCAAAGCTGTGTTGATTCGTGGGGATACAATACCGCTTGACCTACGTCACAAGGTGACATTGAAGACGGGCACGATGGAGGAGCCATACCAGAGAATTTTGGATCTGAGCGTTGCCATGGAAAGAGCTGAGCCAAAGAGTTAGAATTGAATCCAAGTACTTCGTAAATTGCTGATTGGGTTTCTCAGCACTTGCTGATATTTGTATGTAACATCATGTGCATCAGTAGATGCGTCTGGATGCGGCGGAGAGCTAGTTGTCACTCACGGAAGATTGGGGTTCGTTGTGAACCACCGGTAAAGTTCTCGGCCCGTAGTCCGGCGGATCTAACTGAGGAGTACATAGGGTCGGTAGACTCGGTTATTTGATAAATGCAACTTAGAAGACATAAACGGGTTATTGGGATCCCTGACTCAGCTGAATTTTTCAGTATGCCCCGTTGATCAGAAACAATTATCTCTGCAAGGTTAACAAACGCTTACGTTGCTGCCATCTGGTTACATGTACAATTTTGGATATGATGGACTGGATACATGATCTACATGTGCACAGAGTGTACCGGAAGCTTTCCATCCAGATTATGGATATTAAGTAGTGAGTATGATATAAGAAAGTCGCGTAAACTGTTGTAGGGGCCCAAGTTCCTACATCTGTTTCCCTATCCCATAGACGTATTCAGTCTGTGCGCTGACGTTTTCTCCGTCGGGTTGTAGAAAGATCGAAAATCAAGGTGGCCCAAGCATCCTCTATATAATCTGGGTCGAGAGGTGATATTCCAACGCGACTTGAGTCGACACGGGGCAGATCCGCTGCGACACTGTTCCTCCGCGATGCGTCCAAGGTAACGCGAGGGTCCAGTGACTCGTCTCTGGCTCGTTTGCGCGCCTGATGAGTTTTTGGTTGGTCTGTCGCATTCGACGGGATCTTCCTAGGTCGACCCGGGCCGCGTCTAACCAAAGAATATCAGGCACAGTAACTAAAAGCAGAGGACGCCGGCTTACTTCAAAGTCACCAACGAGGAGCCACGCATGGCGTTCGGTAAATCTACATCAAGCAATTAATCCATGGAAAAAGGCAAGAGGCCGACCAAACAAACCAACTCCAAGTTGACTACCCAACTCAACAAAACACGCTAATCTTTCCTCCCGTTTCAAAGACTTGGATAGTAAGGTCTCCGCGTCGTCACTGAAAAGATGACATAACGCGGCGTGTATCTGTTCGGACCGAAAACCGAGATTTTTTGAATCACCGGTATCAAATATTGCCTTCGCAACCGAGCGGAAGGTATCGCTGGTTGAAGGAGGTAGTTCTTCCCATTGTCGTCTCAAGACGGTAGGCGGAGAGCTAGTATCTGAGTCGAAAAGAAAAAGATACATCGCATACGCCGCAGTACTGAAAATAGTCAAGGGAGATGGAAAGTACTGAGCCGCTGATACTCACTGGACAAAATTTGGTATCGTAGACACCTGCAGACGCTCATTGCCGGAACTCTTGGGCATGTATGAATGCCTGCACAAGTGGTTAAACATACTGAAAAGCATAAGTTGAGGTCTGCAGAAGATTCAACGCCTCCTCACCTAGTACTATGGAATGGCAAGGATGCCACAAAAATTTGCTGTTCCGCTGGGCGGGCACAAGGCTATGCCTATTGTGTTATATACAAGGAACAAAAGCACACGCAGGATAACTCTGATCAGGTGGGCTTGTGGGCGCTTATTGACATGTTAAGGCCACATCAGGACACCTGTCAACAATAGTCCGCTATCGCAGCCCTTTGTCGCCTTTTTGAGCCCGAGCAAGGCATGCACGCGCATGCGCTCGTTGCCTCCGTCCATTGCCAAATGTGGCTGTGTCAATGGTTGGTCCAAATCGTGGCCACGGACCTCAAAATACACGTCAAGACCATAATATTACACCCGGTCAGATTACACAAATTCATTAATGATTTAGATCTATGCACCGTCATTACCTAGTGGCAGAAGTTAGTTCCGCGACCCTGAAACACAAAGACTAAACATACCTGATTCCCTCGTCCACTCGTCGTGCCGCCGAATATCCGCCTCAGTGACGGTCGGCCGAACAGTAGCCAATGACCTCAAAAAGTCATTCAACCTCAACGGAGGCTCCAATAGCTCGTCAGAATCAATGTCTGACCACGTCTTCTCTACAGCATCAGAATCTCCAGGTGAACAAGGCGTCCACTTGGAAAGCTCGTCACTCTCCGAGGCGGGATCTGCAACCCGCTTAAAGTGTGTGGCTGATATCACTTTTCGGACGGGTTGCATGAGAGCGTCACGTACAACGATCGCTATATCGGAACCGGAGTAGCCCTCGGTCTTGTCTGCTAACTGTCGGTAGTCCTTTGGCACTAACTCGCAAGGCGTTGAACCTACGTGCAGTTGGAACATATGTCGCCGTGCGTCAGGGCCGGGGAGGGGTATGTATATCCGTTTCTCGAATCGTCGTTTGATGGCGTTGTCTAGTTGCCATGGAATGTTTGTCGCTCCCAGGACCAGCACACCCGTATCGTCATGCCCAACACCGTTCATCTGCACCAGAAACTCGGTCTTTATCCGCCTCGAACCCTCCGATTCACCCTCGTTACGCGAACCCGCCAAAGAATCTATTTCATCAATGAAGATGATTGACGGTTTGGATTCACGCGCCAATTCGAACAACTGTTTCACCAGCCTGTAGAAATGGAGCAATGAATGGCGCGCCAAGTGACATGAATACGTACACTCACCTCTCAGAGTCACCTTGCCACTTGCTGACCAGATCACTGGAGCTAACGCTGTAGAACGTGCTTTTGGCTTCCGTAGCAACAGCCTTTGCGAGGTAAGATTTTCCCGTCCCTGGTGGTCCATACAGCAGTATACCTTTCCATGGCGTACGCTTTCCGGTGAACAGATGGGGGAACTTGATGGGTAAGATGACAGCCTCCTTGAGAGAGGCCTTAGCGCCTTCGAGGCCTGCGACATCGTCCCACTGGACATTCGGCTTCTCAGATAGAATCGCGCTGTTTAGCCCTGCTCGCAGTTTCTTAGTCTCAGGATCCTGGTCATCGTCTTCGCCATCTTTCCTAAAGCGCATACAGTGAGTTCGCCGTCGAAGAAACTGTTGGGAACTCACTTCTTTCCTGCCCCACCAATGCCACTGCCAGACCCATTCACGCCCACTGCATTTCTCGAACGCGATTCATTCTGGGACGTCAAATGTTGCTTGAGGGTCTCGGCACGAGCCAGGTATTCATTGATCTTGGTCTTGATCAGTTGCTTTGACTTTTCGTTTTTCTCATCTTTGCGCGAGAAATGTCAGTAGTTCCTTGTGTAAGATAGTAATAGAACGTACACTTCAAGGCAAGCATAAAATAATCCAGAGAATTCGAATATTGCTTGTATGCTTCATTATAGTTCTGCTTAACATCTTCGTCAATGGCCTTTTGAACAATTTCGATAGCACGCTGGGAGAACGTCAGAGATATTCTCAGAGAGCACAATATTGACGCACGTCAAGACTGCTCGCGTTGGCCATTGTAAAGGGTATAAATCCAAGGTACTTGAACGGTCGTGACGGCGGAAGGCAGGTTATGTTTGGCTCTGTTACGAACTGAAGCTTCCGGAAAAAAGATAAGGCCACATCGCATCTTATCTTCGCGTTCCTTTGTTCCTCCCTTAAAGTTATTAAGTTATTTTGTTCGTCGGACCTTGCTCACTTCTCGGCATCAGAGTAATGAATCCTCATGCAAGATTTCAATGACCTGTGGATATTCCCTTTCACAGCATTCCCCTTGCGGTTCTACTGATTGGCGACCGGTTGTCAAACATATGTTCTACACGTGTGCGCCCTCAAGGACCCACGGATTCGCTGTGGGACCGACAAGTGGCCTATACTTATGTGTACAACTGAGGAACTATCTGGATCGATTATCATTATCGGCCTTCTTTGACACAAATAATGAGACAAGAGGAATGTCAAATAGACCAGGTTTCTTTCTTTTTTTGGCAAAGACGCTGTTGTACTTTTTGTGACAAGGTGATGTTACGTTAGCGCCATCTCTGAACAATGGAGCCTTGCTGTGAAGCGATATATAAAAGGGGCCTAGTCTAACAGTCCCCCTCATCAACGAGTTGTTACCTAACACCATCGTCCCCCTCTGCACTCCCCCCTGTAGTATCGTGCAATATGACGTCTAACGCACAAGGCCGCCGCCACACGCGCAAGCAGCGCAACTCCAACGAACTCATAACCCAGAAACTCCGAGCTGTGACACCGGAGGAACTCGATGCCTGGAGCAGTGGCTCTGACAGCGAGTACGACCCGAATGATCCACAGCCCTCAGACCTCGACGAACCGTGGCCATATATGTTCCAAGTAAGTGGCGTTGCCATCATCCGGCATCATTTTATTGACGGATCTTACTAGGCTGGCGATCGCGTGTGGATCAGAACAGCTGGTGGCAACTGGCACCCGGGCAAAGTGTCCGGTCAAACAACACGGAAAGGTCAAACGCGGGAGGTTGGTCAAATTCACCACTGCCATCGCATCTCTTCTGACTAGATGTACATCAATCAGAAAGAGGGACTGTTCTATCCGGTCGTGTTCAATGAAAAACTACGGAAATATTTTGCACCGCTGAATGGTGAAATCAAGCCCAACAATCGATATATTCGAGGGCTGCTGGCTGATGCGGGTTGGCTGTAATCGCCGTCGTTTTACCTTGAGTTTGATACCATATCAATATGTTTTCCTTTGTATTAATTGTGTACTTATGCCGATGGGGTTTCAATGGAACAATACCAATACATATTCTAAAAATTGAAATAAGATTTCCGAGGGTGTATGAATATGCCAAGTCATCAGCTATCTTCAATCATCTTCTTCTCTTCGACGTAACACCTCCCAGCTAGGGAGATCAAAGTACGAAGGCAGTTCATCCCAAAGCAGCCACCTTGCTGTCAAGAAGCTGTTCCTCCCATCAGCAATGCAATGCTCACAGAGCCTCGTCGACAAATCCGTCCAATTTACCATGAATCGGAATGGAGTCGGTATTACTGAGTCGCCGAAGAACTTCTCCCATATCTTCAACGACAACAGCCTTCCTTCATCGCACTTGGCCTTGGTAGTACATCTCCCCGCTCCCTTTCCTAGTATGAACTCGAGTAGCCGCCCTCGTACAGCCTGTAAGAGCTTATCTCTGGCTCGAATACATTTCCGCTTTGTATCCCAATCCAACTCCACATGGCTGCCGTCATATGACGGAAGTCCGTCAAGAAGTCCGTCCAGACCGATCGCCCACGAGTACGCCATAGCCGAAGGCAACAATATCTGGTGATTCGTTTCTTGCGCGAGGTTAATAATTGCTATCGTTCGACCTCTGAATTTTTGAATGGTGTCATTATCTGCACGCCTGTCCCACTCGTCTATAGTTGTGGGAAAGATACGCTGGAGATGCTCCACTGCGGTTTTCTGCAGTGTCTGAGCCTGGTACTTGGTGCTCAGACGCAGAATACCTGCGATGACAGCGAAGGGGGTTTCCCTGGTTGGGTCGTAGTACCTGTACTTGGGGGCAACACTGAGTCAAAGGCCAATGGAGTCTAAGAATATCCACATACGAAGGATCATGTATAGCTTTCAAAAAATGCTGCCAATCCACAGCCGAATCGTCCACCTTAATTACTCTGCAGCCACTAATCACCGTTTCCGACGTAGGATCGGGGCTGCCCTGTAGAATCATCTGGAGCAGAACTGGAGAGTGGTATACAAGAATGCCGCGGGTGACGCGAAACAGAGTGGATTCAGCTTTGAGGACGATATCGCCCCCCTCCAACCAAAATTCCCGGGAGCGTCGTAAGAGGCCAGAGTCCATCGTATGCTGTAGAAAGGTATCCGTACAACGAGAACGTGATCAAGGGTGGTTGAGGGGCGGTTCAGTCAACCGGCAACAGATGGTTCGATTTCATCCAACAGATTCTTGATGCGTGCTTAACGAAGCTTCAGCTTGTCAAGAAGAAAAATCTTTGATTGCCGGCAAACTTTTGGCACCGGGTAAGTCCGGGCCGTCGGCACCGCCACTGGTTTCTGGGTTTTGGGGGATCGAGACATAAATCCTTCGCTCATTGGACTTTTATGGCTCGTACAATAATGTCTTCTGTATTTCATGAGCGGTGCGGCACGTCGATAGCAAAGGCATGAGAACAAAAACACGTAGCATGTGCTATGGACCAAGTATAAACGCGTTGCTCGAGCACGTGATCGATTTAGGTAACGTGAAAAAACAGCATACCGTTCCTCCTTCTGTCATGAGTGTAAGAGTTGAACATCCTGATTCCTCACACCAAGGCTAACGCGGGCCTTATTGTCTGTAGTGATCACGCGATCTCAGCTGCAAGTATGAAATTCAAATAGGGGTCTTCAGCATTTGCTCCTCTAACAGTGTCGTCCACTATGTCTGATAGCTCGACCAAGTAGTCCTTCTTCGCCGACCCCATCGTTCCCCCTGGAATCAAGAGCACGCCCCGTCACGCTCGCATCACCGATAGTAGCATCCACGCGGAATCTACTATGGATGATCATAGCGATTTCATTCTGGACGACATTCGGAATGTACCGTCTATATCTCTTGACGTGTTTCGGCGCTCCATCCTCCCTCAAGTCGTTAATCCTACACAAATTGATGAAATTTCCACTGGTTTACAAGCCAATGGTTCTCTTCAATCGGACAGACGGTGGACTTTGTTCCCTATCGACCCGTATATGGAAACGGACGAGAATAGATGTTTCAAAAGTCTTGAAACTATCACTGCTGTTGTTATCGAAGAGGCAAAGGCTTTGATGAAACGCAATCCGACAGCGGTAATGCAGACTCGGCCAACACAAGCCGCACTTTATGAAGGTTGCAACGGACAGTTTATATCTGACGGCCACTACACGTTGTGTGAGTCGAAGGGTGCTCGGCTCGTAAAGGACGAGTTTTCTCCCCCGTCCGGAAATCTATGCCCGTACGAACGCAAGGTGAGGCGCTATTTTATTCATATGCATCTAAATTTCTAACTTGGATCACGACACAGGCTGCGTTGGCATGTGACCGTGCCGGGATTGAGGAGTACAAGCTCAAAGACACTTGGGAAGATGAAAATGATGTAAGCAACGTGTTGCTTACTGTTCAATGGTTGGCCAATGTTAACGACTACGATATCTAGAATAACAAGAAAATCCTGGGGAACGCCGCCCAAATGATGTATGCTGATCCTAGCCGACGGTTCATGTTTGGAATGACGATCGCGAATACTACGACCCGGCTTTGGTATTTCTCAAGAGCTATGATACTCATGTCCGCGCCCTTCAATTTTATTTCGGTACGTCGATATACTTTCGTTCGCCAACGGGTACTGACGATACTCTAGCAATACCGCCACCTGATATACTATATTGTATCCTTGTCATTCGGCAGCACAGAAGACCTAGGCTACGATTCGTCGATCACCAGCGTAGCAATCCCGCTCACAGACGGTCCAACTCGTTACTGGATTCAGTATGACTATGTGATCGATGGTGAGACGTACCGGACGGTTGAATGCCTAAGCTCATTTCGAGCATCTCGTATTATATCTCCTGCGACTAGAGTGTGGACCGTTCGAAAACTTGGCGATGAGATTCAGCAGGAATATGCGCTTAAGGACTTTTGGATACCCCTGGATAAGAAGACGGAGAGCGAGATTCAGCAGGATATCTTCAAGCGAATCGAGGAGAAAGATCCCGATGCGAAGAAGGATCCCACACTCTATAAACAGTACTTCATGGACATAAAGGCATGCGAGGTCGTGACTTGCACCGACAGAACAGAAGATACCATAGCAGATCTTTTGGGGCCATATCGCCTGTATGGTGTAAAACGTCGGTTGAGCTCTTCTGCGGCATCCATAGGCTCGACATCGATTTTCTCAAACACTGCCGATCCCGTAGGCGGCCATTTATCTGATCGAACTCAGTCCCGTCATTCACAGCGCATGTATACTGGACGTAAACACGTTCGAGTGCTGTTCTCCGAGGTTGGTACTCCCCTAGACGAGGTGCAGAATCAGAAAATGCTATTCACTGGTCTCCTTTATGCCTATCAAGGTCAGATTTTTTTCTACTTGTTATTTGTCATTGGCTAAATCGATGGTTTCAGGGTTGAGATATCTATACCTCGCTTCATATATCCACAGGGATATGTCGGCAGGGAACATTTTACTTTGTTCAGGCAACAGAGGCAAGATATCTGACCTGGAATATGCCAAGGTGTTCCAATCCGAAAGTCCAAAAAGTGATCCCAGAGCAGTACGCCTACGGTACCAGACGTGCGTTCATATCTAATTTTCTTCATGTAGGGAACGCCTAATTTCATGGCCGCGGAAGTTCATCGTAAACGGTATCTCTTCGAAAAATTGCAAGCATCCGACGATGCTACAATGGTCTCGAAATTTGATGCGATTGGTCTCAGTAACCCATTCTCGACCCAAAAAACTGTCCCGGAGTCACCGTTCCTTCATAATTTCTATCATGATGCGGAATCGCTTTGGTGGATTGGCGTTCATTCGTTGTTTACCACAGAGCCTTCGACGGTCGAAAGGGATCAAGACGCCCAGCGGATACAGAGGGAACACTTTAACACCCTATTCCCACATCACGCCGTGGGGTCTGATGCACGCACGGACTTTCTCCAAAATCCAAATAAATATACGAAGATCACCCAATGGCTCCCAAATGAATTCCGGGTTGTTACGCTAGCGCTCGACATCATTCGGGATGTACTCGTCGCCGCATACATATCTGCAGAGGCTCAGACACATTTTCCTCGGTACGACCACTTTGCGAAACTGTTCGAAAAAACATCGTGGTTCGAAAAGGCTCTGGAGAAGGCGGTCGCGGTAGCCATAACGGATATTCGAACCTTCCAAATGGAAGACCACCATATGCGTGAAGACGCTGAGGAACAGGTCGAATGGGCTCTTGATCATCTCAAAGAAGAGAACTACGCTGACTACGACCCTTCTGAGAACAACGCGGGCAACTCCAGTGAATATATCCCCTCAAAGGGCACTGCAACGAAGAAGCCTATTAATGAGGTCGATAAAGCCGAGAGTTCGAATGAGGAGCCCGCGTCAAAGCGCGCGCGCCGAGACGCGTGCGGTGAGGTTGCTGCTAACCAACCTGGTACCAGGTGATACAATAGGTCAGCACGCAGGTCAAACAGGACAGATGTTGGAATGGGAGATCTATCGGGTCGGTCAATAATCAAAGCGTAAAGAAGAGGAAGAAGGCATAGTATCAGGTTCTTGTTCCATTAGAGCAGGCCCAATCAATCATTCTTATTGTTATTCGCCCCTGGGGACCCGATGCGTTATATTCAACATTCAACTCGCGTGTTCATCATAAAGTACTGAGTGAGTGTACTGCAACGCGGCGAGCAGCACAAATAGTTCCGATCTAAGAGTTCAGGTTACTTAGTGAGGTCCGGGCCGACGCGATAATCGGAAGAGAGTTTAGATGTGCCCAAATAGGATATGCAGTTTCCAAACTTGTCATTATCTAAACACCCCATGGGGTGTCGTTTGGATCCGTACTGCCATGTTGTCCTGCTCTTTTCGCCTAGCAGTGCGACGGCCCACTTTCTCCTCTTTTTTCCATAGCTCTGCTGTAATATGGGCAACCAAGAAGTCGATAAAGCAATTCAAACTCGCAGATATTGGTGAAGGAATCACAGAATGCGAGGTCATCAAATGGTTGGTGATGTTCCGTCCGAAATGTTAAGGCGATATCCGTTCTAATGTACCAGTTTGATTTGGTAGGACCGTTGAACCAAAGTCTACTGTACAAGCCTTCGATGCACTCTGCGAAGTTCAAAGCGACAAAGCCAGCGTGGAGATTACCAGTCCATTCGACGGTGTTGTTACCCAGCTTTTGGTTCAGGAAGGAGAAATTGCGAAAGTGGGGGCTGGACTGTGTCTGATAGAGGTGGAAGAAGAGGCAGACTCTGAGGACATCGTCAAGGAAGAAGCACCAGTGCAGCCTGCAGTGGAACCGTCTTCGGGGTCGCGTCAAGACGAGGATACCCCTGTGACGCGACGACCACACCCATTGGATCCAAGCCATCCTGCACCGAAGGCTGACAATGTTTTGGCTACTCCCTCTGTTCGGCATTATGCCCGGAAGAATGGTGTCGAATTAGCTCAGGTGTCTCCAGGCAGTGGACGAGACGGCAGAGTCGAGAAACAGGACATTGAGCAATATCTCTCAAGACATGTTCCCACGTCGCCGTCTCAAACTATTACTGACCAGGATGTCGTTGTGGAACTCGGACGTACTCGATACGGCATGTGGAAAGCTATGGTGAAGGTAAGAAGGATATTGGTTTTCAATCATACACTACTTGACGTTCTCGCCAGAGTCTGGAAATTCCTCATTTTGGATACTCAACAACTCTCGATCTCACAGCCTTATACCACCTTTTACCTACGCTGAACGCGCATATACCTGAACATTATAAACCTTCGCCGTCTTCACCCCCGCCGCCATTGACAGTCTCTCCTTCCGCTCTCTACCCAGCACCTTCTCTCCCCCAAGTCGCATCTTCTCAGCAGTATACACGTCTGACGTACCTTCCAATCCTTCTCAAGACCCTTTCCAAGTCCATGCTCGAATGGCCACTCTTCCGTTCTTCCATCACGCACAGCATATCTGATCCAGGCGCGAAGCCTACCCTGACAGTACGCCCACATGCTGATATTAGTATTGCTCTTTCTACTCCGACGGGTTTATACACACCTACATTGCAAAGCGTCGATACGTATACCATGTATGGCCTCGCGTCATCTCTTAAGCATCTCTCCCATTTAGGTAGACAAGTTCCGTGTGGACTCACTCCCAACGAGATGCCCAAACGAGGCGGAACGCTGACCGTTTCCAATGTTGGAGCTATTGGAGCCGGGGAGTTCGCGGCGCCAGTGCTTGTACCTGGAGGTGGCGTTGCGATCGTCGCTATTGGGAGAGCAAAATGGGTCTGGGATGTAGACGTTGGAGACGGAAAAGGAGAAAAGAGACTGAAAATTGGGATAAGCTGGAGCGCTGATCATCGTGTTGTTGAGGGTGCCGAGTTGGCTGCATTTGTGGAATGCTGGAGAGGATACGTGGAAGCTCCAGAAAGGCTGATCGCTGATTCAGTGTGAGGTGTGTAGCATAGTTTCCCAATTCTTTTCGATGTAAAAAGCACTTATGACCCTGTATCAATATTCAACAAATTACCGTTGCAAGCATCAAATTGTCGGAAAAGAGGGCGGCACTGGTTCAGATTCTTCGTGCTACCGTCTGGTTGTCCTAGGTGTGGTCTTATCTCCTGCTCAACATAAACATTCAACGTCTGCCGAGTCTTGCCTGTCACTGTCTCCTGCTCCCTCAGAAGATAAACGTCGGTATCTATTATTGGTTGTGCTGTAAGCCTTTGAATATGGACGCCTGCTGGTGTGCCTCGCAATGATGACGAAACGTGGGATACCGCATGTTTCCCTCGTACATGAGTTTTACACCAGGCACCACTCTGTCTCACTTCAGCACTCTCGCCGGCTAGATCGCTGCACCCAGGCGTCCCAATTTTTGTCCATAAGGCAAAGGTCGGGAGACTCTGAAGCGAGACCTAGAGCGAACGGACAGTCGCATAAATTCATCCCCTTGGGCATAAAGGAATTTGCATCCCATCTTTACGATGAACGCCGCCGATATCGATAACCTGCATTTTGTCAACCCCTCTCTAGAGGCTCTGCGACTGTAAATCTCTTTGACGCCATTGTTCCAATCTCTTATTAACTGCCTCCGATGTCATTATAGGTCCCTGCAGTACCGTGCGTTCAAGCTGTATCATGGCACCGCAGATTTTGCCACTGTTTCTCCGGGCATCCAGACCGCATTTCGAGAGGTTGCAGAGGACATTGCAGAGAACGTTACCCAGGCGATGTCTCCCGATGAGCGGGAAAGACTATCTCCGGCGGCTTGGGATCAAATGATCAAAGAGCACATAAGAAGAAAATTCAATTTTCACTACAAGAACGGCGCCTTGGATCGCATAACTTCAAAGAAAGGTGGGAAAGAGTATTTTGCACAGGATCGTGGATCTGGAAATTTTATTGCCGTGGTAGAGTGAGTGTTGTTTTCTTGGCAAACTATTGGGACGCTAATTGGTATCAGATTTGGGGAGTGATGGCGCCTAAGCTATCCTCGGTGGGGAACAGCACTAGATCTCAAGTCATAACATACGACCTTCACCGCACGTAGAGCCTCGTTATGATACTAAACACCTAATAAACATTCCCTGCATGAAAAAGACGTTGAGCCATTGGAAATAGGTGTGCATCGGTCAAGAATGAAATTTCGAACTGTGGCGATCTTCAAGCAATGCGAAGAATGAAACAAGTTTGTAATGCATTTCCCCAAGTGTGTATTCTTCGGTGTTCGCGGTGAGATCGCACTTGTGGATGAGATGTGTCATGCCTCAAGGCTCCAATGCCTGCTGTCTGGAACGTTGCGTCGCATATCAGGAGCCCTGAAAATGATGCATGCGAGTGCCGTGGGAGCTACCCGTGACTTCAGCGCGAGGCGTACCTCCTCACACAATACCTGAGAAGAAGGGCAAGGCAGTCGTGTTGTCTAGGTGCAGACGAAGAATCTAGGCATTCGTATTTCTCGTTGAAGATGAGTAGCTCTTCTAGTGATACTGCGCGCGCCGATCTGATAAGGTAAAGATGTATTTCTAGCCACGTCTTGATATTCGTATACTAAGTGTCCTCGTTTTGTTACTATAAGGTCCTTCGCATACAGGGCTCTCAATCTATGCTTTCCGACGATAGAAGGAGACCTTAGTGAGGAGCAACGAGGGCTAGTGCATGCCGCATTGCAGGAGCTTGCAGAGAAGATAGTGAATCAAAGAGATAGATGGATGCCGCCAGAGTCGTTTCAAGGAGAATTCCCCATGGATCCGATAATTATCCGCTACGCAAAGCGGAGGTTTGGCTCGTTCATTTTCAACCTCGAGGAAACGAGTCGGCTCCCATACATAGTTCCAAGGAACAGCCGCGGCTGGGTTAGGCGGCGATGAGGCTCAAGGTGGGTTTACCGTTATACTTGTGTCACCTTTATCTAACTGTTGTAGCGGATACAGGAGGATTGTAGAGTTTTGGAGGCTGTAGGATGGGCAATAGAATCCTAGAGCATATGATTTGACCGACTGAGTGTTCTTGCAAGATACCCCCGAGTATCATCCAAGAAGTCGCAGCGCGGAACCAAGCTGTTCTATCTGAAAGGAACAGCGCCAGCGAGGTCAGATGGCACGAAGTTCTTTATGCACCTCGGAGAACATATCAGGCAGAACCGCAGGTAGGAGCCCCGTGAACATGGACAATTCAGAAGAGCTTTGTCATTTGATGTTCGATTGTGTTGTGGAAGAAAGATATCGGTATCGCGGAGCGCCGTAGACACGCTTCAGGGCTTGAAGTGTATTTGGTGCATTTTAATCGCGGCAATCGTCAAGTTGAATGCATAGAGCGCCTTATACAGAGTAAGAGTCCAGGGTTTCTAAAACGAAACAGAAGTCGCTCTGTTAGATTAGGCCAGGAAGTACAGATATTTGTGCAGTGAACAATGAACAAGGACTCGGACCTTTAAAACGCAGTACAGAGAACGCGGAGCAGCCCCGACCTCGAACATCAATTCTAGGGTCTGAGAAGTCGTCGTTCTTGCTGTCCTTCGTATAAAGAACAGTGTGGGATGTGGTGGTTGTCCGAGTCATTGTTAACAACGGAACTAGCCGAAAGCCAAAGCGACAGTTCGCCGGATCTCGGCAGTTCGATTCTTATGGGTTTCCCAGCTATGGTAGCCTCCGGCTAGTCGACATGTTTTCCAAGGGCATACATCATTGAAGGCATCCAGAAAACCTCATTCCCCGTCTGATCTTCGTCTGTTTCAGTCTAAATCTTGGTTCTGTGAAATATTCTCTACCGGGCTGGATGTAGGTTAGGCAGACATACGAGTACAAATACAACAGTAGCTGCGTACTAGTGGATACAGAGAATCGTTCAGCATCATACATACAACTATACATATGTAAATATATTATGGCGGCAGAGATAATGCGAGACAATTATATGGCTCCAGTTCCCTGTCCGGCATCGTAATTCCCAGCAGGGATCTGTTTTTCTCGATTGCCAAATCTTGGTACATCTCCCAGCGATAGTACCCCATGTCCCGAGTGTTCACAAAGTCTTGTAGACTCATAACTTCGATCTTCGGCCCGGGAAGAACGGTATAGTCCAAGGCTGTCAAAATGGAATGTTTTAGTGCAAGTGGGTGGGCGTCGCTGTAGGCCTTCCGCATAGCATCGATAGTCTCTTTTCCACGGGAAACCTCGCTCTGGCCAATGACGATAAACCACTCATCCTCGGAAGGTGACATGAGGCGGGGGTATCCTTCTATGATCCGAATCAACAATTTAGTGCTAGTAGTGTGTCGCAAGAGAGGTCAGCCCACCTCGAAATTGCCGTCGTAGTTCAATGCACTGCTTTCGATGACCATCTCTCCATCCAGACTTGGCGCATTCGTAAGAGCAGTAATAAGCATACTGGCATCCGGAACATCGCATGTCGCGTATTCTAGAAGATGTATTCCCCTCTCGCCTGGTTATGCACTGTCAAGTCATTAGCAAACCGACCCACGAATTGGGATAGACCGAACATACCTTATCGTTCATGCAACCAGTCATCCTACCGCGAGCCATAGAATAGACTGGTCTCAGACCCCACAAGTGGTCCACCTTTTCTTTCAACCTCAGCCAAGCGTCTTTCACAGGACCCTGGAAATTTGGTGCATCCTCTATCGCCTCCGCCCTCCTCAATGACGTATGAGCGCGGTGCAGCACACTCCTGTAAACCGCGAGCAGAGTGATTGTATCCAGTATTACTACGACTGATGACTCAACCGTGAAATTTTCAGGAATGGAATTCTGACGGTCGCATACGGTGTACGGCTGCGCCTTCACGATGGACTGCAAGAGTCCTTTGTCAAGGGCATCCGAAACCCAGGTAAATCCACACTTGAGATTCTTCTTCAGATACATGACGGACAGGTAGATGGCCCGCCGGGCTAGGGGTAAATTGAAAGATTCAAGATTGCGAGGTCGGGTTAATCGTCCCATGGCAAATGTCACCCACGCCACGCATTGCTTCGAGAAAAATTGAAGACGAAGTCTCCCATCGTTTCCCGAACAGAAAAGCAGGATCTCTAAGCGGGCGATGAGGTCGGGATACGAAATTTGGGGGTTTTCAGCAAGCTCGATGAGCCGCTGGACTGTGCCAAGCGCAAGGTTATCAGGTGCCTCTGATGTCAAGATGCGAGAAGCATCGTCCTGCCAGCTCTGGTCTAATTGCTCTGCAGCAGCAGAGACGACAGTGATGGTTCTTGAGGTAGCGATCAGGATCTCTGAGTCGTAGTCCGCCGAGGCTGCGATGAGGGACATTTTGAATATGAATCCAACAAAGTGAGGAACGGAAGCCAATAGTGGCAACACCTCTGGTATCTGAACAAAGAGGTGAACCAGCTTGGTCGACTTAAGCAGGGCTTCATGGTCATCGACGGCTGTTTCAGTGAGGTCCAAGGGGTACTGGGTGATGAAGAAGGATAGCCATGGACGGATAGAGTGCCAAAGGGGGACGAGAAGGGTGGGCGAATTACCGATGAGAGCATTCTCGAGACCGTAAATTAAGGAATCGAAGCAAATGAGCGCCATCTGAATGGATACTTCGTTCCGCGTAGGCACACTCGAGAGATGTTGTTTGACGAGGGGAAAAATGTGAGCTAGATGATTCTTTCCCATTGCCCTAGTGGCAAGTTCTTTCATCGCGGGTATTGAACCATTTCGCGCTGCTCGTTTCAATGACGCGATGTTCATGTCCTATGTGGAGGCTTTAAGTCAAGTTTTGAGCAAAAAAGTCTTTCACATACACATATGTTCCCCGGTTCATGTTGCATGATGTCGCAAGACAAAGGAACGACCGTTCGTCACATTTACCAACCAGATGCCGTCAGGGTGGATGATCAAAAGTTCGAAAATGATGATCGAAAATTTGTGATCGGGTAATTGTTTGGCTGTGGCTTCAGAGACAAGCACTAAAACTCGGTCCAGATAAGCAAGGATTATCTAATCCAACGGTCCTTCCTTCGCGCTCCCATCAAGAAATTCCCTGGGCGAGCGAATTTTCTTTTCCACAAAGTCACACTACACCCACTGTCCTCATATCCTTAAGAGCCAACAGCAACACCAGAAATATTCAGCTACTCAGTGTGCTCAGATAACTCACCACTTACCTAACCGCGACAACCGCGACGCGCTACTCGTAGGATGCCCTTGGCCGCTGCACAAAAACAGGCCATTGAGGAAGTTGTCAATGCCGTCACTACCGCCACTGCATCAAAAGGAAAACGTCTGCTCTCAGCCATGTTCATGAGCCTCGTCGATCCGAAGGAATGGCCAGAATATTACGAGGTGTGCTCTTTCTTCGCTCGCGGGATTGCCCTTCATTGTTGCAGATTATTCCAGATCCTCGGTGTATCAACAACATACGTACAACATTAGAAAAGAATCGGTACAGAGCAGCCCTGGACGCGTATACGGATTTGTCCCTCGTCTTCTGGAACGCGCTCTATTACAACGAAGCCGGTAGCCAGATTGCATTGGATGCTGAAACCCTCAAAGTATGTAAAAACGGCGCGAATATAGACTGATTCCTTGCTTACTATAAATTCTAGCGTCTTTTGGAGACTGAATGGAAGAAGCGACCCATCCTCCCCCCTCCTCGGACGTCTCCACCGCCGAGATCTGCCCAAAAAGTTCACAAGACGGAAGAAGAAGAATCATCACCTCCCCCAGAAAAACCTGCTGGTCCTCCTGCAGCCGCCCATGCCGCAGTGGCTTCCACAAAAAATACGACGCCGATCATTCCTACAACTATATCAGCTGCAAATGGCACCTCTGCTAATCATCACGTTTCTAATGGCCGAACAGCTCCTAGGCTGTCATCTCCCGAGGAAGAGGTAGATGTCGGCAGTGTCGCAGATCTTCAAGTACATGTACCGACGGAAAGAGATGCTGCAAGTGAGGAGATTATCCGTCATTTGGATAAGAGTTTGCCCAGGTGGCCCGGCTTTTCAGAGGAAGGGTGGACGGGGAATATCAAGGTGATATTTACGCCTGTTGTTTGGTCACCCTTTTTTAATCGCCAGCGGCACAGATTTCTTACATGGATATAGTCCATGCTATCAAGAGCCACAAAGATGTTATGTACGTCAAGCGATTAGTCGTTTATTTTTTGACTCATCATATTCAGAGGTAATCGATATGCTTTCGTCCTGGAATCCGTGCCAGAACGCGCCGAGATACCATATCTATCGCTAAACGTTTGGGCTTTTCTCTTCTCTTCTTTTCAGATGTTGTTGATTTCTTACAGACACCGCTCTCTTTGAAATCTATTGAGGTTCGCGCTTCTATTTTTTTTTTTTTTTCATTGGCTGAGTTTTGTTTAGAGTCGAGCGCGCACAAAAGATTATTCGACTCCGAGAGACTTTGACACCGACTTCTTACAGCTCTTCACTAAAGCGAGAAGGTGGCATGATCCTGGTTCCGATGCTTATGGCCATGTTCTTCTTCTTCAAGTCTGTGAATTTTTATCTCGGCTGCGAGAATGGCTCACGATTTTCCAGAGATTATATCAAGCGTTAACCTCAAAGGAGCCACCACATGGTCCGCCGTATTCTTCCTCAACCAATTTCGCGTCTCTACGTGCGGGACCCGGTGCATTCGATCCTGATCCAAGTACAGGTGTAACCAGTGATCATGTTCCTACCAAGGACAGGAAATTTGTGGATCTACATCATTACAAAGGCTGGACCATCACGGTTGGTGACTGGGTACACCTCAGCAATCCTGATTATCCAAGTCTTCCTACCATCGGACAAGTACATAAATGCTGGGTTGCTGAAGAAAGGCGCGGCCGATATTGGATACTCCGTTGATAACCCGATGCTAATTTTGATGCTTAGATCACGGAAAGGTCAACATGGCGTAACTGTTTGCTGGTACTTCAGACCAGAGCAGGTATATATATATATTTCTTCATTATCTTTCTGGCTAAAATGATCAATAGACCCATCACACTTCTGATCGGACGTTCATGGAAGGCGAAGTGTTCAAGACAAGTATGCCCGTGTTGTTTTCGTTCTCGGTCCCATCTGATGGTTTCCTTGTAGGTCACTTCGCTGAGCATCCGCTCGAAGACATACTAGAAAAGGTAGCGTGTCAACCTGCCGTCGATAGTTGTCACGGACGACCTAGGGCACCGTACTGGTATCCCGGTTTCCCGCTGTACGTATGTGAATCTCGATACGACAGCGGTAGCCGTACCTTTGTCAAGATAAAAGACTGGAGCTCATGCATGCCAGAGGAATCCCGCCAATCGGTGCCTATATATCCCTTTGAGAGAGTCGTTCCTCCGCGTCGGCTTCCTAGTCCCTTCGTGGGTAAGGGAAAGAACGGCGCCAAGGCGTCAGGAGGTCTTATTGGCGGTTCTATCGTTCCCAGCAGCAGAGTGACCCATATCATTCCCATATCTACTTCGGCATCAAATGCTACAACAGCCATGGATCGTTCAATTCTATCCGGTTCTGGACTGGCGTTGGGAAACAACGCACAACAGGAAAAACTTCCTCCAGAGACCAGTACGTGATGGTGTACTGACAGCTTGAATGTGTTGCTCATTACGTGCTGTGTCTCCGCAGCCAATCATTTTGACCGCGATCCGGAGACCGACGAGGTTCTTTGGTTTGCTGCTCCGCCGATAAATGTTGCGCCTGCACCTGTGCCCAAACACAGCTTAGCTTACCTTCACTTCCTTGCAAAGAAGCGCAAAGTTGGCGCTGAATCAAGCCCTTCAGCGAAGAGGGTCCGGACAACGCTATTTTGATCCACGAATGGGTAAAAGTGTAAGCTAGGTTCTTCCATAATTTATGCACTGTATCCTCCAACGCTGTATGATCTAGCTGTATCATGAAGTTCCATCGTATCTGGGCGATCTGTACCACATAACAATCTTATCAAGGTCACCTCAACGGGCGCTTATTCCTGCCAAGCATAGTCAAGGGTCCAAAATGTCTTGACCCGTGACAAACTGGAATACTTCGTCGTGGGTCCTGCCGACACGATCTTTTGATTATTCAACCATTTGCTCTCAGTTCTATGTATAAAGCTGCGAGGTCAGAGTGTGAGATGTCAGGGTCCCTCGTCTAGGCTCTCGGTCTTTGAAACAGGCCGCAGCCGTCCAGGATCCATCTGGTGCGGTTCCGAAGCACGTTCCTGTTCCTGTAAATAAACTCGCGCTTTTTCCAAATTCAACAAGATGTACGATCCGCCACAGTCGGCTACCGGCGCGATATGTGGCGTGCTTTTCATTTACCGGCATCGTGTTATCGGCACCCTCATGCACCGCGCGAAGTCGAACACCAGTGGCCCAACATCACGGGTACACCCACTGGGAGAAAAGCTGCACATGACACAACCATTCTGACAGCCATTCTTGCTGATAGATCGTCTTCGATATAATCAGACGCCCATTGAATCAGGCCCGAGGTATCGCAACAGCGGCCGAGATTTTCATACATCGTCGTCCTGCTTCCTTCCCTGCTTGTACCCCTACTTCGTTCATCCAGTCGTGCCTCTCCTCATCGGAAGCGCATCCTCTAACCGCCATCATGCTCTTCCGACGACAACTACTCAGTCTATCATGGTGGGGTCTTTGCCTGCTTGCCTCCTCATCGGCGGCGCTCGTGCCGCGGGGTCCCCAGACGAATGCAACATGCACGCCCGACTTTGCTTGGGCTGACAATGCAGCGCAACTGAGTCCTTGTTATGTGTTGGCGTACGTTATGTCGTCTTGTCTCACGAATAGTGAGTGTCTACGTCGTCATTGACTTCCTCCGAACGCTCACAATTTGGGCTGAACAGCTTACTATGTATACCCTTTGAGCAGTAATACACACTATGATCCGCCAGGAAATGGTAAAATCTCAGTAACACTTTGTTCATGGTTGGTCTGCCGCCATTGCATAGTGAAGTTTGGGATTCTGATCCTTTACGCTATAGCTCCTGGGCCGCATACAACCTTTTCAGTGCTTGCACAGTGTGCCAAAACAGCAGTTTTACCACTTTGAGGTGTGTTCACCGCATGTTTTCCTATGCACTAGCTGAAGACTACGCTTTAGCTGGGCGGCCTATAAGGCAAATTGTGGAGATAATTCGTCCACGACAACGTGAGTCTGTTGTTCTGATAGTACAGACGTGTTATTAAAAAATATGCTTCGCAGTTTCTTCCCTTATGATATTTATACTCTACCTACAGTCGCTTCTATTCCCTATTGGGCGGCGCAAGATCGTCAGTGTAGCCTATATCGTTTCTAATCAGAATACTTACCACCGTGAACCTAGCGTCGACTTGGAACAATGGTGAATTTGATTCCGTCCAGGCGAAAAATTTGTCTTTGGAAGGTGAGAGAGCGACAAGTTATCAAATGGCTCAAGCTTACCTCCCACCTAGGACATGCCGACTTGAATGGCTCCTCGAATGATACCAATAATGATTCGGGTTCTTCGACACCCGTGGGCCCTATCGTAGGGGGCGTTGTTGGGGGCGTAATTGTAGTGGCAGGTGCAGCCGTAGTTGCCTTCCTCCTTTCCGGCGTCATCGTCGACGTCATGCGCCCAGGATCCTGGAGAGTCGACCAGGACATTTCCGTTCACAGTCTGACCTGACACAAAAGAGCGGCACTGCAATGCTCTATAACGATTCCCTAAGCCAACGTCCTTTAACCCCGGTTACTCAGGCCCCTCATACCATTCTTTCGCACTCTGGAGAAGGGACCGCACTTTCGTATTTCGGTTCCGTCCACGGGTCTTCTGCTTTCCTGTCTCCGCCCACTTCTCCGACACGCCAATTAATGTCCCCTCCGCCAATGGTTATGAATCCCGAGGATATCATTCATCCCTTCACTGCTACTCCCTTGACTTCGCCGCCTTCGTCTGTGGTCGACAGGAAAGGCGGGGGAGTTGCGGGTTTATCATACACCCACCATCAACGACCTTCGGTGGCTTCCGATCATTCTGCGACCAACTCTGAAAGTGCATCGAGGTCACGATTAAATCCCCCTGCTTACAGTATGTACCAAGATGCATCTCCTAATCTACATCAGACGCTGGATGGTACTGGTACCCCTTCACGAGCTCAGACACCCAGTCGGGGACACCGATCTGAGAAGGGTAGTCAGGATACCGTCCCGCCCTGGAGTCCAGTTACGTCAATTATGCAGGTGCGAAACACTGAGAGCCGATCGCCTTCTCCTGGACCTGGAGAGTTTGGTAATGTGACGAACGCCACCATACGATCCAATGGCGCACCGAGCGATATCGACGTATCGAGGATAGCCTGATTTATGTTTCTATCTGTTCCTGTTCATCTGAGTTGTAATATTTTGTGCTATCACCGTATAGGATTTATTTTCTCTGGTGGTTCTTCCTTGATGATCGGGTAATTCAGCGGCATCCTTACATTGGTATGAGAAACGCGCAGAACAGGAACAACTGACCGAAGTTTCCGATCACGTAGTAGTAGTACTGGTAGTACATCCACCCGCCTTAGCGCATAAACCAGCTTTGAAGATACTTATCCATAAGTTATGATTGTACAAAGTCTGACACGCAAAGTGACAAAATGTGGTCCAAACTGGTTTTTTGTGCCTCCTAACTAATAGTGACTTGATAGTACCAAAGAACTTTGTGTCAGGTAGGCCACGAAGGATGGAGAAACCTCCCCAATATTTAAACAAATGACTTCGGATTTGCAATTGTTTCAAAGTTCAACCCACTTGAGTTCCAAGATTCAAAACTTGAAACTGGAGTACCAACCGTGGACAGTGTTACAGTGGCCACTTGGAGCCTTGGACCTTGGTGCCACTGGAGAACTGAATTCAAAATTGATTAAAATAAAATTTCCTAAAAAAAAAAAAGTTTTAAAAAGACAAAAAAGATCAGGATAAAAAAACTCAGCACCTTATTTCTTATTTCAGTGAGTCGACCCAGGTTCGAACTGAGGACCTTCTGTGTGTTAGACAGATGCGATGACCAACTACGCCATCGACCCATATGCCATGTCTATGTAATAGCCACTATTACTCAAGACATCTGGCTCTATCAATCGAACGCCTTATCTTTATAAATCGAACGCCTTATCTTTATAATTAAGTCATTAAGTCCCCTTTGCGAGCATGGTTGCAAGACCGATCATGAGATGCACCAAATATTGGCAATGTTCGATCCGTGTATCAGTTCCGCATGTACGGAAGTCACTGACTAGCCTCTCCTAGTCTCTCCTAGACAGACGGACGATACACACCTATTGAGGAAGGGAGAGACGGTGCTGATAGATCATCTTCGATATAATCAGACGCCCATTGAATCAGGTCCGAGGTATCGCAACAGCAGCCGAGATTTTCATACATCGTCGTCCTGCTTCCTTCCCTGCTTGTACCCCTACTTCGTTCATCCAGTCGTGCCTCTCCGAAGCGCATCCTCTAACCGCCATCATGCTCTTCCGACGACAACTACTCAGTCTATCATGGTGTGGTCTTTGCCTGCTTACCTCCTCATCGGCGGCGCTCGTGCCGCGGGGTCCCCAGACGAATGCAACATGCACGAGCGACTTTATTTGGGCTGACAATGCAGCGGAATTGAGTCCTTGTTGGCTGCTGGCGTACGTTTTGTCTTCTTGTCTCACGGATAGTGAGTGTCTACGTCGTGGTTGACTTCCTCCGACCGCTCACAGTTTTGGCTGAACAGCTTATAATGTATGGGCTTTGAATAATAATACACACTATGATCAGCCGGGAGTTGGTACCATCTCAGCGACACCTTGTTCATGGTTAGTCCGCCCCCATTGCATAGTGAATTTTGGGATTCTAATTCTTTGCGCGATAGCTCCTGGGCCGCATACAACCTTTTCGGTGCTTGCACAGCGTGCCAAACCGGCAGTCATCTCACTTTGGCGTATGTTCACCGCATGTTTTCCTATGCACTGCCTGAAGACTACGCTTTAGCTGGGCGGCCGATAAGGCAAATTGTGGCGACAACTTGTCCACAGCAACGTGAGTCTGTTGTTACGATAGTAAAGAGGTGCCATTAAAAATTATGCTTCGCAGTTTCTTCCCTTATGATAAAGGATATACTCTAGATACAGCCGCATCTATTCCCTATTGGGCGGCACAAGATCGTCAGTGTGGCCTGCATCGTTTTTAATCGGAATGCTTACCATTGTGAATCTAGCGTCGACTTGGAACGGTGGTCGGTTTGATTCCGTCCAGGCGAAGAATTTGTCTTTGGAAGGTGAGAAAGCGACATGTCATCAAATGATTCAAGCTTACCTTCCCCGTAGGACATGCCGACTTAGATGGTTCCTCAAACGATACCAATAACGATTCGGGTTCTTCGACACCCGTGGGCCCTATCGTAGGGGGCGTTGTTGGGGGCGTAATTGTAGTGGCAGGTGCAGCCGTAGTTGCCTTCCTCCTTTTCCGGCGTCATCGTCGACGTCATGCGCCCAGGATCCTGGAGAGTCGACCAGGACATTTCCGTTCACAATCTGACCTGACACAAAAGAGCGGCACTGCAATGCTCTATAACGATTCCCTAAGCCAACGTCCTTTAACCCCGGTTACTCAGGCCCCTCATACCATTCTTTCGCACTCTGGAGAAGGGACCGCACTTTCGTATTTCGGTTCCGTCCACGGCTCTTCTGCTTTCCTGTCTCCGCCCACTTCTCCGACACGTCAGTTCATGTCCCCTCCGCCAATGGTTATGAATCCCGAGGATATCATTCATCCCTTCACTGCTACTCCCTTGACTTCGCCGCCTTCGTCTGTGGTCGACAGGAAAGGCGGGGGAGTTGCGGATTTATACACCCACCATCAGCGACCTTCGGTGGCTTCCGATCATTCTGCGACCAACTCTGAAAGTGCATCAAGGTCACGCTTAAATCCTCCTGCTTACAGTATGTACCAAGATGCATCTCCTAATCTACATCAGACGCTGGATGGTACTGGTACCCCTTCACGAGCTCAGACACCCAGTCGGGGACATCGATCTGAGAAGGGTAGTCAGGATACCGTCCCCCCCTGGAGTACAGTTACGTCAAGTATGCAGGTGCGAAACACTGAGAGCCGATCGCCTTCTCCTGGACCTGGAGAGTTTGGTAATGTGACGAACGCCACCATACGATCCAATGGCGCACCGAGCGATATCGACGTATCGAGGATAGCCTGATTTATATTTCCATCTGTTCATCTGAGTTGTAATATTTTATGCTATCACCGTATAGGATTTATTTTCTCTAGTGGTCGCCAAATTTCTTGAGTAGTCGTAGTTTACTTGGGGAATTCAGCGGCATCCTTACATTGATATGGGAAACGCACAGAACAGGAACAACTGACCGAAGTTTCCGATCACGTAGTTGTAGTATTGGTAGTACATCCACCTGCCTTAGCGCATAAACCAGCTTTGAAGATACTTGTCCATAAGTTATGATTGTATGAAGTCTGACACACAAAGTGACAAAATGTGGTCCAAACTAGTTTTTCGTGCCTCCTAACTAATGGTGACTTGCGATTGATAGTACCAAAGAACTTTGCGTCAGGTAGGCCACGAAGGATGGAGAAACCTGTCCAATATTTAAACAAATGACTTCGGATTTACAATTGTTTCAAAGTTCAACCCACTTGAGTTCCAAGATTCAAAACTTGAAACTGGAGTACCAACCGTGGACAGGGTTACAGTGGCCACTTGCAGTCTTGGACCTTGGTGCCACCTGGAAAACTGAATTCAAAATTCAAAGAAAAAAGATCAACGATCATTGTCTTTATCACATTTGTTCAAAGTGTAAAATGCGACATTTTATTTCAAAATGAGTCGACCCAAGTTCGAACTGAGGCCATCGACCCATACCATGTACTTCCTTGATTCTTTGTGAAGAATGCCGTAAATTCGGACTCGTAATGAAGATGCTCGTTGCTTGACGTCGCGGTCATGCCGCTGGCGAGCTATCCCTTGTGAGCTATCCCTTGTGTGGATAACTTTTTGAACGCGGCGGCGAGAGTCGGCCGAAAGAAGATGCGAGACGGCCGGAAAGAGGGCCTTTGTTAACAAACAACGCACCAAGTTCTAAGTTACTTACTGTCCTTTCCTGTATGGAAGCAACGGCGGAGGACCCCTTACGCTTACAAATACTTCCAGCATATGCAACGAGGGGTGCTTTAGGCCTTATGTTGCCTAAATCCCGCAACATTTTGCCCCGCAGGGAGCAAAAATTTGCTACTTTGGGCCTTATTGATTCCTTCGTAAGCAACAGCCCCCTCCTTATGCCTTACGAAGGTTAAAAATAGGCAACGCAACCGACCCCCCCTTACGCCTTACGTTGCTTCCATACAGGAAAGGACAGTACACTTCCGTTCAAAGCGATGCCTTGTAACATCTTGAAGTCGAGTATATCTAAATGTCGGTGTTCTAACCATTCTGTAGCATACTCAGTTTCGCAGATCCTGCCGTTTCTTTCCAATCAGCCTTTGTCATCGATATCTACCACTGACCCAGAAATCCGGGACGACAGCCCTAGTCAGCTGCGCATCAATTAAACAGGATCTGTTCAGATCCTTTGGAGACCTTCTGGAAGTAGATGACAGAATGCGGGACCACCGACAACCCCTCTCTGTTTTGGAATGTCTAACCAGTGACAAAGGTATGATTCTCGAGCCTTCGGTTGTTCTGTAATCGTGAATGAGAATCTCCAAAAACGGTGGGAATGTGGGATAAGATTGCGCCCTTGCCATTTTTCGGTAGGATTCACGTCTTCTCCTCAAACCGTGACCCCCTTGGCTAACTACGCAAACTATATTCGCAGTCGATGCCCTCGGACATCAAATGTAAGGTCACCCACTTAGATTCCATGCACATTTGCTAATAGACGATGAAGGGCACCAACTAAACCCGTTTCCGCCTCTTCCGATTCACTTGGCATCGATTTCCCCCTTCGAAATTCCTCACATAAACCGGGAGAAACCATACATTTCCACATTTGTGGATTTGCGATGACGGTCGATGATCTTCCAAGATGGGCGGATAGATACGACACCGAGCGGGATGGTCGTTGGTTCAAAAGACTGGATGCTACTCGGACTGAGAATCTGCATGAATTGCCCTGGAAGATCAAGGGCCATATGCATATCTATTTGTCAGACATAGGACGGAAAAGTATTCACGGGTCGCCTAGGTTAGCTACATACTTTCTCCTGGGAACTAATGCGACACGAGAAGCGTTAGATCACGCCAAAGACGAAACGCTGATTTGTGGTTTCCAGAAGGTGTGAGATGTCTCAATGGTATCGTCTGTGCCAGTTTAATAGGCCTGTCGACTTCGTACGTCCGTTTCCATGCACATTTTCTCTTTTAACTACTGCTCAATTCGCGAGTACGTAGCACTCTGCTCGTCTATGGGGCAGATAGCGTGTACCTTTGTAAACTGTATCTTCCATCTCGGCATTTAGGTTTGAGAGCGTAAATACAAGTATGCTCTCATACGAAATTTCGGTTGGTCAATTAAGAAAATTTCCGAAATGAGTTGATATAATGGCCTCAGTAGACCTTGTAGTCGGGAGTGGATGTTCAGCGGGAAAACTAATCCTATCGCCGTCGACGATCTACTCTGGGATGTAAACCTGATGCTCAATTCTACCATTTCCGCGCGTTCCGGGGACGTCTCTTTCGCGGTCAAAAGAGGGAAGCGGCGGCCGAGTTGACAGTTCCTGTGGACATGATGGCCATAGATGGGTCTCGAAAACACGGAATGCGGGTTACCTATTTTATGGTGAAAAATGCGGGGAAATACCCCCGGGGTCTTCTATCAGTAAGTTGTGCTAGGTATTCAAGTTCGATGGCAATTACGCATTTATATTAATTATAGTTGTATAAACTTCGCACGAGTACTGATGATAACCATCAACGCCACGCCGAGCTATTCATGTTGGCTGTATAGAATCTCCATAAGATGACCTGCTTGACTTGAGGGCGAAAGTGACTGACCTTTGCGCTCAACACGTCCGCCGCCGAGCCAGTGTTTAAAAACCGACCGTTGAACCCAATAGCCTTTTCCTGGACATCGCTTCTTTAGGAGAACTCCGGCCGCAGAGAAGAATCTGCGTTTGTGTTGGTCTCTCTATCCCGAAGCTCGATATTCAATCCGCCAATTGACATATCGAAAGAGTCGAACGAGTGAAGGGCTGTGTCTTCCCTTCCTCCGCGAATCCGTCCGGTCATACGGCTATTGCAAACGGCAAGGACCGTATTCGAATACATCTTTACCGAGCAGTTCGCAGGGACAGTGAGGTTGTTGTTATTGTGAGCGGAGAGATAGAGTGCCATGTGGACGGCAGCAATCGCAGCTGCGTAGATGGTAAATGAACTAATGCGATCCAATTTCCTAGTATATGACTAACCTGTTGCTGTCCCAGTTTCAATGCTCAGTCGTATCAGCCTGGAAAGAAGTTTCGAGTAGATTTGAGACCCGTTTGAGCTCGACTTAACTACAGGCGACAATTGGGCGGCAATCAGGCGAGGCCTAAGCGTTATGCCTCGACTTCACTTACGAGGTAAGTCATGCACAAAGCAATGGCAGTATCACACAAAACGCTTCCACCCAACCATATCTGTGAGTCGTAAATGATTGAATACGGGATGCGACGAAGACCTGCTCACCATTACTGTCACCGCGACCTTCGAATTTTTCTGAAGATTTGAGTAGTGGCCACTGTTCCGTACTTCGATGCCACAACAAATCGCAGCTGCAAATTGAGTGAAAGCGATCTTTGATGAAGACCATGTTTTTAGGGAGCAGTATAAGACACTTTTTAAAAACTTACCCCCGAAAGGATAATACATAACCATCGGGCCTTCTTGCTGAATTTATACATCCGCCAGGCGTAGAATAATTGGGCGATGCAGCCAACTACCGCTATTTCAGCAACTTAAAGCATAAATGTACGTGCATAAGTACGCACCAAATCCAGAGAGAATAATAATGGTGAACCATGTGATATGAACATCATCTAGTCCCGAAAGGTTCCCAAAATCGTAACAGAACGTGTCGAAAGTGTAATAGATGTTGGTAGCAGTCTGAACAGTCTCGGTCAGCCAGAGAAGATATACGACCGTCTTGGACGCCAGATTATCCTTTGGAAAGGAGATGTAGTATATGTCTTTGAATGAGGTGAGTAAAGGACAGTCAAGAACGTGCGGACAAGGATAGGATCACTGACAAACTTGATCGCACAGGATGCCATATAAGATGAGACTCAGGAAGCAGCCGATCAACTGCATGTGAACTAAGTGACCGCCGCTTTCTTAGTATATAAGATTAGAGCTGTACCAGGGGACCCGTGCTGAGGTATTGAAATCAGTACTGAGATCGGTCTGAGAACGAGAGTGTTACCGACAATTTATATAAATCTGAGGATGCTATACCAGCCTCTTCCGCTAGAGTACCATTAAATGAGAGCATCGAGGCGTGCAGAGTTGTCACGAAATTTCCCCGCCGCTATACGTTTAAGTAGCTCCAGGTCTACGCTCAAAGTGCGGCTGACCGTCATGTTGCAAAGGAGCATCCGGCCCTGCCATAGATGAGCAGTGCGCGCCTAGAAAAAATCAGCGTGGATTCCAGTTCAATCGTCTACGTCGACCCTTGATCAATTCAGTCGGAATTCAGTGCTACGTACATCATTGCATGCTTCGGAATCCATTGAGATAATCCTTATCTGGGTATTGAAAGGTAAGTGTCAAGCTTCATAGCTCGCAAATTGAATGAACGAGTTCTCTTGCCTCTCGGAAGACAATCGGTAGGGGTGATGGTCGAAGCGTGAGACGGAGTCCAGAAAAGGCAACACATTGGATGCATTCGACGCGTCGCGGATGCACTCGGTATTGGTATTGGTATTGGTACCGGCACAAGGTCCCAATAAGGAACCAGTCGGGTGAGGGCCATCGCATCTGCGTGGCATTACCGAGTCCTATGTTTATTCTATACATGAGGGGCTTGTGATATATTGAAAGGTCGCAGGTGAGCATCAGGAGATGTCAACGATATCGTAGGACAGATGGAAACGCACATTTTGAATATTCAGGGGGGGAAAATTAGATTTGCAATTCAAAAAAAAATTACACCTAGAGGCAAAGTGGAGAAGTACACTCAGAGATGAATCCTGCACCTGCTCAGATTGCTGTACCACCAATGACCCAAACACCAAAGACATCAATATGAAGGTCAACACGGAAAACAGAATAGCCTGACGCTGACATTTCTTCATCTCAAGTCGACGTAATCCCTTACACATGGACACTCATATTCAACGACGAATCATAAGTGTGGGAGTCGACCCATGGCTGCAACAAGGATAAAAGTATCGATGAGGTGACGTTCACAGCGGCGGTCACTTTGGAGCACAAAAACCGAACTCCGCCAGGTTACTTCCCAAGACAGCACACTCGTAAGCCAATCGTAGGGCGCATGCGATATGAGCCAGGATTTCTCAGTGAAACCGTTACCATCACTGATATCGACCACGGCATCAGAAGAAACGCTGATGGGACTTCGCCCGAGGGAGCAGCCGGAGAATTTTCAACGCAACGAATCTATCGAGTCGTCAAAACAATACGTCAGACCTCGCGCCAGAGTCAAGTATGAAATAAGCGCCCTATTGAGCCAAGACGTACCTAAGACGTCCACCCAGATAGCATCTCCTACATTGAGGAAAGCACTGACAGAATTTGTAGAGTGCCAACCTAAGCTTAGAATTCGGTGAGGAAGAGAAAAAGAAGTAGCGTCAGATGGATGATGGAGAGTGCCCGCTAGCTAGAAGAGAACCGATCAGGAAAAATGAAAATGAGCCAGAAAGAATAATTGAAAGAGAAGGAATATTGCAGAGAGAAAAGAAAGGCATTCAAGAATGCGGAGAAGTCGTAATCAGGACAGTAAGGCAGAATACGAGAGGAAAATAAGCGAAGAAGAGTTGCATCGAATACAGCTCGGCAATTCAAAGGTGTCACTCTGATTTCGTTTCTCTCACTGTTTACTACGAGTCCTGACAAAGTGAAATTCCGTCTGTCACTGGGCAGCATTTTTTTCTCCCTTCCCCTCGATATTGGCTAGGATAGTAGAAGATACGTACCATGGGTGCAACTGTAGACAACGGCCATCACACTCTGCTGAAGAGACTTTCCCAAGAGGATTTGAGTGAGGCACGCATTAGGCACGCTTTTCAATGTTGAACTTATATGTCTCCAGGGCTAGCTTTCTGATCGCTCAATTACTGTCATACTGAAACCCGCTTGATTTACCGTGCCCGCCGTCATGAGAAAACTGTGCTGGCAATGGATATTCCTGGCAATGTGTCTGTCGACGGCGATCTTCTGCACTGAATTGTGTGAATGTATTCTTACACTTTCGATGAATCTGATTTGTCAGAGACAGCATTGTTATTCATCGTTACAGGCGGTACATTGAATCGGCTACCATTCAAGGGCAATTTATTTCCATTCCTGGTACAGTTTTCGCGTTGTTTCCGTGATATCAGACAGTTCAATGTCACCCGTGTACAGTTTTCCAATAGGATAACGTCGATATGTCCATCTCTGCGTGAGAATGGGTAGCATGATGGGGTTGGTCAGGATGGAATGAAGGATGCTTTGAAAAAAACGGAGGAAAGGTGCGATGCCGGCAGCCCACATGGGGACAAGGATGTTTGCGAGAGTAATAAGGAGGAGGCATGCATAGAAGAACATCCCAGAGATATATAGCTCTGTGAGAAACGGATGGGATGAACGGCGGAGGTGCTGTACGCCCTTGACGAGCGTGAGCGAAGTAACAATCGTCTCTGAAACGAGCACGGGGATGTAGAGCAAGTTTGCTACCTTCGAAGGGTGACTCAAGTAGCCAGGATCATCGAATGGTCCGACGACTGCAAATTAGACAGTATTGAGTTCTCGGCTATCATGGATGGCAAGCAACCCACATTGGCTCGTCTTGAGTTATATACTAAGGCCGACTGGGCCCAGTATAAAAGAGAAGATCCCAATGCCGATAAAGCACCAAAACACCACTCTGTGTCTATCCCATATTGCATACGTGCGGATCATGAGCACCTGCGATATAAAATCCCCAAGGGCCGCAAGTGGGACTGTAACGTAGGAAAGTTGATGGCACTGAGCAACACTGGGGTTGTGCAGGAACCAGTTGATGGCGATCGCTGCATCGATCAAGGGCAAGTAGCGATTCAATGCGAACAGCAGTAGGAGTGGATGTACGGGTCTAGGAAGCCACACATAATTAATTTCAGTGGGGAGAAAAAGGAGTAGGTCATAAACGAGCACAGTCACGCTCGCAATGAAAGAGTAGAATGAAAAGAATTCGAGGATGTCTATATGGAAGGCAATTTAAAAAGGCGATCACTGAATACAGCAGATGAGGGAAGACTACTAACCTCTTCCTCAGATCGAGATAGTGAGAACAAAATTTCGGTGGTCACCACCGATTCTCAGTTTTGCTTCAATATGTGCAAATGAGAGAGTGTGTGCATGAAAGATAGAGAGCGAACAACGTGCAGTCTCATGCTGGTCCTTTTGGCGCTGTGGTCCTGAGACTTTACAGACGACAGTCTCGAACTCAATATCAGCATTTACCGAGTGGCGTGTTACGCCAAGATGAATAGAATCGCAATGGTTCGGAAACAAATGTGTTTCGTGACCACAGTTAAAGTTTTGGGTACTAGGACCGCCCGGGGCCTTTGGTTGTAGTCTAGATTCAAATCATGCGAAACCAAAAATTTCGGTCACCCCGAACTAGTCATCGCCATCTCCCATCTTTTAAATTCCAGAGCAACGGTAACTGTTGCAAGGCACACCATTCATCTATGTCGCATATCTCCATCTTATATATATGAGTGAGCGGGGGAAGGAATGTTTATGACTCACTGTTCAAAACTGAAACGTTGCAAGTAGGTGCCAAAGTGGGCGTTGCACTGAGTAAAAAAGGGGATGAACGGAGACCACGGTGGCGGACGATTCGCGGTGCTAACATGCTCGCAGGACAATCCACTTGGAGGACTCACAAGTTACCTTCAAGAATGGAGCAGAACCAGAGACAAGACACTAACGCCTAGTACTGTCCGGGTAATTCTCCCCTGTGCCTGCAGAACATCCAGTAACGCGGAAATTCTCTCCTTGACCTGACTATGAAATAATGGACCACATGCTTCGCAAACACACCTGGGTTGTGTAGAATGGTAGTTGAACCCGCCAATGCGCAACGAGGTCGCTCGTCACATCATGCCAAGATTTCAAAAATCTCTTCGCCCTTGAACAGTTCTACGTAATTTGGAAGCTGTCAAGGGTAGTGGACAAACGTGCCATGTACGATGTAGAGAAATCAGGAGCTTTTCGGGGACCTTAAAAAGAACGGTCATTTAGCATAACGACACAGGTAATGGTAGGTGCGTGTACGCACTTCTGATGTGCTATTGATGATTATTCAATGTGCACAATAATATCTACCAAGAGTTAGTAAGACATTAGCTTCTTCGCTCCATTTTCCCCAGCGAGTGTAAATCCACTGGATACAACTTGAATGTTAAAATTGAACTCAGGCGAAACCGAATCCCAGCTCTTAGGTTTCTCGCTACTGACGAGATCCTAATAATGGGGTCCTGAACTCGTTTTAGGCCGGGAAGGTGACAGAACCTATACAGTATCAACTGATTGAGTCTCGTCCCCATCAAGTTTCGGTGCCACGGAGACATCGGACCGATCTACATGAGCGTAGATTACCTTGCTTGTCAAGGTCTCTCTAGGTCTAAAATCTTCGTTTATCAAGGAGGAAACGACAGAGGGTTATAGGGAACCGTGACTGGTCGTGAGTGCAAACTGTCTGGACAGGGGCTATACTCCGGGTTGGTTTAGCTAATTTGCGGTGATTGGCGAGCATCTGGCAGGCTTCGGCTGGCATGCCGGGTGGCTGAAGGTGATGGCCGATGTGGCTGAAATTTCTCTCTTTCCAATTTCTCCCTAGGCTCGTTTACCAGCCGGCGTTTCGCCCACGTGGCTGCGCTATCACATTTGGGCGAAATCCCCACGTCAAAACATATCAAGCCACACCAAACAACCAAACAACCGTATAAGGAATTTGCAATACGAGGTGTAAGCTTGTGAACGTCGACTGGCTAGCGAGTCTAATTTCTCCCTATTGGTTAGGTTGCTTATGAAGGGTACTTATGGCTTTGGTACTTATCGCTAGCATGGGTCTCTTCGCAGGAATATTTATTTTCATCCCTTCTGCCTGCTTTTACCTCCTTTTCATAAGACTTCATTCCATGAATCTGTTTCTTTCTCATTAATAGTCGGACTGGACATCTTCCCTTTAGCCTTGCCGACTTGCCGATCTTCTTTCATCCTATATCTTGTGTTAGTCCAAGGTTATGAATATGGTATTCTTTAATTGAATAATTAAAAGGCTGAGTGAGAAAATGCGAGCTGGTGGCGGCCTTGCCGCCACCGAGCGAGCTTTTTCGAACGAGGTATGCTGATTTTACCCTTCAAAGACATAGCATGTGTAGCAATGACCCGCTTAGTAACTACATACTGCAGCAAAAAAAGGGCGCAAGTAAGCCAATAGTTGTTGATATTTGAAAAAGGAAAGAATCGGGGACACGGCTTCCGCCGCTACTGGATTATATGGGAGCGACAACTATAAGACTAACTGGATAGGTAATAGCTACTATTACTCAAGACATCGGGCTCTATTAATCGAACACCTTATTTTTATCATTGAATCCGGTTTGCGAGCATGGTTGCAAGACCGACCGTGAGATGCACCAAATATCAATGTTCGATCCGTGTATCAGTTCCGCATGTACAGAAGTCACTGACTAGCCTCTCCCGCTATCGTCTCAGGTCTGTCATCATGCCCGTGGTACCTAATAAGTTACTATCTCGTAGACAGATGCTACTACCTACACGAATCGTCTTCGTCATGATTCATAGATTGAAGACGCACTGGATACCCCTCAACGGACGCAAATAACCACGTCCACATCAAGCTCGATCCGACTAAGTACATACCATTCTCTGTTTGAGGCAAACTGGCCGCAAGAAAGTGAGACGAGGGTGTTCATGGAAACCGGCGGCAATCCATGAATAATTTCATGTTGCTTCCAAGTCCGTAGGTCTCGCTAGGCTGGGGGTACAGTCTTTATGGTGTTATATAATATCCATTCGAAATACGAGCTCGTTTTCATGACCATTTTAATCTAATATTTTGCGCGTAGGGTGTTGGCACTGAGTAGCCTGAAGCTTGTTACAAACTGAACCTTTTAATGCACAACAACCATACTAAGCACTTAAAAAATAGATATACACGTCCCCCAGAAGCTTGAAATGTCTCATTGATAATGTACACCAAATCCGTCCATCGCCCATCCATAATCTGAATACAACAACCCTGCCAACTCTGCCATTGTTGTCTCCCCAAATGTGAAACCTGGTCCATCCAACGTGACATCAGGATACAATTTGTAACTTGGTCGAGGCATTTGGAAAGATGGCAGGATCGCCGTGGGTGACGCGCTGGACCCAGAACCAGAACCAGCGGACACAGACCCAGGACTACTTGAGTTTTTTGATGCATCGATAATCATCCGCTTCGCGATGCGCTCAAATGGTTCTCCTTCACTCTCATGGTCTTTCTTATCCCGCCCCCGCTTCCTTGAAGGCTTCGATGGGAGATCTGGTTCAGCAGCTGCAATGGAAATGCAATCAACAGCAGGCAGCGGTGGGGCAAAGAAGTAAACTTCACTTAATAATCCCTCCAATAACGCGATAGCATTCCTCGAGACCACGGATATATGTTCTGCAGTCTTGAAAAGATCTAGTGCCTGCCGAAGTTCCGCCCTCCGCTGATCAAGACACCGCCCATCATCAGCCGCTTTCTGATGGCATAGGTCAATGAATAGCACCACCGCGGCAGCGAAACCATAAAACAGCACAATCCACCACTTGAGCAGGATAGCCGACTGCTCGTCGTCAGATTTAAGATGATCTAATATTGCTTGAGCGGATGCTATGCATTGTTCACGAGATTTAACCTTCGAGGGACGTAAGAAAGGATTGTGTTTGAGGAAGTAGTTACTCACGTATTTCCGATCTTTATACCCTCGGAACAAATACGGCCTATGCAGCCTCAACCGCCTCGTCTCGCCCATGATCAAACATAAGGTCAGCTCAAGCCCCTTCACCCCCTCATCAACCGCTAGGCTATTGTCGTCGGTTATGAAATGCTCGGGGACGCCTTTCAACATTTCTTCTAGCCGCTTGTCCATCTCCCCAACAAAACTATAGCCCGTTGGCGCCTGCATCTCATCCACGATCTCCCGATACAGAACAACAAACCGCAGGCGTGTAAGGGAGAACGTCATTTCTGTGTATTCTTCCGTAGGTCGCGAACGTAGCGGTCGACCGTCGTCAACGAGATCTCGGTCGTTCACATTGGCTGGCCAGCCCGTATGGTTCTGAGAAGGATGTATGGCATATGTACCATTATGCGCTGCCGCATGCGACCAGTCGTTAAAAATCTGATCGTTGTGAGAATGGTAAGGAAAGGATGAAAGAGACGCACAAGACTCCACCATACTCTACGTGCTGTCTCCCGCTTGACTAGAGATTTCCATGTCACGCTGTACGTCCGCTCGTCAGATTCAGAACCTAACCGAGACATACCAAGGTTCTGGGCAATCTGGTGGGGTTAGCACTCGTATTTTACACGTGAAATGAATGAACCTTGATGGCCGAGCCTAATAACGCCCAATGGGTGCTGTCGATTTCACCAGTCAGGTTATAGTGTTTTATGTTGTAACTGAAAGACCACATACTCGGCTTCGTCTAGATTTTGTTGGTACACGCCCATTAGTCTGAAGTATTGAATATGTGAGCTGGATAAAGAAGATATGATAAAGTGAAACATACAGGATACATTGTAAGTGTTCTAGGGAATGCGCGCCCAAGAAGTCGTCGTAATGTAAACAGGCTTGTGCAGCAGAATACATTCGTTTCGATAATTCTGACGCCGTAGAAAAATCAATGCCGATACGCTCGCAGACATACGGTTCTATCAGGTGAAGTGATAGACATAATATCATGAAATACACCCCAAGAAACGAGGCGCGAACCATGCCCACACTTTCGCTGGATTTTTGCATTAGGAGGACATTCAGCTGCACGATACGTCAGCTAATGATCCGTATAGAGGAAACGATATGTACCTCACTTATAAAGGTCGGCGCGTGTAGAACTTTTGAATACCATTCCAATCTCTCGAACTAGAGGAGTTGATGAGCCGCAGGTACTCAGAACATGGAATCATACGTACGTAAAACTGCACTAATGCGCGGGTCCTCATCTCGTCAGGAAGCATCGCTACAAGCCTCGCTATTATATTGACGCCGGGATCCAACAGAAGGAGCAAAGGATGTCCACCGGAGGGACTGGCAGACGTATACGGATCCTCGTTATTATTCGTCGTCTCAAAATCCTGCGTGGCTCTGTTTCGATTCACGCGATGTCCCATAGCAAAGTCTTCCAGCATCATCGCGACGTCCTCGTCCGTTGAAGTAACGCCAAATGACGACCGGATGGCTGAGCGGCCTTTCACCTTGTCCTTTGCCTTTTCTTTTTCCTTCCCCTGATTGCCAGACGAGACAAGCTTGGACACAGTCTGCTCAAGGATGGCTAAGCGGCCAAGTACGTCGTCGAGCGTTTCTGCGGCAGTCTTGCCTGACCTGTGTAGCCGACGTTGAGAGGGAATATAAGGGAATAAAGTTCGAGATGCATACGCAACGGCATTTCGGTCTACCTCCTTGCATTGACCGCCCTCCCCTCTTAACATACACGGAGCGCAGGGGTACGCCCTATTACCTGTTTGGCGTCAGTAATCCCCTTCGACGATGTATGTAACTCAAAATTATCACAACATTTTATCTTACGCTTGCGGCCTAGCGTGCATTAGTGACATTCTGAATAAGACGACGCGAAAAACGTACATTGAAAGCAGCTCTGTATCGGCCTCGACGACGTACGCAATTCCGCCATAGGACATTAAGAATGGATGTCGATAAGGAACAAATAGTAAGCCTGATCAGATTTTGAAAATGTTGTACCCGATCTCCGTCCCTCGGTCCGTCATCCGTTTCTTTATCAATGCCGATTCGGATAAGAGACTGTCAAGTAGTAACGACAAGGGGTACATAGGCTATTCTTTTGAATTCATGCATCGTGCCAAACATTTTTGAGGGAGGCAGTACTTACGAGGACTCATATTCATCGCCTACTGGAGATGCCACAGAAGTACATGAGAACATCTTTAATGATCAGGTGGTAGCCCAAGAGGTCCACGAAGTTTGCAGCCAGGAGATGAGAGTGATGACAGGCCAAACATGACTTTGGCACCACGCCGAGGGGAAGACCATAGGCGCTCTATTTTCAGACAATACATTCGCTGCGGCGGTATAAGCCCGGATTCGACCTGGCGCAGAAAACAATCAGGCTCAGATGATTAAAGAACTATCCCTGATTGGCCACATGCCCACCTTGAAATGTATGCCGAGCTCTTAGAGCCGAATATTCTCCCATGAGCAGGGAAATGGCGGTGCAGTTGTAGTGGTGAAAGCTGGTGATTGATGGCTGTACATAAGGCCACAAGTCACGATATACAGCTCCACTGATCATGGGAAGAAGATAGGTCTGAAAGGAAAGCGTTATGAATACGTGCTCAGCGTGTGGAGATGGGATTTCTTCGTGGCATTTCGAACCAAAGTGAGATCAGATGAAGCACATTCCGGGATTCCGACTGGTTGAATATATGATTATGAAGATGTTGAAGTTACGTAGCCTGTACCCCTTCAGCGACATTCGAAGAATCTTGGTTGCTTGTTTTTTTCGAAGACATCTGTTTAAAGGAACTTGAACCGGTGCCGGACCGGGTAGCCGTCAGCTTGAGGGCTGGCCGATCAACTTGGGTGTCCGAATTTCAAGCGCTGCCATGGGTGACCTACAAAGGCCTATGAATATTAACTTTAACCGCAGTGCGTTAAAGCAGTCTTTTCTATATTACGAAATTTCAGCTAATTGGCAAAGCAATTCTACAAAAGGTTCTAATCCCCCCTCGGAACTGCTATGCACTTTTTGCTCTAGTTTCACTTTGCTTGACGTGCACACGCTATTGCACGACCTTTGGGTGTTACAACATCGGTAAGACGATCGCCCCGTGTTTCAAGCAAACGGACCGCCAGACTACCATCTATGTCGACATCGTGTCGCCAGTAAAGGTGGAGCTTTTCCAAGTCCGGAACTATCTTGGGGTCTGCTAGTGCTACCAAAAGCGCGCCGGAAATTGGTCTGTACGGCCCGACAACTGGGTATGACGAATCGCCGATGCTTAGTGACGTCAAACGAGGAGCCATCCCGAGAATGTCCAACAAATCCTGCAAGCGAATGGCAAAACCCTGAAAAACAAGCTGTTTCAACGACAAAGTCCCTACCAGCGGCCTGCGTATGCAAGATGGGTGAAGCGGGGTTCCCAGGCAATCGAGATGAACCAGTTTCAATGATTTGAGGTTCGGGAACTCAACTTTACAGAGCATCTCTTGGATGGTAGCGATTGTGCCCCAGGTGGCCACGACTGTCAGGCTGGAGACGAGGTTACTGCGGAAAACCCTTCCAGTTACCGGTCGATGTGCTCTTGGTGCGAGTAGTGTGACCATCATGACTTTGGGAAAGCGCAGAAGGCACTCCCCAGGTTTGTCAGTTGCAAGTTCCACACTCTTAACTGTTGCGAAGTCTTTGATACCTGGCTCGATGGATTCCGTTCGTATCATCTGGAGTTTGGTCGCGGACTGGATAAAGGGGAGATCCAAGACTTCAGGCATAGTGAGGCTCTTGAGCAGGGGCATTTTCAAGTCTGGGTCGGAGAGGAAAGAGTGCACCCGTGGATTATAATGGAGAACGTGAAGCTCGTAACATCTGTGCATATGCTCGCGGAACAGCCCCGCTAAGTTTTCGAGTGATAATTCCCAATGCGCCCAAAACTTCGAGCCGGACCTGACACTGTTCACCAAGTGGACGGAAATGGCGCACGTCTTGGACCTCGTCAGGTAGAGCTCCACCGCGTCCCGCAATATTGATGTCCATCGCTCGTCTTCCGCGGACCCCTCAAAGTGGGGGCAATTGATCGGGCTGCCTTTGACGACAACGTTGACAGGGATGTAGATCTTCGACCAGAGGGCGGGCCAGTCTAGCGTTACAGCGCGCCACCGCGAGCAAACACTGCCGAGGATGATAACGCGATATGGATGCTCATATTGCGGGACTGGGGTACCGGCTTGCGCAAATATCTCAGCGAGACATTCGTTTGGGAGAGTGTTGATATGGTCCGTGCCACTGCGAGATCGTTGATCGGCATTCGACATACTGGGCGTGTGCAGTCTGCGAAATAATGTTTCTGAAGTTAAATGCTTGGTGCGGTGCGGTGGTGGGGAGAAGGATCAAAGACACAATTCTGCGTCGAGAGCAAATTTATGTATTACTTTGTCCATGATTGTCTTGTCTTTGTGCAAGGGTAGCATTGTCTTGGCTTCAAGCTCTCAGTGGCAGCTAGCGACTACAAGGCCCGTGGTTGCTATATGGATATACTCGGATCACTGCAGTGAAACGAGATTCGGAGAAGAACTTCACATGCTTCCATTTACTCTGGTAACTGTTGTCCTACAAAAACTTGGTGTGATGAACCTGTTCAATATCAGCGGCAGAAGCGTCTACTTTTGAATTTCTTTTGAATCTTTTGTCGCGTCACTATCGAATATGATCATGACTTGACCTTGTTTTAAAGCCAACTGTTTTAATGTTTCTCTTTGAATCAAAACCAGTGCCGCTCCTACTCATCGGCTTGGGATGCCAACGTGATAGTTGCGGCTCGAACGAAGGTATATTCCCGTATAAATACACAGTAGGTAGTGGTACGAAGCCAAGTTACGGTAGTGATCGATACGAAAATCAAAACAATGTAAAACAAAAGACGGCGTAGCCGTCGGCCCGGTGGCTGTGAAACCACAATCCTCAACAAGTGCGTGTCAATCAGGCTAGTTGCTTACGCCGCGGCTCTTGGACACAAAACGAGATTGGATTTACCTGATATCCTGGTTTTCATGAATTAGAAGCATTATTTATGTTACTTCCGAAAAGCTACTGCCGGCAAAAGCAACGGCAAAGGATCGGATACAGCGGCCCGGGTGCCTACCTGGACGAAGCCGCGGATCCGCAATTCCATTTCCTATCTTGCTTCCGTCCCTATCAACCAACTGTATGAAAGGTTCAGGCATCCAGGATTATCTTCTATACAACCCCTACAGACAGGGGAAAATACTTTGACGTCCGCTTGTCCTTGAGCGCCATGGCCAAACCTGCATCTTACAATCCTGACTCACCCAACGAAAAGTATGTTCCTCTGCCTTCGGCGCCGCTTGTTACTTTGAGCGAGAATGCGGTTCTTCAACCACCTTTGACTCGCCGCGGAACAGGTCCTGGAATGATTATTTTCCTTCCTCCAGCATCAGCATTCAAAACCAGTACCGAAGGTGATAAGACCTTGGATCCGGAACCAGTGCAGAAATGGGCTGAGGAAGGCTTCGCTATTGTCGGTGTCACTCCATCTGCATCGGGTTGGTCTGTAGAAGAAAGTATAGCGAAAGGCGTTGATGCTCTGCTGGATCTGAAAGAACTTGACATCAAAGACAAGTTTGCCGTTACTGGTGCGTAAAGACAAGTTCGACTTTTATTCTTCTGTTTATTAACATCCCAGCTTTCAGTCTTTTATCCCGATATTCTTTGCACTGTGCTTGACGCAATATCGAGAGATCCACGTATTTCGTGTGTTGTCTCATTTGGTGTGGCTTCGGCAGTGACGTCTACCGTTCCCATAGCTTTCCACGTTCCAACATCATATGAAGCGCCTGAAACCAGTGCGTCAACTTCAATTTACAAGTACAAGACTCCGTCGCCATACTTTGTCCTCCCTCAAGCTGAGGATTACAAGCCAACGTTCGCCTCTATTGCACATACGCGGAATGTTGTCTTTCTCCAGAAGCATATCGGCGGTCCCCATTTTGATATTGAGGCAATCTGGGATGAACACACTTATTTCGAATTCGAAGTTCGAAGTGTGTCCCAGACAATGGGAACGATGGTGGTATGTTGTTTACTTAGTGGCTTCTATGGAGTGACTATGGATGACCTGAACATCGTGGTTCATAGCAAGAGCCCTATGTCAATCATGTTACCACTGTAAGTTGTTTGTATGCTGTTTCACCCGCTGAATTACTACGTGACATCATAGATGACTGGTGGCATCGGCCGACAAAATTTGACTGCCTTCTATCGAGATCATTTCATCTTTGCGTAAGTTAATCTCGCAAAACCTATGCCAGTTCGCCTTATCCCGGTCGTAAGTAACCCAGCTGATACCGAACTTGAAACTGTTTCACGAACCGTCGGTCCTGATCGCATCGTTGGTGCGTGTCTTTCTATCGCTTGATCAACTTCCGACGCATCTCTCAACATTTTCTTTCATAGAGGAGTTCATCTTCAAATGCACCCATGACAAGACTATCGACTGGCTTCTACCTGCTGTTCCTCCAACGGGGAAAAAGCTAGAGATCCCGATGCTTGGCGTAGTGAACGTACGTGGTGATCGACTATATCATGGTTAGTGTCTCTGTATAATCATAGATTGTTATTGCACTCATCCGTTGCTAGAACACATTTGGTGGGACCAGGGAACTGTCCTATTGCAAGCAGGACTTATCCCCACTCACGTACCATTCCCCCTTGAAGACGGAAAGCAGATGCTTCGTCTTCCTGTTGCCGGACAGAAATGTGTGAGACTGCTGGTCAACGAAAGAGATGGGAAAAGTAATGAAATGTTCGAATGGGGTGTCCGGGGGTAGAAATGACAATTATTGACTAGATTTGTATCTGTATTATTAGGCATTCATCGGAAGGCGGTAAATGAAGTGAGCGGAAGATGAGAGTTTCGAGACAGTTGCGGAGATTCCTGAGCATACTTCAGTGTTGTGGATCTATTCTCAGAGCTCATCGATAATTGGCGGAATCCCTGCTCTCATGATGTATTCAAAAAAAGCCCGTCAGGTGTATAGGCCAACGCGGAAACCTGTAAAAATCGAGGAATTAAATTAGGGGTGCTACCTTCCAAGAAGAGGACGATAGACGTGAGCCTGTGCTGTAAGTCTTTTTGCGTTCAAAATTCGGCAACGACATGCACAGAAGCAATTACCCGGAGACTTGAAAGTTCTGTTGTTTACGGGCCGAAGAGACCCTGGAAGTTAGGGCAGCAGAAATAACACCCCGAAGTCTACAATCCTGCCAAATGTTAATGGTGTGGAGTGGTGCCTTGGGGCCTGATAATTGAAGGGGTCATCGAAAGTTAGTCTGGTGTAGTCTCTCCTAGACAGATGGACGATACACACCTATTGAGGAAGGGAGAGACGGTGTGTATGTAGTCTGTTATCTAAGTCGATCGAGTTATGGACAACTGACCCTATTATGTAATTTGGTAAAAACGTGGTCACGACGCGTCATTAATTCCATGCGAATCATCTACATCAACTTCTTCAACGCTTCCAACTCCATCATCAGCGGAATTCCATCCGAGAACAGCGAGGCCGTATAGAAGAATTCCGGTCCTCGCAGTACCCTCCATACCCCCATATGTTCAATCTCTCGCTACCTCGACACCACTCAAAAGCCCTGTTGCGCTGCGACAGCCAGAATCGAAGCAAGTCAATCACAACTTGATATTTGTTGCAAGATACAATTTTGACGAGACTAGCGCCGGAACGTCGAGCCTCCACAATGGTGTCATGGCATAGAGAAATTCCCTGGATTTGGAACCCCGAGAGTTCGGATACCTACCAGACTCGTTAAAAAATTTTACAGAGAGTAATAAACGGTATTCACGTACTATGTTACTTGCCAACCCAATTGTTGGCGTAATCACGACCCCAACCGGTTTCTTTTTAGCCTTAAACCCAGCATACGAATCCGGATCATCGTGTACATCAATATGAGCCAGAATGGGAGCTGTAAAATATGCTGATTTTCCGTCGCCGGTAGCTGTGCAAACAAGGAGGTTGTCGCCGTCGAGGATATAAGGGATGAACTCTTGCTGGTGATCACGGAGACCGTCCTTCCACTGCGGAATGCGACGTGCTACAACACGTTTAAGTGCCTCCGAGCCTTGAGGTGTCTTCTATGCATGCATAAGGGACATAATGCCAATATATTGAGTGCGTTGCAGGACGTTGTCGAAGAATAAAGGCAAGCCGGTAAATTCTTGCGCGGTGACATAATTGCCAGATTATGTAAAATTTGTAATAGACCCGATCGTCCATACCTTTGGGCGCGACGACCACCAGACTAACCTTTTTCTATCTTCCATTTTCATGTCTTCATATTTTCCAGCGTCGTTCAATCGGCTTTAAGGGAGCAGTATGTCCAGCAGTTTTGCCATGATTGGACCTTCGTTTGACTTTCAAGGCCTTGTCTTTTACTGGCATGTCTGAGTCGACGACTGCGGTGTAGTCGCTCACGAGATCTAGAACACAATCACTCATGTTCGACGCTTAGCAGGGGAATAGAGATGTTTATTCAATAATTTATTGATTCCATTCTGAGTGAGCAAGCTACACTAAGCCATGACACGGATATGGCGTAGGATCACGTTACTAGGTTTACGAACGTAGACCTACAGAGACCTTGACAAGCAAGGTAATCAGAAAAATACAGTCTGGCTCCGAACCTTGAAGTCCCGGACGTTTATCTGGTCACGATTTGTCTTCTGATATAGCTCATAGTAAACCTGCTTTCTCAAGGGGCTCGGCTGGGTAAACTTGGGCTATCGCTTTCTTTCCACACACATCGCCTCGTGGCTTGCCGATGACCGTTCTTGGGATGTTGCTTGGCTCTTCTTCTACCTCGTGGGTCGATCTGGATCTCCTTATCTGATGATCATCTTTCAACACAATCGGCGCTCATGAGTCGAGCAGGAAAGACAAATGGATTTGGTCTTCAATCCGAGTCCCCGACCGCCGTGATGGAAGGGCCTCTGCCTTCGGTCTTCCTCCTTCTTTTTGGATTTATCCTACGCCGACAATTTCTCCTCCGAGGTCCGCTCGGATGACCATCAGATGACAGGATATTTACTGATCAAGTGGTACTTCGCTGTAGGTAAGCCTGAGCAATCTCCTCTTTGATCGTCGCTGGAAATGGACCTCAATCTGAAAGGTTTACACAGCTGTCACATCGGGCTTCTGACAATGCTCCTTTCTAGACAGTAGCTCCCGCACGTGTCTGATTTTCACTTATCTTTTTCCATAGTTGGAACTCGCAGAAATCAATCTTGTGCTACATAACTCTGATTATCCTCCCATACCCGGTGCTGAACTTGCTCCACCATCAAGGGGCTCATCTTCGTGATCTTCCAATGGCCAACCCTCATGTCAAACGCTTCGCTCGCGCGCTGTATAATGACCAGTGCTCGGTGGATCAAGCCCCGATATTCATTCACAACTAAAAATATGCCCTTGCTGTTTAAGGTTCTGCATCTCTGAAAGAGTATTAAATCTGTCTCACCCGGGCTCAAGGCCTTAGGATCTGGTCTTGTCGCCTCGTAATGAAGATCTCACAATTCTGCCTCGGTATCGCCGCCTGCTCAGTCCTCGTAGCAGGTGACCTCCAGAGCAGAGATGCGCCTCCCGAGAGACTGGAAGTTCCCATTTCGGTTGACAGCAACAAGAAATATTCCGTTCATGTGAATATGGTACGTCTGTTTATTGTGCGTTACTTAATTTGTTCTCAGTGGCTCTCCAGTCTCCAGGGCCTCAATCTCAAAACTTCACGTTTGCACTCAGTTTTGGAACAGGATATACTATTGTCGCGGGAACAGCGTGTGATGACTGTGATGGTGTTACGCCGTTAGTTCCTCTCAATCTTGAACGATAAGCTTCAGAAAAGCTCATGCATGTTCCTCTAGATATAACCAAAGCGCATCTGCGACTGTCGAACAGCTACCAGGCAGTCGAAATGTTTCCGTCATAAATGGCACTGCGGGGGGCAACCTCATCACGGAGGATTGCAGCCTTAGGCTGAGCAATGGATCTGGCTGGTTTACCCTAATCAAACCAGTAAGTTCATTAGAGTCCTGGTATCTCACACAGCGTTCTCATGACCCTAGTTATCCTTGCGAATCAATCCGATTCGCTAATCTCTCCTGGACACACTGGAATCATAGGTCTTGGGACTAACGCTAGTGCGTTTTCCGTGATCGGGTTATCTGACCTTTGCTGACCGACCGTGTGTAGGGGATGGCGATTTTGATGCTACTGTCTTTGGGGGTTTTCTGTCACAAAACCCGTCTCAGACAAACTTTAGTTTCGGCATGGCGCTCAATCAAGCACCAGATGATACACAGTCTATTGCATCCGACTCAGATGCCAATGGTGGTGTGTTTCATTGGTTCCAACCGGATCCTTCGTACTACGATGGCGACGTGGCATGGAAGAACATGGTTCCGTCCAACTCTAGCAGTCTCGCGGCAGATTTCCATGTGATGATGGATAGCTGGACATTCACGACATCCTTGGGGAATAGTTCGCAAAGTGGAGATCTAGTCACGCTCATTGATCCAATGTACTCCACGATGACTTTTCCTCAAGGAGCTGCAGCCCTCGTGTGTGGGTGCTTTCCTATATTTCCTCCGTGTTTACCTTGTTGATTGAACTAAATCGTATCAGATGCCGGTGTTCTGGGTGCTTCAGTCGTGGCCAACACTTCGCTCATCAACATATGGGGTGTACCTTGCATGTCTAAAATGAATCTCACGCTCACCTTTGGTGACGTCTCGTTTTTGGTCGACGAATCAGTTCTGGTGCGAAATCAAAGTGGACAGTGCTTTGGCACCATTGAAGAATGGTCGTCGCCGTCAAGTACGGAATACCTTTTGGGATCTAATTTTCTCTCTTCAGTCTATGTGTCAGTGACTCCGTTATTTTTTCATTAATTATCCTTATCTTTCTCTTCATCGCAGAATATTTACCGTATCCAGCGCGACTGATGGTATGGTCGGGTTTGCACAGCGGGCAGTCAACGTAAGCTCAAAAAGGCTGAACGCGGCCTCTATTGTCGGTGTCGCTCTGGGATCAGCCGCCTTTGCTATTGCCGTCATCGTAGTCGCCGTGTTGATTTATCGTGCTCGTCGTAGGAGAAGACCGACTGCAGCCGATAATGATATCACTCCTTACACCCCCAACACACCCCTCTCCGGTTCGACTTTAAAGTCAAAGTCACCACCTCTATCTCCAGAGATAGTGACAAGTTATACGCCACCTTCCACCGGCTATGGCTATTCTGTAGGTGCTACGTCGAATCGTTCGGATTCACCTTCACAGGGAGCCCCAGACCATCCGCCGCCGTACTCTGGACAAGGCAGCGGACTCATGCAAGTTGTGGAAAGGCGGGGACAGGAGGAAATGCCTGCGGTGCACATTGGACCACCACCTGGAGGCAAACGAATCAGGAATAATTCTTCCACGTTGTTGGGCACGAACTAATGCATTTTTAGCTTATGCGATTTCCCTTTGATAATGCGTTTGGAAGTTTTATGTACTAGTGAAAATTTTACTTCGGATTTTGTCCCTATATCATAGACAGCTCAAGGTTATTGGGATTACTAAATCTATGGACTCAAGAAAGAGCAAGAAAGTAAGTTAACGCGGTCACGTGTGCTATCTGTCGAGGCTCTTGCCAAACAGATCATCATTGACTTGTTTCTCGAATTTCAACTTGTACGTAACTCTGATCCTTACCACCATCATGAGTCTCAGCCGAGGCTTCATGTACTCCGCCATTCCAGGCAGTGAAGCCATGCTCGGTGCTCATGGGCCATACGGTCGGTCGACCCCGTTAAAGACCTTTTCCTTGATAACAATATCCGTATCTCTTCTGTTTTTCTGGTTTTGGTTATTCCTGGAAACGCCCTACGAAGTAGCCTCTCTTGGCAAAGCGATCCACGTATCTCAACAGAAGGACGTTTTGGACAAATCTAAGATATTTGTCGTCTCTCTTCCGCGTCGTCACGACCGCCGAGCGCAAATAGAGTACCTGCGGTCATTTCTGGGGCTTCAATGGACGTATTGGGATGCCGTAGAGGCGGAGGATGAGCGGATAAGTACTATTCTCGACAAGGTACACTCTATCCGCAGCGAAGCAGCCAACCTTAGCATCGACACCATTCCTGAACGCATTCGGTTACCCTTCCGATGGCCAGGCAACGTCGACACTCTTGCGCGAAGCAATGTATCACTTGCTGCTACCGAAGCGTTATTTTGGGCGTTACCTACGTCATCACCTCCGTCATCACCTCCATCTGAGCAAAATGCATCCCGCCTGCCTCTAACCTGCGCTATCGCCGATTTTACCATCTTGCCCTACGATGCAGATCTCCCGGAGCACAAGATTCTCAACGCTCCGCGAGTCGCATGCTGGGAATCTCATCTATCAGTCATCAAAGAAATTGCTGAGTTGGAGAAGGATACCTTTGGCGTTGTCTTGGAGGATGATGTCGACCTAGAGAAGGATATTAGAAGCCGCTTAGACCGCGTCTGGTCATATTTACCAGACGACTGGGATATGGTATACCTAGGTCGATCTCGATTTTCCTCTTCTGGCTTACTCTATTCTCACATTACTACAGGACACTGCTGGGGCAACGAAACTTACTACCCCGCACTAACCCCCTTCACGTCTCCCAACGAGAGCCAACTGCATCCGTCAAAAAAACCCAAATGCACTCACGCCTATGCTGTTTCGCCAATCGGCGCCCGACGACTGTTACTCTACCTTACCCATCCGCCATTCGCGTATTCGCGAGCAATTGACCAGGCTTATGCATGGTTGATCAAGACTGAACGCATTAAGAGTTTCTCCCTTGTGCCAAGTGTGGCCGTTCAGACGAAGAACGACCTTAGTGATATCAGCCAGGAGAAATTGAGCGTCTGGAAGGAAACGCTGATCGATGGAGTATTCGAGATCTAAACTCTATTTCTGACAATATTCTTCGATTTCCTTGGATTTGGGCCAATTGTATGTAATTTGGATGGTCTTTGTTATATTGTTGTTCCATGGTACTCGCTGAATGTTCATAATATGTATAGATATAATACTCTAAGTGGTTCCACTACTCGTCGAAGTACTCTTCACAGAAACGCGATTCTATCTCCTTTCCCTCGCACGAATTGCCGAAAAGGCGAACTCGGTGACGCCTCCACTTAAGAATCTTCAAACAGTTCAAGCAATGACCAGACCGGTTTGAAACTCTTGGCTAGGAGGCTACCCTTCGAAATCCTCAGGCGTTTCGCGACTTCAAAGGACCTTCTGAGGTACGACTCTGTCCAAATACAGCATCATACTTTCATCTGGCGGCAACAGACGCGCTCTATTTCGTAAACGAATAAGTGTACACTTACATCCCTGGTAAACTTGAAAGTCAACTACCAAGGTTCAGACCAATCTCCTTTCCATTGGCATCCTTCCTTGCACGAACCGCCCAAAAGGCAAATTCAGTATCATCGCCATTCCCATGACCTTTGCGCTTGTACAAGCTGCTATAAGAGATCATCAAGCTGAAGAACCCTTCAAAAAGTTCGATCAGGGACCCATCAGGATTCGCCTTCGTCCAAACACGTTTCATTATGAACTTTCCACGAGCGGTCTGAATTCCGCATCCTCCGTCGATAATGCCGGTATTGGCAGTAACTGCAGGACCGCTCTCCATGTCGGAGTCACGCGCGAGGAAGAAGGACTTTTGGTGCTCCGTATAGGAAAGCTTGTTCACCGCCTTGATGCTCTCGAGAGATAAATCGTATGGCAAGCACTCCATAGGATCACGGAGGGCCCGGGAACCTGCTACGCCATCCTTCGTGTAAGGCGCATCAGGAAGAACGATCTGGGCGCTGAAATCAGGCTTCGCCTGGTAGGTAAGGATTGTCTTGTGGAGTTCTTCGTATTGCGGCGTCGACGAAGAGTTGGTAGGGAGGTAAACTTTGGACAGAAAAGGCAGGACCATGGCGTAAAGGTCGAATTTGCCAGAAAAGACGGGTCCGTTATCCTCTTCCTTCTGGTAAGGGTGCAATGATCAATTTTCGCAGTTGGTGAAAAAGATATCGACGCACTTGAGTCTCCGAAACTGCAGACTAGACCAAAATCAGGTTAGATGATAAGCGTCGAAATAAATGCGCACTTGGACATCATTCTTGCTATGGCTTGCCGTTTCAGCAATCTTCGCGCGTTTCCCTACCTCCTCCGCCATTTTAGACGCGTCAAGGCTAGGAGACCGCGGTCGCTTCTCCCCGACATTCGCCGCCGGAGCGGCCTTCTTGGAAGAAGCTTTCTTGTTTGTCGCAGCGGGTCGTCCTTTTTCTGGAAAGCACGCTTTCATTAGCAGGGTAACAGGTAACTCCAGAGCTTGACTCACTGGTGGCATAGTGAGCGGTCAGATTTTGGGGGAATGAACGGGGTGGTACAAGCTTTTATATACACGGGGCGGGGCGGCGGTGGCGAGGATCGAAGCGGAGGTCGAGGCGTGTCTTGAAATTTGAACCCGTCGAAGCTTAATGCCAAAAAAGAACGCCTCGTGGTTCGGTTCGATGCAACCAGGTCCGAGGGGGCATCCTATAGTTACACCGGTAAGATGTCTTTTTTGTTTTGGCAAACCTGGATTTTGAGCAACATTTTAGGAGCATGATATGAGGGTCAAAAAAGTCGCGTTTTGGAGGATGTAAAAACCCATGCCACCCGCCAGAGATGAATTTCGGGAGCATCCAAGTTTTATGTAAAATCTGTGCCAAATTCGACCTCCTGGAACGTCACCTTATTGTGCGAATGTCATGTCGTGGGTCCCCTTCTCTAACTTGTAAGCTGCGGCAAACGAGATGTTGGGTATTGTGCCGAAAGCGGACACTGATCCTTGTATACTTCATTCGAATATAGTTCGTAAACCAAGCGACCTCTCAGCTGGGTAGGTAGTCTCTCCAGTAATCAAACCATCGTTGAATTCGATATACTTATTATCTGCGGTGTATACGATACAGAAGTAGCAATCCTGATACAAGATATGAGCGCTTGAGCAAGCATTGATGGTCGAAAAGAATAGACTCACAATGGAAAGGCCGCGTCGAATCCTCTTGCCGCGCTACAATGTGTTCCTCCAATGATCTGCACACTATTGAGACGCATATATTTTGCATCAGGAAGGTCGTCAGATATCGCTCTTCTCGAGATTGAAACTTGGCTCTAAGGCGTCGACATCGGATTTCGTTCGCAGTTGGACAGACGTGTGTACCCACGAACTGGATAAATTCATGACGAGGATGCCGTCGACTCAGCAGTTGCAAAATTCTGATAGCACAGAAGGTGGTGGTTGCGGCGAAAGAGGGGAGCCTGGGAACAACCGTCCCTTTGCCAGTTGCCAGGTCAGCTTGCCCTATACCGTCCATATCCTCCTGATGTCAACGATGCAGCATGGACCAGGCAGCGACGTCGCTGGCCCAGCACCTTGTCAATAAACTGCAACAGTGGGTACTCGTCACGGTATAGAAGAGCACTGTTGTTGACGCTGTACAGGACACCGACCAATGACCGACTCCTCGTAGGCATCTGCGGAATCCCAGCGTCGGGCAAATCAGTATTTTCTGACCTCTTGGAGCGATGCACGAACGAGCTGCTGGAGACATCTGGACAGCAATCTCGCGCGGTGCTCGTCGGGCTCGATGGATGGCATCTCACTCGGGCTCAGCTGGACCAGTTTCCTGACCCCAAATTGGCGCATTCCAGGCGTGGAATCCACTGGACGTTCGACGGCCCAGCGTACCTTGCATTCGTGAAGAGTCTTCGTACACCGTTGGACGCGTCGCCCGTCATCACTGCCCCATCTTTCGACCATGCAGTCAAGGATCCGACCCCAGATGCGGTCACCATTCGACCTCACCATCGTATCGTCATTATCGAAGGGTTGTACACCTGCTTATCTGTTGATCATTGGGCAGAGGCGGGTCGTTTGCTGGATGAACGCTGTTACCTTCGTTTGGATATGGAAGAGGCGAGGCAGAGGCTGGTGAAGCGCCATGTATTGACCGGGATCACACAGACTTTGGATGATGCCCACCTTCGTGCAGAGCAGAACGATATGCCCAGTAAGTATTCCATCTCCTAGTACTTCATGCTTCAATTGAAACTCCTCTTAGATGGTACCTTCATTATTGAAAACATGTTGGAGCCTACAAGAATCATCGATAGTGTTGAAGACCCTGCCTTCAAACCCGCTTGAAATGGCCATAAGAGCTCAAGGAATCTCAATATGTAACAACACTGTAACACTAGCCTTGGAGACTTGGTGAGTGTTGTTCTAATTACCGTGCGAGTAGTAATTGATCTAGTCGATGGGAAACAGTTCAAGGATTTTCTTCAATTGCGTACGCATGGCGACCGTAATGATTCGATTTTCAAGCATTGCATTCTGTTGAAGAGAGACGATATCGAGTTCAGTGGAAGTCTTTGCCAGCGTCTTTCAATGCTCCAGTTCATGTGTTGATAATATCAATTTATGTCCGGTCCTTCTCCTGCAACATGTCTTTCCTTGTTGGATCTACAACACTTTTTGAAGGCACGATAAGCCATGCCGAACGGCTCTAGCTCAATTCTATTTGTTCATCTCGATGGGATACACCACCTACTGCAACGACTCAATGGTGATTTGAAGGGCGCCGCCTATCTCCAGGACATCGCTGTCGCCTTCGACCGCCAACGGATTCGAGAAGCCATAAAAGACTCGTCTCTCTACAAGCGTAATCCTCCGAGCCCTACACGGATTCAAATATCTCTCCCTCTTAGATCGCAAGTGTTGATACAGTAAGGTGCGAAGTTCTCATTCAGAATGGAACTACCTGAGCCTAATGTCATGAATGAAAGATTTGGTGTTACGCTATCACCGACACTCCATCATGCTCGACGCAAGGCTAGACAGTCGAGTGTAGAATTCCCCGACCTTCTCTGACCTACATCCTCCCGAGGGAACGTGTACCTCCGCGAAGCCTCATCCCGAAAGATTGTGACCCTTTGTACTGGCAAGGGGTTGAAGAATTTGATGGGTCGTGGCTACTCCTCAGGCTCAAGGCCCTCGAAAATGCGGCCTGGGACACTCAGCCGCAAAGGAAGTTTCTGCCCTCGGATGCTTCATGCGAGCAAGCGCATAGGCTAATTATTTTGAGCGGGCTGATCGACGTTTCCCTCGAACGGCTCGAACCAAACCGCGTGACGTCAAGAAAGCTCTTCGACTCGGTAAGAGAGGATGTTTTGGAAGAAGAAACGCCCTCGGTACAGGGAGTTGGGACTGGACTTTGAGTTTACCTTCAGTCGATGCTGACCGCTTGCTCATTGTTGGAAAGAGTAGAAGGCCCAGGAGTCGCTCATCGAATCGGACCACAAGAAAATCACCGTGACATGGTTCCGGGATGGAATAGAAGGAGGCCATTTCGTTGCTGTGACCGATGAAAGCTTCGAAGGGACTCTGTCCGCCAATGTCAAGACGACCATTTGGATCCAGATATTCTTTGGAAAATAAAGGCTGCCAGGCTGTAGGCTGCTTTTGATTTTTGAGAATTTGTATAGTACTGTAGTACTGTCGTGGCACGAAATGTGATATTTAACTGCAAGAAGCTGGTCGCACAGTTGCGAAAATCGGACTTTAACCGGTCTAGTAGCCCTTCCTATAATGGGGTCGTTCACATTATTCCGTACCACGACGAACGCAAGCCCACGAACGCCCATCGCTGCAATCTCTCGACGAGGTGCTGTACCAGCGTTGTCGCTTACTCGTTCGCGAGGAAATATGATTATGCGATGAGCGCTGAGTGATGAAACACGCTGTACGTGACCGCAACTGGTAAAGATAAGCCAGCCGTAAAGATCACAAACGATCGTCTCTCTCTGCAACCACCACCACCTCGCCACGATGCACCATGGAAAGCAATTAAAGAGGTACGTCGCCGACCTCTACGAGCAGCTGTATACTCATTTACTTCGAGAGCCAATCCCAAGACAATCCAAGACAAGTTTCTCGTCGGATATCAAGGATGGTGAGCGCGCCGCCGCCTACATATGAAGGTAACGAACACTCAAAGAGGAGGAACAGGTTTACTTGTGGTGGCGATGGCGAGCCAGTCGGCGAAGGTGAGTGTTAATATCCTGTATTCGTCGTCGTTTCACACCTCTCCAACTAGGTCACCACGGGTGGCTCCATTGGTTCAACTGCCCAATTCCTGACGGTGGAAAACCCAACATCGATGTCTGGCCCGATGTCTCTGGCTATTCACCTTCAGAATTGTTCCCGGCACCAGGGCTCAAATTCCAGTCTGGAGAACAGGCGTTTCTGTTTTCATCAAGACATCCGAAAACTGTGCAAAGGTAGGGTATATGCTCCATATATGCGCTCATTTTCATCTTCACGGTAGACATTTCCATTGGATGGCGGAGCACGGCGTAGATGGCGCGTTCCTACAGCGATTTGCGGGAGAAGTCGACATTGAAGGCGGTGCAGTCGGGAACCTGCGTATACGTGACGAAGTCGGAGACGCGGTGATGCGAGCAGCAGAGCAAGAAGGCAGAGTTTTTGCCATAATGTGTGTCTATTCCTACAGCTCCGGTCTTTGACATTGATTGCAACACCGCACACCAGGTACGATGTAACAGGCGCGCCACCAGACCGCATACAACGAATTCTAGAGCGAGATTGGGCTCATCTCGTACGAGAGAAAGGCATTCTAGACAGTCCTAACTATCTGCACGAGAAGGGCAAACCCGTCATTGCACTATGGGGATTCGGGTTTGCCGAGGCGAGACATACCCCAGACCTCCTACGTGCCATAACCAATTCAATACGGAATCTGACACCTGGAGGCGCGTACTTGATGGCTGGCACACCCACGCACTGGCGTACATCCGAAAGCGACGCTGATCCGGACCCTGGATTTCTGAACGTTTGGCTGAATGAATTCGATGCGATATCTCCGTGGACGGTTGGACGATATCGGAGCGATGAAGATATAGAGAGGTTCGCCGAGACGAAAATGAAGGGCGATATGGATTTGCTGAAAAGACAGTTGGAGAACGGTGGTCGTAAGATTGACTACATACCCGTCGTCCTTCCTGGCAGTACAGTCAGTCTGCTTACTCTCTACTATTCGGGATGTCACTGACATTTTTGCAGGGTTTCAATCTCACAGAAGGCGGATGGACATGGAATGACATGAAACGGAAAGGAGGTAGGTTCCTCTGGAAACAGATTTTCCACGCGAAACGGCTTGGTATACGGACAATGTACGGAGCCATGTGGGACGAGTAAGTAAATTTATTCGTCCTTCATACTATGGCTGAATATCAATAACGGTAGGTACGACGAAGGAACGGCGTTTATGCCAATTGTGCCGAAAAAGAGCATGCTACCTCAGTCGGACAAGTATCAATTCATGGCGCTTGACGAAGATGGCTATGATCTACCGTCTGACTGGTCAGTCCTTGTACTTATCTACTTCTCATGATTGACCGTTTTTCTAGGTACATGCGAATCTGTGGCTTTGCTGCCGAAGGGCTACGCAGTGAACGGTTAATCCATGAGACTTTTCCTGTCAAGGAGCTTGACGACTACTGGTCCACGCGCCCCAAATATGAAGATCTTGAGAAAAAGGAGGTAGACGGAGAGCAGGCATACCAAGCATGGCTATTCTCGCAAAAGGAGGAGAAGGATGAACTTCCGCCTCCTCCATACTCGCTGGAGGAGGACGAAGCTGGGCCATTAGCGTCAGCGTCAGGTTCCGGGTCAGGCTCTACGTCTCGGCCGGTGAGTGTCACAGTTCAAGCCCATTCCTCAGCTGGGGTCTCGCCCCCGGCTCAACCTGGAGCATTGAACAACAGCTCTAATGTTTCGTACGGTCGACCAGCAGATACTTCCCCTAGCTCGTCATACGTCCGGCCATTACCATCATCTTTAGCGTCTGATTCATCGTCGCCGTACGCGCCTAATGTGCCTCATACGATGGGCGGATCTTGTCATGCTGCCGCAGCACATCAGTGGCCATCGTCACCCTCCACGTATAACGATAACTTATCCTCACTCACAAATGACTTTGCCCGTCAAGAGATTTCATCCTCCTTTCCGCCTCCGGTTATATCTTCTACCCGGCCTTCTATTACACCATCGCCTCCAGCTCATCCTGCGTCGTCATCTGCCTACCGACCACCTCAAAGTCCTCCGCAATCTCAGCCATCATTTGGTATATCACCTCCCCCTGTACATCCCTTAGTTGCCAAACGTCCTTCATCTACCTCCGCCTCCCGTCCTAGACCATCTTCAACCTCCGGACCTCCACCTCGACCCGCAGCTGAAACTCGCCCAGTCAGCTCAGCTTCAGTTCGTCCCTCTCCTAGTCTCAATTACCACACTCGTCCACCTTCAAGACCGCAACAGCAATCGTCCCCTCAATGGCCTCCGCCAGAATGGGGTACATTTCCCCCTGGGCCCAGACCGGAATCGGCTCCCTATCCAGTTTACTCGAGACCTTCATCGCGCCCACCAAGTTCTCCTCAACCTTTTGGTCAATCCCCTTCACTCCCTAGACCTCATTCTCCTGGCTCGTATAGACCTCCGTCCCCTCCCGTATTATTCCCTTCTGCCATGGGACCATCGTATTCCCCAGAACCTGGACCTCTGCCTCCTCCAATGATGTTCCCCGGAGCGGATACGTTCCCTGGCCCGGCACCACCCCAAGATCTGTACCAGCCATCATATATGTATCCAGAACCTCAGCCGTCACCTCCGGGCTCCACGTTCCCCGTGCAATCAGGCTATCCCGGGCAGCCGAATTATCCTGGGCAAGGACAGTCTAGTTATCCGTCGTATTCATCATACCCCGGACAAGGACAAGGATACCCTGGACAATCTTCGTATCCCGGACAGTTTGATCAGCCTCCACCTGGTGGATACGTGTATTCCCAGTCCCAGTCCCAGCCTCAGCCTCAGCAGGGGTCTGGATATTACAACAACAGCACTCCTCCGCCTCCAAGTGTGTGGGTTTTCTTCGAGCCTCGTAACTTTTGATTAATACTCTCAGGACCACCTACGAATTCAAGCACCTCATCGATGCCGGCGTATTTGGGTTCTGCGCTGAATGCAGTGGCGGGGAAGAAGCGGGGAGATCAGCTTATGCAAAGTGAGTGTTTATCTGTCTGGTTAGGGAATAGGAAGCTGATTCGATCTAGGTGGGAGTAAACTATTTAGTAAGTTCACGAAGTAGATTCAACGTAGATAAAGAAGGAAGTGAGATAACAATGTGTTAACCTGTGCATCCGATCTGGTTTTTACTTTGCGCCGTAGTTCAAACAGGTCTACCTGTTTACAGTCGATCCAAATGAGCGTCAAAGGCGGTTCTCAATGTGGAACGCATGGATGTCGTGTATATGTTACTGCGACGAGGATATGTATTACTTCGGTTATACAATGCCTGGACCTTGGGTCGACGTATCATTGAATATGGGTAGATGAAATAATTGCTGGACGGAGCCTACTTGCGTGGAATAAAGGTGCACTATCGAGAGGTTAGTAGATATGTGGAATCAGATGTAGGGTGTACTGTGTACTTTGAATCTTAGATCTCATCGAATTATCCTTCAAAACCTTTTTGAAGGCTGTAACTAGGGTTGTGCACGAAACCCTAACACCGGTATCTCGGACCGGTGCCTTAACCCCTCGTTGGAGGGCTTTCGTCGAAGTAACTTACCAATCAGTAAGACCACCGACATATGCACAGAGACGCGGCTGCGCTTGCTCGTGGCAAGCCCCAGTAGCTATTATAGGTGTACGGAGGTTACTGGATACTTCAACGGTATAGCTTTCTCGTATATATCTTTGTGTGTTGAGTCCTTGGTGCCTAGGAGGCTGATAAAGTAGGTACCCTCCTGGGAACGATCGGTATAAAATCGTAACTTCGTCCCCAAACCCTGGAGGTTTTGTGTGTAACCCTAGTTCTAACTTACGCAATGCGTATCTAAATCGTATCCGACGTATCGTGGACCCCGTGGGCTAGGGTAGCGCACGAAACCTAGGTTTCGTTACACTTGGGTTTATTACCGGTAAGTTACTGGTAAGTTACCTCCCCTCGCTGGAGGGGTTTTCCATCGAGGTAACTTACCTGTCATGTGACTGCCTGATAAGCATGAAAATTCAGTACAATTATATGTATATTCTACATTGTATTGCATATTTACATATGAGTATGTCTTTACAGATGAATTAGAGCATTCATTCGACAAGAAAATGTATAAAACACAACACGGAAATGTTTGAAAAAATTCGGCAGTTGCTGCGCATCCGTCATGTGATTGAGCACGTGATAGGTAACTAACGGTAACTTACCGTAGCAAAACCACCCCCCTGGGGAGGGGTCGGTAACAAACAGTTACTTACCCCCCTGGAGGTTTCGTGCGCAACCCTACCGTCGGATAGCGCTAAGAAATAAAAGAAAGGAAAATACACCTCAAATTGAGTCGACCCAGGCTCGAACTGAGGACCTTCTGTGTGTAAGACAGATGCGATAACCAACTACGCCATCGACCCGTAATGTCATAGCATCCGGTTGTAGCTTCATGGAGGCGAGTCCGCGTTCCGATGAGAAATGTGACGAAGTAATTGAGAGGGTACGTTTAGGATATTGAGGTACGATTTCAGCGTGCTGTAAGGGAGGCAGGAGGACGAAAAAGATTAGAATTATCGATGTTGTATGTGTGCACTAAAGCTGCAAGCAACTGTGCGCAGGACTGATGAGATGCGGTCGCGCTGTGACAAGTACACGTAGCGTCAATTTTGGCAATGACTCAAACTCTTCCTTGTTCACCAATAACATCATTAGGAAAATAGTGTGATTATACCTCACCTACAATTATTCACAAACAATGCTGGCTGCGAGATCAGGCGAAATCCTCAAACATTCAATACATTCCATCTCTGAGAGCGATGACAACACATTAGAGGTCTTTCTATTGATCAAGCCTTGCAAAGGTTAGAATAGACTGATTTTTAGACCTTGCCGCCTCAGTGATTGCATTCGCTCAATGTTGCCTTTCCGAGTTTTCCACCACCTCTGACTCCAACGACGGCAGAGTTCAGGACTCCAACTCGACTGTCCATAACCTTTATAATCGCTCCTTCGTCAACCAGGTTTTCCGCTGCCCAGACCAACTCAATATGTTCCAATCTGGATAAAAACCCTTCTGTGTTGCTCAACTGTCCAAGAAGCTGTTCAGTGATCGTTACGAACTGTGGTTCACGATGCTCTACAATTGAAAGTGATGCAAGTTCCTCAGTCGCCTCGAGGATACGAACAACGTTGGCATATAGGATCATGACATTGCGAAGGACAAGCTGACGCAATCCTGAAAGGGAGGGAATCATGGAAGTGATGTTGATGTCATGAAGTATATACTGGCTCTCAGTGTTCCGGACTTGATATGCAAAGCACTGGGGGAGCTGCCATCCATAATCAGCGGCGAGTTCAAGGATGGTAAGACAAGGGAATGACAACCTGGTGAAGATGCCAGGTATATTATATGCCCAAAGCAGGTGAAGACTCTGGATGTTGATAGGTACAGTAACCACAGTAACCACAGACGGATAAACCTCAATCCCGTCGTCAAATAATGTCAAGTGTTGCAGGTTCGTAAATTGATTTAGGGAAGATGCCGTCCAGGACCGCCAGTGGAAGCAAGATTGCAGCCAAAGAGTGCAAATTTGATGGAATGGGAGGTCTAACATCTCAATATTCATGGATGCTATATGAAGCTCTCAAAGCTTAGGTGCAATTTTCAACATTCGTGAGACCTCACGACCGTCATCGGTCGCTTCAAAGTATTCACTAATGTAGACAGATTCCAAGGCTGGTAAGCTTTGGGGAAGGATCGGAGGGATGATAGAATTGCTGGCATCCAAGATGATTTTATGGCATCGAGTCAAATCGAGAGGCGTGTCGTAAGGATCGAAAAGTTTATGAAGGGCACGAGGCCGAAGAAGGCTTCCTCCGACGCCATGATACCTCTGGTCAACAATGTTTGACATGGTGGAAGAACTGATGGTAAAAAGTCTCGAATTGGACCGATAACTATAGCACGAAAGGAGTTGTCTGAGAGACTCTGGGAGATGGTGAAGGTACAAGTTTACGAAGTGGAATGTCCACAACTCGGAAGTTGACAGGCATACGCTACGCCAATAGCCGCAGACGGAGGAGAGGCGAAGGGGGGTTCCGGATGTCGTCGCCAAATCGCCGTATGTAGGCTCATAAGGGAAGATATGGATGTCGCAAGCATCCCTAAAGATGGCTTGCAGAATCTCGATGGGAAGACGTCGTATGGGGCTGACTAGCGACCGATGAGCTAACAGCGAGTGCTTCAAGTCGTTACGGGCGTCTCTGAGGAGTGATAACGTGGTATCCAGTGCTGAAATTTCTGAGTCGTATTCCGATAGCTTCGCTTCAAGATCATGTATCGCCCGTCCGATGGACTCGGCATGGAGTCTGAAATCGATGGATTTAAGTTGATAGATAGTATATTTTTGCATCTCCGGCAAACGAAGGTGGGCGAAACTTTCAAATCTGCCCTAATGATATGCTATGTCCCTCGGGTCAAGTCAGGACTGGAAGTTACTGGATCAACTAACAAAAAAGCGTACCAGCAGGCTTTCAGATTCACGGGTCACAAAAAGGAGTGATTTCGTTGATATGTGATGCAAATTGAGATCGAGAGATGTACGCAATGAAACAACAATGAACGCGAATGTCGTAAAGTGGACATTGCAACCGTAGTCATGTGATCGTGTGATGATCGGGGAGAGTTCCGGATTCCGGACAGGGCCAGTCTACTAGTTACTAGCGGTCGTCGACGACTCCGATACCTTGCTTTAACGGCCAGAAAAATTTTTTTGCAAAAGAAGTGATTGCTTCTGCTGCACGTTATGGACTTCATAATTTCTCCACTGTACATCGTATTCGAACTTTCATAAATACAATTACATTTTTCCGAACATGGCAAGACAAGGACCAATGCTCAAGCGCTCACACACGATTTTTTTTTTTTGCAGTAGGCACGATGCTCAGTCACGTCTCTGACCGAAGTAGACGACGGTGGGCTCGTGGTGGGCGGCTGGGCGATGTTTCTCCGGGACTTGGGACGGTCCATGGAGTCAGCAGAACCTGGTGAAGGTGTTACATTAGGGTTTATATGCTGTGGAAAGAGATGTCTCCCCGACACGCTGGGAGGAGCTCTGAGGAAAGGGCATGAAAACTGGGTTGTGGTATTTCCACGAAGCCTCGTCGCGATCCCACTGAAATCGAAGGCGCACAACAGAAGAGCGAACGTGGACATGAGCGTAATTTCACTGGTATAACATATGGAGAGATCAGAGTCGTTTGGCAAAGAGGTGAGAAGGTTGACAATGCGAGCCTGGTCAGAGGACAGCCACGTGAGGTAGCGGTTTTCGTAAAGGTCGATCTGTAAAAAGTGGGGACGTAGCAGCAAGTACTTTCATGTTAGTCCCCGGCATTGAAGAGAAGGCCGTCACGTTCATCGTAGGAACTGTAAGAAGGGTGAGTACCGAATATGGGCGAGGAGGAGAGGACTTACAAGTCTTCACGATCTTCTCTCAGGACTCCGTCGTCTTTTCATTTCCACTTGTCATTAATCATTGCCCAGATCTCCTTCCATTATTAGAATAGACAAAGGGATCGATGGACAGAAGCCCACCTTCACAGAGTCATCACCACATGTTCGTGCCCGCATCCCAGCGTCCCTCTTCTCCTTCCAAACGCGAACGCATCGTCTACGGTATGCGTCATAGTCACTGTGTCAAACTTCCGATTCCTCGAACCATTCGAGTTCATTCCTGGTTACAAAGTCAGCACGGCATTTGCGAGTAATGCCGAGTACGTTGTGGGATCATGCGCGTGTGTCGTCGTCGTCATCTTCGATGGTGCGGACGTGTCGCAGTCGTCGGTGGGGCATGCATGTGCTGAGGGCTTACGCGGGTAGGCGTGCTACGTCACCGTGTCTGGTTAGAGGTAGTTGCACGTGATCTCTCGGGCTGAATAAGCGCGGGAAATGGACCTTGGCAAGCAAGGTAACTACCAAGAGTACACGACGCGTCAAAAAAAAAGTCGGGTTGTCATGTTCTAAATCGTCCGATAGCATGGGAGAACCGTCACCATTTCATGCTGCATTTCCAGACTTTTACGATGAGAGTCCTACTCATCAGCGATATGCATAGTCGGCTAGAACCCGCTCGAGCTCCCGCTGACGCTAATATCCCTTTCGTCGTCTGGGCAGAAGATGCCCTCAACTTTGCTCACTTCGTACCTACCGTTCTTTTCATGATGCAAATTATCGTTCCAGACGAGGAGGTCGACGCCGCTTGTGACATCCTTACTTTGAGGCTGCCCTATGAGCGGAAGCCAACGCCGCATCCGGACTGGATGGAATACAAATATATCGACCAGCCGTCATGTTTCCCGCAAGCCGCTCTTCTTGAGTGGACCGCCCCAATTTCCGATGGAATTACTGGAGAGGAAGTGGCGCTTCACATAGTCATCCACCCTCAGTCTTATTTCTCGTTTGACGTTCGGGATCAAGTCGTTCACTTACCTTGGTCCCTCCCCTCTCACTTGACAACACCGACGTACGATTCCCTACACTCGCCGCATTCATTGACTCCTTATCCGGTACTATGTTGGATCCACCTTTGGGCTATCGTCATTGAAAACTCAGCACGCGATTGCAGAGCTACTTGTCCTACCTCATGTATTATAGCCCTCAGACTCGCGCTTTTCCCCGAGTCCTTCCTAACGGTGATTTGGAACCTGGACACAGAACCCTTCTGATGAGCGTGAAGCCCGAAAATAGACAATTCTTGGACGGCATTGTGCGGGGCACACCAGTCGGCTGAACGACACAGGTCCTAGAACGTCGAGCGCTCTTGGAACAGGTCGGGCGGATTGCGGAAGCTAGACTGCCTCTTCCGGAAAATAGACCGCGGTGCGTGTGGTAGGTTACGTTTTAGTGCTGGCTTCATCTATTCATAGGTTTCGCATCCAGGCAATCTAGAGAATACCATTCAAACGCTTCAACCATCAACTCAGGACTGCAAAGAATCTAAATGATTATTTTCGCAATCTTGTATAAGCAATTAACACGTAACCTTGACCTCAGCAGCCATCCGCGTCCACCGCCATCAATTTCTACGATTGCAGTCACCGCTGCGAAACTACCTGGTGTCTTATGTAGGCTGAAGTGATTGTTCGCATGGAATATACCTCTCTTTCTCATTCTTTCATTGCCATCTTCTCAAGTGAACACATAGGCCTGTGGTACTTTAAATCATGTCGAGGGCCGCCCCGTGGCCCATTAGCTAACGTCATAAGCTGAATCGCCACTGATGTTTGTGGCATAAGCTAAGCCCCAGAGTACAGTATTAGTGTTCCTACGCCGACGGATCATGGCGCAGCACTTCAGCTCACTTGGGTGTCGCTCAGTACCAGCTACGGTCAGCCCAACAATGAGTTGCCATGCTTCTGTATTTTCGTCGATTCTAGTGGCGATCTCTTGCCTCCATGACCTCGAAAATTTGAATTCATACCGAAAGGTCTTGGTAAACTCATATGGTGTCTCAATTCGTCCAGTTCAAATTTACTAAATAAGGAATAATCCTAACGAATGCACCATAGAATGTGTAGCATTGCCGCCCGTTTTGCTGCGAGGGATATTCAAATCCGGGTGAACGCAATCTCACCTGGGGTGTTCGCGTCGCAACTGACGAGTCCCGAGTTTCTGAAGGAGCTCAAGACTAAGCCGATGTCTGGATTTATGGCACCCATACCAGCGAAGAGGCACCGGACGTGAGCGCTTTCCCGTATTTCAATGAGGTCGATATTAATCCGGGTCTAGCGATGCGGAGATGGGGATGGCAGCAGTGTACTTGACGGCGTCGGATTATACAAATTGTGATATTGAGTGTGGACGGTGGAGTTTCGCTAGTAAATCCTTGGCAGAGCTCCGTAATGGTTTACCATCGATCGCTGTGAAGTCCCCTTTGTGTTTCAACGACAAACTCGAGTGGTTTCCGTGGCAAATTTCGGGTGATAGCCAACACGCAACTAATTCCTCCAGTATCGATCGGCAAATCGAAGTTGCGGTCAGGTGCGAAAACGTACACGTTGATGCTGCTCTGGGCACACATGGCACATGTTTCTACGGATTCTCTCGTTTCACTGACTTCATGTAAGTAGCCCATGTCTGACAGTCCGCTACGTGCTGAAAGACAAGTTATGAGATTTTACGAATGGAGGAGGATAAAACAATGAAGAGACCCACTTTTTTGAGTGCTTCCAAGTAGGAACGTCGTCGTTCAATGTAGGACTCCTTCTGATCTTCCGGTAGGGAGAGATAGCAGTCTTTCGCCTGCTCAAAATCGCGTCGGAGAAATACTGTGTGTTCACCAGTCGTTCGTTCTCGCCCTTGAGAAGATGTCAGCAATGATAGAGCCACAAAAGGGGAAGACCCGCATACGCTTCTTCATCCGAGTGGGAATGAGAAACAGGATACGTGACGCAAGAAAGTATTCGTTGCTGTTCTCGTTCTTCGGGAAGACCGCAGCGTCAGAGATGATCCTAATACCATAAAACGTTAGGCTACGACGGCAATTCTGGAGACAATCACCTACTGCTTTTCAGTGCAAACGCCACATGTCCGAACACGAAAGAGAAAATCGATCCTACGGATCCCGGTCCTGGAGCAAAACTGCGTAGTACAAGTCAGAACCACTACCGACTTGACCATATCAACGGTAGAGACGAACATGACAAGTAGAATCGAAAGCAAGATTCGCCCACGCAGGTTCTGAAACTTCAGGTGGTGGCCCAGGGAGCTTGGGTATGTCTGAGCGAGCAGCCCGCCATACGATCTCGGACGATCGACTCATCAGAACAGAACGAAATTGTAGGTTTGTACGAGAGAGGCGAAGTAGATCGAAAGGGTGTAGTAGTTTGAATACCTTAAAAGGAAGAGCCATATCGTGTACTCGCTATCGGGAGACCACGGATGTCCTCACCTCAAGCCATAGCTCCAAAGGAAGATTCATAAAGTTCTTCACGGTGCTTGAGTCCACCCGTATCTTGACAAGGCGGCAGTTTGTATTATTGGAATTCACATCGAATTTGACTCGCTTAGGTGCCATACTGCCTGCTCGAAACTCTTGCGATGGTGTGAAGGATGTGGTCGAGAAGGAAGCGGATGTCATCAGGCACGTGCATATGTCCACTTTGGGCATGACCGCCGCGCAGTAGCACGAAATCGATGATAATTGCATGATATCATATTTGATCAGATTTGTCGTATGGAGAGTAAAAGATTATCTCCAGTAATCCTAGCTAGATTTTAAGGAGCCGCTTAAAGATATACAAGAATCCCGAATGGCCGCTGTTGATTTTGGGGTCCGCACTACTTCTTGGTGTTCAGGTCTGGGTGCTTATTCGGGAATAACTTAATAATAACGGTGAGTACCTCGAGAGTTGGAGGAAGGACGCTCGTCTAACGATTATTATAAACATGTAGCCTGTACAAGGAGAGCCCGGAGCGAACTCATGTCCGATTAAGTATCATCGGGAAAACTTCTGCCAGGGATGCACCGGAAGAATGCCGCAAGGATAGAAATACAGCGACAAGTCACGTATGTTCTTGTAAGGAGAGCATGTCCAGCTAGTCTTTGGGTAATAGTGCAGAACGAATGATTAATTGTGCAGCCTCGAGTTGTCCGGCCTGCAACGGTTGTGCGGTTCTATGCCTGCCCACGGAAAGCGACAGGGGGGTATGTCACATTGTGATGGAGAATGGCTCAGTGCTTCTCTACACTGTACCCTGAAACAACGAATAGACGTGAAGAGGCATACAATATGACCGGAGGTATTCAGTGAAGTATCTGTTGACCATATCACGGTCCATTACTTACCCATGGCCAGACTATGGACCTGATTCTTCGGACAGACTGATCGAGAAATAGAATGAAAAAGCCGAGGATGAACTCGGTCGATCGCAAGACTAGCATCATGGGCCCATTCACTTGACAACACAAACGCTGCGCTGTGACAGAGCTCGTTGCCGGATCCTTTTAATTCAAGGTGAGCAATCGGGAAAGAAGGATCAAGATCGAATGCATTAAAATGATCAATTGGATCGATAGCACTGGCACCTGCCTGATGACATTGCGGAGCAGCCGTCGCCGTACAGCGGAACATGAACGCAATGTGAACCAGACAAAAATGACCTGGTGGCGAGAACGAATGCTTCTCGGCCAATAGCAAGGACTACTCGAAGTTGCACACAGGCAGATTAGAAGGCCCTAGTGCTTGTCAGTGGCAATAGTCGTTGAATAATGGAGGTCGATCATTATTACCGTCCTGTGACTTCCGGCGCCGCAGTTAGGGTAAGCGAAACCATGTGCAATCGTTCGCAATCATAACTGGCATCGTGTGAGGGTGCAAGTGGCATAGTCTTTGTCTCGCAGACAGACATTCGAAGTGACATTGTGCCAACGCGCGTGCATTCTTCGTCTTAACAAATCTGAACGTGGACAAGATACCAGAAAAGATTCCAGGCTGTTCTGAACTGGGCAACCCACCGGTGGTTGTTCTTACGTTTAGCGCAGGAATCTGAGACATCCTAGGACGCCGTAAAAGTACTAGACCGACAACTTCACTCCTGTCAAGTACTGCACCCTTTACTTTTGAGCACCGCGATGGGTTTCATCTTGATTTGGGGGCAATGTAGAAGAGAAGGTATGGTAGGTGATCTTGAACAAAGGGGTTTAGTAGGGGCGCTCAAGATATCGAAGTGGAAGGGTGTGGGTAATGGCACCACAAGAACACCGAATGAATATACAGCGTGTACGGGAAGGAGAAACGCACTCAGGCTAGGCCAAAATCATAGACCCACTTCTTTTCGACCGCGAGGTGGGCCGCAATAGCGATGCGTTGACTACGGAAAGACTCGTGAAGGACATTCCAGGGTGAACGAAGCAAATCTTCATGAACAAAGAGTGCCCCCTTAGATTGTGTGTTTCAAAGAAGATCCCCTAGAGGTGCAAGAGGGCTTGCACCGAAGCCTAGCTGCATTCTTTGCGTCGTTTGAGCGTCGAACGTCGTGTCCACCGCAGACGAGCCCAGTCTGTGTACGCAAGGTCCTTTCAACGGACCGACAATGCGAAGGGAAGAGATACGTACGACAACTGAGGAGAAGTCATCAAAATCCGTCAACTTGTCGACCGCTTCAAGTTCGAACTTCGATTGCTATCTGAGAGTACATTGTCTGTGCATACCCGTATTTTTCTGACAGTATTCTTCGATGGAATGCCGTTGGTGATGATTTTAGCTACGGGCTGGTAACCAGGCCCATGAAACACGCGTCTCTTGGGAAAGATGCGCCCTTTCAGCAGTCGGCATTCCATTTTTACGCCGCTTTCGAAGTCCACGCACTTCTTGCTGGAGTTCTGCGTCAAGTGTAATTAATTCTCCGCCGCTAGGGTGGACATCGCTGGAACCAAAGATTCCGTCGAGGATATAATGTCCTTTTGAGGGCGACGAGAGCGACAACGCTTAGACTTTGCGCCCGACACGGATAGCAAGCTAAATTCATGAGTCTGAGTTATGGAAAAGCTAAAATGAGCTGGGGCGTTCGGAGATGCAGTGGTGGTAGACAAAAAAGTTAAAAGCATGCTGCGCGAGCATAGCACTTCTTGGAAGCGCCAATTATACGTTTACATGTCATCAACGACATGTTTAGCTCCTGCATGTAGCTGTTCAAGTAGCATTAACCCAGCGGTTCATTGAAGGGTATAGCCCGGCACTAACAGTATTGAATCAGTGACGATCAATCCACAAGCTTGGACCCTCTTCTGTCGGCAGGACTGTGCCGGTGTACCTGCAGCCATATATCACGAAGCACACCTTATAAAGGATTATGCTGCCATCTCGTCTGGAACTGATTCATTGCAGCACAATCAGTAGAGCAACGTGGTGATGAGATGGGTCCAGTATCAGTAAGAAGTGACAAGGACACGGAACGACGTTAGGAGAGGATGATCCAAGGGAATGACGAGAATTATGGGTTTGGCGGTGCACCCAGGAAACGAATATTGAACGTGAAGTGAACGTGATAAAAGAAATTTTCAAAATTTAACAGAATTATGAGACTGCGGGGAAAGTGCAGACCAAAAACCAATAAAGGACGAGGATTACGAATAAAAGAGGGGACGAACAGAATTTGATGAACGCAGAAGAAAACAATGCTCAGATGGGAGCTGCACCGAAAAAGCGTTGCAATTTTGCGCTTGGCGTTCCGTAAGTTGTGGCGATAAGGAAAGGCCGGTAAACGGACTTCGAATATTCGGCTAGAACGGACCGGAGGCCGAACTCATCAACCGCTATCAACGACCGACTCGAACTTGCCACAATCTAGAGAATATTCTTTGAACTGAAAATAGGTATCAACAGGAGCGCGATATCTGTATATTTGTAAGGAAATTCTCCCACTCGTTACCTCTAATAATATTGAAACGTTCTGCACGTAGTTTAGTTGCATAGCCACGATGGCCGTAACCTTGCCTGCAGATACTACAGCCAAACGCGATGCCTTCGTATCCTCGCTCATTCACAATGAAGAGCCCTTGTTGGACTCCGATAAAATGTGGATACAACAGGACATCATCATCTTTAAACGCAATATCTTATTGATCAACGAAAACATTGCTTCGTTGATCAGTCAAAGAGATATATTGCGGCGACGTCTAGCCAGATACAAATCTGTTCTATCACCCATCCGCTGTCTTCCTCGAGACATCATGATAGAAATTTTCTCCCAGACCGTCCATCCATCAACGAGCAGTCTAGACGTTAGCCAAGGCCTGTGGCCACTTTGCCACGTCTCTTCATCTTGGCGCAAAATCCTACTAAGCACTCCTTACTTATGGTCTACCATCATTTTGGCCCCACCATACACATTTCGACATTCGAAGATCATTCTCGCAGAACACCTCCTTCGCTCCCAGAGCCACCCTTTGAGGGTGACAATAACACAGGAGAGGACCGTAACCATCATGGTCAGTCAGGTCTGTGACATGGTGCTTCAGGCATCAGACCGCTGGATCTCAGCAAACCTTAATTTGAGTCCTTTCTATGCTTCGCAGCGGTTGAATTCTATGTACGGATGTTTGCCGTTACTGGAGGATGTGCACCTCACACTCTTTTTCGTTGACGAGGGGACAATATCTGCAGGTCGCGATGTATTCTCTATCACACCTTCTCTCCGCCGAGCAGATCTACCGTTTGCGATCCATTTCACACCGCGGAACGGAAGCCGTCTTACACATTTGTGCTGCACCATCGGAAGTCTTGAAGATATCCAATCCATCTTTCAAGCACCTTCTCTGATCGAATGCAAGATGATATTGCACAAAGCTAACAAAGTCTATGATGGTCCTCTCATTTGTAACGATAATATCCAGGCTTTGTGGGTGAACGACATGGATATCCTAGACATACTCACCCTCCGAGTGCTGAAGAAATTGATCATCCGATACGTAGGCGGCGATGACGCTGTCCGATCCCTAGTCGACTTCCTTGGTAGATCATCGTGTTCCCTCCTGGAATTCGGCGTAGAACCCAGGCTGGGCAAATATCTCACCCGTTTCTCCGCACACATCCAGAACGTTCACCGATACACCCTATATCTCTACGATGACTTTATCAGCACTGACACTATCATCGCGCTAGGTCAGCTTGAGCAGGCAGACATTATGCCCTCGCTAGATCAGCTTGACATTCATTTCCACCGATTCTTTGTACGCTTTTGGAACACAGTCCATACAAAGGCCATCTGTAAAATCGCTCGTCGGCGCTTCCTGAACCATCCCGCATCAATGACGGCCAACAGAGGGCCGCGCGCGCCCATCATATTCCGTTGCAGTCATGAAACGGTGGATCTGGTCGAAAGCCTGCATACGTGGGAACTTTCCGAACTCCAAATTGTGGGACTAGTAGACGTTGAGCCCGTATCGGAGGTACCACCGCCTTACTGGATGAAGCCGCATTGGATGGACAACGGCAATGAATAACAGCTTGTCGGTGTTACGAAGTCTCGGGAATTGATTGAGGGACTTATAAAGTAAACTGTCGACGCAGTTGAGGACCATGGTCGATTGGGGAGCGAGAGCTGCAAATAAAGGAATGGATGGACAATTCGAAGGGAGGCGAAATGAAAAGCGACGGTGTTGTAGAAGTCAATAGCTCGCCGGGATTCACAGTCGAATCCTAATATCGTCAATCACAATCGAAGGGGAGTTCCATGGGCTGACTGCTACTTGTCTTTGAGCAGTGGGTCCCGCGTCTTGTATCTCAAACGACCTCCGGATGACAAAAACACAGGATCTTTTCTTCAAAAAAAAAAGAAGATCAATGGCGTCATTTTACGCCGGTGAACCGCATACATAGGCGTTACTTGCAAGCCTTCACTCGCTATCCTGACTCTTCAAGTGCCGAAGCGGGAAGGTTTTTCAAATCGGAGAATTGTCCAGACCGGTACAAAAAAATCGGGTCGCCTACCAATCCTCATTTCATTGCGTAGATAGCGCGACGATCAACTTTAGACTGCGAGCGACTGGCCGCATCGAAGTTACTACTACTGCGTCTGGGGCGATGACTTATTACACTTTACGCAGCCTGAGAAACGTTTTTAACTTGTTGCACTGACATTACGGAGCAACAACGCGGCTTACGCTATCGGCGATTAGGAATAGAATCACTGATCTACAGCCGACGCATAATCATTATATGTAAGAGAGAGAAATGCGTGCCCCGCAAAACAACGGGAATCCACAATTGAAACTATATTCGAAGTCAGTGATTGCCTCGAGGCAGCAACTGTCGAATCCGAAGACGTGTTACGAGTCTTCTTACCGGTGAATTCAATCAACGAAATCGCCAAAGCAACGTAAAACTGTCAAACGTCGGAGCGCTAGTGTCCTGAATTGAGTGAAGATCCATTGGGAGGCGAATGGTCGTCTTCTAAAGTACAATGTGACGCGATGTAGAATGGATATAGATCCCTCTGATAGAGAATACAGCTGAATGGTATACTTGAATGAATACAACAACAAAAATGCACGTACAACCCGTGTCCGAGATGGAATGAAACCAAGAAAATTCCGATCCATCCAAAATATAGCATCGCGAGTAGAGATACGACGTCAGAGAGCCTGGCAAGGTACCCGGTGTCAGTTAGTATACTGCCACCCGACCGATTACCCCCCACCCCATCCCCGCACTCTCCTCCCATTCCTCCTTCAATCCCACTCCAAATCCGACCCCCAAGATGACGGCCGGGCCAGGGAGCCTAGGCTTCCACGCCCAATCCTTGGGATGGTAGGGGTTCACCCCCACTTGCGAATCGTAGGAATCTCTCTCATCGTAGGGACCGGGTGAAACGGGAAGAGCAGGACATGAAACGTGGCCCGAAAGAACGATGTTATAGGCGCGCAAAGAGTATGGAATCCAGATAGTGGGGGAAGGAGCGCGACGCCGACGTTTAGCCTGGGAAGACGGCGAGGAGCGCGTCGGGGGCGTGGGAGAGGGCGTTCCCGACGAGCGCGCCGCCGCCAAAGCCGGTAAAGACGCATTAACCGGCTTCAGAATGCAGCGTTTGACGTGCCGGTTGAGATTGGATGCAACTCCGAAGCGCCGTCCGCACGTTTCGCATTGGTATGCTAGATTCCAAAAATAAGTCAACATTGCTATCTATTAAAAAACAAAACGACATGATCTTCACCTTTCTCTCCCGTGTGCACCAAAAGATGTTTCTTTAATGTACTCGGCCTGTCAAAGCGCTTATGGCACATTGTGCAGGCATGCTTGCGTTCCCTGCCATCGTGAGGACCGTCCATTACGAGTACTGGCAGGCGAGAGACTTTGTAAAGCGACAGTGGGAATGCCGGACGCCAGGTCGAGGCTTATAACTTATATATAAGCGTCCCAGGGAAGTCCTTACTGCGCCACTTGCCATCGATAATGTGCCTCGTGTCTGCGATCGTCGACACGCCACATCATGCAGGAGGACAGTCGGAGTTGCGGCGGAGTAGTCCAGTGATCCCATACTTCTGGCCCCTTCTTTTAGAGATCACCTCAATTAGTTACCATGCGGTTCCGTGAAAAAGATCCTTTTCGATTTCTCTAGAGTTCACGCGTAGGAGTTGAGTTACCGGGGGCAGGCCAGAGCGCTGCAACGTCTCTGTTCTTTCTTCCCAGTGGTTTGTTTAACCGGTCTGCCTGCCTCAACACATGGAACGGGCGTTTTGACGCCAAAGGGGAAAGACGGTATTCAATACGTGGGTTCGAGTTTCCTGATCTCAGGTATGATGCATCGTGTCCATTCCGTCGACCCTCGTCCAAAGGTTCATCGAATTCTGCGTTCTATTACAGGATTTTATTTTTTAGTCTCCCCCGACGTCGACAACCGACCGGACATAATACAGTCTTGAGCCGTGAAAGCCGTTCAAAGGGCACCTCGAAATCTTCGCGTAGCCTGAGCAATTCCTTGAATGGTCACTCCGTTTGAATCGCCTCTCGAGTCTCGGGAATTTCTTTCATTGCCCCGGCAAACCCGTCGAGATTCGCGGCAGGATCTTCCCACTACGGTGATGCAATGCTCGGTCTCTAAAGCCTACGTGGATCGGATGCAAAGGAAGAAGACAGTCGCCTTACGCGGGAGATGTCCCAATTGCTGCCTTCTCTTCTCACATGACAGGCCATATTCCAATTTCTCATTGGAGCGATAGCTCGTGTGTTTTCTATATTTCATGCTCTCAGGATGATTGATAGATAAAGCACCGAGACCCCCACTGATATCAGGGTATGTGCAACAACCAGTGGCGTATATACCTACCTCTGGGAACTTCAATAAACGGACGGTGGATCACTTTGAGACTTGAACAATCAACACTTCGCGTTCCCACTCCTGCCTTCGTGGACCGTAGTTACATGTACACTGCGCTTCGATCTCCTGAGCAGGGTCACTGTCGTTTCATCATGTTTCTGGGCTGAGTGCTGAGGCCAGGAACAAACCCTTGCTGCAATGACACGATCACACCGACGTATCAATTCTGCTTCTCTTTTTTTTTCTTTGCCATGACAAAATTTCACTTTCTGATACGCAAGCTACAGAATCATCAGATGATTCTTTGCGCCTCGAACTTCGTGAACATCAAATTGTGTTATCTCACCGATTCCCGAAACCGAGTCGGAAACCCGTACTAGTAGCGTGAGCGGAGCATATACCAAGCGTAAATTCCTGAGCAAAGCACAGAACATTAGGCTCCCCCCTCAACGTCCAGCTGAGAATACCGGCCCGGCCCATTCATCAGAATATTAGTCATACTATTAATCCGTACCACAGCTCTGCTGTTGGGTCGATGGCGTAGCTGGTTATCGCATCTGTCTAACACACAGAAGGTCCTCACTTCGAACCTGGGTCGACTCAGTACACTCATTGCTCCAGTCAATTTTTAGTTATTTTTCCCGGCAGCTGTAATCCATTTAGTATTGGGGCCAGGGGCACTGTGTCCCAGGAAGTTTGGGGTCTCAGACTCCCAGGGGCCAGGACCCAGGTGCAGTCTCTCACGTGGGTTGAATCGTGCACAAAACTTCGGAGGCTCCAGGAAGCCATTGTTTTTCTGACATCCCCTTCGAGGGCAATTTTGCTACTGTAAGTTACCCTAAGGTACCGTTACTTGTGCATACTCGCATGACTAGCGTGCACGCAGCGCGCGCTTTGTGTGGTGGAGTTCGGTCCGGAATCTGGACGTGTGGTATACGATAGATAAAGAGGACAACTAGTAACAACGCTGGGACGTCCGTTGCTATGTACGTAGGACGGCAGTAGGGGACCGCCTGCCTTCCTCCCTTCTTCCATCAATGATGGAGCATCGAGAGTAGAGTCAAGTGCATTCACGTAGCTCTGAAGAGGTGTGAGAAAAGGCAAACTTGTTTATAAGAGGAGTATAACAAGGAGGCAGATAACTCGAGGGATCTGAAGCGGTAATTGGAGGTGTCGAGATCAGAGCTGAAATTTTGGTTTGAGCAACAAAAGTGCAAACCAGTTAGAGGCAAGGACGATGTGTTTGTACCAACCACTGCAGTTTTCAACATATTAATGTTCACAATTCCTCGTATAATCGAACATTGCCAAATAGACCTCCGTCATCCCCACCTCTGCCTCACTAAAATCTCAAATCAATATTTCCTATCCAAACAATGATCTTGCTCACGACCCCCGCCTCTTGGTAGGTATCGGAGCGACCGATCTACCATTTCCACAAGCTTAGGCCTATACACCTGCGATGCAAACAAACCAGTCCCCCTGAATCGGGTATCCCTCTTAGCAAAACTCTTAGAACATTGTCCAAAGCAGTTTTTGTTACATTAGACGCGACCTAAAGCTCAGACAAAGACAAGCTAAAAGGGATCCGGGGGCATACTCGTGTATTCTTCACCTTGCGGCTACGCTATTGTGCCTCGCGCGCGGGACTGCGCACCTTTGATGAAAAGGGACTGATAAGCAAGTACCCGACGAAGAACGGGGTGATGCAAAGTGTCTATCCAGGAGACTTCCTCGCGATCAAGTTCTGAGTCGCTCATTGAAGGAATCGCCAAATCAGCACTATGACGAAGACATCAGTAGCCATTATGGGTAGTGTCGCAGACCGCGAAGCTGCTGACTTGCCAAATCCGCCATACGGATCGGTCAGCAGCTACCCCGTGAGCACTGAGCTCATTGTGAATATAAACGATCGACCGATCTTTTCCTTTTCAGAAAACTGACATAATATGCACCACTATAAAAGTCGTTCACCCTCGGGGCCACTACTTTCATCGCCCCACCATCATGGATGTATCCATTGTGAGCGTTAGGAACACCGACGTCATCGTCGGCCCTCCCCATCTACGTATTCGGCTTGTGTGGTTCCCGACTGGCGTCCCATCAACGAGAGCTTCGCCAGGGTCGTGGATCACCTCGCCGTCGAGGTTGTCGAAGCATACACATGTATGACTTTGAGAAGCTGAAACAAGCTAGGGTGCGTTATACTGGCTCCTGTATACTTGCGTGATATCCGAGTGGCTCCCCCAGGACAATTTGGTCGCAGTCCTTGGGGCCTCGCGCGCACAGTGGGCCGTCATTACTGGCCGGCACATTTTTCCAGCGACCCAGGCGGACACCGCCCCAGCCAGCAGGCCCATAATCCCTCAAAAGCGCCCGGCCAGTGACGCAGAGTCCTTGGTCGAGAGAGCTAGGATGGCGACCGTTGGCGACCCCGGGATTGCTTCCTTGACAATCATCTCGGTGCCAGCCTTACAGGTGGGTGCCGCCGATATAAACATGCAGTTGAGGGCTATGGCCCAGAAAGTGGAAGAAGTAGCGCGAGATGCTGGCGTGCAGAATCGCACTTCCATGATCAAGATGCAGGTAGTTTTCAAGAATAATTGATATGTCGATTTCCTTTCTCTGTATGAATAATTCTGTAATTGTCTGGCTTAGGCGATATGTACTTGTAGGAATACGTCTGTACCATAGTAATCTGTGAATGAATTAAGTCCTTGTTAAAATCATCATTCTTTTGAAACCGACCTTCCAATACACGCTTGCTCCAGCCGTTATGAATAATCTAGCTGGGCATCGAAACGTAGCTCCATATAGTTCCCTGCTCGGTCCTTATGGTGGGGCATAATACGAGTCGTCTTCATGTATCCAGAGAATAGATACGGCGTGTCGAAGGCCCGCACTGTATACTCCACCGCTTGGAGAGGTCGGTTTACAGCCGTGAACCAGCTATAGCCTGTTAGTTGCCGGATGAAGTTTCGTATAGGTAGTATTAACCTGAACCTCCAGTCGAAGCGGTTTGATGTCCAATCCGAACATGGAATATTTCGAGGCTTACGGGCAAGCCAGATGGCCCGCCGTCATCCCCATTTCCGCATCGCTAAAAACTCGATTCAACATTCGATCTCGTCCAAAGACCGAACATACTCGCCTCCCTGGCGTATTGGCGTGACAAAACCAGAGATTAACTTCTCCAAATTCTCAGGACCAGCTGCCTTGACCAGGCGCCAGTACGTTTACTCAAATCTTCCTAGCAAAACTCGTTGCCAGAACAGACGTGAGCTTGGCTTTCGTCGGCCTATATGCAACCTAAATCACATCGGTTTAAACAAGATGGAGAGAATGGCAAAGCACATACAGAGGGCTCGTTGTTCACCTTTACTGCCACGCTGCTGACGTTGATGTGCCTCGGGGGCAGGACTGCTCCTTTGACAAGGCGTAGTTAGAGCACACGCATAGCGAAGAACGGGACGATCGTCAAGCACGAAGATATCAGTCCAGCTCTGTACTGTTTGGGGTTCAAAGGTTCATCTGCGCGCGTGCTTTTTGTGATGAAGTCTGGATCGCAGGACCAGCAAATCCAGGATTCTGAAGGCATCGGTGTATGGATGAGAGGAATGGAGGCTCTGCATATGAGCTTGTTGACGAGAATATCGAACTTTCTGTCAATCTCTTCAATGTGCTTGGCCCCGGCCTGATGCTTTCTTCGTCTGACGTCCATCTGGGTTCTGTACGCGCATCAGAAATGATCATCATGCGGAGAGAAGAGCAGCTTACGGGACAATGGACCCTGGGACAGATGTAACTGACGCTGCGGCTTTTGCTAGCACGTCTAGCCTTCGCCTAGTGATGTATACCTTGACGCAGTTTGCAGCGAAGGCTTTGGCAATCGTAAATCCTGTCAGGGAGTCAATCGCAGGTTGGAGGAGACTGCCAGCATTCCCTCGTACTCATCAGCATTATGACAAAAGTTGTGGTGCTTGGGGCGACAGTCCTAGTTATCGTGATAGTAGTTATTCATGCTGGATGCCGTATAATGTTCTTTGCGATAAGTGCATGCTAATAGCGACGCAGTGCCAAGATACCTTGGTGACGCTTAGCTGCTGGGATTGTGGCATTAACTCCATCGCAGAGCTCGCCTTTACGATGGTTCGTTATTACTCTAATCAAGCTAGCATTCTGGGCCACGCTATGTACGCTAGAATGAGAATGTTCCTCAACAATTTAACTCTGCGAAGAAAGAGTTGGATTACCCGGACTGAAGATGAAGAAGCGTGAATATGGGGCGGAAAGAAAAGATTTGTACGGAACATTCCAAGATCATTCGCCCGACGCTTTGCCTAGCATCGTCTTTCCTCTCTCAAAATTAGGCGCAGCGGACCGTTGAACCCAGAATGATGAGATTATTGCACTGTTGCTCGACAGTGAGCATGCGGTGCATCTGCCTGCTTGAAAAGATCCTCAAATTCGATACTCGCCGTAGCTTTGAGGCTGAATAGAAAGAAAAGAGAATATCGGTTCTGTGTGGATGATACGGTTGCAGTCAGAATGTGTTTCAAACTCCGACCGTGACACTGGCAGCTGCCGTGAAGGGCAAGGCCCACTGCCGTACGCCCCACCATCTGCCGAACGTGACTGACTTGCCTGAATTTTGTGTTTTCCGTTTACTCCTAGTCTACTCCGCAGTCTTCCACACAGACGAAACCCTCTCCACAAGTCTCGCTGGTATCTAATTGCTTCGCATCTCAAGCTTGCAAGCTCAAGGCCTCAACACCCACAACAATTTGAAAGTGTTGGAATCAACTCAACCAGCCATGGGGAAATGCTCAATTTTTTGGCCATGACCATGTCACGCCGCTTTCAGTTAGTCGGTATGTGAACAGACCAAGTGCCAACGGGAGCCCAGGTTTTCGCTGGATATCTACTGTCGAATCGCGACCTCTAGGTAACGGCCTAACGCGGTGACGCGGCTGGCCGAGGTGGGATCTGGATATATCACAACGAGCAAGGTGCTTTCCGCTTCCCGTGTTGAGGTTGCGCTTACACTCACGCGTGTTTCGCAATGAGTTCCGACATTGGAAACAAACGGCCATTGAAAGGTAAGTGACTTATATAATGTTGCATACAGGCTGACTGAAGCTTCCATAGGTTGCATATTTATGCTAAATATCTGGATTCGGCATACCTAGGTATGCTTGAATGAAATTGCACCGTCTGTTGATCAGCTTACCTTCCGGCAGAGTCGCGTGCACGGAAAGGGTAAAAAGCGCCTACATCCTTGCTGAATACATTGATTTGACGTCCTTCAGATACGCATGTAAAACGCTTTGCCCGTGAACTTGATCCTCATCATGTCATCGCAAAGTTCGGTGGAATCGTTGGGTATCAACCACGTATGGAAGACACTAAGCCAGAAGGTGACCCAGGAGCATCGTCGTACAGTCGACTATCTCATAACACATATGGTCGGGACCCCCCCCCAAAGTGTATGCATTATGGCGGTTATGCATCATGAGATTGGATAATCATATGAAATAAGCAATATTTTATTCCAAAACTGTATAATTTTATCTCTGTGGGAGTCTAAATTTGTGCATAATGTAGGGATGGCTAGATCACAACCATATATGATGCCTAAAGGCTAAAGTGCCTAAGAAGATTCGACTGATGTGTTTCTTCGAGCAGGTTCGACCTGAATAGTTCACGAACCAGGGTCAGAATTAGGTAATTCAACGGACTTTTTACTGACCGACCGACAACAGGCTAGATCTCTTGTGTGGTGTGTCGATGACCTTGCTCGTGCCTGCGTAACTGCATCTTCAAGTTCGCAGCCAAATTGGGCATGTGCTGAGGCTTTGAGACGATGGATTACTGGCTTCTATTGAGTTCCAACAGAACAAACTTCGGGCGGTCTTCCTTTTTCACAATGGAGAGTCGGCTGCTTTTAATTTGTCGCAAGGACTGTTATCGTGCGAATATGCACTCAGCTCCACTCAAGAAACTCCACTGCTTTCCGACTCAAGTGATATCAATGAACGTCGAAATTTTTCCAAAGTTGAATCTATAGGAAGAAAGGTTCTTGGGTTCTTAGATTCAACTTTGGCAAAATTTCGACGTGTAGATATCGCGTTGCTCGGAAAGCAGTATCTCTTATCTGTGCTATCAGTGATACAAGAGACCGTCGGTCAGGCACGTCAATCGTCTTCTTTCTCGCTGCATGCATGCAGCACCTCAGTACATATATGAACTCACACACCATCTCTCGGAACGATATGGTGCAGAGAACCCTTTTTCGTATCGGGGTGTTTTCGTTGTATGTAAGCCCTGCACCTCTGTTCTGGGGTCACGGTTATATCAAAGATTCGAGCAAGATGTTTATAAAGCTCGTAACAAGAGATGTCTGTATGGGACTCCGGGTAGATGTACATTCTTTTGCTTTGCGAGATGAAGTAGTATGTTGCGCACTAAAGAACGGGAGAACAACCGGCAGCTGACGAAGCGATATCGGGATCTGGATGGAGATCAGGGGCCACCCCAGTGTGTTCAAGTATGATGTGCGTGACATGAGGAGGAAGGGTTTGTTCGTATTATAAACGGGGTCAACACACCCCCGGTGTGTATCCAACCTATTTTGGTGTTCCCTCGACAGCAAGAATGTTGAAAAGAGGGATGAGGAAGAACATCGCAAAGCGGCCGACGAAAGTTCAATGTGTCACTGAGGTGGCTAATTTGTTCTTCTCCTCTGTATACTTGGATGACTCGAGGTTCTAGTAGGTCCCTATTATTCTGGTGAGAACCTGCAATGAATAAATATTGAATTTTGGGTCTTGGAATTTTACAAAGGCTCGGTTTGCGACACTACGCGTCAAACAGCAAACTACAATGATACAATATGTGAAAAGATGTTTAGTAGGGGTTGAGTAGAGGGGATTACGTGGGTGATGAACTTGAACGGTACACGGTTAAAAAATGAACGCAGAATCAAAACGCGAACTTTGTAGTCATCGGAAGGTCTTACATCTCACGCCTTCGCCAAGAACCATTCCGGCGAGAACTGAGTACCGTAGAGCATGTGTTCCACCGTCAGTGTTTGCACAGGTCATTCTGGACTGAGAGTAGTATATAAGCTGAACTTCATGGGCTTTCAGAGTTCTTTGTGGTATCAAAGATATCCTGGCGACGATGTCTCTTCAAGTTTCCCCTGCAAACGCATCGCACGCAAGTCTCCATACCCAACGTTGGGAGCTCGACTCTGGCCTTCCGCTCTGTCTATTCTAGCTCGTACGTTCCTTTCGTACATGCCATCGTACCGACTCGGACTAACAGTCCCATAATTTCTTTAGGACGTTTATTGCGTCCTGTCAGGCCTCGAAACCTTCAACAAAAACCAGAGCAGGCTGAAGACATCATACGATCCTTCGTACACCAATTCGACACTGACTGACTTGCCGTCCATCTGGGATCCTGAGCTCGAAAGTCTTTGCATGAAAGAGGTCGAACACCGAGGTTATGCCCTCGAGGCGCTCCAGCCCTACCTAGTAACCGGACTCAACATCGCTGCCCCGCATACCACCATATCGACAATATCAACATCAAAGTATACATTGCCATCTACACCGCGTTTGCGATATACTTCGACGACGCCTATCCTGATGACCCTGACGCCCTCGTTGGAGTCCCTAATTTTACCAAGGTGAATATCGATGTTTATATCTTTGCCAGCGAAATTCCATTAATTTCTTCTACGCAGCACTTTGCGTCCTCAGAGAAGCAGCCAACCAAGATGCTGGACGACTTCGCGGGCGTCCTGGCAGAAGCCTCCCAGCTGTTTGGCGAAGTGACTGCTGATTTCATCGTCCAGGGGGTCCTCAGGTTCATCACTGCATTGATTTTAGAGATACGAAGTAAATCTGAACCGGTGAGTAGATTTCTCCCCGGCAGTTGGCTTACTTACTCACCAAAGATGGCAGGGGCACAAAGTTGACAAATACGCCATGTTTCTTCGAGAACTAAGCGGAATCGCTGAAGCATACGCCGTGTTCATTTTCCCTAGCGAGCTGCCGTATTCCGTATACGTCCAAGCTCTTCCTCTCCTCCGCGATGTTATCTGCTTCATAAATGACATCGTCTCGTTCTACAAAGAGGAGGCTGACGGTGAAAACTACAACCTTATATCGATACTGGCTGAAGCCAACGACGAGCCAAAGACTGCAACTCTCCGCAATATGGTGGGGAGATGCATGGAGGAACACGAGAGAGTGTTGCTTATCTTGTCACCACACAAAGGCGCGCAGGGGATGTACAAGGAGTTTGTAAAGGGGTACTTGGCGTATCATTTGGGTGCAAAGAGATACAGACTCAATGAGCTGAACATGTAACCTGTGGATCACAATATGGATATATATCAATTTTCGTGCAGATGAGACCAAGAATCTCTTTGATGAATCGGATGGTTATTTGAGTTCGCGAACTCCATGCATGGTGATGAAGCCGTTTCCATGTATGTAGGCCTCATACAACGGAGCATCTAGAGTCCTCGCCATCGGACGAATATTATGTTGTCCAGTTGTCCTTGCTGGGCCTGATCCGAGAGACGCACCATAGTGATGGTAGCCGAGGGACGTCAGAAGGTCTACGAAAACATAAAACATTACCCGACATTGCTGTGAACGACTGAAAGACTCAGACGTAGCACATAGAGTCTAGAGAAGTAGTAATACAACACAACTCTGAACGCGGTTACACCAAACTCGCCGTTAAATGGTCGGCGAATTCTTTGTTCTAAGTTGATAAGCGCGCGATCTAGGAAAGAAAAAGATGCCCTACTCGGGTTCTAGGTACGCCGTAAGAATACGTCCAGAGAAGGAAGACAAATGGCTGCTAGCGTTTCCAGTGATCCTCCTAGAGTGACCAGTCGTAACGATATTCTTCAGATCCGGGTGTAGAGATAAAAGTTGTATGATTTCAACCGCGATAGAGTTCCACCTGCAAGAATGCGAGACTGCGCCTTGGGGGATAGGACCGCAAGTTGAACGCATCCGTCGACTTTGCAGAATCCCCGCCGCAGACCAGAAGGCAACTCACTTGGAGCTGACACTAGGCGTAATCAGCGGAACGAGAACAATGTCGGAGTTGACCACAATGTGAAGGAAAGATGAACTGCCATTCCGCAAAATCCTCAGCCCATCGATATCTATCAACAGGATCGACCTTGGAGAGCAAGCATCACTTCTTTCCGTCACCGTCGCGAGCGAGAAAGCCTTGAATATCAACAGAGTTAGATATCCAAGATATCCTTAGGAGCATTAGACAGTACTCAAGAGGAATCTTCGAACCTCCGTTACGAGGGTGCGGCCATTCGGTCTTGGACAAAAACGCGTGTAACCCGACGATATATATTTGGAGTATTGTATAAGATCTTCGAGGATATCTGGGCAGTCTGACCCATCAATAGAGGGATAAACAATGAAAAAGGGTGATATATACTAGGAGAAATGCCACGAAGGCCCTTGATGGATATGGTACGGAGCAAGACGTGAAGAGAGCGGAAAACGGAAGTAGACGTAAAAGATGACGCGTGCAAAGTACTATTTGAGACAAAATATTGTTCGAAAACATACAGTCTTTGCGCAGTTCTCGGACTTTCTAAGCAAAAAGAGATTTGCAAGTACTATTTGTCGGACCCAACTCTTGCTTTCTAGAATTACTTCTTTTCCTACAGCACTGTATGGATTTCGTTGCGGGGAGAGACATTTATTTGTGACAATATTTGGTTATTGGAGTCGTAAGCAAGTGTCTGCCATATCCGACTTTCTAAGTGAACCAGCATCCCGTCCAATATTGATCGACTGGTAGATACGGTGACCCTTTCTCCAATTGTAAACCTTGTTCCTGAAGTGCATCAAGCCCTTCTCTTTTTAGCAGACCGAGAACTTCAGCTCTCAAGACGTCAACACAATCCAAATCCAAACGAGATAGCCTTGTGACATTGAAAGCTGTCGCTTGCTCTTCATCGAAGCGTTGGCGGACAACGTCAATGACACCTCCTAGGTATCTTCGTCCCCAGCGGGCATCAGTGATGCTGAGCTTCAGGCTCTTCATCGTGGGAAGGGTTTTAGGTAAGGTTAACGTACCTAGCGAGCGTATGGGACTGTTTTTTGGGTAGTACACAGTCAAATAATTGACCTTTTTTGTGAAGGCCATAAGATGATGAATCTTTGGAACCATCTCTGCAAAATACCCAAATAACTGATAGAGCAAGCGGATCGCTCTAGAAAATCTCAGAGCGAATGAATGCTGATGTCACCCTCGTTTGAAACGGAGGCCGGACCATAGTCGAGTTTTCTCAGCGACGGAGCGGTAAGAGCATCAAGTATTTTTACATTGTTGACCGAGAGGAACTGGAGTTGATCCATTCGAACGGACAACAGATTGCCAGAATCCAGAGGTCGATCCGAGTCGTTACAAAAGATGATACAAATATCAATGAGTGTTTGTATCTGGGCGATGTATTGAATTTCCGCTAAATGATGCAATGTTCCCGAAAAATGTGTCAGGAAGCTAGTATTCAAAGACAGCTGAGAAATCTCCAGCGGTTCGAGGTCCGCACGTCGAAGCAATGGTGCCGAGGACAAAGCATCTGTGCTGAAGTGCGCTGTCCGAGCGGCAAAACGTACAGCTCCTCCAGCAAAGGAATATTTCCTGATACGGAGGAAAGCTTCGCCAGGTCTTTCGATGGTGCATTCATGTCCATCATTTTCCAGAGCCCGGATTTTTGAATCACCATATCGAAGATATGACCATCATTGGCGCTGTCTCCAGTCTTCACTGCTATCCACAACGGAAACTCTGAAGAGCGACGAAAATGACAGGTGAGGATGTCCACGGAGTGTCGCGTGTACGGCGGTTTCAGAATGACAACAGACCATAAGATGGGTGAGGCCAATGCGATATCCCACCACCATCCACAGACCTATCCTAGGGGCCAGACTCCTTTGGTGACATCGAGACTGGTCTTGGGACGATGCGCGGCCCAGCGAAATATCTCTAACATGATGTCCCTTGGGAGACGATGTATCGGTGATAGCAATGATATGCACCTGGAATGTGAATGCTCTAGTTCCTTCTTTCGGCGTATTAGTAAGGTGATTTGGGTCTCTAGATTGGAGAGCTCCTCTCCATATGCAGCGATGTCCTTTTGAATCCAAGGGACGTCAGCGTCCAGTAATGGCCTCTTCTTACGAAGAATCGATGTTATTATTGCTTCGCGTTCAGAATCAAATGGCATTTTGAGAATTGAACTGAGCCGACAGCGGCAAGTTGTCAAGTGTTGTAATTTGGAAGCGATTGTATGGTACTCACGCTTCGAATTTCAATGCAAGAAAAGCAACGAAAGGCCGAGTCTTGCTAGGCTGAGGAAATTGAAACGGAATTGGACGTTCACTACTAAAATGTGCGTCTTGGACTAAATGCCACCAGGCAATTCTCCCCCCTCGGCTGTTGTTTCGGAGTGAGCGGCCGAATGGCTGACAAAGAAAATATCAGTCTACATTCAGCAATGCTCGATTTGCTTTCGTCTCTCATCTTGTTCTCCGTGCTTGACTGGCGGCAAAGAATTCCAAGATGTATCCATTTCGTCTTATAGTCTCTCCAACAAAATCCACACACCAAGGAGACAGTGGCAGCGGTGGACTCTCAGTAACTAAACAAATGCGCCCATTTCTGAGCCAGGTTAGGCGGAGCCGGCTTGTCCTGTGCTGCGGTGACTTGGTGGACACCGGAGTCCGGACTGGTGACTGGTCAATTAGCATCAGTCGGCTTAGCTAGTCCTAAGGCTGCCGGGCCCGCTTAACTTTTACAGCCCTGCCTAATAGTGTGCAGTGTGAACCTCTTGGGGTCTGCAGTGTGCACACTTCGTGTAGTCACATGTATCAGCTTGTATCTACTTTTGGTGGTATTAACAAGATGGTCGTTGAAGTGCAAACTCATCAATCCTGAGCACTTCGTGCAAGAGGCTTGGATTGATATGAGAGCCAGCGCTTGTCTAGCACAGTGTGCGACAGAGCTGTCACAGACGTCGTGCATCCACCAGCATTACTAAATGACAAAACCAATAGCTGTCTGGGGGTGGGATATGGTCGCCTGCTCCAACCGCCGCTTGCTCAAGGACGGTCTGGCGGACACCAGGCATAACTTGTCAAACGAGTCAGTTTCCATAAGCCACTGTATGGTCCGCAAATCATGCATGACTGCATCTATAATAGAACAGGACTTGCCATGAATTATTACGGATTTACTAACGACATTCCACCATCGACAAGCAAGATAACACCATTGGTATAGTCGGAGACAGCCAAAAACACCGCGGTCATGCCCATCTCAGCTTCGCTACAATAGTGTTAGATAAAGGCACACGTATCACGGGAAAAACATGGACTCACCTCCCGTGCCTCTTCGCAGGTACCGGAGCCACTAACCCAGGTATAACTGTCGTCTTCAGCGATTCCAAGAATTCGGGAGTTGATATTTCCGACGCAAAAGCACCAGGCGAGATCGCATTCACACGAATTGGAATGTCCCTAGTAGCAAAACTCGTCGCTAGAACTAGGGTGAGATGGTTCAAGGCGGCTTTCGTTGGCCCGCAAGCAAGCTTCGCATCAGAGTTAGTATCACCTCTGAGAAGAAGCAAAAGGTACATACAGAGAGTCCACTTGCTGATGATCGCAGGTTTGCTAATATGCCGCTAATGTTGATGACGCTCGATGTACCCTGTGGGCGAGATTGTGCTCCTTTGATGAGGAGAGATTGGAAAGCCCGTACGACGAAGAACGGCGTTATGGTGTTTAGCGCGAACATGTCTGCCCAGTTCTGCGCCGTTTCAGGCTCAAAAGGGTCATTTGCTGACAGCTTCTTCGTTTGAAGTGGGATCACGACGAGAGGTGGCGAAACCGGCACTAGGGAACGGAGATCAATCAGCGTCAGAACGGAAAGGAACAGAAAACATAGGTGACGAACTTATTCACGAGAATGTCAAGCTTACCATCGATTCCTCCGACGTGCTTAGCAACGGTGTTCACACTCTCCTCGTCGGTCGCGTCCATCTGGAGCCTGGGTGCATGTAAGGAATACGGAATACGACATGGAAGATAGTTACTTACAGGACAACGGATCCTGACACGCCTGTGACAGACGCAGCTGCTTTCTCCAGAACGTCCAACCTTCGGCCAGTGATGTATACTTTCGCTCCAGCTGCAGCAAAAGCTTTTGCAATGTTGAGTCCTCTATATTTGACGCGTCAACAGCGAATCGAAATAAAAGACAAAGAGACTTACATCCCTGTTCCACCTCCAGTAACCAAGCCTACACGACCAGAGAGAGACATTGTCGTAGCTACATTGAGATCTGCCATGTTCTGTGAGATACAGGCGATTTACTTTGCTAACACGGTGGCTTTTATTCTGCGGCCACTGGCTGGATGACACATGTTTGGAGACGAGTTATTTATCCCGGTGCCAGTGGACTCTGCATAACTGGTCGCTTTGTCAAAGAGGGCATGCCGCATCACTCATGCTCAGCTTACAAAAAGTCTTCGCGATACGTTAGACGATAGGGTTTCAGATCCTTCCAGATATCAGTTCTTTGCGTGAACGAGCCTGCTTCCTGATAGAATATATGCATACCTCCAAATAGGTTCCATTCTCATATTGGGAAAATCAGTCACAAAGGCAGGAGCATGCAGGCGAGGTTCACCGTACCGAGTCGAATGCCATCTCCGCTATGTGATACTGCTACGTAGGAGGTAAATGAAGTTGAAATGAAGACGATAACAAGTGAAAGACGGGCAGCCTCGTACTCACATGACGGTATAGGCAGCCACTCGCGACATTCGTGAAGCGCCTTACGTTCACCATCGATATTCACATAGGAACGCAATCGTCGGACATTTCCTCAGCATCCACTTACTTCTTTACGTACGCTGAGAAACACGTCGGAATGTCGATCGCGTGTATGCTGTCCTAGTCTTCAACGATTCGGTCAACAGTCGCTGCGTGTGCCACGGTAATCTGTGTAATACGTTGGACACGGATATGAAGAGTAAACGGAGAGCTTACCCCTGCAACATTCAGAGCATAATATAATTAACTGAATGCCTCTACTGGTTGAACTATATGTATCGACCTGAACGTCTACTTGAAGGTGAATATGCGGAAAAAAGGGTGAGTGGCTGCCTTTTGTCATTCTTCTCAGATGCCAGGATTTCCGGCTCTTGCGTACGATGTCGCGACCGCTCGGATGAAACCTGATGCCAGATTCAATGAATACGTGGTGTACTAGAGCAGTTCTGGACTTACCAGACCATAACGAAGTGATGCAGGTTAAGATCCCAGCCACGAGAATCGAGATAGACGCGGTAAGAGTCCTCAGTCAGCCAAGAATTGAGTAAAAAAACATCTCCGTTTTATAGCTTCTGGAGAACGATGTCTCTCTGTACACTTGACGCTGCAAGCAAGAAAATGGCGGTCTCAGAACTTGGGGAACGAAGGAAAGCGCCACGGCGAATAGATGGATAGAAAATCATCGCCGTCGGGAATCACGTCCGAAACGCTGACAAAGGAAATATCAGTCTACATTAGGCAAGTGCTCATTTTGCTTCCGTCTCCCATCTCAATTGAAGTCCAGTTTTCTCTGCGCACATAACGTCATACTTGGCAGGCTTTGACCCGACATCCAAGGGAATTTTGCTCTGTGCGCTATCATTGTTTCATGGTACGGACACTGTATTCTGATGTACCCCTAGTTTTCGACTTGTATCAGGAGAAGAGAAGGCTCAAATTGGTAGTCAGTATCTCGTCCGTAGCTCTATCTGGCACCCCCTGGCACGATTTTCAAAGCGGAAGTCTAAACAGGCTTTCTTTTGCAAGCCTTGTCTTCCGCTTCGTGGTGCCACAGTTCCTCACTGGACATGGATCGGTTTTCTATCTATCTTCACAAGGCTTGCATCCAGCTGTTATCGTATTGAACTCGAGACCATTTCTAAGGTCTCCTGCGACGAATATCTGTGTTCTATCTGTGTCTTGGCACATGCTGAGTCTCTCACCGTTGCTGCGTCAGTCTACGTACCAGAAACTATGTCCTGGGGGTGCCAGTTAGAATGAAGTGACAAGTATCCTAACATTTTGGCGCTATAATTTTAGGTGATTTAAAAGTTAAAACCCGACGCATATATACAGGTATGTCACCCATCTCCCATCGTTTTGAAGTTTCGCATTGATCACTTATCCCAGAATGTCCCAATTTCGGCTTATAGTCTCACCAACAAAGTCTACCCATGAAGGCGATGGCAGCGGTGGACTCTCAATAACCAAACAAATGCACAAGATCCTAGACCAATGTGGCTACCTGTCCTGCGAAAAGGGCGGCCAGACTCTACGAGAACTTTACAACGACAGATCTTCCTCCTTTGACCCCCGTAAGCTCACTTATTTCGGATTATGTTGCTACCTAGGAGATTACGACAAAGTCGTCAAGGTGAGATTGACACATACCAAGTTTCCTCAGTCACTGAACTGTCAAATCAGGAAGTTGAATCTGGCGACGCACCCGACCTCGAAGGTACAGAAACACCATATAAATTTGGGTATCTTACTATCGTCGTATCTGGCGCTCAGCGCCTGCAAATACCTAACCCCCTGCACGTTGAAGTCCTCAAATATCTCATATCTTGTGGCGCGCCTGTGGACCTCCCAGAAATCACCGGATACACCGCCCTATCCCACGGAACTATGAACCACATGGCCAAGCTCGATCTGTGTCGCGTGCTCCTGGAAGCTGGATCAGATCCCAATCAGCGTAACCGCTATGGCGAAGTTCCCCTGCTCAGATGCTTCCAGACTAACGGAATCGGCGCAATCGACCTTCTCATGGAATTTGGCGCTGACGTAGATACTGCAGACGCAGATGGATTTACCCCTCGGGAGGTTCAGCTTAAGTCCGGCCCAGAAGTGACAGCTGCTGTACAGCGATGGCTGAGGAAACGTTCAGGGGACGAAAAACCGATGGACACCAAGGCATGCGGATTTTGCAAGAAGCCAGGAGGAGACGGTGTCCAACTCCGGCTGTGCTCAAAGTGTCAGACTGCGTGGTATTGTTCGACAGCGTGTCAGCGTACGTTTCAGCCTTCGTAGCATGTTATGCCTCTCTGACGTTTCATTCAGGCTCGCACTGGCCTACCCACAGGCCCGTTTGTCAGCCATTCTCGGTGCGGAACACTGTCACCCTCATCCCATACTACTCTGAAGCTCGAAACGGGTTTGTCCAACCACTGGCCAAGATATCTCGTGACTTTTTGTCTATCCCTACTCCAGACACACCCCAGTCCCATCATCGCTTCGCGCATACGCCCAAGAACCTGTCTGCTGATTCACCTAAGAGCATTGTTATCAAAGTCCAGGTACCATTTGACGCACTTTCGAACAGACGAAACGTAAGGTCCGGCGGGGATCTCCTGGTATACACAAAGAAGAGGGATTTTGTGTGCCCGATTAGACGAGTCGATGGGCCGGAAGAGTATGATCGCATAACCCAAGTGGTCAGGACCCAGGGTGTTGGAGGGGCAAAAGCGTATTTTGCTGCGGAGCTTAGGGGAAAGACAGCGTTGATTGTGAAAGTGTCAGAGGTCCTTGCAGAACAGCCATTTTAATTTTGTTTCGTGATCGTATGTTCATAATCATTACTCGTCTGTATCTCCGCATCGTACACTGAAGTTCAAGTAGTCTTATTTACACGGGCATCAGGAAGTAAGTTCGCCAACGGCAGAGCTAGCGCGCTTCGTACGAGACGGTCCTATGGAGGGACTGAGCTGCGACGGCTTTAGATTAATACAGTGCATTCCAAACCTAATGGCAATACCAAAGAAATTTGTGCAAGCAAGAATGGAGCTTCATGGAAACGTTTTAGCTTAGACGTGAACTAGCTTGAGCGTCGCTCGAGCTCCAGTTCCTGTTGTCCGCGGCTCGGGCCGACCATTATACATATCTTCGAACGATCTCATAAAGGGCTACACTGAAGTACGGAGAAAATACAAGGATGCTAAATTCGTTCGACAATGCCCAACATCTCACGTACCATGATCGATGAGTATCGGTATCCGATAAGGTCCTAAACGGTTCGACCCAGTGCCCCATTGAAAGAAATGACAGCGGGTGAAAGAATGCACGAAACTGGGGTTCATGAATGGGGTCTACAGCGAAGATCAATATTAAATGTAAACAACATAGATCACTACCAACGTGATGTACGAGGATGCCACACCATCGCTCGTCCATTCTTGACAAAGCTCCCACGAGAAGGTTCAATGTCGAAAGAAGCCGTGTCCTGTATGGTTCAAGCACATTAAATCCTTAGGCTCAGGTCGGAAAGGACAGAAGAATCATAGTTTCGAATGCAGTAAAGTGTACTGCTCGTACGCCCACTGGCCTCTAACTTTGGGGGTTCCTATTTTGCTGCGGTCAGCGTCGGCTGCAGCTCTTGTAATCGAGTCTGCAGCACGTAAACCTTATGAGCACATGAACCGAAAGATGGGAACGTATAGCAATCGCAAGCATCCTAGGTGTGAACGTCCGGATACACTCCTCCTTCGTTGAGCCATCATCGGAACTGTTCGTATGGCGTTTCTCCAGGTCACCATTAAGCCGAGTCTTGCGCTGTTTCGCTATGAATGGTGTTCGCTCTGAACTCAGCCATCTTGGCTCACCGAATACAGTTGTTACTCCGATCATACTCCAGAAGGCTTTGTCACTGGGACATGTGATACCCTTTAATATGAAGGGCGCAGTCAAGGCTGTCTACTTTCAATTCCAGGGATTGAGTTAGCGTACAGAGACGAGAAACGCGCACCGTGATTATGACGACACAATAAGGGTTACCATTCCCTCGGGCCGCACCGATATACCACGCCATAAGACCATCTATTTCCTACATCAACAAAGGACTAAACCAGAGCCGATGAGCTTACTGAGCAAACCAATACCAGTCCCGATTAATCGAACGCCGTAGCTATATATCTGGATGAAGCAATCAGAATAGCTTCAACCCCCGTTCATAAAACAGGGACCATACCTGATCTCCCGCAAATACGGCTAGACCGATCTATCGATGACCACATATCAGTATACAACAGTGAACAGAAGGAAACAAGCACAAGGTAAAGTAAATTCACCTGAACCATAATCAGTGCCCAAAGTCCTAGATACTGATACACGAACCATGAAACCCGAGAAACAAACGGACGGCATCCAGAGCGCTATGTGATGTCTTCCAAACAGTACAACTTTCCAGAGAAATGTTTAGAGAGGCTCGCATTTAAAAGCCTCTCAGAGACCTCAAATGGACGGAGATAAGCCCATCGAAGAACAACACATCGGTACTGAAGCTCTTTATTTCCGTGATAGAAAGGTAACACTCTCAGCAAAGGAATATTCCCGGATAGAGAACATAGTCTCACCAAGTCATCTGTTTGCGCGCGCATGTCCATCATTTTCCAGAGGGTCAATTTCTCAAGGACCATATCAAAGATACGATCACCATGGTCGTAGCACTTAAGAGTAGCTAGAAGGGTCATCATGACCCCTTACTGCTACCCACAGTGGATGCTCCCCAGAGTAACGGAAATGATGAGTAACGAGTTAGGATGTTTGCCGAGTGCTGCGTGTGTGGGGGTTTCGAAATGACAACAGTGTAAGACAGGCGAATTCGATACAATGTCTCGCAGGATGATTCACTGACTTGGCTCAAAGGCCACAAGCCCTTGATGGCATCGAGGCTGTTCTTCATACGATGCGCAGTCCAGCGAAATATCTCCAGAAGGATGCCTCTTGGGAATCAATGGATGGGTGACAGACCTGATTTGCGCCTAAGAAGTGGACGCTCGAACTGTTCTTTTTGGCGCATCAACAAAGTGATTTGTTTCTCCAGAAGGGGGATTTCGAATGTCGCAAGATCTCCTTCAATCCAAGACATGTCAGCACCTAATGAGACGAATGAACAATGTTATTATTTGTTCGTGCTCAGGCTCGTCTGCTTGTGGATAAAGAGAATCGGATGACGGCATTTTGAAAGGCTAAACATACTAAAGGATGACCAGGGGTCATTGATAATCTGCAAACCTTTGGCCAGTCAAGTTACTCAATTTGTCGTGATGACGCCTTCGACGAGTAGGCGGGAGTGAAGAGATTGAGACTCGCAAACGGAGGAGGACGCCAGTGAAAATGATGTCGGACGAAAGAACCAATTACCGAGCGGCCCGGGTCGCATGGAGTTTTACTTCGTTTCAAATATCAACGCCGTCACTGCTTACGCTGGATTCAGCTCAACAGGAGACCTAAATGAGAGTACACTGCCCTACACTGTCTCTCAGTTACTCCAGTTACTGGAAGGAGTGTGAGCTGGTAGCCGAAGTCGAAGAGATAGGTGTCAAGTCCACAGCTAACCCGGACCCGAAGTGAACGAATACGGGTCCGGTCAATCCTCGTCAATATGAACTGATGGAGGACAGTCAACCGACAAAGAACTCTCGCCGAAAAGAACTCTGCAAAGAGAAGGAAGAAAGTATTTCCTCCAATACATATACTCTTCCTACGCACACGATGCGTCGAAGCGACAACCCCCGTAGATCTGCATCTAGCGGAATCGCCCACTTGCTTTAGATGTCGAGAAGTACACAACCGACTAGATCCCCTATATCCGGGAGAAAGGGACTGAGCGCTACCCTACAGAGCATGGAGAATGGAATCGTTCAAAATTGTAATCAGAACATTCAGAGTATGACAAGACCATAGAATAATTGTCGTTTCAGAAGTACACTCCGCTACACGTTGACCGTAGTGGGAAAAATGATTCATGTGATCCTGAAGGCAAGAACAAGATATATTAGTGTCGGAACTCGGTTTAAAAGGAAGTTACCATAAATTGGCAAAAGGTTACAACAAAATCGACAAGGGCCAAGATGTAGTAATAACGAACCAGATCACTGGATTTGATCTTCAAGGCTATCTTAGGGATCGCGCAAGCTACCCGCGGCTGATTGAAGGAGATAGACATTCAAAATGCAAGCCACGATGGTGAAAGATAAGTGATGTCATGCGCCCAATGCAGAAGAATATAGAGGCCTTGACAGTAATTTGAACCTACGCCGTACCTTAGCGTCGGTAACCTAGCTCCCCGGCCGACTGCCGTTGGATTTTATCGTGCTACAACATTTCAAACAGAGAAATATCGAAACAATGACGGGGACTAACATCTATCTCTCGGAAAAATAAATAATCTGCTAACTTTATCCCGAGGGCATACACGTCCGAGGTAGTTGAATAGCACGCAGTCATAGCCCCTCCGAGTCCGGCGATGTATCAGAGTCGATTAAAATTTAACCGCTTCGATTCCGAGACGACATGGAGCACCAATTGCTAGAATGTTTTCAGAGATCACCACTCGCTAGCGATCGTCGCTCCATTTCTGTGGCGGCTGCAGTTAAAAATCGAGGAAGAATACGACACATATAAACCGGCATGTAACGACAACGAACGTCCAATATGACTGCTCGTACAAATGCCGGTGCCGACGGGATCGATAGGAAAAAGAGGAACGGAAAAGTGATAATGGGGACAAGAGTAGATGAATCAGATGGAATCACAGCAGCGAAAGCAGGATGACAGAGACTTGGGGTTCAACATTAACGTAAGGTATTGGGAGGAGCGTGGAGACGGTACCTTGCAAGATCGACTACCAAACGAAGGCCAGAAGTTCACGAATAGTATCCGCAACCAGCTCAGGACCAAGGATGCCCAGCTGAGATTGGACCTTCTGGACCGGGGAGAAGGCTAGATGCGGAATGGCTGTCACAAGATAATGAAGGGCCGGGCGAAAATAATTTACCTCTGATATACTATCTCCATCCCGAGGGGTATGATCTCATCAGAACTTGGGGCTAAGCACGCATGTAAATAAATTGCACGGAACTTGAGTGTCGATGAAAGACCTGGGTAAGAAGATGATATTGAGAAATAAAGGACTGAGAATATGATGGCATATCATCATTGATAAACGCGCTACCTGATTACAGACATATATTCAAGGATTTCCTTTCATGACGGGAGAAGTCCTACCGCAACTAGGCTTCAGTTTCATGCGTACGAAAGACCAGAGTAAAGGACAAGTCACAAGTCCGAGCCGAGGGTTGCTTCGCCCTACATAGATGAGAAGTCCCAAGAAGAGTTTTCGGCGTACAGAGGGATATCGGACAGACATACGTGTAATGTATGTCCTCTGTGACAAACGCGCTTACGGCTGGGAGCAAGCTGCCCCGCTGAGGTGAAGACGGCAGAACGAATTCTGGGCCCAGCGGCGATGACCAGTAATTTAAATGTGGCACCAACGTTGAATGCTGCGGAAAGCAAACATGTAGCCTGCGAGGAGACAAATTAGCATCCACAAGTGACAAACCGGAGTACTTGCAATTATAAATCAACGTTGGGCCGTATGTCCGAGACTCGGGGTGGAGGCGTGTGAGGATCGAGCTGCAAAGAACAAAGGGTAACCTGTCCACACGTCGATAATATGGGGAACATGGAACCAGCTGATCGTTAAACGAAGACGGGTGACCGACCAAGCAGTAATGTCATGAGCTCGGGAACACTTTACGGACTTCGAACTTGTTGGAAGAATCGGAAAGATAGAATGACGCAGAGTTGCACAAGGTCCTTCCCGAGTGAATGTCATTGACTATCTAATGATAGGACTAGTGAGTTATACAGAGCACAGTGTAAATATAGCGTTCGCTCAGAGTGCGCTGGAGCCTGAGTTGATCAGTCAGCGAAACTGTAGACACTGAAGTACGTACCAGTGAACATCAGTTCAACAATGTGATAGGATTGGTACGGCTGAATTAGGAGAAATGAGTACTATTCGTCATCACGATAACCGAAAAGGAACGAACCATTCCCTCTAGGCAGACATCATCGGAGATCCCGCGAAGGATTTAAGCATGTATATCGTGCGACCAAGTATTACTGACATCAATGACTTGTATTCAGTTCAGGGTGTGTCCGGTGAGAACACAGGCTCGCACATAAGCCCCGCTGGCTTGCTGGTATTGATGCATCTGACACAAAGCCAACAACAGTCTTATGTCGACAAATACTCGCTCGTCTTCCATTATGAAACGCAAGTATCGTTCCCCGGATATCCGAGTTCGTAACATAGAGAGACCTTCCATATCAGCGAAAAGCCCATTCAGGTCGCCGACGGAAAGGCGGGGCCAGGACGCAATCTGAACTCCTCAAACGGATAGAGCAATCTCTCAAGAAGGATGCGTTGGAGGGCATCGGAGGGGTATTATTTTAAGTTTAGACCCGCAGATATATCAAGGACATATTCAGTTCCTACATGTAAGACGAGATGATGAACATGAACCGACCTTACGAGCGTGGTTAGTATAGTATAATACTCAATTGAGAACCCACTTGTCAGACCTAAGATATGTTCAATTTATGTGCGAACTCATCAGTACCAATAACTCTCAAACCTCAGCGGGACCGAGTTTCAGCGAAACGAATGGAATGTCCCGTGATTAAGGCAGAGCTGTGAAACTTCGTCAGCCTCCAGATCGACGTTCGGAGATATGAGTCTAGGCACTACGTTCTATAAAACAAGTCCAAAGCATCAGAAAGCAACAAATTGAAGACAAAAGCGTCTGACTCACCGCTCACACGCTCACAACCAAATGTGAGGGCGACAAAGGAACGGAATGTATATTGGATAGCCGGCCTTTTCACAAAGGATGGTGGAAGCGAGCAGACTTTCTCCGTCCCGCAGGGCGCTCAATTGCGCAAACTGTCGAAGTCCGGACCGGCACTAACCGGTGTAATGTTTGTTTCCTAGTTCGTTTGTGTTGGACTTTGAAAGATGAGCTTGTGACCATAGTTACGAGGGTATGTGTGTTCCTCCACGAACATTGGTGTGAAAACCAATTCGTTTGCGTCGATGAAGGGTGCCAATGAGAACAGCCTCCGCGACAATATCCTAAACGGCGGTCTGCGCGACTTAAACCCCCTTCGCGACTTCTCCTCCAGGGTGCATCTGCATTAGACCACAATTATTCGAGTCTTGCTAGGTTATGTCCTACGCCGAAGTTCCCCCAAAGGGCGCTTCCCGCAGTCCACTTCTGTTCTCTCGTCACTCCCTGCCGTTCTCCTGTCGTGCTATATCCACGCTGCACCCCTCGATCGCATGCAAATGCACCCAGAGACGCACGGCACCTCCATGTAATAAGTAAGCGCGAAGGAATCAATAGCTTGCAACCCTGCAGAACCAATGCTTATGGTACGAGCCGCCACATTCAGGGCACTGAGTTCTTGACGGGAGTACCCAATGTGGTAATCGCCACCGGGCGGCCCAGCAACGAACCCAAAATCAACAGTGCCCCATCCCGAACTCATAAATCCAACCCAGATACCGACGAACACGGGCCCGACGAGCCAGTGGCGGGCGGGTGTCGAAACAGCTCGCAAAGCGTTCGTTTACGTCCGTTGTTAGAGAGGCGATGGAACAGAGGGGAGAGAACCATTTGCTATAACTTCCATGAGATGAGTTTGAAACATTAGATTTCACAGATCGCCACAGTATGAGGATCGGCTGGCCTTCTGCCGCGATGCTGGCCAAGAAGGCTTTAAATAGCCTCAGCCAGCCATCTTTCCCTTCAAGTCCAATGAGCGCTGATTCAGCGACAAATCAAACCGACTATCGAAAGCGAATGAGAAATAATTTCGAATCAGTCAAATGGCTTAAGAGCTAACCGATACATAAGCTTCATTGCTTTAGTTCAACAACTCCTTCATCCCGTTGGCGATCATTTCGCGACATGACGAAAAAAGCCTTCCAGAGCACAAGTGCGCTGTCAAACGATACGCTGGCAGTGGCACACGCCGGAAGTCCCTGGCTATGGGTGTACCACACTTCGGATCAGGACTGGTAGTGAGAACACGGATGAAAACATAGCACCGACTATTGTTGGAGCGTGGGTAAGGAGGCGCTTCCGAGTCGGAAGTCGGTGACATGGTATATCCGAATCGAACATTTTTCTTTCACCTTCATACGCGTCCACTTGATCGGAAGTCTCCCTCTCTCCAGCCCCGCGCCGATCAAAGCAATATCATCACATCCTTCCATTCCTTCAACCGCGAAGGACAGTCCATGCGAACGGCAACTCAAGGAGCTAGTGTACCAGCAGGTGATGGCGGCGAGTTGCAAACTCCAGTCGAGGTGTCAAAGAGGGTGTTGGATTGGGTACGGCAACAGATTGCTGACACCCGGACCGAAGAAAATGGCGGCGTTCGTGAGGGTGAACGAGTACGTCTGGAGACGGACCGTAGACGTACTCGTAGACAACGGAGGTGGTGCTGTATAACTCGAATGAATGACAGCACGGTGGCAGCTCAGTGCCATGGTTACTTTGTCCGATATTTGACAAGCGGCCTATACTTGAGGAGAGCGAGCGATATGAAGACGCACATTCTTCCTCAGGTAGACTCGGATGTACGGGTAGTGCAAGTGACGACGACTTTCTGGAATCGACCCAGCACGCAGGCTGCAAAATCTTCCCCGGAGGAGCTTGGCCGCGCGTTGAGGTTCTTGATCTATCAATTACAAAATCAGAAGTTGAACTAGGGGAGAAAAATTTTGAGCACTAACGACCTGCTCCAACGGAGGTGCTGTAAGTTATCCTGCCTGTCGGGCTGCGACGCACGCAACGTCTGGCCCCGCGGGACGATGAGCAATCATTCTTAACATCGTCCGTACTGAGTCCACTGTCGAGAAGTCCAACGATTGACTCGAAATGATTCAAACTATACTTACAGCCGCACCGTCAGTCACTGCTGCCTGCTCCCAAATTTTCGCTGCTCAGAATGGAATTCTCAGCATTGAAGTAGGGCATCGATGTCCTGGCATCATGGTTGCATGTAGTTCCGGCAGGTCTGGGCTGGACTCTAAGCGCGTAAAGCGGTAATTCTGCTTAATATTGCGGCAGTCAACCCAATAATCCATTGGAAAAGAGGAATAGAACGTACATTTGCATCTTTTCCGTGGGGATAAGGATGACGACACGAAAAAAGGTGGTAGAGACAAACGGGGACGTGGGAAAGAAAAATATTCCTAATTTGTCGCTTAGGTGAAACGGGTAGGTCCGAGTGGGTCCACACATGGTCTCCACTCAGAATTGACTAGAGCGTCCATGACGAATGGCCTCGCGTATCTCTGTTGCGGAAAATTCCCGTCTCGCTCAAGTCTCGCTTGGATAAATTCGGATGATCTTCGAGGTATCTCAATGCCTGCCGAGTCCCCCGAGGTGCCCCATGGGCCATGGCTCGATGACTCCTCCCATTGTTCGTAAATTTAATCAAAACTCACCCACTGGTCGCCGATGTGCCCTACCATCGGTTTCTATCCGCCGCACAGCTCTCGTCGAGAAAGAAAAAAGCCGTAAACAAATGTAATTGAAAAAGTTCTTTTCTTCACTCTTCCAACGATCCCGTAAATCAAACGCAAACAGCATCCAACGGAACCACCAAACAATTTGTATTATTCTGCCAAGTATGGATATGAATCCTCCTTCCTCTTGGCCCCATCGTTCCTGCCAATTACATCGCAAATGCTCTTCGTTCGAGCCGATCTTTCTCTGTCATGACGCATACTACCCGACAGGCCTTCCCCCCAAAGCCGGAGATAATTAACCTTAACGCCTCGTGGTGTTCGTATGACAATGAACCTTCTTCCTCCCCAAAACTATTTCATTTAAGCCAGACATTCACACTCCTTCCTCGCGCCACACTAGAAAGGAAAAAAAAACCTCTCTTGGAGCTCCCAGATCTAAGGGAAACAGCACTGTGTGTCAATATCTTTTTCACGGCCCGAGATCATGCTTCATACATAGACGGTGGGGGAAGGGGACGGAATCTCGCTTCGAGTGGCGCCGACGTCACGGAACGAAATTGGAGGTGCAAAAGATTCGGGAAATCTCAGGGGGAGAGAGGGGAGGTGCCTCGGTGTACGTCAGGGAGAGAGTACGTCATCATAAGATATGGATATTACGGCAAGAGAGGATGCGTTATTGTATAGTAAAGTACTAAGTAACACATAGGAATTTGCAGTGTCGAGTATCAAGTAAATAACACAAGCGGCGCTGGCTTTCACAGTTTTTTTTGCTTGGGATATCTGGAGATTTCCGAAGACCAGAACTTTGGGCCGACAGTGCGGGAGAAGGTCGAACGGACGATGCTAGATGTGGGGTTGCATCTTTCGCAATAATGGAACTTGGAACTGAGAGGCCCTCCCGCAACCATGGAACCGGGTTTTGGAGTGGAAAAAGGAAAGATTCCGCGTCATTACTACTTAGTGCTTACTAGCTTCAAGCAAGCTGTTTTTAGCACTGATCTTGGCTGATTGTGAATGTTACATAGTGCTTCGTCGTCCACGCAAGTTACACACATCCTGATTATTGACCATCAAGAGACCTAAGCACTTCTCTCGCAGCAGTAAATGCACTCTGACAAACAAACACCTTAGAGCGAGGTTTGGTCACATTCAAATAAATGATCGTGCACTTGAGCACGATTGACAATCTATGCCTCATGTCGGTTGTCTGCACTGGCAGGGAAGAATGCTTCTTGGGGTAGATGCGCACACCGCGAACGCATGCAAGTTTACTAAAATTAGGGCCAAATTTATCAACTTGAAAGCTTTGCATGTGCGATAATCATTTTTTCGCAAGCGTCACCAGTTACCACTCGATCGTATGTTTTGTGAAAGGAATGAAAGCCTCGTCACCGTCAGGGGCGTTCATCTACGGGCCAAGTGCATGGTTGACGTTCACATCTGATTTGGTTAGATTCATCAACCCTAACGAAACAGCGAGATGCTTCCTGTCTTGAATGTTAATCTCCTGTGCGCAGTGACAACGGGTGCGCGTCCCCAAGTCTTCCCCATGAATTGTAATTTGACTGACCTGCAATCGTGAGACGATTCTGTCGTATGCGTCATAATCTCCATCTTGCATGGAACGCTCGAGTACTTACCCGGGGACACTGAGGTCAACAGGCCGCGAGATCTTATCTTGTCCCGCTCGTCGTAGATTTTGTGACGAGCCCCGGGTACAATGCAAAGGGATAACTGCGTAACGTACATCTATCACTTGTTTGTTGGTACGTTCTCGTTAAGGCGAGGTTTATGAAGGCATGCATGCTTTACGAATACACCCCGGGGGTACAGATAACGCCTAGAGGTGGTCCAGAGCATGAAAGTGTTTGTGAAAGGATGTAAAAGGCTCCGTATACAACTTGAAAACGTGGAAGAAGGCCATCTATTAGCACTTGGCTCTGTAAGCAGAGGACATTTCGGAGACCCGAGTAAGTAGGTAGGTAAGCCAGCAGACTCGACGTATGAAAGAAACTTGTTACCATCTTGTCACAACGGCAGTCATTTGCCAAGGGCAACTGTTTCACAAAGTCGCAAGCCATTCTTTGAGTCTCTAGCCTAATCCTGTGAAATGACGGCGAGTCACATAGTGATGGGGAGATGCATGTTCGTAGTCTGATCAATCTAATTCAGCCGAAACACTCTGTAGCATCACTGAGCGAAAAACAATGTCCAAGGGATAAAGAACATCCGAGTCAATCAGAGAGATAAGAAGCCACTGGAAGAACGACGCAGTACTAGCTTTACATAGAGTTAAACTTGCCAAATCACCTTGTGGCGAGCAATATCGGAGACTGGAAATGCAAGAGATCAGCTTCCAGTGTTTCGAATAGCTCCACTAGTTAAGTCTGCATTGAATCACAGTGATTGAGCATTTAGAACAGAACACGCTTGCGAGACAACCGGAGATTTACAAGAAACAAGTTCGAGTTTCCTTCTGATCCAAAGGTCGGTCGAGCGTCTGAGTTATTCGGACCAGCAGAGCGAGATCCAGGAATCACACGCGCGAGATCTGAAGGATGCGAGCGCCTAGTGTGAGAGCAGCAGCCAAGTATAGCTCGGCCCAGTTCGGCAAGTAGAAGTATTGGACAAACATGAGCAAATGACATCCAAAAATAGTTTCTCTACTTTTCCTTCTCGTTTTCATGCGGTCTGAATTATAAGATGCCGAAACGCGGACCTAAACGCCAGAAGACCTCAGCTGACGACAATGCGAGTAAGGACGATGAAGAGAGAAGGCTGGAGAGCTTACTTTTTGGGGTACCGTATGTCCCGGCAGGTGAGGAGATTGTGCTAGAAGACGAAGACGGGGTGAGGATGAGAATGGGAAGGAACTTCAGAACCTTACGGACGGAGACGTGTGTGGTTATCTTTTTACCGTTATCGTGATAATCTAATTTGTGTGTTTTTTTCCAAGTTGTTCTTTGTAGATGATGAAGCTGGTCCTTCTGGCGATATTGGCAGGGATGAGGAAGACGACGACGAGGAAAATGAGGAAGAAAAAGGGAGCGATGATGAAGGCAACGATAGTGATGATGAGGAAGCAGAGCCTGCACGGCGACCCGAACCCATACTCTCCTCTCGCAAAAAACCAGCATGGACAGACCCCTCAGACCCTCCCGTTGTGTCCCTTGTAGCGTCCAAGCGCTCCCGAAAGCTCCGTGACGCGCCCTCAGAAACGACGCTGTCAGGCCGAGAGTACGAGTCCCGCCTTCGCCGCCAATTTGAGCGCATACATCCAGCTCCAGCATGGGCTAAGAAGCGGCGGCGCGAAGGCGAAGATGAAGACGACAACGACGACAGCCTATTCACGTCAACGGCGGGAATACTGTCGCGGCAGAGTCGACGCACACTGTCGCCTGGGATTCTCGCCATCGAGCGACTCCGAGACGCCAATCAGTCTTCACAAAAAGCCGACGTCAAATCGCTCGCCTTTCATCCCAGCGAGCGTGTCCCCGTACTCGCAGTCGGCACATCGGACCGTCGAGTGCGCTTGTACAACGTTGACGGACACACCTCGCCACTCCTGCAAACGCTGCATATACCCACCATTCCCTTCACGTCCCAATCCTCCGTCTCCTTCCATCCATCAGGGACGCATCTCCTCCTTACTGGCAACCGTCCGTACTACGCCGTGTATGACCTCCAGTCTGGGGCTCTCAAAACACACAACGGGCTATGGGGAACGCGATTCTCCACCCCGGGAATTGCCAAGGCGGAGTGCATGGAGATAACAGCATTTTCGCCCACCGGTGAAATGCTCGCTGTGGCCGGCAGAGGGGGGAACGTGCATCTTGTGGACTGGCGCAGCGGGGGCGGGCAGGTTGTCGGGACACTCAAGTGCGCGGCGGGCGGCGGGATTCGGGAGCTGTGGTGGACAAGGACGGGGAGGAGGAGGGCCTGGCGGTGCTTTCGGGGGATGCCGAGGTTTGCTTATGGGATGTTGGTCAGCGACGTTGTCTAAGACGATGGCGGGATGAGGGCGGGTTCAGAGGGGCGGGCCGGGCCATGGCCGGGACCAGCGGGTGGATGGCTATTGGGTAAGCTCCATTCCCCTTCATCACGTACTTGTCATTGAAATGCAGATGATTATCAAGTTCAAATTCGGGGTTGGTGAATATGTACTCCGCCGACGCATTCGCTGGCACCAGTAGCACCGCCCAACCAAAACCGACTAAAACTATCGGCAATTTGACCACTGCGATATCAACATTACGCTTTAACCACGACGCGCAGTTAATGGCTATAGCAAGCCGGGAGAAGAAAGATGCTATGAAACTGGTCAGTTGTTCCCGTCCCTTGCCTTCATTCATTCATTACCATTCATTTTAGATACATCTTCCATCTCTCACAGCCTTCTCCAACTGGCCTACATCAAGTAGTCCTATTGGACACGTCACCGCTGTAGACTTCTCTCCGCGAAGCGATTATCTGGCTATTGGGAACACCAAAGGAAGGGTGCTGCTATATCACCTAAAGGACTACGGCAAGGCGTGATTTCATGGTAAAAGTAGAATCAGCATCATATGATATTATTGCCGTGACAAGTAAAAGTATGCGTATGATGATTACCCATAATGACGATACATTCATAAGAGGGGACACAGGGTAACAGAACAGTCGGCGCTACGTCAAACAGAAGGCGGCGCGAGATCACAGATCAAGAACAAGGGAACAAAGAACAAAGACGGAGGCAAAGAAGCAACAAGACCAAAGAGCCAGAGCCACAACAGACGAGAAGCATCGCACTTTTACCCAGTCGAACATCTCTCCAACAAGCGCGTATACGTATCCGAGATCTGACCCATCACAGGTCAGCTCCACTTCCCAGATATACAAAAACAATCAAAAACATACCTTTTCTGCTCGTTCCTTTCCCCCAGGCACGTACCTACAAATAACCGTGCTCGATTCGAACCATCTTTTAGCTTCATCAAACGCCGATGACCTACATATACACACAATGCACATAAGCTCCAAGCGAGTGATAGGAAAAGGAAATCAGACTCTAGACATTCAAACCCAACGTTATACGCCGTGCTCAATAACCAGAAACGCTCGTCCATGGGGTAAGGCTACGAGGGGGAGGTGGGGGAGAAGGGTTAACAACACCGTGAAACCACAAACCGCTCACCTCATCGCTTCCAACACTCCCCTCAATAACTCCGACAGCCTGCTCGACGTACCCAACCGCCTTAAGCCGATCATTCCTCGCTATCATAATCGTGCACAGTGCCCTCAGCCACCTCGAGAACTTGTCAATCGAGAGCGAGTTATGATCGAGGCTCGCGCGGAGGATGGACTGGTTGGTTTTGCTCGACAAACAGAACAATCCAAACAACGGCAACGACTCACCTCCAGCCCCACGTAAAGAACTGCCGGATTTAGTTTATGTAGCAGTCAAAAGTAGTTTTGATACGTACTATTGATCGGGCAATCCTTCCTCACCCACTAAGACGGATGTCCCAAATAAGCCGCGGATCAGGAGGGAGAGCGGCCAACGGGAAAGAGAAACCTTACAAGAATATCCGCAATCGCTTCGTACGTGCTCGCCGCTAACGGGCCAGCCTTAACCGTATCCTAACCAAGAAACGTTATGCAAGTCCAACAAAAGTAAAGCACCAAACTTACTCCAACGACCCTGCCCACCGCCTCCCACTCCCCTAGCCTGACCAACATCTCCACCTCAAACACCCTCAGCGTGTGCAAAAAATACCCCACCCTCACAAGATCATTCTCATCCGTAATCACTCCCTTCCCCTGGATCTCCTCAACCCTCTCCCGACATGTCTTGATTTCCGAGGATATATCACGTATCCGGGCCTTTTTGTCACGAGTACCAGGTCCAGATAAGGGGGAAAACACGGAAAAATAAAAGGGAAAAAGCCTTCTCACATTCATATTGGTCTCCGAGTCGGGTTCCCGAGATTGCCGGAGTGCGAAGACTAGAGTGAAAAGATAAAAATGGGGTTAAGTGGGAAAGGGAAGGGTTGAGGGAGACTCACTCCGGCCGGAGACTCCGGAGAACGACGCTATGATGAGATGTAAATAAACTTCCGCATCGACGTCTACAGGTGATGCCGATGATGCCTGGCAACACGTTTCTAGCAGCTGGAAAAATATCGTATGAATCAGTCATCCCATCCCCTCATCCACATCCCTTAATTACTCACATCTCGTGCTATATCAAACAAATCCGAGATCCGCTCCTCGCAGCCCGAACCTTCCCATTCCGAACACCCTTGTACAGCGCAGTTGAATGCTGTTCTCCATAACCACGAGACATCTTTGGTTATCAGATTCAGCGCCTTTTGAGCGTTGGCAGCTTCGATGAGGATCTTCGCTTTTGGGGTGAAATTTTATTATTCTAATTTATCCAACACGTTGGGTACGAGGGTCAACTTACCCGTCTGGAAATGCTCCACCATCGTACCGATAAGGACTGGTCTGGGATTCAATTAACGAGAGAAGGGCAAGGCAAGGGGCGGAAAACATCCGACGCACTTATCAGCGGCAGGCTCGGTAAGCAATCTGAGCACAAGTTTGATGATGCACCGAAGCAACGACATCGCTTCCAGTACAGTCTCACCGCCCTTTGAAAGTTTCAGGGTCTTGAGAAGAGCTTCCAGGGCAGCTAGAAGGATCCGCCTGTTCTCGGACTCATGTGAAATCTGCGTGGCTAGAAGGAGCATCTTTCGGTCGAAATCTTGTGATTTCATCATGTCCTGGACAGCTCTAATGGCTAGAGGAGTGGTAACGTCATGCGATGAAGCGCTCATTGTAAGAACAGAACAAAAACGGACCTTCATCATCGATGCCTTGGCAGAGTAGAATGAATGCTTCAAACTCCAGTTCCTCCGTGTAACGATCAACCGCTTACCTTGATGAACAGCAGTTAGGAATATAACATAATGGGTAGCTGCTTCGGTGATGGGACAGCGGCGGATGACGGCGGAAGCTTTGGCATACTCCCGGTGCTCAATATAACAAAGTGCCGCTTTCCGGTGACATTTCGAGTTACTTGTCGGGCAGTTCTCTCGGAATAGCTTGTGACTACCGGCAATAAACCAATCTGCCGCGTCCGACCATCTCTTTGCGTGATAGTGACGATCACCATATTGCCATAAAAGCTAAAAAAGAAAAAAAGGGGCACGAGGGGAGTTATATTGCCAAAAAAAAAAAGCGGATAAAGCGAATAAGAGAAACGCACCGTAAGACATGCTGTTGCCGGTACACTCGGAAGTTCGTAGTCTGCTTCGCAAATGGCTAAAAGGAGGGCGATGAGATATTTCCAATCAGTCGGGGGATGCGTAGCTGGAAGGTTCACTGACATGTGAACGTTGAATCGATGGCCGCCATTGCTCTGGCGTGGTCTTCGTCCTTTGAGCAGTGAACGATCAGCGAGAGAAGCAGTCGGTCAACATGACCACAAGACCGGTCAGGATATGCTAGAGCCCGTTTCAGACAGTGCTGATTGACGGCAGTAACGAGGGCGCTGGAGCACGGAACCTGTTTAGCATTTGCTTTACCTGAGACACATGTACTAACTGTTGGTGGCTGATTGTTCGCAAGTCCTGTAGAACGCTGACATGCTGTGAGCATGCCTATCTAGGCTACGTCGAAAGCACCGAGCTTACTCAGTTATTCGAGACTCCGTTAATTCCATGTGATCAATTATAGACTTGAATGCTAAACGAAAGATATCAGGTTAGCGATATATAACAGCCAAGTTGAAATATGCATCAGTCGGATCGTTTTACGTGCACTGACCATCTAACAGAGCTGGATCGCCAGCTTTCCGCCGTTTAAGAATAGCCAATCGCAGCCATCGAAGTTCTTGATATTCGGAGCTTGCCTATTAAGATTTCAGGGTGGGGAGGAGTCGAGAGCGCTAAGTGAACCTACGGGATCATCTGAGGAATCTATGGATGGGACGAGTTCGTCAAGTGTTGCTTCTGCTCTGTCGTACGACCCCGAAAGGAAATACGCTCTTGCTGCATATGCTTCTTGAGCCGCGACAGTCTGAGTAGGATGCAAGGCACAAGACACAGACCTAGAGTTCTCAGCATCGATATCTGATAAACCATCGTGAGAGTCGGTACTGAATAGCGAGGGCTGTACACGACCTTTAGTTGTGGCACGCCGGATACGGCCGAATCATCTAGTTGGTCCGCCATGGTGAATGCCTTCTGTAACCACACCACCGCATCTGCAGGCTTCGTTCCGTTGTTGTCCGAAGTGGCGTGGCTTTTTAATATGGCCTTCCCAATGCCATGGAACTTGGTAGCCAGAAGAGTACGCTGATAGTTGATGTGAACAAGGGGGGCGAATCATTATTCCTAAAGCGGACTTACATCATGAGGTGGTAGCAGAGCGAGACGCTGGTCATCGTCTGTTGTGATACATACACGTGAGAGCCATTTCGGCATTCCTTTTAGAACGGAACACACCTGTTATCTTTGAGGCCATGAAATCAGCCACTGTATGATTTCCTTCCTTCCATGCCTGAAAGGGCAGGATGATCAGTACGGGCTGTGTCGGCAGGGGAGAGAAACCCTACAGCCTCCATTCGACTAGAGAAGTAGACTACTATAGCACGCGCTCTAGCCTGGCGATGCGTTCCATCCGGGTCTGGCGCGTTTCGCAGAGCTCTTCAAACTAAAACCAAAGTGTGCAATGGGTACAAAAAAAGATGATCAGTATATTAACCTTTGCGGCGCTAGTGAGCACACTGCCAGCGATATCGATGTTTCCGAGTTCTGACATTAAACTGATTCAAACTCAGCATGGAATAATACAAGAGAAGGCGGACCTGAGAGGGTGGCGCCCGTCTTGCTTGCCATCTGGAGAACATGGAGAAGGGCTAATAAAGGATAAGCTACGCAGCAGGGAAACGGCCTGGATACAACACATTCTATCCCCGGCTTCGGTTCTAACCCTGCTTCAACGAGACGGAAAGCGGCAAGTCTGACTGCAGCCACGGAACGAATAAGCGACAGAAAGATCAAACAAATGCTGCAAGGGTGCTTACGTGCCGCGACAACAGCCCGGCCGTCGTCCTCGGGGCATTTGCGGACTAGACTTGATATGTTCCACAGATTGACACCTTCAATGGATTTGTAGATAATATGCCAACAGAATGGAAAAAACGCGCCTTCCTGATCCAGTCCGTCAGCGAGCTCGGCGCAGTCTCTCGGTCTCTGTTCCGTAAACGATTCTGCCAGAGAGGCGACCCGATGGAGATTCTTCACCAGTGTCGGTCGCACCGCCGGGCTCGTGTCGTCGAGCTGGGATTTCGCGCTTATCAGCAGGTCTGGGCGACGCGGCAGTTAGCTCGTTGCGTACAGCGCTGGCGACGCCGCTCACCCTGGATAGACTGGAAGGTCTGCTGCAGACCGTGAGCCGACCGTTTCTTGGCCGTCGACATCAAGGGCCCAGGTCACGTCGTCACGGTCACACCACTTCCATTTGTCGCCTCAGCCTTGACTGTTTCATTTACAGCTGGCAATGGATGCTGGAATCCCCCCTCCTGCCGATGCTGTCGAGCGGGCCAAGACTGTGGGTCGCTTCCCCCCGGTGCTTGGTTGTAAAAATTTCGATGTCGGTTTATTCTAGGAAGGTCGCAAGGAAGGACTTTTTGCGGGTCTGACTTCGGCGTTAGCCTCAGGCGAGCGTCTCTCACCACACCCGTTGTTGCTTGCTTGCTTACTTGCTATCGCCCAGGTCTCATTGGTGCCAAGTTCATGGGCCTCAACCGGAATAAAACTGTCGTCACCATCGTCCGTGAGTCAGTTGGCGTATATATCACACCCCCAACATAACACCAATTTCGCCAGTATCGGGTGCCTTGTCCGGGTATTATTTCACAGAGGTCTGCCGTCTCCTGCGATGGAGCCATCTGGAGGGCTGACGTATATCAGGCATTCACCCAAACAGCCCTTAAGCAACTCCAAGTAGAGTGGGAGAAGCGTCAAAAGGAACCATCGCAGGGCGAGGAACCGCCGGCATAACCGGTGGAAACCGTGCCTCAAAATCCATTTTGTCGTGGAAACCAAGGTGAAAAGGCAAATATGTATGGCGCGGACCCTGTAATACTTACCGCTGTATGCATATGATGGGAGAACCAACTTCTTTTCTACCTCAATTGTGTCGTATACGTTAAGTAAACACTGCGAGCTTCGAAATCTTTTTTTTTCTTCTGCTGTCCCGGCGCGGTGTCAAGTTATTGGACACTACGCCGTGCCCCTCTTCCTGGCACCGAACCACAAGTGTCATGGTATGCAAATACCATTTTCCCTGGGCAACGGGTAACTTGTACTAAGTGAGTCAGACAGAAGACAATTCCAACCCCCCAACTCGCGATAGAAAGGAGGGGTGGGGGCTAGGTTGGTCCCGATGCAGACGTAGGTAATTCCGAATCCGTGATACATTCAATCCCTTGTTGATAAATCAATAGCTCGGACGCTTTATCAATTCCTGAACTTTGTCTGATTCAAACAGCACTGGAAAACTGTGGAGCTGTACATAGCCCTACGGTTGTTAAAGCAGACGTTCCACCTTCCATCCACCGTTTCCAATATATTGACAGGACCCATTACCCCTTTCGAGATTCTGCACATGCAAGAGGGTTAATACGAGGAATCATAGATAAGGTTTACAGACCTCTCATTTTAGCCGACTACGGAACGAGCCGCTGCGACTTGCACTGTCCATGTTCCGGACGGTCTTAGCTCTTTGTCTTGAATCAATATCATTAGGAGCCGAGTGCGGGAGGGTATTTCGTTACATTGCAAACCCATTCCCGAGCTGTCAAACTATCCTACAATTTCAGGGTAAGGAAGGAGTTACTTATAGCGACGATGGATGTAAATACAACAGAATAAATGAGATAATGCGTATGTATGTATGTATGTATGTATGAGTGTAATGCAATTGCGATGATTGATGGGAATGCAAAGTATGTGCGATGAATGTCCTGAGGATGTTGCGTGGGGAACATGATGGACTAGTCGTAAAACGCGAAGAAGCTTTTGAATATTATCATTACTTTCTTTAATACCCGCGAGCGCGATACCAATTATCGTGATGGGGTGTATAGCGAGGCGGCGAGCGCGGGGCTGTAGAGTAAAACTGGATGCCCGGGGGGCCAGCATTAGCGAAGGGAGCGGGGATAGGACTAGGCGTATTATCATTAGTGTAGTGACGGCTGGGCTGGGGGTGATGGAGGGGCGGTAGAACGACCTGGTGCGTCCATGCCGTTTCGTGCAAGTGGGGAAGTACATGCGAGCCGTCGAGATTCATATGCACGTCATTCGGACTCGTCGATGCAGACTGGATGTTCACCGGCATCGATGTACGCTGCGAATAACAAGGAGCACTCGACGACGGCGGCGGAGGCTGGTGATACCGCAGCCTGGGCCGACGATAGCGGTCTTCCTCATCCATAGGCGAGCCAGTCAGGGTATAAAAGTACAGATTCTAGAAAAAAGATGACGCATTAGCCATGACAGAGAAGATAGCGAAAAGAAAGGATTCTGACCTCAGGAACAGCATTCCGAGTGCCTTCGCTCGCATGATACGCCGTAACGAGCGTCTGAGGAACGGTGTCCCGTTTAATCGGTACCCAAGGCGAAGACGACGAGGAGGTCGGTGCCCGCGAAGGAGATTGCAAAGACATCTTGGCGAATGACTGGAGGCCTTCGAGCGGCGAATGCGAACCAGTGGACGAACCCGAGGACTCTGGAATCTGAAGGGAGATTGCAGCGGGCCGTTTGGAAGGGAACTGGGAGAAACTCGCGCTCGTGGGAGAGAAAGCGGCCTCTGCGGTACGCTTCGAACCTGACTTTGGCGGAGGCGGGTAATCGGGACGGGAGATCTGATTGGGCGAGGTAGACCGGGCGCGAGGTGCAGGAATAGCGTAGCGGGAGGAGTAACTTCGTGTGGAGGGCGAGCTGGTGGCGGCTAGCCGCGACGACCGGGCCGGCGCGCGTGATTTCCGGAAATGGCGGCAGTCTCGCTCCTTTGCGAGCACAAGTCCCTTGAGCAGACTCAACCAACACTCGTACGTCTTTTTGTCGACATACAGATTGAAGTCGACGCCCATGAGAAACTCCCGCTCCATTCGGTTTATCTCGGGCAGCTCGATGCCAGACACCTCGGACCATGTTTTATTCGTATATGTATTGCTGAAAAGTATGTCAGACGTGTCACGACGCGTAAACGGGGGAACTTACTCGTCAAGAAATTTGTTCGCCATCATGAGTGCAGCCACGGCTATTCGGAATTCACTGCCAGCCTGGGCCGGGGTGCCGTTGTTTCGGTCTTTGAGTCGGTAGATGTAGTGCAGTGAGAGGACAATGACGGAATGTGAGACCTGGGTTGTCTCGAGGAGTTTCTGCATGAACTGCACAAAGGTGGGCGTCGCGACGAGCTGGAGGTTGCTCGCCGTCACGGGCCGGTTGAGAAAGGGCGAATTTGGGGGAGACGACGCGAACCAAAGATAGCAGATCATCTCGCAAGTTTTCTCTGCAATGAAGCGTGCTGAACGCGTCCGCGAGACGTCCAGCCAGTCAATGGACATGTCGAACGCGGGCGGTTTCGCGGTGGTTGCAAGTGGAGGAAGGCGAGTGGGCTCTGGAGAATAAGTCGGTGGCGGGACGTCGTCTGGTGGAGTTACTAAAACAAGTCAATATTTCGCGTTCAGTAAATGAGCAAAAAGTTGGACGCACGGGGCGGCATTGCCGACGCTAAATGGCGAACCGAGAGCTGACGGTCAAAGTGGGCTATTGAAGGCAGCGTCGGGTGGTGCTGCACCTTTCTCCGCTCAAAGGTTGAGGTCATCGGTGGTGTAAGGGGCACGTCCTTGGGCCGCCAGTGCAGCGACCAGGACGACAGGAGCTCGGTGGGCAGGGCATTCATGGTGCAGGAATGGGGGATGGAGGACGGTGTATAAAAGGCCATGGCGTGGCCAGCCAGTGTTCAGACGAAAAGACGAAGCGGGTGGCATATTGCTGATATTTAAAACGGAAGAGATGTACGGTCTCGGAGGAGGAGTAAATCTAAGGACGTGATCTAACGTGATCTCAGGACGTGGCTGCATTTCCGCTTAGAGACAAACAGGGGATCCGTCGAGGGTCACCACGGCTTGGGCCACCCCCAATTTGGAACCAGAGCGCCTCACCACTTATTCTTTTTTCCAATCAAATTCCATCAAATTCCGTCAAATCCTAAATTCATCCTCAACAATTCAGACACTTAAGCATCTACACGTGACTCGGCACACCCGGCACAGGGGACTCCCCAGGGATTCCCCATAGCCTTACCCTTAACTCATGTCTTGGTCGCTCCTTTTATGGCGTCCTTATCCTCCTATTCTCCCACGCTCCTATTATTTTCGCATTTTATATTCGTCTTTTATTCCCCATTATTCCCTTTTTCTTTTCTTTTGCCTTCCTCTCGCCATCTCCCCATTAGGCATGCTCGTCGTCGTCCTGTTCACCTCCGAATATACGCTCATCAGCCTCATCTTCTCTTCCTCTTCCTGTTGCTCATTGACACACGTCCTTTCCGGGTTTGTCCCCGTTTTCGTGGCTCGTCCCTATCCACAGCCGTAAATTCGTCCAGATCTCCTCCCTCCGCTAGATTTCATCCGGATCTTGTCTTGTTTTGCTCCTATGTTTTGACAATATTTTCTATTTCATCAGCTGCGCCAGTGTAGGCGCGATCATTCGTGGCGCACCACTACTAATCCCACCGTAATTTATTTCTTCCTCTTTCCAATTCTTTATGTACCCAAAGCCCAGACATTCTCGTATTTCCTACGAACCACCCCTACGCTTTCGGATAAAGCCAGTTCTTTTTCAGTACAGTCACAATCCGTCAACGTAACAGCACCTTTGATTACACCTTGATTTCTGCCTTGAATCTGATTCGTACTGCTTTCTTTCAATCCGAGGACCATCAAACGCTACGCCGTCACTATGCACAAATTCTTACACCGAAACCGTGTCAGCTAGCTCCATTTACGGTCAGGGGTGATCTATGCGGACCTTCGTATCCCAGCCCGTAAGACATCTCAACCCGTCGTGGAGTACGAAAGGGTTGTCCTCCTAATCTTCGTCTATCATTCTCTGCATTCATTCCAATTAAGCCGCTACCGCGTTTCATTCCGAAGCCTACATTTTTCCGGCCATCCCTTAATCTTCTAACACCTGCACAGCTTATGGTTCGGTACACACGGCACAGGAAAAAACCAAACTCGGCATTCTCCCGCGTTGGCCCTGTTCGTCTTGCTGCTGTCAGATGGTGGCACAGAGCAAAAAGCTTCGAACAAAATACGCTGATTCAACGCTGTATTTTTTTTTTTCACATCACAAGAAGGCCGTAACATAAGGACGGAGGTGTGCTGTTGGTTCAGCTGGGTCCGGAAAGTGTATACATCCGCTCGATCTAATCTATCCTTGCAAATATCAGTATCTCGCACCCACGATCAGACCATCGCAAGAACGTCCCATGCAACCCGGAGGTTTTGAAAGACGCGGTGCATTCCATACCAACGAAAATGGGGCGGCGCATATCAACTTTGAAAGCACTTTGCCATGGCGCCGAAGAGAAGACCAACTATCCAGTTAGTAGGTAAGTGAGAAGTGAAAAAGGCTTGTATCAACCGGAGCCGTCTTCGGTAAACACCGCCTAGGGCGATGAAAAAAATGGCTCGAGAGAGGACGAGCTACTTGGGATTCGCACAAGAAGCGTCGGCCCGATGCGTCTTTATTTGGGTTTATCAAATATTTATTTTCTAGGTATTTAAGCCACATTCCTCGTTAAGGTATGGACCTGAGATTATGTATGTAGGTGCCAATTTAGAAAAATGATGCAGGGTTCATTATACATCCTCCCAGAGCCATATGAATCTGGATGTCTCTCATGGTCGTAGTGTTGTTAGCCTAGGGAATGTGCGCCCTTCGCCTATTACTAGGATCGGATCCCGCAAATTATCCACATAATACTCGCGCTTTTCCCCAGTCGGGTGACAAAGGCCTGATCGCCGCCACATCTGATTTATTGGCCTACGGAACGGAGTTTGAATATACCTACTTAAGATACCGTGCTTAATTTTCAGTTAACCGTGGCAAGATCCCGGCACCCTGATCTTCTACTAGGAGATTGGGTTGTAAACCGCATGGATGCCGTTGTACTGCAGGTGTTGTTATATAGGACTAAATCGCTGGGTTCTTTTGAAGAATCGACATTTCGGGACTATCAGCGTCCTCTCTATCAAATCAAAAAGGCGCTTCCGGGAGGCTAAGGGGATTATCATAATTGGGGCAAAATGGTTCAGTGGGTCGACGTGCAGGACATTGCAACGTTTCCGTGGACCGGTGGGTCGACCTTATGGGTTTGATTTACATATGACGGGACCGAGCGTGGGCGAGTAGTATCACCCATCTGGGAGGCCTCGGGTGACGCAGCTCGGTGTACAATTGGCATTTTCAGCGAACCAACGACAGAAGCAGTGTAACTAAAAGCCACTAGTAAGGGGCCGAGCGAAAATGAAAAGGTCAATGTCAAGGCACACACGCACAAAAGACGGAACGGGTGCAAAGCCCAAAGCCTGGCCAGACAAGCTTCAAATACTTTTCAGCAGACAGAAAACGGCATGACTTGCCATACATAGATTGATAGCAACTGAGTACCAAGGCGAAGACGTAGCATCAGAACACAACATGCGTGGGCCATCGAATTTTCGAACGAATGGAAAAATATATTATATTCAAATGCGTCCGATGATTGCGATGAATGTTGATGATTGTCGAACAGTCGATTCTTGTATTCGCTCTCTCCAATGGGAGAGACTGATCATCAACGAGGCCCCATCACCCAACCACCCGGCACCGTAGTACTTACATCCAGTCAAACCCGACGCACGCCCGAATATGTTGCCATCAAGCCCATCAAAAATTTTATGCCCTATTCTGGCCCTGCGATGGAAGGACGGGAACGCGGCACGTAAGTTTAAGGAACGAGCCACGAGCGGGAGAACGACAAATGGATTATTACTCTGGTAACGTACTTGACGAATTCAAAACTTACGAAGGGTGTGGCTTCCACGTGGTGAGGGGTTAGACGTCTGGGCATAACAGCGTTCAACAGCCGGACCGACTAGCCGCGAGCCTCTGCCAAAGTGCTAGTGCGAAGAACGTGTGTGATGGATGCTAGTGCTGCTGTTACAAGTCAAAGTTGCTGTCCTTGTGCATTTTGAACGGTTGCCGGTATTATCCCCACGTATATTGCTATTCAAGGGTGCTTGATATTATTTTTCCAGGGGTACATATACTTACAACAAGTATCCTTCAATCACTGGTGATCCCCTCCCTCAGAATCCCGGTGTCAGTTACTGCTTAATACCCGGTTTCTAGGCCGTATTGGGATGCAGCAATCCCCCTTCTCGGATGGACGTCAATTGTGATGATACGTACAATCAATCCAAGAACCGTCTGACGCATCTGCAACAAGCAGCCGCTGCGTAAATGTAAGAACCGCTGTTCCCGTAACATCGTTGCAGCCTAAGTCCTAGGGCCTTGCCTAGGGTCAATTTTTGAATGGATCTTCCCCATTGTATGTGTCAGCCACAAACCCAGAAATTCATCTCCGACTAGACACTGCACGCTGAGCATTGCCGGATATACCAAAAAGCAATTAAGACGTGAAGAGAACAAACGAGTATGTGTCCATTGAGATAATCGTAAAGCCGAATAATACCGTGATCAATACCCTCCTCCCGCAGGAGGATACCCGCCTCTGTTATACCCGCCTCTTTGTTGATACAACTGCGCCCCACTCACTCCGCCCACTAAGGATGCTGGCTTGCCTGCGCCATACCCGTAATTATTATTGTTGTAACCGCCGTGGTAGTTACTGCCGCCGTCTTCTTCTGAGTAATCTCCGCTGGGTGCGGACGCATTGAGGACCCAGGATAGCTAGATGAGAGAAGGGGGTCCTTGACCTCCCATACGGCCTGCTTGGAGCCCACTGAGAATTCGAGATCCTCGCGCTGTTAAATAGAGTTAAGCGATCGACAGTCAATGAAGTGCGGTAGATCGTGCTTACCGTTATACTATCCCAGTATTTGTACACCATCATCACGCTGAGTAAAACGCACAGCTCGGAGAAGAAAAGTCCATCGATGTAATGCTTGATGGCGTCACATATGGTCGTGCTAAAAGCGAAGAGGATGACCATGCCTACAACCCAGAAGCTGGTGCCGAATACGATATCGCCAATCGGCCATCGGTCCTCTAGTGTGCGGAATACTAGAACTAGCTGGGAGACAATGTAGATCGCTACGCATATAACTGGCCACAATATGTAGATGATCCATAAGGGAAGAGTTTTGCTGTAAGAAAAGGAAGCGAAGGATTTGAACGTGGCGATTGCGATGAAGAAGGCAACGCCAAAAACGACGAGACAGGCTATGCGAAGGAACCACAATGAAAGGGGAGTTCCGTCTCAGCGAACTGGAAGCCGACAAAGGCGTTGATTAGGATACAGCAGTACGCGGAGGCGACGAGTCCTGTGTATACAGCAGCGAACCACTGCACAAAGGGGTTAGCAATATAAATTTGCATAGCACCGGCGTACGCACTGCATATACTGCGTTCGACGTCGGTATAATGCCCGAATCCAAGAATATTCCCAACAGCTGTATAACGGCATACATCCAGAAGAAAAGGACAATTTCCTTTCTTCCGACTGCGGTGTATTTGCTGCGAATGTGGTAAATCATAATAGCGGTCATGATGATGGCGACGATGTGAATGAAGGATGTCGCTAAAAGCCATTGTCAGGTAAATGCGCAGCACACAGGTAGACGGAACTGACATGGCTGGAAGATAAGTGTCCCTCCAACGTCCACATTGCGACTATAGCATGTCGGTACGATTCCTTGGTCAGTACCGACAAGTGGGCATATAATGAGCGCTGCTGTTTCGCATAAGGAATCAAACGACCCGAATTTGAGTCCCATCCCGGGATGAAGAGATAGTCACTAAGAGAAGACAGTAAGCTATGAATGCTACAGGGCTGTCGAGGGCCGAAAGGAGTGGAAAGGCAAGCTCGACGTTCGTTGTGGGCGTTGTCGCCGTTGATGGAGCCGTGACGAACGTGACGGTCTCTATTTGCCTGTGTTTCCATTCGGCGCGCTTGCCGCCGGCAAGTTAATCTGCTTTGACAAATCCGAAAAATAAATCTCGAATCTGCTTATGGCAATGCAGCGCTCACGCAGCTGCGAATCGGGATCAACGCTTCAGAGGAGGCACTAATCGAGTTGCCAGAATACCTGATAAATGCAGGGTGATTTTTATTTATGCCAAAGTTCTCTGGTATCTCATCAATCGATTCCTACCTCAGTGACGAGTGTTCCCGGACCTTGGTAGATTAATCTGGATTGAATTTTCTTGATGCTGATTCAGAGTCCACAGAGAAATCTTTTTAGATGTTGTCATACGTACCAACGAACAAGCGCCATACAATAATAGCACAATGTCACGACATATTTTACAGCCAATGGTTGCACTAAGTTCCACAGCAACACAACCCTACTGGTGGAAGATACGTGAATGTGATTTAGAACACAACAGCATAGTATGATGACTTCAACAGCTCCTATTTCCGTCCCTGATGAACTACTATGAATTTGGTATGTCGCATGTCATGAATAACTGGAGCATCAGTTAGTCAAGAAAGTTCGGGAAAGCTATAATGGTGGTAACATGTAGTAAGTACCCTTCCAAAGAAAGCTTTTCCATGCAAGGAGGCCATCACACCCAGTGCCTAAATTTGTCGGAATAGCTGTCTTTATCACGGCATCGCAACTCACAATCTGATCAAACATTGTGCGAACAAACGATTCAAATTTCCAAAGGGAGGTGCGCTTTCAACGAAAGCAAAACTTGTTGGTGATGGTTTGCGTAGCACCAAGTAGTCCCGAAATGCGTCCAGTTGACTCAATTGCTAAGTTCGGCCTCGGCTTTCATATTATCCTCTACAGCAAATAACGGTTCATTCCGATCGTGGATCCAAGGTTTTCCAAGTCGAGATTGACCCTCCTCAACGGGATAGGTAATTCTTGGAAAACTACTGATACCGGATCTCCGCATATGTATTAAACGCCAACTTCCACGAAATCCACAGAAGCCGGGGTGTAAAGAGTCGGACTACCCACGGAAATGAGAGTTTCCGACCATGCGAGCCGCACTCAGCGTGGAAACGCATGACCGAATCCGGCCAATTGGATTTATCCCCTCCCTGGCCGACATTTCGGAGTTTCTCCTGTCGGTCATCGTTGCTGTATAGGACGTTGAGCGCGGGGGAAACACCGCGTTTTTCTTCCCCCAAGCCTGGACTCTGATGTACAGCCTATAGAGTTGTGTCTTCAATTCGGCTCTTGTCAAGGTTCAGCCACATCCGCTTTTACGGTACGTTTGCGTAATCATCTACTAGGGCCACCTACGAATGCAATGCTTAGGAAATTTGCGGATCATGCGGTTTAACGTCGAAAATGCACTTGTCTGCGAAAATGTCTTTCTCCGAGCATTTATGGGGTGTTTACTCGGGTGTGTGTCCAATTGGCAGGTGCTATTCATTATTAAATCATATATAGAGTAAGTGTGCTACGAAGTCCATTCGTAGGTATATCACGGCGCTGGCTTATGTTGGTTGTCCCCCGCCCGCATGGCCTGTTTTTGAAATCATTGCTGCGAGCAGCGGCATTTCTGGGCAACTTGAAGTAGGTCTCACCATTTCTTACGCTGACTCTTAATGCGCTGTTATCGCGGACCTTCTCAGCATCATCTTGTGACTCCTCCATGACTATTCTATCCACGATCTTCATATGTCAATCTGCTGTGCCTTGACTGGATTCCTGTCGATCCACCCTGACCTGAAAGTGACGATATTGACGGTCTCTATAGACGCCTTAGGCTGGTGGCACCCTACTGTTCGCTCGTGGAAAGAGTCGTAATATCTCTCGTCAACTGGTTCATATCCTCTTGATAACTCCAACGGGGAATCTTATTCTTTGTTCATTCTTGGTGATCCGGAGTCTAAGCGTCCGACGTCACTCCTACTTAACGTACTTTACATGGCGCATGTCTCCTCTCACTGTGACCCATATGTCTCTGAAACGGCGACCAAAAGATTTAAGCCTGGCGATGTGTCGTATGCCGCGGATTGCTATCAAGAGCTTGGTCTTCTGAAATAGAATTCTTTATAGGAGGTGGGTGATCACAGTGCTCTCCACATGCAGCTGACGTGTAATCATTGAATGATTTTTACCTGAATGCCATACTAGCGATGCGAGCACGAGTCAGGATGCTCCGATTAACACTACGTATCGTCGCCGACGTCGACGACTCGATGGCTGCTGTCGTTCTCGATATCAACTTCCACACAGGCTCCTATAGTTCGCTTACGACCGGTCGGCCATGACTCATTCTTGTCGGTTCAAAGGCGCACAATTCGGATTTGATGTTCCTAAATCTCACCGCGCTGCCCATTAAGACACCTTGGGGTCGGCGCCACGGATGAAAGCTTTCTCCGTAATCCCGATCTTATTGAATACTTCCAACAAGACTGTACATCCCCAACTTCAAAACCGGTCTAGATATTAGGTACTCTGCGGTGCTTGCTGAACGTTGACCCATGCAGGGTGCGGGAAGCGAATACGTACTTATGCCTTTTGGACAGCCAGCTAGTATGGGTTACGACTCGAATTGACTGATGAGAACAAACTCCACACCCGGCCTAAAAGAACAGAACTTGATCTTTTGAACAGACTATACATCCACTATTCCAATTCGTTAGTAACGGCAGCAGATGTGTCGCAAAGCGTCGATAACCAAACAGATCAAGCGCTGTGATGAGACTGATACGTGCAAGAAAGGACGAAACAGCAGCGAGGTGTTTGTACGGCAGATCAACAGGGACATAAGGCTCGTTTCCAGTATACACTCTTAGCGCGGCTCATCCCTCTGTTTACCCTACACCAGGACCAGGTGGACGATGCCGGCATAACAGTAGTATGGAGAACACAAAGTCATGTCGGAGCATAACGTTCGTTCTCCACCGATGAGAATCCGGCGTACTTTGCAGCGACCCGTGCTTCCAGGCGCTTCTAAGTTCTGTAGTGATGTTCTTGACGTAAAAATTGCTTGCTGCATATCTACGAAGTTGTGGAAGGGTGCCGATGAGAACGGTAACAGACGGTAGCATCAAATGAAAGTAATGAATGTCGAGAACTCTGAAAAATGAAGCTTCATCGAAGCAGTCGTTGACCTTCGCGGCTGGCCCCCGGTAAATTTGAGAGGAAAGATGACATCAGCGGCCACGCGACTTCCGAATCGTATCCATGTTCGAGCAGGACGTCGTCGTACCATCGGTTAATACAGTTTCCTTTCTTCTGCTCTTTCCACCACCATCTCGGTCGCCATGGTCGCGCAGCAGACAATCAAGGAAAAGGCGGCGACGTGGCTGAGGGCGACCTTCAAGTCCAGAAGGACCGTCAAGACTTGGATTCGATGCTGCATTTCGCTCGCCATTTCGTTGATCTACCTCTGTGCTACCGAAACTTCGAATGCTGAGGGACAGGCGGCGTTCTTTGCTTCGTGCGTTTCGGTTTTCATTTTACGCTGATGTTCGACAATTTGTTTCCTAGGATCCTGGCAGTTATGCTACCGCCGTCGTTCGCGCTATCGATGTTTGTGTTTGCATCGGCTACGCTCATAATAGGTTTTTAGCCTTTTTCTTGCTCGTGGATCCACCTAACAGCGGCTAGGTATGCTTTTCGGTTGGGCGTGGGGCTGCGCCGCCATGGCTTCTGCTCTTTCGGTTCGTGACCAGGCTCGATTGGCGCGGCAAGTTCAGGCTCTCGGGGCTTCGTTGGTTCTTTGCAGTCATTGTATCCAAGTTTAGGCTCATTTTATGCCTACAGCGGCACTCCTCCTACGGCAATTCAATACCAAAGCGCCATTTTCCACGGCCTGTTTCTTGATCCTCGGTCAGCGGTCTCATTCATATCTGCACCTTCCGCTCAACTTTATTGTGCAGGTCTTCGGCCGTCTTCGGTGCTTTCTTCTTCATTGGGACCTTCTTTCTGTCCACCGTTGTGGCATACAGACCGAAGCTCGCCCTTTTCAGTATATTCGGCACCATTGTCCTGGATGTCATGTGTGTCTATGGTCCCAGTTAGTTGATAATCATAATCATTCTACGCGTCGGATTCAATCAATTGCCTGTAGCTTTTCCGGTGCCTCAGTATACTCTCGCCAAATTGTTCCTAATTCCTAGCGGCTTTTATCTCGCAACTGCCATCGCATGCCTCATCTTCATTTTCCCGGAATCTTTGAATCATGTTTGGCTGTGAGTATTATATATCAAAGCCATTTATCTATTAAATCTTGGTATGTAGGAGTTTGCTTGGTGACGGCATGCTTAAAGTTTGTTTTCCAATTTATCTCGTCTTCACATTCCTTACCTAACCGCGTCTATATAGCCCGTCCTTGATATCATCGATCTTCAGGCTGAAACCTTGCAGGCGAATGCCTCGGACCACGAGGCAATGGAAGCCCTGATTCAGCGAGGGAAAGCGTACCGTGCCTTAGTAGTCGCAGGATTTCAAGGCCTGCAGGGCCAAATTGGCCTCATTGATCTCGAGAGCTCGATGGGAAGGCTAGGCGCTGCAGATTTGAAGCAGGTGAACAAGGAATTAAAGACGTTGACGAACCGGACAGCGTGAGCATTTTTTTGATGTGTGATAGGGGTTGATATTCACACTCAATCACAGTGGATTATTAGCGTTCCAGACGGCAGTAGACGATTTGCTTGTTGCACATGCCAAAGCTGGTAATGATGGAGATCCGAAGTCTAACGCAGCAACCATGAACCGATCAATCTTGCTATTGCGCGATATGAGGGCTCGCGAAATGAAGCATGGCCATGACCTAGAGACCTTGGTCCCATTACTGTCTAATGCGTCCAAGACCCTTAACGGTGACTGTTCGGAAACTGTCAAGGTCATCACGTTGTGGTTCCAAGACTGCAATAGTGCAAGGTGGACGTGGTTGTTCAGTAAGCCATCTCCCGAGAAGATCCAACAAAGGCAGCAGGGTCTGGTTGATCAGTTGAATGTTATCAAGAAATCATTGGACCACTTCCGTAACGTCGAACGTGTTCAGCTCATCAAGCCATTTGAGCAATTTTTCGATCCAGTCACCGGTCGACCACTTGCCTCAGTTGAGGAAAATGCGGGTAACTCGGGTTTCTCTGTGAGGTGCGTGGTTACCAGACGTGCCTGGATGCTTTGTTCATGCTCATCAATACTGATTGGGGTATTTGTTACTCTTAAAGGTCGCTGTTCATATGTTTCGTGTTCTGTGATACTTTGGAGGCCTTTGCGGATTCCCTAATCAAGCTCCTGACCCTGATTGTCTATCTTGATGATAAGCGGCCGAAGTCTAGGCTGTGGATGCCCATAGGATTCGGGAGTGTGGGGGGCAGAGCAAAAGGGACCGTCGGAACAAATAAGAATGTTTCGCCCTTCGCAATGGGGGCGCCCACAGATCCGTTCAAATTTGACGAGAGCCTAGCCGAGTCTCAGGATACGTTGAAGGCTGAAGGCGAGAAAGCTGAAATGGAGCCAGGGGTGTTCCGACATGGTCAGTTGATATTTTCCCTGATGAGGCTGATTGATACCGATGATTGCATATGTGTAGCTCGAGATCCTGATGCACTTCCACCCAAATCTGCACTTGGGAAGTTCTCTCTCAAGCTAGCCTCGGCTGTCAGGTTTTTCTGGTCTCCCCAGGGCGTCTATGCGACGAGATATGCCCTTGTGTCTATAGCGCTCTGGATTCCGTCCGTTTGTTTCTCGAGTTCATGGTTCGTGTATCAGTATCGAGGACTTTGGGCGCTGATTATGGCTCAGGTGAATTTACTTTACCTTGTCCTTGTTTCTTTCTGTTCACTACTGTATACTGATATATGGTCATCGATAGATCGGTCTAGCCGTATTTGCGGGAGATCAGGTATGTTCCATGTTTTATGAACGGGGGTTGAAGTTATTCTGATTGCTTTGTCCAGATATATAGCTACGGCGTTCGATTAATCGGGACTGGCATTGGTTTGCTCAGTAAGCTCATCGGTTCTGGTTTAGTTCTTTGTTGATGTAGGAAATAGATGGTCTTGTGGCGTGGTATATCGGTGCTGCCCGAGGGAATGGTAACCCCTACGGTGTCGTTATAATCACGGTGCGTGTTTCTCGTCTCTGTCTTATTGGGTATGCTAACTCAAACCCTTAACTTCGAATGTAGACAGCCTTGACTGCGCCCTTCATGTTAAAGAGCATCACATGTCGTCCCAGTGACAAAGCCTTCTGGAGTATGATCGGAGTAACAACTGTATTCGGTGAGCCAAGATAGCTGAGTTTAGAGCGAACATCGTGTAAACGTCTTTCCCCTAGTTGTCGGATACAGTTGGGTCGATGCCCATCAGGTCATGCTGGTCAACACCGGAATAGGTATCGATATCGCATGGAAGCGAGCGTGAGTCTGTTATGCCATGCGCAGTTTGTTACTCACTCTTTTAATCTTAGCCTGCTTATCATCATTGGGTTCACTGCAGGGGTACGCGATCTATACTTGTCTTGGTTTATGTGCACGCACCTGATACAGCTTCCGTCAATGACCAGTTTATCGTTATGATTGTACCTAGGCTGACGTCTTCTCGTGTCTTCGTCCGTCGGTCTTTGGCTGCCATTATAGATGAACTGGGGCACCTATTTGCTTCGGAAGTTGAAGCATTCCTAGCGGAAGAGCGTAAGACTCGGCTTAATGATGACCTGGAGAAGCGCCATACGAATGGATCCGATGATGGGTCAACGAAGGAGGAGCGTATCCGGACGTTCACACCTAGTATGCTTGCGATTGCTGTAAGTTCCGCTCTTTCGGTGCATGTGCTTATGAGGTTTACGTGCTGCAGACTCGACTACAAGAGCTGCAGCCGACGCTAACTGCTGCAAAATGGGAACCCCAGGTTAGAGGCCAGTGGCCGTACGAGCAATACACTTTATTGCATTCGAAACTGTATGATTCTTCTGTCCTTTCCGACCTGAGCTTAAGAATTTAATGTGCTTGAACCTATATAGGACAAGGCTTCTTTCGACGTTGAACCTTCTCGTGGGAGCTTTGTCAAGAATGGACGAGCGATGGTGTGGCATCCTCGTACATCACGTTGGTAGTGTTCTATGTTGTTTACATTCAATATTGATCTTCGCTGTAGACCCCATTCATGAACCCCAGCTTCGTGCGTTCTTTCATCCGCTGTCATCTCTTTCAATGGGATTAACTCAGGATCTGCAGCTTTCTGATGTATTTACAAAGATTTCCGTCATCTCCAGCTGCCTTGCCGGCGCTCGTCCTTTGCCTCCCGCGTTTCTCAGCCTAAAGGATCGGATCATCTATCACGAGCGTCGTTCGAAGGCTGTTCGGCAGAAACATGCCCAGATACAAGAGGAGGGAAGAGATGATGACTCCGTTTCTTCCGATTCCGACGTAGAGGACTCTACGGACCTTGTACCGGAAAAGGTGGACGATACCAAGATTGGTATCAAAGAGCTGACAATACGGCTTCTCATGGTGAGTTTATGGTTTACGTCACTGATATATACTAATCACCATGCATAGGATCCTCATCTTCCGGCGCATTCCACGGGTGAGTATTTTGACTGGCTGCGGCGAAGTGTTGGTTTTGAATGTGACTGTCATTTTCAGCTGTAATTGCACTTTCTTCCGTCATGACAGTGAGTTCCAGGCTTTATGACGGTTTGTGAAGCTGACTATGGCTCGGAATAGCATCTAGATGATACTTCTGGTATTATTAAGGATCTGTGTGGCGAGACATCCTTTGCCAGTTTGGATATGTTGCATCGACGTTTCTTGACCTTTTGAGGAAGAGGCACTGGGTCGAACCGTTTAGGACATTATCGGATACCGATAGTCATCGATCATGGTGCGTGAGATATTGGGAATTGTCTAACGAATCTAGCATCCTTGTATTCTCTCCGTGTACTTCAGTCTAGCCCTTTATGAGATCGTTCGAAGATATGTATATTGGTCGGCCCGAGCTGCGGACAACAGGAAATCGAGCAAAGTTTAAGCTGATTCAAGTCTAAGCTAAACGTGTCCGAATAATGTACAATGAAACTCCTTGACTTGCATGGGTTTTCTTTGGTGTCGCCATTAGGTTTGGAATGTACCCTATTAATGTAAAGCCGCCGCAGCTCAGTCACTCCATAGGACCGTCTCATACGAAACGCGCTAGCCCTACCGTTTGGTGAACTTACTTCCTGATGCCCGTGTAAACAAGACTACACATTTGAACTTCAAGTGTACGATGCGGAGATACAGACGAGTAATGATTATGAACATACGATCACGAAACAAAAATTAAAATGGCTGTTCTGCAAGAACCTCTGACACTTTCACAATCAACACCGTCTTTCCCCTAAGCTCCGCAGCAAAATACGCTTTCGCCCCTCCAACACCCTTGGCCATGACCACTCGGGATATGCGGTCGTACTCTTCCGGCCCGTCGACTCGTCTGATCTTGCATACAAAATCCCTCTTCTTCGTGTATACCAGGATATCCCCGTCGAGCATCCGTTTGTACGAAGATAGGTCAAAGGGTACCTGGACTTTGATAACAATGCTCTTAGGTGAATCAGCAGACAGGTTCTTGGGCGTATGCGCATGTCCTAAGTGGTGATGAGACTGGGGTGTGTCGGGAGTGGGGATAGACAAAAGGCCACGAGATAACTCGGCCAGCGGTAGGAGAATCCCGTCCTGAGGGTCATAGTATGGGATGAGGGTGATAGTGTTCCGCACCGAAAATGGCTGACAAAGGGGCTTGTGGGTGCGCCAGTGCGAGCCTGAATGAAACGTCAGGGAGGCATAACATGCTATGAAGGCTGAACGCACGCTGACACGCTGTCGAACAATACCACGCAGTCTGACACTTTGAGCACAGCCGGAGTTGGACACCATCTCCTCCTGGCTTCTTGCAGAATTCGCATGCTTTGATGTCCATCGGTCTTTCGTCCCCTGAACGTTTCCTCAGCCATCGCTGCACAACAGCTGTGACTTCTGGGACACACGCGGGCTGAAACTTCCGTGGTGTGACTCCATCTGCGTCCGCGATGTGTATGTCAGCGCCAAATTCCATCAGAAGGTCGATAGCGCTGATTCCATTGGTCTGGAAGCACACGAGTAGGGGAACTTCACCGTAGCGGTTACGCTGATTGGGATCTGACCCAGATTCGAGGAGAACGCGAGAGAGATCGAGTTTGGCCAGGTGGTTCATAGTTCCGTGGGATAGGGCGGTGTTTCCGGCGATATCTGGGAGGTCTACAGGCGCACCACGAGATATGAGATATTTGAGGACTTGAATGTGCTGGGGATTGGGTTTTTCTAGGTCTTGCGCACCAGATACGACGATTGTAAGATACCCAAACTTATACGGTGTCTCTGTACCTTCGAGATCGGGAGCGTATCCAGATTCGACTTCCTAGTTTGACAGTTCAGGGACTGAGGAAACCAGGTATGTGCCGAGCTCACCTTGACGACTTTGTCATATTCTCCTAGGTAGCAGCATAGCCCGAAGTAGGTGAGCTTAAGAGCGTCAAAGGAGGAGGAATTGCTGCAGTAAAGTTTATGTAGAGTCTTGCTGTCCATCTCATAGGACAGGTAGCCAGGCTGATCTAGGATCTCGTGCATTTGTTTGGTTACTGAGAGTCCACCGCTGCCATCGCCTTTGTGGGTAGACTTTGTTGGCGAAACTATAGGCTGAACGTAGGGCATTCTGGGAAGTGGTTTGGAAGTGATCGATGAAAATCTTCAAAACAATGGGAGATGGGCAACATACCTGTATGTATGCGGGGAACGTAGAATTCTGCGTTTGCGTTTGCACTTGCGTGTTGCGTTTGTACGCATGTGTTGTTACGTCTAAGAGCGTGACGGAATGGGCGTCTTGTGCGTTGGCGCTTACAACCAAGTCACGGGAAAATCTCCAGGAAATTCAGAAAAGTGAGTCCATGCTCAAGAGAAAACATAATTAACCTGTATCGATGGAATGACACTAGCTATCGGGAGACCATACATTTAAGCGCATGGATAGGACAAACGCACGCAAGTTGAAAACATGCAGACGCATACAAACGCAGGTGAACGCGCCCACGCAAGGGTGTAACGCAGAATTTTCCTGGCCCATATATGCGTCGGTTTTGACTTTGAAATCACCTAAGTTTCTAGGGCCAAAGCCATAGGGTAATTGTGGCACTTCGAGTTCAACATTCTATTTGCCCCCCAGGACATAGGTTTTGGAACGCAGACTGATACAGCAACGATGAGAGACCCAGTATGCACCGAAATACAGATCAAACTCAGATACTCGTCGCAGCAGACCTCGATGATGGTCTCGAGTTCAACATGACAGTGACTGGATCTGCGGGGCTCACGTAGATAGATAGATGGATAGATAGATAATCGGTTCATGCCAGTGGAACGCCAGGGCTCTGTGACACCACGAAACGTCATTCTCGAAGACAAAGCCTGCAACAAAATACCAATTTGACGGTTTAAAATGCATGCCGAAGGGTGCCAGATAGCCTGAGTGTGGTATTTGAGCTACGAACGACTCAGAATTCGATACTGACTATATATCAATTTGAGCCTTCTCTTCTCCTGATACAAGTCGCAAACTGGCATTAGATGAGGTCCATCAGTGTCGGTACCATGAAAGCAATGATAATGCACGAAGTAAAATTTCCTTGGGAGTTATGGCCAAAGTCTGCCAAGTACGACGTTATGGACGTAGAGAAAACCGGACTTCGAGAGATGGGAGACGGAAGCAAAATGCGTACTTGCCTAATGTAGATTGATATTTCCTTTGTCAGCGTTTTTGATTTTCTGTCCATCTAATTGCCGCCGCCCCTTCCTTCGTTCCTCTAGTTCTGAGACCGTCATTTTCTTGCTTTCAGCGTCAAGTATACAGAGAGACGGTTCCGAATCTACCTAATTCTCACCAGGGTCACCACCAGGTCAGATGTCTTTTCGTTGCGGTCAGGGACGACTAATTATGCAGGCCGCCTTTCTTGCACGGTTGCGGCTACGTAACTGTCGGGAACGGTTTAACATCAGAAGAGAGTGGAGTGGAATTTCATTGTTCCTTTGGGGTGCGACATCGAGAATTAGGAGATTGGCCGAATAATGTACAATGAAGCACATTGTTTGCTTGCACGGGTTTCTTTGGTATCGCCATTAGGTTTGGAATGTACCCTAATAGTCTAAAGCCGCCGCAGCTCAGTCCTCCATAGGATCGTCTCGTACGAAGCGCGCTAGCCCTGCCGTTTGCCGAACTTACTTCCTGATGGCCGTGTAAATAAGACTACTTGAACCTCAGTGTATGATGCGGAGATACAGACGAGTAATGATTATGAACATACGATCACGAAACAAAAATTAAAATGGCTGTTCTGCAAGAACCTCTGACACTTTCACAATCATCGCTGTCTTTCCCCTAAGCTCCGCAGCAAAATACGCTTTCGCCCCTCCAACACCCTTGGTCCTGACCACTTGTGATATGCGGTCATACTCTTCCGGCCCGTCGACTCGTCTAATCGTGCATACAAAATCCCTCTTCTTCGTGTATACCAGGAGATCCCCGCCGGGCCTTACATTTCGTCTGTTCGAAAGTGCGTCGAATGGTACCTGAACTTTGATAACGATGCTCTTAGGTGAATCAGCAGACAGGTTCTTGGGCGTATGCGCGAAGCGGTGATGAGACTCGGGCGTGTTGGGCGTGGGGATAGACAAAAGGTCACGAGAAAACTTGGCTAGTGGCTGAACAAACCCGTTTCGAGCTTCGGAGTAGTATGGGATGAGGGTGACAGTGTTCCGCACCGAAAATGGCTGACAAAGGGGCTTGTGGGTAGGCCAGTGCGAGCCTGAATGAAACGTCAGGGAGGCATAACATGCTACGAAGGCTGAAACATACGCTGACACGCTGTCGAACAATACCTCGCAGTCTGACACTTTGAGCACAGCCTGAGTTGGACACCGTCTCCTCCTGCCTTCTTGCAACATTCGCATGCTTTGGTGTCCATCGGTCTTTCGTCCCCTGAGCGTTTCCTCAGCCATCGCTGCACAGCAGCTGTCACCTCTGGACCAGCCTTGAGCTGAAACTCCCGAGGCCTGACTCCATCTGCGTCGGCGATGTCAATGTCAGCACCGAATTCCATGAGAAGGTCGATAGCGCCGATTCCATTGGTCTGGAAGCAATCAAGCAGGGGCACTTCGCCATAGCGGTTACGCTGATTGGGATCTGACCCAGATTCGAGGAGCACGCGACACAGATCGAGCTTGGCCAAGTGGTTCATAGTTCCATGGGATAGAGCGGTGTATCCGGCGATATCTGGGAGGTCCACAGGCGCACCACGAGATATGAGATATTTGAGTAATTTAATGTGCAGGGGATTGGGTATTTGTAGGCGTTGAGCACCAGATACAACGATTGTGAGATACCCAAATTTATACGGTGTTTCTGTACCTTCGAGGTCGGGTGTGTCGCCAGATTCAACTTCCTGATATGACATTTCAGTGACTGAGGAAACTTGGTGAATGTGGTAAGTTCACCTTGACGACTTTGTCGTAATCTCCTAGGTAGCAACATAGTCCGAAATAGGTGAGCTTACGGGGGTCAAAGGAGGAAGATCTGTCGTTGTAAAGTTCTCGTAGAGTCTGGCCGCCCATTTCGCAGGACAGGTAGCCACGTTGGTCTAAGATCTTGTGCATTTGTTTGGTTACTGAGATTCCACCGCTGCCATCTCCTTCGTGGGTAGACTTTGTTGGTGAGACTATAAGCCGAAATTGGGACATTCTGGGATAAGTGGTCGATGCGAATCTTCAAAACAATGGGAGATGAGTAACATACCTGTATATATGCGTCGGTTTTGACTTTTAAATCACCTAAAATCATAGCGCCAAAATGTTAGGATACTGGTCACTTCATTCTAACTGGCACCCCCAGGACATAATTTTTGGAACGCAGATAGACGCAGCGAAGGTGAGAGACTAAGTATGCACAGAAATACATTCAAACACAGATATTCGTCGCCGTAGACCTCAAAATGATCTCGAATTCAACACGATAGCAGCTGGATGCAAGCCTTGCGAGGATAGATAGAAAACCGATCCGTCACCCGTGTCCCAGTAAGGAACTGTGGCACCACGAAGCGGAAGACAAGGCCTGCAAAAAGAAGCCTGTTTAGACTTCCGCTTTGAAAATCGTGCCAGAGGGTGCCAGATAGAGCCACGGACGAGATACTGACTACTAATTTGAGCCTTCTCTTTTCCTGATACAAGTCGAAAACTAGGGGTACATCAGAATATACTGTCCGTACCATGAAGCAATGATAGCGCACAGAGTCAAATTCCCTTGGAGCTCGGGTCAAAGCCCGCAAGTACGACGTTATGGACGCAGAGAAAACCAGACTTTGAGATGGGAGACGGAAGCAAAATGAGCACTTGCCTAATGTAGACTGATATTTCCTTTGTCAGCGTTTCGGACGTAATTCCCGACGGCGATGATTTTCTGTCCATCTAATCGCCGTGGCGCTTTCCTTCGTTCCAGGTTTCCTTAGTTCAGACCGTCACTTTCTTTCTTACAGTCAAGTGTTCAGAGAGTCGGTCCCAATGTCACGCGAATTTACGTATGACAAGAAATTACCGTGCAACGATAAGTCGTACGATAAGTTTAGCTCGGGGAGGTCAGCACGAATGCTAAGGCGTAGGTTGACTTCAAGTCGGGGTTTCGTGAGAGAATCTGCTGTCGTGGTTCAGAGAACTCGGTCTCTGCGTGCGTGCGTTAGGTAACTGTATTCGTGGTGCCGACTGTACGGTCGTCGGCGGCTGCTGCTGGTAACTGACGTGGTTTGAAACTGTAGTAACTGTTTTTCACAAAATCCTGAAGATCGTGTGATGCTGGGAACACTTGCGGGTACGGTCACGCTTATGTTCTAAAACTGATTGGGGTCGGGAAGTTTTTTTTCATTCATTTCTTCGTTCTTTTATACATACTGACTAGTCTATAAATAGGTTCATTTTGGCATACGCGTCGCCGGCATCTTGGTATACGCGTCCCATTTGCCAGGACACGCGTCGTGATCCGGGCTTACGCGTCCGAGCGTGCCATGCATGACGCGTCACCTGCCGTGGCTTGGCATTGTTCCTGCCACGCGTCCTAGCCGTTCCTCCAAATAATCACTTTATCGCTCCTTTTTCCATGTTTTCCTCACGGTCCGGGAACCGGCCTGACGCCAAGTCTACCTAATTCTCACTAAAATCAGCATCCAATATCTTGCCTCTTTTCGTATCTCTCCTTCGCTCATGGATGACTAATTATTCAGGTCGCCTTCAATCTTGAAGGCACGGACGTAACCGTCGGAACGATTTAAAAATTAGAAGAGAGTGGAGTGGAATTTCATTGTTCCCTTGCGGTGCGATATCGAGAACCAGGAGATCATTTTGCGACTTCGCCTACGTAAATAATGGATACATCACCCTTTTACAACGCTCTATGCAGGCTCTGATGTCGTTCTTCAGAAATCATAAAACAGAAATGCTTTTTTACTCAATTCTTGGCTGACTGCGGACTCTTCCCACACCTATCTCGATTATCGTGGTTGGGATCTTAACTTGCATCGCTTCTTTATGGTCTGGTAAGTGCCGAACTGTTCTAGTACACCACGTATTCATTGAATCCGGGATCAGGTTTCATTCGAGCAGTCGCGATATCGTACGCAAGAGCCGGGGATCCTAGCGTGTGATATAGGTTTCGATGGTCTCGATGCAACTATAGAAGAATAGCAAAAAGGTAGCCACTGCTAATCCTTCCTTCCGCGTCCTTCCCTTCAAAGTAGACGTTCGGGTCGATACAGATGGTTAAAACAGCCGTGAAGACATTCAGTCGACTATATTATGCTACGAATGTTGCAAGGGTAAGCTCTCCGTTTACTCTTCATATCTGTGTCCAACGTATTGCACAGATTACTGTGGCACCCGTAGCGACTGTTGACCAAACCATTGAAGACTGGGACAGCACACACGCGATCGACGTCCCGATGTGTTTCTCTGCATGCGTAAAGAATTAAGCTGATGCTAAGGAAATGGCGGAAGACCCAGGTTGCATACCTACGCGAGGATCAATCATGAACGTGGGGTGCCTCATCAATGTCGCGAATGACCGCCATGTGAGTACGGTTTCCAGTAATAGGTCGGCCGCCTGTCTTTCACATTTTGTTATCTTCTCCATTTACCTCCTACGTAGCAGTCTCACATAATGGAGATGGCGGTACGGTTGACCCTAGGCACACGCTCGAGGCCCTGCCAAGTTGTGAGTACTGATTTTCCCATACAAGAAGGGAACCTATTTGAGGGTACGCCGCCTCTAGACATCGTTGTCCTTTGCGTGAACGACTCCTGATAGAATATAGGTAAGTGACCTAGAAAGGATCTAAGACTTTTTTTGTAAGCTGAGCATGAATAATGCAGTCTTACTGATCGCCGAGTCGATCCAGGAAAGGTAAGGTATCATCGAACTGACCAAGCGCCTCTTTGACAAATCGACCAGGTATGCCGAGTCCATCGGGATAAGTAAGTTGTCGCCAAACATGTGTCATCCAGCCAGCGGCCACAGAATAAAAGCCAACGTGTTTGCAAACCCATTTTCCAGCATTCACAGAACATGGCAGATCTCAGTGTAGCTACGACAATGTCTCTCTCTGGACGTGTAGGTTTGGTTACTGGAGGTGGAACGGGGATGTAAGTCTCTTTGTCTTTTATTTCGATTCGCTGTTGACGCGTCAAATATAGAGGACTCAACATTGCAAAAGCTTTTGCTGCAGCTGGAGCGAAAGTATACGTCACTGGCCGAAGGTTGGACGTTCTGGAGAAAGCAGCCGCATCTGTCACAGGTGTGTCAGGATCCATTGTCCCGTAAGTAACTGCCTTCTATGTTATATTCCGTATTCCTTACATGCACCCAGGCTCCAGATGGATGCGACCGATGAGGAGAGTGTGAATGCCGTCGCTAAGCACGTCGGAGGAATCGATGGTAAGCTTGACATTCTCGTGAATAAGTTCGTCACCTCTGTTTTCTGTTCCTTTCCGTTCCGGCGCTGATTGGTCTCTTTTCCCTAGCGCCGGTTTCGCCACCTCTCATCGTGATCCCGACTTCTTTACGAAGAAGCTGTCAGCAAATGACCCTTTTGAGCCTGAAACGGTGCAGAACTGGTCAGACATGTTTGTGCTAAACACCATAACACCGTTCTTCATCGTACGGGCCTTCCAATCTCTCCTCATCAAAGGAGCACAGTCTCGCCCACAGGGTACATCGAGCGTCATCAACATTAGCAGCGTAGCAGCAAATTTACGATCATCAGCAAGTGGACTCTCGGTAGGTACCCTTTGCTTCTTCTCAGAGGTGATACTAACTCTGATGCGAAGCTTGCTTACGGGGCAACGAAAGCCGCCTTGAACCATCTCACCCTAGTGCAGGCGACGAGTTTTGCTACTAGGGACATTCCCATTCGTGTGAATGCAATCTCGCCTGGGCCATTTGCGTCGGAAATAGCACCTCCCGAATTCTTGGAGTTGCTGAAGACGACAGCCATGCCTGGATTAGTGGCTCCAGTACCTGCGAAGAGGCACGGGAGGTGAGTCCATGTTTTTTCCCGATACATGTGCCTTTATCTAACATTATTGTAGCGAAGCCGAGATGGGTATGACCGCGGTGCTCTTGGCTGTCTCCGACTATTCCAACGGAGTTATCCTGCGTGTAGATGGTGGAATGTCGTTAGTAAATCCGTAGTTATTTGTACTTAGCGCAGGCAGTTTCTGTTCTGGCATAGATGTAGTCATGTAAGATATGCGGACAATACAGTGGCTTATAGAAAATGGTTCATTCGACCTGTTTTGTCTGGTGTCCAGCCGTTCTTGAGCAAGCGGCGGCTGGAGCGGGCGAGCAGATCCCACCTTCAGGACGGTCATTAGTTTTGACCTTTGACCTTTAATGCCGGTGGATCTGAATGCACTGTCTCTGTGTCACCTCTGTCGCACACTGTACTGAACAAGTGCCGACTCTCATATCAATTCAACTAGTGCACGAAGTGCTTAGGATCGGTGAGTTTGCTATTCAACGACCATCTGAATCCACCGAAAGTAGATACAAGCTGATACAGATGACTACACGAACTACGCACACCGCAGACCCCGAGGGTCTAAAGTGCACACTTTTAGGCAGGGGCTTAAAAGTTAAGCCTTAGAGCTAGCTAGGCGGACTGCCACTTAGGGTTGCGCACGAAACCATAGGTTTTGATACACCTAGGTTTATTCCCGGTAACTTATCGGTAACTTACTGGTAACTTACACCCCTTCGCCGGAGGGGTTTTCGTTGAGGTAACTTACCTGTCATGTGACAGGTATTTGGGCAGAAGAATTCAGTACTATTATATGCATGTTTCAAGTTGTATTGTATATTTACAGATGAGTGGTCTTTACAGCTGAATTAATCCTCATTACAGCAAGAAAATGTATAAAGACACAAAGGGAAAGGATTTGAAAAAATTCGGCAATTGCGGCGCGTCAGTCATGTGAAAATGCACGTGATAAAGTAAGTTACAGTTCCGAGTCCTATGTATATAGGATTACTCGGTTATTATGCGATCCTGTAAGACCCGTGGGAATTTTCTATTCGACCTATCTTATCTTGCGGGATTTGCCGTTCTTATCTCTTGACCCCGATGATGCGTCGGTTATTATGCGATCCTGTATTCGACCTATCTTATCTTGCGGGATTTGCCGATCTTATCTCTTGACCGCGATGATGCGATTGTACTCAGAATTTCTGTTCACCTATATCTTGTCTTCGCTTCCTGGTTCTTATCTGTCTTATCTCTATGTCTGGGCCAAATACCGATCCTGTTCCCTTACACCTATTATCTTTCCTTTGCTTATCTTTGTCATATGCGATGCGCCGTTTTCCCTTCCGGTTTATCTGTTCTTGTTCTCTTTCGTCGATGTGTTTGTGCTTGAAACTGTTGTTACTTATTGCGTAATTTGTCATCGGAACACTGAACAACTGCCGCTCCCACCAATCTTATTATATGGCACTGTCTCGGACGGCGACAGCTGCAGGTACACTGATATTACCTTCAATCGGCAGTAACCGGTCGTCGCCAATAGATAGCAAGAAAATTCAAGGTGGATGCAGTGGCTTTTTGCGGCAGGAGTTCAGAGAGTTAGAGCTTCTGGACAACATTACAACCCAACAGTACCACGGTTTGACGCCAATCACCGTTACGGGCGATACCCGATACGCGTTAATAGAATCGTTTCGCCACCATGTCGGTCGTGAATACATGCCACCAAGATTGGACAGTGTACTAGCGTGGTCCAACATGGATACCCTCGATTCCGCAGACGCCTCCGACTTCGCCTGGACGAAGAAACTTATAACACACTTTCCGATATTGAAGCGCCCGCCGCCAGAACACCCCCCGTCCAAGGTATCGAATTCTCTGGACAAACAGTCGAAGAGAGTGTTCACACCCATGAAGCCGGCGGAGAAGAGGAAGGGAAGGATATCAGATACGTTCGACGCCAAACAGGAGGGCACTCAAAAGCGTGCAAGCGACTCTGTGACTCGACGAGACTCTTCGATGCATCTAGTTCCCGTAGGTTGCAAATGGTCGAACAACAGCTGCGCGTACGACGCTACAATGTTTGTCCTGTTCAACATGTGGAACGCTAATCATGCTGGACTGGCATCTGATGTCGAAGCTATTGGCAATGAGTGGCTGCAGCTGGTAATGAGGTCCTTCCGAACTTTCAAAGATGGTCTATACACGCTGGAAGAGGTCAGGGATCACACAAGAAGGAAGCTCCATAGGGACTTCCCGACCGTCTTTGTATATGGCCGCGAAACGAGTGCAGAGGCAGTGATGCTCAAGATGATGACATCCCCTACGGTGTTCGCAAGCATCGCCGTGTGTTGTGATAACGGACACAGCGCACCGCTTTCAACGCAGCACTGTTGTGTGATAGAGCCGACCACGACAGGCCGAAAACAATGGACAACGCTGCAACAGTACATAGACATAACCAGCGCCATGCCGCTCGCTGCGGAAGACTCGGCGTGCCAACGGTGCACATCTGCGGCATACAAGAAATACACCTATGAGATCGTGCCACCAATCCTGCCCGCTTTGGTAACGTTCTCCCGTGCGCCGGTCGACGAACAAATCCAGCTGACCGTAAAATCGAACATCGTACACTACAACCTAGCGGGAGTAGTGTATTACGGGGACGCACATTACACTGCTAGGTTCGTGGACACAGACGGCCGTGTGTGGTACAACGATGGTCTAACGTTAGGGAGAAGAGCTCAGTTGGAAGGGTTTATACATGACGTGGACATGATGAAAGACAGAGCCGGCAAATCCCGCGACATACTTATATACAGGCGAACCTAAACACAATATAAACATAGGACTCGGTACCGCCGCGCAGATGCGATGGTCCTCACCCTACTAGTAACTTACCGTAGCAAAACCACCCCCTGGGGAGGGGTCGGTAACAAACGGTTACTTACACCCCCTGGAGGTTTCGTGCGCAACCCTACTGCCACTAGTGACCAGCCACCATGCCTTAGAGTCTTGGACTCCAGAGTAAAACGGTAGATTTAGACTATCGGAACGACCCAATGAGTCGACCCAGGCTCGAACTGAGGACCTTCCGTGTGTGAGACGGATGTGATAACCAACTTCGCCGTCAACCCAATTACTTGAAATTTTATTTCAGAAATTGTCTCCATTTTCTTAGGAACAACGGAGCAGTAATTAGGCAAAATTTCCAAGGCTGCTTGAAGGTCAGTGCTTCAGAGAACATGAAAGTTACGACGTTCTTGATATTCAGAAAGGATGTAGTCAACACAATAAGAACAGGGGTAATGCGATTCTCCGAAACAGGAATGAGGTCAGTGACGCCATCTCCTCAACGTTCAACACCGGTAACTCGGTAACAACAGCAACACCCTCTCAGTGCGCTGATGTGAGTATCATTCAGCTGCTTTCAAACTACAGAGCCTGAGAACTTGAACTTGCAGCCTACAGCTCAATTCCATTCTTGCCAGGGATCATAAAATGCCACCTGATTCTGCTCGGCTATCAGATAACGAATCTGAACGCGAAGTGACGATAACAGCGATTCTTCGCAAGAAGAGACCCTTACTGGACGCTGACGTCCTTTGGATTGAAAACGACATCGCTGCATGTGAAGAGGAGCTCTCCAATGTAGAGAACCAAATTGCCCTACTGACGCGCCGAAAAGAACAGCTGGAGCGTTCACTTCCCAGGCGCAAATCATTACTAGCGCCTGTCCATCGTCTCCCAAGGGACATCCTTGTGGAGATACTCCGCTGGGCTGCACATCGTCCCAAGAACAGCCTCGATGTCACCAAAGGTGTCTGGCCTCTGGGGCAAGTCTGTGGATGGTGGTGGGATATCGTAGTGACCTCACCCATCCTATGGTCTGTTGTCATTCTGAAACCACCATACATGCGACACTCCGTGGACATCCTCACCCAGCATTTCCGTCGCTCTGCAGAGTTTCCGTTGTGGATAGCAGTTAAGTGTGGAGAAATCATGAATGGTGACCGTGTCTTTGATATGGTCATCCAAAAGTCTGCACTCTGGAAAATGGTGGACGTGCGTGCATCATCGTCGACAGAGCTAGTCAAGCTTTCCTCTGTATCGGGAAATATTCCTTTGCTGGAGGAGTTGTATGTTTCTACCACGTGGAAAGAGCACTTCAGTACAGATGCATTATCCTCGGCACCGTCTCTTCGACGTGTGGATCTCGAACTGATGGAGATTTCCCAGCTGACTTTGAATGCTGGCCTCCTTACACATTTTTCGGGAACATTTCGTCGCTTGGCGGACATTCAGTACATCGCCCAGATACAAACACTCATCGAAATTCTGATTCTGATTTCTGATGACCCCGATGAACCTCTCGAATCCGACAATCTTTTACCCGTTCGAATGGAGAAACTTCAATTCCTCTCGGTCAACGATGTACGAATACTAGATGTTCTTACCACTCCGTCACTGAGACAACTTGACTATTGGCCGGCCTCCATTTCAAACGAGGGCGATACCAGTATCCATTCGCTTCGAGATTTTCTAACGCGATCCGCTTGCTCTATTCATTCTTTAGGTATTGGCGCAGAGATGGTCCAAGATATTCATCGTCTTATGGCCTTTACAAAAAACGTCAGTCATCTGGCTGTGCACTACCCACAAGGCCGCTTTATGCCCTCGCTGGATCCGTTAACCATACCTGAAACCCTTCCCATGATGAATAGGCTCAGATTCAGCATCACTGATGCCGGCCGGGGAGAAAGATACGCAGGAGGGATCATTGACATCATTCGTCAACGCTTTGATGCAGAGCGAGCAGCAGTTTTGAGTGTCACAAGGCTATCTTCTTTGTGTATAGATTGTGTTGACAGCTCGAGAGCTGAGATCATCGATCGGCTTAAAGGCGAAGGGCTTGATGCACTTGAGGAGGAAGGTTTGAGATTGGAGAAAGAACGGTCACCGTACCTACAGGTCGATGAATATTGGACGGGAAGTTGGTTTACTTAGAAATTCGAAACAGATACTTGCGTTATGCTTACGACTTCATTTAAACACAAAATAAATGTATCTCTCTCACGACACAATTTTGTTGAGGATTGTGGTTTCACAGCCACTGGGCCGACGGCTACGCCGTCTTTTGTTTTACATTATTTTTTTTTTCGTATCGATCACTACCGCTTCTTGGCTTCATACCACGTATCAGCACCCAGAATATATGTTCGTTCGAGCCATCTCCATCACGTCCTTTGTGCCTGCCGACCAACAAATCTATACAGCGCTGCCGTTAAAAAGTGATTCCAGAAAGCAAGAAACGCGTCACAAAGAAGTACAGTGACTCGCTGAGTGAACAGAGATGTCATGTACAAAGTCCAGCCGGGATCTCGGAAAGATTTTCGCTCAAAAAGGGCATTGAACTACGTCATCTTTTGCACCCATTTCCGCCTAAGGCTCTCTTCACCTGACCACGATGAACAACCTCTCTTGCTCCGTACCATGTCCATCAAGGACCTCCGTGGCATCTCTCCGGGTATATATCGCCTTTTCTCGTCGTTCATCGCTCTATTGACGCGTCGGACTGCTCAGATATCCTCGAAGATCTCATATTTTACTTCAAATATGCATCGTCGGCGTATACACCCTTTTGTCCAAGACCGAATGGCCGTAACCTCGTAACGGAGGTTCGAGGACTTCTCTTGAGTAATGTCTAATGGTCCTAATGATATCCTAGATATCCAACTCCGTTTCAGATATCCAAGGCTTCATCGCTCGCGACGGCGACAAGAAAGAATTGGTGCTTGCTCTCCGTGGAAGGTTAATTCCAAAGCTCTACTGATAAACATCGATGGGCTGAAGATCTCACGGAATGACAGTGTATCTATCATCGACATCCTGGTCGACTCTGCAATCGTTCTCGTCCCGCTGATCACGCCGGGTGTCGAAGCTCCAAGTGAGTTGCCTTTGAGTTTGCGACAAGGATTCCCATCCAAAGTCGGCAGGCGGTGTGCGGGTACATAGCGGATTTCTCGTCGGGTGCGTTCTGCTTGCGGTCCTATCCCCAAGGGCGCAGTCTTACGTTCTTGCAGGTGGAACTCTATCGCAATACAAATAATATCAGTGATCAAGCAACAGTTATTCCTACACCCTGATCTGAAGAATCTCGTTACGACTGGCCACTCTCTAGGAGGATCGCTGGCGACGCTAGCTGCCATCTGCCTTCGAAGAAACTTCCCCTCCCTGACGACGCGGACATATTCTTACGGCGCGCCTAGAATAGGAGTAGGTCGTTTTTCTGACTCTCTTGGACGGTGCATTTATCCGCTTAGAACAAGGAATTCGCTGACTACTTCAACGGCGAGTTTGGTGTAAACGCGTTCAGAGGTGTGTTGTATCGTCACTTCTCCATGTGCTACATCTGAAAGCCTTTCAGTCGTTCACAGCAATGACGGGTAATATGCTTCGTTTTGTAGTTCCTTGCCCTTCTGACGTCCCTTCAGTGTCCCGACGATGATTCCGACTTCCCTTGGCTACCACCACCATGGCGCGCCTCTTGTATCAGCCGCTTTTCTTTTGCTTGCTCACCTCTGTTACAGGTGTAGAATACTGGCAGACGGAGGACCCTTCGCGAGAGGACTCAACAAAACAATGTTCACCTGATGGTGAGGACCCTCGATGCTCCGCTTCAGTGCCCAGTGAAGGTGTCAATGCAGCGCACATGACAGTACGTGTATATTTCACCTCTCAGGCCAAGATTGTGTGTGTTCATTCATTCTTTAGTATTTCGGAATTTTGGCGACTACGCCGTTTTGTATATAAAGAAAGCACTATTAATGTCCGCAACTATGCTTCATTTGTGTGTCCACCTGAGATGCTACGAAAGGTAGCTGCAAGACTAGATGATGATGGTGTCCGAAGAGGATTTTTCGTAGAAGCAACGAACCTTGCCGAGAGCTTCTGCAGTATTCTCTCTCATCAAAAATATCCTTAGGTCCCCGCCTCAAACTTGGCAGAAACGAAGGTAAAAGCACCCGCGTCTTTGCCTGATTCGGTGTTCATCCTTTGGTCTAGATTTGCTCGTGAAGATGCTCATTCACCCTTCATCACGCCTCTAGCGAAGCTCGAATGGATACTAACATCATTCGTTGATGTCGTACGCTCGTTTTCATGTCTAAAAGTCTCTATGAGTAGGAGAGGTTTCTCAGGGGCATCTTTGCTTCCTCGTATGGGTTTCTCCAAGCGAGGTCTATTGAATGGCTCACGGAGGCGTCCATAATTACCTGAAACATATCTTGCGAACAGGAACGAAGGAACAATGTTGCAATGTCGCCACACCTCCGCGATAACAAAGAATTGACGATTTGATCGGCAAAGTCAAGTAATCATTTCATTAGACTTATTACTGACAACATGTTCAATACAGATCTTGTGAAGCGGCTGACACCCTTACTTGTCTCGGCATGGCTGCGCTCTCAAGGTCATAGCCACATACGGCATGACTGAGTTAGAACGAACAACTCGTCTTCCGGGATTTCGTTATCATGATCAGTATGAACTTTTATAACTCAAAGGGGTCTCCCTGTGCATTCAATCTATTACGGTTTCTCCGATATCTTTTTGTCGGGTTGGTCGCTAACACAATCGTCGGTTTCTAGGGCCAGCTATAAAGCCACATTGACTCTGAGAGCCGGAGTTGTTTCTTCACATGGCCTCATTCGTCATTGCGGTCGCCTCGCTCCTCCTAGCCTCTCTTCTTCATCGGTGGTTCAAGCGACCGTCGGTCAAGCATGTTAAGGGACCGCCGTCGCCCTCCTTCTGGCTAGGTAAACCATTTCTAGGTGTCTCACTCAGTACAAGTGAGGGCTTACACCCCATACTACAAAGGTCACGAACGTGTCCTTCGCGATCAAGGTAATGCAGGTGATCTTGAGACGAAATGGCGCAAGGATTATGGCACCCTTTATCGTATTGCGGGCTGTTTTGGTGTAAGCAACCTCCGTCTCTGTCCTGGTCACTATTAAATCCACTATCACAGCAAGACATCCTGATCGTGTGTGATCCCCAGGCACTCAAGCATATTTTCCACTCTTCACACCCTTACCCCAAATCGCAAGACAACGTGTTCATTCTTGACCTCGTCATCGGCAAGGGGCTTGTCACCGTTGATGGTGAGTCTTCATCCCGGTCGAGCAATCTTTCAAAGCTCCAGCCAGTGATATTAGATGAAACCCACCACCGCCAACGCAAGATCATGAATCCGGCATTCTCCCTTGCTCAGCTTCAGAAGGCGCAGGTCATCTTTCAGCAGTGTAGTGACAAGGTAAGTTCCATCAACACGCGTGGCAATATTCGGAAGCTTGTAGCGATCATAGCTCGTGAATGGTATTCAAGGATCTCTGGCTCGTACGGATGGCATCATCAATGTCCTTGATTGGACGAGCAAGGCTGCCTTAGATATAATTGGACTAGGTGAGCGGTATGCATCGACTTCCTCTCACTAGTTCGCCTGACGTCGAAAGCCTCCTTCCGGTATGATTTTGGTTCACTCGATGGTCGGAATACCGAACTAGGACAAGCGATGAGACATATTTTGTAAGAAGACTTTTTCACTTCAATGGCCATCCTATCTAACATCCGATTCAGCACGGCCTCTCAATCCAACTCAACAGCATTCGAGCTTATTCTCGTGGCCCTGATACGAATGGTTCCAGATTCGGCATTAGGATTTCTCAGGCTGTTCTCGACTAGAGAAATCCGTCAACTCGCCAGCGTAGGGAGCATAGCAAAGACAACTGCTCGAGAAGTTATGGCTAGTCACGTTGACGTGCAGACACCAGAGGGCGACGGAGATATTGTTGATACCCTAGGTCAGTTCACTGGGTTTGTCGACATACACTTTTTAACATAATTGCATCTTTAGCGAGAGCACGCTTCGCAGGCAAAATGCAAGATGACGAAATCGAGGCGCAGCTAATGTTCGTTGTCTCTGTATCTGCTAATCGTCGAATCATGACGTTCACTCTCGTTCCAGGACCTTCGTGGTTGCAGGACATGAGACGACGAGTATCAGTCTATCTTGGTTACTATATGAACTGGCTGAACATCCTGAGCATCAGTCTATAATCCGTGCAGAGCTCAAACATTCAAACGACTATGATTCTATGCCGTTTTTGAATGCGGCTATCAAGGTGTGTACGTTTAGATGTACCAGATTCATGTGTTCATCCCTGATGACAGGAATCCCTTCGTATACACCCAAATTCACACAACTTCATACGAACCGCTCCTCACGACGGTGTTCTGCCTCTCTCCGGAGGAGAGAAGCTTGTCATACCCAAGGGGCAGACACTGTTTTGTTCTGCTCACCTATACAACCGGCATGCCGTTCCCATGTTACTTCAATGCAAATTTGACACGAACTTTTTCTAGTCTTCCATCTCTCTGGGGAGACGATGCGGAAGAGTGGAACCCGCGTCGGTTTCTTGATAAGACTCTGCCCGTATCGCTGGGTGTGTATGCTAATCTGTGAGTGAGATCTTGGTGATCTTGGCTCGTGTGTGTGCTGACGCTTATCTGGTGAAATCCTAGAATGACATTTAGTAGGTCATATTTCAGCGAGCCTTCTCTCTAACTAACACCACCCTCAGGCACTGGATCTCGTTCATGCATCGGGTGATTGACTGCCATGATTCACTTCAAGTTCATTCCCCTTGCTGATTCTCTTCCTTAGGTGGCGATTTGCGTGTGTACCTCGTCTTTCAGCCTCGCTTCAGCCAAACTGATCAGCGAAATGCAGAGTCATGGAAATGCAAACAATCCTTGCTAAGCTGATTCTACACTTCGAATTCAGTTTACCTGAAGGAGTCGAAATCCAACAATTTCCCGGGTCGCCATCCGTCGTACCCATTGTGAAGGGCAAAGCACATTTAGGCTCCCGGTTACCCTTAAGGGTGAGAATTTTACATCAGTGAACGTTGGTTACTTCAGAGGTTGTCAAGACCAGGTTTATGTTTAGCGTATTCTTTATTACGAGTTTGATTTACTTATTCAGGGGACAATTCAATAACACGGGGACGACGAGGTATTAGAAGTTCGATTTCAAAATAGCTTTAACAAAAACTGGTTCATTCACAGGTTACTATAGTACAGACGGATTCCTACACATACATGTCAAGCGTATTCGTACAGGGAAGATATTGAAAGTTTATTCATTTTTGAAAATGACCTGCATCTTGATCACGGGGGTGCGATTCTGCACACCGGCATCTCGGGCTACTTCTTCCACTCGTTGGGCCATAGCCCTTAACTGCAGGTTCATGTCGGCAGCCCCGGCCTGTAAGGCTGGGACGGAGACGGTCGTCAAGAAGAGGATCCCCGGTTGGCCATCGGTGACGATCCTGGTTCTCTCGACTACCGAGTTCGAAGGTTCTGGGTCGGCAGGGCGCTTTTGAGGGACGATGGGCCTAACAGAATCTGTCTGAGTCACTGGGAAGATGTGACGGCCTATGATGGCGTTCCATTGAGCGCGGGAGGCCTTCAAGACAGCAGCCAAGTCATCCTGAGCGTGAGGGGACGTGATTAGATATCGCATTGGAGGTGAGTATTACAACGTACCCTCGCTTGCGTCAATTTCCCATCGTCATGACCGTACGTTTGAGCAACCTCAACGGTGAGATGGTGCACGACCTTCATGAAGCAGACGTTGATGGGTTGTCGGTCGTGAACCAAAAGAGCCGGATGCGCAGATGTGGCGGGCCGACGAGGACGTCGGTGTTCTCGAGTTTCTCGATAGGCGCGTCCATGTCGATGGGTAGTGTGTTGGCCCATGGTAGGTCTTTTCTAGCACTTGCGTGCGAAAAAGGACTGTTATAGGAAATCGCTCATAATGGATAGATACTTGGCATATCTCACAGATCTTGACTCGTGGGAAGTAGACCTGGATCTGGCAAAGCGGTGCGTGAGATCCAAGGATATAGCGCATAGGTCCGTTGGTTGTGGGAAATTTCCGGAAAGCTCTCAGAAGAGGGGTGGGTAAATAATCCACAAGAAGACGAGCCGTCGATCACGATGAATGTTGTGCGAACTCCTTCCACTATTGTGTCGCACCGGTGGCCTTCGGGAAGGTTGATCAAAGCAAAATCGAGCCTTGAAGTAAAAAAGGATATAGGACACCTACTGATTGAGTCGACCCAGGTTCGAACTGGGAATTTCAAGCGATAACCAACTTCGCTATCGAGCCAACAAAGTTAGTTTTTTGCGAGTAGTCATAGACAATTATGTCTGGAAAACGGCAGTACGTAGCCTAGAAATCTGTAAATCTCTGTCGTGTTTGCAACAGATGCAACTCACTACCAATGGTATCGAACACTGTCAATTCTACAATATCGTTCGTCAGTGTTAAGTAATACTCAAGCATGTTGGCGGGGTTTCGTCAGTGAGGAAGGCTGTTGAGGACAGAGCAAATGGAAAGTAAGGTAACAGTGTACGGGAAGCTGAAGCAACAGATAGCAAAGCAGTAGCCTTGAAGTGGTGTCGGGGTTTGAAACTCGCTTTGACTGCAACCATCATCTACCGGCACCGATCCTCTCATGTCTTTCTATTCAGCCTCAAAGCTACGGCGAGCATCGAAGTGGAAGATCTAATCAAGCAATCAGTCACTCAGCTGGGCCGCAAGCTTGCCGTCGAAAAGAGCGCGATAATTGTATAATTCTGAGCTCGACGAGTTTTGAGAGAGGAAAGGCCATGATATGCAAAACATCGGGGTATGTCTCGTACAAATCTTTGCTTTGCGCCCCATATTCACGCTGCGTCCGCGTCAGCCCTGGTCCGAACCAGCATCAGGGTATTTTGGCACTGCGTTGTTATCGGCACGCACTTCTCGCAAAGAACATTATACGGCATTCGGCAACTACCAAGATAACTAGGACTGTCTCCCCAAGCATGAGAACCCCTGTTATAATGCTGACGGGTACGAGGGAATGCGGGCAGTCTCCTCGTTTACCGCACACACCGAGATATAGTCTTTCTAAATAAGACGTGCTGCAGTAAACAAAACACAGCATTCCCCGAATATAGTGGATCTCAATGTAGCCGTGACGTCGGTATCTGGACGACTTATAGGTCTCGTTACGGGCGGAGGAACGGGGTATGTTCCCAGATTCTCGATCGCGACTCACGGCTGACTCTCTGACAGAGGATTTACGATTGCGAAACCTTTCACCGCAGACGGGGTCAATGTATACCTTGCTGGGCGGAGGCTGGGCGTGTCAGAACAGGGCGCGGCGTCACTTACAGGTGTCTAAGGGTTCATTGTCCCGTATGCTACTGTTCTCTCCGCACGGTGATTGTTTCTGATACGCGTACAGAATCCAGATGGACATACAGGCGAAGGAAGCGTCAAGACTGGGACCAAGCACAAGGAAGAAGTCAACAGAAAGATCGATACACTCGTCGACAAGTACCTGCAATCCAGACTCCATCACAAAAAATACGCTGCAGAAGATCTTTTCGAATTCCAAACAGCACAGGACCGCCGGGCTGATATCCTCGCGCTTAACATGATCGCCCCCGTTCTTCGTAAAACCTGTCTTCCAACCACTCTTCATCAAAGGAGCACAATCCCGCCCCCGAGGCACATCAACGTCAGTAGCATGGCAGTGAAGATGAACAACGAAGTGCCATTGCATCCGTATGTGCCGTGCCATTCTCTCCATCTTGTTTAAACCAACTTGTTTAGGTTGCGTACAGGCCGACGAAAGTTCTTTGGACGAAGATCACACTTGTTCTGACAACGAGCTTTGCTGGGTTCAGGTGAATGTACTGGCGCCTGGTCAGAGCAGCTGAGTGCTAAGGTTTTGGGGAAGTCAATCCCTGGTTTGGTCATGCCGATACGGAGGTGAGCATGTTCAGTCTTTGGATGAGATCGAATACTGATTCCAGTTTTCAGTGATGACCAGAAACCGGGATGACGGCGGGCTATTCATTTGACAAGCCTCGAAATATCCAGGTTCGGTTTGGACATCAAACTGCTTCGGCTGGAGGTTCAGACTGGAAGAAGGAGGTGGAGGATGTGTGCTGGTTGTTCATGTACAGCCCTCTCATCAGCCAGGCGTGAGATGGTCTTTTTATCGACATGATGTTGGGATGTTGTGCCTGCTTGGAATACCCTCTTGGGGTGCAGCTCTCTCGAATGTGACGTCTTTCCTCGAGAACGACGTCCCGCTTGCCCGCCTCTTCGCAGAGACTGACGTTCAAGCTCGAGTCTTATTCCCTTCTACCTTTGGCGGCGAGCCTCCTTAGGCTTGGGGAAGAAGTTTGCGAATCACGGCGAGGAGCATTGAGAAGGGGCGGCGGGACGACTCTCACTCAGAGTTACTGCGCCCGTACGTGCATGTCACATCAATCATCACTCATCACTAAAAACTCTGGCCACAGTACGGCTACCCCCGTAGCCTAGCGGAACTGTACAGAGTGCCGGGTTCGACTCCTGGAGGTGAAATTGCCGTGAAAGTCATAAGTATTTCTTTTGGTTGTCATCGGTGGATGAAGACAACTCCGAGTGATTTTCTGCGCTCTACATTGATGCTCTTAAGTATCTACTGGAGGTGGGAGAAGGCGCGTCTAGAGTTTGCATTGGGCCGGTACTATGCTACGCGGGTTTCCACTACGAAACATCATTCGTCCGTTGGTTTTTCTCCTTCTCCTTTCCACACACTCGTGTTATCAGACGCTCTCATCCTGCCGCCTTGACATAGCTCTTTGCGGAAGCTAACGTTCTGTCCACCTCATAGTCTAACGAGACAAGAACCAGTGCACACGTTCGATTCGTGTGGTGGTCTTATCCTTCCCCAGATTTCTCTGTGCTGCACCTACACTGCACTACTGTTTATGCATATCGATTCTTTTGAACGCGAATTTATTTTCTTTCTTTGCTAGTGCTCTGTACCATCTTTGGAACGAAAACAAGTGGCTCTGTTTTGATCGAGTGTTCATTATTTCAGGTGCGTATGGTTCAGCCCAGTGGCTGTGCACCACGATATCCTCTCGCCGTACACCATCATGTATACGGAAATCGTTTAGCTATCCTTCCTCTCTAAGCAGCGAGGAAATATAGCAAAGAGCGCTTTGATTTGGTCTGAAGTGTAGGGGCTCGACTGACAGGCGTGCAGCATGGAAGCGATCCGACGCAATTGACATTCCCAGAGACGAGGAGCCTGGTTTCTGCTACTTCCCGCAGTGGTTATGACGCCCTTCCTCGGGAACGACATCCTTCCCGTCCCCGCCGGAGAGACAAGAATCGCATGCCTGTCGACCCGTCACCCATCCATCCCCACAAGCGACGTGTTCGCCCAAGTAACGACACGACACCCCGCCATCACTTCTATCTTCCAGTTGCTGTCTCCGTCATTCTATACCTCTTGGCCTTGTTATAGGTTGTTCTCGAGCAGAAGAATCACGACCGTCTTGGTGTACATGCATGGATACTCATCGACTCGAGTCACTGAGACGAGCAGTTCTTTGTTTTGGTCCGAAGTGCAGGAGGCTTGGAGGAGATCCAAGTGGCGTAGAACGTGAAATTGACGCAGTGGGAGCACCGTCCCGCAATGGAATCTTTGGTACGAGACTTGCTTTCTGTGTCACTTTGGAACTCTGATAAGCATCTAGGTTCAAACCTGAACGATTACCGACACACTGAACAAATGAATCTTCCCTTACACACGTCTGTGTGAGGTCCCCCGATGGGCAGAACTCCACTAAGTCGCTGAGTGAAGTCACCTAGGCGATCCGACGCAATTGACATCCCCGCAGAAGACGTTCTCTCCATTAGTACGCGCATCCTCCCCCTTCGTGCATTGAATATAACGTCTTTCTTTGGGAACGGCATTCTTCCCGTCATCGACGGAGAGACAAGAATCGCATGCCTGTCGACCCGTCACCCATCCCCACAAGCGACGTATTCGCCCAAGAAACGACACCAGCCACACACCTCGCCATCTACCAGTTGCGGTCTCTCTGCGAACATGATGTTGTCTCTCTCCGTCATTCTATACCTCTTGATGTACGTGCATGGATGCTCATCGACTGAGAAGGAGTTATTTATTTCGGTCCGAAGTGCAGGAGGCTCAGACAGTGACAGGGTGGAGGTCCAAACAGCGTAGAACCTGAGATTGGTGCAGAGAGAGAATTGTCCCGCGATGGAATTTTTGGTACGAGACTTGCTTTCTGTGTTATTTTGGAACTCTGACGAGCTTCTAGGTTCAACGTTCGCACCCAGCCGGCTACCAGCAGTGGCGCTTCCTGCCTGCTGCCGTTGACCTCTCCTCAGCCCCCTACATACGTCTGGACGAGGTCCCCTTGCAAGCGAAACCCTATTGTCGCTCGCCTAGGCTGCATCCACTCATCCGAATAACGGGCGGAGAAGATGCCTTTGAGCGGGCGTGACTTGGACGCGCTCGAATCATTAGCTTCTTTTCCGACACTAACGGCGAAGTGGGTGTGCGGCCCGATGCGTTCGATTCGTGCAGGGGGTTGTTGTCTTGTTGTGGCCTGCTAGCTGGTGCAAGGTCCGCCTGGGTCGCTAGAAAAATGTGGCGGGCTGTCACTATGTGCGCGAGGCCTTAAGGACTGCGGCCAAGTTGTCATGAGATACACTCAGATATCACGCTAGTATACGGGAGCCAGTACAACGCACCCTTGCTTGTTTCAACTTTCCAAAGTCATATGCGTATGTTTCGACAACCTCGACGGCAAGGTGATCCACGACCCGGGCAGATGGGAGGCCCGTGGGGAACCGCACAAACCGGATACGTAGACAGGGAGGACCAACGGCGACGTCGGTGTTTCTGACGCTCTTACATAGCAGACACGTTCATGTCAGCGATGATAGTGGGATGATGAATGTAGTAACCTCAGGAATGAACGACTTCCATAGCTACCTGGTGTATATTATGTCAGTTTGCTGAAAAGGAAAATGGTCGGGAGCTCAGTACACCTAACCGTTATTCTTCGGAAGATGGCTGCACTCTGAACTCGTTTAATCCGAAGGAGCTGCCGCTTCTGAACCCGGGAACTGCATGCAGACCCATGAATCGCAGTATGCTTTCACAAGGAAAACGTCATACAAATGGATATATGTTAGTTACCATCAAGGATTCACCAGCATAATTCCACCGTCAATATTCAAGATCGCTCCATTCGTATAATCCGACGCTGCCAAGTACACCGCGGCCATCCCCATCTCCGCCTCGCTATCAGCTCGGATTAGTATCAATTCCTTCAAATACTGAAGTCACCCACGTCCCATGTCTCCTCACTGGCACCAGCGCTGCTCCTCCAGGCAGCGGCTTAGTCTTCAGTGACTCCAATACCTCAGCACTCGCCATCTGCGACGCAAACACCCCAGGCTCCAGCGCATTCACCCGAATCGGGATATCCCTCCCAGCAAAACTCGTTCCCAAAACAAGGGTGAGCTTGTCCAAAGCGGCTTTCGTCGGGCCGTATGCGAGCTAAACAGAATGAGCCCAACCTCAAACTTGAAGGTATTTTCGAGGTTGCGTACGGATGCAAAGGGCGGCGCGAGATTCAGCTTTGCTGCTGTGCTGCTGATGTTGATGATGCTTGCGGTGCCTTGGGGGCGGGAACGCGCTCCTTTGACGAGGAGGGATTGGAAAGCACGTACGACGAAGAATGGGGCGATCGTGTTTAGTGCGAAAATGTCAGCCCAGTTCTGTATGGTTTCGGGTTCGAAAGGATCTTCGGCGGCACTTTTCTTTGTGATGAAGTCTGGGTCGCGAAGGGATGAAGCAAATCCGGCGCTAGGAAGAGTTTAGTGTATGGAGAAGGGGAACCAAGGGCATCATAAACGGACTTGTTGACGAGTATGTCGAGCTTGCCATCGATTCCTTCGATGTGCTGTACGCCGGATTTGACGCTGCCTTCGTCTGTCACATCCATCTGGAGTCTGTGGGTGTGTTAATAGCGGATATCCTGGAGGAAGACGATCACTGACGGGAGAATGGATCCTGAGACGCCAGTGACAGATGCAGCGGCTTTCTCCAGTACGTCAAGCCTTCGGCCAGTAATGTATACTTTAGCTCCATTCGCAGCGAAAGCCTTAGCAATGCTGAATCCTCTGTCAAAGAGTCAACAGTGAGTGGTAATCGAGGATCATAAGGCTTACATCCCTGTTCCTCCGCCTGTGACGAGACCTATCCGACCGTTCAGCGACATCATCGTAGCGGCGTTGAGATCTGCCATGTCCATGGAATACTGCTGAACGGTCTCTTTTATTGCAGCATTCTTCAGTGTTATTCAGCGGAACTGTACCCTCCGTAAGTAATTGTTCTGGCAATGAACATTGCCCGCGTTCCGCCAGTAGTCAGCAGCTGTGACAAAGTTACCGGGCTCAGATAGCAACGCTACCTGGCGGCGCTTGTACGTTTATCGATATTGTGTGTCCGAAGAGAAATCTTCATGTTTTTCCGCACAGAACAGAAGTGCACGCGATTCGCCTGGAGTATTTGTCTCTTGACATAATGGGGTAAAACTTTGGTCTGTTCCATAGATCTTCAATGGCATAACCGTGCGACCTACGATTAAAGCTTCAGCCAGCACATGTGCAGATACTTTATCACTACTGGCCTTCCAATGACCCTGTCATTCGATCAACAAGACCAAATCCCAGTAGTGTCGCCTGACATATTACTGCGCCATCACTACCGGTTTTCGACCTCCCACCCAACCCATTCGAGTCTCGAATTTGCCAAGGGGAAGATCCTCTTTGATCTTGATCACCAACTAATGGCTTGGAACGCTCAGAGAGATGTACATGAACTTGAAACTGCTCTGGAGGACCACGCTCTAGGGGCGATGTCCGTACATTCGAAGGGGATGTGACGAGAAGGGAGAGAGGAGCCAATGAAGACATATTGACAATAGGTCTCCGAGGATGGTGGCGTGTTAAGTCGACGGGAGATGGATGTAGCCAGAACTCAGAAGCGGGGTACTAGTTGCTATCCATCCCTCTGAATGATCGAGCAAATGTTCAGGTGGGCACCACGTGTCTCTTCACAGTAAAGAGAGCCTCTTCATCTCCACGGCGTATCCTTGGCTGGATAAATCGACGACATCCCCGGAGAACGACGGCCATGTGAGCGATGAGGTGTTTGTTGCGATCGTGGCATTTACGTCCAAGATTTTGCAGACTCGTACAGGCATCGCACGAGTCACGCAAGAGGGAACGGAGCGAGTAGTGAGCTCAATGCATGACTTTATGATCCCTGCGACCTCTGCCGGCACGAGCACCATTTGCTTGGGGAAACACCTCCGTCATGTGGGTCCTGCGAACTGAAAATCGGTACTCGAAGCTCGCAATCGCCGACGATGCCTCTAGATGCACGGTGCGCGCGTTCGATGGCTGGAGGGGAACGGCATGAGATGAAAGACATCGACGAGATGAAAAGGGAAGGCTTACATGGATCTGTCTTATCAAGAAAGGAAGGCCGCATCGTATCTCTCAAATTTCCATGCTAATTTATCTTTCTCCTTCAGCTGAGCTTTGCCAACTGCACTCTCCAAGCCGGTATCATCTTGATGAGGCGGCGGCGGCGTCGGTAGAACGATGTACGTCGACCTGGAGACGAATGTTAGCTTAGAACGAGGGTAGACGGTCAAGGTAGATGTACTCGGTAGATGAGTTCCTTCATGATGTTTTCCGCGTCTTCTTCAACCTCCAGTGACTGGACGCCTTCCCATTTCTCATTTGCAAGCACCTTCCACGTTACTCGCATGAACGCTTCTGGCTCGTCCCACACATTGATAATCGTCTCTACCCCTTACGCATATACGTCCTGGATAAAGTCGAACACGGCCTCGTATTCTCCTTCAGTTTGCGCGATACAAAGCAAACGTGGAAAGAAGTTGTCGATTATCGTGTACTGGGACTCGTGGAAGAGGTGAAGACCGAGAGAAGCGCATGGGTGAAAGAGCTAGTCCGCAGATGAAGCAGGTCAGGGCGTTGGTGGAGCTGTGGTGAGACGGCGAAGATTGGAAAAATGGATATGTCCGGCATGGACGCGGTGATGCATGTCATGGCGCGAACTGGATCGGGAGATGGAGCACACGCGAATAAGCATGTAGACGTCGTGGTAGCACCATGGTAGTGTCCAGTTGACGACCGGCAGATGTGATCAAGGTCACCGACAACACGATTCGAGAAATGTTATTGTTCGAGTCGTTGTGCGAACATGATCAAAATATAACGATTCTTCTTGCTAGCGTGCCCGGGGTCCGCAGACACTTCATCGTATCGTGCCGGCGAAGGTTCAGAAGGTTCAAACGTTCGAGAATGGAGTTGGTATTGCATGAAGGTCGTCGAAGAGAAAGAAGCATAGCGTGGGAATGCACAACATGTTCTCTCGCTTTACGTCCTGACGTAAGAATGTTTATCTTTCTTTTTATTTCCTCGTTATCGTCCGTCACAGTAACTATGGAACACATTTTACGCTCGAGCATGCTGAACCGGCGCCAGACAATGACGCGAGAATCTTGGAATTCATCGAAAGAACTTCAAAGAAGGTATATATGAATTTTAGCATGCACTGATTCACAATACCTGAAGGGCACAACACATCCATCAGTGTTCTGCCCGACATCTGCACCTTTCTCGCCTTCTGTCTGCTCCCCCCTCGAGTAAAGTTATACCCTTCCGTTCTAACACAGAATACGTTTGGCCTTGGGCAGCGCCAGAAGCATCGCCGACAATCGCTCAAGAACCAGCGTCTTCTAGTTCCATTCTCGTACCACTTCCACTGCCGACTCCCTATGACCGGCTCATAGGAGTAACGATGGCGAGCAAGGCGCGATTCCGCGGTGGACTTGCGTGGCTAGGATCAACGATGGAGCGGAGCAGAGAAGCACGAGGGCAGTCGGGAGCAAGTGGATCACAATGTCGGACGAGGAGGGAAGCGGTGCCAGGCTTCGTAAGCTCTGCTTTTCCTGCCACTGTCGTCTACGATCATCAAAGTGCTTGGTAGCAAACACAGTCTGGGTGGAAGGAGTATTGGTGCATTGAGAGAATGACAACTGGCACAGGACACTGTATTCGGAGCCGAGCTTCCCTCACGACCAGATCTATCGTCGATGTCTTTGAAAGAGGGCTTGCTTTAGAATAAAGGCGCGCTTCGCTTGTATTTCCTTCGTAGAGACAGAAAACACCTATTGGAACGCAGTGTGAGATCGAGCCAAGAAGTCAAGCAACTAGGATACGTACGGTGGGTATCCTTCAGCCAGATAAGACGAAGACGTCTTCACCAATGCTGATCGTTGCCTTCGAAACGTCGGCGACACAAAGCGGTTCGTTGGAAGTATCCTTCGATCCAAAATGACGGGGTTTACATACCTATCGGCTTGTTGATGATGGTGGGGAGCCGAGCCATCGACTTTACCTCTATATCACAGGAAGATCCGGCGGATCAACAACAGGACCCCTCAGCGATTGACGCTGCCCCCACATACACCGAGCTCTATACCATCTGCACGTAAAGCTTTGATGGCTTAGTATAAGGGGAAGGGGGGTACAACCCCAAGTCGAAGGCGATGACGGAGTTTGGCCTTCACCATCGTAGCCAATGTAGCAAGCTGATGAGAGGACCGTCTCCCTGAAGCATGCACCTCGCGACGACGGGACACCATCGAAAGGAGGGGCAAACAACTCTCGACTAAGCCACGTATGCGCTAACCACGCTCGAATTTCCTGTCCCAGACCATAATCCTTTCTCTTCTTCAGGCCACATCGGAGCTACGGTCTTCGACTTCGACGTAGTTGGCCATCGGATAGCACATGCTCGCGCAGCAAAGATGACAGCATCCGTGTATTCGGAGAGATGCGTGATGAGAGGATATTAGAAATGAAGCAGGTGAACAGAGTCAGGTTCTTGGCTGTGAAATCGCGCCTTGAAGTGCATAGGTTGAAGCATGGAGGTATGCGAAACGGTGAGAAATGAGCCATGAATGTAGGAAGATAAGACGGTATGCGCCCCTTCTGATTATGGCCGAGCCTGGCAGAAGGACACGTCAGGTCTAGACACGAGATTCGAAACGATAAGGATACGCACTGTATGTTCCCTCAGTTAAAAAATCGCCATCTTCACCTCTGCGCCGTATCCTTGACCGGAGACAAAAGGACGGTATCTCTTCACACGATGAGGATGCGAGGATGGCGTGTTGCGACCGTCGCAAGTATTTACAGGTATGCATATCGTATCACGAAGGAGGTAAAGATGCGAGCTCGATACATGGCGTCCCGCTGGCACTGCGAGCATCTCCGACGTTTCCAGCTAGTCGAGAGGCCGACGTTGTCATGAATTTGTGGAATGCAGAGTTAGGAGTCCGTGAATGGCTGAGGTTTGGATGTGTAAACGCAGGTGAACGGGGGCAGGTCTTTTGAGTTCTCAGTAAGATATCGACGAGGAAAGAAGAGAAAGCTTACAACATGACAATGCGGACAAGCAGATCACCACAGTCGTCTCAGTCGTCTGCATACAAAATAGGTGTATTGGGTGTTGTCGAAGAAGAAATGTTGGCCCTAGTGTCGGTTGTCCAGGCTGCTGCACATATTCCCTTCAGCGAGGCTCCGCCGGTTGTTTTCCCTGAGGCTGACGATTGACAATCGATGATGCAGGAAACTAGGTGGCCGAGGACGATGGGACTGGGCGAGGCTGACCAGTAGAGTGAGAGAGCACAGGGCGTTCGACAAGAGGAAAAGAGGCCCCTGCAACGGATGACTTTCCGTATCCTTCGCCGCTGTCGGGGTCCAGCATAGTTGTCGGCACGTATTGCTTGTTGCCGATGGAAGGAGTAGGGGAACGCTTCAGGGCTTGGAAGAACAAAGCGGCCGTCATAATGGCAGTAGCGATCCTTTCGCATAATAAGAACACAAAGAAGGGAAATCAAGAAAGGACGCACGATTCCTACGCAGTTCTGATTCGCTCAGGAGTGAACGTGTATGAATACAAAACCACCCGCGTTCAACCGCCCTCGCCACCGCCTCGGATTCCCGCAAATTCTTGTAGTTCTTGGTCTACGGGTTCAAACGTCCAGAAGTGGATTCTTCGCCGGAGAAAGAATGGGGCAGGACGCGATACAAATGTCAGGTAGTGGCTGAAAGTGGTCAAGTGACGGAGCGTGGGGAAACTTGCCTCGCGGCCATCCGGATACATGCCAATGCAACGTGCTTGTCTCTTCAACTCGTACCCTCACCATCAACCGTACATTGTAGTAACAACAATGCAAGCATCATCTCAACCTCTTACTCAGTCTCCAAGTACGGTGGCGTCGGATCGATCTGCGATCCTTACGCCTCCAAATCTCGCTCCTGATGATACGGACTGGATCTCAAACGCCGTCTCGTTTTCAAGGTGCTTGCTGGTGCGGGTGAACTCGATCCCTCGAACATCGCAAAGACAATTGCGAATATTGCTCTCCCAATCTTGGAGCTGGCTCAGGTGCGAATCTAGGTCCCTGTACAACCATAATGCATGCTAAAAGACTTGTGTCATTCAGGATAATAAGAAAGCTCGTGGTGAGGTCAAGGATACTATCAAGTACCTCGACGAGATGCTCCGCTCTGTCTCCGAAGAGATCAAGGTACTTCAGGAAGGCGGATCCCCAATGGATGCTTCAACTCGCCCGCTGGTGCGTCTACAGCAAATGGGTGACGAATTCATCAGGTCCTTCTCTCCCTTTGGTCTTGTTACGAGTAAGAGGACTGATTTCTGCCATCATCAGTCACCTCAAGGTTTTGAAGGATGATTTGAACAAGATCTATGGGAAGTCTGGGTTCCGGGCGATGATAAAGAGACCATTCCAGAGCAAGGCTATCCTGGATTGTATTGATCAGCATAAGGTGTATGTCAAGGAGGCTCGAGACAAGTTTGTTGTATGTTTTCACTGCTGATTCATGAGAGATGTATTGATCTTGACCAAGGAAACTGCTGTTTTCTCTGTGATTGGGCAGGTTAAAGAGGTTGATGCAAAGGTTACTGTCATTTATGATCATGTGGTAAATATTCTCATTAGTGTTCCATCAATGTATGCTAACATTCTCATAGATGAGTCCTTCCAAGATTCAACCTGTCAAGTATGTCTCTATATATTCTCCAAAGTATAAAAGTTCTTATAATAGTCCACTGATTAGCAGTGTTATGCCTCTGCTGTTCCTCCACCAGCTCCATCTGTTTTTTAGGTAGAGATGACTTAGTCCAAGAAGGCATAGCCAATCTTCTTGCAGACTCTCCTAGTTCCATCATTATTATGGGATTTGGTGGCATGGGCAAAACATCTCTAGCCTTGAAAATACTGAATGATGAAGCTGTACAGGCCAAATATGAGGCTCAAAGATACTTTATTCCTTGTGATATAGTCTGCAATGTTGAGCCTACTATGGAAGCTTTATTGCAGACTGTGATAAAGTTAATAAAGTTGGAATTTACAAGTGATGCAGTGAAACAGCTGCATACTATATCTAAACCAACAATTTTGATTTTGATAACTTTGAGACTCTTTGGAACAATAGTGAAGATCAATATAGAATTCAAATGATTTTGGAGCAGTTGAATTCTATCAAACAGATTACTTTGGTGATTACAATAAGAGGAACTGTTGCTCCAACTGATAATATTGATTGGTTAATACTACCACATAATGGTCTATCATCATTAGATGAGTCTATATCATTGGACATCTTTAGTACTATCTCGAGACATGCTATTGATGAAAAAGCAGTCAAAGAACTAGTAAAGGAATTAGATGGATGGCCATTAGCTATCATGTTGATGGCTTGCCAAGCAAAAACTCTTGCTCCAAAGACACTTCTTAAGAGCTGGCATAAAGAGAAAACTTTATTATTAGAAAAACCTGGAGCTCAATCTCATGATTATCAAGTGTTGATATTTCAATCAAAATTACACTTCAATCATCATTGCTTTCATTGAAACCAAATACATTGAAGCTGTTAAGTGTAATGTGTTATTTGCCTGATGGAATTCCAACATGGGATAGTTTAATATATAAAATACTACCAAAGATTTCTGAACAAAGTTCAATCATATTAAGATTATTACAATCTGGAATTATATATCAGGATAACAAGGAAGGGTTGAAATTATTATCACCTATTCAGGAATATCTTAAGACATATTTTCTAAAGCCAGATACAGATATAAAAAATCAAATTTGCCTCTTCTATATAGGTGAAATAAATAATGATAGCTTCAAATATCCAAGTTTAGGAGATAAGACAAAATTTGGTGTTTTACATTCTAAGAATATTGAATGGATATCATATAGGCTTCTAGATAATGATATCAGTGAAAAACATTTGACAACAATTTATAACTTCTGTCATTTTCAATATACAATCTGGGATTCAGATGGACTATTGAGAAAAGTAATATCTGTAGCAAAACAGAAAAATATGCAAAATTTATATGCATCTGCACTGCTCTTGTTAAGCAAAAGGTATTGGCTAATTGATCAAAACAAGTTAGCACTAGAATATATAGATGAAGCTATGCAGATTTTTAAAAATATTGGAGACACTCTTGGAGTAGCACAGTGTTTGCAAAGTTTGGGAGAGATTTTGAGAATGTCAGATCAATACTCAGAAGCAACTGCCAAGCTGGAGAAAGCTATGCAGATGTTTGAAGACATTGGAGATTCTCTTGGGACAGCACAGTGTTTGCAAAGCTTGGGAGATATTTTGAGAATGTCAGATCAATACTCAGAAGCAACTGCCAAGCTGGAGAAAGCTATGCAGATGTTTGAAGACATTGGAGATTCTCTTGGGACAGCACAGTGTTTGCAAAGGTTGGGAGAAATTTTGAGAATGTCATATCAATACTCAGAAGCAACTGCCAAGCTGGAGAAAGCTATGCAGATGTTTGAAGACATTGGATATTCTCTTGGGATAGCACAGTGTTTGCAAAGCTTGGGAGATATTTTGAGAATGTCAGATCAATACTCAGAAGCAACTGCCAAGCTGGAGAAAGCTATGCAGATGTTTGAAAACATTGGACATTCTCTTGGGATAGCACAGTGTTTGCAAAGCTTGGGAGATATTTTGCGAATGTCAGATCAATACTCAGAAGCAACTGCTAAGCTGGAGAAAGCTATGCAGATATTTGAAGACATTGGAGATTCTCTTGGGACAGCACAGTGTTTGCAAAGCTTGGGAGGTATTTTGCGAATGTCAAATCAATACTCAGAAGCAACTGCTAAGCTGGAGAAAGCTATGCAGATATTTGAAGACATTGGAGATTCTCTTGGGACAGCACAGTGTTTGCAAAGCTTGAGAAATATTTTGTAAATGTCAAATCAATACTCAAAAGCAACTATCAAATTAGAGGAAGCTATGCAGATGTTTGAAGACATTGGACATTTTTATGAGGCAGCATAGTGTTTGCATAGTCGGAGCCTTTTACAAGTGTCAGATGTCAGACCTGTGTTGGAGACATACCAAATAGATAAAGTGTAAGGACTCTTTGACTTATTGTATGATATAAATAGACACTCTTATCTCTCAGTATGATTTACAGACTTTACAGACTCTTTCTAAGTAGTTAATAACTCATGCAACTCATTGTAGTTAAGATTAGATATCTGACTCATGATTATGCAGACTTGACTTATACTTGTAGAGGTATATAAAGCTTGTAAGGCTGATACAATCAACTCTTTTTTTCAACTCTATACTTGTGCACCCTTATAATTTTAAACCTGTGTCAGGCTAGAGGGAGCACTAACTTGGTTTTGTTAAAACACCAGCCATTTCAAGTTATTCAAGCCTGTATCTTTGGACATTGCCAGCTAAATCTTTTAGGGATTATCTGCCTTAATTAGCCATATACTGTATCATTTTAACCATAAATTCAGCCAGGGTGAGATATTAGGACTTATGTGGAAGTTTATTCAGTCAACCAAGTTCAGCTCCAGATGATCATTATTGGCTTAGTATATTGTTTGGATAACAAAATTAGACAAAAGAGACTCTTAAATCATCTTGAGGACCACCAAATACTTTTGGAGATTTTTGCACATGTATAGTTAAAAATAGCACTTTTTGAAATGTTAGTTCAGACCCCCTTGTTAGGCATTATGATACATGAATTTGGTTCAGTTTGAGGGAGTCTATTAGATGTTAGATGAACTTATAGTTGAAATGATACAGTAAACAAGACCTTTTAGATGTTACTAGTCTTGACCAGCTATTCACACCACTATCCTAATCAATTGATACTTTGTCTGTTAAGACTTATGGGAGTGGTCTCAATTGAATCGTAAAAGCTGTGAAATGGGTTACATTAATCTTAGTTAGAATCAGCACACTTCAAGTTCTGAGATCTACAAGAGAGTATTCATAATGATCTTGTGCCAATGAAGGATGTCAGTGGTGTCTTAGTTCTATAAGTAGCTTAGATAACTACAAGAGTGAACAGGATAAGATGAGCATACTAGTTGAGTACACTTTTAATACTTTACAAGACTGTTTTAATTCAACTTCAAGTCACATTTTCCTCTGGTCTGAAACAGGTCCAATTTTTAAGGTAGGCACAGTTAGAGAGGTAGAAAAGTAAGTAATTATTTCTTAGCTATCTAGCTACTTATATAGTACACTACTGAGTCATGGTTAGTGTTGCTGTGGCATGGCTAAATATGGTGTGCAGGCCGAGCCAAGCCACAATAAGCCTAGCCAAGCTGTAAATTTAGCTCATGGCTAAAAACAGCTTGGAGCTGAGTTTAAGCTGGTGCACATGGCTCATGCTTGGCTTCACCATGGCTGAATACCAAGTTAGGACAGCGAATGTGTTATCTCCTTTCTTCTTCTTTTCTTCATTGTCATACTCCCATCCATCATCTATACAATGTGGAATCCCTTTCATTATTCTGTAGCCTTGTGTTACGATTTATTCATTTTCTTTACCTAAGTGCCTCTTATCTTATCTTATTTTGGCACTTATCTTATCTTATCCTTAGGATCTGCGACTCCACAGAGCCTTTACATTGCTATACAGTCACACTCGCCTGATGTGTACTTTCTTATTCACTTTCTAACATGGTGTATGTATTATTAGGACCCTCACTTTAGTATATAAGTAGTGTACTCAAAGCTGTATATTCATACCAAACCACATTCATTCTCACTAAGTGCTGAAGTGTTAGTCTTGATCTCCAATCACCACAAGACTCAACGGTGACTATATGAACACGATACAGCCATTGTTTACTCTTGATTGGTGTTTGGGTCTTACAATTAGCTGAAAGCTTCCCTAGGCTCCTTAATCAGAGCCTTCATGACGAACACAGCAACCAACATCATTTTCAGAACTTCCATAGGCATAGGCAGTGCCCACTTGGCAGCCACAGTTATTCTCGCAGTATGACAATGTAGGGGACAAGCCCAACCCATTACAATCAACCAAATTGTAAACCCCCCCCCATCCCCAACAATGGCATCCCACTCCAGCAGCAGCCATCCATCGTCACACCCATACCGCAATGACTGATCCCGATCCACAACTTCGCTGGAGTCAACTTGGAAGAGGTCTCTTCTGAGTTGACTCCTCCCATCATCCCAGAAAGAAGGCCTTCTACCCCTCCCTAAAGGTGCGAGCCTATCATCATCATCACCCCCACCAGTTCTGCTGACTCTGCCCCATATGCCCCTCAATCTCTCACACCCAGCAACTACGCCTGTCTTGCAGAGCGAAATGCAGCAGATGAGGCAGCAAGGGGACTCGAAGTGGGCCGAGACACCAGACCCGTCTCCCCCCTCAGTGCCCACAGCTATGATCCTTGGGCTCACAGGGACCACGCTACAACACCAGCAGCCCTGATTACCCCCAACAAGTTTTGGGACAATCTTACCATTCCATACAGTGCCTACTTCCCCTCCAACAGTGGCTCCCCTGATCACAGAACCCCTCCCCCGACTGGCTACAGGCATGTCCAGTTCTGGGACCAGCCCATACCGGCCCAGCAGCAGGCACTCAAGCCTGTACCAATCATTGAGGAACCCATCGCTGGTCCCTCCTGTCCCAGGAGCCATGGTCCCTTTGGCCATGCCTACTGGCGAAACATCGACGAGCAGCATCTCGCACCCCCACGCCTCCGGTCCGTTCAGGAGATCAACAATGACACCCTTAGGTACCGTGTTGATGAGCACGGGGAGACCATTCAGCTGAGCAAGGGAAGCGACACTGCCACCGAAGGACTCCCTGAGGTGGAGTATATTGACGGCATCCACAGAAGTTCACCTGAGTCGTTCGACATCCCGACACTCCATGCAACCAACCCTGACGCTCCCAGCAATGACACTTTCTAATGCCATCAAATTCTATGAAAATAACAGAGATGAAATACCAGCAGAAGTAAGACAGGCAGACTACCACGACCTATATAATTTCTTTGCCTATGAAATACCTTTTATTCCAGCTTGGGGAGAAACCCAAGCTGGAAATGACTATTTTATGAGAAAGCAAAGGGACCTCCCAGCAGATGACATCCTACAGTATGAGGCAGAGTGAAATGCTCGCTTCCTGTGAAACGAAATACACCCAGACACCACCATGAGGCCCCTCACCCCTTATGAAGAAGCCACAGCCGAAATTGAGATCCAGGAACCAATGCTGGATGCTCCATCAGTAGCACTGCCCTGAGCACCAGTTGGTGCCTTCTCTTACGTCAGAGGACAAGCACTGCTAGGGACATACCAATGTAGATACCTACCATTCGCTGGGGCTGGTCCCAGGGATGCTGGCAGATCAGGAGGCGGATCAGGAGATGGACCACCAGGACCTCCTGCCACATCTCAGAGGTGGGCGCTTCCACAATATCCTGCTCCACCACAACCTCCAGACCCACCAGCACCCTGGGTACTAGCTGAAGGACAGGTCACCCCCTATGACGAATTCAAACCCAGAATTCTAAAAGAGGTCAACAACTTCAAAGGGGATTCTGGCGACATCACCTGGTTCTTCCTAAAGTGTGAATTACACTTCAACGTATCCAACCGGCACTTCCGACACCATCCCCACAAAGTAATCTTCTGCATTTCGCGACTCGCCAAAGATGCTGGGACATGGTGGGAATTGTGCACCAAAATTATAGGCAGGAATGCGGATGGAGTACAGCTATATCCCACCTATGAAGACTTCAAAACAGAGCTCAGTGCGAGGTTTCGGAAGGATGCCGATGCCCAGATAAAATACACACAGTGGGAGAAGCTCAGGCAGACAACCTACCAAGATGGCGACCAATTCTTCCAGAAATTTGAAGAACTGGCCTATCATGCCAGAGTCTGCAACAACAAGCAAGTAATGCTCCACCAGATCAAGAAAGCCACCCACAACATGAGCAAAAACACCATATACTCGGCTGATGGAGAGGTACCAACTGCCTATGACAGGTGGAAGGCTCGCCTACTTCGTATCAATTATAACTGGCAGCTCAAACAGGCAGAAGGCACCATGGCAGGTTGAACCGACTCCAAGCCACAAATACAGAAGGCGACCACACCCCAGAAGGGTGGTCAAACAGCAACTACCATACCAACAACGACAATGGCAACGGAAATGACATATGGAGGACACAGTGCACCAATGGATATTGACACAGCCAGGGCAGCAGCAAAGTGCTTCCAATGTGGCAAACTAGGCCACTTCAAGCATGACTGCCCTAACATGCCAAAAACCAGGGAAGAGGCAATATGCTGTCTCAACTATTACTGGGACAAACATCCAACAGAAGAAAAAACCCTCTCATTGATTGAAGAGGTAAAAGAGAGCACCGAGGAGTAAATGATTTGAATTACTCGGCCAAGGACTTAGTTCCAACTGGTACGCCTGCCCTGCCTATTACATGTACTTATAGATCTGTAGTATCTACCGCACATTCAAATATACCCGTGGCTATGACTTCCAGACCAGGAACTAAGCAAGAATCAACAGGAGGAGCCACAATAGTCAAGCTACCGGCTAAACATTTGGCGAGTAACCTATTACAGGCGAAAGCATCAAACAACAAGTCACCTACCATAGTGACACCCATCATAACGGTCTGACTGGATGGGGCAGGGGAACAAGTGCTGAGCACCCCCCTGGCAAAATGGCTCTACAGAGTCCTGCCTTGCAGGGAGTTACAAGGGAATAGCTTCAGCGAAACCTCCTCTAGTAAAAGAGATCACTGTAAAAATACCAAAGTCTAAATCCCTTATACACCAAGGGGCTTCAGCGAAGACCGAGGACTTAACCGACCCTGTGCAAGAGACCCCTAACTACAGGAATGAGGGGGCCCGAACCAGGCAAGAGACACCTAAGGTGAGTATGTATGAAATTCCTGATCCAGAAGATGATACCAGTTTCATGATGAACAAGAACGCTAAGTTAATACTCCCTATAGAAACAGCAGTGACCTCGCCAACAGTAGTCGAGCCCTCATGGGTCGACGCGAAGGCTAAGGAGGCCCTGCATGAGTGGCTCAAACCATTTGGAGCTGAGTGGACGTTACAAGGGATAATAGAGGCCAAGACAGAGTCAGAGGCAAAAGTGATCTTAAAAAATTGGATTCATAAGATGCGCATGGAGGAGGTCGTTGATGAAATGATCGAAGGAATGTGAAAGGCAGAGCGCATCAATGCACTCTGGTGGCTCGAGGAGTTGCAACAACCGAAATGGTACATCAGCAGACTGAGCAGAAAGGGGAAAGATCTAGCCATCGACATTTAAATCGAGACCCTAGAAAACATTACCAAAATCTCAACCTCTGTGTTAGTAGACAGCAGGTGCACCAGTAGCGCCATCAACCAAAGCTTCATTGAGCGGCATAATATCCTGACTCATGCAACAGCCGCGCCAATTCCAGCCTATAATGCAGATGGATCTCAGAACCAAGGAGGATCAATTATCAAATATGCCGAGATCCGTCTCATAATCAGAGATCATGTGGAACAGATCAATCTAGCCATCATGGAACTCAGTGATAAACAAATCTTCCTCGGTCATGATTGGCTAGCCCAACACAATCTGATCATCAATTGGAAAACTGGAGGATTAATGTTTGCACGATGCCAATGCCATAAAACTCCATTTGTACTACCCGATGCAGATCCAGACAACAAGTGGGATGAAGAACTAGAGGAAGGAGAGACCATTCTCACAATAGATTTCACACAGGCCATTCTCATATGCACTCATCACACCAATAACCTGGCTGCCACAGCCAATGCAGAAAAGAAGACCAAGACGTTTGAAGAGATGGTCCCAGAATGATGCAGGGATTTCAACGATCTATTTGACAAAGATAATTTTGATGAACTCCCTGAACCAAAGACATGGGACCATGCCATTGAACTCACTCCAAATGCGAGCATCAATCTTGATTGCAAGGTCTATCCCCTTAATCGAAATGAACAAGTGGAACTCGACAAGTTCTTAGACAAGAACCTCTCGAGCGGACGGATACAACCCTCCAAGTCACCCATGGCTTCACCTTTCTTCTTTGTCAAGAAAAAGGATGGCAAGCTATGACTGGTACAAGACTATCGCAAGCTCAATGAGATGACAATCAAGAACTGCTACCCACTTCCTCTCATCTTGGAACTGATGGACAAACTGCAAGGTGCCAAGTACTTTTCCAAACTCGACATTTGATGGGGATACAACAATGTATGCATCAAGAGCAGTGACAAATGGAAGGCAGCATTCAGAACTAACCGAGGGTTGTTCAAACCCACAGTCATGTTCTTCAAACTTACCAACTCGCCAGCCACCTTCCAATGGATGATGAACAATATCTTCAAGAATCTCATTGCATCCGGCGCCGTTACAGTTTATCTCGATGATATCTTAATCATGTCCAAAACCAAGGAAGAGCATCGCCGCATCACACGTGAGGTTCTGAAAGTCTTACAAAAGAACAAGCTATTCCTTAAAGTGGAGAAATGCAAGTTCGAGACCTTGGAGACAGAGTACCTCAGAGTTATCATCAGCGAAGGGAGCATTCGCATGGACCCAGTCAAGATCACAGGAATAGCAGAATAGCCCGTGCCAGCCAAGAAACAGCAGCTGCAGTCATTCTTAGGCTTTACCAATTTCTACTGATGTTTCATCAAAGGATACAGCAAGGTCGTCAAACCGATGACACAACTAACAGGGAATGATCCATGGAAGTGGGGGGAAGTGCAACAGAACACATTTGAGGAGTTGAAGAGACTATTGGCAGAAGAGGTGGTACTAGCAATACCTATGGAGGAAGGCAAATTCCGTGTCGAGGCAGATGCCAGTGAAGGAGCGATAGGCACAGTATTGTCACAGGAACAGGATGGAAAATGGTGCCCAGTCACCTTCCTATCCAAATCCCTCACAGTTACTGAACGAAATTATGAAATTTATGACAAAGAACTACTTGCAATCATGCTCGTCCTTGACGAGTGGAGGCACTACCTAATGGGAGCAGCTCAGGACTTTGAAATCTGGACAGATCATCAGAATCTCCAGTACTTCTGGAAGCCCCAGAAGCTGAACCGTCGACAAGCACATTGGGTAATAGAGTTGGCAGAGTACCACTTCTCCCTCCACCATAAACCAGGAACGGCGAACAAGAAGGCTGACCTACTTAGTCGAAGAGCAGATCACAAACAAGGCAAGGAGGACAATGATGAGGTTATAGTCCTCAAACCTGAGCACTTCCAGGCAATGGTCATGCTCACAATCGAGGAAGTCCATACCAAAATCAAGCAAGCCATGCTTGACCACCACCAATGGGACAACAACGTCTCTGCATCTCTCAACCATGATTGAGGGATGAAGATAGATGATGGACTAATCTATTACGATAACTGTATCTATATTCCCCAAGACCATGTGTTACGAGAAGAAATCATCGCGAGATCTCATGACCACATCACGGTGGGACACCCCGGCATTGAAAAGACCAAGGAGCTTGTCTTATGAGAATACTGGTGGCCCAAGATGAAGAAGGACATCGAGGCCTACATTCGCACTTGCGAGACATGCCAACGAACCAAGTCGAGCACTCAAGCAAAAGTAGCACCACTTCATCCCAATGCCATCCCCTCCCAACCATAGACTCACATCTCCATTGACATGGTCACTGGTTTACCCATGTGCAATGGCTACGACGCTATCTTAATGATCGTCGACCACTTCTCAAAGGAAATCATACCCATAGCATGTTCCACAGAGCTGTCATCGGAAGGGTGGGCCAAGATCTTACGAGACGAAGTATACGCCAAACATGGGATGCCACAAGTCATCATCTCTGACTGAGGCACTGTGTTTGTCTCCAAGTTCATGCAAGACCTCTACAAGCTACTCCAGATCAAGATGAATGCATCCACTGCCTACCACCCTCAGACAGATGGACAGACAGAATGAGTCAACCAGGAGGTTGAAAAATACCTTCGAATCTTCATCAACCATCTCCAGAAAAACTGGGTAGAATGGCTCTCACTTGTGGCTTTTGCTCACAACAACCACATCCATTCAGCCATGGGAAAAAGCCCCTTCGAGGTCAATTATGGCTATAACACCAATGTCCAATCAGGAGCCAAACCCCAGGCACCTTTCCAAACCCCTGCCTCGACCACGTTCATCTCACAAATGCAGAAAATACATGCTGAAGCCAAACGATCACTCGAGAAAGCCGCCGACCAGATGAAAGCCCAGTATGACAAGAAGAAATGACCTGCAGTCAAGTATCAAGTAGGAGACAAGGTATGGCTCGACACGACCAACCTTAACCTCCACGACCCAAGAAGAAACTTGACGACAAACAAACAGGGCCGTTTTCAATCGTCGCAAAAAAAGGAGCATCAGCATACACACTGAAACTCCCGACGAATTGGCATATTCACCCCACCTTCAACGAATCACTCCTCACCCCATATGCACCACCTGCATTTCCCAACCAAGAACAACCACCTCCACCACTGCCAGATCTCATCGACAGTGCCAAACACTACAAAGTCGAAAAAGTTCTTGACAGTAGAGAACGAAAGGTCAGGGGAAAAGCCAGGGAACCCTGGCGCTGGGTTACAGATTATTTTATCAAGTGGAAAGGCTACAGACCAGAATCAAACAGCTGGATACAAGAGGACAACATGGACACCAATGAACTCATCGATGAGTATCTTGCTGAACATGTAGATGCAGTCATCAACAGACAGGCAGATTGGCAATCCTACACAGATCCAAGGACAGGGAAGAAGGTTTGGTACAATCAGGAGGAGCTCTGGGACTTATTAGGTGGAAATGATGATCCTTTAACAGACACTGAACTGCCTTGGGAGCCAATGAGCATACCATAACAGCAGTCGGGATGCCTGCCTTAACAAGGGGGTAATGTTACGATTTATTCATTTTCTTTACCTAAGTGCCTCTTATCTTATCTTATCTTTGGCACTTATCTTATCTTATCCTTAGGATCTGTGACTCCACAGAGCCTTCACATTGCTATACAGTCACACTCGCCTGATGTGTACTTTATTCTCAGTCACTGTGTACTTGCTTATTCACTTTCTAACACGGTGTACGTATTATTAGGATCCTCACTTTAGTATATAAGTAGTGTACTCAAAGCTGTATATTCCTTAGCTTTGAGCTAACATTTATTCATACCAAACCACATTCATTCTCGTTAAGCACTGAAACATTAGTCTTGATCTCCAATCACCACGAGACTCAACAGTGACTGTATGAATGCGATACAGCCATTGTTTACTCTTGATTGGCATTCAGGTCTTACACCTTGCAATAAATATATTTTCAGCCTCTTCTCTGCATGTGTGACACTTCTCTTCGGCTTGACTGCTGCCACAGCCACCTGTTTAACCAACTGCAAAGCCTTGAGGATGATGGCAAGTAAAATGGGCATAAATTTCACAGTAATGGTGTGCAATCTATCTACTATGCACCCTCATTGACTTAATTTACATATTTTAGCCTCCTTTTTCATTCCCAACCATTATTTCTGAAGACATGTACCACTGAGCTTCACAAAGGCACAATGTCTCCCTGTTTCCACCATTACTGACACCAGGACCAAATGTCATAGTGTTTTTCAATATAAAATGAGAGCTTTTTTTCTTTGGCAGAGCATTAATTTTCCCTATCTCTTCAAACTGAGACACAGCACTCAGTTTTTAAATATCTTTGATTTCTCTTGATGGCACACTGTGGCCATGGTGGCTGTGGTCATGGAAGTTGTGAAGGGGGTTGTGGTTGTGGTTGTGGTCACAGTCACAGAGGTGGGGTATCCACTGACATTGCCTCCCAGATACACCAGATGATCGTACAGTGCATTCTGGAGGGGCATTGGAGTTCACTTTTTTGTGTACCTGGTATGTCATATTTAATTTCCATCCAAGTATAGCAAGCTTATGGAATAATAGATTATCAGCAAGGAACTCTGACTGGACTACCTTCTGCTGAACGGTGTACTGATGAGTCTCCACCACCATCTAGTCGCCGTCACAGACATCAACATGCACCAAGTCCTTTGCACTCTGATGTTGACAACCCCTTTATTGAACAAACCCCATCAAATCCTCAATCCTGCCATGCCATGCCATTCAGTTTTCTGCTGGTGAAGAGGTATTTAATTTTGATACTTCACTGTTGTGCTGCACCACATTCATGTGTGCATCAAATTTTGGCTTTCACCTTGATACAGCAACTAGATGCTATGCTACAACTACTTTCACTCGCTGCTCCTCCAGTCACACTTTCCTACTGTTCAAAAACAGAATTCCTGTGGAATCTGCCCGAGCAACTGCCCATCTGCTTCGTGTCCACCGAGCAATGCATCATCCACCTGGCCATATGCTATTCACCACAAACTGCCTCATTTTATAGGAATTTGACTAGCCTAGGCTCCAGGAGCTGACAGCTATTAACCTGAAGTGCCCACACCAGCAGATGGCAGAAGGATCATCCTTGAAGAGCAGACAAATTGACTGACAGTGGATAGCCATATATGGCTATTCTCAAACCAGACCAAATGAGGAAGATGTTGCAGAGTGCACTCAATGATGCTGGAGTAGCTCATGCAGTGGATTTCAGCACAACAGCTCATGTCAAATATCAGCTTTTGAGGATACATTCAGAGCTATTGGAGTAGGCAGGTGTGGAAGCAGAGAGCTGGACTTGGATCCGCTACTATATAAGCATGCATAATGTACTTAGAAAATCAGTTAATCTCACTTGCTCATAGCACACTAAAGGAATAAATTCCGCTACTCTCCTAAGCATATCTAGCCACCTCTGAGCCTAGCATTGCGAGCAGATTGCAAGGAATTCTCTTTTTTCTCTCTCTCTTCACACAATCACTCTCAGTTCAGCATCCTAAGCAGACGCTTGGACTACTTCTTTCCATCATATCTGCAGATGGAGCAGATTCTATCAGATCCCTTCAGAGTGGGTGATAACCCTCCTTGCATATACAAAAGATCTTGCAGAAGCAGATGCAACTTTCTCTTACCAGAGAGTTTGCTAGTCTTACACTGTCACCTTCAAGTCTAGGTATGTGCACCATATCCATATCATGATGGCTACCACAGAGATCACACAACATTCACCAGACTCCACAGAGTCACTGTGGGCACCATCAGGCAAGGCAACAGCAGCAACAAAAGAAAAAAACCAAGCAGACAGCTGACATCTACCCTTTCTTTGAAGAGTACAAGGATCACATGTATTGTATTCTTTGCAAGTATGTCACTGTTACAGTATCTCTTATATTGACCTATCTTAGACACCATACTTAGGTCAGAAAACCATGGAACATGGTCAACCTTGTATGCTTGTGATAAGTCAACAGGCAACTGACTGTACTGACAACATGTTGCCTTATGGGTCAAAGCATGTGATCAGATGGGTGTTGAAATAATCGCCCCTGCTGCTTTGGATGCCATCAATGAATATCGTGCATCAAAGGGGCAGTCTGGACAGTGAAAATCTGTGCTCATGAATCTCTATGCTGCACCATTTTCTCTAGAAGCATTTATCAATGTGTTGATTGCCTTCATTGCTGCAACCAATCAGGTGGGTTATATATTATTTTTGTATGTTTGTTCTTGCACTAATTATTTATAGTCAATCAACATTATTGAATCTCCTGAACTGCATCGCATTTTTCTGATGCTTCGAGAGGAACTGACTGACAATGATATACCTCACCAAACTCAACTACAAGAGTGTGTCATGGAGACATGGCAGGAGCATCTCCAGCAGCTCTCAAAAGATATGTCAGTATGTGCTGTAGTTTAAACTTTCTTTGTCTATCATCCTCAATGTTACGATTTATTCATTTTTTCCTACATCTTATCTTATCTCGGGGAGATAAGATAAGATGACTCACCACTTGCCTTAGATCCGCGACTCCCGGGGAGTCTTCATAAATCTTCACATCGCTAACACGTCACACTCGGTCGACGTGTACGCGACACGTACTCAATATGACTTAACACGTCTTGAGCACGTCTTATTCTCGGCTATCGTGTATTTGGCTTATTCACTTTCTAACACGGTAGCCTCATCTTAGTACCTTTTACGAACCTTGACTTTAGTATATAAGTAGCTTACTCAAAGCCTGTATTTCCCTAGCTTTGAGCTAAAGTTTATTCATACCAAATACTCTCCACTTCCCCACTACGCGGCGAGCTCCTAAAGTAAGTCTTGAGCACCAATCATCCACAAGGGCTAGACGGTGACTGTACGAACGCGATACAGCTGATCTATTCACCTTTTGGTTGGGGTTCGGGTCTAACAATTAGCTCAAAGCTTCTTTACTGATTCTGCCTCAGAACCCTCATGGAGAACGACGACGCTCAGATTATAGCAATCGCACTAGGAATACCAAGCGCCACTCTCGTTTCCATCGCCCTCATTCTTGCAGTCAGGTTCCGCTATAGGACAAGACAACTACAGCTCCAACGACAAGAAGAGGCGCACCGTACCTCCCCCTCAGTCATCACCGATAATACCAATGGCATCCCGCTCGAGCAGCAGCCACCCCGACTCTTCGCACCCATACCACGCCGACCGATCCCAATCCACCAGTTCCCTGGACAGCGAGTCAACGAGGAGGCGGTCGACATTTCTGAGTCGACTACTACCGCGGACCCGGAGGGAAGCTCTATTACCCCTCCCAGAAGGAGACCGGCTGAGGTCGACATCACCTCCGAACATCCCGCTGCCTACTATGCCTCACTTGTCCCTCGAACTCCCCCAACCGGCGGACACCCCCAAGCCAATCACGGAAGAAGGAGATACAACGTGGGCCGCAACACCCGACCCGTCGCGACCACCAATACTCCAGCACCCGCAACCAATGTCGTTACCAGCGAGTTCTGGGATAATCTCGACATCCCCTACAGCGCCTATTTCCCCGCAACCACCCGTGACACGCCTATCCAGACCAGCCAGTCGCCACTCGAGCCTGTACAGATCAGTGAACCCGTCGCCGGCCCCTCAAACCCCAGGCGCAGTGGCTGGCGAGCACAGCCTCGAAGGTCCCCGCTTCGACCCCCTCGAGCAAGTGCTTGGGAGCAGCTCCAGCAGCGATTCAGGGAGCGACCACAGCCACCGCCCGAGCTCACGCGTCCACCAGAGGAGCTCAGTGGATCGACCATCGTCGGTCACCCGACACGCCCCTCGACCCCTTACCCAAGGCTCACAGTCGACGCAATCCCTGAGTCGACCTCCGAGCAGACGCGCGAGCAGTCGCCCTACTACCCCAGCGATGATGACACTAACTGATGCCATCAACTTCTACAATCAAACAGACGATGACCCCACAGTCCCTACTCCCGCTATATTAAGGCAAGCGACCTTTTTGAACATTTATAACTATTTCGCTTTCGAGTTACCATTTTCCCGAATCTGGGGGGAAACCCCAGCCGGGAATGATTATTTTATGAAGAAGAACCGAGGACTACTGGCAGACGAGATCCTGCAGTATGAGGCGGAGCGGAATGCTCGCGCCTTATGGAATAGTGTCCACCCAGACGCCACGATCGAGGAATGGCCCAATTATGAAGAAGCCGCATTGGAAATCGAGATCCAGGAACCCATGCCAGATGAGCCCCCAGTAGCGCCTCCCCGAGTCACTAACACCTTTGCCTATGCCACAAGAATGGTGGTACCAGGGACGTACACGCCCGGGTACCTACCATTCGCCGGGGCTAACGGAGCTGGTGGAGGCGGTGGAGGCGGCGGGCAACCCGCACAGCCACCTCCCGCACCACCAGTACGGGTAATGCTCCCGCGATTCCCAGCACCGCCAAACATGCCGGACCCGCCCATACCTTGGGAATTGCAAGCTGGAGCGATAGCCCCCTACGACGACTTCAAGCCAAAAATCCTAAGAGAAGTCGACGATTTCTCAGGGGACTCAGACGACATCGCTCGCTTCTTCCTGAAGTGCGAGCTGCACTTCGAAGTCTTTAACCGGCACTTCCGCCAACACCCACACCGAGTCGTCTTCTGTGTTTCCCGACTCGCAGGAGAGGCCGAAAGGTGGTGGCAGCTATGCGCCAAAGTCATAGGAAAGACAGCAGAAGGCGAGCAAAAGTATCCAACCTACGATGAGTTCCAGACGGAACTCAACGACAGGTTTTGGAAGGATGCTGACTCGCAGATCAAGTACGCGCAGTGGGAAAGGCTGAAGCAGTCGGAGCACAAAGACGGCGACAGGTTCTTCCAGCTATTCGAAGAGCTAGCCTACTTTGCCGGGGTACAAAACAATGATCAGGTAATGCTCCACCAGATCAAGAAGGCCGCCCGTCAATCAAGCAAGAACACGATATACTCATCAGACGGTGATGTGCCGGTTGACTACCCTGCATGGAAAGCTCGACTCCTCCGGATAGATCTCAATTGGCGCCTCAAACAGGCAGAAGGAACGACAGGACTGCCACGACCACAGTTTCAGAAGACGACCGCGCCTGTACAGGGCGGTCAAACCAGGGCCCCCGCACCGACAACTAGAACGGTGACGGGGACAACTTACGGAGGGCGTGGACAACCGATGAATATCGACGTTGCCACGGCGGACACGGTATGTTTCGGATGTGGCAAGAAAGGCCACTTCAGGCGAGACTGCCCTACCGCGCCCAGAACCCGAGCTGAGTCTTTGCGACGCGCAAATACTTACTGGGACAGAAAGGAGGGCCTCTCAACAATTGAAGAAGTAAAAGAAGGCGCCGTCTAGATAACGATTCAATCTATTCGGCGACCCAGGACTTGGTTTCGGCTGGTGCGCCATTTTCATCTCACTCATGTACTTATATATCGCCTGTAGTAACAACCGCGCATTCGAATATACCCGCGACTTCGCAACCAGACCAGAAACCAAGCAAGAATCAACCTACGCCTAACGAAGCGACCCCACTTTCGCCTAACGAAGCGACCATCGCGATGGTTGGACCATCGACGATACTAGGAACGAACGCGATAGTCGCAGAGCTATCGGTTCGACGCCCGGCGAGTAATCTATTGCAGACGAAAGCTCGAGGCGATAAGTCACCCACCATAGTGACACCCATCATAACGGCGAAGCACCAGTCGAGGCCTTCCCTAGGGGAGTTTCAAGCCGCAGTGACGAATGTTCGACCGGATGGGGCAGGAGAGCAGACAGCTACGTTCCCGCGTAAACGTCCTCTGCCTGAAATTGCAGCTCTACGGAGTCCCTGCCGCGCAGGGAGTTTCGAGGAATAGCCACGGCGAAACCTCCTCTGGTAAAAGAGGCTTGCACACGGGCTGCAGAGTGTAAATCCCACGACGGGGCTCTGATGACAGCAACGGAGACCAGCTCCCGCAACACTGGACAAGCTGAGGACGACCACAAAGGCGACTCAGGATCTACGCCTAACGAAGCGAATAAAGCTAAGTGCAACACAGTTGACTTAGGATCTAGGGTGGCAAGGGACGACAAAGATCGCGACGCCACATTACGAAGCATAGACAAGACGAGGGACGCAAGGGTCTATTTGCTCCCCGTCCTGAAGAACCAAGAGGACGAACCGGAGTCGGGTAAGTGCCCCCGATCAGTTGCCAACGCCTATCGAGACGTAGGGCGACCCGACGAAGGGGGAACACCGAATGAAACGAGGATCCCGGTCATCACAGAGACGGGCTCGGAGGGACCAGGAGAAGGCGACTGCTACCCAACGGTGAGAAGCGTAGGCAATCGTTGTGCAGCAGTGTCAGCCCAACCCGTCGCCCCATCACGGGGGGACTCCTTCGCAGAAAGCTACTCCTGTTCCACGACCGACCAGAAAGCCGCAGGTTCGGAAGCTGCTAGCGCCCAGGCAGTGCAAAGGGGGCATCAGGTAGCTTTTATTGAAGTACCTGACGACGAGGACATTACCAGTTTCACGACGAACAAGAACGCTAAATTAACCCCTTTAGACTTAGAAAATGCGGTGACCTCACCGACGGTAGTCGCGCCCGTATGGGGCGACGCGAAGGTTGAAGAGGCCCCACAACTGTCCCGAACCTATACAAAGGGACAGACCTATAGAGAATGGCTTAGACCATTCGGAGCGGAATGGACTCTACGAGGCGTAGTACAAGCGCGCACGGAGTCAGAAGCGAAAGCAATCCTCAAGAACTGGATTCACAAAACGCGCACAGGAGAGGTTGTCAACTCAATGATCGAAGCAATGAGGGGGATGAAGCGAATCGATGCGCTCTGGTGGCTTCACGAGCTACAAGAGCCAAAACGACTTATCAGCGCATTGAGCAATAAAGGAAAAGACCTAGTGATCCCCGTCACTTTCGGGGCTCCAGGAACAATTTCCAATATCTCCACCATCGCGTTGGTAGACAGCGGATGCACCAGTAGCGCTATCAATCGAAGATTCGTCAAACAACATAAAATCCCAACTCGACCAACAGCCGCTCCAATCCCAGTCTATAATGCCGACGGAACCAAGAACTCGGGAGGATCAATCACCGAATATGCCGAGATCGAACTCAAGATCGGGGATCATTCTGAACGAATAGATCTAGCCATAACAGATCTCGGTGATAAAGAGATCTTCCTTGGTCACGATTGGTTAGCCCAGCATAATCCGATCATCAATTGGAAGACTGGAAGATTAACGTTTGCACGGTGCGAATGCCGTAAAAATCCATTCACGTTACCTGACGCGGATCCCGATGACAAATGGGACGAGGAACTGGAAGAAGGGGACACCATCCTTGCAATAGATTTTACGAAGGCTATCCTCGTACGCGCGCATCACGCCAATGACTTAGCCGCCGCGGCCAACGCAGACAAAGAGACTAAAACGTTCGAAGAAATGGTCCCAGAATGGTGTCAGGATTTCAACGATCTGTTCGACAAAAACAGCTTCGATGAACTTCCTGACCCAAAGACGTGGGACCATGCCATCAAACTTACTCCAAATGCGAGCGCCAATCTAGACTGCAAGGTATACCCTTTGAACCGGAACGAACAAGCAGAACTCGATAAGTTCTTAGACGAGAACCTCTCGAGTGGACGAATACGACCATCCAAGTCACCCATGGCTTCACCGTTCTTCTTTGTTAAAAAGAAAGATGGCAAGCTACGACCAGTCCAGGATTATAGGAAGCTCAATGAGATGACGATTAAAAACCGTTATCCGCTCCCTTTAATCTCAGAACTAATGGACAAGTTGCGGGGGGCCAAGTATTTTTCCAAGCTTGACGTCCGATGGGGATACAACAATGTGCGCATCAAAAGTGGCGACGAGTGGAAAGCCACGTTCAGGACTAACCGCGGGTTGTTCGAACCCACGGTTATGTTCTTCGGGCTCACCAACTCGCCTGCCACCTTCCAGTGGATGATGAATGATATTTTCAAAAATCTCATTGCATCAGGCGCCGTCACTGTTTACCTCGACGACATCCTTATCATGTCCAAGACCAAGGAAGAACATCGCCGCATCACGCGCGAGGTTCTGAGACTTCTCCGTCAAAACAAGCTCTTCCTTAAAGCAGAGAAGTGCGAGTTCGAAACCCTGGAAACGGAGTACTTAGGAGTCATCATCAGTGAGGGGAACATCTGCATGGATCCAATCAAGATCGCAGGAATCGCAGAATGGCCTGTACCAACAAAGAAAGTACAGCTCCAGTCATTTTTAGGCTTTACCAACTTCTACCGACGTTTCATCAAAGGATACAGCAAGGTCGTCAAGCCGATGACCCAGCTGACAGGAAACGATCCGTGGAAATGGGGAAAAGCCCAACAAGACGCTTTCGAAGAGTTAAAAAGACTATTAGCCGAAGAGGTGGTATTGGCAATACCCACCGATGGCGGAAAATTCCGCATAGAAGCAGATGCAAGTGAGGGAGCGATAGGTGCGGTATTGACGCAGGAGCAGGATGGAAAATGGCGCCCGGTCGCATTTTTATCCAAATCCCTCACCACAACAGAACGAAATTACGAAATTTATGACAAAGAGCTGCTCGCGATAATGATCGCGCTCGACGAGTGGAGGCACTATCTGATGGGCGCGGCTCAGGATTTTGAAATATGGACGGACCACCAAAACCTCCAGTATTTCCGAAAACCCCAGAAACTCAACCGGCGACAAGCACGGTGGGTAACTGAGCTGGCCGAATATCACTTCACGCTTCACCACAAATCAGGAACCGCAAACAAGAAAGCCGACTTACTTAGTCACAGAGCAGATCACGAGCAAGGAAAGGAGGACAACGATGAGGTTATCGTCCTCAAACCCGAGCATTTCCGGGCCCTAGTCATGCCCACTATCGAGGAAACCCATTCCAAGATAAAGCAAGCCACGCTCGACCACCGTCGATGGGACAAGAACATTGCGACCTCCCTAAACCACGACCGAGGACTGAAAATGAATGACGGGTTAATCTATTACGATTCCCGCATTTACGTTCCTTCCAACCATGCGTTACGAGGCGAGATTGTCTCGCAAGTTCACGACCACATCACGGTGGGACACCCCGGCATAGAGAAGACTAAGGAACTCGTCTTACGGGAATATTGGTGGCCCAGGATGAAAAAAGACATAGAGGACTATGTCCGCGGCTGCGAAACGTGCCAACGAACGAAATCGAGCACTCAAGCAAAAGCAGCACCGCTACATCCCAACACGATACCCTCCCGACCCTGGACTCATATCTCCGTCGACATGGTAACTGGTTTACCAAAGAGCCAAGGCTTCGACGCGATCCTAATGATCGTCGATCGCTTCTCTAAGGAAATCATACCAGTCGCATGCACAACGGAGATGTCATCGGAAGGGTGGGCCAAAATCCTACGAGACCAAGTTTACGCCAAACATGGGATGCCACAGGTCGTTATCAGCGACCGAGGCACCATGTTTGTATCCAAGTTCATGAAAGACCTTTATGACTTGCTCCAGATCAAGGCAAACGCATCCACCGCCTACCACCCACAAACTGACGGACAGACTGAGCGAGTGAATCAGGAGGTTGAAAAATACCTCCGGATCTTCGTCAATCACCGCCAGAATGACTGGGTGGAATGGCTCTCTCTTGCGGCTTTCGCTCACAATAACCGCACCCATTCCGCAACGGGTAAAAGTCCCTTCGAGGTTACCCATGGCTATATCGTCGAGGTCCTCCCTGGTGCCGTACGACCCCAAGCACCCTTCAGAACACCGGCCTCAAACACCTTTGTTTCAGATATGCAGAAAATCCATGCCGAGGCAAAGCAAGCACTCGAGAAAGCCACCGACCAGATGAAAGCCCAATATGACAAAAAGAAAAGACCTGCAGTTGATTACTCGGTGGGAGACGAAGTGTGGCTCGATACGAGCAATCTGGCACTCCCACGTCCGAAGAAAAAACTTGCAGACAAAAAAACGGGCCCCTTCCCTATCATCGCCAAGATCGGAGCTTCGGCATACAAATTAAAACTCCCCATAGGCTGGCGTATCCATCCAGTATTCAACGAATCACTCCTAACACCCTATACGCCACCCGCATTCCCTAACCAGGAACAGCCGCCTCCGCCACCACCCGATCTTATTGACGGGGAGGAGCACTATGAAATCGAGCAGGTTCTCGAGCATAGAGACCGAAAGGTCCGAGGAAAGGCTGGCAACCCATGGCGCTGGACTACAGACTATCTCGTTAAATGGAAAGGATATGGACCCGAATCCAACAGCTGGGTAAAGGAAAACGACATGGATGCCGACGAACTAGTCGACAAATACCTCGCAGAAAAAGTGAACCGCACCAGACAAGAGACAGGAGATTGGCAGTCCTATACGGATCCATTCACTGGTCAAAAAATCTGGTACGACCAAGCACTCGACTGGGATTGGTTTGGTGGCAACGACGACCCCTCGACAGGCTCGAAATCGTCGTACGAAGCAACAGAAATCCCATAAACAAACAAGCAGTCGAAACGTGCCCTATAACGGGGGATAGCAACGGACCCTCACTCACGAACTTTTACGACAAGGATGCATCCACACTCATGACCTTTACAAATACTAACGCGCCACCACAAGAAATCCGCTTACCGCACATATGGACCCCTTTTTGATCCCTCTCATCGCTGTCATACGAAAAGTCCCCCACACCTGGAAGGCGAACAAGGCCCCCAGGACAAGCTGCAGCGCGTATGACATTGCTCGTAAACCCTGGAGGTTTAACGAGACAGACGATGATGAAAATCAAAACGGAACGCCGATCCACTAGCGGATGCGCATAATCAGGCCTGCTCAACGAGGCATACGGGTCTAGTTTACCACTCGCGTCACCATCATATGGAAAATCCCCTCCTCCTCTGGGCGAACAAGGCCTTTGGAGCAAGCTGCAGCCCATATGACATTTCTTCGAAAACTCTGCTCAAGGGCATGAGATCTCTAGGGACGGCATGACGATGACGTAGACGGAACGCCGATGTACTGGCAGTTGGGACACCTGCCCTAAGGGGGGGGTAATGTTACGATTTATTCATTTTTTCCTACATCTTATCTTATCTCAGGGAGATAAGATAAGATGACTCACCACTTGCCTTAGATCCGCGACTCCCGGGGAGTCTTCATAAATCTTCACATCGCTAACACGTCACACTCGGTCGACGTGTACGCGACACGTACTCAATACGACTTAACACGTCTTGAGCACGTCTTATTCTCGGCTACCGTGTATTTGGCTTATTCACTTTCTAACACGGTAGCCTCATCTTAGTACCTTTTACGAACCTTGACTTTAGTATATAAGTAGCTTACTCAAAGCCTGTATTTCCCTAGCTTTGAGCTAAAGTTTATTCATACCGAATACTCTCCACTTCCCCACTACGCGGCGAGCTCCTAAAGTAAGTCTTGAGCACCAATCATCCACAAGGGCTAGACGGTGACTGTACGAACGCGATACAGCCGATCTATTCACCTTTTGGTTGGGGTTCGGGTCTAACACTCAAGATTATCAGGGTGCACTTGGCAAGATTTTGTTTACGTGTGATCTATGGACAAATTCAAATCTTGTCCCATTCATGGCTGTTATAGCACACTGGATCGAGATGAAGAAGATACCTGTTCTGGGAACAGGCGAGATGAAGTATTCTCTTTCCCTTCGAGCTGATTTAATTGGATTTCACTGTGTCCCTGGCCATCATAATGGTGAACATCTTGCACATGCATTTCTTCTTATTTTGGATCAGTTACAGTGATGAACCTAAAGACTCCTGCGAGCAGAAAACACAAGATCTGTAATGGCAAGTGTAGTCCAACACAGAATCTGTTACAACCTTTTCACTTTTTTATCTTATTTTATCCGGCACCTCGGCCCCGTACAGCACCTCGGCTTATCGGCGTTCAGCTTGCAAACCCCAACGATCAACCCCAAGACTTCTGACGAAGCCGCAGACGATGATATTATTAGATTCCGTATATCGTATATAAGTAGCACAGCTCAGCCATATACCCTAGCTTCGAGCTAAGTTTATACACCCCGGACTTTTCTCTCATCGCTTGCCGAGAGTCTAACGTTAGCCACGCTCCATTGTGACAATCAACGGTATCGTAGGTGACTGCCCGAACGCGAGACAGCCTACGATTGCCTTGTATTGTTATTCCTGAGCCCGGACATAACAGAATCTGAAGGCAGGTTCTAGCAAGTCTAGTCTTGCACCTCTGTGTGATGACTGTAGCTTCTGGTGATGTAGCGAAGTATTACTACGCTTTGTTATGATTCTCTGAAGGCTGTTCAGAGGCTCAAAGTATGTACACAAACTTTCCTGGAAGGGAAAAGATGTGTAAACATGGATGTATGCTGAGCGGGGCGACCTAGATGCAGCACAAACTATGCGGTGTCGGAATCCTAGCTACGGTTCCGGTAGAATCTATTGTCCTATGCTCGTGTGCTTTCTTTAGAGAAATGCAGAGATGGAACAAGCTTATCTAGAGAAACTTGAATTAGTATCATTCCTAACTTATAGGAACAGTATGCTGTTGGTGTTAGAGACTAAAAGTTTGGAATCCTAGCTATAGATTACTCTTTGAAGTCTTCAGGTATGCGAATTTATGAGATGAGAATGACAAACAAGGTGGTCTTTTTAAGATATCCTTATTTGTGTTTTAGACAAGAGGTCGTGAATCAAGTTATTTTAACACTTGGTAGCTAGTGAGTTTTGAGAAACTTCGCAAAGTGTTATATCTCTTAAGAACATAGAGATATTAACTTTAATTCACGTGTATTGGGTGGTATGTGTGGTGTATGTATCCTCTATAGAGAATTGTTTTTTCTCTATCTACAGTCCCTCGGTTTTTATACTACAGATTTGTACTTGCTAAGTAAGCAAACTTTTACCTTGGCTTGATAACCACAGTACATGATTTGTGAGTGTAGCAAACTATTTGTAACCGTAGTTCACTATACTGTGTGCTACTCTACTGTGCATACTTATTAAAAGTTTATGTAGCCTAATAAAGCTATGAAAGGTTTACTAATTTACTTACTACTTACTCAGCTGCAGTTAATGGCTCACTAATCTCTACTATATTTCTAAGCTGTAAAGGCATATCCATATGACCTCTTGAGAATCCGTAGCTAGGCATAGCCTATGCGTAGTTAAACCGCATGACCATATGGCTCTGTCCATGTGCAAAGACCTAGAATGATGATGTGTGTCTAATTTACTGCAGAAGGATTGGCAGACAATGTGCCTGGAGGCACAATGACTCATGGATATTGAAGTGAAAGTTCATGTGGAGTGGGAGATTTAAGATGATTTGACCTGTGCCAGACTTGCAACGTTTGGTTTACTGAAAGTCCGTGTGAGAGAGATAGGCGATAAATTGTAAGTGGTGTCTGCGATTTCAGAGTGCACAGAGCCTAGAGGCTCATCAACAGATCGCAATCAAGGTGCCCTATGCACTGTTTAAATGTTGACAATCTACTAAATTGACATTGTTTTTTAAATTGGCTGGATCAGCCTTGACAATGCTTCAAATAATGACACATTTATGTGTTTTCTTGAGTTAGTGCTGAGGTGCTGAGGCATTCCATTTGATGCCATCAAGCGACATATCTGGTATGTTCAGATGATTAAAATCTCACTATATAATCCTATGATGATTCCTATAGGTGCTTTGCACATATCATAAATTTAGCATGCAAAGCTGTTCTTGGTGCTATCACCAATCTTGAATTTGTGGTGTTAGATGCTGTGGATTTTGAGCCTACATCGGAGGAAGCAAAGACATTTGAAGCTGCACTTCAACGTGATCCAATCACCTTGGTGAGAACCCTTGTCTGAGTTGTATGTCTCAAATCAATCAGTCAGTAGATTATCTTCTGATCTGGCTACCCTCTTAGATTCATGCTTCATCACTTCAGCACCAGTTCTTTTCTGAAGTAGTTGCTGCTCTCAAGCTAAATAACTTACAGCTACTCCATGATGTGATCACTCACTGGTCATTGACTCTTTTGATGATTGATCGTGCACTCTATCTACAACCAGTTAGTTCCTGTTGTTCACTATGGGATTTATGTCTGACTTGCTTAGGCTGTTGATAAATTCCTGAGTGCAAGAGAGTTTCCTGAACTGTGAAAATACAAGCTCAGTGACACAGAATGGAATGTCTTGGCTGACTTCAAGGAAATCCTCTCTGTGTGTTTGATCCTTCTCTTCTATTTAGCTGACATTGATGCCTGTATATTTAGGTCCCATATTCCTTTCAACAATTTCTATCTACAGAGAAGACACCATGTATCTGTAATACAATTCCTGTGTTTGAAGCCATGAAGACCATGTGGGAGAATAAGCAGCTCAAATTTCCACATCTTGCTGACATTATAACAGCCAGCCTTGATAAACTTGATGACTATTGTGAGCGAGCTGATGATGTCCTGGTGTACTTCTTTGCTATCTGTAAGTGCCATTCTTTGAAGAATATTTCTATTCTGATGCCTAACAGTAATCAATCCTATGCACAAACTCATGTGGTTTCATCGGCATATACCAGAGAAGGTTCAAGATATACAGGTGATGTTTATTGAAACAGTGAGTCCACTATCTACTGTCAGATAATCTATGCATCCTTATGTTTCATTATTAGCTTCGGTCATATTACCGAATGGCAGATGTCAAGCACCAGACACCCGCATGCCCAGCTGCAACAGCCCTTGCATGTGTGGCTGCTATTCTTGACATGGATACGATCAATGAGACAGATAGTTCACACTGTCAAAGTCTGGAGACCAAGGTGAATGCTTATCTGTCAGAGCCATGAAGTAGCATCCCTGTTCTCAAGTACTGGGAGGTAAAAGCAATTATGTGTCCATTATACCAATGTCTTAGTATCTTATTTTCAGAATAATCAACATTGCTATCCAACATTGTTTGCATTTGCTCTTGATATCCTGCCAACTCAAAGCACATCAGTGCCTTCAGAGTGAGTTTTTTCTAGCACAAAAGAGGCAGATGCATTACGACAAAACCAACTAAGTCCAGAAGCAATGGAAGCACTTCAGATGTTGAAGTTTTCCATTCAGAATGGGCAGAGACTCAGTTTTACACATGGCATGGATGAGGAAGTGCAGCTACAGGAACTGGAAGACTTTATTGGTCATCAGACATCTGTTCCGGAGGATATGCATGCATCTATCAAGTCACTAGCAGGTGAACTCAAATAATGTAGTTTTTTTGTAATCAATTTCCTTTTTTGATGACGTGCCATGGCCTGCACCTTTAGCTGACTGAGCTGAGCCTTAGCCACATCCAAATTTATGGCTAGTCTTGGCTCAGCTAATAAAATTTCCAAAGCTGTCATTGGCTGAGCCACACTGGGTTTTGCCATGCCACAGCAACACTATTCCCACATGCTTCTCAACTTAGTTGAAAATTCAACCACTTGAAATTTTATTCTGGAAAATTGTGTGCATTTTTTGAACTGAAAATGATATATAAGATACTTACCATTTTCATAATTTCCAAAGCACAAGTATACACCTCTAGAGAAGGTGATTGAGCAAAATGCCCCTGTCAATTTCCTTTTATAGTCACCTTTCACACTGATGAGCTGTAAGGTGACTCTGGGGTGTATGTAGTCATGGGTTTAATATTTCTTTCATATAAGTAAGTAGGTTTTTCAAGCTATACATTTTACAATCTTTTCTGCCTATGTAGCCAGTCCCAATAGCAACTTGGCAACATCTCAAGTTAATATCCAGCAGTAATAGAAGGTTTATTGGTCCCCCAGTGAAATTTGGGGCTAAGAAATGCACTTACATGAGTCCATAACAATCACCTAGTATATTCTTGTCGCTTTGTCGCACTCAGGAAGGACCAGGAAAGAGAAAAATGTTCTGGAGATGAGAGTGGCCACAAGCAACTATAAAAGGAAACTGACAGGGGCTCGAAGAGTAACTTGCTTTTTCAACAGTGTGTACATCACTTATAAAAAATTTGGAAAATGGTAATCATCTTATTTTTAAGATTTTATCAATTCTGCCAGTTCAAATCTTCAGAATAGTTTTCAAAGTGGTGATTTTTTTTTTCCAAAGTCCAGAAGTGCGTGGGAAAATCTTTGACTCAATTAGGAAGCCGGATTATGTACCAGTCCCTTTGGTTAGACTTCGATCGACTATCATCGAGTTACAAAGGGACTGGTTCAAGTCTAGAGGATTTAGAGAAACTCGGAAAACGGCCTTGGAGTTACGCGTTACGGTTGCTTAATTAAGTAACAGGAGGGTGGTATTTTTTCCGATATTTCCATTTTTCAGGAGAGTAATGAAAATTTTTGGAAACAGGTAGGCCGTTATGCGTCACGGTTTCTACTGTACACTCATGTACAGTATTGCAGAAGACTGCCTGCGCGAAGAGGTGGCGGGAAAGGATGGCAGTTGGTGTCGGAGTCTAAAATATAACTTCAACACCGACGCCATGGCTCTACTAGACGCTCGTTTTTCTTTCTTCTCGGCCTCAAAGTAATGACAAACATCGAATCGGAAGAACTCATCAAGCATGCAAACGCCCAGCTGGACCGTAGGATAGTGGATGGCGCGTCTATCATCTCACCGTTTTCCGACGCGGGTCGATTCAGATTGTGTCAATGTTCGAATGCAAATCATCCTGCTTCTTGGTTTATTCTCACTGGCGAAGAGACATTGCATCTTCAGCAAAGTCAGACCCCGTCGGGATCGGGAGGTCTCGTCCAAGTGCTACTTGCTCGTTTACATAAACGACAACATTTTAATGCCAACAAAACGAGCTCCTGTTAGCGTACTGGTGACGCGTGGCATTTGCTTCATAGACTGGGTTCGAGTCCCAGCAACAGGCATCGCAGTGCGCGCCCTCACGGAGGGCGGGTGTTGCGCTTTGTTTTTGTCCTCGGCTGTGGAGGTGTCCCAGGATCCGTCGTCCCGTAAGCAGCAGTTCTTTCGCAACGGCGTTTGCTCCTGATGTGCCTACAGGATCCAGATGGACGTTACAGATGAAGAAAGCGTCAAGGCCGGGGCCAAGCACATTGAAGGAATCGATAGCAAGTTCGATATCCTTGTCAACAAGTTCGACCATGGTTCTCTCCCAAATGTACGCTACTGACTTCGTCGTAGTGCTGGAATTACCAGTCCCCTTCGTGACCCAGAATTCGGAGAGAAGAAGCCCACAGCAACAGATCCTTTCGAACCCGAGAGTATGCGGACCTGGACGGACATCTTTGCGCTCAACATCATCGCGCCATTCTTCGTCGTGTCCAATCTCGTCTCGTCAAAGGAGCGCTGTCCCGCCATGATGGCACAGCAAGTGTCATCAACGTCAGTAGCGTGGGGACACAGATGAACACACTCGCCCCCTTGTCTTCTGCATATGCCATTCCATCCTTTTTAGTTCGTTCAGGCTGACCTAATGTAGGTTGCATACAACGTGACGAAAGCGACTTTGGACAACCTTGAAGTTGGAGAGAACACAGCCCGGCGCGTGGTACAGTTTATGTGTCACTTTAGAATTCTGATGAGCTTCTAGGTTCACCGTCCTCTGAATCTGACCCGGACGATTACCAGCATGCTGAACAGACGACGCTTCCCGCCTAGGATACATGTAGAGTCGCCGCCCATTGCTCGCGTATGTCCGGCCCATCCATCAGCCCTGTTTCTGGTCTCACTCTCTTTACCAGATTCATCGACTTACAAGATTGATCTATCTTTTGCTCGCCCCGAATATGACGTGCATGGATCGAGGGAATAAACATTCCTCCCGTCCCGCTTGCCCGTCCGCAGACCGTCCGTTCGCTTCCACCTACCCACACTACTCTCGTATATAGCCTACATAGTGGAACTGCCTTATAAAGTCGATCTATAGCTCGGGAAATGAAATACTTGAATGCCTTCTTTCTTTTTGTGATACACAGATCCGAGTGATTTTCTGCGGCGTGCGCCCTACCTCCTTGCTTTTGACATCCTATCCGTACTACCATCCTTAGTTCATTATTATTCTTCGTGACCTTCCTCGAGACTGTATAGTTCATTTCAGAAGTAAACATCCCATCCACAATTTAGTCCAGCGACACGAGTCCGAGTCAGTGCACACGTTCGATTCGTGTGGTGGACTTATCATGAGAAGTATGCTCCCCTTTTCTAACCTGTACGCTTGATTTGAGACCTTTTCTTTCACGAGTTGGTATCTATCACATGTACCAGCGAAGCGATATATATGTTTGTAAGAGTATTCTTTTGTGCGTATGGTTCACCCAGTGGCTGTGCTAGATATCCTCTTCCTCCCGTACACCATCATCAAGGAAATCGTTTAGCTATCCTTCCTCTCTAAGCTACGAGGAAATATAGCAAGGAGCGCTTTTATTTGGTCTGAAGTGTAGGGGCTCGACTGACAGGCGTGCAGCATGGAATTGGCGCAGAGGGAGCACGGTGCCGCAATGGAATCTTGGTACGACTGTCACTTTGGAACTCTGATAAGCATCTAGGCTGAAATCTGGACGGCTACCGGCACACTGAACAAATGAGTCTTCCTTTACACACGTCTGTGTGAGGTCCCCCGATGGGCAGAACCCCACCTCACCCAACATCCTGCGACACTCGGCGAGAAGCCTCACGCAGAAGTCATGTTTTGCGGCGACTTCGAGATCGGGACCCCGTCCTTTTTTGACGCTGTGGAATGTGCTGACGACAGCAAAGTCGAGTTTCGAGTGTCGACTTACCTTGGCGGCGCACTGGCGGTGTATTTCGGGAAACAGTGGGGAGGTGAGTCGGTTAACGATGATGACCACTTTGAGAGAGGGCGCGTGAAGAAGGCATGGTCTTGCATATTGGGCATCTCCGCGGATGGACTATCGTGTTCCCTCAAAGGTGTCGAGTAGATCGGAGGGAAGAGTGTGGATTGCGGTCGGGTATATAGGTCAGGGAATGGATGAGCAAGCCTCTTCCCCGCGGTGGGAGTTCACCATCGATTCACCACATCTGCTGGACCCCCGACGTCTCCCCGTTTACACCTCTGATCCAGCTCGTTCCACGACACTGTGTCCAAGAACACGTTGGCACCGCTGTCATGGCTATACAGAATCCTCCCCGTTTTCTCTCTTCCCAGTGCCCGGACCTACCGCCGTCTTACCTTAAATTAACAGTTCCGATACTGGCGTTACCGTTATCAAACTCCACCACCTGCGCGCTTCTCTTCATGTTCATCTCCAACTCCTCTGTTCAACTCGGGAGGTGTTGTGCCGGCGTTTCCAGAAGGAATTCAAATTTCCGACAGTGGTATTGATGTGAAGGGGGGGAGGGGGAGTACAAAAACGGACAGCACACACCTTTTTTTCCCGATAATTCCATACTGTGACTTCCCGTCTACGGTCCGTTACAGTCACCTCCATTGCCATCGGAAAGAACATGAAGGAAACACGCTCTTGCCCTCTTCACCTGATGACCCCCGGCTTTCCCCAGCACGCGTCGACCTCCGAGTCCACGATGGTCGACACCCATACGCAGCTTCGCTCAAAGTACCCTGCCAAAGGGGGGTATGAGACGGCTTTTGACTTTGTCAAAGGGCGTCTATGCGGGCGAGGAAGTAGTGGTGCGAGCCGGAAGTGTTCATGCGAGGAACATAGAAGGAGCTGGCGGATGGGAGATGGGAGGGTATCGATTTGTTATTGGTACGTTCTCCTTTTTGCGTCGATTTTCTTACTAACTCAACGGCAGGCGTTCACCAGTGCGTTCGTGTCTCGATAGTTTCCTTCCAGACGCGAAGCAAAAATCATGTACCCGTGCTGTCGAATCTGGGGTTCTCACTGCGCTGTCGCATCCATCTTGTGTCGGACTTAGTGAGATCGGCTTGCATTACCACTGTGCAACAATAGGTATTAGCCGTGGATCGTGATATCCAAACAATGGGTGACCTTGCGCTCGGACGATCGTCTACGCTTCAATGACTGATGCCCACTGTAATCTGTGGACTCTTTCCGAGAACTTCGACAATCCTGTCCTTGAAAGAAGAGCAGCACACCGACGCTCACCTCCAGCGTTCAAGGGTCACAACGTGGAATAGGGCCCGCTGTACCGTACCACATGTGAAGGAGTCAAGGAAAGGCTGGGGTGCCAGTTAGTTGGAGCTGCCAAGTGAGAAGGGCAGCTGGGGTACGACGGAGGGGGTGCACCTTGCGGACGGGGTGTGCGGAGTCATCTCGACGAGGGGCGGCACGATGGATCCATATTGGCTCAAGGGCTCCTCAAGGCGTACTCTTTGTTCCGGCTACTCCCTGTCTTTCAAAATAACATCGTCCGTACTCCCCGCGGCCACATCCGCGCTAAACACGTTGTCCATACTACCAATGGATGAACGTCGTACCTTCTTGTGCCAATGCGGGAAAATATCATCACGCGGCACTGATTCGATGGTTTTCCCCCTCTCATGTGTACTCATTTCCGGGGAACAGCTTGGACTCCAGTACTCCTCGAGGTCCTTTGCAGTCAAACAATGTTCCTCACAAACGCGTGTACGAAAGTTTCTGCTCGTTTTTCCATATTCAATGCTCGAACCGATTTTGTGATTTTTCCTGAAGATTGACCGAACACCAGCAAGAGCGTCCAGAGAAGGGTGGAAACGCGGATGGAATGTATACTCCTTTCTGGCAGTCGTCATGAAGTTTCCGATGATCATAGGTCGATGCTCGTACTCTGCATAAACGTCCTTGAAACCTGATGATCTGCAATTGTGATACAGGAACTAAAGACTACTGTATTTCGCTTCGCGGCTTCTATTTCTCACACTCAACCATTGATGCCTCACGACAGCCACAAGGCGTGCTATTTCCCTGCTTCGCTCCTTCGACCTCGGACTCCTACCTCTCCGCCCCGTCTTTACATGGAAGACTTAATCGCTGACGATCCGGTTACGGCGGTGCTCTACAATGCCGACCTGCTTGGTTCCATTTGTAAGGATCTTTGGGATATCGAACAAGCGCCCGGCAGTCTTGTGAATGGAATACGCGTCCATTCTCTCTATTCTCTGGCACTGACATGCCATGCTGTTTCTGGAACAGCGCTCGATTGCCTCTGGCAGGAGATACGTGGGATGAAGCCGCTCCTGTATATCTTTCCTCATACTCTCTCACCAGACAACGGACAGTGGGTATGTTGCCCTTCACCTTCAACTCAAATCGGTCCTGATCTTTGTAGGTACTTCCCGATATCATATCGGATGATACATGGGCCCGATTCAAACAATACTCGTGCCGCGTCCGTTCTATCACTCTCGACGCACAGTTGCGCACTATCCATCCATCCACCATATTCCTGCGCCTTGCTGAGAGACAGGTGCCCCTCTTCCCCAACTTACAGAAACTCAATGTCGACATGAACTTTGCCGCCGACACTTCAATACTTTTCTTTTTGGCCAGTCCTAAGCTGGATGATGTTACGATCACTTTCCCTGCATATGCAGACACTGTCATGGCTTCCGCATCTGTACGGACAGTCAGCTGGAAACTACCAAAGCTTCGTTCATTCACCATATCCTGCGTACCAGACGGAAACCATCCTCGTCCTTTAGGAACGATATGCCCGTTCACCAACTTCTCTAGTCTTCATAAGCTGCATAGATTGAAAATCGAGTCGCACCCCGCCGACGTCGATTTTTTAGTCCAGCTTTCTTCATTTCCAGACCTTGCCCATCTCCAGATCGTCATTTCCCAGAGTCTTCCCACCGACGGCCGGCAGACCCGTGATGGATTCCGATCCCTTGTATCTCTACACGTCACAGCTCACGTTTCGTCGATGCCTCGTATTCTTCGGCTGATTCGCCCGGGATCACTGACTTCCCTGACATATATCGATGCCTACAGCCAGTCCTATAACGAGATTGGGGAGTTCATGCAAGATTTTCATGCAGAGATCGTTTCACGATTTCCTTCTCTTCTAACTCTGTCCTTGAAGTATCAGACATATCACGGACAATTGGCTCAGCAGTATTGGGAATCTACAAGGGCCGTTTTTTCGCCACTCTACGGCCTTTGTAAACTTGAGGCATTCGCCTATAACGGCATGCTCTCATTGGAAAACGACACCGTTTCGCTTCTCCTCGGACCTGCATGGTCGGAGATCAGAACGATCGATATCCCAGTTCTCCAAGGACCTTGTCCGACACATAAAGTGCTTCGCACTCTAGCAAAATGCTGCCCTCATCTGAGCAAGCTTTCCATGCCCATCACATTTCCCGACGATGCCCCGAATCATGGTCCGCTTTCTCACCGTGATCATTTTCCAGAACCACTATCATCTCGGATTCCTGACACGCTCTCTCGTTGCTCAGACACTTTCTTACGCTCGAAGGACATACGGGGACTGATACCATTGTCGCGAGAGTCAAAGCCGCCGCGAAAAAAGGGGAAAAAGAAAGGGAAAAAGTAAAAGGAGAAATGCCCGTTGTCGTTTTTAGACAAGCGAAACGGTGTGGTCGACGGTCATTAGAGACAAAAAGAAACGAAAATATTTGATAGCGTTAAAGAGAAGATAAACTGGGTTGCGTGGTAGGTAGGTAGTGTTACACGGTTGCTCCCCGCTGTTGTACACGTTGCAGGTTTTCCGAAAGGATATACGACGGAATGTACCCGTCGACACCGATATAACAAGTCGGGAACGGTCTCCAAAGTGAATCTACGCAGTGTCCAGAAAGATAAAGAGGGCATTCACACCAGAAGAATGGGACCTAAGGATATAACGTGGTGGGTGGTGGAAGGTCCGGACATTTTTGCCGATCCTTCCGATTTCACTTTGGTTAATTAGTAATCACTATCAATACTTCTCACCACTTGAAACCTATGTAGCTCTACCCTCGGCGAGCAATATAGTGCTATACTACACGCTGGGTGTATGTACAATTCATCGTTATACCGATTTCTCCCTAGGCCTGAATTCAAGGTACTCGTGACAAGGCCAACTGTTGACATCAACATCCTTGGCGCGCGGGTTGAAGATCGTAGCTCACGCGCACGGACGGGGTATGCGAGGGCATCTCGACGGGCGGCACGATGCATCCGTAGCGACTCGTCGCAGGAATCCTCTCAAGACTGCTCAAGACGTACTCGTCATTCCTGTTGTACACGCACCCACCCTGTCTCTCCATCGACAACATCGTCTACACCTCTCGCAGCAACATTCGCGCCAAACATGTCGTCCACGCTACCAATGACTGGACGTCCCGCCTCCTTGCGCTGATGCGGGAAAAGATTGTTCCTATGCGAGGGAATACGACTACACTGCGCGCTGGTTGGCTTGGAGAACGGATGGCTCGGTACACGGTCGTTCGTCCTAGACGCACTCGAGGATCGATGGGAATATCTCACCCAACAGCTGCCTGACACTGCGACACCCGACGAGCAACCACATGCAAAGTTTATGTTTGGCGGTGGTATCGAGATGGGCACGCCATCCTTCTTTGATGGTGTGGGATGTGCTGACGACAGTCAAGTCGAGTTTTGAATCTCAGCTTACTTTGGTGGGGCACTGGTGCCGTATTTCGGGAAATGGTGGGGAGGAGGATGATGCCCACTTTGAAAGAGGTCGCGTGAAGGCATGGACTGGCATATTGGGTATCTGCGGATGGATTGCCGCGTATTGGTACATTAGTGGCGTTCCCTCAAAGATGTCGAGCAGGTCAGGCGGAAGAGAATGGATTGTGGCGGGGTATCTCGGCGAAGGAATGCCAGTACATGCCTAGATGAGCGGAGCGTACCTGGTACTGGGGAAAGACGCTGATTGGCTCCCTGCCCCATTTCGGGTCACAGAAAATAGGTGGAAAAAGGCAAATATCGCGTCTTGGCCATAATTATATGTTTATCTTGTAGACTATGCGGAAATATCCGAACACGTCTTCCTCTTGCCGTCGCGACTTTACCCCTTTGATGCCAGATACAAGACGTTGGCGCACTATTTGATCAATTCTTCAATGTTCCCGACCATCGATACCTTGCACATCGGATGTTTCCCCTGCACAACATTAGAAATGTACACAGGAGTAACCTTGCGTATGCATTTTGAATACTCTCTTATTCTCCTTCTAAATCCCTGCCCCACAGACTGTCATAACCACCGCTGGATGGATGAATGCATCACTTGCCGACATAGACTCGCTTGTTTCATCTTGGCATCCCTTCGACACCAGCCATTTCCTCCCTCGACTCCGCTCTCGTTCTTCTAACAAGTTGTTACAAGTGCCTGCAAACAACCAATATCTCGTTGAATTTGAGACCTACTCATGCTCTACCCATGCTCTTGTTCTCCTTGTAGTGGGCGCTCCCGTGTGCTAGATTCAGCATCGATGAATCCCACGTGGTGAAGAGACGCCGCCGACCCAAGGCTTCACTCGCCCGTTTTTCCTTCTCTCAACTTGGACTCCCGTGGTTCCTCGTTCTACTCTTTGGTGAAGTCTCCGATGATAATATGTCATACTCTACTGATTCAGTTTGCATAAACCTCATTAAAACCCGATGATCAGCAATTATGATACAGGAGTCTAAGTCTACACGGCGTCTATGGTATTTTACTTTCATGGCTTCTATTTCTCACACTCAGCCATGATGCCTCACAACAGCCACAAGGCGTGTTATTTCCCTGATTCACTCCTTCGACCTCAGTGCCACGCCAGACACCTTTCACACCTACCTCTCCACCCCATCCTTCGACTTAATACATGGAAGACTTAGACGATCCGATTACGGCAGTGCTCTACAATGCCGACCTGCTTGGTTCCATTTGTAAGGATCTTTGGGATATTGAACAAGCGCCCGGCAGTCTTGTGAATGGAATACGCATCCATTCTCTCTATTCTCTGGCGTTGACATGCCATGCCATCTCTGAAACAGCGCTCGATTGCCTCTGGCAGGAGATACGTGGGATGAAGCCGCTCCTGTATATCTTTCCTCGTACTCTCTCACCGGACAATCGACAATGGGTATGTCGCCCTCCACCTTCAACTCGAATCGGTCCTGATCTTTATAGGTACTTCCCGATATCATATCGGATGATACATGGGCCCGATTCGAACGGTACTCGTGCCGCGTCCGTTCTATCACTCTCGACGCACAGTTGCGCACTATCCATCCATCCACCATATTCCTGCGCCTTGCTGAGAGACAGGTGCCCCTCTTCCCCAACTTACAGAAACTCAATGTCGACATGAACTTTGCCGCCGACACTTCGATACTTTTCTTTTTGGCCAGTCCTAAGCTGGATGATGTTACGATCACTTTCCCTGCATATGCAGACACTGTCATGGCTTCCGCATCTGTACGGACAGTCAGCTGGAAGCTACCAACGCTTCGTTCATTCACCATATCCTGCGTACCGGACGGAAACAATCCTCGTCCTTTAGGAACAATATGCCCGTTCACCAACTTCTCCGGTCTTCGGAAGTTACATAGATTGAAAATAGAGTCGCACCCAGCCGATGTCGAATTTTTAGTCCAGCTTTCCTCATTTCCAGACCTTGCCCATCTCCAGATCATCATTTCCCAGAGTCTTCCCACCGACGGCCGACAGACCCGTGATGGATTCCGATCCCTCGTATCTCTACACATCACAGCCCACGTTTCGTCAATGACTCGTATTCTTCGGCTGATTCGCCCGGGATCACTGACTTCCCTGACATATATCGATGCCTACAGCCAGTCTTATAACGAGATTGGGGAATTCATGCAAGATTTTCATGCAGACATCGTTTCACGATTTCCTTCTCTTCTGACTCTGTCCTTGAAATATCAGACATATCGCGGACAATTGGCTCAGCAGTATTGGGAATCTACAAGGGCCGTTTTTGAGCCGCTCTACGGCCTTCGTAGACTTCAGGCATTCACTTATAACGGCATGCTCTCATTGGAAAACGACACCGTCTCGCTTCTCCTCGGACCTGCATGGTCGGATATCAGAGTCATCGATATCCCAGTTCTCCAAGGACCTTGTCCGACATACGAAGTGCTCTGCACTCTAGCAAACTGCTGCCCTCATCTGAGCGAGCTTTCCATGCCCGTTACATTTCCCAATAATGACGCCCCACTCCGAGATGATCATATCCCGCTTTCTCACAGATTACGCATTTTCTCGTCTCCCAATACGAGTGTTTCACGTGTCGCAAGCGTGGCACGTTTTATGGATGGGACGTTCCCTTTCCTTGTTTCAATTAGTGGAGGGCAAGGATGGGATCTGGTTAAGTCTATGGTTTTGGGGGCATGTCAGCTGGTGCGCAGGGATCAGCAGATGAGAGGTGGGTCGGCACCCAGAAGCACGGAAATGGAAGCATAGCGATTTCGGGGAGGGAAAAGACTCGTTGGTAAGATCGCTACTTTGTTACTACGCTGTATTCAACTTAAACTGCGGGTCAACGAGAAGATTATACCTAAGCGGGGGTTATAGTGTAGGAGAAAGACGGATCCATGCCCGCACCGTTCCACCAGTCCAACTCTTGAGGTATGACTAAAGAGGATTATCCTTGCTCGTCGGCGTTGAATCATCCTTTCTGATGAGGGCTGAGGCCCGTAGAGAGTTAACGTGACATTGACTGACGCGACTATCACATAGGCACGTGATTACTCGTCGAGCGTGACATTTTTTTCACCTTTCCTTCATTTCTTCAACGGCGACAAAATCACCAACATAAAATCATGAGTAGCCTTCATCTCGGCAGCGACAGCTTCATTTGGATGTATATGTCCTTGATCATCCATCCGGGTGCTAAACCAAGGTCATGAGAAACCATGAAAGTTAACGAGATAAATGAACTTCGGACATGATCTCGTCGTCTAGATCAGTATGATTCTTGGTACGGAGGATAGCCATAGGCAACGCAAACACGAGACCTCCAACAAGGAGAGCCCACTCCGAAATAAACACGTTCATGTACCTATACGAAGTGTCAGGAGGTATCACAATAAAGTGTCAGAGAAAACTTACGGAATCTTGACAGCGTCCGCACGCCATATTCCCGCTGCTCCAGCTGACTGGATCGACTTGTATAACCCAGCAAAGAAAGCCAGCTTTGACGGATCGTTCGACATCGCACCCATAAGCCAGTACGCCATCGTCTGCCATATGGCATCGAGAATCCCACAGAAGATGCAAAACCACACTCTGCCGGCGTATCCATGATCGTACATATCCACTTTTCCCGTCTCTCGCGTGTGCACTGATTTTGGTAGAAGCACCTCCAGATGTGGACGACGAAGGCCATTGGGAAGAGGACAGTCGATGCTGTGTAGGCGACGACTGATGGATTTTCGGTCGAGGAGGAGACCCATGAGGACGGAGTCGATGATTTGGGGGATTCAGTTTTAGACGTTGTTTAAACCTTGGGCACGGATGTTGAAGATGGCGCCGTTGAAGCCGGATTCTGGATGGAATTGAAGCGTCGGTTAGATGGATACAGAGACGAGAGCTGGATACTGACACCATGTGTAGAACAAGTCGGAAGTAAAGAACATGGAAGAAAAGGACGATTGTTGGATCAGTCTTCAGCGTCACAAAGAGACTTATAATTTCGGTCTTCTAGAGGGGTGTCAGGGCGTCGTAACATTTGTTCCATCCGAACGTATCATCTTGTCGGGAATCGCCATTAACATCGGAATGAGAAGTAAGGACGAGGAATTCAATCTGAAAACGGTTTAAATAGAAAGCAAGATGGCAGAAAATGCCAACGTACGTATGTCCCATCATCAACAGCGTTGGCCTGTAAACACGAATGAACATGCAGTCGTGTGTTACGAAAGCTCGGGCACTTACTGCTGATTTCCAGTTTCTCCTAGCAGTAACAGACGACACAGCTAAGGTGGAAGATAGACAAGAAAATCCCAATAAATTTCCCATTTCACGTTGCATTAGGGTACGTCGTCATAAACGAGCCCTGTGCGGTCTATAAGAAACCAGCGCACGTTTAAAGGATAGCTGCCGACAAAGTCGTCGGTGTTGGAATGGATGTTCATGACTCTAAAAGTAATATTAACGTCGATTAACAAGGGATAAGAGGATAGTAAGCACAGAGAGGATCTGATGTACAAGCCATAACTTACTGCCTTGAACGATCCTATACATGGATAGTGTTCAATAGCCGTCAAGAAGGCGGTGGATGTCACCTACCTGGTCCCATGAAACGAAAAAATCCCAGCATCGCGACCTATGCACAAGTCAGAAATTGAAGATCTTCAAAAACCGACTGGACTTACCTGGGTGATGGGGTTGTAATATAGACGCTTGAGGCCCGTTGGCTGCTGGTAGACTTTCGGGACATCAAGTCCTTCGTCGCTGCTCTTGATGTAACCTTTCTTCTCGTCGACGGCTGATTGTGCGATGACCGATTGAGGAAGGAAGATAGACGAGATTCGTTCGAGGAGCGCAGAGGTGCATCTATCGAAAAAGCACGAAGAAACTGGTGATTCGACTGCAAATCCATCAACGGTAAGCTTCCGTTCCAAAACTAGCAGATTTGAGGCCTAAACATTGCGAGATATTTGTCTGGGCGAAATATATTCGAGGGTCGACGAAGAATGTTGTGTTTGCTAGCTCCTTGTCCACACTTAGGATATCCGAGAGCGTCTTTGTTTGTAGAGCACGGAGAGTTATAAAGTTTGGACCGCGATGACAAGAAGACGCGATGGTATGGTCGCGTTAGATAACCGTTATTCGCAGGAGAGCCAGGAAGAGTTGTTACGGTGGAAGGCTGATCCGGAGTTTCAAATTGCCGTCACCTCCGCTTTGCAACCTACTTTCTCAACTACGCGCGAAAATTCTTTTCACTCTGTTCCTCCCATTTCACAGCCTGGGTGTTACTCTTTTTGCACACAAAGGTTGCTCAGCTCGTTTTCTCTTGCATGCGATTTCGTCATAAGGATTGGTTCCGTCCAGATCTTTACATTTGCCAGCATATGCGGACATAGGCTATGAGTTGCAAGCGGGGGATGCGTGTTACGTTCATGGGCCACAGCGCGGAATGGGGTACATCATGCCATCACTATATTATGTTTGAAGGAGCGAAGCAGCTGGGGTGATGCTTAGAGGAACGGCCGACGGATCAGCAGGAATGCAGCTTGCAGACGGGGTGTGCGGGGTCATCTCGACGACGGGCGGTGCGGTACATCCATATGACGCGGGGTGGGGATCCAAGTGGCGTAGAACATGAGATTGGTGCAGAGAGAGAATTGTCCCGCGATGGAATTTTTGGTACGAGACTTACTTTTCTGTGTTGTTTCGGAACTCTGACGAGCCCCTAGGTTCGCGTTCAACGTTCTCACCGGGTGAGACCAAATCCCAGTATCGTCGCCTGACTTGCTGCTGCACCTGCCCATAACAGGCACGGTAGCTGGCTCCTGGAGAATTTTTGGTATGAGGTCAGCAGAAAGGATATGCCCGTAGAAGGATGTGCCATGTGAAGATGTATATTCAATCTTTCCGCAATTCGGGACTGAAACATTATCGCTCTTCCATTAAAAACAAGTGGCTAGATATAGGTTAGGTATCATCAGGGATTCACCAGCGTAATTCCACCGTCAACATTCAAGATCGCCCCATTCGTATAATCCGACGCCGCCAAGTACACTGCCGTCATCCCCATCTCCGCATCACTAGCAAGTCAGATTAGTATCAACTCTGCCCCAGCACACTGAAGGCACTCACGTTCCATGTCTCCTTACTGGTATCGGTGCCACAGATCCAGGCACTGGCTTAGTCTTCAGTGACTCCAAAAACTCCGTACTCGTCGCCTGCGACGCAAACACCCCAGGCTCCAACGCGTTCACCCGAATCGGGATATCCCTCCCAGCAAAACTCGTTCCCAAAACAAGCGTGAGCTTTTCCAAAGCCGATTTCGTCGGGCCGTATGCAAGCTGAGTAGATTGAGTGAGTCCCATGCTCGAAGGGATCTGGGGGGTTACGTACGGATAAGGGCCCCGATCCGTTCGACTTCGCTGCTGCGCTGCTGATGTTGATGACGCTCGAGGTGCCTTGGGGGCGGGAATGAGCTCCTTTGATGAGGAGGGACTGGAAGGCGCGGACGACGAAGAATGGGGCGATGCTGTTGAGCGCGAAGATATCGGCCCAATTCTGTACCGTCTCAGGTTCAAATGGATCTGCCGCAGCGAACTTCTTCGTGATAAAGTCTGGGTCGCGAAGGGATCCGGCGAATCCGGCACTACAGACAGGTTAGTGTATCATTGTGGAGGACCTGGAGTATCATAGACCAACTTGTTGACGAGTATGTCGAGCTTGCCGTCGATTCCTTCAATGTGCTGTGCGCCGGCCTTTAGGCTTTCTTCTTCTGTCACGTCCATCTGAAGTCTGCGCGCGCGTTAGTAGTGAATATATTGGAGGAAATTTGATTACTAACGGGACAATGGATCCTGAGACGCCTGTGACAGACGCGGCGGCTTCCTCCAACACGTCCAGCCTTCGGCCAGTAATGTATACTTTCGCCCCGTTGGCAGCGAAGGCTTTCGCGATGGTAAATCCTCTACTGAGAAATCAACCGTGAATCGTAATCGAGGATCACAAGACTTACATCCCCGTTCCTCCTCCTGTAACAAGGCCTACTCGTCCGGACAACGACATTGCCGTAGCCATATTGAGATCTGTCATATTCGGGGAATACTTCTGAACAGTCTCTGCACACGGCCTTTTATTGCAGCTTGCTTTTAGTATTATTCAGCGAGACTGTAGTCCGGTAAGGGCGGTAAATAGCTGCTTTGGCATTGGCATGACCCAGAATTGTCAGCAATTGTGACAAAGCAACGCTCCACTTTTGCTATAGGCCTCCCGTCCACACGGGTCCGGGGACGGCCAGATGGTGTGGAGGGGAACGGGTAAAAGTCTATTCAACCGTGGTCTTCAGGCGAGATCTAGGATGCTTGGATGCTGGTTAGTTTGTGGGTGCGAAGCAAGAGAACGATGAGGCGTCGTGTGTTAAGAGTAAGAAAGTAATTCTTAAATAATGTTGATCCCGATGTCGAATTCTTGCCTGCCTCCCATTGGTGCTGTTCCCATCATTATACAAGACGAATATTCAAAAGGACTCTTACTAGGGTTGGAAAGATGTTAGTGAGCTTCGTCAGGATTGTGAGGAGCTAGGAAGAAATTTAAAGCTAATAACAGGAAGGCTAATATAGGAACAAATATAAAAAACATTAGTAAATTATTCATTAAAATTTAAATAGAATTAAAGACAGTAATAAGGTGTTGTTTAAGATTAAAGAAGGTTTTAAAATAAATAATAAAATGAATAAAGTTAGACTTGAAATTATATAACTATGAAAATTACTTAAGTTTATCTGCGGAATGTGATGCTTGCGGTGCCTTGGGGGCGGGAACGCGCTCCTTCGACGAGGAGGGATTGGAAAGCACGTACGACAAAGAATGGCAAAATTCCAGCCATGTTTTTCTTCATTCATACCCGAATCCGAGTCCTTCCAGCCCAACAGATCCTCCAGGATCAAGGAGCTTCTTCTCTCTAATAAACTACCATTGCAGTTCGAAAAGCAGCACTTACTCGAGACTGCAACCAGAGGTCCTCGAATTCTTGATGAATTTGAGGAGAAAATTACCGCGGCACGCCAGTTGTTGGATTTTTTGCTTTCGGAAAGTGACCAGGCTGCATCCAATATCTCCGATGCCAGTTCTCTTTTTTACCCTGTGCGCAGGCTACAGGATGATGTGCTATGTTTGGTCTTTCAGGCTTGTACCAAGTCGACAGACCATGGAGGGGATGGCCTTTTCGTTTTAAAGCCCGAAATAGGCCTCGAATCTGTCCTAGCCGAACGAGACATCTAATTGAGAACATGATTGCATAAAGGTAGGTCAACATTCATCTATTAACTTGTCACAAATGCTAGACTCAATGAATCCGAGGCATCCTATGATCAATCTTCAACTTATGAAAGATGGCTGGAATAGACTTGATCACTGACCTCTGTGATCAGGCGCCCTGAGAGCAGAAGATCGATGAGAGCTTGTCATTATTTCCGGCCAACCAGTTCTGTTCACAGTCTCCGCTGTTGAACATTTGGCCATGACAACCCTGGTTCACAAAATAATAACATTTGCCGCAGGATCCAGAGTTTATCTGACGGTATCTGTAACCAACATTGAGGATGTAATGGAACATCGAGCGAAAAGGACACTTACGAGCTCACATCATCGTTGTGGAATCCATTCCAACCGGCACTAGCGCCAGTGTTAAGGCACTCGCCCGTAGGGACGTTGTAATTCCAAGTGCAGGAATTGAAGTACGCGTCATCGCAAAGCATGATATCAATAGCTGAGGCAACAGGTGCCAGGACGGCGAGAGCGAGAGCGGCGAATTTGAATGTAAGCTTTGCCATTGCGCATGTAGATGGACACTGGGGCGATAGGGCAATACGAAGATTTGCATGGTATTTATACCAGAAATTCAGAGGCTTAAGAAACATAAAGAAATAGCTTAGACGACGTGCAGAATGGTAAGAATAATAGAATCTACTCGGGATTGGGTAAGAGCGGATATCGAGGTCAGGAGCCCTTGGTTCCAGTGAATGTACCGCCTAGAGCTGTTAGGCGAGATAACAATCCCGATTCCCGATTTCCCGGAAAGTGCGGCTAACATATTTGGAATGCGTCGAAGGCGTAGTGTGCCATCAAGACAAGTGCTTACCCCTTCTGGTTCCGCTGTACAGTAAGAAGGAATCAGAATTGCCAAACCAACAATGAACAACCTACACACCGACCGGCAAAACTTCGCAACAAATCCTTAGAAGTTGAGTTTCATAAAAATAGCGTCCCGCCCTTCAGTATCAGAATCCCTGACAGTGAGAATCCCAGCTCGTTTCGACAGTTTCGTAGATTTTAGGCGCGGAAATGGAGTACTACGGTCAGCTCACATCGTTAGAGGAAATCCAGTCGTATGCCCAGAGTTATACCACTACGGACAAGTGCAGTATCCAAAATTGCACCAGATTGCCCCCGCCGCATCACGGTATCCTGCTTGTAAGTATATAGGACCCGGCGATCGTGTTTAGTGCGTCCTTCGATGTGCTGCACGCCGGCCTTGGTCTGTCACATCCATCTGGAGTCTGTGGGCGTTTAAACAGCGGATATCCTGGAGGAAGACGATCACTGACGGGAGAATGGATCCTGGGACTCCGGTGACAGATGCAGCGGGTTTCTCCAGCACGTTAAGCCTTCGGCCAGTAATGTATACCTTGGCTCCGTTCGCAGCGAAAGTCTTAGCAATGCTAAATCCTCTGTCAAAGAGTCAACAGTGAGTGGTAATCGAGGACCATAAGGCTTACATCCCCGTTCTTCCGCCTGTAACGAGAGCCACTCGACCAGAAAGAGACATCATCGCGGCCACATTGAGATCTGCCATGGTCTGGGAATACTTCTGTCTGGTCTGTGCGCACAACCTCTTTTATTGCAGCATTCTTCGGTGTTATTCAGCAGAACTGTATCCTCCGTAAGGACGGTAAGCAGTTGTTCTGGCAATGAACGTTGCCCGCATTCCGCCAGTAGTCAGCAATTGTGACGAAAATATCGGGCTCGGATAGCAACGTTACCTGGCGGCGCTTGTACGTTTATCAATATTGTGTGTCCGAAGCAGTGTTGTACGGTCACCCGACCTTGAGCCGAGGTCAAGGTCCGGGGTCACGGAACTTTGGGGCGACCGTCGCCGGTCGCGCAGATGACCTTGACCTTGACTCCGTGGCTGTGAGGCCACAACGTGACGTGGTCATAGACTTATTTGTCGGGTCATCGACATGACCTGCTTTGTTACCATCATCGGTCGAATCCGGTCCCTGTATAGGCAAGGTCGCGGTGGCGTGGGGAAAGTCATGGTCATTTTATGACAGCGACGGCCAGGGTTCTGTGACCGTCGTGACTTCGGTGACGGTCGCGCGACCCGATCAACGAGACCAAGTCGCCTGACATGTTACTGCACCATCACAACCGGTTTGCGACCTCCCACCTAACCCATTCGAGTCTCGAATTTGCCAAGGGGAAGATCCTCTTTGATCTCGATCGCCAATTAATGGCTTGGAATGCTCAGAGAGATGTACATGAACTTGAAACTGCTCTGGAGGTCCACCCATTACGTGCACGGTAGCTGGCGCGGTCCTGGAATGAAGTCAGCGGAGAAAAACGAGTCCATAGAAGGATGTGCCATGTGAAGACGTGCGCTGTACCTTTCCGCTATTCCTCGGATAACGGCCGTATATCAAACTCAAGCAATTCGCAACTGAAACATCATCGTTGATCGTTCTTCCATTAGAAACGAGTGGCTGGATATAGGTTAGGTATCATCAGGGATTCACCAGCGTAATTCCACCGTCAACGTTCAAGATTGCTCCGTTCGTATAATCCGACACCGCCAAGTACACCGCCCCCATCCCCATCTCCGCATCACTAACAAGTCAGATTAGTATCATCTCTACCCCAGCACATCGAAGGCACTCACGTTCCATGTCTCCTTGCCGGTATCGGTGCCACCAATCCCGGCACTGGTTTAGTCTTTAGCGCCTCCAAGAACTCAGGACTCGTCAACTGCGACGCAAACACCCCAGGCTCCAACGCGTTCACACGAATCGGGATATCCCTCCCAGCAAAACTCGTCCCCAAAACAAGGGTGAGCTTTTCCAAAGCGGATTTCGTCGGGCCGTATGCGAGCTAAATAGAGTGAGTGCAAGCTCAAAAGGATCCGGGGGGGAGAGGGTACGTACAGATAGGAAGGGCCCCGATGAGTTCAACTTTGCTGCTCCGCTGCTGATGTTGATGACGCTTGAAGTGCCTTGGGGGCGGGAATGAGCTCCTTTGATGAGGAGGGACTGGAAGGCGCGGATGACGAAGAATGGGGCGATGCTGTTGAGCGCGAAGATATCGGCCCAGTTCTGTACCATCTCAGGTTCAAATGGATCTGCCGCAGCGTATTTCTTCGCGATAAAGTCTGGGTCGCGTAGGGATCCGGCGAATCCGGCACTACAAACAGGTTAGTGTATAGAGGACCAGTAGCATCATAGACCAACTTGTTGACGAGTATGTCGAGCTTGCCGTCGATTCCTTCGATGTGTTGTGCACCGGCCTTTAGGCTTTCTTCTTCTGTCACGTCCATCTGAAGTCTGTGCGCACGTTAGTAGTGAATATCTTGGAGGAAGTTGATTACTAACGGGACAATGGATCCCGAGACGCTTGTGACAGACGCGGCGGCTTCCTCCAACACGTCTAACCTTCGGCCAGTAATGTATACTTTCGCTCCATTTGCAGCGAAGGCTTTCGCGATGGTAAACCCTCTGTCAAAGAATCAATCACGAGTCATAATCGAGAATCCCGAAGCTTACATCCCTGTTCCTCCGCCAGTAACAAGACCTACTCGTCCAGACAACGACATTATCGTAGCAATATTGAGATCTGCCATAGTCGGGGAATACTACTGAACAGTCTCTGCACACGGTCTCTTTTATTGCAGCGTGTTTTTAGTATTATTCAGCGAGACTGTATCCCGGTGAGGGCGGTAAATAGTTGCCTAGGCATTGGCATGACCGTCAATGATGAATCATGACCTAGAATTCTCTCGCTGCCCCCAGAATTGTCAGCAATCGTGACAAAGTTCTCAGGGTCAACGCTCCCTATCGGCTTTTGAACGCCTATGCGTCAGAAGAGGAACTTTTATAGTGATTGTTCATGCTCTTCCACGCAGCTCTCCTGCGAGGTGAGCCGATTAACGGATGCTGCAAATTTGAATGAACGAACAGAAGAGCGACCTACGGACCAAGCTTTGGCAGTCAGGATGAGTGTGTATACGGGATATTGGATCAGTTACCTTCCAATGACTAGCCGGAGGCGTTAAAAATGGTGAATCCCAGTACGGAGCCTATGGCGGCGTGGACAGCTCAGACCTAAAACGCGCATGAGTATAAACACAATTTCAAAAAGTTAGGTGATAACTCACCCGGTGAGATTACATCCATTCAGCAGCTTCAACATCACACAGCCTGAAATCTATCCGACCCATCCATATTTGGTCTCTTTAAGGATTAGTGGCCATTGTAGATTTTGAGCCAATATGGCCATGGCGACTTTGAATTAAGAGTCAGCCGCGTTGTAATTCTCGTCCAAGTTTACGTACCTTCTGCTTCATTCCCAAAGATTCGCAGTGTTAGGAGCCACGATTACAACAACTCAGTCTATGGGCACTTGACGTTACAAGCATGTCATACGGGAAGCCGGTCACCAATCTACGCGCATGCTGGAGTTTCCGAAGACGAGGCCTGGCGAAGAGTGTTGTAGCATTGAATGCAAGAGTAGTAATTTGATGGCACATATTGGTTTTATTTGTGAGTGGCTGGTGCTCGAAGCAAGAGAATGAAGATCGGTCATGGTGGTAAGAGTAAGAAAGCAATTGTTGATCCGATGTTGAACGTTGATCTCCGACCACCATCTCTCTATCGCTATGTATTACCTCCATCCCGATGTCTTGCCTGTCTCCCATTGATATCGTTCGAGTCGCTATACAAGACATCGACCCATTAATGGCCTTCGAGCCGCTATACAAGATATCAAATATTCAAAAGGACTTTCACTAGGATCACTCTCGTTACGAAAAATCACAAGGTGCGTGTGCTGGATACTGATACCCAGCTTCAACTAACAGATTTGCGTTTCTCCTCAAAGGAATCTTCGGTCTCATCCAGCGTAGCAGGTCCGGGAGATCTCAGCAGTAATTTCATGTGATGAAGTTAACAGGAGCAGAACGGCACGTAACACGTCGGCACCAGCGCCCAGACCGGACTCAGCGGTGCAGAGTTCATGTCCGTCTAGGTGACTAGCAAAATGAGCTAGAAAGCGAGGGTAGTCATCTTTCAAGCTTAGGCCTTAGGCTTCAAGCCCAGTCAAAACTCGCGCTGTCCATCGTATTCCTGGTCTGGAGGCAAGACTAGCGATCCCTACATCAAAGGCGAACCTTTTCGTTCCCTACAAGCTGCTGATTTTTAAGTGGGTCAGAGGCTATCGCTACCATGTTGAGCTGAAGCACTGAAAACAACAAACACAAGGTATGCGACATGCATATAAGCAGCCAGACTTCCCTCCTCATTCGTCTTCCTGGTTTTCAGCGACGATGATGCGGAATTAATGGTACAGAAGTCGAAGACAAACCCCGAGAGAAAACGCCTAGTTCATCTCACTCTCCCGTTCTTGTAGCCCGAACGCGGGAAATTTGCCTAGCTCCTCGTCTTCCCCTTCAATTATGGAAGTCGAATGTTGCTCCTTCTATCCTATGGCCAATTTGGATCGACAGCATGATGATATCTAGGCTGCCCACGAGTCTCAGGACTCCCAGGATTCCCCGATACCAAGTAATCGAGCCGTTTACTTGTGCTTCAGGGTCGTTGATGACTCATTCTTCACATCTTCGCCGTCGGAGGTACTTGGTGAGACGCGTGTCCAGCTCCGAGCGGCACAGGACTACAGAGAAACGTAAGTATTTATGGCATGTGCGAGTCAATGAGGAGCCTGGAATGTTGGCTCGATCAATAGGAATCAAAAGTGAAGATGAGTTGCGATAGATTCGATACTTCCATTCCACAGCTAAACCGTTTTGCTTGCAGTAAACATTTGTTTCAAGGTCGCTGCCCATATGGTACCTGTGTCTGTACTCTTTCGTCGTACTCGTATATGCTTCTCACGAAGACCTTCCTTCAACGGCATACGTGGAATAGCATGAATAATCACGAAGAAAATTCCTTTCTTGGTACGACGCGTGTCCGTGAGCCAATAAATAGGAATGCTGTCCCGAGAACAAGACCTTTCGTCACAATCCTGATAGGGATGTGGGCAGTCTTTTGCACGTAAAACTTCCATTTACCGTACGCACCGGGATACAGTCTCGCTGAATAAGATTTGGGATTTACGTCATTTACGCAGTAACCGCTGGCAATGGAATAAAAAGGACTGTGTCTGTAGGCTACCCAGCAATCCTTAATCATGGCAGATCTTAATATGGCTACAGTGATGTCGCTTTCTGGACGAGTCGGCCTCGTTACAGGTGGAGGAACGGGAATGTATGTTCCTTGATTCTCGATCGCGACTCGTTGTTGACTCTCTGACAGAGGATATATGATTTCAAAAGCCTTTGCTGCCAACGGAGCCAAGGTATATATCACTGGGCGAAGGCTGGATGTCCTAGAACAAGCTGCGGCGTCGGTCACAGGTGTCCCAGGATCCATTGTCCCGTAAGCAGCTGTTCTCCCCCAATGGTTTTCGCCCTTCAGCTGATGTGCCTACAGGATCCAGATGGACGTCACAGACGAAGAAAGCGTCAAGGCCGGCGTCAAACATATTGAAGGAATCGATGGCAAGCTCGATATCCTTGTCAACAAGTTTGTCCACGGTTCTCCCTCAAACGTACGCTAATGTCTTCGCCGTAGTGCCGGAATTGCCGGTCCCCTTCGTGACCCAGACTTCATCGCGAAGAAGTTCGCGGCGACAGATCCTTTCGAACCCGAGACGGTACAAACCTGGACGGACCTCTTTGCACTCAACACCATCGCGCCGTTCTTCGTCGTACGCGCCTTCCAATCCCTTCTTATCAAAGGAGCGCGTTCCCGTCCTCAAGGCACGTCAAGCATCATCAACGTCAGTAGCGTCGGGGCACAGATGAACACACCGACCCCTTTGACCTCTGCATGTGTTATTCCATCCCTTTTAGCTCGTCGAGGCTGACCTGATCATGACACAGGTCGCATACCTCATGACGAAATCCGCTTTGGACAAGCTCACGCTTGTTCTGGGGACGAGTTTTGCGCAGAGGGGCATCCCGATCCGGGTGAACGTCCTGGCTCCCGGCGTGTTTGCGTCACAATTGATTAGTCCTGAGGTGTTGGAAGCGATCAAGACGAAGCCATTACCGGGGATGGTCGCACCGATACCTGCGAAGAGGCAAGGAACGTGAGTGTGTTCAGTCGTTTGGATGAGATTGTATATTGATTTGGGTTCCTAGTGAGGCGGAGATGGGGATGACGGCGGTTTATTTGGCAGCGTCTGATTATACGAATGGAGCGGTGTTGACTGTTGATGGTGCCGTATCGTTGGTCAATCCTTGACTCTTTGATCATCTGCGTAGAAATATCATGGAATTCAAGACGCCTGTCGTGGTGCACAGGCTATTTTGCAGACTGAAGCAGCCGGCCCATCTATTTTCCCGAAGAGCGATTCGAGTGAACGCGATACCTCCTGCAGGCTGCGCCGTTTTTGACAGAAAGTCTTGGGTGTCGCCCGAGTTCAGAGTTTAAGATGTCTTACGGCCCTACGTGTACTCTTGTTCCACACAATTCGACGCCAACGACGGCGGATGTCCAACTATTATTGGTAGAGGGAGGGAGGTAACGGATCGACGCCTTAAACAGGAGTGAGGCTACAGAAGAATCGTACGTTCCTGAGTTGGTACTTGAACCGCGTATGACGGTGTTCCCATATATTGTAGAGTGCCTACCACTGGGTGGTGAAAGTGCATGAAGACCAAACAGTCCACATCGCAATGCGGCTGTACAGGAAGTAGCGTCAGTTTAGATCCAATTCATGAGTTATGTGCGATTCGGTTGGCTGATCACTTCAAATAATAGAGAACTATAAGGACTATTCTTACGACAGCTGTATGATCGAGTTCACACTGGTCAGGCGATGCGGATGAGAATACAGGCACAGACGTATCGGCGGGATTTTCGTTCATCAAATCATGGTCCATCTCGCGGTGAGACGTACGCTACAATAAAGAGGGTAATAACAGTTGTATTGGCTCCGTTTGCAGCCAAGGCAGTAAGGATAGTGAGGGAAAGAATCTCGGCACTGATACTTAGGCTAGTGGCGAAAAGTTCGCGGCAACAGATTCTTTCGAACCTGAGATGATACAAACCTAGACAGACATCCTTGCACTCAACGCCATCGCCACGTTCTTTGTTGTAGATGTAGGTTGCGTAGTACAATGTGACAAAATCTGCTATACGCTTGTTCTAAAAACGAGTTTTACTGGGAAGGATATCCACATTTGGGCACAAGTCCTGTTTGCGTCGCAGCTGATTAGTCCTGGTGTGTTGGAGATGATCAAGACGAAGCCATAACCGGGGTTGGTTGCCCCAATACCTGCGCAGAGGCAAGGGACATGAGTGTCTGGGATGGGATTGAGGAATGACGGCGGTCTGTATCGCTGGTCAACCCTTGAATGTTTGCTAATTCAGACACAATACATCTATAACCTGAGGCATGAATCACAGACCGAGCCAAAATATATTGCGCTTGTGCCATAGATACTTCATGGGACCGTGCAGAGTCCTGGCCAGACCAAAGCTAGTTTACAGATATTACCGTCGCATCCTTTGAAACGAGTTATGCTCCTCCGCGATGTCTTAATCCCTAAATGGGCTCGGATTGTCAAGGAAACGTAGTAGTACACTAAATCATTTTCTCGGTCTTAGCAACCTCTGAAGTCACCATCGTTCATCACGGTAAAACTCTCACCCTTAAGGGAAGCTGAGAGCCTAGATGCGCTTTCCCCTTCACAATAGGTACAACAACTGGTGAGCCGGGGAACCGGAGAATCTCGGGGCATTCGTCTGGCAAACTGAATTCGAAGTGTAAAATCAGGTTGGCTAGGATTGTTTGCATTTCCATGATCCTGCATTGCATCGACCAGTCACTGAAAAAGGCAAAACTCAGAAGATGAGGGAGGTACATACGCAAATCGCCACCTATGATAGAGTTGGATAGGGATCAGCAAAGGAATGAAGTGAATCACCACAATTAATTACCCGATACATGAACGAGGTCCGGCACCTGAGGGACACATAAGTGAAAGGGAAAGGGCGCTCAGATGTAGCTCACTAAACGACATGCTAGCATTCCGCCAAATAAGTCTAGAGAGCATGCCCAAAGCCCAAGATCTTACTCACAGATTAGCATACACACCCAGAGATACCGGCAGAGTCTTGTCCAAAAATCGAGCCGGGTTCCACTCTTCCGCGTCGTCTCCCCAGAGACATGGAAGACTAGAAAGATCTCGCGTCAAATTTACATTGAAGTGACACAGGAAGAGCGCACCGGTTGTATAGGTAAGCAGAACAAAGCAGTGTTTGCCCCTTTGGTATAGTAAGCGTCTTCCCTCCAGAGAGAGGTAGAATGTCATCGTGAGGAGCCGTACGCATCAAGGAATGTACGACTGGATGCAGACGAAGAGATTCCTGTCACTAGAGGTGAGCGTGAACATGCAATGTTGCGAGCTGTACTTACTTTGATAACCGCGTTAAAAAAGGGCATAGAATCATATTCGTTTGATTGATTGAGCTCTGCACGGATTATAGACTGATGCTCTGAATGCACAGCAAGTTCGTAAAGCAACCATGTTAGACTAGTGCCCGACGTCTCGTGCCCAGCAATAATGAGGGTCCTGGGACAAGAGGAAGGATCGCATCATAGAGAACAAGTCCTTAAATGAAGAGATGTCACCAACATTAACTGTGCCTCAATTTCATCATCTTGCATTTTGCCTGCTGAACGTGCTCTCGCTAGAGGTGAAATCATGTTCATAGGTGTATTAGATGAAAAGAGCGAACTGACCAAGGATATTAAGGAGATCTCCATTTCCTTCTGGTGTCTGCACCTCGTTATGGCTGGCCATGATTTCTCGAGCAGTTTTCTTAGCCATATTTCCTACACTGATGAGCTGACGAATCTCTCGGGTCGGGAACAGCCGTAGAAGCCCTAGTACCGAATCTGGAAGTATTCGTATCAAGGATACGAGAATAAGCTCTAGTGCCGATGGACTAGCTTGCGAAGCCGTGCTGAAATCGAATGTCAGATACGATGAGAATTGTTTGGAAAGCGAAAGACGCTTCTTACAAAAGATGTTTCATCGCTTGCCCTAATTCCGTTTTCTGGCCATCGAGCGTACTAAAATCGTACCGGAAGGAGGCTTGTGGAGGTTAGGTTAGCTAGGGGAAAAAGTTACGGGTCTACTTGCCTAGACCGATAATATCTAAGGTAACCTTACCAGTCCAATCACGAATATTGACGGTGTCATCAGTACCAGTGAAGGATTCTTTGATACCATTCACAAGCTGCAATCATTATAGGCTCCCTCAGAACGTCTGTTTGATGCACAGATGAACTTACCTTGTCGCTGCACTGCTGAAATATAACCTGCGAAATCCGAAGCTGTGCAGGGGAGAATGCTGGATTCAGAATCTTGCGTTGACGGTGGTGAGTTTCACCTAAAGACGCTAAGTACAGTTTTTTGCGCAATCCAGGCTGAGGTAGAACTCACTATCAACAATGCCAAGACCCCTACCAGTGAAGAGACCGAGTATGAAGACGGCATCCTTCGATTTAGGGTAAGAATGTGAGGGGTGGAAAACATGTTCGAGAGCCTTGGGATCGCAAACTACCAGGACGTCTTGCTGCAAATCTTCAATTCTATCGAGACCAGGACAGAGGCACAAAGCTTGCTTACACCAAAACATCCCCCGATACGAAAGAGGGTGCCATATTCCCTGCGCCATTTCGTTTCGACATCACCTGCATTATCCTGATTGCGGAGGACGCGCTCGTGGCCTGGTGGATGGTGTGTGAGTTCATCTCTGAACTAGATACATGCATATTGGCTAACCTAGCCAGAAAGAGAGCGATGGCGGTCCCTTGATGTGCTTGACTGACGGCCGCTTGAACCACCGATGAAGCAGCAAGGCTACTGCGAGTGATGCGACCACAATGAAGAATGTTGCCATGTGAAGAAAGAACTGGGGCTCTTCAACTCAGGGTCAAGATACGTTCCGCTGGCTTTTAAAATGCTCCTACAGTGCGACGATTCAATGAAGGTCGGCAAGTAATGAATCCTTGAGCTAAGCCGAGTTGACATGATAAGAAAAGTCGGACCCTCTCAAATGGACTAAGACGTTAGTGCAGCTCCACTAGCAGTACTTTGATAACAGTGGTAGAGACTAGAGGGTGTTCGGCCGAAGTTTGCTTTAATTCTGTTGGAAGACGGGTCAGAGATTCTTCAATATATGCCGTATCTGGCTACGACCTTGAGAGTGCATTGACCATCCCCAGATCTGTATTGAACATGGACGTCAGTAACGAGTCTGATGAAATGAATGCGTGAATTGACCTGTCAACTTGATTATAGCATGAATTCATCAATTACGGCTTAATGCGTGCCTGTCTCTATAAGCGATAGGCAGTAGACAACTACAATATTGTCTTCATGTGGCTAGTGGATGTGGCGGCGACGATGCGGGTGCCTGAGCGAGAAACAACAACCTGAACCGCAAGGAAGGAAGCGCGCACTATGAAGCAGCGGTGGGGAACCCCGTACGCTAACCAATTCCAACGTGTCCAACGAGGGCGGTTTAGGTCTTATGTCGCCTTATAAATCCCGCATCATTTGCAGGGAGCAAAAATTTGCTACTAGTACTTTTGGGTCCCGTTCCTGCATTCCTCCGAACGCAACAATACCGGATTCGACGTGTTGTCGTAAAACGGGGGATCAGTTCGTTCCCAGTATATACACGCGCGGTGTCGAGCCAATAAGATTGCGCTTGGCTGAGCTCTGCAAAACACATGAGGATGTACACTACAGTACCTACTTTCATACTAAATGACTATTTACTAGAATCTTCTACACTTTTCCTATATCTTCTTCCTTAATAAGCAAGATCGGCATGATGCCGGATTGCCATATTCCAACACGTGTTGCTCGTTCTTGTATGGTCGACAACATAGAGTTTAGAAAAGCAGCGTATAGTCCCAATAAGGATTAGGCGGAACGCCGGGGTTCTTATTAGGACCGCATAACGGTGTTCTAAACTCTGCCGGTGCCACGAAACGTGCACTGACACTGGGTACATCGGCCCGCTGCACCGAGGAGCTGGTTATTTTCCTGTCTTTCACCTGTCTGTTTGTTAAGTCTGCATTGCAGCGTGGACCTTTTCGTCATGTATTTCGCACCACCTGGTAGGCACTCCATAATATATAAGTAACTTACCATCTACGCACGTCAAGGACCAGTTCAACGTACAAAGTGAACGATCCTTTGTGTCGCTCATGTAAAAGCTGTAGTAGATCCGTTAATACTTTGTCCTACTGATGGTTGACTAATAGCCTTATTAGTTGACCATCCGATTTTCATTGGCGTCGAGTTACATCGAGCAAGTCTGGTGCGCGTATGGTCGCAAAAGATGGTTAACTCGGTCGACACCCAAGACTTTCGGAACATCCACGTAGTGTCTTGGCATTCACTTGAATCGGAATAGCTTTTCCAGCAAACGAACGCGCTACTGTAATCTGCAATATAGTCGGGTGCACCATGATACTCATCTCGGAAAACCGGGATCCATACAATAACCGTGACTGTTCAAAACGGTTACCGCGCGCAGCCCTATTTTGTGTCGTTGGTTTCAGGATAAGCTGACACGAGGAATGTGAAACATGCTCGAGAGCCTTGGGTTCGGAAACTACCAGGGGTCTTGCTAGGTGCCGCTCGGAGTGGTTTCAAATTGGCAGTATGACGAAGGACTGGGAGCTTACTTGCACCAAAACTGCTTCTGATATGGTAGATGGTGCAATACTCCTTCATTTCGAGATATTATAAGCCATCTCGATTGCGGAGACGTGCTCATGGCCTGGTATCATTCCATTACTAACGAAGACCGAAGAAAAGCAGATTCTGTGTCTCCCGTTTCCGTACTCCTTGCGGTGGAGGTTGCGCCATTCAACCACGCTCGTCAATTTTTAGGCTGCCAAGAGGACGACAATACGAACCTATGATTGAATAGCTTCAATAGATCAATGCCTTAAAGAGTTAAAAGTACCAAGACACACTCACTGGCAGTACCTGAGCAATTTTTACCTTTGTATGAGGCTCCCGGTAGATACACATATCTATACATATCAGCATATTCCCTTGCATTGGGAAGTTATTACGCATGTTATTCGAGACTAAGAGTAGTATATATCTTGGAGCCTCATATTTCTTTATGTAGTATTCAAGGATATCCCAGAAGGTGACAATGTCTTTTTCTCTTGCAAGTTCATCGCGCGCAGGTCCCCAGAGTCGGGGTGTTCAACCTCGGCTTTCCGCTCTATCAAACTTGGCTGGTATGATCTTTTTCAAGTGTTATTTTACCGACTCGTATTGAATAGGTCGGTAATTTTTAGGACGTTTACTGCGTCATGTCAGGCTTCCAAACCGTACATATTTTCAACAAGAATCGAAGCAGACCGCTGAAGACATAATACGAACTTTCGTACACCACTTTGACACCAGTAACTTGCCGTCTGTCTCAGATCCTGCGCTTGAAGATCTTTGTATCAAAGAGGCCAAACGTCGAGGATATGCACTCGATATTTTCAGGCCTCAGCTAATACTTGGGATCAACATCACTGCTTCGGCGTACCACCATCTCCTCAACGTCAATGTCAAGGTATACATCGTCTTCTTCACTGCGTTTGTGACATACCTCGACGACGCCTATCCTGATGACCCTGACACCCGCATTGGAGTTCCTAATTTCACCAAGGTGAATATAACGATCTATAGCTGTGAATTCCACTTAACACTCATGTGTAGAACTTCATGTCCTCGGAGAATCAGCCAAGCAAGATGCTGAGCGACTTGGCGAATCTTTTGGCAGAAACCTACCAGCTCTTTGGTGAAATCACCTCTGATTTCATTGTCCATTCGGTCCTCAAGTTCATGGCCGCATTGGTTTTAGAAGTACGAAGTAAATCTGAACCGGTAAGCAAATTTCTCCCAGGTATTTGACTCACTTACTCATCAAAGGTGGCAGACGCACAAAGTTGACAAATACGCCATGTTTCTTCGCGAGCTAAGCGGGATCGCTGATGCCTACATCATGTTCATTTTCCCCGCCGAGCTGCCGTATAGCGTATACATCGAGGCTTTTCCATGTCTACGTGAAGTCGTGTGCTTCATGAACGACATCACCTCATTCTATAAAGAGGAGTGTGCTGGTGAAATCACAACCTCGTGTCGCTTTTGGCTGAAGCCCGAGGTGAACCAAAGGTTAAAACCCTTCTTCACTTGGTAGAGAAGTGTATGGAGGCACATGATGGAACGTTGCTAATCTTGTTGCCGCACAAAGAAGCACACAGATTGTACGAGGAATTTGTGCTAGGGTACCTGGCATTCTATTTGGGTGCGAAGAGATATAGGCTTAGTGAGCTGAACCTGTAGCCGGCCATTCAAGGGGACTCAAAGATTCTGTTATAGTATATTAATTCATGTGTTTTTCAAGAAAAATAGCGAGGTTACCCTTAGTTACTACCAGAGCTGGTTTCTCAAGGCCCTAGTAAACGTGTCGTTCTTCCGACTAATTCGAAGAAAGTACCACCATCTAGAATGGCGGCTACGAGTCGCAGTATGCTTTCACAACGGAAACATATCGTTCTTGCGTGGACAGCGCTATACTATGGGTAATTCAGGGAAGTACTGGTGCAATTCCACTATCGACGTACAAAATCGCTCCGTTCGTATAATCTGACACCGGCAAGTACACCGCTGTCATCCCCATCTCCGCGTTGCTAGCAATTCAGATTAGTATTAATTCCTGAACTACTGAAGTCACTCACGTCCCATGTCTTCTCGCTGGTATCGGCGCCACCAATCCAGACACTGGCTTAGTCTTCAGCGACTCCAAGAACTCAATACTCGTCAATTGAGGTTCCCAAAACGAGGATGAGATTTTTCAAAACGACTTTTGTCGGAATATGCGAGCTAAGTTGAGTGAGCCAAAGTTCAAAGGAGGCCCTGAAGCCTTAGATTGTGCTGCTGATGTTGATGATACTTGAGGTGCCTCAGGGTGGGAATGTGCTCCTTGATGGGGAGGAATGGGAAGTTCAAGTCGCGTATGTGGTCGATACGCGTGACAGACACGAAGACCAATTGTTCCTCGAGCCCAGCGGAGGTTGGAGCCTGGTAGCTCGGCGAGGAACATCTAACATGCTTGACTAACAGCATCGTTTAGAGCATCTGTGGCCGGAGCATCTTCCTGACTATCGAGAATTCGAAATAGTCCTGCCTTTCCATCGCTACACGTTTCCAAACAATCGTAGCAGGTGGGACGACAGCAGTTGCTCCATGGTAATGGCTTCGGGAGCTCCAGAGGTTCCCTGTGCCTGGGATAGGAAGTTTCCGGCAAGATGGGAATACATATAGAAGACCGCACATGCTGGACTCTCCGAAGATGAGGCCTGGCGTGTAGTGTATTTGTAAAATCGTAACATTGGATGCAAGAGCATATGAATTTAATATTGCATATTAGTTTTATTTGTGGGTGGCTAGCGCTTGAGGCAAGAGAATGAAGAGGTGTCGCCTCGGTCATGGTGGTAAGAGTAAGAAAGCAATTGTTGATCCGATGTTGACGCTGATCTCCGACCACCACCTCTCTATCGCCATCCCGATGTCTTGCCTGCCTCCGATTGATATCGTTCGAGTCGCTATACAAGATATAGAATATTCAAAAGGACTCATTACTAGGGCGCTCTCGTTACGAAAGGTCATCAGGTGCGTGAGCTGGATATCGATACCGAGCTTCAACTAACGGATTTGCGTTTCTCTTCAAAGGAGTCTTCGGTCTCATCCAGCGTAGCAGGAAATCTAAACGATGATTTCATGTGAGGAGGTCAACAGGAATAACACGAAGAAGGGTACATACTACGTCGGTGCCAGCGCTCCGACCGGACGCAGCTGCGCACATTTCATGGCCGTCTCCTCTACAAGGCAGGCGACTAGTAAAATGAGATAGAGAGCGAGGGTAGCCGTCTTTCAAGTTCTATGTCCTCGCACTGTCCATCGTCTTCCTGGGACTGGAGGCAAGACTAGCGATCCCTACATTAAAGGCGAACTTTTTCGTTCCCTATGAGCTACTGGGTCAGAGGATATTGTTGCAACGTTGAGATGAAGTACTGAAATCGATGAACACAAGGTATGCGACATGCATATAAACAGCCAGACTTCCCTCCTCAGTCATCTTCCTGGTTTTCAGCGACGATAATGCGAAATTTATTACAGAAGACGAAGACCAAACCCGAGGGAAAATGCCTAGTTCATCTCACTCTCCTGTCCTTGTAGCCCGAACGCGGGAAATTTGCCTAGCTCCTCGTCTTCCCCTCTATCTGTGTCCTTGTTCGTCCAGATTTCCTTTCATACTCGTCAGGACCCACTTTATTCGCGATTGGGTGTGAATGGTTGGAAGAAAGACAGTATCACGCCTCTATATTGGGTTCTTGGTAGCCGCCAAAACGGAACAAACACAATAGGTGTGGACAGATATCCAGGTCACCATTAAACTGAAGTGCGACGCGTCCCATTACCGCATGATCCCTACCAAAGGCCCGCATCGTACCAATATTCCAAACTGGCAACCGGTTGACGAGGACTTTAATACACAATGCTGTCCTTAACGGCGGCAGATCAATTCTTTCATCCTTCCTGTGCTGAGGCTGCGTAAGATACCTCATACTTCACCGTATCTGGCGGTTCCCAAACTGAAATGACACGCGTGAAAGGTTTGAAAGGGATCCCTTCGATGCTGTGGTGAGCTCTTTGTTCTCTTATTGTTATACCCGTCGCTGAAATATATGTTGAAGTCGTCGTTAGAAAGAATCCTCCACAGCCTCGATTATGGAAGTCAAATGTTACTCCTTGTATCCTATGGCCAATTTGGATCGACAGCATGATGATATCAAGGCTTTGGATGGTTGAAATGTCGTCAGTCCAGCCAGTACGAAGGATGTGCGGAGACAAGATGCGCGTCCTCCAAAACATCGCACGCTGCAATTGATTGCTAGGCGCTAGGACCGGAACCGGGAATGACGACAGATCCTTTTAAACCCGAGACGGTACAAATCTGGACGGACCTCTTTGCACTCAACACCATCGCGCCGTTCTTCGTCGTACGCGCCTTCCAATCCCTTCTTATCAAAGGAGCGCGTTCTCGTCCCCAAGGCACGTCAAAAGCGTCATCAACGTCAGTAGCGTCGGGGCACAGATGAACACACCGACCCCTTTGACCTCTGCATGTGTTATTCCATCCCTTCTAGCTCGTCGAGGCTGACCTGATCATAATGTAGGTCGCATACCTCATGACGAAATCCGCTTTGGACAAGCTCACGCTTGTTCTGGGGACAAGTTTTGCTCAGAGGGACATCCCAATTCGGGTGAATGTCCTGGCTCCCGGCGTGTTTGCGTCACAATTGATTAGTCCTGAGGTGTTGGAGGCGATCAGGACGATGCCTTTACCGGGGATGGTCGCGCCGATACCTGCAAAGAGGCAAGGAACGTGAGTGTGTTCAGTTGTTTGGATGAGATTGTATATTGAATTGAGTTTCTAGTGAGGCGGAGATGGGGATGACGGCGGTTTATTTGGCAGCGTCTGATTATACGAATGGAGCGGTGTTGACTGTCGATGGCGCTGTATCGTTGGTTAATCTTTGACTATTCAGTGATTATCCGATGTATAAACATCATGGAATCCAGGATACGGACGGGGAGTAGCCGGTCCATTGGTTTACCTGAATTATCTTGATCCGCGTGAACCCGATACTGCCTGCGCCATCGAGACTGGAAGTCCTGGAAGTCACCCAAGTTCAAAGTATCTTTATGACAGTATGTGTACTCTTGTTCAACGTCAACGACGGCGGATGACCAATTAATTTTGGTAGAGGAAGGGAGATAACGAATCAATGCCTTCGAGTTATACAAGAATGAACCTGTAGAAGAGCCATACGTTCCGGAGCTAACACTTGAATCGCGTACGATAGTAATCTCATATATTGTAGACTGCTTGTCTCGTGGTGCAAAGTGCGTGAAGACCGAAAAGTCTACGTCGCAAAGCTGCTTGACAGCAGACCTGGGGAAACGGTGTTGCGGGACGATAATCATGTGGGAAAACTGCTCCCGAAGTTGCCAACAGTCATGTATTTAAAATGCGCAAACCCCTTGAATTTGACCCTTGACTTCATGCCCTTTGATTACATGACACAGTGTGCGGATTAACGAACAGAACCATGTCAGTGATGTCAGTATACGCGCTCGGTGAAGCGGCACATTAACGGAGTACGGTAACAACACTGAGTATTTCGGGAACAACCATCAAATCTCAACTCGACGCTGTTCGGCGTGACACTGCACGTAGCTGGGTAGTTGAAGACTTACAGAGGAATTTTCATTGGCAAAGCCAGGTTACTCCCCTTCTAGGAACCTTTCACCATTCACGGTCCGACACTAAAATGGGACAAAAGATTTTGGCTCGCAGACGTTCGGCGAGATCGTGATGTCATCCTCTTTCATCTGTGCACGTTCAAGGAGGGCCTGTATTATTCATGGTATCATCGCAACTGTGTCTTAAAGTGACCATAAGAAATTACGAGAACTTGTACAATTAAGTTATTTGATTGAATCTCTCCTACAAAGAGGAGGTCCCATATTCAAAGCAAGGTATTGAAGTCGTCAACCGACGACCGCTAGTAATTTACTACTCAGATTAGTCCACGGCATATCGCTTGATAGCACGTGATTGGACATGCTTGACGCACGAGGCGGTTCAATCAGGATTCTCATGTTGTTCTCATAGACCACTATTGGCATTGCAGAAGACGTCTCTCTCTTTTCCATTTTCAAATTCCAGCTATACACTTGGATCCTCGTACAACCCTGCTCAATGTTATTATGGGACCAAGCTTTAGACCGCCTTCATGAACGTCTGGCCAAGCATTACTGGAACAGAAAGCCACACTGGAAGCGCCAGAACTCGCACATCTATCCTTCCAGAAAATCCCTCCCCGAGTTCATCCCCGTCACGGCACCGTACATGTGCGCAGCTGTTCTCTACGACAATCTTGGATTCTGGGACTTCCCTGCACGCATGAACTGGAGAGTCCACCGTTACGACCTTCAGTGTCATTCAGGGCGCTGCCCACCCGGCATCTGCGTAGCTCAAAGCGAGAAACTGCGCTATGGATTGCATACGCCTTCCATTCCAAAACTGATGGAAACAATGTCTCTGTCGCAGAGAAAGTCGCATTTTTGCAGGCCTGGCTCTTTTTTGGTGCACTCACAGAAGTGAGCTCGCTTTGCGGCCTAGAATTCGACGCAGGAAAGATGCTCGCATCAGGGGATCCGAATACAGTCAGTACCGCAGAGCTGAATGGACTGCCAATGAGACTGTTCACCGCCTCTCAGCGGCGTCGGTTGGCGGGGACGAGACAGCTGAGATCACGGCTCTATGCAATTGCGCGACAGGTGCAACTCGTCATCACTAGAGCAGGGGAATTTGAGGATGAACACGAGTACACGTTCTCAGAGTGCCAAGTCTTGTGGTCGATCCATATCCTTCTTCGCGTTATTTTGTTGACTTTCCTATGCCACTCCCCGCAGTGGAATATAGATCCAAAGGATGGTATGAGTGTCTCGGTTGGAGACGTGAGCTATGATTGGGCTCACGAAGGGGAGGGGAGGATGGCAGATTTAATGTTCGATAGACTGGTGCAAAAGTGAACTCAGCGGATTGGGGTACGACATGATGCTCTTCAATTACTTTGTCGAACGTCCCGAAGCACGTCGAAATCATACCAATTGCATGGAGATGAGGTGTATGGCAAGTCAAACGAGCGAAGAAGACTACCGGACAGTGCACGTTAGTATTGGCTGCGAGTGTCAGTCTGTTTCAGTGGATTCAGAGCGATTACGAGATTCTCTATCCAGAGGAAGGATTCCAAAGATTATCGTATCCCGGAACCTTGAGCTTTCTGTGGTTCATGAAGAGAGCTATCCCTACATCGCAATCAGTCATGTATGTGGGTACTGAATGCTCTTATCAATGTACTATATCGTTGATTCATGTTGTAGGAGCCGATGGACTCGGTAATCCGTTTGAAAACGCCCTCCCGCGATGCCAACTCCGAGGCTGCGAGATTTCATGACTGCCCTATCCTCCGTCCATCGAGTGATGCGCTACCGCCCTATGGCGCTGTGGATCGATACCCTATGCATTCCCGTGGCTCCTCATCTAAAAGAATACCGCAAGTTGGCGATCCGTTTACTTGGTCAGACCTTCTACGACGCTAAAGTTGTCCTCGTTCTCGACCGAGAGCTATGCTCCGTCGAATCACAGAAAGTGTCCGACCTTGAGTTAGGCATCAGGATTGTATCTGGTGGCTGGATGAAACGCCTATGGACACTTCAGGAAGCTGCCCTGAGCATCGATTCCAAGTCGAGTCTTGGGAAGATGTACTTCCAGATGGGAGATGGTCCAGTCCGCTGGAACAAGCTGTTGCATACTTTCCAGCATATGCCATCAAAACCTAGTTCCAAACCGCTCCCTCATCCCCGTAAACCGACTGCGCTTGCTTCTACCGTTGAGGAGATCCAGAAAGGTCTTCTCTTCGGACTTTGGGTGGAAGACTCAATAACCAGTCGTCTTCCGTCCATCAGCGACCTCCAACCATGGGGATGGGACACCCAGCTCCAAAGACTTGCTCGCGCGGTGCAGAATCGTACTACGAGCAAGTCCGAGGATGAAGCTATCTGCCTTGCATCCTTGGCCGGGTTTGACCTATCTAACATCCTCAGCGTTCAGACAGCTGAGGAGCGTATGCAACATTTCTACCTTCTCCTGCGCGATATCCCACTGCAATCATATTTGTACAACTCCCGATTTTTATAACACCCGACCACATTCCTACCCCAAACATGAAGAACGCTCCGTTTCGTTGGGCACCTCGGTCACTCCTCCTTCACCTCACAGAAGTCATGAACGTGCACTTTGCGTATGAGGCGCAGCGCTTTGCAGTGGCCGAATATCGCATGTACGGGATATGCGAGCCTGATGGCCTCCATATTGAGCAAGAAGGCTTCGTCTTTCAGCCTGAGGACACGATACTGTATCCGACGTGTGTATTCGAAGACGTGGACAGCAAAGAACAGTACTGCCTGACATGGTACGGCACGGCACTTAGCAGCTTCCACAGGGAGGTAGCATTGATATTCGAGACTACTATATGCTCAAAAGTCGCTATTGTTCATATTGAAAAGCTCTGTAGTCGCGAGAATGGAACCGAAATGTATGCGACGATTCTGGGGCATGGGTCCGTGATCGTACAAGAAGAGCCGGCGCATGGAGAGTTAGTAAAAGGAATATTGACACCGTTTGATCAGAAATGGTGTCTTACCTGAGGATTCCGGATAATTGAATCCTGTTAAGTGTCTATTGATGGATGACAGACTGAGTCACCAGGAAGAGCCTATATCTGTACTAATAGGACATCATTGAAACGTCGCGGTTAGAAGATAGCACGAAGATAGAACCAAATCTCCCGAAATAGCCAAATGTAGGTTACTTATACCCGTATTTTTTGTAAGTCTCTGCTTTCGTCTTTACTGCCCCTGCTTATATCTAGTACATAAGGGCGTTTCTGGCCAAAATTTCCAATTCAAGTACTTTGGTAGGAGATTCTGATTATGAGGGCGTAGTGGGAACCCAACTAACACCGCCAAATAATCTGCGATTAACCCTAAAGAGCTGAGGAATGATGATATTGACATTATACAACTGCATTTGTGGTATGTAGTAATAGTAGGAATACTGGATTAGTGTATCAGTCACCCTCGTGGAGACTAACGAAAAAAAGAAATACGTGGTCGACACCAAAGGACGAATAGATAGCCATACGCCGGCACACACCTACTCACAGATGAAATGCTAAAAATAAAGAGCCGTCTATCCTGCCTTTAAATTGTACACACGATCAGTATTTCGAGGGCATAGCCTCCTAACAATTCAGTCAAAGGTCAAAAGGAAGCATTCTTGGACGCCGAATTATTTTTGATCAGCGAACATCTACTCAAAAGGTAGCCTTTTGCATTATGCCATCGCCATCAGTTTCCTTGTCTTGCTTAGTGCAGCAGGCAATGAACTATTGCAAATTTGAAAGGAAAAAGTTTCGGCCCGGCGGGTGTCGAAGTCTGCCTTGGCTCGTTACCACCAGCAATGTCAACCTCACCAGCTTATTTTTGAGTCGGGGCACGTTTCTCGACTGCCATACTGTGTCTTCTAACGACTGACAGATGAAGCGATTCGCTCGATATCAGTTTTCGGAGACCGAGTGTGGTTGTTAGCCATGAAACGATATAGGCATGTTGTGCATCGCGTTTCTTCCCTCACTTTTCTTTTGAATGGGTAAGCTGACGTTCATTATTCACCTTCAAGGATGACTCAAGGTTAACATTCAGAACGATGCGGGTGCAGTAGTGATTGAAGCATATGTTTCTCATCTGGTTTTTTTTACGTTAGAGCAAAAGGATCAAAAGGATAACCCATCCTTCAATTAAGAGACGGCCACGCGTCACCTGGGTTGGCAACGCTTATACAAGCCTTCGTTTTCACCTTGGTTCAACAATGGTGCTTTCCCGTATCGGGTACTATAGGTACATGACCTCCATCATTTAATCCATCATATGGAGCCAGTATGGAGCCAGCCGTTCGTGGTAGCATGTGACAGCATACTGTCCTTATGTCCGCGCATACACAATGTACTGCTTTATCTAGTATTTTTGCGACTGCGTCCATCACATGATGCTCATGGCGTTCTGATATAGGTGGGCTGATGTCGATGGAGTGAGAATCTTTCTCTCTCTTTGCTCATGTATTGGAGCCTCCTCTATACGGCGCCGCTCTGGATTTTCGTGTGGTTGTTTCGACGGCGCTTCGGGTTGGTGAGACAGTAATCCCTCCCTCCAGGTCCGCCTGCGGATCCTATCATAGGTCACATTCGAATTCTTCTTCCTGTGGATCAGCCAGAAGTGTTTCACGAATGGGCCAAGACGTATGGTAAGCCTGCAGAGCTCACTCAATCCTTACTGAATGAGCTGATGGTTTTTAACTAGGCGACGTGATGTATCTGGAAGTTTTGGGCCGCAAGATGATCATCCTTGACAGCGTAGAGGCGGCGAACGACTTGCTTGATAAGAGAAGTGCGATTTACAGCTGCCGGCCCAACTTCGTTATATTCCGCCTGTGACTGCGCAACTCATGACACCGAAGTCCGCGTTTAGTGATTGTTGCCGGTAGAATGGGCTGGGATCGAGTCTTGTCCCTGATGCCGTACGGAAAACGCTTCCACCGCCATCGAAAGTTGTTTCAAACACACTTTGGACGGCAGGAATGCAGAGAGTATTTGCCTATGCAGCATCAGCAAGCAGCGGTCTTGGTGAAAGAGCTGATGGAGAGACCTGACGACTATGATGCGATTGTCGGCAGGTGTGCGGTGGTGTGATATGTTCATTATAAAATGACTGATCTGTTCTCCCCTCCAGATTCTCCGCCGTGGTTATAATGAAAATCGCTTACGGTTACCAAATATCGGGCGAAGACGATCCGTTGATGAAATTGATTGTTGAAATGACGGAGGTCATCAACAATTCGGGACCGCCGGCGAGTACGCCTGTTGAATTTTTCCCTTGGTGTGAGCAAATACGTTTGGGTTAAGGGTTCTTGGCTGACCAGCATAATGACAGTGTCGAAATTTCCTTCCTGGTTTCCTGGGGCATACTATGCTGGATACGCGCGGAAGGCGAGGGCGACCATTGAGAGGTCTGTTGACTATCCTTTTGATATCGTGAAGAAACAGATGTCAGAAGGGAGAGCGAGCCCGTCTTTTGTTGCGTCGTATCTGAACGACTTGGGCCCTTTAGAGGATGAAGAGGACTACTTAAAAGATCTGAAAGGCGCGGCCGCGCAGATATACACTGCAGGTGCTGATACCGTAAGTATTTCTTATTGTGCTTTGGTGCTGTGATTCAAACTTTTTTCCAGTCATGGACAACACTCCTCGTTTTCTTGGTGGCTATGATCCTACATCCTGAAGTCCAGGAAAAGGCGCAAGCCCAGATCGATGCTGTTGTCGGGTCGGAGCGTCTTCCGACTTTTGAGGATCGGGAGTCGCTCCCGTATATCGATCATATCCTGCAAGAGACCATGCGGTACTACATTCATTTCCTGGGCTTTCTTTCCCGTTGAAATGTCCCAGATGGAATCCCGTCCTTCCCATGGGCTTTCCTCATCGCTCGGTGGAAGACGATCTATATCGCGGCATGTTCATCCCTAAAGGATCCGTCGTTTTCGCCAACGTTCGGTACGTCCTTTGATGCGACCTTTTTTCCAGTATATCTAATTCTTGTGTGAAGGGGAATGGGGCTTGACGAGAACATCTACCATCAAGCCACGGTATTCAATCCTGATCGCTATCTTCTGAAGCCACAAGGGAAGGAGGAGCCCTATCTTACGGCGTTCGGGTTTGGAAGAAGGTTACTCCTTGGCTCACTTTGTCGTGTAGGCTATTAATCTGGTTTCGGTAATGTAGGATTTGCCCTGGACGGTTTTTGGCCGAGAACGGCATGTGGATCGCGATCGCTTTCATTCTAGCCACTTGTAGGATCGCGAAAGCGAAAGGTGAGGATGGGGAGGAGATTACTCCCGCGGTGGAATTTACCAATGGGATTGTCAAGTACGTATACTTATTTTTTTCTTCTATTTTTCTCATATGTATCTTGGACGCAGCCATTTGAAGCCTATACGATTTAGTTTGGTACCTCGTACGACAAAGGCTGCTTCGCTTGTAGGTCAGCATTCGACTTCCGAGGCTTGAAAGGGCGACAAAATGAGCTGGGGTAAACATTAGCCGTTGCAAAAAGCGATGGTATGTGAGTACTACTGTCTTTCTATGTGACAGTTTTATCCAAAATCCGCGGGCCATAGGTAAAAAATGCGTAGAAGTTAATGTAAGAATCACGTCGAATGTTAATGAGCTGCAATGATCAGCGCTTATCAGTGTTGTCATGTCGGAAGGAAGGAGTCTCGCAACATCGAGGTAAGTAAAAATGCATCTGCTCTTAGCAGATGAAATGATATTGGAGTTACCGTTGGCTATACAAGCCGTCGGACTCAAGAATTCATTAGGACCTAGTATGATGTTGGTGTCCAGCTTCAAGGCTTCAAGGTACGTGCTAGGGCCATATGATATACTATAAAAAATTGACAGGCTGCCACTGTTTTAGTATATTCCATACGGCATACCCAATCTTGGCGACTGGATAAAAAGCGACAGAGACACGGCTATCGTGAAGGAGTGGCTAATGAAAGGCGTAAGCGTGAAGACTGACGAACTCAAGCGGATCACTTTGGTTGATAATCGAAGGATCACACTCAACGGGATACGACCGAGAAAGGTGATCTTTGAGAGGTCGACGACTCGGATGCCTGCTGAGATTCTAGCTGAGACGATGGAAGAAGGGCGCAAAAAGAAGTTGGACATTGCTAACGGCGTTCACGCTAACGTGGTCTGACTCTTCACTCTGCTAGCTACTTATTAATGATACCCGTGTGTTCCTTCATTCAAAACCGACATTTCGTTAGAAACCTGAACATCGATTTAGCACAAATTCTGTAAAGAATACATCTCTCCGTTTTTGTTGCGGAACGTATTGATGTAAATAGATCTTTAGAAAGCGGACAAACCAGGAAGACCATGTAGTCGCACTAGTAGTACAAACTACGATATATATGACTACCATTACCTGCACGACTAACGTCCCAATCCTGGGCCAAACACATTCATGCAGTAAGCGTCCAGGAATAATATGCTAGGTGAAGGCAATAAGGGAAGAACACTATCAAGTTGGGACATGCAGATGCAATTCGCAATGGTGAGCATCTGACCGGGGAGACTTTGCGACAGAGGGCTCGCCTTCCATCAGGTCCGGACCAGTTAGATCACTCCACCGGATAGGCGTATTTCGTGGCTTCCGACTGATTGTCAGCTTTTCAGGCAAGATCGCTGTAAGTATCCTCTTCACCGTTGTCCATAGTGAGATCAGATGGATAGACCAACAAGAATTGAACTATGCGGTTTTAACACGGCCAGCCAAAACGATTTTCGGCGAGGGGTACACCGAAACACCAGTGGACTCTACGGCCTCTGCTAGTACGGCGTCGTGGGCTGCGATTCGCAAGCAGGCCTCATGCGCCCAGAGACCCAGAGTGGAACGACTCGTTCCTCCAGTATGGTGTTTGTGTCCACGCAAGGTTGAGCACGGGGAGATCCACAAGGGTCTTCCCGAAGGTGAACCATAGAGGAGATGCCCAGGTGGTCGTGATGAGAGTAGCGCCAGGTGAGGCTTGGATACTTTGGCGTAGGTGTGGCATCGGGATGGCGAGTGAGGGAGGGGGCGGCGCCGATATGGTGGGTGTGTCGATGGCAAACCGCGTAGACACTGAATACGTTGAGCAAAGACAGCTGATGTATGCAGACGACTCGAGATAATTCCCCAAATGAGGTCCTGTATATGTGAGGCTGAGTGTATGGCTAACGACGACCAGATAGTGTCGAGGGGTAATAAAAGTCTATTCAACCGTGGTGTTCAGGCGAGATCTAGAACGCTTGGATGCTGGTTTATTTGTGGGTGGCTGACGCTCGAAGCAAGAGAACGACGAGGCCAGGCGTCGCCTCGGTCATGGTGGTAAGAATAATGCCGCAATATTTAGTTCATTGTTAACGTCGCGTTGATCACCGACCATCATCATCCCGATGTCGAATCCTTGCCTGCCTCCCATTGGTGCCGTTTCAGTCGCTATACAAGACGAATATTCACAAGGACTCTTACTAGGGTTGGAAAGGTCATAAGGTGCGGGAGCTGGATATCGATACCGAGCTTCAACTAACGAGTCTTTAGTCTATTCATCGAGCAGGAGATCCCGACGATAATTTCATGGGAGGAAAGTCAACAGGAGGAAGGGCACGTACTACGTCGGCAGACCGGACGCCAGTTCATGACCACCTCACCTTCCAGGCGAAATGAGACAGAGAGCGGGGGTAGCTGTCTTGCAAGTTCTATGACCTCGGGCAGTCCAGGGTTCGGTGCCAAGACCAGCAATTCCTACATTAAAGGCGAACTTTTCCGTTCCTTACGACCCGGTTCTTTTTCAATGGGTCAGAGGATATTGCTGCAACGTTGAGATGAAGTACTGAAATCGATGAACACAAGGTATGCCACATGCATATGAACAGCTAGACTTCCTTCCTCACTCATCTTCCTGGTTTTCAGCGACGATAATGCGAAATTTATGGTACAGAAGACGAAGACACTCGGGGAAGAAACACAGTTCGCTCCCACTTTCCCCGTCCCTGTAGCCCGAACACGAGCAGTTTGCTTAATCATCTTCGGTTCCTCGTCTTCCCTCCATCCGCATCCTTCTTCGTCCAGACTCCCTGTCATACTCGTCAGGAGCCACTTGGGTGCAGAATGTTAGAAGAAAGAGCTTCAGTATCACGCCTATAATCTTGGGCTCCTCTTCGTCGAGAGGATACCCGCTAAAACCAGGACGAACACGACGGAGATGGGCATGACGACGTTCTCTACTTGGCAGTACTGAGTCGGAATATACGAACGGAGCGGCTTTGAGTGTTGATAGTGGATTATCCCTTAACTGTCTGAGAACCGTATCTGACGCAGGAATCAACTTGTTTGTCCCTCTACTTTCAGTGTGATGCATGCAGCACGTCTGAACGCCCGTCATCAATACCCCGCCAATGAGTCTCCAGGAAGGTTCGAACGAGGAACAGCGGACCTCGGGCTGATTTTGTCGAACAAGACGAGCTGCACCCTAATGCTGACTCGAAGAAGGGAGAACAGATCTAGAAGAAACGAAGTGGATGACGAGGTTAGCTGGGACTCGAGCTCAGCTTCAGCTGCAAGAAACGGCGCACGACAAATAACTCCGGGATACCACCTGGCCAAGCTCGGCTCAGCCGAAATTCACCTTTTTTTTTTTTTGCAAAGACTCGGTGTGGATCAAGAAAACCCTGTTCGAGTGCTCGCTGCCGAAAGCATTGACTAGTGGGATAACCTACGAGCAGCAAATCATTACAAATGTCAGCTTCTCGCCAGCTTCTTTGTCTCGGCTGGCCCTGCTGAAATACAATGACATTCGTATCGGAGAAATCCTGAAACCACCTTGGCCTTGTGGATAACGACGGGCCTAGAAATTTTTATCTGCTGACAGCGCTCACTCTCGTGTTCGTCTCTATCTTGCTACTGTCCCCTTTCTACACAGTGCCCTCTCTGACTGTTATTGCTGCGCCTTTCACAGTACACTATCACGGGTCCCTAGGCGAATCCGAGTGCAGACTTTCTTCATCGGCAGTCTCCAGTTCGTAGTTCTCCTTCTATTAGTACTATCTCTCCGCTAACCGTTTGTTTCACATGTTATTTGTGCTCTCTTATTTAATTGACCACATCCCCTCGTTTACTGCGTGCGTTATAACAGACCAGAGGAAGGTCCTAAATACCGCTTTCTCCGACACAGGCCTTTCTTATGTTCTTGCCGGGACCACTCGGACCGTTAACTCTGATTTGTTTAATAATGCAGGTCCCGATAATTATCAAAGGCAGACCGCAATGAAAAAAAGCTCTTCGGCACGGCGGTAAAGTAGATTTGAACACCTATACAGTCGAGTCGGTCTGCTTTCAACTGATGCTATTTGAAAGACGTACCCACCTCAGCTGTGCTCTAGATTCACGTCCAGCGATACGGCTGGATACCCGACCTTCCCTTGGGGATATTCCTCCACGGTGCGATGTACCTTGCAATAAATCGCGTATTGTAGGTCAGTATATCTTTATGGCTCAGTCTGACAATGTAACTTAATATGATTGTTCTTAACAACTCTGCTCGCGTTAGCCGAATCCTTACTTCGCCAAGCCATCCAATTAAAAATATCATTGCATAAAAGTGGGCCAGTATCCATCCTAGATATCCTCTTCGTCCCACTACCACCACACCATACTCAGTTACCAGCTTTTGCTTTTAACCACGACTCCCTTCGCTGGACACTGCCGTGTAATGTTACGGTACACTGAAAGCACCTTCCGTTTCTTTCCTTCCAACATCTCCCAGAGCAATGTTCCGATGCGCATAGGTCGCAATGCTTGCAAGTCGATTCCAAGACCAATTCCAACACGAATAGCCCTCTGTTTTCAATGTTGGCTGCTACGGGAATCTTCGCTAGCTTGTCGTGCGCCCCCTTGTTTCTTATCTCCTCTACTTGACTAATCCCCTTCTTCCCTGTTCCATTCTCGTGCCCGGTCCCCATGCATTGTGTCTCCTGTGTTTGCGTGCATTGCGGCTACTGTGTTCGCGTCTCGTGTTCCCGTGCTTCGTTGTTCCGGTGTTTCCGTTCCTGTTTCGGTGTGTTGGCTTGTGCTGGTCCCGTTTCCGTGTATCGCGCTTGCCTTCCCGTCGTGTCTTTTTCATGCGCCGTAGCACGGCGCCCTCCCTGGGGTCTGTGCGTCATGTCTCATACTGCTGTATGGTCATGTTTGGTTCCTGGCCTCGTTGCAGAACCAATGGCGTACCTGTCTCATACCTGCCTTCGCGTCACCTTTGACGTCTTTGTTTTCTTTCTACACACTCTACGCGTCATTATGTCTTACTTGGACAAATGTCATAGTTTTTGCTCTTTCTTTCCTCTTCCGAGGGCTCAGACATTCTCTTCTCTTCCCAATGGCGGACAGTACACCGGCTGACGACTATCTGCATACGTTAAATAACCTGCCAAAGTTGCCAGGTCCAGATCATTCAGGGGATTCACTCGCTGCCCGTAACCGGTACTCGTCAGGGATGATGGAGAGCACGAAGATGATGTTACTATCGATGTCGGTGCTCAATCTTCTTCTTTCCCTGTGTCCTTCAACCTCACGCGTGTTCAGCTTCAGTCGAACCCCACACCTTCTCGCTCTGCGGCTAAAGGGAAGACGTCCGTGAAGCGCAGCCATCCACTGTCGCGTCGAATGCTGACCCCGCTTCTCTCCTGTCAATTGGCCCCGCGAGTAATACTTGTTCCATGCGGAATCAGACCGATGCTTCCTTCCTTGCTGCTGGCGGGGAGCCGTCATCCTCCGCTGCGCCTCCAAAGAAGAAACGTAAAACGAAGGAGCCAAACGTCGTTCCCCTCGATGCCTCAGGATCGGTCCCTAACACTTTCCAATTCTCCTCGACTCCTGCATCTGGTTCCACCGTTCCTACCTCATCTCAGGGGAAATCCTCCTCATTGGAGCCTCATTCCAAGATCAATAGTCTCGAGACACAGCTTCAGGCTCTGCGGGATCACACTCAGTTCTTGACTACCACCGTCTCGACGTTACCTCTATCGACATCGATGCAACGTTGCTCACACAGCTGGAACGCATCCAGAAACTGTTCATTCGTCGCTTGCTCGGTGTTGCCAACCATTCCCCGGTCGCGTTGTTATTCTCTGAGACGGGGATGTGGCCGGTCAAGTATCGGCGCATCATACTCGCCCTGAGGTATTGGCAGTATGCTCTGTCTCTTCCAGAAGATCACTTTTTTTCCATCACTATGGTCGAGTCTCTCACCCTCGCCCGTGCCAAGAAATCATCTTGGATCTCCGACCTCGCCCGCGTCCTGCATCTCCTGCATCGCCCCGTATCGATGGATTTGTCGCGTCAGTGGCTGCCCTCTGATATCGATAATCTCATCACGGCTGTGGAACAATCATGTCTCGTGGATATTGATTCCTTCATTGCTGTATCATCTAAGGCCCTCCTTCTGCGCTACCGCTCCCTTCACCAAACAGATCCCTCCTCCACTCGCGAGACCCCAGTGGCATCTTCCCGTTCCTACCTGAATGTACCTATTCCCGCACACAGAAAAGCCTTAGTCCGACTGCTGACATCATCCCATACTCTCGCCGTTGAGGTCCTACGATGGTCTGACCGCCGTCGTCCACCTGTCCCTCGTTCACAGCGTTTATGCCGCTTCTACCTATCGGAAGTTGAGGATGAAGCGCACGCTTTATGGTACTGCGATGGATCACTATCCTTGGAGATTTGCGATCCGATTTCTTTAAATCGGTGTTCTTAATGACCACCAGCCATTTTGCGGATCTGTTGAAATCGGCAGCGTCTGGCTTTGAAGTAATACATGTCCTACTGGGAGCAGATGATATGAAAATTGTGGGAGCTCTCGCTAAATATGTTTTCAATGTTTTCCACACTTTAAGTACCGTACCGTTATATTATTCGTGAATGACTATTTTTCTTTATTTTTATTTTTTTCGGGGACCCCGCGAAGAGTCTCTACTCCGTGCGACACACTCAAAAGCGTGATCACAACGGTATGAGCCTTCGTGGCCACAGCACATGGTTCGCCATGTCAGGGCTGTGGGCCCGGCCGTTCCTTATTGGGACCTTGTGCCGGTAACAACACCAACAACACACCAACACCATCTATTAACGTATCACAAATGCCAGACCCAATGAATCCGAGGGATCCTATGATCAATCTTCAACTTACGAGAGATAGTTGGAATAAACCTGATACTGACCTCTCTGATTAGGCTCCCTGGGAGCAGAAGATCGACGAGAGCTTGTCATTATTCCCGGCCAACCAATTCTGTTCATAGTTTCCGTTGTTGAACATTTGTCCTCTGACATATTGAGGTAGAACTTTGAGATGCTGCTCTCTAGAGCTTTAGCATAACTGTGCGACCTACGGTTAAAGCTCAGCCAGCACATATACAAATACTACTGTCCTTCCAATGGTCTTGCCATTCGATCAACGAGACCAAATTCCAGTATCGCCGCCTAACTTGCTGCTGCGCCATCACGACCGATTTTTGACCCAGCCCATTCGAGTCTCGGGTTTGCCAAGGGGGATCTCTTTGAGCTTGATCACCGACCGAACCCTGTGGTGGATCTGGCAAGCTAGCTAAGCATCCCTTAGCGGTCTGCGCACGCGCCTGCCTGGCATCCTTGAATGACTCGGAGTGCTCAGAGAGATGGATGTGACCACCCTGAAGGTCGACCCATTACACGCAGGGTAGCTGGCGCGGTCCATGGCATGAAGTCAACAAAGAGAGATGTGCCTGTAGAAGGATAAAAGCGCGTGTTCAATCTCACCACTATTCCTCGGATGACGGCCATATATGAGACTGGAGCAATTCGCAACTGAAACATATTGCTCCTCCATTAAAAACAAGCTATTGGATATATGTTAGGTATCCTCAGGGATTCACCAACGCAATTCCACCATCAACATTCAAGATCGCCCCGTTCGTATAATCCGACGCTGCCAAGTACACCGCCGCCATACCCATCTCCGCATCACTAGCAAGTCGGATTAGTATCACCTCTACTCCAGCACAGAAGGCACTCACGTTCCATGTCTCCGTGCTGGTATCGGTGCCACCATTCCAGGCACTGGTTCAGTCTTGAGCGCCTCCAAGGACTCAGGACTCGTCAACTGCGACGCAAACACCCCAGGCTCCAACGCGTTCACCCGAATCGGGATTTCCCTCCCAGCAAAACTCGTTCCCAAAACAAGCGTGAGCTTTTCCAAAGCCGATTTCGTCGGGCCGTATGCGAGCTAAGGAGATAAGAGTAGGTGGGTACAAGCTTCAAGGGATCTGGGGGGTACGTACGGATACGAAGGGTCCCGATGCGTTCAACTTTGCTGATCCGCTGCTGATGTTGATGACGCTTGAGGTGCCTTGGGGGCGGGAATGTGCTCCTTTGATGAGGAGGGACTGGAAGGCGCGGACGACGAAGAATGGGGCGATGCTGTTGAGCGCGAAGATATCGGCCCAGTTCTGTGCCATCTCGGGTTCAAATGGATCTGCCGCTGCAAACTTCTTCGTGATAAAATCTGGGTCGCGAAGGGATCCGGCGAATCCGGCACTACAAAAGGTTAGTGTATCATTATGGAGGACCAGGAATATGATAGACCAACCTATTAACGAGTATGTCGAGCTTTCCGTCGATTCCTTCGATGTGCTGTGCGCCAGCCTTCAGGCTTTCTTCTTCTGTCACGTCCATCTGAAGTCTGTGGGCGTGTTAGTAGTGAATATCTTGAAGAAAGAAAGATTACTAACGGGACAATGGATCCTGAGACGCCTGTGACAGACGCGGCGGCTTCCTCTAACACGCCCAGCCTTCGGCCAGTAATGTATACTTTCGCTCCATTTGCAGCGAAGGCTTTCGCAATGGTAAACCCTCTGTCAAAGAATCAACTATGAGTCATAATCGAGAATCCCGAAGCTTACATCCCTGTTCCTCCGCCAGTAACGAGGCCTACTCGTCCATCCAGCGACATTACCGTAGCCATATTGAGATCTGCCATATTCGGGGAATACTACTGAACAGTCTCTGCACACTGTCTCTTTTATTGCAGCATGTTCTTGGCATTATTCAGCAAGACTGTATCCGGTGAGGGCAGTAAATAGTTGCTTGGCATTGGCATGACCGTCAATGATGGATCATGACCCAGAATTCCGCCGCTGCCCCCAGAATTGTCAGCAATTGTGACAATGTTCTCAGGGTCAACGCTCCTCACCGGCTTTTGAACGCCTATGTGTCAGAAGAGGAACTTTAATAGTGAAATATTCATGCTCTTCCACACAGCTCTCCCGCGAGGTGGGCCGATTAACGGATGCTGCAAATCTGAATGAACGAACAGAAGTGCGACCTACGGACCAAGCGTTGGCAGTCAGGATGAGTGTGCATACGAGATGTTGGATCAGTTACCTTCCAATGACTAGCCGGAGGCGGTGAAAGATCATCAGAAAATGTTAAATCCCAGTACAGAGCCTATGGCAGCGTGGACAGGGCAGACCTGAAACGCGCATGAGTATAAACACAATCTCAAAAGGTTAGGTGATAACTCACCCGGCGTGATTACATCCATTCAGCAGCTTCAACATTGCACAGCCTGAAATCTACCCATATTTGGTCTCTTGACAGCCTGCGAGACCCAGGGTTAGTGACTATTGTAGATTTTGAGCCAATATGGCTATGGTGACTTCGATCTAAGAGTCAGCCGTGTTGTAATTCTCGTCCAAGTTTACGTACCTTCTACTTCATTCCCAAAGATTCGCAGTGTTGGAAGCCACGATTACGACAGCTCAGTCTATGGACACTTGGCGTTGCAAGCATGCCATACAGGGAGACGGTCACCAATCTACGTACATGCTGGAGTTTCCGAAGTACGAGGCCTAGCGAAGAGTGTCGTAGCATTGAATGCAAGAGTCGTAAATTTAATGGCACATATTGGTTTTGTTTGTGGGTGACTGGTGCTCGAAGCAAGAGAATAAAAAGGCGTCGCCTTGCTCATAGTGGTAAGAGCAAGGAAGCAATTGTCGATCCGGAATTGATCTCCGACCATCATCTCTCTATCGCCATTACCTCCATCCCGATGTCTTGCCTGCCTCCCATTGATATCGTTCGAGTCGCTATATACAAAATACAAAATATTCAAAGGGTCTCTTACTAGGATTGCTCTTTTTACGAAAGGTCATAAGGTGCTTGAGCTGGATATCGATACCGAGCTTCAACTAACGGATTTACGTTTCTCCTCAAAGGAATATTCGGTCTCATCCAGCGTAGCAAGAAATCTCAACGATGATTTCATGTGAGGAGGTCAACAAGAATAACCCGAAGACGGGCACAACGCCAGCGCTCCGATCGGACGCAGCCGCGCAAGTTCATGTCCGTCTCCTCTACAAGGCAGGCAGCTAGTAAAATGAGGCGGAGAACGAGGGTAGCCATCTTGCAAGCTCAAGCTCTATGTCCTCGCACTGTTCATCGTTTTCCTGGGTCCGGTGGCAAGACTAGCAATCCCTACATCAGAGGCGAACTTTTTTGTTCCCCACGAGTCACTGATTTTTCAATGAGTCAGAGACTATTGCTGCCTCGTTGAGATGAAGCACTGAAAACGATAAACACAAAGTATGCAACATGCATATAAATAGCCAGACTTCTCTCCTCACTCATCTTCCTGACTTTCAGCGATGGTAATGCGAACATCCGGCACGAATAGAAGATTGAAACGATCGCTACTGATAGTATTCGGCGCACTCTGTGCTGTAAAACACGGGCTTCTCGGGGCCCACAGTGTTCCCCGATACTGAGTAAATGCGTGACTCATTCTTCACATCTTCGCCGTCGGAGGCCCTTAGTGCGACGCGTGTCCAGCTCCGAGCGGCACAGGATTATCGAGGGACGTAAGTATTTATGGCATGTGCGAGTCACCAAGGAGCCTGGAATGTTGGCTTGATCAATAGGAATTGAAGATGAAGGCCAGTTGCGATAGATTCGATACTTCGGTTCCATAGCTAAACCGTTTTCGCTCGCAGTAAGCTTTGGTTTCAAGTCTCTCAGCTCATATGGTGTCCGTCCCGTGTCTGCACTCTTTCGTCGTACTTGCATGTACTTCTCCCGAAGACCTTTCTTCGGCAAGCGTGGAAGAGCATGAATAATCACTGCGAAAGTTCCCTCCTTGGCATGACGCGCGTCCGTGAGCCGATAAATAGGATTGCTGTCCCGAAAACAAGGGCATTCGTCACAATGCTGATAGCTCGGCCGTTCTTTATCGGGACGCTATGCCGACACCACCACTGTCATCATGCTCCCTTGCTAACGGAATCCAGCCCACGGAGTAACGCGACGATGGACTGATAGGAAACGACGATGAAGGTGAGCTGCGAGAGAATTACACTTCACACACTTACTCAGCTCAATGTTATCCAGTTTCCATGTCAACGTGGCTGAGCCGCCCCTTGAACTCTTTTCGCCAGGCCAAATGACTGCGGAAGGGTCTTTCTTCGCGCGAGAATAGGTGGTATGGGAGAACATGGACAAGGCCGGTCTCTGGGAATGTCAAATCAGCGAATATTGCCGATAACTGAGTAAGGCCCGAGGATTACGGCCAGTACTTCAGTCGCAATGGGCTCGGACCATAACCACCATTCATACTAATCATCGCCATAATCGTATAACTTTAAGCGACGCCATCGGAGGCGCTTATACGGTTATGGTCAGTTCCGATTATTCCAACGATTATGGTCCTCATAATCGTTGCCGTAATTGTCTACTCTGACTACCGCTGCTGTATTAAAAGGGACCTTTTCAAGAGCTCGTTCTAAACGTTCAGCATTCCCCAAAAATGGCAGATCTCAACATGGGTACAGTGATGTCGTTATCGGGGCGAGTAGCTTTGGTTACAGGCGGAGGGACGGGAATGTATGTTTCCCAACTTTCGTTTGCAACTCGTGGTTGTCTCATTGACAGAGGATTCAACATTGCTAAAACTTCTGCTGCAAACGGAGCAAAAGTATACATCACTGGCCGAAGGTTGGATGTCCTAGAGAAAACTGCTGCGTCAGTTACAGGCATCCCAGGGTCCCTTATTCCGTCCGTTATTGCCCTTCCTCACGCGGATCCATTGCTTACACAGACACGGGCTCCAGATGGACGTGACAGACGAAGATGTCAAGGCGGGCGCCAAGCACATCGATTCGACCGACGGCAAGCTCGATGTCCTCGTTAACAAGTTCGTCTATCGTCACTTCAATTCTCCTACACCGTGTACCGGTACTTTTACAGTGCTGGAATAGCCGGCTCCCTCCGTGACCCAGACTTAAATGCAAAACAGGCCGCGGCATCAGATCCTCTCGAACCCGAGACGGTACAGAACTGGGTCGACATCTTCGCGCTCAACACCATCGCCCCATTCTTCGTCGTCCGTGCGTTCCAATCCCTCCTTATCAAAGGAGCGCATTCCCGTCCCCAAGGCACCTCAAGCGTCATCAACATCAGCAGCGTTGCAGCCAAAATTAGCACCCCGGGACCCGGAACATGTGTATGTGCTGTTATTCCTTCTAGGATTGAGCTAACTTGACGCGATCAGATGGCCTACAGTGTGACGAAAGCAGCCTTGGACAAGCTCACCCTTGTTCTCGACACGAGTTTTGCTGGGAGAGGTATCCCGATTTGGGTGAATGCACTGCAGCCTGGCGCGTTTGCGTCGCAAATGGTCGGTCCTGAGGTTTTGGTGGCGATCAAGACAGACATACCTGGGGTTCCCGCGAGGCGACATGGAACGTGAGTTGTGCTCGATATCTGAATGAAATTAACTATTGATTCAAGGATGTAGTGAGGCAGAGATTGGGACGGCGGCCACCTATTTGGCAGTGTCAGATTATACAAACGGAGCGCTCTTGAGCATTGAGGGTGGAGTATCTCTAGTAAACCCTTGAATGTTTAATAATTCAGATGCAATACGTCCAGAACCTGAGGGATACTCTACTAGGGACTTGTTCCATAGACATGTCTTCGTAGGATTGTACAGAATCTTGTCCGGACTATCAAACTAGCTCAAGTTGCGTAATGTGCTTGTTTTTGAGCCCCTCGGAAGATGTCGCAGCGAAAAGGATATGGAGTTGTGCCCTACATGGTAGCTCGGTGAATCTCACCATCTAAGGACTCTCGGTCCCGCGTTAGTATCTCTCAAACCGCAGAGATTGGAGAGAGCAGGGAATGTTCAAAGAATCATGCTACATATCGATGACAACGCACTATGACTATTCTTTCATGGGGCACAGTTAGCCTACCGGTGAAGCCTAACAGCACTGCAGATTAGTCTCTCCCCATGGGGTTTATTTCTGATGCGCCTACAGAAACCAGATGGATGTCACAGCATCAAGGCCGGGACCAAGGGCAGTGAAGCAATCGACCACAAGCTCGATATCCTCGTAAGCAAGTTCGTTCATGCTACTTTCGGTTCCTTCGTCCATACATTAATCTCTTCGTATTGCCAGATTTGCTGCCTTGCTACCCAGACTTTATTAAGAAGAAATACACTGCTGAAGATTCTTTCGAACACAGGGAACATCGCTGCTACACCTGCCGGAACTGAACTTGCAATCCTCACCTTCTCTCCGTCAGCAGGCTGAGAAATCGTGGTATCTTCGGTAATCGAACATCGACCAGGATCTATCGGAGATCCTTTGATAACATTTACGACTCCGAGCTATATGTAGTTCGCTTTGGTGAGTATTAATGGAGGGAAGCATGGATGGGATACAAGTGTCGATATTATACAAAGTGCGTATTCACATTATCCTTGGATTTGAATGCTTTAAACTAATAAAGTAACATCACAGCAGAGGAAGGAGTTGCCATAGCCGTCGACGTTACTTCTGTCTCTGCGCTCTCGCTGCTCGGCAGAAACGCGTCCGTCACTTGCACATGATTCTACTCCTGGTTCTTTTCGCATTCGACCTTCTATCTTGTTTTTATAAGTCTGCGAATGGCAAAATTGAACGACACGCGTGAAATTTTCCTGCCTCATTCTTCTCTGTGGGTGACAATAAGTCCCCCAGCAAGCAATGTCGACCATCTCTCTGAAAGCACCTCGTCGTCAAACCCCATAGGTTCCGGCCCGAGCATCACCTCCTCTAACAGCGCGCAAGGTCTGCCGTTCGATGAATAAATATCCGTTATCCTCCGGGACTCGATAACGTCCACAAGGCAGCCCAAATCCCCAGCGGAGATACGACCGGCGTGTGATATTCTCAAAAAACGGAGACGCGGAGCTACTGCATCTTGCCCTGAAATGTATACCAGGCTATTGAGCCACCGACCAGGTAGTCTCGTCTTTGAGTCGGTGGGAATAGATAACCCATTTAGTTTGGGAGCTCTACTGTTGAGAATAGGCGTAGTATAGACAATGTACGAGCTAAGTATAACTCGAATAAAGCCTACAATACTAGAGTAGCGAGGAGAGTTGTAAGTCCAATTTACCTACGAAGGAACCCGAGTAGATCTAGCAAGCGCTAGGCGTAGCTAGAAATGTCCAAAAAGCGCTAGGCGTAATTGGATAGTGGTTTGTTCGACAAGCGCTAGGCGTAGTCGAACTTAATCACTCAGGTTCACACGAAGTAGTGGAGATAAAGGTAGTAAATTCAGATGCCCTTTGGGGCGCATCGATACAGGAGATATATACTAGCTACTTCGTCTAGAATCTTCTAGCTAAGACAGGAAATTTGGAGGTATCGAGAAATTTCTATAACTGCGTAGAAAGAGAAAGAAACTAAAGGAAGTGGAGGCTTACTCATACTACTTAGTCATTATCCATAACAGAGCCCCCCCAGTCGACACTTGCTTGTGAAGAAGGAAAGAAGGAAAGAAAAGGAAACAGTATATGTAGAAAATGTAGGTAGAAATTTCGTGAACGTGTTTTAAGTTTTTCGGGGCGGGAACGCGACAAATTTGAGATTGAACAATGAAGGACGCGACGTGGGACCTTCGCTACACGCTGATGTGTGACTTGACCCAAGTTTCCAGAATATGTGGCGCGTTCCTTAGTTCTTCCTTTGTTTTCCATTCATCTTCATTTTCGGGAAGTCCGGTCCATCGGACTCGGTATTTCTTGACTCGTCTATGCCTTCCGGAAACCTTAAACATCCTTTCATCCACTATTTTCTCGACCTCCATTTCTGGTAGTTGTTCGAAGTCGGCCCTCACCATTCTCTTGATTGGCCGAGTCCCAAATTCAGCAGGTGAAGCAGTGTACCTCTCTAGATGCGCAATATTTAAAATAGGATGGATGCCATATGACGCTGGTAGTCTTAGTTGGTAAGTGACCGGACTAAGTTTGCGTATAATTTCGAATGGACCGTCGTAGCGCATGAGAAGCTTTTTGCCTCGTCCTCGTACCTCCTTGAGTAGCTCCAGAGAGTGGGGATTCAATACAACGAGATCTCCTTCCTCAAATTCGGAAATCAATCTGCCTTGGTTGTAATACTTCTGCTGATAGGCTTGACTTAATTTCAAAGCCTCCTTGGCTCGAGTTCTTGCAGCTTCGAATTGTTCAGCCATATCCACCGCCTTGTCATTCTCGTGTGATAAATGCATTTTATCAGCTGGTCCTCCTTCTCCCACTGTATCTCCTAAAGGTCTAGGAATATATTCGGGCATAGTAAGCATGGAGGAATCTGTCACCGGTGTAAATCCGAACAATAGATATGCAGGAGCGTAACCAGTACTACTGTGTGGCATAGAATTGTAAGACAAAGCAAGGCCGTCAAGGTACCGGTGCCAATCATCTCTTTCCGGACCGATGTATGCGCGTAGTGCGATTTCCAACCCTTGATTCAGGATTTCCGTTTGCCCATCGGCCTGAGGATGATGGGCCGTAGTCAGTGCTCGCTTCATGCCCATAAGTTTGCATAACTCCTTCCAGAAACTATGCCTCCATCGAGAATCTCGGTCTGTTATAACTTGAGAGGGAATACCAAACTTTGAAACAACGTTCTGAAAGAATAGGCGCGCCGTATCATCTTCTGAGATAGTTGTGGAACATGGTATGAAGATTCCGTACTTAGTGAGCTTATCTACTATGACAAGAATGTTGTCATAACCTTCGGAATTTGGAAGTTCAGGAATAAAATCTATGGATACCACTTCGAATGGTCGAGTTGGAATAGGAATTGGTTGAAGAAGTCCAACAGGTCCGTGCCTTCGAGGTTTGGATTTTTGACAGATGTCACAAGTACTGACATACTTCTTAAGGTCTCGAGACATCCCTGGCCAATAATGAGTAGCGGCTAGACGATTATAACATTTGTGGTATCCTCCATGAGCCGATTCGGTGAAAGTATTGTGAATCTGATCCATAACTTGAACACGGAGAGTTTGCGGAACGCACAGCCTACTATTACCATTGCTATCCTCGAAATAGAATAATCCTTCACTGGAGTAAAAGTATTGGGGGTACAAAGGCGTGCTATTCGATTTGGGATCCTGCAAGGACTTCAGGACATTTGAAAAATGGGGATCCTCTAGGTACGCCTTTCGCCATACCTCAAGCTCATCTGCGGATAATCCTACTAGCAGTGAATGCGAATGAGCAGTGGTGAGATGAGTCATTGCGACGATGTCATCTCCATGAAGGATAGGGATGTCGCCAATGTCAAAACTCAAATCCTTGTTAGTCAATTCGTTTGAAGCAACAAATTTCGATCCTACAGAGAGTAATCGCTCCTCGAAGCGTTCTCCTAACTCCTGAAACATATTCTTCAGGGGATCTTCTTCTTCGCCAGATTTTGTGAGATCTACCGAAGTTGTAGCATCAGAAACGGGACCATCCTGAGGAGGAAGGCGACGCCTTAGTCGTGATATGGGGTCTACGTTGGAATGTACACGTCCAGCTCGATGTATGATACGGAGATTCGGATATGCAGCGAATACGGTGCCCCAGGTGAGCAGACGGCGGTTGACGTTCTGGAAAGTGCGACTCCAGGTTAAGGCTGCGTGATCTGTAATGGCTAGAATCTTCTCACCTTCGATGTAAGGTTGAAATTTAATGAGGGCTTCCTTCAGCGCCAGTGCTTCTCGTTCCGTGGGTGAATAATTCCGTTCTGCAGATTTCAGTACACGAGACCAATAGCAAACAACTCGCTCTACCTGTACAATGGTATCTTCGAATGTTACTCCCCATCCTGAATTGTCTGGGACATCGTTGAACTCCTTGGAAATTCGAGGAACTAGTTGAGGGACGGGTTCCCCCTTTTCGAAGGCGTTCTTGAGCCGTTCATAAGTGCGAGTTCCTTTCAAGTCACGAATAGCTATGGGTTGCACTTGCTGCAAGATGCCAGCCAAACCGTAGTCGCAAGCATCTGTATAGACTCTATAGGGAAGTCCACGGGTAGAGTACCCTCGTACGGGTGCATTAGACAGAACCTGTTTGCATAATTTGAAGGCTTCGTCGTGTAAATTGGTCCAGTTCCACGGTGTTCCTTTCTTTAGGAGCTGGAATAGTGGATGAGCAATCCAAGCGTAAAAAGGGACATACGCTGAAAAGTAAACCATCATACCTAGAAACGTTTGTAACTCACTTACGTTCCGTGGTGTTTCTAGCATGAGAATAGCTTCAACCTTTTCGTGATGAGTGGACATTCCCAATCGAGAGACCTTTTGTCCCAAAAGAAGGAGAGATTGGAATGCGAAATGGCATTTTGGTAGTGAAAGAGTAATACCGGAGGCTGTGATGGCTTGTAGAACTCGGTCGATGTGTGAGAGATGATCATCAAATGAAAGTGAGAAAATGACAATGTCATCAATGTATACTAAAGCGAAAATCCATAGATACGGGGCGAGTACGTTTTGCATGACACGTTGAAAAACGCTGGGCCCATTCCGGTAGCCAAAAGGCATCCGTGTGAATTGCCAGAGACCTCGGTGGCAACGGAAAGCCAAATTCTCTCGTGAGTTTTCATGGACAATTAACTGGGTGAAACCAGAAAGAGCGTCGAGTGTTGTTAGCCATTGAGATCCACTCAGGGCCTGCATAATATCGTCCTGCTTTGGTAATGGAAATTCGTCTGGGATGACTACTGCATTCAGTTTCCTATAGTCGATAACCATTCGGGGTTTGTTATTCCGGTAGACGATAAATGCTGGTGCAGCCCAGGGACTTTCTGATGGTTCAATGACACCGAGTTGTATCCACGAATCAATCTGCTTATCCATCACTTCTCGATTAGCAGGTGACATGGGAAACGGGGGTAATGATACTGGTGTAGCTCCTGGTTTGAGTTTGACTTCAACACGTGCATCATTTGTTCCTAGCCTTCCATCGAGACCGAAAGCTTGCTGGTTCTTCAGGATGACTTCTTGCAAACGGCGCCTTTGATCTTGAGTCAGATTTGGTGAAATATCAAGAGCATCAAGGATTTCAGAAGATGGTAATGCATCAGGTGGAGAGTCAGCAGTCTTGGGGCCTCCTTCGATTGGTTCTGAAGCCGCAGGATCATCAGGGTCACACGCGTTGCGTTGCGCTTTAGACGTGATTTCAGAAGTACTCCGGATCATCCGGCTTGCGGTATTCGATCTGGCCTTGATTAATTCTTTAATTAACAAGGCATGGGAATTCTTGCTCTCCGTATCCTTTCTTCCCTTGTACCTATTGAGCCAGTTTCTAGGGTTATGAGCTATCCCGAGCTTCTGTCCTTTGCTTATCACGACTGGTGCATCCGAAAAGTTGGATACATGCAAGAAGGTGTTGTCTTCAGAGATTAAGGAGTCTGGGGAGCCATAAAAATGCCGTTTATTAGGATCCTGACCAATATACCGTTCAATGAATAACTCCTTGGAGTTGGAAGTGAAGTGAACATTGACAGGGACTTTAACACTTGATTCAGGAGGAAGTACAACATGCTGCGCTGATCGGACCTCTCCATGATTTCGAAGGAAGCGTTGACGGCGTCGGATCTTCTGAGACCATCGATGTGTGCGATGCTTTGCCAAACGAGTACAAGCTTCGGGTAGCACATTAACTTTGAATACTCGACCTTCAGCATCAACTATGGATGGTGCCGTGGAGTTTTCAACCTCTGCTTCCCTGCCAGAGTCTCCAAAGGAAAGGAAACTGGAACCGCCTCGTCGAAGAATTGAAATAGAATATTGGTCGGCAAAATCGTTTCCAAGAATAAAAGGTGCAGTCATTCCATTTACAATATAAGCGTCCACATTCATTTTTACTGGTCCTTCAGTCGTCTCAAAGAACAGATCGAGATTCACGTAACCGGAAATGGTAGAGTTTCCAGTTACTTGAACAAGGTTGATTTTCTGACCCATGCGAATTTTAGGCTTGGAGCTAAGTGATTGTAGTGCATCGTGCGATATCAGGGTGATGTCTGATCCCGAGTCAACGATTACTGGAACAGTGTCCAATCCAACTCCGTTGATGCCAGCGCGAGTAGTGGTTGCCTTACTCCCTAAAAAGGTGCATCCAGACGGTCTCGACATATGCTTTCTCAGTTCTAATATTGATCCTTCAGGCACTGGAGAGGAGCTCCGTATATTAAAAACACGTCTAATTTTCCTCTGCAACTTATCAAGACGGCGTTGTTCCTTGCGTCTGGGGGAGAATGGAGTTTGGGAGTATGATGATGCTGAATGAAGCGTGTCAGTGGTCGCTTTGTGAGTGAAAGCATTCGTCGTCTCGCGGTATTGAACTGTTTTGACCTTGTCATCCTCAATGGTGTTCCTATTGATTAACGCTTGCTCGTAGTTTCCGCTTGACGAGACATGTCGGCACGAACAGTCAGCAGGGCATGAAACAGGGTCAGAATCTGATTCAGCTGCTAGACCATAGTATAGCTCGTTGTACTCATCCTGAGCTTGCAGTTCGGAGATGTCGGTCTCAGTGAGACGAGCTCTAGCAGTACGCATCCCTTCCTCGTGATATTTGCACTCTGGATCCCAATGCTCACCGCTGCCACAGTTACGGCACGGTCGAGCTCCTACGTCTTTAGGAGCCTTCTTTCTTCGAGTAACATTGGAATCATCCTTCGGAAATGGCGGAGAAGAAAATCGGTTAGATGAACCAACTAGACGAGTGTGAGACTGTCGATACGGCTGGTTGTATTTATCCTGAGATGCCCGCAACTCATACGTGTTCAATGTTCGTCCTCGATAATTGGGGTCTAGTCGTAAGAGCTGATCTTCGTGATAGCGAATACTGGCTTGGAATTCAACAGCTGTATTGTAAAGCTGTGTTGTCAATACCGTATTCCAATTCAGAGGAGCGCCATCCATAACTTGACTAATCATTTCCGAGTCGGTGAGACTGAATACGGTGTTCAACAGCTCAGATTTACGAATATAGTACTCGCTAGGTGTCTCCCTGGCTTGTCCAGGCTGCCGGTAAGTTGCGCTTCGTGCTCTATCCTTCTGACGCTCCCACCAACGTCTATTCATGTAGTAGTCCGTGATTCCCTCTCTGAGTGTTGCCCAGTTCCTTTCCAGGTCCAATCTATATTGTAGTGGCAAGGAATAAAACCATTTGTCCGCGTCTCCAGACAACCTTTTGGGAACAATACGTCCCAAATCCTGGAAGACTGAGTCACTCATAGCAGCGAGGTCATTAACCTTCAAGATCCAACAGACAATGGTATCCGGGTCACCATTCCAAGTCGGTACGTCACCCATTTTGAGCTTAGTATCAAAATGGATACGAGAACTCTCGATAGGTTGATTGAATGACCTGGGATTCGTCGAAGGCCTTTGAGAAGGGTACCGATCTCCATTGCTGGCACTAGGTTCGGAATCGGGATCGCTAGGAGGATCATCGCCTTCTACTGAGGATTGGTTATCTTCGGACTCTGCCTGAGTATGAGGCTGATAGGAAGAGGCTCGTAGATTCTTATGCTCTCGCTGACTGAATCCATGCGATCGGTTCACCTTTGAGTCCGTTTGATAAGGAGAGTAGCCTAAAATCTCGGCCGCTCTAGTGGAATATTGGGAGGTGTGTTTATTACTCGGTCTCTGCTCTTCTTCTCCAATGGTTGCACGTCTTACCCCCCCCAGGTTCCAATCGGAGGCAACGTCTGCGGCTGCAGAATGAGGTGTCTTCGATTTGGGAGGTGGTTTCAAAGGTGCAGATGCATGAGAAATAGACACGTCGTCTTCCTTCTTGATGTGAGCTTTATCGGCATCATGTTGAGCTGCTAATAACTCCCCATGCAGAAAGACTCGAGTGGAAAGCTTCTCCCAGTCATGAACAGCGTCAAGCATGTAGAGAAATTGTTCCACACAAATTCGATACTGCAAGGCGTATATTTCGAAGTCATTCGCTGTCAAATAAAGTCGAATGTCCAAGCCCCAGACAGGTTCAACCAGATCCCAGTAACCGAAGTACTGAAGAGACTTCGCAGCCATGGAACGCTTCGTGGAAAGGAGAGCACGGAAGTCTCGATACAAAGATGGATGGAGTCTGTAAACGTGTTCCTCATCATCTGTAGGGGCGGCTACTGGATGTCGAAGCAACATGTCCATTTTTACGGTTTCCTCACCAAAGGTTTTAGAATACTGGTTGAAACTAAGAAATTCTGCGGTGCGTAATCCTTTACCGATCTTGGTACCCAGCTTAAGGATCTGCAGCGCACGGTCCTTCCGATCCTTGAGGTTGGAGTGTCGAGCGAAGGTATGAAGTGGTACCGAGGTAGGCCATGCTCTTTCAACGTCCTGACTCTCATCATTCTCAGCGTCCTCAGGTTGGATAGGCGAAACTAGTGGTACGAGCGTGTCGGCGAAGGCAAAAGAGTTGTTGGTTGGAGGATTATCCGGTAATTTGGGAAGGGGATCTTCCGAAGCAGGTGCTGACATGTTTGTTGGTTTCTGCGCAAGCAGACGAACAATGAAATCTTGAAATGGGTCTGAAATACTGTGATAATGGAGTCCTTCAGACAGGTAAAATCAATGTGTCCACCAATGTTGAGAATAGGCGTAGTATAGACAATGTACGAGCTAAGTATAACTCGAATAAAGCCTACAATACTAGAGTAGCGAGGAGAGTTGTAAGTCCAATTTACCTACGAAGGAACCCGAGTAGATCTAGCAAGCGCTAGGCGTAGCTAGAAATGTCCAAAAAGCGCTAGGCGTAATTGGATAGTGGTTTGTTCGACAAGCGCTAGGCGTAGTCGAACTTAATCACTCAGGTTCACACGAAGTAGTGGAGATAAAGGTAGTAAATTCAGATGCCCTTTGGGGCGCATCGATACAGGAGATATATACTAGCTACTTCGTCTAGAATCTTCTAGCTAAGACAGGAAATTTGGAGGTATCGAGAAATTTCTATAACTGCGTAGAAAGAGAAAGAAACTAAAGGAAGTGGAGGCTTACTCATACTACTTAGTCATTATCCATAACATCTACGTAAAAATTTGACGAGTTCATCGCTTAGCTGAGTGCATGCTCCGCGTGATAGATGAGAGAGATGAACGACAAGCGTTTCGATGGGGCACGAATCTGGGTTGGTAACAATTGGAAAGTCCGGTGATGCCGATCTGGAAAAAGTTATCTCCAGCTGTCGGAGAGATGGGAGGACGAGGGGGTAATACATACTGGCGATGGATAAAGGACTGAAGGATGATTTATGTAGGTGAAGGAAGGTCACACTGTGTAGAGGTATTGGTTTTGCGGTCGAGTCGATGAGGTTCCAGCAAAAGAGAGTGAGCTTTTGTACGCGCGGAAGCCTTTTAAGGAATTTATATGCATTCATATTAGGGCCTCCAGATGTGAAAGTTGTGATTCCTGAGGAAGGAATGGAGAAGTGCGTGAACGGGCTGTAAATAATGGTTGTAAGGACCTTTAGGCTCGGAGCAAGTTCGAAGGCGTCAATATGGAAGGCACCGCTTCCATTTTCAACGCCACGTATGTAAAGAGTATCTAGGCGATTTAGATAACCCTTGCACACAGAAAAGTGCCGAAATGAGGTGAGAGGAAGGGAGACTAATAGTCGCTTCCAATACGGAGCGGTGGGGAGGAGAATCGGAAAGATCGGATCGACGTCTGAAACATTCTTTTTGCCATAAAGACAAATGAAGAGATCTTGACCGTTGGCTCGAAACAATGATAAGCCAAGCCTAAACGCGCGGTTCTTGGCCAACTCTTCATCTTCAGGTCTGTTGTCTAGATTGAGTTGGATGAATGACCATAACTCTCCGGTGCGAATAGCGACAGTTCTCCATTGTTGACAGACACAGGAAACGGTCCATGGCGACTGATTTGGTTGGACAGATTCGATGTCTATTTTGGGCAGCAAAATGTCAAGGTCCTCCACATTGAACGGCTCGTCTGGCGACTTGGAACAAGTCCGAAATACCGCACTTAGCACATCATCCGGGAGTCTGCGCACAGGGTGCAAAAGAGACTTGGCATCGGACATGTTCGATGCAGCCTGGTCCCTCTCTGAAATCAAAAAATCCAACAACTGACGTGCCGCGGCAATTTTCTTGTCAAATTCATCGAGAATTTGAGGGCCTCTAGCAGCAGTTTTGAGCAGATCCTGCTTTTCAAACTCCAATTGTGGTTTATTGGAAAGAAGAAGCTCCTCGATTCTGGAGGATCTCTTGGGCTGAGGGTATTCGGGCATGAATGAAGAGAAACAGGAATGGAATTGTGATTTATCCGTTCGTGTCGGAGATGCCATCCTGATCAGGAGTAAGTAAGCGGATTTCTCACACAAAGAAGTAATCAACGACCTTCTAACAGGGTAACACAGGGAAGTAGGTATTAGATTCGACTTGATATGACTCGTAAGGTCGACGTCGGAATCAAAGTTAGGGCCGGCCACCTGTGCTTGTGACCACGTGTCGACCGCACGTGAGAACTTCCCAATATCCATAATAGTTTCCATACAATCATGAGGATTTAATCGACAATTCGGGCCTCAGGCTCAAGCCTCGAGCTATTTGTTGACGTTTGAAGCTGCGAATGCTCAACGTATTTTAAATTACTTACGGCACCAGAGAGAGCGTGACGGTATCTGTTGAATGCTGTCTGCGATGACAAGTAGTGGGTAGTGACGGACTAGAAAAGAATCAGCTAGATTGACACGCTTGTTCTCGGGACGAGTTTTGCTTAGAGGGGCATCCCGATTCGGGTGAACGTCCTGTCGCCCGGCGTGTTTGAGTCGCAATTAATTAGTCCTGAGGTGTTGGAGGCGATCAAGGCGAAGCCTTTACCAGGGATGGTCGCGCCGATACCTGCGAAGAGGCAAGGAACGTGAGTATGCTCAATGTTTGGGTGGCATCGAATATTGAATTGAGTTTTTAGTGAGGTGGAGATGGGGATGACGGCAGTTTATTTGGCAGCGTCTGATTATACGAATGGAGCGGTGTTGACTGTCGATAGTGCTGTATCATTGGTTAATCCTTGACTATTCAGTGATTACCCAATGTATAAACATCATGGAATCCAGGATACGGACGGGGAGTAGCCGGTCCATTGGTTTACCTGAACTATCCTGATCCGAGTGAACCCGATACTGCCTGCGCCATCGAGACAGGAAGTCCCGGAAGTCACCCGAGTTCAAAGTATCTTTATGACAGTACGTGTACCCTTGCTCAACGCCAACGACGGCGGATGACCAATTAATTTTGGTAGAAGAAGGGAGATAACGAATCAATGCCTTCGAGTTATACAAGGATGAACCTGTAGAAGAGCCATATGTTCCGGAGTTAACACTTGAATCGCGTAGGATAGTATTCTCATATATTGTAGACTGCCTGTCTCGTGGTGCAAAGTGCGTCAAGATCGAACAGTCTACTTGGGAAACGGTTCTGCGGGCCGATAATCATGTGGGAAAATCGCTCCCGAAGTTGCCGGATAAACTCAACAGTCGCAACATCGACAACTCTCTAACTCGAACCGGATGTGAGTTTTCTCGTAGTTTTCTCCCTTGCTCCTCCTCTTCATCTTTATAGCTTGTATCCCTTGCTACTGTGTTGGTTCTACGGCGCAACCTGCCTTTGAGACATCTTGTATCGTCTTGCGCACTCAGGCCCCGGGAAGCTCCCGCCAAGCTGTGTCCGGAAATTTTGCCGATTTTGGGCCTCAAATATGCAACGATTTGGGAACAAAATATGCAAAGTCGGACAAACCTTTTGACGGTCCGGTCGGTCCGGAGGTCCCGGTAGGCCAAAAAATTTCCCGGAGGTCCGCGGAGGAAGGTTCTGGCCAGATATCATCCGAAAATCCTAAATTATGCAAACTGCGGACAACGGGGGCAAGTTTTGGCTGTCAAATATGCAAAATATGGACAAGGATTTGGCCTTTTGAGGGCCTCAAATATGCAAAAATCCAGACACAGCTTGGCGGGAGCTTCCCGGGGCCTGCGCACTCTCAATTACTGAGGGCTTGGGGACGTACCAAACTTACAGCTACGAAGAGTCGAAAACGAATATGGTGAAAAGCGCTTGCATCTTCATGTTTGTCTAATGATTTGATGTTGATACGTTTGTTCAGACATGGAAGCAACCGGTGAAGATGGACATTCGCCTCCTTCACCTCTTCCGCGACGGTCGGAGGATTCGTTGCCTGATAGCGTACGTCATCATGTTTATGAGCAGGAAAGGTTTGTTAATGACGTCGAGCACATTCTCAGGAATGTCATGGCGCCGGATTATTCGAGCAGGACCTACCGACTAGCTCACGGAATCCATTGAAACATATCTATGGCAGATAGCACTGATGGCGCAAGCATGCTCCACTACGAACTGTGGTCCGTTTTCTTCCCAGGGACATTAATTATAACGGGTCAATTCAAGTAATCATTCCACCGGGACTCTTTACTGACCGCATGTTCAATACAGATCTCTTGAGGCCGGAGCCAGATACGGTATGTCCAGAGGCACCAAAAAGGATCTCTAGCGCCCTACAATACCGAAACTCTTCTAGTCTCTTCCACCATTATCAAAGTGGAGCTGCACTAAACTTTTAGTTCCCGTGAGAGGGATCAGTCTTTCTTATAAACTCGGCACAGCTCAAGAACTCCCTACTTGCCAGCCTTCATTGAACTTTCAGGCTATAGGAGCATCTTAAAGCCCGGAACATATCTTGATTGAAGAACCCTAGTTCTCTTCTTTCCATGGCCGCATTCTTCATTGTAGTTGTCACATCACTCCTGGTAGCCTCGCTGCTTCATCGATGGTTCAAACGACCGTCAGTCAAGCATGTCAAGGGACCACCATCGCCCTCTTTCTGGCTAGGTACGTCATGTGTGGACTACTGAGTACAAACAAGAGCTCACACACCATACACCAGGCCACCAACGCGCCCTTCGCGATCAAGATAATGCAGGTGATCTCGAAACGAAATGGCGCAGGGAGTGTGGCACCCTTTATCGTATCGGGGGATGTTTGGGTGTAAGCAAGCTCGACGTCTTTGCCTTCGTCACAATTGAAGCGATGATTTGTAGCAAGACGTCTTAGTAGTTTGCGACCCCAAGGCTCTCGAACACGTTTTTCATCCTTCACGTCCTTACCCTAAATCTCAGGACGCCGTCTTCGTACTGGGCCTCATCACCGGTAAGGGTCTTGGCACCGTTACCGGTGAGCTTTACCGTGGTCCAGCTTTTGTGCCAAATTGTATTTAACATTTTTAGGTGAGCCCCACCATCGCCAACGCAAGATTCTGAATTCAGCATTCTCCACTGCGCAACTTCGGAATTCGCAGGTTATCTTTCAGCAGTGCAGTGACAAGGTAGGTTCATCCGTGCATCAAACAACTGTGGAAGCTAGAAGAAATCTACGCAGCTTGTGAATGGTATAAAAGGATCTCTGACTGGTACCGGCACTGGTGACACTATCAATATTTGTGTCTGGACAAGCAAAGCAACCCTAGATATTATCGGTCTAGGCAAGTGAGATACATGCTATTCTCTCGCCACTCAACCTAACATTGACCGTAAGCTTCCTTCCGGTATGATTTTTCTTCGCTCGATGGTTCAGAAACAGAACTAGAACAAATGATGAAGCATCTTTTGTAAGATGTGTTTTTCTTTTCACATAACGAAGCTCATCATATTCAAAATACGATTTCAGCACCGCCTCACAGACTAATCCATCAGCAGCAGAGCTTATTCTCATAGACTTGATACGAGTGCTTCCAGATGCAGTCCTAGAACTTCTACGGCTGTTTCCAACTCGAGAGGTTCGTCAACTCATCAGCGTAGGAAATGCAGCCAAGAAAACCGCCCGAGAAATCACGGCTAGCCATAACGGAATGCAGACGTCAGAAGGCGGTCGAGATATCCTTGATATCCTTGGTCAGTCCGCTCTTTCTGTCCAATAGACCTATGAACATGATTTCATCTCTAGTGAAAGCGCGCTTGGCAGGGAAAATGCAAGAGGACGAAATCGAGGGCCAGCTAATGTTTGTGTTATCTCTTTACTTTCTCCTCATCTTGAAGTGATGTTTTCCGGTCCTAGGACATTCGTCATTGCCGCGAACGAGACGTCGAGCACGAGTCTATCATGGCTGCTATACGAACTCGCTGTACATCCCGAGCATCAGTCCATCATCCGCGCAGAGCTGAAACAATCCAACGACTACGACTCTATGCCTTTTTTGAACGCCGCTATCAAAGTGAGCATGCCTAGTAGCTACACCGGAGACCCATGTTCACCTCTAGAAACAGGAGTCTCTCCGTCTACACTCAAACATACCTTCCTTGATACGCACCGCTCCTCACGATGATATTCTACCTCGCTCCGGAGGAAAAACGCTTGCGGTACCCAAGGGGCAGACACTTGTTTGTTCTGCTTACCTGTACAACCGGCATGATCTTCCTACATCACTTCAATGCCGTAAACTTGACGCGTACTTTTTCTAGTCTTCCGTCTCTCTGGGGAGACGACGCGGAAGAGTGGAATCCAGCTCGGTTTCTCGATAACCCAATGTCTGTATCTCTGGGTGTGTATGCTAATCTGTGAGTATGACCCCCGGCTTTGGTCGTGATTTTGAGACTTATTTGGCGGAATGCTAGGATGTCATTTGGTGAGCTCCATCTCAGTGTGTTTTTTCTTTCACTTACGCATTTCTTCAGGTGCTGGACCCCGTTCGTGCATTGGGTAATTGCTTAGCGTTTGACTTTCCCTATCACCCGATTACTGATCCTCATCCAACTCTCGTAGGTGGAGATTCGCGTATGTATCTTCCTCCTCTTCTCAAACCTCACCTTATTCAAGCTGGTCAATGAAATACAGGGTCATGGAAATACAAACGATCCTAGCCAACCTGATCCTAAACTTCGAATTTAGTTTGCCCGAGGGAGGTGTCGAGATTCTGCGGTTCCCGGGCTCACCGGCCGTTGTGCCTATTGTGAAGGGCGAAGCACATTTAGGCTCTCAGCTACCCTTGAGGGTGAGAGTTTTAGAGTGAATGCCATGAGTGTATGTACTAGTATAATACGTTTTGAGAATCCGACGCATTGTCGTTCGTATTCAGTGTCACTGCGAGACTTTGAGCGATTAACAACGCTGATGTAACGGATAATGTCGCCGAGCAGTGGGGCTCGATTCTGGCTTTCATTTCTCTGCAACGGGTTGGAAGAGTGCCCGTATCGCTCTCTTTACTTCGGTGGTTATCGTTTGCCAGGTTTGCTTTATCAAGACCTTACGTGGGCAGCATATGTTGAGGAACTCTCCCCTGTCGACTTTCAGTCTGCCTACTTGAATATCGCTTTACATCGTTTTCATTGCAGGTAAGTAAAAATGCATCGGCTCTTAGCAGATGAAATGGTATTGAAGTTACCGGTGACTGCACAAGTCGGAAGCAACTGGTTCCGAACCCGTTTACTTACCGTACTTACCCGTATTCCTTTCTTTACCGTTTATTACCATGCCGACATACTAGGTCTAAACGCATAAACGAGTTGCTCTTTTTCGTTCCCCTCTCGTGCTTCAACTTCGACAGAGAGCTAATATCCTTGTCACGGTGCCAGCATACCTTACAGGATCGGCGGCTACTATATGTCCTTCCCCACACTCTACATTGAAAGGCGCAGGCGTGAAGGCTGACGAACTCAAGTGGATCACAACCAACGGGATACGACCGAGAAAGGTGATCTCTGAGAGGTCGACGACTCGGACGCCTGCTGAGATTCTGGCCGAGACGATGGAAGAAGGGCGTAAAAGGAAGTCGGACATTGCGAACGGCGTTCACGCTAACGTGATCTGACTCTTCGCTGTGCTAGCTGCTTATTAATAATCCCTTAACCGTCATTTCGTTAGAAACCTGAACATCGATTTAGTATAGAATACATCCCTCTGTTTGTATTGTGGAACGTATGGATGTAAACAGATCTTTAGAAAGCGGACAAACCAGGAAGTCCGACATCGTCATGAGTAGGACAAACTACGATACACGTAACCACCATTACCTGTACGACTAACGTCCCAATTCTAGGCCAAACACATTCATGCAGTAAGCGCCCAGGAGTAATAAGCTAGGTGAAGGCAATAAGGAAAGAACACAATCAAGTTGGGACCTGCAGATGCAATTCGCGATGGTGAGCATCTGACTGGGGAGACTTTGTGACAGAGGGGTTGCCGTCCACCACCGGATAGGCCTGTTTCGTGGCTTTAGACTGATTGTCAGCTTCTCAGGCAAGATTTCTGTAACTTATTGTAAGTATCCTCTTCACCGTTGTCCGCGGTGAGGTCAGAAAATAGACCAACAAGAATTGAACTACACAGTTTTAACACAGCCAGCCAAAAAGATTTTCGGCGAGGGGTACACCGAAACACCGACGGTGGACTCTACGGCCTCTGCTAGTATGACGTCGTGGGCTGCGATTCGCAAGCAGGCTTCGTGGGCGCAGAGACCTAGACTGGAACGACTCGTTCCTCCAGTACGGTGTTTGTGTCCACGCAAGGTTGAGCACGGGGAGATCCGCGAGGATGTTCCCGAAGGTGTACCGTAGAGGAGATGCCCAGGTGGACGTGATGAGAGCAGCGCCAGGTGAGGCTTGGATACCTTGGCGTAGGCGTGGCGTCGAGATGGCGAGTGAGGGGCGGGGCGGTGCCGATATGGTAGGTGTGTCGATGACAAACCGCGTAGACACTGGATACGTTGAGCAAAGACAGCTGATGTATGCAGACGACTCGAGATAATTCCCCGAATGAGGTCCTGTATATGTGCGGCTGAGTGTAGGGCTGATGACGGCCAGATGGTGTCGAGGGGTAAAAGCCTATATAACCGTGGTCTTCAGACGAGATCTAGGATGCTTGGACGCTGGTTTATTTGTGGGTGGCTGACGCTCGAAGCAAGAGAACGACGAGGCCAGGCGTCGCCTCAGTCATGGTGGTGGTAAGAGTAATGCCGCAATATTTGGTTCATTGTTAACGTTACGTTGATCTCCGACCACCATCATCCCGATGTCAAATCCTTGCCTGCCTCCCATTGGTGCCGCTCCAGTCGCTATACAAGACGAATATTCACAAGGACTCTTACTAGGGTTGGAAAGGTCATAAGGTGCGGGAGCTGGATATCGACACCGAGCTTCAACTAACGAGTCTTTAGTCTATTCATCGAGCAGGAGATCCCGACGATGATTTCATGGGAGGAAAGTCAACAGGAAGAAGGGCGCATACTACGTCGGCAGACCGGACGCCAGTTCATGACCACCACCTCCTCTGCAAGGCAGGCGAAATGAGACAGAGAGCAGGGGTAGCCGTCTTGCTAGCTCTATGACCTCGCACTATCCATCGTCTTCCTGGGTCCGGTGCCGACACCAGCAATTCCTAAAGGCGAACTTTTTCGTTCCCTACGAGCGATTGGTTTTTCAATGGGGCTTTCAATGGGCCAGAGGCTATTGCTGCCTCGTTGAGATGCAGCACTGAAAACGATAACCACAAGGTATGCGACATGCATATAAACAGCCAGACTCCCCTCCTGACTCGTGTCCCTGGTTTTCAGCGATGGTAATACGGTGTGCATGGTGCAGAAGACTCAGACAAAGCCCTGGGGAATCCCGCCTGGTTCACTCCCACTTTTCCACGTCCTTGCAGCCCGAACGCGGGGCGGTTTGCCTAGTCATCTTCGGTTCCTCGTCTTCCCCTCTATCCGCATCCTTATTCGTCTAGACTCCCTTTCATACGTCAGGTGCCACTTTATTCAAGGAGAATCCGCCTCAGTATCACGCTTATAATCTTGGACTCCTCTTCGTCAAGAGGGTAACCTCTAAAATCGGAACGAACACGACAGAGATGGGCATGACGACGCTCTCTACTTGGCAGCACTGAGTCGGAATATACGAGCGGAGCGGTTTTGATTGTTGATGGTGGATTATCCCTTGACTGTCTGAGAACTGTATCTGACGCAGGACTTGCACGGAATTAACTTGTTTGTCCCTCTACTTTCAGTGTGATGCATGCCGCACACCCGTCATCGCACTAGCAAATACTCCCGCCAATGAGTCTCCAGGAAGGTTCGAGCGAGGAACAGCGGACCTCGGGCTGATTTCGTCGAACAAGACGAGCTGCACCCTACTGCTGACCCGAAGAAGGGAGAACAGAATTGGAAGAAACGAAGTGGATGATGAAGATAGCTGGGACTCGAGCTCAGCTTCAGCTGCAAGAAACGGCGCGCGGCAAATAACTTCGGGATATCTGACCTCAAGCTCGACTGAAATTCACTTTTTTTGCGATGACTCAGTGTGGATCGAGAAAACCCTGTCCGAGTGCTCACATTGACCAGTGGGATAACCCGCGCCTCTGCGGCTCCCACGAGCAGCAAATCATTACAAATGTCAGTTTCTCGCCAGCTTCTGTCTCGTCTGGCCCTGCCGAAATACAATGCCATTCGTATCGGAGAAATCCTGAAACTACCTTGGCCCTTCGATGTTGTGGTGAGCTCTTTGTTCTCTTATTGTTATAACCTTCGCTAAAATATATGTTGAAGTCGTCGTTGGAAAGAATCGTCCACAGCCTCGATTATGGAAGTCGAATGTTGCTCCTTCTATCGTGCAGACAAGTCAGATCGACGCCGGCCTGCGTGATGGTACCAAGGCTGCCATTTGAGGGTTGAGATGTCGTCACCCAGCCAGTACGAAGGATGTATGGGGACAAGGTGCGCGTCCTCCGAAACATTGCACGCTTGGCGCTAGGACTGGAACGCTTTGGCAAGACATATCTGGTACAAATAAAAGATTGAACCGATCGCTACGGAACCCTGTCATTCGATGAAGAAATCCCATTTGAGTGCTCGCAAAACAAGCTTGAGCCTCATAGTATTCAGCGCACTTTGCGGCGTGAAACACGAGTCTCTCAGGACCCCCAGTATTCCCCGATACCAAGTAATCGAGTCGTTTACTCGTTCATCAGGGTCGTTGATGACTCATTCTTCACATCTTCGCCGTCGGAGGTACTTGGTGCGACGCGTGTCCAGCTCCGAGCGGCACAGGATTACGGAGGCACGTAAGTTTTTATGGTATGTGTGGGTCAACAAGGAGTCAAATGTTGGCTTGATCGAAGGAATCGAAGATGAAGGTGAGTTGCGACAGATTTGATACTTCAATCCCACAGCTAGCTGCTAAACCGTTTTCGCTCACAGTAAACTTTTGTTTCAAGGTCGCTGCCCATATGGTACCCGTGTCTGTACTCTTTCGTCGTACTCGTATATGCTTCTCACGGAGACCTTCCTTCAACGGCATACGTGGAATAGTATGAATAATCACTACGAAAGTTCCTTTCTTGGCACGACGAGCGTGCGGCGTCCGTGAGTCGATAAATAGGAATGCTGTCCCGAGAACAAGACCTTTCGTCACAATCCTGATAGGTATGTGGGCAGTCTTTTGCGACATAAAACCTCCATTTACCGTACGCACCGGGATACAGTCTCGCTGAATAAGACTGGGGATTTATGTCATTTACGCGCGGTAATCGCTAGCAGTGGAATAAAAGGGACTGTGTCTGCAGGCTATCCAGCTATCCTTAATCATGGCAGATCTTAACATGGCTACAGTGATGTCGCTTTCTGAACGAGTAGGCCTCGTTACTGGCGGAGGAACGGGGATGTATGTTCTTTGATTCTCAATTGCGACTCATTGTTAACTTTCCAACAGAGGATTTATGATTGCGAAAGCCTTTGCTGCAAACGGAGCCAAGGTATATATCACTGGGCGAAGGCTGGATGTCCTAGAACAAGCTGCGGTGTCGGTCACAGGTGTCCCGGGATCCGTTGTCCCGTAAGCAGGCGTTCTCTCCTAATGGTCTTCGCCCCTGCAGCTGATATGCCTACAGGATCCAGATGGACGTTACAGACGAAGAAAGCGTCAAGGCCGGCGTCAAACAAATTGAAGGAATCGATGGCAAGCTCGACATCCTTGTCAACAAGTTCGTCCACGGTTCTCCCTCAAATGTACGCTAACGTCTTTGTCATAGTGCCGGAATTGCCGGTCCCCTTCGTGACCCAGACTTCCTCGCGAAGAAGTTCGCAGCGACAGATCCTTTCGAACCGGAGACGGTACAAACCTGGACAGACGTCTTTGCACTCAACACCATCGCCCCGTTCTTCGTCGTACGCGCTTTCCAGTCCCTTCTTATCAAGGGAGCGCATTCACGTCCCCAAGGCACGTCAAGTGTCATCAACGTTAGTAGCGGGGCAGCAACGATGAACGCACTGACTCCCTTGTCCTCTGTATGTGCTATTCCATCCCTTCCAGCTTGCCTAGTTAAGCCGACCTGATGTAGGTTGCATACCCCGTAACGAAATCTGCTCTGGAAAAGCTCACGCTTGTTCTGGGGACGAGTTTTGCTCAGAGGGGCATCCCGATCCGGGTGAACGTCCTGTCACCCGGCGTGTTTGAGTCGCAATTAATTAGTCCTGAGGTGTTGGAAGCGATCAGGACGAAGCCTTTACCGGGGATGGTCGCTCCGATACCTGCGAAGAGGCAAGGAACGTGAGTGTGTTCAGTGTTTGGGTGGGATTGAATATTGAATTGAGTTTCTAGTGAGGTAGAGATGGGGATGACGGCGGTTTATTTAGCGGTATCCGATTATACGAATGGAGCGGTGTTGAGCGTTGATGGTGCAGTATCGTTGGTTAATCCTTGACTCTTTGATCATCTGCGTAGAAATGTCACGGAATTCAAGATGCCTGTGGTGGTGCACGGGCTATTTTGCAGACTGAAGCAGCTGGCCCATTGATTTTCCCGAAGAGTGATTCGGGTGAACGCGATACCGCCTGCAGGCTGTGCCGTTTTTGACGGAAAGTCTTGGGTCTCGCCCGAGTTCAAAGTTTAAGATGTCTGGCCGTAAGGCCCTACGTGAATTCTTGTCCCACACAATTTGACGCCAACGACGGCGGATGTCCAATTATTATTGGTAGAGGGAGGGAGGTAATGGATCGGCGCTTTACACAAGTGTCAGGCTGCAGAAGAACCGTACGTTCCTGAGTTGGCACTTGAACCGCGTAGGACGGTATTCCTATATATTGAAAAGTGCTTACCACTGGGTGGTGAAAGTGCATCAAGATCAAACAGACCACGTCGCAAAGCAGCTGTACAGGAAGTAGCGCCGGTTTAGATCCAATTCATGAGTTACGTGCGATTCGCCTGACTGATGACTTTAAATAATAGACAACTATAAGGACTATTCTTACAACAGCTGTATGATCGAGTTCACACTGGTCAGGCGACGCGGATGAGAAGACAGGCACGGGCGTATCGAGGAATTGGGATTTTCGTTGACGTTCATCAAATCATGGTCCATCTCGCGGTGAGACGTACGCTATAAACAGGGCAATAGCAGTGCATTGGCTCCGTTTGTAGCCAAGGCAGTAAAAATAGTGAGGAGAAGAATCCCGGCACTGATACTTGGGCTAGTACTGAGAAGATGGACAACGGTCAACTTTGAAGAGCCACGTGTCGCCTCGGAGCGCGGCATCCACGGCACACCGTCCGTACAGTACTAACCGATGATACGGGACTAACGCGCTTTGAACGCGCTATTCTTGGTCCTCAGCTTCAGATCCCACTAACGGCTTATCCCATAATCACTACTGCTGCACACATCGGTCTTACTGATTAAGAACAAAAATTGTGTCATCTAGGCAGCTACCAGGAACTGGCATTTCTCAATCATCGTAGATCTTAACATGGCTACAGTGATGTCGCTTTCTGGACGAGTATGCCTCGTTACAGGCGCAGGAACGGGGATGTATGTTCCTGGAATCTCGATTACATCTCCTTGTACTCTCTGATAGAGGATTCGTCATTGCCAAAGTCTTTGGTGCAAACAAATCCCAGGTATATATCACTGTGTGCAGACTGGATGTACTAGAAGAAGCCACGGAGTCGGTCACCGGTATCCCAGGATCCGTTGTCCCGTAAGCAGCTGTTCTCTCCCTGGTCCCAATGACGTTCACCCCTGAATCGTGCCTACAGGATCCAGATGGACGTCGCAGACGAAGAAAGCGACAAGGCCTGGGCCAAAAGGTCCCCGTCGCACAGTAGGCTTGACAGAAAAGATAACAGTAGAAAAGTATCAAATCAGTCCAGCGGGCCGATGTGCTACGCGGGAAAACCGCTGCCGAACTATGCACTGAGCTCTTTCTTTCCTTCCTTGTGGTTGAGGCCGCTAATCGCCACCTGTACTAGGCACATAAAACTGGTGTCCACCGCTTAGAGGGACAAGTTAGCGCTAGGCCGTAAGATGCATTTATGCTATTGTGAGCTTGGCCAATACAGATCTAGGGTCCCACGTACTAGTAAGAATCGGAGCACACTTGTCCGTCATTATCAAAGTGGAGCTGCATTAACGTCTTAGTTCCGTTGATAAAGACCGGCTTTTCTTACCATATCGACTTGCCTTCATTGTACCTTTGGGCTATAGGAGTATTTAAAAAGTCCCGAACGTATCTTGTCTCCGGCTTGAAGAAATCCAGTTCTTTCCTCGCATGGTCGCATTCTTCATTGTAGTGGCATCACTCCTGGTAGCTTCGCTCCTTCATAGGTGGTTCCAACGACCATCAGTAAAACACGTCAAGGGACCGCCGTCGCCCTCTTTCTGGCTAGGCAAGTTATCTGTAAATCACTCGAATACAAACATGAGCTCACACACCGTACTGCTAGGCCACGAACGTATCCTTCGCGATCAAGATAATGCAGGTGATCTCGAAACGAAGTGGCGCAGGGAGTACGGCACCCTTTATCGTATTGGAGGCTGTTTGGGTGTAAGCAAGCTCGACGCATTTTCCCTGGTCACAATTGAAGCGATGATTCGCAGCAAGACGTCCTAGTAGTTTGCGACCCCAAGGCTCTCGGACACGTTTTCCACCCCTCATCTCCTTACCCCAAGTCGAATGACTTTGTCTTCATATTGGGTCTTTTCATTGGTAAGGGCATTGGCGTCGTTGCCGGTGAGTATTACCTCAGCCCAACCCGCGCGCCAAACTGTAATTGGCGTATATAGGTGAACCCCACCAGCGCCAACGCAAGATTCTGAATCCAGCATTCTCCTCTGTGCAGCTTCGGAATTCCCAGGTTATCATTCAGCAGTGCAGCGACAAGGTAGGTTCATCCACGCATTAAACAAATGTAGCAATCTGAGGGAGCCTATGATGATTGCAGCTTGTCAATGGTATCAAAGGATCTCTGACGGGTCTTGACGACACTGTCAACGTTCTTGATTGGACAAGCAGGGTTTCCCTAGATATCATCGGTCTAGGTAAGTGGGACTCGTCAGTTTCTCACATTGGGTAACCCAACATCCACAAGCCTCCTTCCGGTATGATTTCCGTTCGCTCGATGGTCATGAAACGGAACTAGGACAAGCGATGAAACATCTTTTGTAAGAAGAGTCTTTCCTTTATTCCAATGCTCATAACTAACATCCGAGTTCAGCACGGCCTCGCAAGCCAATATATCAGCACTAGAGCTTATTTTCGTAGCCCTAGTACGGATGCTTCCAGATTCCGTCCTAGGACTTCTACAGCTGATCTCTACCCGAGAGATTCGTCTGCTCGCTAGCGTAGGAAACGTGGCTAAGAAAACTGCTCGAGAGGTCATAGCTAACCATAGCAAGATGCAGACGCTGGACGACAATAAAGATGTCGTTAACCTCTTAGGTGGGTTTACTGGCACCATCAACATACATCTCTTATCACGATTACATCTCTAGCCAGAGCGCGCTCAGCAGGAAAAATGCAGGATGACGAAATTGAGGCACAACTAATGTTCGTGGCATCTCTTTACTTGCTCTTCATGATGTAATTTTGCTCTCGTTCTAGGACCTTCGTTGTTGCCGGACACAAGACATCAAGCACTGGTCTATCCTGGATGCTATATGAACTCGCCGTGCATCCCGAGCATCAGTCCATAATTCGCGCAGAGCTCAAACAATCAAACGACTACGACTCTATGCCATTTTTTAATGCGGCTATCAAAGTGAACACGTTTAATGGATACATGGTATACCTATGTTCACCTCTAGTGACAGGAGACTTTCCGTCTATATCCACTTGGGCATTCATTGATACGTACGGCTCCTCATGACGATGTTCTACCGCTCTCCGGAAGGAAGACACTTGCCATACCCAAGGGGCAGACACTTGTTTGTTCTGCCTACCTATACAACCGGCATGGTTTTATATCACTTCAATGCCATAAACCTGACACGAACTTTTTCTAGTCTTCCATCTCTCTGGGGAGACGACGCGGAAGAGTGGAACCCAGCTCGGTTTCTTGATAACCCTCCGTCTGTATCTTTAGGTGTGTATGCTAATCTGTGAGTACGACCTTGGGCTTTGGGCACGATCTCGAGACTTACTGGGCGGGATGCTAGGATGACATTTGGTGAGTTCCATCTCACTGTGTTTTTCTTTCACTTACACGACCCTTCAGGTGCTGGATCCCGTTCGTGCATCGGGTAATTGCCTACGGCGTTTGACTTTCCCTACCCCCTGATTGCTGATCCTCATCCGGCTCTTGTAGGTGGAGATTTGCGTATGTATCTTCCTCCTCTTCTCAGATCTCACCTAATTCAAAGCTGTATGGTATAATGCAGGGTTATGGAAATGCAAACAATCCTCGCCAACCTGATCCGACACTTCGAATTCAGTTTGCCCAAGGGAGGTGTTGAGATCCTACAGTTCCCCAGCTCACCGGTGGTTGTACCTATTGTGAAGGGTGAAGCACATTTAGGCTCTCAAGTACCCTTGAGGGTGAGAGTTTTACAGTAATGAAAGATGTTGAATGTCAGGATTGGGTGTATGTTTCGGTGTAATACTACGTTTCGAGTTGTTGAATACACAAGGAATACACTAGTACTGGTAACTACGTACATCAATACACCTTAGCTCAGGGTTCGAGCTCTTGAGAATGAGGCCTGAATTGTTGGAAACTGTCTTGGGCGTTGGGCTTAGAACCTCTTAGAACTTGCCCAGCAGGTTATTGCTCACACGTGGTCACAAGCACAGCCCCAACTTCGATTTCTCGACCGTCCGAGTCGTATCAAGTCGAATCCAATATCTGCTTCACTGTTTTACCCTGTCAGAAGGTCGTTCAATGATTACTTCTTTGTTTGAGAAATGCGCTTACTTACTCCTGATCAGAATGGCATCTCCAACACGAACGGATAAATCACAATTTCAACCATGTTTCTCTTCATTCATATCCGAATCCGAGTCCTTGCAACCCAACAGATCCTCCAGGATCAAGGAGCTTCTTCTCTCTAATATACCACCATCGGAGTTCGAAAAGCAGCATTTACTCGAGACTGCAACCAGAGGCCCTCGAATTCTTGATGAATTTGACGAGAAAATTGCCGCGGCACACCAATTGTTGGATTTTTTTGGTTTCGGAAAGGGACCAGGCTGCGTCCAATATCCCCGATGCCAGGTCTCTTTTTTTACCCTGTGCGCAGGCTACCGGATAATGTGCTATGTTTGGTCTTTCGGGCTTGTACCAAGTTGGCAGACCAGGCGTTCAATGGGGGGGGGATGGCTTTGTCGTTTTAAAGCCCGAAATAGGCATCGAATCTGTCCTACCAAATCAGTCGCCATAGACCGTATCCTGTGTCTGTCGACAATGAAGAACCGTCGCCATTCACGCCGCCGAGTTATGGTCATCCATCGAAATTGATCTAGACAACCGCAGTGCCCTCTCGCACTGTTATTGCTGCGTCTGCTACAGTACCCCTCAAGGTGACCTGGGTCCCTAGGCGAATTCAGACATTCTTCATCGACAGTCTCCAGTTCGTAGTTCTCCTTCTATTCGTACTATTCCCCCACTAACCATCTCATACAATAGTTGTGTGACCGAGTTTACCACTGGTCAGGCGACGCGGATGAGAATGCAAGTACAGACGTATCAAGGAATTGCGGTTCGAGATCGACTGTTCACCAAACCTTTGACGACGGTGCCATGATAAATCGAATAATTGTAGGTCAGTATACCTTTATGGCTTAGTCTGGCAGTGCATTTTAATACAACTGTTCTCAACAACTCTACTGCTGCTACGCGCGCGCTAGACGAACGAGACATCTAATTGAGAATCTGAGAATATGATTGCATAAAGGCAGGCCAACATTCATCTATTAACTTGTCACAATGCTAGACTCAATGAATCCGAGGCATCCTATGATCAATCTTCAACTTATGAGAGATGGCTGGAATAGACTTGACCACTGACCTCTCTGATTAGGCGCCCTGAGAACAGAAGATCGACGAGAGCTTGTCATTATTTCCGGCCAACCAGTTCCGTTCATAGTCTCCATTGTTGAACATTTGGCCATGACAATCCTGGTTGGCAAAATAATAACATTTGCCGCAGGATCCAGAGTTTATCTGACGGTACCTGTAACCAACATTGAGGATGTAATGGAACATCGAGCGAAAAGGACACTTACGAGCTCACAGCATCGTTGTAGAATCCATTCCAACCGGCACTAGCGCCAGTGTTGAGGCACTCGCCCGTAGGGACGTTGTAATTCCAAGTGCAGGAATTGAAGTACGCTTCATCTCAAAGCATGATATCGATGGCTGAGACAACAGGTGCCAGGACGGCGAGAGCGAGAGCGGCGAATTTGAAGGTAAGCTTTGCCATTGCGTGTGTAGATGGACACTGGGGCGATAGGGCGATACGAAGATTTGCATGGTATTTATACCAGAAATTCAGAGGCTTGAGAAACATAAAGAAATAGCTTAGACGACGTGCAGAATGGTAAGAGTAATAGGATGTACTCGGGATTGGGTAAGAGCGGATATCGAAGTCAGGAGCCCTTGGTTCCGGTGAATGTACCACCTAGAGGTGTTAGGCGAGATAACAATCCCGATTCCAGATTTCCCGGAAAGTGCGGCTAACATATTTGGAATGCGTCGAAGGCGTAGTGTGTTATCCAGACAAGTGTTTATCCCTTTTGCTTCCGCTGTACAGTAAGAAGGAATCAGAATTGTCAAACCAACCAATGAACAACCTACACACCGATCGGCAAAACTTCGCAACAAATACTCGGAAGTTTAAGTTTTCATAAAAATAGCATCCCGCCCTTCAGTATCAGATTGAAAATCCCAGCTTGTTTCGATAGTTTCGCAGACATTAGGCGCGGAAATGGGTTACTACGGTCAGCTCACATCGTTAGAGGAAATCCAGTCGTATGCCCAGAGTTATACCGCTACAGACGAGTGCAGTATCCAAATTTGCACCAGATTGCCCCCGCCGCATCACGGCGTTCTACTTGTAAGTATATAGGACCCTGGTAAATGCTTCCGGGTGTTTGCATCGACACATATAATTGGGTCAGTGGCAAAACATCTGAATGGGACAGATGCTGAAGACCGGAGCCAGCACGTCAGTTCCGATTTCATCGTAGATGCGGGGGAGTGTACTGCGTCATCGTTGTCAGCGTCCAGGTGACTTCTCTCAGTTTGTATTGAAACAAACACTCCAAGTTCGTACGACGTAGCAACATCCTTTGCTTAGGACCAAGATATTCCCAGTCCTCACAAGCAGGAGATTCATCTTTAGAGGGGGCACAGAGTTCTTTCGCGGTCCAGGTTTATTACAACATTGGAAAGGTACAGTAGCATGTCTAAGGATTTTCAAGAAAGCGCAGGGAATACAGAAAGATGTTGTAAAACGAATGCGGTCAGGCAATAAACATCGACGATATTGCTGGGACCTACTTATGGTCGAGCTAACAAAATAGAAAACAAGGAGAAACAGAAAGAGAATTACAAGCCAGAGTGTCTTGAATGAGAGCATGCGCAAGACCATCAAATTAGTCGGCCTTACAAGAAAAGTCGTCGAGTCGAGGCACGGTGAGGAGCATAATCGCGAATAAAAGACCAGTCATTCTTCGAGGACACGTATCCGGTCGTATTTGAAACAAAATAAATATACCGGGCACAGACGAAGCATCTGCGGCGCATACTAGAGTTTTCATCAAACATTTCGCGCACTGTTACCTTTGGATTCTCGAGATCTGCCGCCTGTTTACGGAGGAAATTTTCCTTCTGCTGAGAATCCTTGGCCATCCTATCACTGAGACGTACAGATAATCAAGCCAAGTCGGTTGCCCAAACCACAGCAGAAACAGAAATTTTAAGATCTCAAGCCAAAAAAAGAGGATGAGACTGGAGAAAGCAAAAGATCATGACGGTCAGCCTAGTTCAACCAAGGTTGGCGGGCCAGGGGGATACAGCGAGGAGTATAATTACCGATGAGAGACAAGTTCTTGTTCGTGAGCAGGAGCCTGTATGCAGCTGAAGGTAGATGGTCATAGTTCAAGCCATGTTTCAGACTCCAACGTTGCCTGCCGTCCTTTGCCGAGCTGGCCAACGGCTGGGCGGTGGATCCGGCCGTTCCTTATCGGGACCCCATGCCGATACCACCACTGTCATCATGCTCCCTTGCTAACGGAATCCAGCCCACGGAGAAACGCGACGATGGATTGATAGGAAACGACGATGAAGGTGAGCTGCGAGAGAATTACACTTCACACACTTATTCAGCTCGACGTTATCCAGTTTCCATGTCAACGTGGCCGAGCCAACTCTTTTCGCCAGGCCAAATGACTGCGGAAGGATCTTTCTTCGCACGAGAATAGGTGGTATGGGAGAATATGGACAAGGCCGGTCTCTGGGAATGTCAAATTAGCGAATACTGCCGATAGCTGAGTAAGGCCCGAGGCGTAGCAGCTGCTGTAATAAAAGGAACCTTGTCAAGAGACTATTCAGCATCCCTCGAAAATGGCAGATCTCAACATGGCTACGGTGATGTCGTTATCGGGGCGAGTAGCGTTGGTGACAGGCGGAGGGACGGGAATGTATGTTTCCCAACTTTCATTTGCAACTCGTGGTTGACTCATCGACAGAGGATTCTACATTGCTAAAACTTTTGCTGCAAACGGAGCAAAAGTATACATCACTGGCCGAAGGTTGGATGTCCTAGAGAAAGCTGCTGCGTCAATCACAGGCGTCCCAGGGACCCTTATTCCGTCCGTTATTGTCCTTCTTGCACGCGGATCCATTGCTTACACAGACACAGGCTCCAGATGGACGTGACAGACGAAGAAAATGTCAAGGCGGGCGCCAAGCACATCGATTCGACCGACGGCAAGCTCGATGTCCTCGTTAACAAGTTCGTCTATCGTCACTTCAATTCTTATACACCGTGTACCAATAGTTTTACAGTGCTGGAATAGCCGGCTCCCTTCGTGACCCAGACTTCAATGCAAAACAAGCCGCGGCATCAGATCCTCTCGAACCCGAGACAGCACAAAACTGGGCTGATATCTTCGCGCTCAACACGATCGCCCCATTCTTCGTTGTCCGTGCATTCCAATTCCTCCTCATCAAAGGAGCGCATTCCCGTCCTCAAGGCACCTCGAGCGTCATCAACATCAGCAGCGTTTCGGCCAAATTCAGCACCCCAGGACCCGGAACGTGTGTATGTGCTGCTATTCATTCCCTCTAGGATTGAACTCACTTGACTCGATCAGATGGCGTACAGTTTGACGAAAGCAGCCTTGGACAAGCTCACCCTTGTTCTCGGCATGAGTTTTGCTGGGCGTGGTATCCCGATTCGGGTGAATGCCCTACAGCCTGGCGTGTTTGCGTCGCAAATGATCGGCCCTGAGATTTTGGAGATAATCAAGACGAAGGCAGCACCTGGGTTCGCTGCGCCGATACCCGCGAGGCGACATGGAACGTGAGCTGTGCTCGATATCTGAGTGAAATTAATTATTGATTCAAGGATGTAGTGAGGCAGAGATTGGGACGGCGGCCACCTATTTGGCGGTGTCAGATTATACGAACGGAGCGCTCTTGAGCATTGAGGGTGGAGTATCGCTGGTAAACCCTTGAATGTTTGATGATTTAGACGCAATACGTCCAGAACCTGAGGGATGCACTACAGGGTACTTGTGCCATAGACATGTCTTCGTAGGATCGTGCAGACTTGTCCGGGCGATCAAGCCAGCTCACTCTGTCCTAGTAGTTGCGTCATGTGCTTGTTTTTGAACCTCTTTGAAGATGTCGCAGCAAAAAAGATATGGAGTTGTACCCTCGTAATTTGATGGATTTCATCATCCAAGGACTTTCGGCCCCGTGCTGGTACCCTTCGAGTCGCAGAGATTGGAGCGGGCAGGAAATGTTCAAAGGATCATGCTACGTATCGATGACAACGCTCTATAACTATTCTTTCATTGGGCACAGTTACTGGCGAAGCCTAACAGCACCGCTGATTAGTCTCTCTCCACGGGATTTGTTTCTGACACACCTACAGAATCTAGATGGACGTCACAGCATCAAGGCCGGAACCAAGGGCACTAAAGGAATTGACGACAAGCTCGATATCCTCTTCAACAAGTTCGTCCATGATACCTTCGTCCATATGTTAAAGTCCTCGTAGTGCTAGATTTACTGCCTTGCGACCAGACTTCATCACGAAGAAATACGCAGCAGAGGATCCTTTCCGACTGGAAATGCCACAAAACTCAGGCCGGGCAGATATCTTCGCTGAACACGATCCTAAACCTGTTCTCCGTCGTACGTGCTTTCCATAGCCTCCTCGTCAAAGGAGCAGAGTCTCACCCCCACCGCACCCCAGGAGTAATCAATGCTCGTAGCGTGTCGGTAAATTTCGACATCACAGGGAACACTGCTACTACACCTGCCTGGAACTGAACTTGCGATCCTCACCCCTTCTCTCCGTCAGCATGCAGCGAAATCGTGGTATCTTCGGTAATCGAACATCGACCAGGATCTATCGGAGATCCTTTGATAACATTTACGACTCCGAGCTACATGTAGTTTGTCTTGGCGAATGCGTTAATGAAGGGAAGCATGGATGGTACGATATTATACAAAAGTGCGTATTCACATTGCCCTTGGATTTGAATGCTTTAAACCAATAAAGTAACATCACAGCAAAGGAAGGAGTTGCCGTAGTCGTCGACGTTACTTCTGCCTCTGCGCTCTCGCTGCTCTGCAGAAACGCGTCCGTCACTTGCATATGATTCTACTCCTGGTTCTTTTCGCTTTCGACCTTCTATCTTGTTTTTAGAAGTCTGCGAATGGCAAAATTGAACGACGCACATGAATATTCCTGCCTCATTCTTCTCTGTGGGTGACAATAAGTCCCCCAGCAAGCCATGCCGACCATCTCTCTGAAAGCTCCTTGTCATCGAACTCCACGGGTTCTGGCCCGAGCTCCACCTCCTCCAACAGTGCGCAGTGTTTACCATCCGATGAATCGACATCCTTTCTCCTCCGGGACTCGATAACGCCTACAAGGCAGCCCAAATCCCCAGCTGAAATACGACCGTGTGATATACTCAAACAACGGAGACGTGGAGCTATAGTGTCTTGTCCCGAAATGTATACCAGGCTATTGAGCCATCGACCAGATAGTCTCGTCACTGAGTCGGCCAAAATGGATAACCCATTTAGTTTGGGAGTTCTATGTAAAAATTTGACGACTTCATCGCTTAGCTGAGTGCACGCTTCGGAAGTCGCTTCCTGTGATAGATGAATGAGACAAATGCAAAGTGTTTCAATGGGGCATGAATCTGGGTTGGTAACAACTGGTAAGGAGATTGGGTCAGGTGAATCCGGTTTGACAAAGCTTATCGCTAGGTGTCGAAGAGATGGGAGGATGAGGTGAGAATACATATTGGTGACGGATAAAGCACTGGAGACAGGCCACTGGAATAGATGAAGGAAGGTCACGCCGTGTAAAGAAATTGGCTCTGCAGCCTCGTCGATTGGAGCCCAGCAAAAGAGGGTGAGCTTCTGTACGTGCGGAAGCCTTTCAAGGGATCTGTATGTATGTATATTGGGACCTCCAGATATAAAAGTTGTCACTTCTGAGGATGGAACGTAAAAGGGTGTGAGCGTCGTGCTTCTCGAGGTTCCAACGACCCTCAAGCTCGGAGCAAGCTGGAAGGCGTCAATATGGAAAACATCGATTTCGCTTCCAACGCCACCTATGTAAAGAGTATCTAGGCGATTTAGATAACCTTTACACACAGAAAAGTGTCTGAATGAGGCGAGGGGAAGGAAGACAGAGAGTCTCTTCCAATACGGAGCGGTTGGGAGGAGAATTTGAAGGATCGGACAGACGCCTGGAACGCTCTTCTTGCCATAAAGACGAATGGAGAGATCGTTACCATTGGATCGGAACAATGATAGGCCAAGTCTAAACACACGATTCTTGGCCAGCTCTTCATCTTCAGGTCTGTTGTCTAGATCAATTTCGACGAATGACCATAACTCCCCAGTGTGAATAGCGACAGTTCTCCATTGTTGACAGACACAGGAAACTGTCCATGGCGAGTGATTTGGTTGAACAGATTCGATGTCTATTTCGGGCTCTAAAACGACAAGTTCCCCCCGATTGAACGCCTGGTCTGCCGACTTGGTACAAGTCCGAAAGATCGAATGTAGCACATCGTCCGGCAGTCTGCGCATAGGGTGTAAAACAGACTTAGCATCAGAGATGTTCGACGCAGCCTGGTCCCTTTCCGAAACCAAAAAATCCAACAACTGGCGTGTCGCGGCAATTTTCTCGTCAAATTCGTCCAGAGTTTGAGGGCCTCTGGCAGCAATTTCGAGAAAACCCTGCATCTCAAACTCCAATGGTGGTTTATTGGAAGGAAGAAGCTCCTCGATCCTGGAGGATCTCTTGGGCTGCAAGAATTCGGGTATGAATGAAGAGAAGTAGGGATGGAATTGTGATTTATCCGTTCGTGTTGGAGATGCCATCCTGATCAAGAGTAAGAAAGTGCTTTTCTCAAACAAAGAAGTAATCGACGACCTCTGAACAGGGTAATACAAGGAAGTAGGTATTAGATTCGACTTGATATAACTCGCAAGGTCGGCGGTGAAATCGAAGTTAGGGCCGGCCATCTGTGCTTGTGACCACGTGTCGGCCGCAATAAACTGGACGTGAGAACTTCATAACACCCACGAATGATAGTTTCCATACAAACATAGAGGAGAGTTGAATCGACAATTTAGGCCTCAGGCTCAAGTCTCGAGCCATTTGTTGACGTTCGAAGCTACGAGTGCTCAGTGCATTCCCACATTTAAATTACCTACTATGATCTCATTTATAAGGGCAGCCCCGTCAATCAAGCTCACGTCTCGAGTGCATAGCAGATCTGATCATAATACGGAAGGTGAGGACGAATAAGCCAAACACAACACAGGTGTCAATTTGCCAGAGCATCTAGACTTTAAACACAATCGGTGAAGAGAGACGTCGAATCACACGGTATACCGATGACCAGAAGACATCTGCGTAAAATTCATCTTGACGTTCGTAGCAATTCGTGCTCCAGTTAGACTAGCTCGGAGCCTTGAAACCATATGGTGTCCTTGAAGTGCACTATCGGTCGGAATGTATGCAATTGATTTCACAATGAAATTATAGTGGAGTGTGCAGTACAATGCAAATATAGGATTCTTTTACAAAATACGGTCATTGGGGACGCCAAAGATACACTGTGAAATGGGCTTGGTGAGACCATGAGCATCCGCCTTACTTGGATGAGACGTACCAAGAGTTGAACAAGAAGAGAATTCGAAATGGACCGTAGAAAACACGATCAGGGATTATGTGACAGAAAGGCGGGCGAGACATGAGACAAAAGCGAGCGAAGCTGGAGACAGAGGAGGCGTGGTGAAAGCATGAAGTCAAGGGAGGCCTGCGAGCAGCGAACGATATCTTTCTTCGTGCCGGAGACACATCTTATAAGCGTCTGAAGTACCATGAATGGAGGAAACTTGTAAGAGGAATATAAGTGACATACCAGAGTCTTCGCCCGACTCTTTCCGCACCATCGCCTTTATTTTCTCGAGGTTAGCCAACACCGCTTGGAGAGGCCATTTGTCATGAAGCCAGAAGTCCTGCTCGTTGCATTCGGCCATTGCGGGCTGTTGCTCGACGGTGAGCTCTGTCGTCTTGAGGTCTAGTTGAGCGTCTGCTTGCTCGATGAGCTCTTCTGATTCGATGTTTGCCATTGCTTTAAGGATGAGAAGAAAGAAACAAGCGTCCCAGTAGAAGTACTGTTGATGGTGATGGTGGTGGTTGCAGTCAGAGTTATATTTCAAACCCCGCCAAGTTAGCCTGCTGAAATTGCCAATGCAGCGGGAATCTTGCCTACTGCCATCGTAGTCTCCAGCGCAAGGCGACGACAGCTTTCTGCGGTATAGTAGTCGTTGGAATATCCATGCTCTCCATTCGCTCCCCGACGAGCCTGCACTCCCTTCCAAATATGTGATCAAAACGGCTGCTCGCGTCTTCGTGATCCCTTCAAGCAGTTTCTTCCCTCTCAGCGAACAGTTAATGGCGCAGTGGATACGAACGACAAAGCATAGGCATGAGCCTGCGGTATCCAGCATATTGAGAGACGCGACCTCCAGTGCCCATAAAGCAAGTAATTATCACACAGAAGAGCGAACACCTGGACTAAGCTAGTCTCGCCTAGTACTATCTCTCTGCAGGACATCTTGGCGACGAGGGCAGGAGGACAAACTCGTCGACCATCAAAACTACGGTCCCCATCGATATACGGCCATTCTTATCTCTCAGCCAACAATGATGCATCTATTGATTGGCACTTTCAGCCAAATCTCGCGAACAGCAATGCTCACGTTGGTGGAATTACAGCACACAGATCCTCAGTGCCGCCTGTCTCAGCCTGGGTGGATTGATAGGCAACTACGATGGAGGTAACTGCAAGAGACTAGTACTTTGCTTAAAGTTACTCAACGAAACGGCTTCCAAGTTTCTATTCGAAGACGACCGAGCTACCTGTCGCCTCGACTCCGACCGCGTGCTCTGCTACGTCGGATTGTGTCAAACTACGTGAGAGTGAATGGGGCTCGGATCATAATCACCGTTCATACTAATTACTCGTCGCGGTAATTGTATAACTTCAAGCGACTCCATCTTGATTGCATCGAAGGCGCTTCTACGATTGTGGCCGGTTCCGAATATTCCAACGATTATGGTCCTCATAATCATTCCCGAAATCGGCTACTCTCACTACCGCTGAATAACACTGCTGTATTAAAAGGGACCTTGTCAAGAGCTCGTTCTGAACGTTCAGCATTCCCCCAAAATGGCAGATCTCAACATGGCTGCAGTGATGTCGCTATCAAGGCGAGTAGCTTTGGTTACAGGCGGAAGGACAGGGATGTATGTTCCCCAACTTTCATTTGCGACTTATAGTTGACTCGTTGACAGAGGATTGAACATTGCTAAAACTTTTGCTGCAAACGGGGCAAAAGTATACATCACTGGCCGAAGGATGGATGTCCTGGAGAAAGCTGTTGCGTCAGTTACAGGTGTCCCAGGGTCCATTCTTCCGTCAGTGATTGTTCCTTCCACATAACCATTGCTTATGCATGCACAGACTTCAGATGGACGTGAGCGACGAAGAAGATGTCAAGGCCGGTGCCAAGCACATTGAGAATATCGACGGCAAGCTCGATATCCTCGTCAACAAGTTCGTCTGTTCCTAATTCAACTCTCCTTCACCGTGTGCCAATATTTTTACAGTGCTGGAATCGCCGGCTCCCTTCGTGACCCAGATTTCTTCGCAAAACAGGCCGCGGCATCAGATCCTCTCGAATCCGAGACGGTCCAGAACTGGGCCGACATCTTCGCACTCAACACGATCACCCCATTCTTCGTCGTCCGTACGTTCCAATCCCTCCTCATCGAAGGAGCGCATTCCCGCCCCCAAAGCACCTCAAGCATCATCAGCATCAGCAGTGTTTCGGCAACATACAACACCCAAGGGCCCGGAACGTGTGTATGTGCCCTCAGCTGTTCCCTCTAGGATCGAGCTAACTTGACTCGATCAGATGGCATACAGCGTGACGAAAGCAGCCTTGGACAAGCTCACGCTCGTGCTCGGGATGAGTTTTGCTGAGAGGGGTATCCCGATTCGGGTGAATTCCCTCCAGCCTGGTTTCTTTGCGTCGCAGATGGTCGGTCCTCAGGTTTTGGAGGCGATGAAGACGAAGATACCTGGGTTTGCAGCGCCTGTACCCGTGAGGCGACATGGAACGTGAGTTACGTTTGGTATCTGCATGGCATTGATTATTGATCGAGGTTGTAGTGAGGCGGAAATTGGGACGGCGGCCATCTTTTTGGCAGTTTCGGATTATACGAACGGAGCGTTCTTGAGCATTGAGGGTGGAATATCGCTGGTAAACCCTTGAATGAATGTTTGATAATTCAGCGCAATACGCCCATATGCAATACAGACGAAGAGAAATTTAAAGCAAATATAACGTGCCAGTGGCTCGCCCTGGACTCAGCAGCAATATCCCGTTCATGTTCAGGTCCGCCCACGGTACCCTTCGTCTTATCTCTGCGCACGCTAGTCTCATCCTTACTTGGTTAAGTCACATAATTAAAGATGTAATTGTATAAAGATTCAACATTTATCTATTATCCTATCATAGATGCTAGACGGTTGACCCGATGGATCCGTAGCATCCTATAATAAAATTTCAACATCTCAAAGATGACAGGAATAGACTTGATACTAACCTCTGTATTCAGGCGCCCTGAGAGCAGAAGATCGATGAGAGTTTGTCATTATTTCCGGCCAGCCAGTTCTGTTCATAGTCTCCGTTGTTGAACATTTGGCCATGACAATCTTCATTGGCAAAATAGTAGCATTTGCCGCAGGACTCAGAGTTCATCTGGCGGTATCTGTAAACAGCATTGAGGATGTAATGGAACATCGAGCGAAAAGGACACTTACGAGCTCACAGCATCGTTATGGAATCCATTCCAACCGGCACTAGCACCAGTGTTAAGGCACTCGCCCGTAGGGACATTGTAGTTCCAAGTGCAGGAATTGAAGTACGCTTCATCGCAAAGCATAATGTCAATAGCTGAGGCAACAGGTATTACCAGGACGGCGAGAGCGAGAGCGGCGAATTTGAAGGTAAGTTTTGCCATTGCGTGTATAGATGGACACTGGGGCGATAGGGCAATATGAAGATCTGCCTTGTATTTATACCGGAAATGTGGAGATTCGAGAAACATATAGAGATGGGCTTAGATGAGCGTGGATGACGTGCAGAATGGTGAGAGTAATGGGACCTGCTCGGAATCGGATATGAGAATCAGGAGCCCTTGGTCCGGGAGAATGTATCAACTAGAGCTGTCAGGCGAAATAACAATCCCGATTCCTGATTCCCCGGAAAGTACGGCTGACATAAAGGCGTCTGCTATTTGAACACTGAGTACTGAGTGCTTGTCACGGTCCCATTTGCTTCAGTTGCAAAGGAAGAAGGAACCAGAGCTTGAAAGTATCGGTAAAGAACCAACCCATAAGCAGTCGCGCATACCATATACTCCCAGGACTACAAACGAATCCAATATCTAAACTTGCACCAAATTCGCCCCGCTGCGTCACGCACGGCGTTTTGATGTACTGCATGATTATAGAACCCCGGTAAAAATTTCCAGGTGTATGAATCAATACAGTTTGAACCAGTAGCAAAATATTTGAATGGGACAAGCCGTCAGTGGGAGCTGGAGCTGAGGGACCGAGGACAGCGCGTTAGTCCCGACTTCGTCGTAGATGCGGGGATTTTTGTCGCAAGTGTTGCGCCATCGTTGCCCGGGTGCCGTGAATGCCGGGCTCGACGACACGTGGCTCTTCGAGCTTCATCGTTTACCTTCTCATCGTGGCATACTAGCCCAGTGCAGTATCAGTGCCGTGATTCTTCCGCTCAATATCCCTAATGCCTTGGCTACAAACGGGGCCAATGTAGCTGCTATCGCTCCATTTATTGTAGCGTACATCACACTGTGGTCAAAGGTGGAATGAACACTACTAGTAGTCACGGTCCAACTCAAATCGCAATTCCTCGATATGTCTGCACTTACATTCTCATCTACATCGACTGACTAGTGGTAAACCCGGTCATGCTACATCATATGTATAGTCCATATAGTTGTCTATCAAAGCGATCAGCCAGCAGAATCGCACATAACTCACAAATTGGATCTGCACCGGCACTGCCACTTCCTGTTTAGTTATCTCATTCCGGTGGACATCCAGAAGCAAGAGACGCCGGTGACCCCGTGAATGTAAACATGAATCCTATGATAATGATGATGAAGCTTGAGGGACTACTATTCCAGAACGAATCGGCATTGCGGACTACTGTAAACGACTTCGGATTGTCCAAGCAGTGTATCGTTATTACACTGAAGTCAGCATGATCATTCATTACTGTAACACTTTCGCCCTTAAGGGTAACTGAGAGCCTAAATGTGCTTTACCCTTCACAACAGGTGCAACACTCGGCGAGCTGGGGAACGTCTGCGATTGACCTTCCTTCCACATATCTGTTGCTTATACACAGACTCCAGATGGACGTGACCGACGAAGAAAATGTCAAGGCCGGAGCCAAGCACATTGAGAATATCGACGGCAAGCTCGATATCCTCGTTAACAAGTTCGTCTATCGCCACTTCAGCCCTCCTTGACCTTGTACTAATATTTTCATAGTGCTGGAATAGCCGGCTCCCTTCGTGACCCAGACTTCTTCATAAAACAGGCCGCGGGGTCAGATCCTCTCCAACCCGAGACGGTACAGAACTGGGCCGATATCTTCTCAATCAACACCATCGCCCCATTCTTCGTCGTCCGTGCGTTCCAATCCCTCCTCATCAAAGGAGCGCATTCCCGTCCCCAAGGCACCTCAAGTGTTATCAATATCAGCAGCGTTTCTGCAGAATACAACACACCAGGGCCCGGAACGTGTGTATGTAGCCTGCTGTTTCCTCTAAGATTGAGCTAACTTGACTCGATCAGTTGGCGTACAGCGCGACAAAAGCAGCCTTGGACAAGCTCACCCTCGTTCTTGGGATGAGTTTTGCTGAGAGGGGTATCCCGATTCGGGTGAATTCCCTTCAGTCTGGCTTCATTGCATCGCAGATGGTTGGTCCTGGGGTTTTGGAGACGATCAAAACGAAAGTACCTGGGATTTTGGCGCCCGTACCCGCGAGGCGACATGGGACGTAGAGTTATGTTTGGTATCTGAGTGACATTGATTCGAGATTCGAGATTGTAGTGAGGCAGAGATTGGAACGGCGGCCACCTATTTGGCGGTATCGGATTATACGAACGGGGCGCTCTTGAACATTGAGGGTGGAATATTGCTGGTAAACCCTTGAGTGAATGTTTGATAATTCAGGCGCAATATATCCATATGCACTACAGACAAAGAGGATTTTAAGGCAAAGTGACTCGCCCTAGAGTCAACGACGATGTTTTCTGTTCACGTTCAAGTCCACGGAAATGCTTTGTATGACTGCATTCGCTTTAACGGTGTTTTTCTTTTAACATTATTCTTCGCATATCTTCATACCTAATTTTGTACCAGCAACATGTTATCATGAAATTTAAGTAAATCGAGAAGAGGCGCTCTGAATCCATCAATTGGCCGCGTGAATGTGAAGATGAATCCCATGATGATGATTATGATGATGGATGCGTAAGGTACTACTACTCTAAACCGAATCATCGCGGACTTCTTTAAACGGCGTCGGATTGCCGAGGAAGTGTAACGGTGGTAGGCTAAAATACCCTCTCTGAAGCCACCATCGTTTATCACTGTAAAACTTTCATCCTTAAGGGCAGCTGAGAGCCTAAACGCGCTTTACCCTTTACAATAGGTACGACAGCTGGCGAACCGGGGAACCGCAGAATCTCAACACCTCCCTCAGGTAAACTGAATTCGAAGTGAAGAATCAGGTTGGCTAGGATCGTTTGCATTTCCATGATCCTGTATTTCATCGAGCGTTTTAATAAACCGAGACTTAGAAGGAAGGGAGGTACATACGCAAATCGCCATCTACGAGACGGGATGAGGATCAGCAAAGGAATACAGTGAATCGTCACAGTTTTAATTACCCGATGCACGAACGAGATCCGGCACCTGAGGATTACGTAAGTAAAAGAGAAACTGGCTCGAAGTATGACTCACTAAATGACATCCTAGCGTTCCACCAAATGAGCTTTAAGCTCGAAAGCATGCACGAAGCCAAGATCACACTCACAGATTAGTATACACACCCAGAGATACCGGCAGAGCCTTGTCCAAAAATCGAGCCGGGTTCCACTCTTCCGCGTCATCCCCCCAGAGAGATGGAAGACTAGAAAAAACTCGCATCAAGTTGACGTTGAAGTGGCATGAAAATGTCATACCGGTTGTACAGGTAAGTAGAACAAGCAAGTGTCTGCCCCTTCGGTATCGCAAGGGTCTTCCCTCCGGACAGAGGTAGAACATCGTCATGAGGGGCCGTACGTATCAATGAGTGCGCAACTGGGTATAGACGGAGAGCTTCCTGTCACTAGAGGTGAGCGTGAACATCTGGTGGAAGTAACGTACTCACCTTGATAGCCGCGTTCAAAAATGGCATAGAGTCATAATCGTTTGATTGTTTGAGCTCTGTACGAATTATGGACTGATGCTCAGAATGCACGGCAAGTTCGTATAACAACCAGCATAGACTAGTGCTTGTCGTCTCGTGCCCGGCAATGACGAATGTCCTAGAACGAGACGAAAAATCACATCTTGAAGAGCAAATACTTAGAGAGATGTCACGAACATTAGTTGTGCCTCAATTTCGTCGTCCTGCAATTTTCCTGCCAAGCGCGCCCTCCCTAAAATGAAGCCATGGTCTTATGTGTATTGAGTAGATGAAAAGAGAGAACTCGCCAAGGACACTAATGATATCTCCATCACCGTCTGGGGTCTCTGCGTAGTTGTGGCTAGCCACGATTTCTCGAGCATTTTGCTTAGCCATGTTTCCGACGCTAACGAATTGACGAATCTCTCGGGTCGAGAACAACTGTAGAATTCCTAGCATCGAATTTGGAAGCATTCGTATTAGAGCAATAAGAATAAGCTCGAGTGCCGTTGTATTGGTTTGCGAGGCAGTGCTAAAATTGGGTATTCATTATGAGGTCAGAGGAGCATTGAAATGAAGAAAACAATCTTCTTACAAAAGATACCTCATCGCTTGCCCTAGTTCCGTTCTCTGACCATCGAGCGTACTAAAATCATACCGGAAAGCGGCTTGTGGAGGTTAAGCGGGTTAGCTGGGAAGAAAAGTCGTAGGCACACTTGCCTAGACCGATAATATCTAAAGTAACCTTGCCGGCCCAATCACGAATATTGACAGTAGCATCAGTTCCACTGGCCAGAGATCCTTTGATACCATTCACAAGCTGCAATTGTCATGGGTTCACCCTAACTTCCACATTTGTTCGATGCACAAAGGAACCCACCTTGTCGCTGCACTGCTGGAATATGTCCTGGGAAATCCGAAGCTGCGCAGGGGAGAATGCAGGGTTTAGAATCTTGCGTTGGCGGTGATGGATTTCACCTGAACATAAATTACAGTTTTTTTGCGTAAGCTAGGCCCAGGTCAAACTCACCGGAAACGATGGCAAGACCTTTACCAGCGACGAGACCCAGTATGAAGACCGCGTCCTTCGATTTAGGGTAAGGGTGTGAGGGGTGGAAAATGTGTGCAAGAGCCTGGGGGTCGCAAACTACCAGGACGTCTTGCTACGAATCATTGCTTCAATTACGACCAAGGTATAACTGTAGCCGAGCTTGCTTACACCCAAACATCCCCCGATACGATAAAGGGTGCCATATTCCCTACGCCATTTCGTTTCAAGTTCACCTGCGTTCTCTTGATCGCGAAGGATGCGTTGGTGGCCTGGTGGTATGGTGTGTTTTGGACTCAGTGATCTACAAATTTGCCACAGATCACTTACCAAGCCAGAAAGATGGCGACGGCGGTCCCTTGACGTGCTTGACTGATGGACGTCTGAACCATTGACGAAGCAACGAGGCTACTAGGAGTGATGCGAGTACGATGAAGAATGCGGCCATGTAAAGAGATAACTGGGGCTCCTCGAGTTAGACCTAAGATACCTACATTCCGGGCTTTTAAGATGCGAACTTAGCCGCGTTGACCGATGGTACGTATTCGTCAACTCGGTGCACATTGATAACGAACTCGGGTAGGTCGGCGATGGCACACGCGGTATCGCGCTCACTCTGATCGGGATATCTTCCAGCATAAATAGTGACCGCAACCCCCTAAGGAAGTAAATGGACCAAGAGATGTGATCTTGAAAGGTAATCGTCTCGAGAAGAAGTCAGATTGCATGAAGACTGTACATCAGATAAACAAAGAGTCAAAGATTGACCAACGATACTGCACCATCAACGCTCAACACCGCTCCATTCGTATAACCGCCGAATAAACCGCCGTCATCCCCATCTCCGCCCCACTAGAAACTCAGATTAATATTCAATCCCATCCAGATATTGTACATACTCACGTTCCTTGCATCTTCGAGGTATCGGCGCAACCATCCTTGGTAAAGGCTTCGTCCTGATCGCTTCCAACACCTCAGGACTAACTAATTGCGACGCAAACACGCCGGGAGTCAGGACGTTCGCCCGGATCGGGATGCCCCTCTGAGCAAAACCCGTCCCCAGAACAAGCGTGAGCTTATCCAAAGCAGCATTCGTCACGTTGTATGCAACCTACATCAAGTCAGCTTAGACGAGTTGGAAGGGATGGAATAGCACATGCAGAAGACAAGGGGTGAGCCGCCACGCTACTGACGTTGATGACACTTGCTGTGCCTTCGTGTCAATACTGCGCTCCCTTGATGAGAAGACATTGGAAAGCGCGTACAATGAAGAGTGGCGCGATGGTGTTGAGTGCAAAGATGCCCGTCCAGGTTTGCACAGTCTCGGGTTCGAAAGGATCTGTCGTTGCGAACTTCTTCGCGGTGAAGTCTGGGTCACGAAGGGAACCTCCAATTCCAGCACTACCGTGACGATGAAAGCAATAGTGTATGGTTTGGGTGGGGGGGTGGGCGAATTTGTTGACGAGGATATCAGGCTTTCCGTCGACTCCTTCAATGTGACGAGTATGGAAGAGAGTTTGGACGAACAAGGACACGGATGAAGGGGAAGACGAGGAACTAGAGATGGTTAGGCAAACTGCCCGCGTTCGGGCTACAAGGACGGGCGGAGTGGGAGTGAACTAGGAGTTTTCCCTCGGGGTTTGTCTTCGCCTTCTGCTCCATAAATACCATGTTGTGACAGTCACTGAAACCAGGAAGATGAGTGAGGATGGAAGTCTGGCTGCCTATATGCATGCCGCATACCTTGTGTTTATTGTTTTCAGTACTTCATCTCAACGTGGCGGCAATAGCCTCTGGCCCATTTGAAAACCAGCTGCTCGTAGGGTTTTCGCCTTTAATGGAGGAATTGCTAGTCCTGACATTGGACCCAGGAAGACGTAAGGAAGACGATAGGCTACCCTCGATCTGTCTCATTCTGCTAGTCGCCCGCATTGAAGAGGAGATGGCCATGAACTGCCCATAGCTGCGCTTGGTCTGAGTGCTGGTGTCGACGTAGTATGTGCCCTGCTTCTCCTGTTGACCTCCCACACGAAATCATCATCGAGATCCCCTGCTACGCAGGATGAGACCGAAGACTCCTTTGAGGAGAAACGCAAATCCGTTAGCTGAAGTTCGGGATGGATATCTAGCACCCGCACCTTATGACCTTTCGTAACGAGAGTGATCCTAGCAGGAGTCCCTTTGAGTATTCGATGTCTTGTATAGCGACTCAAACGACATCAATGGGAGGCCAAAAAAATACGAAAATTTTGTCCATAGTCAGCATATTAGAGGATCGGAGAGCAAATCGTTTGTCTAAGTTAGCATGTTTTAGAGGTGTCAAGAGGGACCCGTCGAGTTGGTCTTGGTGTAGAGTAGAAACGGGAAAAGATTTGCAAAAATTTTAGCGTTAGTATCCCGGACCGACCAACATTTGTCCGAGATCATGGCCTGGCCAAAATGATAGGCACATGTGCTCCCCGGCCTTCGTCGGAGGGACGGTACCAACTTCATTCATCTTTGCACACTGAAGATGATTGAGAGCAGATAGTCGAGCGTCAAATAACGAGTTACAAGTGATCTGTGGAAATTTCAGCATATGGCTGTTGAAAACAACTAAGAGCGGTCAAGAAATCGCTACATATTCTTCTCCTCCTTCGACTCATCGGTGAAGCTTCGACTCCTACAGACCTCCTCCCCAGAAGCCGTTCACCTGCGTACATTCTTGTGCTACCAGAATTACACAAGCGTTCCTAAGGTGATTCAACCCTGGCCCTCGCTTTCTGCATAGTATCCTCTGGAAAAAAATCGGTGAGCAAATGACAAGAAATCAAATATGTATGATGTACCATAGGATGATTTCCACGGTAACATGCCTTCTTCCTCTGACGGTGTGGTGCTCTCTGAGTATCGGCGACGTGATCTCACATGCGCTACAGACGCTGCTTGTACTAACACTATCAGATGTCTCTGGACAGCAGCGTGTAGACCAGGATTGATGGATGATAGATCGGGTGAAACCCATGGTAGGTATAGGGGATTATGCGCTTCAGTCACGATAAACAGCTTAGGCAGGTCAATCGTCTACAGTTCAACGGAATTGAGACGTCGTCATAGAACAAATACAGATAACTCGCTGGTAACTCTCGCAATGCATTCTCGTAAGCTGTGAAATACAAGCGGCAGCCAAAGCAAGATAGTTTGGAAATCCCGACGACCGGAGCAGGTCTTTGTGGCATTTTCCACCATTGCAGGAGTGCCACCAGCATCGCACATTCACAGTGCGGACAGCAGGTATATTGCTCTTCGAACCGAACACCAGCGTCATCAACGAATCGGTCAAGAAATCTTTCATCTTCATCAGTGATATCCATCTGACGTTTAAGCGTCCCGACAGCCGTTTTCATGTCCAGCTCTACATGACGTTTCTCAGACCGTAGAAACACGAGTTTGGGTTGATTTCTGAATATGCGGCCGCGGCGAGGCGATACTACAAAACGGATCAACTTGGTTGCTTCATTGTACGTCTTCAAGACCTTCCGTAGATATCGTTCGACGAGGAAAGGTGCTGTAACAATCAAAAATATATTAGTATTCGACATCTTCAACGACCAGCACATGATAGCACGTACCATCCGTCTGATCAGACGTGGGTAAAAGATCAACCCTCTTTATGAACGCCGCTGTCTTTGGATTTCTCAATTTCCAATTTCGAGCTATCGCTTCGAGAACTTCGAGCAACAAGTCTGCGTCGCCGGTATGAAAGCCTGAGGCAAGGCGATGAAGGGTGTCGAGAGCATCCGTCAGGTCTTGGAATTTCTTCTTGTCGGCTTCATGCGCAAGTTGATGTGTTATATCTTTCAACCGTCTTGTCCACATGGCATCCCGCTTTGTAAGACGAGTGTAAAACTTGGCGAATGTGAATAGAAGCACAGATCTATAGACATCGCCGATGGAGTCTTGAACCTGGGGGGGGAGATCCCCGATTGATGGGGTACGCGATCCTGGAGTGTCGACGAGCTGTGCTATGCCGGTGAGCTTTTGGCAGATATCGGTGAGGTAGTCTTGGGTCTCTTGTGGGACCTCTTCATGATTCCCAATGATAAATATTGTGCACGATTCCGGAGCCGTTGCTATGGCAGATGCATAGACCTCCCTCTCGGCCTGTGACACACATATTCCCGCCAGTGCATCGAGCAACGTCAGCATTGGTCGTTCGTTGTCTGTAGTTCTGTGAGTGTCCTTCTCGCGTGGCTCAGGCGAAGAAGCGAGGATAGCCAGATAACTTTCGGGTGCTTCTTCAGTACTGGACATGAGACAAGCTGACGAAAAGAGGACTCGGAGACTTACTACCCGTGCCGTCGATTGACACCGGCGCTTAGTTAACTCATCACGACCACGCGTTGAACCCCTCTGATGCTGCCAAATGCTGTAGCATGGCAAGCCACTTCATAGAGACTCGCAGCACTCGCACCTGCGTATAAACAGATGCCGCCCCATCAGGACCTGGACACCTTGAAAGATGCGCATTCTCCGAAACAGACACTGCAATTGCTGGGCGTTGGACCGGGTGAGACACATGTACCCTGTCGTCAAATGCAGAAATCTTGTTTGAATGATTGAAGAACAGGACTGAGCTTGGCAGTGTTCGGTACAATCTGCGCAGTACTCATTCTTCAAATATCCGCCGTCGGAGGAATGAAATACTTAGGTGCGACGCGCGTCCAGTTCCAGGATTACCAAGGCACGTGATTATTGATGGCATATGCAAAAGTTGATCAAGAATGGAAGGTGAAGGTGGGTTGCGATAGATTCGATACTTCAATTCCACAGCTAAATAAGTTTCGCTCACAGCGAGCTTTGTTTTCACGGTCTCCCAGTCCATATGGTACATGTATCTGCACCCTTTCGTCGTACTCGCGTGTACTTCTGCACCAAGACTTTTCTGAATAATCACTACAAATCTTCCTTTCTCGAGTCTTGACACGACGCGCGTCCATAAGCCGACAAATAGGGTTGTTGCCCCGAGCATAGGAGCCTTCGTCACAATGCTGACGAGTGTGTGGAAATGCGGGCAGTCTCTTGCAATGTAAAAACCGCATACATCGGTATATGGTCTGGCTTAATAAGACCAGAATTTATGATATATAGGCAACAATGGAATAAAAGGGACTGCATCCAGAGGTTATTCAGCAATCCTCAATCATGGCTGCACTTAACATGGCTACAGCAATTTCGCTTTCCGGACGACTAGGCCTTGTCACAGGCGGAGGAACGGGGATGTATGTTTCCTGATTCTCGAATTTCGATTGTGACTCGCGACTGACTGTCCGACAGAGGATTTATGATCGCGAAAGCCTTTGCTGCAAACGGAGCCAAGGTTTACATCACTGGCCGACGGTTGGATGTGCTAGAGAAAGCCGCAGCATCTGTCATAGGCGTCTCAGGATCCATTGTCCCGTCAGTGACTGATATTTATCTTGGATAACCATTTATAAAGTATACACAGATTACAGATGAATGTAACAGACGAAGAAGACGTCAAGGCCGGTGCAAAGCACATCGAAGATATCGATGGAAAACTCGATATCCTTGTCAACAAGTTCGTCTATGGTACCCTCGGTTCCCTTCCTCCGTACGCTAATCTCTCCGTAGTGCCGGATTTGCTGGGGCCCGCAATCAGGCAGGTAGTCATGACACAGATTTCGCCGCGAAGAAATACGCCGCAGAGGATCCTTTTGAACCCGAAACAGTACAAAACTGGGCTGATCTTTTCGCGCTCAACACCATCGCGCCGTTCTTCATCGTACACGCCTTCCAATCCCTCCTCGTCAAAGGAGCGTCTTCCCGGCCACAAGGCACGTCAAGCGTCATCAACATTAGCAGCGTAGCGGCAAAGATGAACACGTCAGCGCCTATGGTTTCTGTATGTGCCCTGTGGTTTATTTGAAGCTTAGGCTTACTTGGCATGATTTAGTTCGCATACAGCGTGACCAAAGCCGCATTAGACAAGCTCACTCTCGTTCTAGCGACGAGTTTTGCTGGGAGAGGTATCCCGATTCGGGTGAACGCGCTGCAGCCTGGCGTGTTCGCATCGGAGATGGTGCCTCCTGAGTTATTGGAGGCACTCAAGACGCAGCTCCTACCCGGGCAGGTCGCGCCGATACCCGCAGGGAGGCATGGGTCGTAAGTATCTCGAGCATTTAACCTGAGATTGATTGTTCATCGAATTTCTAGTGATGCGGAGATGGGTATGACGGCGCTCTACTTGGCGGTATCGGATTATACAAACGGGGCGGTGTTGAGTGTTGATGGTGGAGTATCGCTGGTCAATCCTTGACTGGTGTCTGAGTACTGTATCTGATAAAGGACTTTCAAAGAATTAATCTTGCTTTTCCCGCTACTTTCTGTGTGATGCATGCCATGTCTGAATGCCCGTCATCACGCTAGCAAATACGACGCCAATGTCTCTAGGAATGCTCAAAGGAGGAACAACGGACCTCACTGATTCAATCGAAGAAGACGAGGCCTGGAAAGACGTACCAATGGCCAAGATACCAAAATAGAAACCACAAGACAAACGGGGAGAGGATCGTGAGCCAGAAGATTTTGGACGAGAGCAGACTGAAACGTTCTGCACGCCAGTCAGCCTAGTTCAACCAAATTCAGCCAGTTGGGGAGGTACAACATGGAGTGTAATCGGCGATGAGAGGCTAGTTGTTCTTCCGGGAGCAGATGCCTGTATGCATCTAAACAAAATCAAGGTACTATGGGACGAAGCATTTACAAACGCACCAGTCTTCACTAAAAAATTGAAGCACTCCCGTCTTGAACACCTCGATATCTGCCGCCAGTGCCACGAAAAACAGATTCTCAAATCTCCCTTCGTCGACAGTGGTCTTTGTTAGTTTGCCTTCGGCGGATTGCAGTACGGTGACAAAGAGAGGATAAGGCAACTTGTATTTCATGCTTGAGGGTTTTTTTATTGACAACTTCTTTATATAATCTGCGGTGTGCGAGGTCCGTCTCCTCGATGGGGGGTCTATCATTTGGCTGGGTTTGGACATTGCTTCAAGGTAAAAGAAAGGTAAGGGCGTAGTAACGGGGCGGTTAGTGTATGGAGGAGGGGAACCAAGGGCATCGTAGACGAACTTATTGACGAGGATACTTATCGAGCCCCTCGACTCCTTGTATGCTTGGCGGATGTTCTGGTTTCGGCTAAGAGGGTGGAACTTTGCACGATGCTGCTACTACCTACAGGCAAAGGTTCCGTCAATATGCGCGTACAGCTCCAAATTGATATTTTATGCGAGTCACCCTTGAATTCACGTCCTTTCTCCCAGTAAAAAAAAAGTCGCATGATTGAAGGTTACCAAATTATACTACCTACCTACCTACCTACCTACCAGCAGGCTTGAACAGGCAAGCGATACGTCGCCACAACTATATAGCATACCAGCCTCTGGACCTGGCCGATCCAGAATTTACCGGTGTCGCCTGCCACCACTGACAATGATGCGTGTGCCGTTGCTTGCTCTCGCTAACTTTAAGAAATCGATGATCAGTTGTCGTTGGAATTGTTGTGCGAAGTCTCCCACCTTCGGCGGTATTTCTGGTACCTCTTGCAGTCGACAAGCTGATTATTAAAACACTTCCCTCATCGTGAGCCCGCAGTTTCTACCACATAGTTCGCAAATGCTGGTTTAGGTCAGTGTTATTACTGACCCGGGTCGGTTGGGTCAGGGTCAGATGGGTCGGATGAATGGCTGAAGTGACCGACCCTTGACCCAGGTCGGTGGGGTCGGATAGGGTCGGATGGATAGGACAGCATAGCAAGGCAATATGTGATATTGTCCCACTACTATTGTACCTCACAAGGCTCCACGAGCTTGTTGAGGTGCCCTCAGAGTATTCTACTGACTCTAACGAGTCGAAGTTGCGCTTTCTAACTTGTTTCTGACACAGCCACTCGAGAGGGTCGTGTGAGCCATGTTCGTAATGCGCGTCTTCGACGTTCGTCAACGCCTTTATCGTTGTCTGATACAGTAGGAGCTTTTGTGCTTTGTTCGTTAAAATTTATTGACTGATCCCACTGACATCGAGGCCAATGAAGCAGAGTTTGTGATCAGGTCTGATTTCGGGATACTTTTGTCGTCTCCAAAGCAGCACAGAAATAAAACATTGGAAAAGTTGATTTTCGGCCTACAGGTACGGCGGTCGTTTCCGACGCATTTCCAACCAGTCAGCTGCACTGCCACCGACCCCACCGACCCCACGTATTTCTGCCATCCATCTGACCGACCGGTCTGACCCATCCGACCTGGGTCAAGTCAGAGGGTCAGTGACCCGACCCTAACAACACTGGTTTAGGTTACTCCCTTGAATAGTCAACTGATACTGAATTGTGGGTACAAGCGGTTCCAAGTCGATCCGTGCCCTGCAATTTCGTTCGTGAGATGAAGAAGGTTGCTGAGAGGACTGGCGAACATGGCACTGTAGTAAATCGCTATATTGCAGAAGGGTAGTCGTTGCGGGGTAGATGGACCGGGAATGGATGGCAGCTAGCGTCGGGGTTTGAATATGACTTCGGACTGCAACGACCATCATCACTATGCCACTGAACACTTGTTTTTCTCTATCTTAAGCCTCAAGAAAATAGTGAACGTCGAATTTGAATAACTCATCAAGCAATTAAACGTTCTCTGGACCGAAAGACAGCAGAGCTCAGCACCCCACAAGCGCGCGCAAAGTTTCTTTCCTATTTATGATCCACCGTCTCTTGTAGATCCGTCTCGAGTTCGTCTTAGCTCAGATGATGGTACGTCTCCTTACAGTATGGCAGATGTTCGCAGTCTCACCAAATCCATTTGACAGCTGATCCGCGTACACATTTCAGTCAAGAATTGTTATCTGTCGTTGTACTGTACACTGCAGTGGAATATCATTGTCAAACCAATTCCACTTTGGAAACAACCCGTCAAGATGGTCATTCGCCTTCCTCAAGTCTTTCGCGAAGGCTGGAGGAATTATTGCTTGATGGTGTACATGGCCTGGTTGTAAGATTTGTTAATGATAGCGGCATACACATTCTCAAGAACATCATGGGGTGGGTTTTCCGGAGAAGGACCTACCGAATAGCTCACAGAATCCATTGAAAGAATATCTATTACGGTCAGGCTAAGATCGGAGAGATAGCAGTGCCGCAAGAATGCCGGTTGAAATAAATACCCTCTTCCTTCTCCTGCTGACGGTTGTGCCAACAAAAATAAACACGTTGACAGGTCAATTCACGTAAACATTCCACCACTCATTATTGACCACATGTTCAATACAAATCTCTAGGGAAGTAGTCACCGCAGATATGATATGTCCTGAGGCATCAGGAAGGACCTCTGGCCTTAGAGCACCGTTGGGCCAAAATTCCGGGGCTCCCCCAAAGTGGACTTGAAGCAAAATCTTAGTGCCGGTGAGAGGGATCAGTCCTTCTTATAAACTCGGCTCAGTTCAAGGACCCATTACTTGTCAGCCTTCATAAACATTCAGACTATAGGAGTGTCTTGAAGGCTCGGGACGTATCTTAACTCAAGAGTCATAGCTCTTTTCTTCACATGGCCGTTTTCTTCATTGTACTCATCGCATCACTCCTGGTAGCCTCGCTGCTTCACTGGTGGCTCAAGCGACCCTCAGTCAAGCACGTCAAGGGACCACCATCGCCCTCTTTCTGGCTAGGTAAGTCATCTGAGGATCACCGCGTACAAACTTCAGCTCACGCACCATATACTAGGCCACCAACGTGTCCTTCGTGATCAAGATAACGCAGGTGATCTCGAAACGAAATGGCGCAGGGAGTACGGCACCGTTTATCGTATCGGGGGCTGTTTGGGTGTAAGCAAGCTCTATGCCTCTGCCCCGGCCATGCCACGATTAAAGCAGTGTTTCATAGCAAGACGTCCTGGTGATTTGCGACCCCACGGTTTTCGGACATGTTTTCAACCCCTCACGTCCTTACCCCAAATCCAAGGACAGCGTCTTCATACTGGATCTCCTTGCTGGTAAGGGTCTTGCCGTCGTCGCCAGTAAGTTTTACCGTGGTTTAGCCTGTGCGCCTGTATTTAGCCTGTTTAGGTGAACCACACCATCGTCAACGCAAGATTCTGAATCCGGCATTCTCCACTGCGCAACTTCGGAATTCCCAGGATATATTTCAGCAGTGCAGCGACAAGGTAGGTTCATCCGTGCGTCAAACGAATGTGGAAGTTAGAAGAAACCTATTGTGATTGCAGCTCGTGAACGGTATCAAAGGATATCTGGTTGGTACCGGTACTAGCGACACCATCAACATTCGTGCCTGGACAAGCAAGACTACCCTAGATATCATTGGTCTAGGCAAGTGCAATCTATGATATTCTCTCGCCAGTCAATTTAACATCCACCATAAGCCGCCTTTCGGCATGACTTTACTTCAATCGATGGATCAAACACGGAACTAGAACAAGCGATAAGGCATCTCTTGTAAGAAATATCTCTCCCTCTCAAACAACGAGGCTCGTTATAACCAAAATCTGATTTCAGCACCGCCTCACAAGCTAATCCATCGGCATCAGAGCTTATTCTCGTAGACTTAATGCGGATGCTTCCAGATTCAGCGCTGGAGCTTCTACGGCTAGTTCCAACTCGAGAGTTTCGTCAAATCATTAGCGTAAGAAATTTGGCTAACAAAATTGCCCGAGAAATCATAGATCGCCATAACGGGGTGCAGACACCGGAAGGCGATGGAGATATCCTTGATGTCCTTAGTAGGTCCGCTCTCGAGGTCCAACGAACGGCACCTATGAACATATTTCTTCTCTAGCGACAGCGCGCTTAGCCGGGAAGATCCATGACGACGAAGTCGAGGCCCAGCTAATGTTTGTGATAACTCTTTCCTTACTCCTCATGATGATGATTTGGGTTCTAGGACCTTCATTACTGCCGCGAGTGAGACGATGGGCACTAGTGTATCATGGCTGTTATACGAACTCGCTGTACATCCAGAGCATCAGTCCATAATCCGTGCAGAGTTGAAACAATCCAACGATTACGACTCTCTGCTATTTTTGAATGCCGCTATCAAAGTGAGCATGCCTAGTAGCTACACCGGACCACCCTTTTTCACCTCTAGAAACAGGAGTCTCTCCGTATGCACCCAAATGCGCCTTCCTTGATACGTACCGCTCCTCACGATGATGTTCTACCTCTCTCTGGAGGAAAGACACTTGCGGTACCCAAAGGGCAGACACTTATTTGTTCTGGCTACCTATACAACCGGCATGGTTTTATATCACTCCAACGCCATAAACCTGACACGAACTTTTTCTAGTCTTTCGTCTCTCTGGGGAGACGACGCGGAAGAGTGGAACCCAGCTCGGTTCCTTGATAACCCTATGTCTGTATCTCTGGGTGTGTACGCTAATCTGTGAGTATGACCTTGTGTTTTGGGCGTAGTCTCGAGACTTATTTGGCGGATGCTAGGATGACATTTGGTGAGCTCCATCTCAGCCTGTTTTTCTTTCACTTATGCGGCCCTTCAGGTGCTGGGCCCCGTTCGTGCATCGGGTAATTGTCTACTGTGTTTTACTTTCCTGCCCCCCCAGTTGCTGATCCTCATCCGACTCTCTTGTAGGTGGAGATTCGCGTATGTATCTTCCTCCTCTTCTCAATGTCGCCTTATTCAAAGCTTGTCGATGAAATACAGGGTCATGGAAATACAAACAATCCTAGCCAACCTGATCCTAAACTTTGAATTCAGTCTACCCGAGGGAGGCGTCGAGATTCTGCGGTTCCCTGGCTCGCCGGCCGTTGTACCTATTGTGAAGGGTGAAGCACATTTAGGCTCTCAGCTACCCTTGAGGGTGAGACTTTTATAGTGATGAACGGCAGTGAATGCCAGGACTGCATGTATGTATCAGTGTAATACGCTTCAAGAATCCGACTCGTCGTTCGTATTTACTACGAGACTCGGGAGCGATTAACAACACTTCTTTGTAACTCTGTTAGTCGAGATGGAAGAACTTGAATGGATAACAAAGACGTTAAGAGGAAGTAACCAACGTAAGAACAGTAGGCTATCCTGACGCGAGGATTATTGTCAAAAAGCAGTGGCGGAGGTACCTCGAACACTAGTTAGAGAACGATATCTTACACTGAGAGCAGCGGACCTGGCCGTAAGTACCTTGATTGACACCACCCTCAGGCTACTGTCATGCATCGCCACCGTCCCATTCCAAGGCGATCTCGTATGTGTCATCAAGCTCTATCTACCACGGTGGACAACGAAAGGGGAAGTGCAATAACCAAATCCTCATCCTATTCATGATGATCATAAGCATGAATCTACGAGCAGGGTGCTGGTTCCATCTCGTTTGTCTACGATTTGGAGCCGTTGATTCTTTAAATGTGCTGTCGGGGGAAAATTAACACGCTCGCTGTAGCAACCTCATGACCGGACATTCATTTGGGCGCGATATTTCAACATGTTGTACCTCGAGCCTAGACAAAGAACTTGGACGCTGGGATCATAGTAAGGAACTGTAGTAAACATGGGGAATACAGCTTGGAACTTAAACAAACCCTTAGCTTAATGCTTGAGCTCTGACGCCTGAGGACTGAACATCGTCGATTAAATCCTCCACCATGATCGTATGGAGAGTGTCGCGGGAGGAAGTTTAGAACTTGCCGACACGTGATCACAAGCACAGGTGGCCGGCCCTAATCTCGGTTTCAACGTCGACCTTACGTCGACTCTGATACCTACTTCGCTGTGTTACTTTGTTAAAATGTCGTTCATTGATTGCTTCTTTGTTTGAGAAATGCGCTTACTTACTCCTGATCAGGATGGCATCTCCAACACGAACGGACAAATCACGATTTCATCCCTGTTTCTCTTCTTTCATACCCGAATTCTCGCAGCCCAAGAGATCCTCCAGGATCAAGGAGCTTCTTCTCTCTAACAAACTACCATTGGATTTCGAAAAGCAGCATTTACTCGAAACTGCAACTAGAGGCCCTCTAATTCTTGATGAATTTGACGAGAAAATTACAGCGGTACGCCAGTTATTGGATTTTTTGGTTGCGGAAAGGGACCAGGCTGCGTCGAACATCTCTGATGCCAAGTCTATTTTGCACCCTGTGCGCAGACTGTCGGATGATGTGCTACGTGAGGTATTTCGGGCTTGTACTAGGTCGCCAGACCAGTTCGATCGGGACGTTATCATTAAAAGGCCCAAGATAGACATCGAATCTGTCCAGCCCAATCAGTCGCCATGGATCGTCTCCTGCGTCTGTCAACAATGGAGAACGGTCACCATTGACACCAGAGAGTTATGGTCATTCATCGGACTTGATCTGGATTGAGGTTATCGAAACAAAGAGCTGGCCAAGAATCGTGCTTCCATGCTCGGCTTATCATTGTTTCGAGCCAACGGTCACGATCTGTTCATTCGTCTTTATGGCGAAAAGAATGCTATAGACGTCGATCCGATCCTTCCAATTCTCCTCCCCAGTGCTCCGTATTGGAAGCGACTATTAGTCTCTCTTCCTCTCTCCTCATTACGACACTTTTCAATGTGCAAGGGTTATCTAAATCGCCTTGATGCTCTTTACATACACGCAGTTGAAAATGAAGTCGATGCCTTCCATATTGACGCCTTTCAACTTGCTCCGAACCTAAAGATCCTTTCAATCAATATGCGCCGCCCGGCGTTCACGCACTTCTCCATTCCTTCCTCAGGAATCACTACCTTTGTATCTGCCGGCCCTAATATGAATGCATATGAATCCCTTAAAAGGCTTCCGCGCATACGAAAGCTCAGTCTCTTTTGCTGGGACCTCATTAACGAGGCCGCAGAACCAATCTTTCTTCACAGTGTGACTGACCTTCACCTAATGAAATCACTAACCTTCCGGGCCGGTCTTTTATCCATCGCCAATATGTATTCTCATCTTATCCTTCCATCTCTCCGACAACTGGAGATAACCTTTTTCGGATCGAAATCACCAGACGAACTCTGATTTCCAGTTGTGACCAACCCAGATTCGTGCCCTATCGAAGCGCTTGTCGTTCATCTCTCTCGTCTATCACAGGAAGCATGCACTCAGCTAGGCGACAAACTCTTCAAATTTCTACGTGGAACTCCCGATTTGGCGAGCTTGGGCATTACGACCGACCAGACGAATTTACCTGATCGATGGCTCAATAGCTTGGTATACATTTCGGGGCCAGAGGCCGTAGCTCCGCATCTCCGGCTTTTGAGTATGCCAAGTGGTCGTATCTCAGCTGGGGATTTGGACTGCCTTGTAAATGTTATCGAATCCCGGAGGAAAAAGGATGTCGATTCATCCAATGGTCAACATTGCACGTTGTTGGAGAAAGTGATACTCGGACCGGAACCTATCGAGTTTGACGAGGAGGAGCTTTCAGAGAGGTGGTTGGCGTTGCTTGCTGGGGGACTCATTATCGCACACAGGAAAAGATGAAACAGGAAACCTCATGTGCGTTGTTTAGTCTGGTCATTGGCAGACTTATGAAAACAACGTCAAAGGTCGAACACGCAAAGATCCAAGAGTAGCATTGCGTGTAAGTAACCGACGGACGCGTTTTAACCGAGCAGCGAGAACTCAGAATCAGAAGCAACGTCGAGAGCGATAGCAGCTTCTTCCTTTTCTCCGATGTTAATTGACTGGTTTGAAATATTCACATTCAGCATACATAAGCCCGCGTTTGGGCTACCAGGACGGGGAGAGATGGGAGTGAACTAAGCGTTTTTTCTCCGGTCTTTGCTTGAGTCTTCTGTACTATGAATTCCGCATTACCGTCGCTGAAAATCAACGGACCTTGGAGAGATGTCCTCTTATACACGTCTGCAAGTAACATGAATATGGGATGCATACTTAGAAGAGGTATGCGCAGGACGTACCAGAGCCTAACCAGAGTCTTCACCTAATACTTCGCGCCATCCTCATTCCTTAGCCACCACCTGTTAGAGAAGCCTGCTGTTGAAGGTCCTTCCTTTCCACCATTGTGTGCTCTTCCCCGGCGATTCAAATTCTCCCGTCGACGTTCGCACCCAGTGGAGCTATAGCGTCGGTGATAATTGCGATTTCCTGGAATACCATGTTCCTCTCAGCGATACTCCTCCCTCGCAAATCTCAGCTGACTATTAGTCTCAATGGCAGTACTACACTGATGGTATTGATTGGTCACTAGGCACCGCTAACAGTTCCAACCCCCTTTACGCGCTGTTTCCATCATCTCAGCCATAATCTCAGCAGGCGTCCGCGTCGACTTCTCGAAGATCACCTTTCTCGGTCGTATCCCGTTGCTTGTAATCCTTCGGTTATCTATATCAACCAAAGTGATCCACTTGAGTTCGTCGACCTTCACGCCTGCGCCAAGTTTCATTAGCCACTACTCGCGATCGGGGATGCCGTACGGAATATATGGCCCTGGCACGTACCTTGAAGCTGGACATCACCATCATACTAGTACTAGTAGGTTCCATCCGGATTCCGAGTCGTCCTTCCAGTCGATGTAGGCAGCCAAGACATCCATGTTGTTGTCGCATAACCCCACTAGTAGTTGATGGGAAATTCTATCAGAGTATCGGAGTCGTAGTTCAAGGGATTCGGCTTTTTGAGCGCCTTGTAGAAGGACACCGTATAGTAGTAGCTGCCGATTCTGTAAGCATGCCGGAGGCCAAAAGTGCAAATATCGGGGTTTAAAATATAACTTCGGACAGCATCACCGACGCAGCGCTATGGCTCCACTGGACGACCGTTTTCTTAAGTTCCAGTATCAAACTTGCAATGTCAAACGTCGACGGAAAAACTTTAATCCAAGCAAAAAAGAGCGCACAATGAACGATCAATTGCAAAATATTGTCTGGCCGCTCTGTGCGAGCTCCATGATCTCGTGCTGTCCATTGTCGTCCTGGGTGGCAAGACTAACAATTCCTACATTAAAGGCGAACAACCTCCCTTTCTTCCTTCCCTGCGAACCTCTAGTTTTTCGATGGGCCAGAACACGTTGAGATGAAGCACTGAAAATGACAAGGTACGCACACATCTTCCCTGTTTTCAGCGACGGTAATGCGGAATTCAAGTGATACAGAAGACGAAAACAAATCTGGGGGAAAAGTGTCTAGTTCACTGTCACTTTCCCCCGTCCTTGTAGCCCGAACGCGAGCAGTTTACCTAGTCATTTTCGGTTCCCTGTCTTCTCGAGACTGCCATCGGAGGGTTGTCAGTCTAGCCAGTACGAAGGATGTATGGGGACACCTTCAGAAATACGTGTTCTCCGAAACGCTGCAATCACTAGGCTCTCAGGCGGAATGCTTTATCGAGTCATATCTGGCCGTGCACTCTCGCGCAGTGAAACACGATCCTCCCAGGACCCTCACTATTCCTCTATACTGAGTAAATGCGTCGTTTACTCGTTCTCCGCATCTTCAGGGTCGCTGGGGTCGCTGACTCATTTTTCACACCTTCGCCGTCGAAGGAATTAACTTGGTCTACGCACGCCTAACTCCGAGCGACACCGGATTACCAAGGGAAGTGGGTATTTATGGCATGTGCGAGTCAACAAGGAGTCTGGGATGTTGGCTTGATCAACACGAAAATCGAAGAGGAAGGTGAGTTGCGATAATTAAATAACTCAATTCCAGCTAAATCGTTTTCAGGAAGGTTTTCTTCAAGGACTCTGAGCCCGTATGGTGCTTATGTCTGCACTCTCTCACTGTATTCGCTTGTACTTCTCACGGAACCTTCAACGGCATTCGTGGAAGAGCTTGAATAATCACTACAAAACTTCTTTTCTTGGCACGACGCGCGTACACGAGCCGGTAAACAGGATTGCTGTCCCGGGACCAAGTGCTTTTGTCACCATGCTGACAGTATGTAGGCAGTCCTTTCAATCTTGCAACATAAAACTACCGTTTACCGCACACACCGGGATACAGCCTCGCTGAATAAGACCGGAGATTTATGACATCTAGACGACGACGACTAGAATAAAAGGGACTGCATCCAGCAGCCATTCAGCAATCCCCAATCATGGCAGATCTTAACATGGCTACAGTGACGTCACTTTCTGGTCGAGTAGGCCTCGTTACAGGCGGAGGAACGGGGATGTGTGTTCCTTGATTCTCGAGTGTGACTCGTTATTGACTCTCCAACAGAGGGTTTATGATTGCGAAAGCCTTTGCTGCAAACGGCGCCAAGGTATATATCACTGGCCGAAGGTTGGACGTGCTAGAGAAAGCTGCTGCCTCAGTTACAGGTGTCCCAGGATCCCTCGTCGCGTAAGCAGATGTTCTCTCCCCATGATGTTCGTCCCTGCAACTGATGTGCCTACAGGATTCAGATGGACGTCACAGATGAAGACAGCGTCAAGGTCGGGGTCAAGCACATTGAAGGAATCGACGGCAAGCTCGATATTCTCGTCAACAAGTTCGTCAATAGTATCGTCCTCAGTTCCTCTCGTCCATGCTGATGTCCCGGTAGTGCCGGGTTTGGCGGTTCCCTTCGTGACCCGGACTTCATTGCGAAGAGAAACGCTGCAAAGGATCCTTTTGAGCCCGAAACGGTACAGAACTGGGCTGATATCTTCGCGCTCAACACGATCGCCCCGTTCTTCGTCGTACGTGCCTTCCAATCCCTCCTTATCAAAGGAGCGCATTCCCGCCAGCAAGGCACGTCAAGCGTCATCAACGTCAGCAGTGTGTCGGCGGCGATGAACACAACGAATTCGTTGACGTCTGTATGTGCCATGCCATCCCTTTTAGCTCGTCTAAGCCAACCTTGATATAGGCCGCATACAATGTGACGAAAGCCGCTTTGGACAAGCTCACACTTGTTCTGGCAACGAGTTTTGCTGGGAGGGATATCCCGATTCGAGTGAACGTGCTGGCGCCTGGCTTGTTTGCGTCGCAGATGGCCAGTCCTGAGATCGTGGAAATGGTCAAGACGAAGCCATTACCGGGGATGGTTGCGCCGATTCCTTCAAAGAGGCAGGGGACGTGAGTGTGGTCAGTTGTTTGAATGGGATTAGGTATTGATTTGATTTCTAGCGAGGCGGAGATGGGGATGACGGCGGTGTATTTAGCAGTGTCCGACTATACGAATGGAGCGGTGTTGAGCGTTGATGGTGCAGTGTCGTTAGTCAATCCTTGATTCTTTGATTATCTGCCGTACAGTTTTCATGAAATCTGACTGTTTTCCTTTTCTCCATTCCCGTCCAAGATAACACGTCCTAGTCCGTACACTTCTTCAGGGGATCCGGTCACTGGTTGGTTGAGTGTTATGCCGGAAGATAAGTTTCCCGATCAGAGTGAGTGAGATACCGCCTGCACCATCACTGACCCTCCCGAGTTCCTCATTGAGCAACGAGTTGACCTATACGCAGCATATCATCGGGATATGGGGACGTACCAAATTTGCAAGATTCGAAAGGTGAAGAGAAGGTGAAAAGCGCTTGCATCCTCACGTTTGCTTATATTTTGATGTTCTATCAGATATGAGAAAGTGGTGCGGCGTGAAGTAGGCTACAAGCCTAGAAGGAACCCGACCTTCGCCTCCCTCATGTCCTCCACGAAAACGGAGAGATAGTGAGGGTATACGTTCGTTGACATCTTTGAAGAGGCTCTATGAGCAAAAAAGGTTTGCATAATGATGCTACATCTTTGGCAAACACAACACAGTGGGGGCTTAAATACGCAGGCTCTTATAATATAAAATTCACGCGGAAATAAGCAAATAAGTAAGTGGATCTTCTCAAGAATATTAACGGCGACTAACTGTCAGGCGAAGCTCGAAACCTCTCTGGGAATTCAACACATTGACAGGTCACCGGTCATCGGTTAAGTCAAGTAACTATTCCACTAAACTATTTACTGACTGTGCGCTTTCCAGTCGTAGCCAGATATGGCATATACTGAAGGGTCAGCCCGCCTTCCAACAGAATCGGACCTAGTAAGCTAGACTGCGTTGCTTCTTGTCCGAGTCTCTGCGCCAGTGCGCCCATCAGCCATAGCGGAGCCGCGCTAAAATCCTAGACCAGTTAAGAGAAACTGGTCGACTCGGCTAAACTCCCATCTTAAAAGCCCGGAATGTAAGTATTTTGAATCTAGCTCGAAGAGCCCCAGTTGTTTCTTTGCATGGCCGCGTTCTTGGTTGTAATCGCGTTACTCCTGGTAACCTCGTCATTATTTCATCGATGGCTCAAACGACCATCAGTCAGGCACGTCAAGGGACCGCCGTCGCCATCTTTCTGGCTAGGTAAGTAATCTTGGCAATCTGTGGATCACTGATTACAAACACACCATACCAGGCCACCAACGCGTCCTTCGCGATCAAGAGAACGCAGGTGATCTCGAAACGAAATGGCGCAGAGAGTATGGCACCCTTTATCGCATCGGGGGCTGTTTGGGTGTAAGCAAACTCTCTATTACACATCTGCCCTGGTCACAATTGAAGCAATGATTCGTAGCAAGATATCCTGGTAGTTTGCGATCCCAAGGCTCTCGAACACGCCTTCCACTTCTCACATCCTTACCCTAAATCGAAGGACGCTGTCTTCATACTGGGTCTCATCGCCGGTAAGGGTCTTGCCATCGTTGCCAGTGAGTTTTACTTCAGTCTGGCTTTCGCACAATTTTGTAATTAGCGTGTTCAGGTGACACGCATCACCGTCAACGCAAGATTCTGAATCTAGCATTCTCCCCTGCGCAGCTTCGGATTTCCCAGGTTATATTTCAGCAGTGCAGCGACAAGGTAGGTTCATCCCGTGCATCGAAAAAATGTGGTCATCTGAGGGAGCCTATAATGGCTGTAGCTCGTGAATGGTATCAAAGGATCTTTGGCCAGTGGGACTGATGCCACTGTCAATATTCGTGATTGGATGGGCAAGGTTACTCTAGATATTCTCGGTCTAGGCAAGTGGGACCGCGACTTTTCTCCCCAGCTAACCCGCTTAACCTCCACAAGCCGCTTTCCGATATGATTTTAGTACGCTCGATGGTCAGAGAACGGAACTAGGCAAAGCGATGAAGCATCTTTTGTAAGAGGAACGTTTTCTTCATCTCAATGCTCCTCATAACGAATACCCAACTTTAGCACTTCCTCGCAAACCAATACAACGGCACTGGAGCTTATTCTTATAGCTCTAATACGAATGCTTCCAAATTCGATGCTAGGAATCCTACAGTTGTTCTCGACCCGAGAGATTCGTCAACTCGTTAGCGTCGGAAACATGGCTAAGAAAAGTGCTCGAGAAATCTTGGCTTGCCACAACGACCCGCAGACCCCAGAAGGCGGTGGAGATATCATTAGTGTCCTTGGTAAGTTCTCTCTTTTCACCTGCTTAATACACATATGAACATGGCTTCATTTTAGGGAGGGCGCGCTTGGCAGGAAAATTGCAGGACGACGAAATCGAGGCACAATTAATGTTCGTGACACCTCTCTAAGTACTACTTGCTCTTCATGATGCGATTTTTCGTCTCATTCTAGGACATTCGTCATTGCAGGGCACGAGACATCAAGCACTAGTCTATGCTGGTTGTTATACGAACTTGCCGTGCATTCTGAGCATCAGTCCATAATTCGTACAGAGCTCAAACAATCAAACGATTATGACTCCATGCCATTTTTGAACGCGGCTATCAAGGTGGGTACGTTAGTTCCATCAGATGTTCACGCTCACCTCTAGTGACAGGAAGCTCTCCGTCTATACCCAGTTGCGCATTCATTGATACGTACGGCTCCTCATGACGATGTTCTACCTCTCTCCGGAGGGAAAACGCTTGCGATACCGAAGGGGCAGACACTTGTTTGTTCTGCTTACCTGTACAACCGGCATGACATTTCCATGGTACTTCAACGTCAACTTGACGCGAGCTTTTTCTAGTCTTCCATCTCTCTGGGGAGATGACGCGGAAGAATGGAACCCGGCTCGATTTTTGGACAAGGCTCTGCCGGTATCTCTGGGTGTGTATGCTAATCTGTGAGTGCGATCTTGGCTTCGCGCATGCTTTCGAGCTTAAAGCTTATTTGGTGGAACGCTAGGATGTCATTTAGTGAGTCTTACTTCAAGCCAGTTTCTCTTTTACTTACGTGACCCTCAGGTGCCGGGTCTCGTTCGTGCATCGGGTAATTAAAACTGTGACGATTCACTGTATTCCCTTACTGATCCTCATCCTGTCTCGTAGATGGCGATTTGCGTATGTACCTCCCTTCCTTCTAAGTCTCGGTTTATTAAAACGCTCGATGAAATACAGGATCATGGAAATGCAAACGATCCTAGCCAACCTGATTCTTCACTTCGAATTCAGTTTACCTGAGGGAGGTGTTGAGATTCTGCGGTTCCCCGGTTCGCCAGCCGTCGTGCCTATTGTAAAGGGTAAAGCGCGTTTAGGCTCTCAGCTGCCCTTAAGGATGAAGGTTTTACAGTGATGAACGATGGTGGCTTCAGAGCGGGTATATTAGCCTACCACCGTTACACTTCCTCGGCAATCCGACGTCGTTTAAAGAAGTCCGTGATGATTAGGTTTAGAGTAGTAGTATGTACCTTACGCATCATCATCATAATCATCATCATGGGAGCCATCTTGACATTCACGCGGTCAATTGACGGATACAGAATGCCTCTTCCCAATTCACTTAAATTTCATCAGGTACAAAATTGGGTATGATGCTCTTTCAGGAAGGTATGTGAAGAATATTGTAAAAAAAACACCGTTAAAGTGAATGCAGTCATACAAAGCATTTCCGCGTACTTGAACGTGAATGGAAAACATCGTCGTTGACTCTAGGGCGAGCCACTCTGCCTTAAATTCCTCTTTGTCTGTATTGCATATGGACATATTGCGTCTGAGTTATCAAACATCCATTCAAGGGTTTACCAGCGATATTCCGCCCTCAATGCTCAAGAGCGCCCCATTCGTATAATCCGATACCGCCAAATAGGTAGCCGCCGTCCCAATCTCTGCCTCACTACAACCTCGAATCAATAATCAATGTCATTCAGATACCAAACATAACTCACGTTCCATGTCGCCTCGCGGGTACGGGCGCCAAAAACCCAGGTACTTTCGTCTTGATCGCCTCCAAAACCTGAGGACCAATCGCCTGCGACGCAAAGAAGCCAGGCTGGAGGGCATTCACCCGAATCGGGATACCCCTCCCAGCAAAACTCGCCCCGAGAACAAGTGTGAGCTTGTCCAGGGCTGCTTTCGTCGCGCTGTACGCCAACTGATCGAGTCACGTTAGCTTAATCCTAGAGGGAACAGCAGGGCACATACACACGTTCCAAGCCCTTGTGAGTTGTATGTTGCCGCAACGCTGCTGATGTTGATAACGCTTGAGGTGCCTTGGGGACGGGAATGCGCTCCTTTGATGAGGAGGGATTGGAACGCACGGACGACGAAGAATGGGGCGATGGTGTTGAGAGCGAAGATATCGGCCCAGTTCTGTACCGTCTCTGGTTCGAGAGGATCTGATGCCGCGGTCCGCTTTGTGATAAAGTCTGGGTCACGTAGGGATCCGGCGAAGCCAGCACTATGAAAAGATTGGCACACGATGAAGGAGAGCTGAATTAGGAACAAACGAACTTGTTAACGAGGATATCGAGCTTGCCGTCGGTCTCCTCGACGTGCTTGGCGCCGGCCTTGACATCTTCTTCGTTGGTCACATCCATCTGGAGTCTGTGTATGTGTAAGCAATGGATATGCGGGAGGAAGGACAATTACAGACGGAACAATGGACCCGGGGACGCCTGTGATTGACGCAGCAGCTTTCTCTAGGACATCCAACCTTCGACCAGTGATGTATACTTTTGTCCCGTTTGCAGCAAAGGTTTTAGCAATGTTGAATCCTCTGTCAACGAGTTAATCACGAGTCGCAAATGAAAGTTACGACATATACATCCCCGTCCCTCCACCTGTAACCAAAGCTACTCGCCCAGATAACGACATCACCGTAGCCATGTTGAGATTCGCCATTTTCGGGAGATGCTGAAGTCTCTTGACAAGGTCCCTTTTATCACACCAGTCTTATTCAGCAAAACTGTGTTGACGGCACCATTGACGTCTAATAGTCCATCCTTTCCCATGATGATGGGACATTGTGACTGAAGTTCGGGCCGTAACCATAGAAAGGGAGCCGTTGCTTACGGGACACGGGATGCGGGGACACTGCAGCGGCTTCTTCCAACGCGCTCAGCCTTCGTCCAGTGATGTGTACCTTTGTACCATTTGCAGCAAAGGCTCTGGCAGTGGTAAATCCTTTGCTGAAGGGTCAACCGCGAGCCATAGACGAGAATCCTTATGTTTACATCCCTGTTCCTTCCCCTGTAACAAGGCCTTCTAGCGACATCAATGTAGCCATGGCCGATGTTGGGAGAAGGCAAGAGACAGTCCCTTTTATTCCAGCAGTGGATTCCAATCAGAATGCATCTCATCAATGGCCTGTCCTTCTTCGGCATTTATTCCATTTCCCGAGATAGCGACGAACGGGAACCGTAGTTTCGAAGGTCGACGCTCGCTGTCATCGTTAAGATCTTCTGCATACAGGTATTGTTAGGCAAGACTAGCTTAATCGAGGCGTACAATATCACACTTCTGGGATCTCTTTCCCTTCGATATTGCACGCGTCTCTCCGTGCGCTGGATACTTGTCGTTCGTATCCACTATGCAATTTAGCCTATGGTACCATTTAACTGTTCGCTTGCGGCTTGAAGGGATAACGAAGACAAGAAGAGGAACGATAGAATCGATTGTTAGGTGCAAAAGGACAGCGTCGGAGTTTCAAACACGGTTTGAACTACGACCGCCATCTACCATCGTCTATACCACCACCATTTTTACCACACTCTTACCTTTTTTCTACCTCAAAGCAATGCCAGAACACAGCAAAGTGACCTCCCCCTTTAGCGAGACGATGGACCCGCTCACCGTATGAAGAAGCTGTCAATGAAAAAGAAGACCTCCAGCGTCAAATACCACTCGCTTCATCCTCTCTATTTATCCGCCTATTACAATCTGCCGAAGCTGAACTAGCGAAGTGCAAAGACTATCGCCGCAAGGAAACCTTTTTTCGTGAACTGGCGGCAGAAATCGAGGAATTCAAGCCGGGAATGCGTCCAATGTTTGGTGAGGACTCTGGTACGTTCCGCAGATGCTTCGTCCGCTCGTTGTACATTGATTTTGTTTCAGATGCGTACAGGCATCTGCTTCCGGAAGAGCGGCTAGCTCCTGATGGGTGATTACGCTCGGTGTTGTATCTCCTTGACCCGCCGACTTTGGTTGAACCAAGCTCACTGATGTGTTGATTCTCCGTCTGCTCTGGTCAAAGCTCTTCTGGCTAGTGATCCTCTCTCCGTGTCTCTTGTGATTTCTGTATTGGTAGCTTGGCTATTGGTACGTCTGCAAAATATTGCAGATGTTCATCGTCTGCCCTCATTTGTTTCAACAGCGTTTTCTACACTATTCTCCGTATCTGTCCTGAACGATTCTTACATCTACTTTTGTATCTGTACCCTGTCGCGATGAAACCAATGGTTCTGCGAATGTCGCTTGTATATCTTATAAGGGTGACTAAAAACTCTAGCGTGTGTATTGGCTACAGATCAATGAATGGTGTTAGGCTCGACTTCCTATGCATCAGATAATGGTCGAGGCTGCTGCCGGCCCGGGGTACATTGCTGGTTCGGAAAACTGGCAAAGGAGGAATGGATTAGGTGTAGTTAGTTGAGAAGGAATATTGTGGCCTTGTAATCGGTGAGGCGTCGATATGCTATGTCTTCCGAGAGCAGCCATTCTTCTCTCTGGTTCTGATCCGGTGGGAATAAAATGAACTGAGGATCATAGTCAGTAATTTAAACGTGGGGAATACGCTGAGCACTCCAGCTTCGAACGTTAACAAATAGCTCGACGCTTGAGCGCTTGAGCCGCCATGGGACCTGAATTATCAATTAAATCTTCCTTCATGATTGCATGGACACTATCGTGGACCACAGCTGGGTAGCGACTATTTTTGGCTAGTAAAAATAGAATCAAAATACGAGATGCCGATTTTGGGCGAGGCAAATCCTTTGATATTTCCTTATTAGGGAGCTTCCCGGATTTTGATTCTATTTTGACTGGTCCACAATAGTTGCCACAGCTGTGGACGTTGGGAAGCTTGCGCGCTCATTACTGACACGTGGTCACGAGCACAGGTGGCCGGCCCTAACTTCGATTTCAACGCCGACCTTGCGAGTCATATCAAGTCGAATCTAATACCTACTCCACTGTGTTACCTTGTTAGAAGGTCGTTGATTACTTCTTTGAGAAATGTGCTTACTTACTCCTGATCAGGATGGCATCTCCAACACGAACGGATAAATCACAATTCCATCCCAGCTTCGCTTCATTCATACCCGAATCCTTGCAGCCCCAGAGATCCTCCAGGATCGGGGAGCTTCTTCTCTCTAATAAGCCACCATTTGAATTTGAAAAGCAGGATTTGGTCGAGACTGCTGCCAGAGGCCCCCAAATTCTCGATGAATTTGACGAGAAAATTGCCGCGACACGCCAGTTGTTGGATTTTTTGGTCTCAGAAAGGGACCAGGCTGCGTTGAACATCTCCGATGCCAAGTCTGTTTTACACCCTGTGCGCAGACTGCCGGATGATGTGTTGCGTTCGTTCTTTCGGGCTTGTACCAAGTCGGCAGACCAGGTGTTCAACAAGGAACTTGCCAATATGGTTCCTATCGTAAATATTGAATCTGTCCAACCAAATCAGCCACCATGGACCGTTTCCTGTGTCTGTCAACAATGGAGAACTGTCGCCATTCACACTGGAGAGTTATGGTCATTGATCGAGCTCGATCTTGATCAAAGATATCGAAACAAAGAGCTGGCCAAGAATCGCGTCTTCAGACTTGGCTTATCACTGGTCCGATCAAATGGGTACGATCTTTCCATCCGTCTTCATGGCAAGAAGAGCGTTCCAGGCGTCTCTACGATCCTTCAAATTCTCCTCCCCACCGCTCCGTGCTGGAAGCGACCATCAATCTTCCTTCCTTCCTCCTCATTTCGACACTTTTATGTGTGTAAAGGGTATCTGAATCGCCTGGATGCCCTTTACATATCTAGCAGACAGCCTGGGATTGAATCCCTTGATACCTTCCAACTTGCTCCGAGCTTGAAGGTCCTTGGAACCTGCCAGCCTTGGGACCGACTCGGAGCATACACACGCTTTTTCGCTCCCTCCTCAGGAATCACGACTTTGATATCTGCAGGCCCTAACATGCATACATATGAATGTCTTAAAAGGCTTCCGCACATACAAAAACTCACTCTCTTTTACCGGGGTCTCATCGGCGAGGCCGCAAAGCCAATTTCTTTACGCAGGGTGACCTTCCTTCATCTGATTTCCTGGCATTTCTCAAGTGCCTCTCAAGCTTTATCCGTCACCGATATGTATTCTCACCTCATCCTCCCATCTCTCCGACACCTGACGATAACCTTTATCGAATCGGAGTCGCCGGACCAAATCTCCTTTCCAGTTGTTACCAACCCAGATTCATGCCCCATCGAGGCGCTAAGTTGCATTTATCTCTGTAGTTCATCTCAGGAGGCATGCACTCAACTAGGCGATGAACTCATCAAATTTTTACGTAGAACTCCCAAACTAATGGGATTAGGCGTTTTGACCTGCTCGGGGACGAGACTACCTGGTCAATGGCTCAATAGCCTGGTATACATTCCCGGGCAAGACGCCATAACTCCGCGTCTCGGTCTTTTAAGGATATCACACGGTTGTATCTCCGCTGGGGATTTGGGCTGCCTTGTGGACGTTATCGAGTCCCGGAGGAGAACGGATATTCACTCATCGGACGGTGAACATTGCGCGTTGTTAGAGGGAGTGATGCTCGGGCCGGAACCTATGGAGTTTGACGATGACGAGCTTTCAGAGAGATGGTCGGCATTGCTTGCTGGGGGACTAACTGTCACCCATAGAGTAGAATGAGGTAGGAAAATTCACGTGCATTGTTCAATTTTGCCATTCGTGGACTTATGAAAACAATACCGAAGGTCGAAGGCGAAAAGAATCAGGAGTAGCATCGTATGCAAGGGACGCACGCGTTTATACCGAACGCAGAGGCAGAAGTAACGTCGACGACTATGGCAACTCCTTCCTTTGCTCTAATGTTACTTTATTATCTTAAAGCATTCAAATCCAAGGATAATATGAATACACACTCTCGTGTAATACCGGCACTCATATCCCATCTATACTTCCCTCCATTAACACACTCGCGAGTCGCCATCTGACAAACTATATGTAGCTCGAAGTCGTGAATGTTATTGAAGGATCTTCGGTAGACCCTGGTCGATGCTCGGTTACCGAAGATACAACGATTTCGCTGCATGCAGAAGGGGTCAGGGTGGCAAGTTCAGTTCCAGACAGGTAAAGTAGCGGTGCCCTGTGATGTCGAACTTGGCCGGCATGCCACCGGCATTGATTAGCCTTGGCGCGCGTTGGGGGCGGGACTCTGCTCTTTTGATGAGGAGGCTTTGGAAAGCGCGTACGACGCAGAACGGCGCGATCGTGTTTAGCCCGAAGATATCTGCCCAGCCTGAGTTCTGTAGCATTTCCAGTTCGAAAGGATTCTCTGCAGCGTATTTCTTCGTGATGGACTCTTGGTCGCAAGGCAGCAAACCTGGCACTACGAAGACATTAATGTATGGACGAAGGAATCGAAGGAATCATGAACGAACTTGTCGACGAGGATATCGAGCTTGCTGTCGATTCCTTCAGTACGCGTGGCCCCGGCCTTGTCGCTTTGATGTCCTTCCAAATTCTGTGGGCACATTAGTAACGAATCTCACGGGGAGAGAACAGCTGCTTAAATGGCAATGGATCCTAGAACACCTGTAATTGACGCCGCAGCTTTCTCTAGCACGACCAGTGAGCTCCGTTACAGCCAAAACTTTCGCGGCACAAGAACGGCAGAGTCCGAGGTCCAACAGCCGAGCCATGCGCTACGACGGCAAAGGACGGCAGTCTCTGTCGGAGTCTTAAATGTGGCTTGAACTACCACCATCCATTTACCGTCTACACCACCACCACCTTTACCGCGTCCTTGCTTTTCTTCCTCCTTGAAGCTATGTCTCAATTCAGAAACAAGATGGTCGTTCCCAGCGAGACGATGGACGCTGCACAGCGCAGAGAAAGTGGAAGTTGACGATTTGCCATGGCCGTGTAAAATGCCGAATACGAAATAGCGAAGCCCAATGACAATCGACAAAGGGAAACTCTTCTTCGTGAACTGGGGGTAGAACTGGAGCCTTTAGTCTGGAGGACATCGAGCCAGAAAGCGTTTGGCGAAGATTCTGGTACGTTCCGTAGATACTTCGTCCGCACCTAATAGTATATTTACTTTTCTTAAGCTACGTAAGGTAGACGAAATCCACAGGTGACAGGTTCCACGTGGCCGACCGTGACGACCACAATGCTGGCCAACGAAGACATTTTGGAACAAAATAAAAGCATAGAATGGTTAAGAGAGATAGATAGACTAGATGTATCTTTTTACTTTTTCAAAAAATACCTTCCCGGTGACACAGTATGAATAAAAAATTTTATTTTCAAAAAACCTCTAAAACATCAAAAGGGAACGATTGGCGGGAGGTAGCGAAATTCCATGCCCGAGAATTTGCCGCTTATGTAATACGGTCCGGTACCTCCGCCGAGTTGCCGAGTTGCCGAGCCTAACTTCATCGAGCGACTCGAAAACAAAAGAAGATGAATTACTTTCCTTGGATAACTAAAGTGAGTTCAAACTTCAAAAATCTGTGGCCTTGAATACAACTTCACTCACCAATACTACAGAAAAAGACCAGACTCTAGGAGCCAGAACATTTATGAATAATATTAGTTATTCTCACTCAAATTCACCACTAGTTTTACAACGCGCTCAAATTACTTCATGGTTGCCAAGCAAAACTTGGGTCTAAATGCTTGGAAAGCAGCATGGATGGAGAAGAAGTACCACTGTCATCATGTTCTTCTTGAAAATCTCCTTGACGAGTTGATAGAGCTCACTCTAATACTTAATTCGGACTCAAACAAGACCAATTTTTTTCTTCTTCGCCCACCGGATTTGCCGTGTGACCGTGACAGTAACGCTTAGTCATTCCCACATGGAACCCGTCACCTGTGGATTTCGTCTACCTTACAGGCTTCTGTTCGGCAAAGGAGCTGGTCTTCCATCGGTGATTGCTCTCCTTGCTGTATACCCTCGGCCCCCAACGTCGGTTGAACTAGACTAGCTGACATGATGATCTTCCACTCGTCTTCTTTTTTCTGGTCGGGATTTTCTTTCCGTTTCTGCTGTGGTTTCTACTACCAGTCTCGCTGAACAAGCTAAGGGAGTGTGCTCAGTTGTCCCAAGACATCTACCATTGATGTCGGTGTTGGGAAGGAAGGAAGTAGTTTTTATTAGTCGTAGGTGCTCCTGAACAGAAACGTAACGCCATCCGTGCTACAGATAGACACGGACGTCTTACTGCACATAGATGTCTTGCCGATGTTTACTCGGTGCACCAGTGTCCTGTCCAATATTCACCGGCCTTTCCATATAATGATCTTTTCTCCCAATCCAAGCCTTCTTCCCCAAGTGCATCAAGCCCTTCGCTCTTTAGCTGATCGATGACTTCCGAGTCATCAACACAGTCTATACGCAAGGAAGTCAGCCTTGCCACATTCAAAACTGCTGCCCGCTGTTCATCAAAACGTCGACGAACGACGTCAATAAGGTTTTTCCCGTCTCTTCTTTCCCAGCCGACATCGGGATCAATACAGAGGCAGAGTCTCTTCATCGCGGGAAGGGTTTCAGGTACAGTTAACTGATCAAGTGGGGATACGGAATGGCCTTCTTCGTAGAATACGACTAGATGGCTGAGGCTTGCTGTGACGGCCTTGAGAAGGTGAATCTTTTGAACCACCTCCGGGAAAATGCCTAAATAATTGATGGAGCAGGCCGACCGTCCTAGAAAATCTTGGAGTGAATGCATCGCTGCGTCCTCGTTTGAAACGAAGTCCGGAAAATAGTTCAATCTTCTGAGCGACGGAGCCGTAAGAGCACCCAGTATTCTCACATCATTGACTTGAAAGAATCGGAGTTGTTCCATTCGAACGGGTAGGAGGCTCGGATTGCCAGAATCTAAATGCCCATCCTGCTCATCATAAACCTGAACCCGAATTTCGATGAGTGTTTGCATCTGGGTGATGTACCGAATGTCTGCCAAAGCCAAATGACGAAATGTCCCCTGAAAATGTGTGAGGAGGCTAGCATTCAAAGGTCGTTTGGAAATCTCCACTGGCGGTCCGAGACTCGCACATCGAAGAGATGGTGCAAAGGACAATGCATCCGTGTCCAAGTACACTTCGGAGTCACGGGTATAAACGTACAGTTCTTCCAGAAAAGGAACATTTCCGAATACAGAGGAAAGCTTCGCCAGGTCTTCCGATGGTGCAGACATGTCCATCATTTTCCAGAGCACAGATTGTTGAATGACCATATCGAAGACGCGACTGTCATTCACGCCGTCTTCAGTCCTTATTGCTATCCATAACGGAAGCTCTGAAGAGCGACGAAAGTGATGGGCGAGGATATCCGTTGAGTGTTGTGTGTAGGGCGGTTTCAGAATGACAACAGACCATAGGATGGGCGACGCCAGCACAATATCCCACCACCATCCACAAACTTGCCCCAGGGGCCAGACTCCCTTGGTGACGTCGAGGCTGCTCTGAGGACGATGCGCAGCCCAGCGAAATATCTCCGCGAGGATGTCCTTTGGAAGATGATGGATAGGTGATAATGATGATTTGCGCCTCGAAAGCGAACGCTCCAGCTGCTCTTTTCGGCGCGTCAGTAGGGCGATTTCGGTGTCTATAATGGACAACTCCTGTTCATATGCGGTAACGTCCTTTTCAATCCAAGAGACGTCAGCGTCTAGTAAGGGCCTCTTCTTACGAAGAATCGACGTTATTATCGCTTCGCATTCAGATTCGTCGTCTTGTAGCGGAATAGCACCAGATGACATGATGGAGAATAGAACTAAACTGTAAATAGCAAGTTATCAAGCCCTGTAGTTTGAAAGCAGCTGTATGATACTCACGCTTTGGATTGTGCAACAGAACGCACTGAGTAAAGACCGAGGTCTTGGCAGGGGAACGAAAGTGAACGATGACAAGATCCCGCCTTTCCTGTTTCGGAGACCAACCGTTGTTTCACCTGTTACCAACCCATTTAATTGTTCGCTGAGAGAGAAGGAACTGCTTGAACCAAGACGCGGAGAGGAACGATAGCCTGTAGACTCGTCACACCGCGAATATAGAAATTTAGAGCAATCTTATTCTTATGTATATATCCATGTTTTGAATTACGTCAATTTTTATGGAACCAAAGGTTCAAGAATGCCTTAAACTGGGTATTCTGTTGCGCGCCCCTTCCTTGAACCTTCAATTGAAGTGTAATTGTCTCGCAGCTCACCTTCATCGTCGTTTTCTACCATCATCGCCTTTATCCGAGGGCTGGATTCCGCCAGCCTGAGGCTCGGCGTTCATGCCTGACGTTGTTTGTATCCACTGCGAGACTTAGCTTGCGGTACCAACCTATAATGCTGCATTGCTGGCCGAGAGGGAAGAACGAAGAGCAATGGAACAGGATCGTGGTGGTACCGGCGCAACGTCTCAATAAGGAACGGCCGAGCCCTGTGCTAGGACGGCAGGCAGCGTCGGAGTTTGAAATACGGCTTGAATTGCTACCACCATCATCCATCTACCACCGTCTATACTACCATTACCTTTACCACGCCCTTACCTTTCTTCCACATCGAAGCTATGCCTGAACTCAAAAAGAAGATGGAAGCTCTCGGCGAGACGATGGATGCCGCACAGCGCAGAGAATACGAACGAGTTGTCGACGACGTCAAAATATTCAAACATGAAATGGAAGTTGTCATATCTTATCAATTTGCCATGGCCGTGCAAGACGCCGAAGACGAAATAGCCAAGTCCAAAGATAGTCGACAGAGGGAAACTCTTCTTCGTGAACTGCGAGCAGAACTGGAGGACACTAAGCCGGGAATGCTTCAGGTGTTTGGCGAGGACTCTGGTACGTTCTGTAGCTGCTTCGTCCGCCCCTAGTATATTCATTTGTTTCAGCTGCGTACAGGCTTCTGGTCGCGGAGCAAAAACTGGTCACTCATCGGTGATTAAGCTCCTTGCTGTCTCTCCTTGACTCGCCGACTTTGGTTGAACTAGGCTGACTGACATAATGCTTTTTCGCTTTCTCTTGTCAACTCTTTTCTGGCTTGGGATTTTCTCTCCGTTTCTGCTGTGGTTTTACCTTCGGTAGAGGACTTGGCTTGACTATCTGTATGTCTCAGCGCAATATCGTAGATGTTCATTGTCTAACCTCATTCGTTTTTACAGCGTTTTGTACACTATTCTCCGTATACCTTTCCTGAAAGTGTCCTATACCTAGTTTTGTACTCGCAGCATGTAGCGATGAAATTCATGTGAATCGAGAAGGAACCACAGTTTTAAGGGTCGACGTTCGTTGTCTTCGCCGAGTTTCGCCTGCCGCCCTCGTCGCCAAGATCTTCTACAGACAAATATTACTAGGCGGGGCTGACTTAGTCGACGCGTTCACAATATCGCGTCTCTGTGATCTCTCTAAATAAATTTCCTTCCGGTATCGGCACGCGTCGCTCCGTGTGCTGGCTACCGCCAGGGCTTTGCCGTTCGTATCCACTGTGAGATTTGGCTTGTGGTACCAATTGACTGTTAGCCGAGAGAAGAAACTGCTTGAATAGATAACGAAGGCGCGAATTTGCTCTTGGAAGAGCAAACAGCTTCTCGTCGGTGATTTCGATTATGCTCCGTGTTGTGTCTCCTTGACTCGCCGACTTTGGTTGAACTAGACTGACTGACGTGATGATCCTTTGTCTACTCTCCTCCAAAATCTTCTGGCTTGTGATCCTCTCTCCGTTTCTCTTGTGGTTTCTATTTTGGTAGCTTAGCTATTGGTACGTCTTGTGAAATATTGCAGATGTTCATTGTCTGACTTCATTCGTTTTAACAGCATTTTCTACACTATTCTCTATATGCCTTTCCTGAACGAGTCTTACACCTACTTTTGTACCTGCGCTATATCGCCAACCCTTTTGTGAATGTCACGATCAGCTTATGTTCTATATAAGGGTTGACTCGAAGACCTAGCGCGTACTTTTGCTCCAGATCCCCTGGACGCTGACAACGATGACGCAGTACACTGAGTCCGTGCAGTCACCGGCGACAATGACCCCCCGCATCTACGACGAAATCGGAACTTATCTGCTGGCTCCGGTCTTTGGTTTCCACTCATTCAGATGTTTCGCCACTAGGCCAATCGTATGTATCAATGCAACCACCCGGAAACATTTACCGGGGTTCTATATACTTACAAGCAGGACACCGTGATGCGGCGGGGGCAATCTGGTGCAAGTTTGGATACTGCACTTATCGTTAGCGGTATAGCCCTGGGCATGCAACGTTTTCCTCCTACATAACGAGCTAATCGTATTGCACTATTGCCCTGCCTAATGTCTGCGAAGGAGGCCGGGACTCCCAGAGACTCTAATACCCAAAGGCAGAACACTATTTTTGTAAGAACCCATAGAATGCATCTATCAAGGCTTTGTTGCGAAGTTTTCCGGTAGGTGTGTATGGTATTCTCGACCGCTCAGGCCCAGGGGTTAGTTTTGTTTTTGGTTTTATTTGGCAATTCTGATTTCTTCTTACTTTACAGCGGAAGCAAAAGGGATAAGCGCTCATCTCGATAGCATATGCCTTGGACCTGTTAGCCGCACTTTCCAGGGAATCAAAGCAGTAAGGATAATGAAGAATTCCGCACTAATACTTGGCGAGAAGGCGAACATTAAAGCTTGACTGAAGCTTGGAGAGCCACGTGTCGCCGAGCCCGGCATCTACGGCATCTGACAACCGTGACAATGACGCAGTTGAATCTGTGCACTACCGTGTCTACGACGAAGCCGGGACTAACACGCTATCCTCGGTTCTAGGCCTCAGCTTCAGCTACCACTGGCAGCTTATCCCATTCAAATGTTGAGCCGCTGGTCCCGACTGTATTAGATTCAAGCGCCTTGAATCTTTCTACCGGGGTCACCCTATAACAAAATAGCGCATCAAAAACACCGTGACGCAGCGGGGGCAATCTGGTGCAAATTTGGATAGTACTGGCCTCGCCTATAGTCCTGGACGTGTATGGTATGCGCGACTGCTTAGGGATTGGTTCTCTGCCGATACTTTCAGTTTCTGATTCCTTCTTACTTTGCAACGGAAGCAAATGGGGCAAGCACTCAGTACTCGATAGCATACACCTTCAGGTTAGCCGAACTTTCCGGGGAATCAGGAATCGGGATTGTTATCTCGCCTGACAGCTATAGTTGATACATTCACCCGAACCAAGGGCTCCTGATTCTCATATCTGATTCCGAGCAGGTCCCATTACTCTCACCATTCTGCACGTCATTCAAGCTATTTTCTTTATGTTTCTCGAACGTGCGCATTTCCGGTATAAATGCAAGGCAAATCTTCATATTGCCCTATCACCCTAGTGTCCGACATCTACACACGCAATGGCAAAGCTTACCTTCAAATTCGCCGTTCTCGCTCTCGTCGTCCTGGCACCTGTTGCCTCAGCCATCGACATCATGCTTTGCGATGAAGCCTACTTCAATGCCTGCACTTGGAACTACAACGTCCCTACAGGCGAGTGTCCTAACACGGGTGCCAGTGCCGGTTGGAATGGATTCCACAACGATGCTGTGAGCTCGTAAGTGTCTTTTTCGCTCGATGTTCCATCCATTCTTACCGTTGGTCACAGATACCGTCAGACCAATTCTGGTACCTGCGGCAAATGCTATTATTTTGCCAATGAAGATTGTCATGGCCAAATGTTCAACAACGGAAACTATGAACAGAACTGGTTGGCCGGAAATAATGACAAGCTCTCGTCGATCTTCTGCTCTCAGGGCGCCTAATTACAGAGGTCAGTGTTAAGTCTATCCCAGCCATCTCTCATAAGTTGAAGATTGATCACAGGATGCCGCAAATTCATTGGGTCTAGCATTTGTGATAGTTAATAAATGAATGCTGGCCCACCTTTATGCAATCATATTTTTTAATTAGATGGCTTGACGAAGTGAGGATTCGGCTAGCGCACGCGTAGCAGCAGCAGAGTTGTTAAGAACAGTCGTATCAAATTGCATCGCCAGACCGAGCCATGAAGGTATACTGACCTGATATTACTCGATTTATTGCAGGGTACATCGTACCGCGGTGAAAGGTTTGATAAACAGTCTACCTCAAACCGTAATTCCTCGATACGTCTGTACCTGCATTCTCATGCGCGTCGCCTGACCAGTGGTAAACTCGGTCATACAACTATCGTATGAATAATCCATATAGTTATCTTTTCAAACGATCAGCCATCAGAGTCGTACATATAAACTACAGAACTCACGAATCGGATCTACGCCACTACTTCCTGCACAGGTATCTCGTCCCGCTGGACATCCAGAAGCAGGAGACGCCTCTGCAGGTGTATCGGAAACATAATCGCCTGATCCCGAGCATCCACCTTCAAACGTATGATAAAGACCGGCCCAGTGGCCGACTTCGTGTGACACAGTATGGCCGAGGTTGTAGTTCTTTATAGCGCCTCCTGGAAGGGAAGAGAACAAAACAACAACACCGTCGTCTGTAGGAGCAGAGGAATATTCCCAAGGGAAGGTCGAGTAACCTAGTAATCCAGCTGTGTCGCTGGACGTAAATCTAGAGCAGAGCGAAGGTGGGTACAACATTCTGATGGCGTCAGTTGAAAGCGGACTGACCCGACTGTATAGATGTTCAAATCTACTTTGCCGCCGTGTCGAAGAGCTTTTTTCATGGCGGTCTGTTGGGAATTATCAGGACCTGCATTATGAAACCAATCGGAGTTGATGGTCCGAGTGGTCCCAGCAAGGACATAGGAAAGACCTGTGTCGGAGAAAGCGCTATTTAAGACCTTCATCTGGTCTTTTATTTGAGCATCACTGCACACGTAGATGAATGAGTCAATTCTATAAGCAAGTGATCTTTAATGTGGTACTCACGAGACGTTGCCAATTGTGGCGTTCTGACTGACGACATGGAAATATACATTTATAGGTGCTGAGGCCCGCCCGGAAAGTGCATTCGCAGTGTCGAAGCCTTGGAGGGCAGAATCGATGAGAAATTGGGCTTCGGCTGCTATTATGTCTGCAGAATTTACGTAGGATGCGCATGTCCTAAATAATAGCCTGGTGAGCGAAAGAAGACTGAACTACTAAATCATATCTGACCTTTGCGCTGTACCCAGGGTTGAAGTAAATACTACATTAAACAAGAGAGTCAATGTGAGATGCAGCGTAGCCGAGAAAACCATCGTAAGGATATGAATGTTAGCTGTTGACTCAATCTGAGTTGAGAATTGAAACCAGGGGATGTGGTTAATCAATAAGAGAGCGCAAATAATGTGGGAGACAGATGGTTAGTGCAGGAATAGTACTGATAGAAGGAGAACTACGAACTGGAGATTGTCGATGGAGAGTCTGAATTCGCCTAGGGGCGCTTTGAAGACTTGATAGTGTATTATAACAGGCACAGCGAAAGCAGTCGAGGAAGGCCCTTCGTAGAATGGGAATAGTAGCGAGATATCCTATGGCAGTGACAAACACGACGTAGAGCGCGGTCAACAGAAGAAATGTTGCGGGACCGTCGTTGTCCGCACGGCCGAGGGTATTGTCAGGACCCCTCCGATACGAATGTCATTGTATTTCGGCAGGGCCAAACGACACAGGGAAGGTGGCGATAACCTGACATTTGTAATGATTTGCTCGTGGGAGTCGCAGACACATTGCTTCAGCCTTCTCCCTGTCCATGTTGTCCGACGGTGATCCCTCGGAAAGGTTTCTCTTGATCCACATCCTCGCAACGAAATTGAATTTCGGCTGAATCGAGCTTGAAGTCAGGATCCAGATGGTAGTCCCAAGTCCATCGTATTTGTCGTGTGCCGTTTCTTCCAGCTGAACCTCGAGGCGCTTGAGCTTGAGTCCCGGGTTTCCTCGTCATCCACTTTACGTTTATTCCGATTCTGTTCTCCCATCGTCGAGTCGACATTAGGGTTCAGTCCTCCTCTTCTTCAACAGAATCAGACCGAGGTCCATTGTTCCTCGCTCGAGGATTCCTGGGCGGTGTATTTGCTAGTGTAACGACCGCGGGGCATACATCGCACTGAAAGTAGAGGGAAAAACAAGTTAATTCCGTGGAAGTCCTACACTAGGTACAGTACTTAGACAGTCAAGGATTGACCAGCGATAATCCACCATCAACACTTAAGACCGCTCCGTTCGTATAGTCTGATACTGCCAAGTAGAGCGCAGTCATGCCCATTTCCGCATCACTAGAAACTCAAATCAACAATCAGTCTCATCTAAATACTCAAAACACTTACGTCCCATGCCTCCTCGCGGGTATCAGCGCGACCTGCCCAGGTGCAAGTGTGGTCTTGAGTCCCTCCAAAAACTCAGGAGTCACCATCTCCGACGCGAACGGTCCAGGCTGCAGCGCATTCACCCGAATCGGGATACCTCTCCCACCAAAACTCGTTGCCAGAACGAGAGTAAGCTTGTCCAAAGGGGCTTTAGTCACGCTGTATGCGACCTAGATCAAGTCAAGTGAGATCAAGCTTTAAACAAATCACAGACCGCAAACAGTAATCATAGGCGATGTTGTGTTCATTTTCGCCGCTACGCTACTGATGTTGATGACACTTGAGGTGCCTTGGGGACGGGAATGCGCTCCTTTGAGGACGAGGGATTGGAAGGTGCGTATGATGAAGAACGGCGCTATGGTGTTGAGCGCGAAGATATCAACCCAGTTCTGTACGGTTTCGGGTTCAAAAATATCCTCTGCAGCATATTTCTTCGCGACGAAATCTGGGTCGCGAAGGGAGGCAGCAAATCCGGCACTGCCATATCGTTAGCATGGACGAGAGGAACTGGGGGTGGCGCTGTTGACGAACTTGTTGACGAGAATATCGAGCTTGCCGTCGATTCCTTCAATGTGCTTTGCGCCGGCCTTGACACTTTCTTCGTTTGTGACGTCCATCTGGATTCTATAAGTGCGTCAGACCAGACGAACGTCATGGGGAGAGAACTGCTTACGGGACAATGGATCCGGGTACACCTGTGACCGATGCCGCGGCTTGTTCTAGGACGTCCAGCCTCCGCCCAGTGATGTATACCTTTGCTCCATTTGCAGCAAAGGCTTTAGCAATCATAAATCCTCTGCGAGACAATTAGCTATGGGTCAATAGCGAGAATCAAAAAACATACATCCCCGTTCCTCCGCCTGTAACAAGGCCTACTCGACCTGAAAGCGACATCACTGTGGTCATGCTAAGATCTTCCATGTTCGGGGAATGCTGAATAACCTCTGGACGCGGTCCCTTTTATTCCAGTCATTGTTGCCTAGATGCCATAGATTTCTGGCCTTATTCAGCCGACACTGTATCTCGGTAGTGCGGTAAATGGCGGTTTTAATACGTTGCAAGAAACTGCCCACATATTATTTACCTGTCAGCGTTGTGACAAAAGGTCTTGTTCTCGGTGTTCTCGGGACAACAATTCTATCTTGGGCGGGCGCCGCGGCAAGCAAGGGACGTTCGTAGTGATTATTCATACTATTCCAGCTCTTCGTGAGAAGTGCCTGCTAAGATATATAAGCTTGCTGTAAGTGAAGAGTTTAACTGCAAAAATGAAGTATCGAATCTGTCGCAACTCACCTTCGTCTTCGATTCCTGTTAGTGTGCCTAATCTAACCAAAATTCCAGACTCCTTGTCGGTTCCCACATGTATACTTATGTCCCTCGCCAGTCTGTGCGACGGAGAAGTAATACTTCCGATGGTTAGTCTTTCCACCAGATCCAAAAAGGCGGTGGACAGCCCGAGATCATAGAGCTTGAAAGACGGCTACTCTCGCTCTCTATCTTCTTTTGCTAGTTGCCTGCCTTGAAGGAGAGATGCAAGGCATGGAGTGTGCACAGCTGCGTTCGATCTGAGTGCTGGCGCTGACATAGTACGTGCCCTTCTTCCTGTTGGCCTCCTCACATGAAATCTTAGTTGGGATCTCCTGCTAAGCTGGACTCGCTGTAAGGTATAACTGCATTTGTTACTTAGTCCAAGCTTGTTAACGATATCCCTGCTGCCGTACCTTTCGCAACCGTCAATTTCTTTTGGGTTCGTCAAGATCTGAGCGCTGAAGCCCGAGTCATGACCAAAATGATAGTTTGAGATGTAAATCAGGAAAAGAGAAGTACGCCTTCAAGTTGCGAAATGGTGAAATGATGCCACGGATTCTGTCCATTTCCGTGCAATTTTGGGAGGACTGAGAGTCAGATTATAGTCATCAAGCTACTTAAAGAGAGAGAGCTGTGAGAGCGAAGACGAATGTATGAACCACATGATACCCGAAGGTGGCGGCTAGCGTCGGAGTCTCAAACACGACTTGACCTACGACGACGACGATCTATATTTCCTTTCTTTCATCTCGAAGCAATGCCGGTACCTAGCAATGTGATAGAGGCTCTCGACTACGGTTCTTACACGCCGTAGAGGCCCAATACCAAGAAGATTGTAGACAAAATGAAGAACTCATGCGTCTACATAAAACGCCTTCGATTTATCATGGACCAGCAAATGGCCATTGAAGTCGAGATAGCGATGACCTAGGATTATCAACAGAAAGAGTGTCTCTATCATAAACAAGCGGCAGGACTAGATAGGTCAAAGGCGCCAATGCTTTGAAGCATTTATCTCCGGTGCGTTCCGCGGATGCTTCGTCTGTGTCTAGTAGTATACTCATTTCATTTCAGATGGGTTCAGGTTGCTGCTCCTGGAAGAACGAACTATTCTCTGCGTATCTTTCTTGAAGTCTACTTTTGTACCTGCACTATGTCGTGATGAAATTCAATATGAATCGAGAATGAACGTTCGAAATTCTAATGAAGCTCATCGGCGAATTGTATGAATGACTCGGAGATGTCCTGTCTTTATCTCCAATTCCTGCTGCGAAGAAGCGTGGTATCCAGAAAATCCCTCAGTTTAACTGCCTGTCCTCTATAAGTACGTTTACCTTTTCCCATGTCTCTCGAGCTGCCTCGCAAGCGTGTTCGACTCTACCCTCCAATTCTGCTCAACGTTTTTGTTGTGGAACCTTTTGCTATGTACGAGAGTAGGGCAGAGGTCAGTTGTTCTTCCTTCCAGCATTCTTAGCAATCATCGGTGTGGTGTAAATGACAGGGATTTAGACGTGACATGAACCGCACTGAAAGTATAGGTTAATTTCATGCAAATTCTGCCATCAGATGCACTGTATGGGAAATAGACCGGAAGTTTAGCTTTTCCCCACGGTCTTCCTCCGACTCTTACTACTATCCCATTGCGGTAACACCTCATCGTCAATAATCAGTCCTGAAAACTGACATTTTGATCGAATAAAGCTTCTGTTGGAAAATGGATCCCACTTGCCTTGTCTGCGATGCCCCGACAAGCACACAATGCGCAAGATGTAAGAGCGCTTATTATTGCAGTAAGGCGCACAAGGCCCAGGTGCGCTTCCTCTTCGTGTATTGTCGAGACAATCCAACAATGGATGTCCGTAGGACTGGCCGTCCCACAAAACATACTGCAAAACAATCAGCAAGGCGGGTACCAACACATTTAATGCAATCCTCTTCGGCGTAAATGAAACGAAACCTCGCCTCATCAAACTTCCGTGGTCATACGGTGCTGTTGATAAATACACTGTAGGAGAAAGGTGGCAGAATCTGAACATGGAGCTATGGTTCGAGGGATACGATTCTTTTCGCCGCGCCAATTACGTTTGGCAGAAGTTCGGCATCGATGGACCTCCGCTTCGCCATACTCTCGCAGTGTGGTACGACGATAATTTTATGATCAATGGCTCCCGGATCAACCGCTGCATTCAAAAAATCACTGCGGGCAAAGCACAGCACCCTTGGGCCGGAAACATTCTAGCCCTTAGGGTGAAGGGACCAACCTTGGATCGATATAGTGATGCAGTCATGGAGGAGGATTTGGCGCCATTGGTCCGGTACTTTGAGGAAAGTTATAAGAGGAAGTCAGCAAGGGTTTGCAACAGGTTGACCATGTTCACCTTATTCCTTCTCTGTTTCGTTTTATGGTGGTTTAGTTCCTGATGCTTCTCGTGTATGCTGTAGTAGTGAGCACATACTATGGACCATTGAGACGAAGTCAGGATCACGAACTGAGCATGCATCACATTGAAAATAGAGGTTAATTCCATGGAAAATTTACATCAGTTATAGTACTCAGATAGTTAAGGATTAACCAGCGATAATCCACCATCAAGGCTCAAAACCGCTCCGTTCGTATAATCCGACACTGCCAAATAGATCGTCGTCATGCCCATCTCCGCTTCACTAGAGATTCAAATCAACAATCAATCTAATCTCAATACTCAAAAATACTCACGTCCCGAGCCGCCTCGCGGGTATCGGCGCGATATGCCCAGGTACAGGCTTCGTCTTGAGTTCCTCCATAAACTCAGGACTCAGCTGCTCCGTCATGAACGCACCAGGCTGCAGCGAGTTTACACGAATCGGGATACCTCTTCCAGCAAAACTCGTTGCCAGAACAACCGTGAGCTTATCTAATGCGGCTTTCGTTGCGGGGTATGCGATCTCAATTAAGTCAAGTCAGCTCAGGCTTTAAACGGATAGTAGAGCACATACAGAAGTTATGGGCGATAACAGGTTCATCTTTGCCGCCACGCTGCTGATGTTGATGACACTTGAGGTGCCCTGGGGACGGGAAGCCGCTCCTTTGACGAGGAGGGATTGGAAGGCGCGTATGACGAAGAAGGGCGCTATGGTGTTGAGTGCAAAGATGTCTTCCCAGGTCTGTACGGTTTCGGGTTCAAAAGGATCCTCTGCAGCGAACTTCTTCGTGACGAAGTCTGGATCACGAACGGAACCGCCAATTCCCGCACTACGAAGACATCAGAATGTGGAGGAGGGGAATCAGAGTATCATTGACTGACTTGTTGACGAGGATATCAAGCTTGCCGTCAATTCCTTCGATGTACCTTGCACCAGCCTTAACGCCCTCTTCGTCCGTCACGTCCATCCTCAGCCTATGTACGCGTTAACAATGGCTAGCCTAGAGAAAGGACGGCGCACATACGGGATAATTGATCCTGGGACACCTGCGACAGATGCCGCGGCTTTCTCTAGCACCTCTAGCCTTCGGCCAGTAATGTACACCTTGGCGCCATTTGCAGCGAAGACTTTGGCGATGCTGAATCCTCTGTCGACGAGTCAATCCGTGAGCCGTAATCGAGAAACGCGAGATTTACATTCCCGTTCCTCCGCCTGTAACAAGGCCTACTCGTCCTGAAAGCGACATCACTGTAGCCATGTTAAGATCTGCCATGTCGTAGGGATGCTGGATGGTCTCTGCTGGACACACGGTCCCTTTTATACCAGCAGTCGCTCCCTAGATGTCATATCTTCGGGGCCGAATTCAGCAACATTTATCCCAGCGTAGCATTGCGGGTAACTCGGTATGAAATTCAATGTGACTCGTGCCCGGGCGGTCAGCGGGCGGTAGTCCTATGTATTGGCCCTTGAACGCGCGCCATTTCAAGAAAGGAGCCGTCGCGGTGATTATTCATGCTATTCCACGCCACACCGTAGAAGGTCTTCGTGCCAAGTACCCGCTGATACAACGACATAACGTAGACCCAGTCACTATATGGGCTCAGAGTGTCAGACCGTGAAATATAAGCTTGCTGCAAGCGAAAACTGTTTAGCTGAGAAATTAAAGTGCCGTTGCAGCTCACCATCATCGTTTCCTATTTATTGATTCGCCTGATCAAGCCAAAGTGACTCGTACATGAATAATTACGTCTCTTGACAATCCAGTGCCGCTCGGAGGTGGACGCGCGTCGCACAGTTAATTCCTCCGACAGCATCCGACAGCAAAGATGCAAAGAATGAGTCAACGACCTCAACGACCCTGAAGATGGGGAGAACGAGTCAGACCCGATTGAGGGAGCCAAGGCATTTTTCTTGCCACATGAAGCTCCCAACGTTAGCAGTCCCTTTTCGGTATCACCTAATCCCAACGCGTCAGCTTTCCCGCCGTCCCTTCGCACACATGCCCACTTTCTATCCTATCTCATCTCTCTTGCATGGAAGCTTTATCCGAAGTTTTCTGTTCCTTGCGCCCAACAATCGAAGTGTACAATCTCGGAAGACGGCGCGGCTTTCAAAGTGTTCTTATAACGTTCTTCGTAACTGAGAATCTCGACCTCTATGTCGTGACAATGGCCCTCTAACTCATCATAGAAGAAGAGACATCCAGTTGCATCCACTAATGCATCTATTCCGGATTCCACGGCAAGATCAAGGGTGAAGAGACACGAAATTCGCCCAGCTGCCGTATCCATTGGAGTACGGAACTCCAAATAGGGCAGCAGCCCCGACGATGCAGACCTCCAAGGACGCGAGGAAAAATGTGAAAGACCTCGTTTTCCCCCGGTCTTCGTATTCACTCCTAGGCTGTGTATATAACACCGCAGCTGTCACTGAAGCCAGAAATACGAGTGATGAGGGGATGTCTAACTGCTTATATGCGTATCGCGTACCAAGTGTTCATCTAGCACAACCACAGGCCTCTTCCAAACCCAACGTAGCGGCTCGTACGGAACGGTGAAAGAGTAGAATAATCGTGTTTAAGGTAAGAGAACGAGGAAATGCTGGTAAGCCGGGCCAAGCAAGACTGCGAGCCGCACGACGTGGGGTCTTGACATATTACATGACCGTCATTGTGTTATTCTTGTTGTCTTCCTAGTCGTCGGTATCCCCTACTATGCCGGAATCGATAGGCAAGACTAAAAAGACTACTTGTTTAGTTGAAGCGAGGTAACGATATTCATATTCCCGTACTTTTATGATCTTTCTTTCTTCGCAACAAGTCCCTTGCATACGTCACTCCTAAGCATTTGGTGTCTTGGATAGCAACTCGAATGGGATTGATTTGTTGTCGGGCAAAGAATTTGACGCGATGGTGGAGGTAGCTCGATAATGATGCAGTCAACATTGGGCAGCCGGCCGGCATCAAGAATTATTACCAAATTACTTATTATCTATTTACATAAATAATCCAAAAATAATCAGATTTCTTACCACCATGACCGTAGACTCAAGCGACGCCTTGGAGCATATAGAGACGCGTCAAGTTTATTATAGAACGCACAGTGGACCTTTTTCAGTGACTTATCCTCCGTGTCATGTGTACTAGCAATATTAATCTTCAAGTGTGGCAGGCCGGAAAGGCCAAGGCAACACAATGCCGGTCCATTTCGGCTGAGGGGCTTAAGCGCTTATTCTGGAATCGGGATTCGCCAGCTACTTATCTGATAAAATGGAAATTTCAAATGATTGATCGACTTTGATGAGTCATTGAACCGTGACTACCACTGACTGGGCGAACAAGGCGAACAAACAAACAAACAACATCTCTCCCCAAACCATACTCCACGAAGACCTCTCAGCTTGGATATTATTATTATGAACGTCACCGCTACTAGGTACATTCAATGTCCACTTGTGCATACGGAACGTCATGCCTAGACTTCATAGCGACGATGGCCCTCAAACTGCGTGGATAGCAGGAGAAAACGGGCAAGATTACGCACTACGCGAGACTTATTCACCTGCAGAGCTCGCAATCTGGGCTGAGGTGTGTGACAATGCCCTTTACCAACGTATCAGAGAAAACTAAATTGCGCCACAGTACGTCAAAGAAGTCTCAAGTCCATTGCAGCGCAAAAACTACAAAGAGTGGCTCCGCACTATGCGCGATATCATCGTTGAAATGGGTTCCAAGCAACGAGTCGATACCCGAAGACACCTCGGGGACGCTCATTGGGAGGGCATGGTACTACTTGACATACCGCGCCGGTACCGTCACCACGAGCACTTGTCCGATATCAAGAACTTGAATTGGGATTTAGAACCCGTTAAAGTTTCTTCTCCGGTAAACATGATCTTTTCAATAATCGTGGTGAAATGGCTCAGTCTGACTTGCAGTGCCACTCATGCCGTGCATCCAAATATCCCTGTCATTACACCAATACAGATGCCGCCAACGAATGCCGAGAATGCTATCTCCAAGGAAAGACCTGCACACTAGGAAATGGCCAGCGAGCAAACAAGAAGCGACCTAGGGCCGATTCCGTCGAAGACGACGAGCCGACTGACTCAAAGGGAAAGCAGGAAGAACACAGTCGGAAGAAACGCAAAGAAGAGTCGGAAGAGGATAACTGGGACCTGAAACTCATTAAGCGCCTCGAACTTCAGCTGGAGGAAAAGGAACGACAAGTTGCTAGTCTCTCCGACGAAAGGAACAGGATCAAACAATGCTACGATGAATCGACGAACCTCATTACCCAGCTGCAGCAGGAGGCTTCTCAGCAAAAACTTCGAATGGAGGAACTGGAAGATGAAGTCCGGCGCGCTCACGAGATAGCTCGGAAACGATGGGAGCACCCGACATTTGTTCCGAGACGCGCATAGCTCGCAGAAAGCTGAGTTGAGGAATCTTGCTGGGTACAAGGTTTCTTCGGAGCGGGGACTGGAGGCCTTGAGGTCGCAGCTGAAACTGAGCATCAGAAGTATAAACAGGTAAAAGAGAAGAATGATGCGATTACTGTGGTCTTGGAAAAGTGTCTAAGCAAGGAATTACTTACGCTTAACTTCCCTCTTCTTACGAGCCAAACGTCGCTAGCTATCCTTGTTATAGGACTTGGTTACCAAGGTAGAAGTGGATCTTCGATCACACCATGTAGATCTCGAGCCTACACATGACTTCTCCGTCTTCGTAACCATGACCTCTTCACGGGCATCAAATACATATTCAATTGTTCAATTATTTCGTCGGGTGGGAAGATCGGAACCTGTCTAGCGTACCGCAATAGCACGAGCCTCGAGATACGCATGCGGATAGCGAACGGTAATTACAGGTCCAACTCGCTAAGTCTATATCTCTTTGCACCCAGATGGAACGCCAGATAACCTTTCACGAAATTTTCGTAGCTGCTACGCACTCCTTCGTGCGGAGACAAGATACAAAGTGACCTCTCATGCGCCTGGATGCAACGTTCCACCAAGTAGCGGAGAGTTTTACTCTTTGACTCTCCCCGAGCTTCCGCCAGAAGTGAAATGAGGTTGTGAGTTTCGTTCTCACACTCCTCCTTGTAGAAGGAGGTGATGTCGTTCATGAAGTTGACGACTTCGCAAACGAGAGGAAGAGCTTGAATGTATAGGTTATACGGCACGTCTTTGGGAAAGATGAACACGGTGTATGCTTCAGGCAATCCACTGAGATCGCGAAGAAATAAGGCGTATCTCTCAACTTTATGAGTCTGACGTCTTTGATGAGTAAATAGACAACTTGCCAGGGAAGCGATTACTCACCGATTCTGATTTACCGCGTATCTCTAAAATCAACGCAGTGATGAACCTGAGGCCCCCTTGAACAATAAAATCGGCAGCGACTTCGCCAAAGAGCTCAGGGGCCTCTGCTAAGATGTTCGCAAAGTTTTCTAGCATCTTGGTTGGCTGATTCTCCAAGGAAGCAAAGTGCTGCGGGGAAGAAATGTAATTCACTGGAAGAAGTGTTATTACAGAACAACGATATTCACCTTGGTAAAATCGGCAACACCGACAAGGGTGTCGGGGTCATCAGGATAGGTGTCGTCGAGGTATGTCGCGAACGCGGTGAAGAAGACGATGTATACTTTGACGTCATCATTCGCGAGGTGATGGTACGCCGAGGCAGCGATATTTACCCCAACTGTCAAGTAAGGCTTGAGCAAATCAAGGGGATATCCTCGACGTTGGCCCTCTTTGATACAAAGATCTTCGAGTGCAGCATCTTCGACGGATGGTAAGTCGGTGGTGTCAAAGTAGTTGACGAAAGATCGCAATGTGTCTTCAGTAGTCCGCCGCTTCGGCGGAAGGTTTGACAACCCGAGGACACGCCCTGAGAGTAAAATTTAAACAAGCAATGCATTATACAAAAAGCCACCGTACCAGCTAGATTCCATAGAGAAGAAGTCCAGGATTGAACTCCTTGATGTTGGGTAATATGAAGATCCACACACGAAGGAGCCATTGCAAGTAATTCGTTGGGTGCGGTCTGCGATGTGAGTCCATTCGAAGGTTCGTCTTTAATGTATACTCTCAGAGGGCCCGGCCCACATGAGAATAGCAATCGTTCAAAAATGGGCGTTCATGCATATGCCCCATACTCAGGGCCACCGCGATGCCTATTCCCCGGAGGTCAATAACTGGATAAACAATTATGATAACGGAAATCACAGGCGACCATGTTGCTTGTAAATCAACCCGACTCCCGATAGTCACCTCATCAGCTGGCGTAATGGTGTTGCTTCAGATCGCATTCAGATTCCAGGTTCATTTTGAAGCCATCCATACACCGAGGTCACTGGTCGCACGCTTCCTACGGCACTTGTAGTGCGACAATGAAATCCTACGTTCCGGAGACTTCCAGATGAACCAAGAAAACGGTGGATTAGGTTGAAAAGTCGAGGCCTATGGTGGGTATCAGACTTGCACAAAGGAGGAAAGCAAGACCGTAATGACAAAGGATACGAGTAAAAGATCTCAGTCGGGCACAGCGAATGTAGAACGACTGAGGTATCCGGGTAACTACGGCGAAGCTATATAGTGATCGGTAGGGACAGGAGTCGGTATATATATAGTAAGTAAGTATGAAACGTCAGGAAAAGATAAGAAAGAGTATACGATACGGATATCTTCCAACAGACCGAGTCACAATGAGATCAATAGAAACTGCCGGAATGCAGTTTCCGACACCCCGTGCCGCTCGTATCATGAAGTATCAGCTAGTACTTACGGATAGTACGGTGTTATTCAAGAGCCGGTCGACTTCACAAAGAAGGAATGGGAGCATGCGTCATAATACTATGCGAAAATACACCTCGAGAAGCGCTCTGACGTGTCGCGGGACATTCATTACTATTCCTACTTAAGAGCGAACGCGTCTATTCCAACCACTTGACCTTCAAAGGAACTCGAGAACCCAAATGTTTTTGGCCTTTCACAATAGGCACAATAGGCACAATCGCTTGCGCGCCAGGGGTCTGTTCTATTACCACGCCCTCGGGCAAACTGAACTCAAAGTTTCGGATGAGGTTCGCCAGAACCGTCTGTGTCTCCATGACCCTGGCGTTTACGTTTAGAAATAAGTAAAAGATCAAAGTGGTATGGAGAAACGCACGAAAATCGCCACCTAAATATGAGAGGAAAGGTTAGGTCAGTGGATTACCATTAGGACACTTTCAAGTTCATAATTACCCGATACACGAACGAGATCCAGTACCTAAGCATAACGTGAATAAGTTGACTCAAATAGATTGAAAATTGAAGCGTGACTTACTGAACGTCATCCTAAGTTCGGAAGTTATGACATTTGTGAATTTGTCCCATGTGCTGACTTGCACTTACAAATTTGCATACACTCCCAACGATACAGGGATATTCTTGTCGAGGAAGCGGGCTGGATTCCATTCTTCTGCGTCGGCGCCCCAGATAGACGGGAGGCTTAAGATGGTTGGTGATGAATTCACAACGAAGCACGATGAGAGGTACGGGGCAGACATACCGGTTGTACAAGTATACAGAACAGAGGAGAGTCTGTCCTTTGGGTATTGCCAGTGTTTTAGACCCCATGAGAGGCAGAACGTCGTCATGAGGAGCAGCACGTGCTAGTGTATGTGCGAAGGGATGGAGGCGGAGAGCCTCCTACGGAGGGGGAACCATAAATCCATAAACGTCAGGAAAGACGCTGGTACACTCACTTTGATTGCAGCGTTAAAAAATGGCAGAGAGTCGTAGTCATTATGATAAGACTGCTTTAATTCTTCACGTATTATTGACTGGTGCTCAGGATGCGCGGCGAGTTCATACAGCAACCAGGACATTGTTGCAGCTGTCGTCTCATGTCCAGCAAATATAAATGTTCTGAGGGAAAGACGGTCAGGATCACATGGATACTAATTTAGAAGGAGATACGACGAACACGAATTGGGACTCAATTTCGTCGTCCCGCATTTGTCCTGTAAGGCGTGCTCTTGCTATATCGAGAGCATGAACAGCAGATTCGGATACATTGAATAATTTCTGGACTTACTTAGAATATTAACAATATCCTTACCCGACTCGTCGTGCACGCCGAGCTCTGCTTGTACCGCCAAGATCTCTCGAGCGACCTTTCCCGCCATTTCTCCCACTCTGGCCAGCTCGCGAGCTGTTCGGGTCGAAACTAACTTTAAAATCTTCAAGACTGAATGTGGAAGTATTCGTATCAGGGCTACGACAATGAACTCTAGTGTTGATGGATTGGACTGCCATGAGGCGGTGCTGTACTGGGATGTCAGATGCATTCATCGTCAAGATCGAGAAGCCCAAATCTGCGTACTGTAAGCACCTCAACGCTCTCTCTAACTCAGTGTCCCGACCGTCCAGTGATCCGAAATCGTATCGAAAAGCACCTGTTGGATGTCAGACCAGCTGCTTATAAAAGCCGCAGATACCACTTGCTTAGACCGATTATATCAAGAGCGACCTTGCTCATCCAATCGGAAACATCGATTGGTTCGCTGGTGCTAGTTCTTCTCATAGCCTTTACAACCTAGTCGATGGTCATGATATCCCACGGACCTGATCAATGCCAAAGTAGACTTACCTTCTCGCTGCACTGCTGAAATATAATCTGAAAATCCCGCAGATTAGCAGGGGAGAGTGCTGGATTTAGGATCTTGCGTTGACGGCGATGGACATCACCTAAACAGAAGTTATAGCTGTGCGTGTGAGATAACATGCGATGTTCACTTTCGGCCCCAATAAGCCCTCCGGACCCTCCAAGGATGAGACTAAGCACGAAGTTCGTGTCCCTAGTTTTAGGATAAGGACTTGAGGAATGGAAAATGTGCTCAAGAGCTTTGGGGTCGGATACTACCAGAATGTCTTGCTAGCAGGTGCCGCCGTCGATATCAATTGGCATGTAACGAAGGTTGAGAAGCTCACACCCAAACTGCCTCTGATACGATAGACGGTGCCATATTCCCTGCACCACTTCGTTTCGAGATCGCCGAATTTATCTTGGCTGCGGAGGATGTACTCATGGCCTGGTATAAGGTGTTTAATCCCATGAAGTAAGATAGCATTGGCATCTTACCTTGCCAGAAAGAGGTAGACGGTGGTCCATTGACATGCTTAACAGAAACTCGCTTCAACCACCAGCCAAGCCAAGCTGCGAAGATAGAAGCGAATGCTATGAAGAATGGGGACATTGATAAGTAGGACTGAGAGGGAGGGAGGGCGTTTCTTCTAGCTTTTATGTCCTTGAAAAGGAAACTAACCGAGTCTATGCATACTACACCCGAACACTCTTTGAACCAAAATGGAATCCCAAATATAACCAAAACATAACACATATTGAATTGCTGTTCACCTGATACTGACGGTCATCTCTGGGGTCAATAGAGATTGGAGGAAAGCAGATCTGCGTGTCTTCGTGATAAGCCTTCAATTTTGCCTTTTGTGCTCATTGCGGAGGAGCTTGCACCATTCAATCAAGTTCTGTGTTCAATTTTAGGGCGCCACGGCCTAAGCATGACTCAATAGTTTCGAGCCCAAAATACCATGAGATATCGCCCGCCAAGCCTATACGAGATTCCGGGTGGATGTACGTATCAATAGAATTGAGAAATGTAGGCGTTAGAGAACGAGTCTTGAAGTCATAGGCAGTCAACAAACTGACATCGGCGGTCCGTTTTTCAAATTTCCCAGCCCTGAGCCAATCAAGTTCATTCAAGTATGATCCTTCCCGAAAGCATAGAATATCATACGTTTGACGCCAAGTTATAATGACGATTACAGTGTATCCAAGCACCAATGTATTCGGGACGCGATCATCCTTCGCAGGGTAGGACAATCGGAGAGACCGCAGAATGAAATTGGAAACACCGAAACGAGGGAAGGGGGTATGCTCCAGCGACCATTTGGGGGATATGAGTCCAGATTGCCGGATGTGATAACTTGAGAATATGAGGCCTAAAGCTTCGTATTAGACCGCAGGAGATACGGAAGCATGGGCATCCTGCTACTCCCGACCAGCGTTTTTCAGCCCCATAGTCAGGATATCGCCCCATGCGATGGTCTCATCTACAGCTGGTCCATCTCCTGTCTCCCATCCAGGCCTGACAAGTCTGGAAATGATGTACGCGTTATCAACATTCACAGCGGCGACACGCGCCAGGTGGAGGCTGACTTCAGGAGAGAATGTTATCGGATTGAGTGCCAGAGCCTTCGATGACGTCAACATACTTCTCTGAGCAAGAAAGAAAGGCGACTCTCACCTTCCAAGCGACTAGGTTCCCGACGTGGCTTTGGTCTGGCTGCGTTATGACGGGGTAAGAATCAAAAACTGCCTCCACTGTTTCCCACATCTTATTGACCTCTTCGTCGATGGCATCCTCCTCTACTACAATGTCCTCCTCCCCGTAATCCAAGACCGCCTCTTCAATGGCTTCCTTCTTCGCCTTCTTTCCCCACTTCCCTTCCTCTACATCGACGCTCGTCACAAACACGTTCGTCGGCAAATTTTCCCGCTCTGATGGTGGGACAAGCCGCGGTGCTTGGGCTTGAAACACGATCTTGGGCGTCGCAGAGAGAGCGAGCTTCTGCTTGAAGCCTTTTTTCTTGTTTTTGTTCCCAAGAGAAAACATCGATAGGCTGAGTTCGTTTTCGGTGGGTGCTTTTCGGCCTAGAGGTACTCCGTTTGTCGATGAGAGATCCCTTGGCTTTGGTGCTGTCGGGGGAGTAGAACCAGCTGCCTCTGCCTCGTGTCTTTTCTTTAGTCGTCGACGTTGGTTACGACTCCGTGTCTGCTGTGAACCCAAGCCTGGTGGGACGTGATTTTGCTGTTTTACACTAAAGTTTTGTTAGGAAAAGATTGTGTGATGAGGACTGTGAGACTCACGGAGGCAGTGGCGGTTTCTTCCTGACGGATACCACGGATGGCGAAGAGGTACTGGATGAAGAGTCACTGGATGAAGAGTCGCTGGATGAAGAGCCGGTAGACGAATCCGAGTCGGTAGATTCATCGGAATCAGAAGAAACGAGCACGGGTTTGAGCCTCTTCGCATCCCGTGCCACTAGGAATGTTTTCAGCAGAACATTCAAATTCCAAGAAAATACGGACGCACCTGGAAATTCGGTTTCTGCTTTTCTTTTCTTGCCGCTGGCACCTGGCTTTCCCTTGATAACAATCAAGTCCGTATCTCTCACTACGCCTGTAGATGCGAGTTCGTCCAGCAGTTCGAAGCCATCGAGTTCCAACGTCAACTCTCCAGGCTTGATTTTGGCGTCTCTGAACACCTGGACCGTGTTGCACAGAGACGTCTTGAGATCGTGGAGGTTGGCATCGTCAGGTAATGGGAGCCAGGCTTTTAGCTGAGGAAGAGGCAGCTCGGTTTGTATTCGAAGGCGCATATATCCAGGTTGGAGGTCAGAGAAGAAAGCATATCTGGGAGGTCAAGACCTAAGACGGAAAATGCCGAAAGTTAAATAATTAATTATGTCTCAACTTTCACGTAAGTAATTCATTTATTTTATTCAAAATTTCAGCAAAGCATATCCACTACACAAATTTACATTCGTTCTTTATTCAAAAAACAGACAGCGGCGCAGAGCAATTATAGAAACCCCCAGATACAAATACAGATGTTGGCCCCCTCGGCAATAGGTGAGTCATTTAAATCGGGACACAACACCTGAACAGAAACGTATCAGATACAGTTTCAGAAAAAAAGGGTACCCACATAAACCATTTCGTCACAAACTCTGATCATCAACAGCCGCGGCCTCTGCCCCTTTCACAGTTTTGCGTCTTGCCCTCATCTTCTGCAATGCCCGCGCAATATCTTCGAGATGGCCTTCATCCCTGTCGTTCTCCTTCTGCATCTTGTCCATATCGGCCTTGAACTTGTCCCGCTCCGCACAGATCTCTTCCACTTTCAACTTCCAGTTCTCGACATCCCTCTCAAAGGATTCCCTTTCCTTCTTCCAAGCCTCGCCGGCATCACGCCAGGCCGCCCGCTCTTTCTCTCTCTCCATCTCCACCACTTCCCTCTCACGTTCTCTCTGCTGTGCTCTATCCTCCTTGTCCTTCTCAAGCGCTCCCTGCAACAGCAACAGTCCTTCCCTCTCAACCCTCATCTTCTCCCGCATCGCTTCAAGTTCTTGGTCCTTGCGCTCCAGCTCTCGATCCTTCCTCGACACTTCCCGCTCCATACGTTCGATCAACTTGTCTTCTTTGTGGTACAGTGGCAGCTCATCTACCGGCATTGGGGTGTGATATCGGACATCCCGACCGTCCAAATCAATCCTGGACCGCTTCGATGGTGGCTCAGGGGATCGGAAAGCAGAAGCGAGGGGGAATGACGGAGCAGGCGTAGCTTGTCGAGATAGCGACTCGAGTGCACCTGGAGCGAAGGTCAAGCCACTTGAGGTGAACGTGACGGGAAGGTTGAATGTCGGCGGACCCATGCTTATACTCCCTTCATCATCATTATTATCCAACTCGTCTTCGGAAGGGGGAATTGGATCAAGAGGAATCGCTGTACGTTTCAGCTTCGGCTTCGGCTTCGGCTTCGAGTCATTGGTATCGTTTTCGGCTCGTGTCGTGCGTGGAAGACGAAGAGAGATTCGTCCTGGATGTTTGGATATGGCGTCTGGCTGGGACGAGGACCCGGCGGGAGGGATACGTAGCGTGTTCCGCTTCGTCGCTGCTCGGGGCTGAGAAGATGGCATTGCCTTGACTTCATCGATGCGACTCTTTGCAGACCGAAGACGTGCTGTCAATGTCTCTGTTACAGATTGCTTTTCGGCCGCAGGGGTTTCAGCTTGGCTTCTTATCGTTCGTCCACGCAACGAGATCGTGGTTGGCTCGGGTCTATGGAAATCCACACACTTCCTGCCTAAGATGAGACATTCTCTGCACCCAGGATGATCTACATCCTGGCTGGCAAATTCGCAGCTAATCCCCTCAGCTGCACAACCTTTGCACTATTCATCGATCAGTATCAATACGAGAAAACTGGATAAGAAAGTCTTACCCGTATTTCGTTGTGGGTAGGGTGAACATCCCAGCCAGATATATCGGCGTTGAGGACAGTCGTCCCAACGAGTGGCCGTTCCTCCTTCGCCCGAATATTGATGTGTACGATCCCTGCTAAAACTCGCATCCACTTTTCTTTATCGAGCTTTCCGCAGACACTGGCAAGGTCTTTCTGTTGCTTTCGAGTCATTTGTGTATATGTATCGAACATCTCCTTGAACCACAGGCTTTCGTCACTGGGCTCACAACCTGAATTGTAGATGTTCAAGAACTATCATAATGAGTCAGCAAGGGCTACTGATTGTCACAAAATGGCTCACTACCGTCTGAGCGGATGAAGGCCTGCCTCGTCTATAACCAGACATCGATATCTGTGAAGATGGGCTGGTTACTTTATCTGCAGTAGGTGATGGTGGCTCTCCGGTCCCGATACTTGTTTCAAGTTCATCGTTTACCATTTCGTCGTCCTCATCGCCGGAATCGTCCAAGGGTAATTGTTGACACGATTTACCCTCTAGACGACACTCCCTACAGCAGCGAGTCGTTTTCCGATTCCCGTATTCACACACCACACCCAGCACGGCGCAATTATCGCACTGGAAGTCAAATCGAGATTCGTATAACATAGACAAATAAGGAGAAAAATCTCACAGGTGGGTATGCTGCGGTTGGGACCAGGTCCCAATGCTTGAGAGTCCGAACACCGCGCACTCTATGCTTTACCAGTTTTCGTTTGGGCGTCTTGCGGATGCTGAGGAATACCATCCCACACCAAGTGTCGGTCCATTTAGATTCCTTGGAATATTTCCGGACCAACTCCGCTTGCCGTTCAGGCGTCATTCCGAGATACAGGTTACGCAGCTTGGTGAGCCACTGGTCTCGATCCCCCTCCTCCTCACCAGGTTCGGCATTGTATAGAGAGGAAAACTAGCGCAGCATCAGAACATGATTCCAAGTAAGAAACAGAGGAACTGCACCTGCTCCACAAACGATGGTCGCTGATAATAAGTACATAAGAGACGCGTCCTGCTTCTTATAGAGACACGACGTACCTTGTTCTGCCTAAGCTGACGCGTACTAGCCGGAGATTCAGGTGTCAGAAGACACTCTGATGGCACCCTCTGGACGTCGTTGTCTGGTGCAGCATCTTTATCTATGAGTGGCGCGTCGAAAACGCTCCCCCCAGCCGGAGGGCCGATATGGTTCGGCACATTTCGGTGAGGAATCTGGATTTTCGTTGTGGTGCCGTTGTACTTCTTGTTGGAATATAGACGGTCTTCCCACGCTGTTCCAGGGGCCGTGGCCATCGAGGGCCTTGAAGAAAGCGCAATGAAAGTCGAAATGAGGAAATGATGAAAGGGTAAAAGTCCAACTTCCGGCTAAACGTTTATTTGCCGGTATGGTCATTAAAGATCATCTTATCTTATCTCGGTCATTTTTTATTTCCCGAGCTTTGGCCATTTTAATTCTTTGCTACTTAGTACGAATTCCAGTCTTTATATACCGGTTTGCTAAACTACTAAAATTACAAGACATTGGGCGTCATATGCGCAAATTTCTCTATCAACTCACCAGGGTCGTCTTTCATTGATGTAAAACTTTGACCCTCAATGGGACCTGGGCACCTAGATGGACTTTGCCTTGCACAACGGGTACGACCGCCGGAGATCCAGGGAATTGCTGCAGTTCTATGCCTCCCTCAGGCAAGCTAAACTCGAAGTTTTGGATCAGCCTCGCTAAAATTGTCTGTAACTCCATAATCCTGAATTTCGATGATTAGATCGAACTTAAAATCTAGGGAAGAAGCACGTACGCAAATCGCCATCTTCGAAGAGAAAGAATTCAGCGTGAGCGCGAAGAACGACGAAGGATGCTTACCCAATGCAAGCCCGAGTTCCAGCACCTGAAAGTCACGTAAGTGAGAATGAATAGAAGCAGGCTGAAAAACCCTGAACTTACCGAACGACATCCTAAAGTTTTCCAGAGTTAGTTATCAAATTGCGCGAGAGGAAAATACAGCTCAAACCCACAAGTTAGCGTACACTCCCAACGAGACGGAAAGATCTTTCTTGAGAAACCGGGCAGGATTCCATTCCTCTGCGTCGTCACCCCAGACCGATGGGAGGCTAAGAGTTCATGATCAGGTTGCGGGCAGCTGATACGAGGAATGCTTTAAGTACCGGTTGTACGCATACAATGCACAAATAAATGTTTGCCCTTTAGGTACAGCAAGTGTCTTCCCTCCAGAAAGAGGGATAACGTCATCGTGAGGAGCGGTACGTGTGAGGGAGTGCACGATAGGATGAAGACGGAGAGTTTCCTGTTAAACCCAATTAGCATTTTAGTTTGAGTCATCACGAGTCGTGCTCACTTTGATCGCGGCGTTCATGAATGGCATCGAGTCATAGTCCTTGTATTGTCTTAACTCTTCGCGTATGATGGATTGATGTTCGGGATGTACGGAAAGTTCGTATAACAACCAGGCTGCGGTCGTACCTGTCGTTTCATGTCCAGCAACGGCGAGCGTTCTAAGATTAGGAGTTATGGTTGTAATCAATGAAACGCTGCGAAAAAAAAAAAAGGCTGCACGAACACTAGCTGCGACTCGATTTCATCTTCATCCATTTTGCCTGAAAGACGCGCTCTTGCTATAAGCACCAGATGTGAGTACGAGAGTCACAAAAGAGTCCGGTTAATATAGACTCGCCTAGGAGATCAATAACAGCTTTATCCTCGCCCTGCTCCTCAACCTCATACTGACTGACCATGATATTCCGAGCCGCTCTTCTCGACACTTCTCCTAGGTTGGCGAACTGACGGGTTTCCCGAGTCGAGATCAGCCGCAACAGCTTCAGTGCTGAATTTGGAAGGAGTCTAATCAGAGCCACTAGCATAAATTCGAATGCCGTTGTATCAGTTTGTGAATGAGTGCTAGATTTGAAGGTCAGAATATGATCGTCAACCTGAAGATGGTGTACGCACAACAGCTGGCTCAGGGCTTGCCTTAGTTCCGTGTTATGACCTTCGAGTGAACCGAAGTCGTATCGAAAGCCGGCTGTCCAGTCACGGGTCAAACAAAATGCATTGAAGTTTAGAGTTTAGCACTGACCAAGACCGATGATATCCAAAGCGACTTTAGATGTCCAATTCAATATATTGACGGTTTCATTAATGTCACCGGTCAAGGATCCTTTCAAAACGTTCACAAGCTACGACCTTTCGTCAATATTCATGTCCCACGCCCATTGACGTGAGAATAAATGTACCTTGTCACTGCACTGCCGAAATATTAGCTGTGATTCCCTCAGCTGCGCGGGGTAGAACGCAGGATTTAGAATTTTGCGTTGGCGATTATGGGTTTCAGCTACGTGACAAGTCAAGACTCGAGTAAGAGAGACTCGTAAAAGCACAAACCATCAACGACGACAAGCCCTCTTCCGAGGATAAGACCTACGATGAAGGTAAAGTCCCTGGACTTTGGGTAAGGACGTGAGATGTGCATGATGTGGTCGAGAGCCTTGGGATCGGATACCACCAGGATGTCTTGCTACATAACCTTTTTGTTTAGCCATGATCAAGGGCAAGGTGAAGAACCAACTTACGCCAAAACAACCGCCGATACGGTATACGCTTCCGTAGTCCTTACACCATTTCATTTCAAGATCGCCGAAGTTCTCTTGATTACGAAGAAGACGTTCATGACCTGGTATGCAGGGTTTTTCATCCAGCACCGGTTCAAAGAAGGAATCTGCGTCATCTTACCTAGCCAAAAGGATGCAGATGGAGGACCTTTTACGTGTTTGACTGAAGGTCGCTTCAACCACGAGTGGAGTAGATAGGCTAGGAAGACTGTTGCGATTGAGGCAAGGATGGGAGACATTGGAAGCTGACCTGTCAGTTAGCGGTAGAGCAACAGCTCTTAAGAAAGTATTTCTGCGGCCCGAATATCAATAACAGCTTATGCTAGTTGATATTTCCATAGGCTAAACCGCAATCTCTCTACACGAAAATAACATCTGTGCGAGACGCGGGCCGAGTGGTATCTGTAGTCCAGACCAAGAAGTCTACTCTGTCCTTTGTGCCAGTTTTCATCACAGAGGTTCATTTACTCCGGCCGCATGACTCTTGAAGTTTGAACGAGCAGCCACCCCGAAGAAAAGTCTTCAGCCCTTTAGTCAGAGACCTGTTAAATCGTGTCTGTGTGAAATTTAGTATGATAGTTCGCTCTCCCATTTTGGCCAATAAAGGACCGGAGATTTTGAGACACCCTGGTACGTACTACGGGAGTTTAATACCAAAAGTAGAGGAGCGAAAGGAGCGGCGCAGCATTAAGCGAGATTAAGCGGCCCCATGGATGTTATCGTGATGATAGCAATTGTATCACCCTGGTCCGACAATTCACAAGGCTATTGGTAGCGTCATGAGGCAGGCACATCACATCCACAGCGAAAAGGAATTTAAGACAAGTAGCTATCCGCGTCTGTGGGCTTTTAGATATTTCGGATCAGGCAGAGCATTGTCAAAGCATTGTCCAAACTCGGTCCGCGATGTCTTAAGTAATCTCCGAATTTGCTACTCAGAATGATTTTGGATCTGAATTGCCTGAAGGCCTGATATGGACAGCCTCAGCTGATTCCTGAAGTCACCATCGTTCACTAATATAAAACTATCACAGTATGTTTTACCTGAGATAAATATATTATATAAGAGAACAATTTGGACCACACCTGGATTGCATCTGGACATCGTCCAAGGTCTAGGGACTTGAACTTTTGAAAACACGTTTGTGGCTGGTTTACGTTGGGTTTACCGTGGCTATTACCAGGCTACCGCCGCTATTTTGGCGATCTGGGAGCAATCTCCTCCTCCCTTTAGTGGGCTCGAGGCTCGGTTCATCGTGAGCTTGCTCCCATATGGATCGATCATCGATCATCGGTTACAGGTCTAACAGCTTGGCAGTCAGGTGTGTTTTCGTGGATAATGGAAGAAGACTAAGACTAGGACTAGTACTTCAACATAAATCGTGCTTTGTGGATTTCGAGCGCACGGAAGTACCTCTGAAATCACCGAAGTAGTAACCAGCCAAGAATGCGTCGTCATGCATTCATGTCCCTAAACCATGATTCATGACCAAATCCACATAACTCTTTTCCGTCGTACAAAACACATGCTAATGTCCGATTGTATGCCAACAACCGTAAGTAATCTCGGAATGAGTTTGGACCAAGTTTGGACGGGACACGCTAAATATAACTCTCGGCCCTGACGACCTCTTAAGTCACCATCGTTCACTAATGTAAAACTCTCATCCTTAAGGGAAACTGGGAGCCTAAATGTGCTTGGCCCGTCACAATGGGTACGATGGCTAGCGACCCGGGAAAATGTTGGACTTCGACTCTTCCCTCAGGCAGACTGAATTTGAAATGTAGAATCAGGTTAGCTTGGATTGTTTGCATCCCATGACTCTACATTTCGCTGTTCAGTTTGGTAGGAGCGAGACTGGAAAGACGAGGTGCATACGCAAATCGCCACCTAAGAGAAAGGAAGAGGATCAGCAAGGGAATGAACTTGGTGTTAATCATAGCAGTCAATTACCCGATGCATGAACGAGATCCAGCGCCTGAAGGATGCATTAGCGGTAGAAAAGGTTCACTGAATGCAACTGACTAAATGACATGGTAGCATTCCGCCATGTAGACTAGTTCTCAAGGTCTCGTGTCCGGCAACGACGACTCCAGGTCCTGGAACGAGAGCAGAATCACAGCAAGTGAAGAGATACCAGGAACATTGGTTGCATCTCGATTCCATCATCCTGCATTTTACCTTCTAGCGCGCTTTCGCTAGAAATACAAACCATTTGGTGGGCATAGTTAGCTAAAACTGTTAGGGTGTTAACGATATCTCTATCGTCGTCTAGCGTCTGCACCTCGGAGATCAGCAGTAAAAGTCTTAGCATCGAATCTGGAAGCATTCATATCAAGGCTACGAGAATAAACTCCAATGCTGTTGGATTGGCTTGTGAAGCCGTGCTGAAATAGACTCGAGCCAGTCCAATCCGCTACTTGATGACAGTCGATCAAGTCGATCAAGTCTGGAACGGCTCCGAGTCCTCTTGATCGACTGCCGTCAAACGACGCCGGGAACTGGTTCGAGTCTAGTGCCGAAATCGGATGTCAAATATGACGGTCATTGAAACGAAAGACTCCTCTTACAAAAGGTGTTTCACCACTTGTTCTAGCTCGGTATGTTGACCTTTACTTTCAGTGTGACGCATGCCGCACATCGAATTACACTTGAGTGGGATTAGAGGGTAATATCGAACACGCTTGCGGGGCAGCTCTAGAAGCACGGGGAAAGGCGAACTCGCTTACAGACACCGGGCAGATAAGCTGACGGGTTTTCTTGATACCAGGCTTCTCTGGAGCGGGAATTGGAGGTGTTAAGGTCAAACCGGCATCTCATTCATACAATTTGCCGATTAGCTTCTCTAAAATCTCAAGTGTTCCCTCTCGATTCACATTGATTTTGATCACGACATGGTGGTACAACAGTAGACAGGGAATCCTTTCAGGAAAGGTACACGGAGAATCATATGATTATAAAACGCTGTGAAAGTGGACGGTGAGAGCATCCACGATATTTCACTGAGACATACCAATGATCAATGTATAGACCACAGGAGACGGAGAGAATCCTGAGCGAGAAAATCGAGGACACAAAAGTAGGTATAGGGCTCTTTCAGGACAGGTATACGGAGAATAGTGTAGTGTAGAAAACGCTGTTGAGATAAATAAGGTCAGACGATGAATAACTAATATTCCGCTGGGACGTACCGATGGCCAAGCTACCAAAATAGAAACCACAAGAGAAACGGAGAGAGGATTATGAGCCAGAAGAGCTCGGACGAGAGCAGACGAAGGATCATCACGTCGGTTAGACTAGTTCAACCAAAGTCGGCGAGTCAAGGAGATACAACACGGAGCATAATCACCGGTGAGAGGCCAGTTTTTCTTCCAGGAGTAGGTGGCTGTACGCAACTAAAATAAAATCAATGTACTGCGCGAGGACAAACCTTCTGCAGAATGCACCAGAGTCTTCACCAAATATTTGTCGCATTCCCGGCTTGAATTCCTCGATTTCTGCCACCAGCTCACGAAGAAGAGTTTCCTTGCGTTGATAGTCCTTACACCTCGCTAGTTCAACTTCGGTGGATTGCAATAGGTCGAGAAACAGAGAGGATAGGGAGAGTTGTAGTTGACGCTGGAGGTCTGCTTTTTTATTGACAACTTCTTCGTATAATCTGCGATGAGCGGGGTCCATCATGTCGATGAGGGGGTCTATCGTTTGACTTGATTTGGACATTGCTTTGAGGTAGAAAAAAAGTAAGGGCGAGGTAAAGGTGGTCGTGGTTCAAGCCATGTTTGAAACTCCGATGCTGTCTGCCGCCCATTGCCGCCCTTGCACATAGCTCGGCTGTGGATCCGGCCCTTATTGGAGTGACGTGCGCCGGAACCACCACCACCATCACTTCCTTCTCGGCCAACAATGAAGCATCCATTGATTGGTACCGTAAGCCAAGTCTCGCGGTCGATACGAACGACAATACTCACGCATGAGCCTGGCGGTATCCAGAGACGCGACCTGTGCCGATACCAAAGGGAAAGAGTCACAGAGGTGCGGTATTGTGACGCCTAGACCACGCTAATATCGCTGTAATATCTGTATGCAGAATATTCTGGCGACGAGGACAGGAGGAGAAACTTGCCGACGACAACGAGCGTCGACCCTCAAAACCACGGTTTTCATTCATCGTCATCTCGGGAAAGGGTAAAATGCAGTACAGAGTACGGGAACTCCGGCCACTACCCTGCCCATCGATATCGTTTAACCCGACGTAGTGGATGGCCAGGAAGCTGCTGCATTGAAATAAGGCGCGCCGCTCGCGTATAAGCAGTCAGGTCTGTCCCCTCACTTGTTTTCAGCGGATGAAGACAAAGTTGAAGGAATTCATGGACCTAGCTCACCCTGGAGTCAATGCCAGTGTTTCCTGTCTCTGTTTAAGTCGTGCCATCTTGCACTGCCATATCCTGCTCGCCCAGCCTTTTCATAAAGAGTCGTCATCCGCGTATGGATGGGAAAATTACGTCCTTCGCATGATGAGTTTCTAAGCAGGAGAACTTGGGCGATGGTTTCTGGTGGTTATACGACAAGATTTTGCGTCTATGGTTCGCGGTTGACCGGACCCTTTAGCACATCGCCAAAGCCTATGCTGCAAATGGAGTAAATGTGTACATCACTGGGCAAAGGCTGAACGTGTTGGAGGAAGCCGCCGCAGTGTCCCCAGATCCCGTGTCCGGTAAGCAAAGGCTCCCTGTCTATGGTATCTCTCCCATGACGTGCCTACAGACTGCGCAGACATGTCAGACAAAGAAAGCGTGCAGGAAGCTTCATCTTCCATTCAAGTCCTTACCTCTCGCCCAACAATGGAGCGTCCATTGATTGGTACTGCTAGCCAAGTCTCGCGAACGACAATGTTCAGGCTGGCGGAATCCAGCACAAGGAGAAACGTGATCCTCATTGCTGGAATTACGATGAAGGTAAAGTGCAAGAGACTAACACTTTACTTACTCAACTGAACGGCTTCCTAGTTTCTATTTCAAGATGGCCGAGTCACCTGTGAGGCTATGACCCAGTTTTTGTGGACCTTTCTTCGCACGAGAATAGGATTACGGCCCGAACTTCAGTCGTAGTGTCCCACCATCATGGGAAAGGATGGACTTCTATGATGTCAAGGGTACCGCCAACACAGTTTCGCTGAATAAGACTGCTGTAATAAAAGGGACCTTGTCAAGAGACGAGACTGTTCAGCATTCCCCGAAAATGGCAGATCTCAACACGACAGCCGTGATGTCGCTGTCTGGACGAGTAGCCCTCGTTACAGGCGGAGGGACGGGGATGTATGTCTTCTTTCTTTTGTTCGCGTGCTTACGGTTGACTCGTTGGCAGAGGATTCGCCATTGCTAAAACCTTTGCGGCAAACGGCGCAAAAGTATACATCACTGGCCGACGGCTAGACGTGCTTGAGAAAGCTGCTGCGTCAGTCGCAGGCATCCCAGGATCCATTATTCCGTCAGTGACTGTCCTTCCTCCCGCATATCCCTTGCTTATGCAGGCACAGACTCCAGATGAACGTGTCCGATGAAGAAGCTGTCAAGGCCGGTGCCAAGCACATTGAGAATATCGATGGCAAACTCGATATACTCGTCAACAAGTTCGTCTATCACCACTCCGGTTCCCCTTCATCGTGTACCAACCTTTTCATAGTGCTGGATTCGCCGGATCCCTTCAAGACCCAGACTTCTTCGCGAAGAAACTCGCAGCGGCAGATCCATTTGAGCCCGAAAGCATACAGAACTGGGCTGATATGTTTGCACTAAACACCATCGCCCCATTCTTCATCGTTCGTGCGTTCCAATCTCTTCTCATCAGCGGAGCGCATTCTCGCCCCCAAGGCACGTCAAGTGTCATCAATATTAGCAGCGTTGCGGCAAAACTTAACTCAGCAAGCCCCGGAGTGTGTGTACGTGCCCTGTTATGCGATTAAAGCTTGGATTAATTCCTTGATTAGATGGCTTATAGTATGACTAAAGCAGCGTTGGACAAGCTCACGCTTGTCCTTGGGTCGAGTTTTGCTGGGCGGGGTATCCCAATTCGGGTGAACTCACTGCAGCCTGGCTCATTTGCGTCGCAGATGGTAAGTAGCAAGTTCTTGGAGATGATCAAGACGAAGGCACCACCTGGGTTTGTGGCACCGATACCTGCCAGGAGGCATGGGTCGTGAGTAACGCTCGATATTTGAATGAGATTGAGTACTGATTCGAAGTTGCAGTGATGCTGAGATGGGGATGACGGCGGTCTACTTGGCAGTGTCGGATTATACGAACGGAGCGGTCTTGAGCCTTGACGGTGGTGCTTCGCTAGTAAATCCTTGAATGTTTGACAATCCAGACGCAATACATCCATAACCTGAGGCTAAGAGGAATCCCAAGCAAAATAAATCGTGCTTTAGATGCTTCTTCACAGGATTGTGTGCAGAGTCTTCCGGACCCAAATTTCATCACGAAGAAATACGTAACCTCTCACTGGAATTGATACAGGCTGCCCAGATATCTTGGCGCTGAAATGATCATCCTGGTCTTCGTCGTGCACGCTTTCCAAAGCATCCTCGGCAACGGTGTTGGCCGAGGGAGCAGGCAAGGTGTCAAGCGACATCAATGTCTGGAGCATGTGGCATCTTAAGGCACGCTACACAGTGACTGGAGTCGATATGTACTGTCTAGCGGAGGCTTCGGAGGCTTTCCCGCAGTTTCCCGTTGTTTGTAGCATAGCATTACACCATTACATCCATTTGCCTAGCGAACGCCTCACTAGGGTTCCAACACCGTCTAGCTTCGCCCTAAGAATCTTCAGCTGCATCAGTATGTAGTGGAATTGCGGTACTTTCGGTAACTGAATGTCGACAGGCTCTTCTAGATATTCGTGACTCCGGGATGAACTACGTGTATTAATGGAGGGAAGTGTCGGTATTACACAAAAGTACGTATTCATTTTGAATTCGAATGATTCGAAATGACAAACATCATCAGAAAGAAGGAAGGAGTTGCTAGTATGGTTATCGACGTTGCTTCTGACTTTTAGTTCTCAGCTCAGCAGAAACGCATCGTCGTTACATGCAATTCTACTCTTGGCTCTTTTCGTGTTCGGCTTCTCCCGTTCCCCATATAATACACAGCGGTGAACATGAAATTTCTTGTCTCATTCTTCTATGTGTGACAATTAGTCCGCCAGCAAGCAATGCCGACCGGAGTCATCTGTCTGAAAGCTCCTCGAAGCCAAACTCAACAGGTTCAGGCTCGAGCGCTACTCTCTCCAATAATGCGCAATGTCCACCGTCCGATGAATCGACATCCTTTCTCCTTCGGGATGCAATAATATTCGCGAGACTGTCCAAAGCTCCCGCTGAGATGCAACCACTTGACATTTGTACAACACGTAGACGCGGAGCTACTGCATACTGTCCCGAAGTGTACACCAGGTCATTAGCCCATTGATCTGGTAATGTCGTGTTTTCCACCATGATACACAACTCTTCCAGTTGAAGAAGAAATTAGAGAGTTCGTAGCCGAGCCGAGCACATGCCTACTGAACAAGCGTGTTCATAGTTATCACAATACAAACTCGGACGTTCCGAAGTGCAGACCTCAAACATCATTATTTCAACAAGATCATAGCTCCACCGTCACTGTATATGGAAGACCCCTACGGTAGCATTAGCCAGGAACGAAATGAGTTGCTTGTATTTACTTACAGTCATATATGAGCTCAGCGGGCTCCTGAGGAAAAGGGTCGCGTCGGCCATTTCTTCGGGTGAACCCATGCGCTTTGGGCACAAAAACACATCAGCCTATAACAAGAATACGAAAGATCAGCATACCTTCAGAAGTGTTCCATTCTCATACGGAGTAAAATCAGTGAAAAATGCTCGAGCTTGAGGTGTAAGTGTGTATCCAGGGTTGACCGTGTTGATTCTGATACCATCTCCGCTATGCGACACCGCTGAAGACATCATAGAAAGAATGAGGAGGATCGGAACCAAAGGAACGCGAGGCTTACCCGCAGCTTTTGTCATTCCCACCACCGCCTGACATAACGAAGGTGAGAGACAGCAGAGACATTTTCATGATGGGCTCACATGTTTTGCAGCGGTATATGCGGCCATTCCGGGCACGGGGGTAACAGAAGCGAGGGAATCCATGTTCACGATAGATCCTCGAGTGGGCGCACGACCAGGGATCAAGGGTCGAAGTTCATTCTTGAGCATGGCCTTGATCTCTTCTCGCATGCACAAGAAGACGCCGCGGAAGTTGATCGCATGAATATTATCTCAGTCCTCGATGGTCTGATCAACGGTAGCTACAGGCGTCACGACAATCTGCACCATATCGTGAGCGGTGTAGCGAAGAGTAAGCCAAGCAACTCACCCCGGCCACGTTGGCAGCATAATCCAGTCGGCCAAATTCTTTCACGGCCGTTTCGACCATATTGATAACATCTTTGTCGATCCGGACGTCGACTTTTAAGGGGAGAACACGGAAGTTGGGGTGGCTGGCAACCTTTTTGCATTCTTCGATGGTTGCATCGAGTCCATCGAAATTGATATCGCAGGTCAAGATACCTTCGACGCCGGCTTTTGCGTTCGCAATTGTGACTGCTTGACCGATTCCAGATGCTGATCTCGAGTAAAAACATGGTATAGTTTGGTAGTGTTAGGCTCACCAGATCCTAAGCAGTATAGTACATAAATGATTTAGTCAACAATAACTCGGTCAACAAGTTACGTCACCGGTTATAAGAGCTATCCCGCCAGGTAGAGTGAGTGAGAGACATGAAGTTGAATGAAGGCTGCCCTATCAATCAAGTCTTATGTACAGCAGATCTGATCACGATATGGATGGTTCGAAGGTGGGAAGAACCAGCTAGTTTGACTGAGCACAAAAACAAGGTCCAGGAGACTTTAGACCTCAATCGGTGAAGATACGTCGGGTCGCACGTTAGTTTCTGCTTGGGATGTCAGTCGGAATGTATAAGAATTGGTTTCACGATGAATGTATAGTGCAGTGTGGTACAGCGTAATAGTGGATTCTTGTATGGAAGATGTATGTGGGTGAGGCCAAAGAAATCCTACTAAGTGGGATTGGTGAGACTGTGAGCATCCGTCGTACTGTGATGAGACGTACCGACAGTTAAAGCTATATACCTGAGAAGAGAACCTGAGTTGGACTGTAGAAAACACAGTGGATCTGGGATTACGAGCTAGGGCGAGACATGGGAAAAAGGTGAGCGCCAAGCAGGAGACTGTCGTCGATGATGCACGGTGGCCTAGTGAAAACGGAAGTCAAAGGAGACGGGGGGGGGGCTGCGGACGATGCCGGAGAAATTTCTTATACACGTCAAGCACGACAGGAAACTACACCCGCCTGATTGTCTCTACTCATGGTTTTGCGTTGCTTTGTCGCCAGTTAATTGGATGCAAAGACCTATCTCCCTGGCATAGCTTAGGCTTATGCTGGATATCTTCAGGAGCTCTACGTTGAAATGTACTAGGATCTAGTATCTTCGATCGAGTGCAAGGGTCATTGGAAGGTGAGTAACTGATAGTATTATGGAGCTGCATATATGCTGATTGAAGCTGCTGTAGGTCGGACGTTCATTCTAAAGGTACACAAAGTTCTGCTCCCTTAGCAGAATCCAGATATGTGTCGGAACGTTTGCTCGTATGAAGTAGTAGCGTAGCATTTGTTGATCGGTCCCAGGCCAGCGAGTCTCGTGCGCTCCCCACAAAGATCGCTTTACATGCACGATATGACTTCGTTCAGGGGTTGGTAGGGGGCATTGCCGTCTGAGTGCGTTCTGTCACAGTAGTTTACGCTCTTGTTTTTTCGCGCTGTAAAATGCATCTGTCACTGACAGCTTTTTCAGGTCCGAGAAAAGATTCGCTAAGTCAAAATTTTTCCAGGCTTCGTTTTTTAGCAGATAAAATGCACTGGTCTCTGCTGTGAATATATCAGAATGGACAAACCTTGGCTGAGCAATACTGATGGTAGATGCGTCTGTTGCACAGCAGAAAGTTACCGATGAATTTACACTACAAGGTCCTTAGAAATAAAGCGGAAGGTATATCCGTACGGGAATCTCAGCGGCGATTGACTATCAATTCGAGTTCAACATCTCACACAACGGCCACCGAATTGTTGGTCCATGGCTATCTTGCGCTGCTCCATCACTAGTCAGTCGGTTTATTCCGGGTATCAAGAGACCGTGCACGAGTGGGAGCTATCTCCCAGGCCCCCGTTTACGCTGGGAATCTTGCTCCAGAAGTGCGGTATCGAGCGGACTGAACGGATATATTACAGCGAGCGAGGTCACCACTTTTCCTTTTTGAAGTTATACTTACACTCATGCGCGTTTCAGTCCCGACCGGCCCATACAGCCAGGAGATTCACGTTGAAACGTACTAAGATTAGGTGAAGCAGCCATTGGAAGGTAAGGAGCTCATATAATTTTGGATCTCTGCATATATGCTGACTGAAGCTCCTACAGGTCGCACATCTGTGCCAGATCAATAAGAGCAGTGCGGTCAAATCCAGATTATAAGAATACACGTCGGAATGGGGCTTGCTCCATCCGTTGATCGCCTCACCTGTGACCTCCCGGGCGAGCCGCGTGCCCTTCTCACTTCCCTTTTTACGACATGCATTGAAGAACATGAGTAATCACTGGTAAAGTTCCTACGTTAGCCAATACCATCCGAGGTCACAGTGCCTCTAGATAAAGGCCCACTGTATCAGAAGAAGTCGCACACAGAAACTATTCTCCAACATGGCAGACCTCAACGTGGCCACGGTAATGTCACTATCTGGACGAGTAGGACTCGTTACAGGCGAAGGGACGGGGATGTAAGTTTTGGGATTTTCGATCTCGACAAATGGTTGACCCGTCGACAGAGGATTCATGATTGCTAAAGCATTTGCTGCAAACGGAGCCAAGGTATACATCACTGGTCGAAGGTTGGAGGTGCTTGAGAAAGCCGCCGCATCTGTTACGGGCGTACCAGGATCCATTATCCCGTCTGTAGTGTTCTTACTCCCAGATAATAATTGCTAACGCGTGCACAGACTACAGATGGACGTGACAGACGAAGAAAGCATCAAGACTGGCGTCAAGCACATCGAAGGAAACGACGGCAAGCTCGACATACTCGTCAACAAGTTTGTCTATCGCATTCCTGGTTCCTCTTCTATGCCCTAATCTCTTTGTAGTGCCGGGTTCGGCGCCTCCCTTCGCGACCCAGACTTTGCCAAGAAGAAGATCGCTGCGTCAGACCCTTTCGAACCCGAGACGGTACAGAACTGGATGGATATTTTCGCACTAAACACCATCGCTCCATTCTTCGTCGTCCGCGCCTTCCAATCCCTCCTCATCAAAGGAGCGCATTCCCGCCCTCAAGGCACCTCAAGCGTGATCAATGTCAGCAGCATGTGCGCACAGGTAAACTCAGTAGTTTCGGTGGGCTGTGTACGTCCCCTACTGTTCCCTTCGACATGACTCGGAACTAACTTGACTAGTTCGCATACACCCCAACGAAAGCAGCTTTGGAGAAGCTTGCCCTCGTCCTCGGAACAAGCTTCGCTCAGAGGAATATCCCGATTCGGGTGAACACGCTGGAGCCTGGCGTGTTCGCGTCGGAGATAAGTAGTCCTGAGATTATGGAAGGGATCAAGACAGAGCCATTACCTGGTTTTGTGACCCCAATACCTCTGAGGAGGGGAGGGACGTGAGTATTTTCAGTATGTGGATGAGATTGATTATTGAATCCATTCTTGCTAGTGATGCGGAGATGGGGATGACAGCGATTCATTTGGCAGTATCTGACTATACGAACGGAGCGGTTTTGATTGTTGATGGTGGATTCGCATTGGTTAATCCTTGAAGAGTTGATAGTCAATGATATCAAGCGACATCAAGTACTTTCTTTTCCGTGAGAAAGATATCGACATCGTGAAAACAGAATGATCAGGCCATTTAGGTGGCGATGACACCTTCGATATTACTCGACTGATCCGCCGATGTTTAGAATATAAAGTCGGGCTGTGCTGAGTGTGTTGCATATGATACACTTTTCACGGCTGATATTGTTTTAACACTTTCATGTTAGGGGATCCATCTTTAAACGTAATGGTTGCGTTATTTCAGCGAAACTGCAAGTTTCCCTTCATCTTCTCGCCATGTTTGATGCATCCGACTAGTTTCGTGTTGTTCCAGTTATTCGACAGCACGTCGGCGCAATCTATCATGCGCCTTTCAAAGTTTCAAAGTGTTCAGACCGGGCGATTGAAGACAAGGTAGAGTTAATGACTATAGGCTTAGGTGCCAATCGTCATAGGTGGGGAGCACCCTCGGTATCACTTGACCTTGTCTGGGTGGGCTCATTTTCTAAAGTCAATCTAAAGTAGTACTCTAGTCTATGGCTCTACAATATGTAGTGAGCGCTATGAGTCTAACTCGTCAATTCTGCATCTCTTCGCACCTAAATGAAACGATCGCCCGGATGTACAGATGGGACGGCAACTCGCAGGGTAAGATGAAGATAGAACATGATTTATCCTTCAGCAATTCTGCTGAGCTCACGAAGGAATGTGGCATATCCTTTCACTGTGCACACCTAGAGGGTTTGATAAATGCATAATGCATGAAAAGTAGCGACAAAGAACAATAGGCTTCAAGCTTGCATATCAAAAATGAGGGGATCTCAACTTTGGAAGATACTGTATTGTAGTGTACACTAGTTTAATTAGAATATATAAATTAGAGAGGAAGCGAAATTCAATTATATTCCCAGCTCGCTGAGTCTATATCTCTTCATTCCCAAATGAAGCGCCAGATACCCGTCTGTGAATTCTGTGAACGCTATGTATGCTTCTTGGTGAGGTGACAAGATACGCAGAACCCTTTCGTATGATTCAAGGCACTGTGTCACTACGTAGCAGAGAACCTGGTTCTTAGGGGAACCACGAGCTCGAGCTAGTAGCGATATGAAATTGTTGGTATCACCGCTGCACTCTTCCTTGTAGAATGAAAGAATGTCATTCGCGAAGTCGATGAAATCTCGCATGGAAGGGAGGGCTTGGATGTATAAGTGGAATGGGAGGTCTCGGGGGAAAATGAACATTGCGAAAGCTTCCGCGAGCCCGCATTGTTCACGAAGGAATATAGCATATTCTTCAACCCGTTGCGTCTGTAAATTCCATTTAGTGACATGAATCATTTTATCGGCGTAAGGTACTTACTGATTCCTGCTTGCTCTGGACCTCTAGGATTAGCCCGGTAATGAACTTGAGGGCGGAGTGGACGATGAAGTCGGCAGTAACTTTGCCAAAGTGTTGAGAGCTCTCGGTTAAAAGGTCTGCCAGATCGTTCAAGATCTTGCTTGACTGCTTCTTTGATGATGTGAAGCGCTGCATGGTATGATTAGCGTCTGAAACAATGTCAACAATGGTGATTGTGATCTTACCTTTGTAAAATCAGGAACCCCGCCCAAAGCATCGGAATCATCGGGATAGACGTCGTCGAGGTATATCAGGAACATGCAGAAGAATGCGATAAACACTTTGACATTGTCATCATCAATATAGTGATACGCAGAAACAGTGATGTTAAGTCCAAGTGTCAGGTAAGGCCTGAGGACATCGGTGGAATATCCACGACGTTCGGCTTCTGCGAGGCAGAGGGCTTCCAATGTTGGGTCCCAAATAGATGGTAGGTCGGTGGTGTCAAAATGCTGCAAGAAAGCACGTATTATGTCGCCAATTTCTCCTGAAGTGCTCTTCGGTTTCTATTTAATATATCAGGAAACGATAACTTCTTTGGGATGGATCAGCGTACACGAGTCTTTAAGCGGCCTGGGCATATATGAGTTTAGGTGACATAAAAGCAGGGAAATAAGCGTACCGGCGACACTGTATGTCGAAGTTGGACCTGTTGCAGTAGATAGTGTCATCTTTGGATTATGAGGGTGCAAGCACTGGTACGATGAGTCGACGAGGTCTGAGGCTTGGAAGTAAAGAGTTGAAATGCTCTAGGAAGCCTTATATATCGTTGTCGTCGCAAAAAACTGAGATCCGGCGCGTGAAATGGAGGATCCATTATGATACGTCACCGGGAATTTCTCCTCCTGATAATCCTGTCGTTCTCCTGGAATGGGTTAGAGAGCGAAACGGATGACTATGGGCGCGGGAACAACGCGGAAACGTGGTTGGATATAACACCGGTCTGATAGGTAGCAATGTGGCTTGGTGAAGGCCAACATCCTTGAATGCCGGGGCACATCGGACAGCCTCAGTCATGACGACGCAGCCTAAAATTTCTTCCGAAGTGTTGATGCCCGTATTTAGAGGCAAGAAACAGAGTTATGCTGTGCTGGATCGTGCGTTTACTGCAAAATGACTATGTTGGTAGCGTGGGGATACTTATTACGGAAGTTACCGTATTTCGTATGTCAGTACTGTTGACGGATTGGAACGGTGTTTTCGAATATCGTCTCGCATATCGTCTCGTGTACGATACACCCTGTTCCGTTACAGATGAGTTACACTCACAATATGTTTCCCCGAGACGAGGACTCACCTCAGCTCCAACTAGAACGCAATCAAAACGATTTGGACGGTAGCTGTGCATGTGCTTTGGAATACCGCGGCGCCGAAGCGATGTTTTAGGCATTATCAAAAAACGAACCCCGAAAGAGGAACCGTAGACTGTTAGCTCTAACAACAGTCCACAGCTATTCGATGCAAAATCACTGGAAAAAGCGCTCACTCCCATAAACGAGTAGCCGACTGATTGCCGCCGCGTTCGTATGACACTGCCCGATTTTCATGCCCTTGGGGCTACCACATAATCGGACCGCAATCAGATGCAGCGCATCGGTCGTGGAAATATTCTGGACCATCGTTTGACAAGGCAACATATGTTATGGAGTCGGCGCTTTGAGTTAACAAGAAACGCCAGGCGAAGAATTCATCATTTACTGTGAGTACAAGGCAACCAACTTCATTAGTGAGGCATGTCTGAATGCAAAACATAGCGAATCAAAGACAAACTAAAAAAAAATGTCATAGCATGCCTCCATCCTACACATCGTGAGTCTGATGACATGATATTAATGACTGGGAGAAAGAAATAACCAGAAGACTTGATCAGCCTACCATTAGTTTTCAATGTAGAATGAAGACGGATTCCTGCTTCTGCAAACCGACATTGCTTGAACTCCCCGGAATAGTATTGAGAGAATAAATCGGTCCTTGATGGCAGAGCAGGTGAATCCGCATGCCTTTGTATTTGGCCGATGCGTGTTTAGACTTCGAAATAAGGTCGGTCATGGACCGATATTGAATATCATCGAACAATATTTGTAGAGCCAGAGCATGTGTTGCGGATGATCTGAAAACGGCGCATCCAATTATGGGTATATCCAGTCTCTCGTATCGATGATAGCGAGTCCTAGGAAAAGCTGAGCGAGAAAGATGAGTATTGAGGCTAGGATTCAACTGAGCAAGTTCACGGAGCGAGTACGGTACCGACGTGCAAAATATCCCTCATGGTCGTAAGGAAGGAAGGAAGGGGATTTTATAAAACCACCTTCGTTGACGGAGGAAAGAGGAACAATGGATGGAGCGGAAGTGCTCGGCGCCGTGTGCATGCCGTGGCAAGGTCACGTGGAGAAATTCAACCCTTCGAGATTCAAGACTCAAAACTTGGACTCAGACTGCCGACATTGGACTTAGTTATCACCTCCGTTCTTTTACTAGAAAAGTTTTGCATTACATTTTTCTTGGAAAGAGAAACTGACTCAAAAACAGCAGGACAATTCTTCCACCGGAAACGAACAAATCCTAGCATCACAGCTTCTCAATTTGCGCTGCCCAAAATATCCTCCAAGTCGCCTTCTGTTGACTTGACGGCATGTCGCCTTTGGTTTGACCACATTGCGCGGCTGTGTCAGCCGATTACCTTCTGGAAGTCCCAGAAATTATTCGCAACGCCGGAACTGGTAGACTTTCTGGCCACTGAAAGAGAGCAGCCTCGCGCTCAGCTACTAGACGTCGTGCTGTGCACAATTACTCGAGCATGAGGCAGGACGTCAGATGATATGACTGTCAAAGAGTTCATCATAGTCACGATCAATATGCCTCTTAGAATCACGTTGGTTATGGAGGTTGAGTCCTACAGTCCAGTAACATCCTTTTTTGGTGAACATTGCCAGGCATTGCCTTTCATGTGTCAGCAATCATTCACACGGCAGATCGCTTGTCTTTTTCGCCGAATGTTCCTCCGCCGGCCTCACTGTGTGTTACCACCTCATTCGGCCGTCCCTCCAATCACTCCGAGTGTCCTATCCCTCAATTGTCATCGATATATCATTCCTGATGCAAATGAATGCCGATCAAATCACCCACTATTGTATTTATATCTCAGAAACCGATGCACTTGATGTTACACCTGAATTCATGGCTCGGACTCGGAGTTAACAATGAGTGAATGAATGCTCTTCGCGTTCTAGATTTCAAGGACGTCGGGTGGAACAAAATGTGTTCTTATGTTCCCGGGTCTAGGTGGGCCGAGAATGCTGGTCAGTCGGAAGGCGCTCACTACGCCTTACTAGAAAGGGTTTAGATTGAGGGACCTGTCACAATCGATGAGGATGAGCTCACAGAGACGGGGCAGGTGCAGTACTTGAGGGTCTAACTGTTGACGATCTACGAGAAAAGAGGTGCGGAACTAATGTCGCTCTTTCGCATTTGGCTCACGCGTCGTCGAAGGAATGGGTTCCAAACCAGAAAAGGTGCTCGAATTTCCAAGTCTCGCATCGAAACGATGGATTAAAAATAGGAGGTTCACGGGCCAAGACTTAACGACTTCAGGACCTCGAAGAAAGTGACGTGTGGCTGGGATGAATACGGATTTCCACAGACGGCTAAGTATCCCAAGACCCCAGACGTCGAACATTGGGAACACACTTGTACTTCTTGATCCATCTAGCAACGATAATTCAGACGAAAATATATCTGGTTCCCGTCAGAGTAGTGCCCGCTCCGATGCTCCTGCGATAATTCATGGTAAAACATTCAAATGGCTCCACTTCCTCACATAACCAGAATATGGAGAGGATCCGAACAAGGTGGAGCATCAAGCTTGGTAAGAGACCAACCGGAATTGTTTTTGACTAGCGCTTGTGCTAGGGTAATGGACCCGTTCCCGAGCCAACGACCTATTAGCGTGCAGTCGCCGTGCCATAACCTACAATACGACACTCTCCTATCCCCAATGCATGTCGCCCGATCTTCCTGAGGCAGATGCCACTAGATGCCGGGATAACAGTGTCAATGGACACAATGGATGATATAGAGTTAAGGACTAGGGTATATGTTTATGCCGTCCATTCCAAGGCAAGGCGAGATGAAAGTACTTAAGTACGACATCCACTAGCCATTGTGATTTGACGTCGGTACATTGGCTAATAATCTTCGAGCAAGGCGTAACTCATTCCATATTGCGCTATGGCGTATCTCGTCAATGAGAAAGATGACACCCAGTGTAAGCGCACCCACTCGTGGATCCTCGGACTTTCATATGGACTCCTCGAAGGTACTATTGTATGACTATTATTATTTCGGTCCATGGAACTTGACGCTATTTGAACTGCATGGGATCTCGGAATGAAAAGAAACTGATTCATCATCCACACCACCATCGCAGCCTATCTCTTCAACATAGCCCTATGAATAGCGCGAGGTTTTCTAGTTTAAGAAGCCGGGGAATACAGAATGAGAGCTTCATGTCAAGATGTACCAAATGGCCCGAACTTGTGTTGCCTTCAATCTTCCTTAACGGATCGAAGGTGAGGGGGACGGGATTCGGTTATCGGTTCTGGTGATCTCCCTGCTTCATCAATATTGTTGTTTAACACGACAACACTAAAGAGGCATAGTTACATGAGTCATGAAGCATGATGCACAATCAGTCGCCAGAAACAACCACGAGTGACAAGGTCCGATAATCAAAAAAGGCTAGCTCTTGACACAAAAAATGAGTCGACCCAGGTTCGAACTGAGGACCTTCTGTGTGTTAGACAGATGCGATAACCAGCTACGCCATCGACCCATAATTATATCCTTTTTCATCATTAGAATCATGTCCATAGGTAAGCATTGTTACAGCTGATATTTATTACCTGTCCAGTGATTGCGCCCGACTCCTTAATACTATGGACATATTGATTCTAATTTGTTATTAGGCTGCTCCCACAGAGTTACGCCGTGGTGGCTGTCATCCGAGACGAAGAGAAGCTATGCGATTCCGGCTCTATGACACTGGTTCAGAGGGTCTCGGCACCTTCAAATTCGTTCGCTTGTGAGTTTATCGCTTCTCCCCGACGATAAGGTGAAGAGGTCAGCGCTGAGGGACGCACGTCTCATGGGTTTGCCGAGAAGTGATGTTATGCCAAAAGCAGAACGCGACGGTTTACCGCCTCCGTGAGCGAAATGCTATCGGGTAAATGATCCAACTGAGGCTGTTCTTTTCATAAATTGGATACGTCGTCCGCATCGTTGAGACCTTGTTCTCCGAGGGTACAGAAATACTTAGGTTATATAGGCGCGTTCCTTCATTTGTCATCCTGGATGCATTGTCATCAGCTTCTTGATTTCTATTTCTCTCAATTCTACTTCGGTATATAGTAGTGGAGGGTAACTGACCAGAGAGATGGTTTTGGTGGGGACTACTCGCCCTGAGGTGTGCAGTACCAAATAAAACACCTGCGCTCATGAGTTGAAGCAGCTAAGGACACAGGAGGAAATACAATTTGTATCGAGGAAGGTGATTGCACACAATCAGCCGTTCAAATCCGAACTTCCGGATGGTCAAATTCTTGTATTAAGGTTTGTTACAGCTCGATTATGCATGACCCTGAATTGCAATTTGATGAGCCCATTGGACCCAGGACAAACGGAGCGATTACTTACCTCAACACGAAGAACAGATGGGGTCACAATCATGACATCCGGGTGAAAGTCTTCTCTTAGACGGGCTGAACAGGTGTGTCGGAATCAACTAAATGAGACATCATATGTTGTTGGTAACTGGCAAAGTATCAGTATAAAATTACGATCAATATTCATATGTCCCAAAGGCGTCGAGAGATCCGGCAAGGGAATATGCTTGTCCGCCCCAACCTAATGACAAACGTCAGGGTCACAATGAGGGATGCCTAGAGAGGTAAGGCGTTCGCAGATTACTGCCCGGCGGACAACAGGAACACTCTCCGTGAATGTATGCAGACTTGATGCAGATGGACTTTGGAATGAGCGAGATTCGTTCGCAAATGCCGGCGCAATTTGACGGCAGGCAGCGCAAAATTGGAGGCGGGAACTGCTGTTTGATACCAGACCTTGCCAGCAGCTTGAATTTTGACGAATGCTAGAAACGTGAGCGATGTTGATATTGATATTGATAATAGGAATGCGTATTGTTGCATGACCGCTGATTGAACGTTAAACGGTCAGTTCAATGACGGGTGATCGAATGCAGTACAAATACTAGAATGAGATACGAGCGACGAGCACGGATTGCATTACATATTATCTGCTGTTTTAAGCAAAAACCGTTGTCCGAGATACACGAGGCACATTGATTATTGTGTAAAGGTGAGGGCCGGTGCTTCTAATCCAATCACTTTGGGGACTTGGCCTATAAGAGAAGAGATTTCAAGAATATTCCACAGCGTTCCGTATGATAAAACAAAAAATAACATACAGTGTTCCGAAGGGCTTGAGGCCAGAAATCATGAGTAAGGTATCTCGCAGTTCGGTCGACTGGAAAGAGACGACTCTTCATCTCCCCGGACCATCGGGGCTAAATTTTGTGACGAGATGTCGGAGCAGCTACTCGCGGTGTGTGAATCCAGCCATATTACTATCAGGTATATCTCGCTCATCGTAGTTGAGGACGCGCCTAAAGGTGGTGCTAGCAAGATAGATGTGCAGCTAGTGGGCAGCGCCGCGTGAGATATTTGAGAGCAATTTGAGAGAGATTGAAAGGCGTCATCCCCGTTTGATCCCCGTAAGACTTGATCCGTGGTCATCGGGATCTCACGCTCACGTGGGGGCTGTGCTAGCAACACACTGGTGGCGACTGACCAGAGCCCGAACGCGGACCTAAGGACGTCAACTCCAGCAGCTCCAATTCAGGGCATGTGTGCTGTTGCGCTGTTGGAATAAGTACCGGAAACACTCAATGCTTCAATAATCAAAGTTCCCTCATCAAACGAGGTTGGCGCTCGGGGCGGACCATAATTTGAACTTTGATGATACTATAGGGCGCAGCTGTGATCAGTAGGTCCTCTGATCTGAATGCCGGCCCCATTCGAGTTTTGACAATGCAATCCTGTGTGCCTAGACTCCAGCACTACTCATCTTTTCACAGGAAAGCGGGGTTCAACTGTACGAGATGTGCATCTTGAAGCTTATCCGACGATAATTCAGATAATTGCCTTATATCTACTAAGGTCGGGTCTCACTAGGGCTCATAATCAAGTTTTGATGTTTCGTTCCTGACCCTGCTCTCCTACTTGATATGATCTCTTGGAATAGCTACTCCCATGGATATCTCCGACAACGATGAAGCAACGAGATTGCATTTCTCCGGCCGATCTATTTGAAGCATCGAAGACTCTGGTTAGGAATGGTCTCGTAAATCGAGAAACTCGAAGTTACGAAGCTCGTCTCATCGCTTGTAACGTGACTGACTTAATATGTCAACTATAACAATTGCCAATCGACAGTGGTGAGATATTGATATCCCTCCAGGCGATGATCGCGGCCGGTACGTTAGCTGTACAATGCGTGCTGCACGATTCGGCCATTGATATTCTTACATTCATATATGGTAGGATGTCTGCCCCGGACTCCGGCTGCTTCCAATTCTACATTTTCTCACTATCTTCTATCTCTCGGTAATTGGAGGGATTCGTTTCAGCTAAGAATCTGCGGAGGTTCCATTGTAGTGTTGCAGGAAGGAATATTGATCCCTTTCCTCTGATGATGAAGCGACTGTGGTGGCTCACTTTCTTCTTCTTCTGGATCCGCGGGCCGTCTTTGTGTAGCGCTGATCAGACTCATCTCTCCGTGTCGCTGTGGGCGTTGTTTTTGTCGCCACTATTGTGATCTGCTGCGTTGGTGCCGGGCTTTTGATTAGGATACGGAATGGCGTCAAATGGGGAAATATATGCAATTACATCGTCGAAGACCATATTGGCATACGCTCTAGCAGAACCTGTTAGAATTGCGGGGCCGTTCTCAAACGAAGTGAGTAGCAAAAATGGGTTACACCTTTGGCAAACGCGACATGGGGACTAACTACGAAATACCTAGCTTTATATACTACAGAAATCCCTGCGGAAATAAGTAAACACGTAAGTAAGTCCGTACGAGTTCCAAACGGCGACTTACTGTCTGCCATGAGAAGCTCACATATCTCACAGAACCTACTCGACTGTGTGCTACACTGGCATCAATACCTGCTGTCTTGACTTCTTTACCTCCGGACTCTTCACGGGGCTTCTTATTTCCCTCCTCACTTCCGCCGCTTTCATCGGTATCAGATCCCCGACAGAATTGTTACGATTCTTCGATGTCAGCAGAAAGACCCGCTTCAAAGTTACCAAAGAGTGCGATATCGCAAGAATGATACGCAGTCCAGTCGTACCGTTCGGGAGCGTACTCGTAGTATCCTCCGACTCAGCTTAGCTGCTGCCAGGTCGGTGTCACCGAAAGCCATGATTACGACTAGTTCGGAGAGCAATGACGTCACAGGCATCTAGTTAATTACTTCGCCGCTTAGATCTGTCGGGTTCACTATATTTCAAAACAGGTTTCTCCGTTTAGACTGTTTTTAAAGAGCCGACTTCTCGTCTTTATGGAGGGACTCGGAACCGTTCACTGCCGGGTATCCTCAAACCTGTATGAAGTCCCAGCACGATCATATTTACTAACTACAGTTGCCTGCCTGCGATGTGTTTCGGCAACCATTCAGAGTTGCGAAATTCTTCCAAAAGTGACCCTGATTACCGCAGTTCATGGCAATGAGAAAACGTTCAACAAACGCGTGAACATATTGATTCCGAGTCCTCTCCGCCAAATCATCGAAGCCATCGCACGACCTGCCAAGGCCCTTTGGTACAATGATGGTATCGTTCTTTGGGACCGTACCTATCAAGAATGACAAGCAACAAAGACTTGGGCGCTTGCCCTGTTAATCCGCATCATTTCACACGACATGGACGTCGTCGTCATCGTCATATCAAGCCAATATCAGCTCGGTAATAGATGTTCCAGCCCCTCTTAGACCCGTCAAATCTACCAAGGAATCGTGTGCTTACTAGCAGGCAATCGACAATCTAAATTAGTACAGCGCCACAAACCCGAGACGGGGAACAATGATCCTGCCCGCACGAAGATAACTGGACATCCGTCCCTGCAGCAGCAAATTACTGTTGATTGGATAGCCTTGAACAGTTCTAGAGGTTTGACTTCTATCAGCAAGCCCTCCATGCCTTTGCAAAGGGTAAAGAATATTTAGCGTCGGAGACTCGGATATTTGGACTCTCACCGAACCAGAGTCCCTGGAGCTGGCATTGTAATGTATAATTCCGACGACCTGGCCTTAACCAGAAAATCAGTGTGCGCCATCATAATGAACTGCTGAAAAACGTCAAGTCACTAACGGGAAATGTCTAGCAACATTGATTCAAGTAGATCAACTGACGCCTAGGCTTCCCCCAATATTTGACGGCAAACGCAGCGCCCGTTGCCGTGACTTTTAATGGGCTGCACGTATTCCACCGCAAGACCTGAAATTTGATCAAGGGCTGCACAGACAATTTATTGGCTAAGGAATTATTCATATTGTCACATGGCAACGATGCGCACTGCACATTAAGAACCCTCACGCTGTGACTCTATATGTTTTTAATGTAATCATTGAATAATAAGAACAAGTAGGTCGTCTCGCTAACTTCTAGTTCACGCGTTTGCGAATGCAATTGTCACATGATCGCATCAAGGGCAGTGCCGATTCACCAAGCGCGTCTTTACAATCTTCCCACCATACTTTTCCCACAATTGACAAAACTTTCGCGGATTGTGATCTCCGCGATTTTAATAGCACCCTCTCAGCTGAAAAGTATCGCATCCTGCCTTTTCTCTGGTTTCTATCTATCTAGCCGAGTCATGATTCATTATCATAATCGACTCAGACTGTAACCGGGATGCACCGCTGATATGTATTATGATAGGCGCTTCCGTATGGCACACGTCTGGGACGTCCTTGCCACAGGAACAGCTCAGTTTAGTCCTACATCGTCATTGGAGCATCAGCCGAATGGAGCAGTCTGCTCATGATGGAAAATGAAGGTGATCTAGTTGCAGAGATCATCACTAATGTTCTTGAAAATGAACTAATTTCATCCCTGTCGGTGCCGCGACAGAAGGTTAAATATGGCATGGCGCGCCCTCGACCAAATTAACGGAGCTCGAGCTTGGCCCGAGATACAGCAAACCGCGAAATTCGATATTGAGGAGCCGCAATATCAAGCCCTTTAGGATCGGCCCCTCGCGTGCGCTGGAGACACGAACGGAGTGTTATGACATCTCTACAATAATAGAAGTACATCGCTTTCCGGGTAATCTTTCGATACCGAGTCAATACCGAGCAGACGTTACCGTGAGAGGCCGGCGGTTGCTTTCCGGGCGTCGTCTTCCTAATGTAAAAGTCTAATTTAGTTGCAATGACATTCAGGGTCGGACACGTGGGAGGGAGATGTTTAATCGCGCACTGCTGCCGATGGCATCCAATTGGCATCGTATTGGTCGACGCTGACTACCTTCAATTCTTTGTCCCAGCTCCATTCGAACTCAGTCCGTCTTCTCAGCTTGGATTTAAATTATTCCTTGGGCTCCTGGCTTTATTTTTACCATGATAGAGCGCCGATTTCATCCGGCTTACAAACCGTCTCCCGCATTACGCTGATTTGAACTCCTCTGAGTGTTTGCCACGTATCTAATGGGGTTTCTATATACTTATTCACTGTTTCCAGGGTCGGTCTTCAAAAAGATACCCATAACACTGCTGTTGAGTCAGTTCATTGAGCGCGGGACTCAAAACATTGGTCATATCTCAGGCACTACTAGGAATGCGCACGCCCGAGTCCTTGATTTACGCGCTTACCCATAAGGAGCTCGTTTCATTCATTGATATTTCCTGGGGCTATGTGGGGTGAGCACTAAGCAGTCGAGGCCTACGATGTATAATGAAGAGATACGGGTTACAGCGGACATTCCCATATTGTTGCAGAGTGCAAAAATCGACAATCTGCTCCCGCTCGTTCTGCCAACAATAAGAAACTGACAGTCCCTGACGGCTTCGCTTAGCCACAGGATCTATAGGCGGAAATAGGGACGCTGTATAAGCCTCTGTGGGTCTTCTTGACCGCAAGCGCTCGACATCTGGACGGCCTTCGGTCCGACTTCACCTCTCAAAAATGAGAGAACACCGCTCCATGGCGCTTCCGCAGAGACGGAACTTGTTTCGACAATGCCTTGTTATCGGAAATCAATCCGGCAGACTTTAAGTTTCAAGCAGTGTCATATTCCCATATTTCTGTTGCCCATTGTCTTACACGTACGTCAGTCTGCCAATTTGTCCCTTCTTTCTGGGGAACACGAAACGGAGATAGCCGCTTATAGATGCTGCTGTGTTGGATCTTCTTGACGACGCCGATCTCGGATATTAGACGAAAATCGGGTATATAAAGCATCTTGTAGTGCTTGACCTCCTCACTGAATCCTCCGCGGCGTCTCTTGACACTCACAATGACTTTATCTACTTCGACACATACCAGACACTATATCCAACGTCAAGGCTTGCCCTCCTGGACGTCGGCTCTTTCAAGTCTCGCTGGTATGTCTATATACGCTCTTGGTCGATTCTGTCACTCATTCACGATTTCTTAAAGGTCATTTGCTAGCTTTCGTGCGCTATTTTTTGTATATGTTCATTTTATGGGTCTTAACATTCCGTACAGAAACCGAGGCATACATCGGAGGAAGTTGGCGATACTATATTGTCTTTCCTGCATCACTTTGACACCAGCAATCTGCCTTCCATTTGGGACCCATCGCTTCAAGCTCTCTGTCTGGTAGAGGCCGAGCGTCGCGGTTACTCGGTCGAAGTACTCAAGCCTTACCTGGTATTGGGGCTGAACATTACCACCGCCGCATACCACTACATCGACGACACCAACGTCAAGATGTTCATCTCGTTTTTCTGCATGTTCTTGATATACCTCGACGATGTCTATCCCGACGATTCAGAGGCATTGGGTGGGGTTCCCGATTTCACCAGGGTAAGTATATACTATTAATCGCAATTCAGTCGAGACGTTGATCATGCTCCACTATAGCGTTTTACATCATCAGAGAAGCAGTCGAGCAAAATTCTGAACGACTTGGCTGATCTTCTTACCGAAAGTTCTCAGTACTTCGGGAAAGTCACCGCAGACTTCATTGTACACTCCGCTCTAAAGTTTATCACCGGACTCATTCTAGAGGTCCAAAGCAAGTTCGAGCCAGTGAGCAACTCACACAGACTACATCTCCCGGCATATTAGTTAATTGAAATTGGCAGACGCATCGAATCGAAGAATACGCGATATTTCTTCGAGAGCAATGCGGGCTCGCGGAAGCATTTGCAATGTTCATTTTTCCCAGAGACATCCCCTACCATCTATACATTCAAGCTCTCCCATCCATGCGAGATTTCATCGACTTCGCGAACGACATCCTCTCATTCTACAAGGAGGAGTGTAGTGGCGATACGAACAATTTCATATCTCTGTTAGCTCAGGCCCGTGGTTCGCCGAAGATCAAAGTCCTACGCTACGTGGTGCAGCAGTGCTTAACGGCCTACGAGAGAACCTTGCGTATCTTGTCGCCACACAAGGAGGCGCACAAGGCTTTCAGGGACTTCACAAACGGATATTTAGCCCTTCACCTCGGAATGAAAAGATACAGACTTAGCGAGCTTGGCATATAGTACCATTTCCTTCTTTAATTTATCCACTATTAACATATTGTACGCTACGATATAATAACAGATACCCATCTTTTCGTGATTTTTCATCATAGGATAATGAACGGCACAATCATCTTGAATCCAACACCCCTGGACGCTGCCGAAGTGGTAGTTTAGACTAAATTTCCTAGGAGAGGTACTGCTACTTGCAAATTATTCCGTATCCGTACGCGTGTTATCCAAGGGCTCGCTCGAGTTCATGGGCTATGGCGTCTATAAGTGGTGAGTACCAGCCAGGTCGCGCATACTGAAGAGCTTTGAACCTTCCTGCCCGATGCAATGTATTAGTTCTCACTTAGAATACCAAAGCCATAGAGCGAGAACCTACGATTCAGATGTCAAGATTCATGTATCATATCAGGCCTGTTCATGGTGTAAGTTATTGCTATCAGTATTCTGTTGGTACGAAATCAGTAGGATCGAACCAGTCTCACCGTTAATTGATGAAAATCGATCAACTCTGGCAGGAAGATGCAGTTTTTCCGATTCTACTGTATCCAACAGAAGTGGGGACTGGCTCGAGTCTACGAAATAAACTCAATCAGAGGATGAGTTGGGATATTATACTTAAAGCAAAAAACCGTGGGAACTTGAGTGGCGTAGAGGAGAAGTCGCCGGAAGTCAAGAGCTTGTCAGGGGAGAAAGAAGCCGCCGGACATCGAGGGTCGAGAGAGAGAAACCACCATTCTAGTGATCGACGGAATGCTTCGCGATGCGCCGCCGAAAAAATCAAAACGGGGATGAGGTTTGTGCCGGATGCAAGGGGAAAGTACGCCAAAAGGACGCACAATAAGTAGGCATTTCAGTGAAACGATGAAAGATTATTTAATTCGCGTTGGTCGTGGTATCCGGTAACAGATTCTGTTATCTGTCCGGCCCGAACCGTGCGGCGTGGATTGGTAACGCTTGCCAAACCAGGCAGTACATCCTGAAGCTTCATGTGATTCCCGTAGTTTGTCCTCCTCGGTCATAAAGACGGCTCGCCAGGCTGGTTCCGTCATCATCATGGTCCACCGCGTTCATCGTATCATCTCGTCCTCCTACGTCATTGCGTCATTGCGCACCGCGTGCCTACCAGCGCGAAGCGCTCAGACCAGCTGCCCCCCCTACCGGGCTATAAAAGGCGCATTCAGGACACCGCCGTTCTTTCTTCTCTTCCCCCATCATCTCTACCTTTTCTTCCTGGCCCTTTCCCTCGTCGCCGCGTCCTCTGTAACATCATATATGCGTCCGGAGTGCCTGTCAATTATTAACAGTACGCCATCAGCTTCATAGGCCTCGTTCAGCCTCTTTCCTACTTGAATATTATCCATCTCACTTGGCATGCAGATCTCCGATGTGCGATCGGTGACTGCCGCCTCTATCTTATTTACCTCTTTCAAAGGACGTCGCTGAGGAATTCAATGAGAACAAGAATAGGAATGCTCTCAAGGATCTAATCTACATCTTAAACCCCTCCTCCACCATGGTCCACGCTGAGGCTCTGGGTATTGTTGTCGACTTCTCTGATGCTTAGGTCGAGGGTGAATAAATATGGGCGGTGAGAGTCATGCACGCCAGGCTGTACGTTTTTTATGCTTTTTATCTCGCCTTCTGACTCTAACGCAGGTACGCGGTCTCCGTGGACGCGATGGCGAAAGTCCTATCAAGGCAGTAATAACCGCAGTCTCTATTCTGATTTCTCCTACTACTCGAGACGAAACTGGCGACCGCTGCAACACTGCACTGCTCACGAAGGTTTTTTTTTTCTTTCGAAATGCTGGATAGCAGTTGAAGCGCCTGTGAGCATTCTCCTCTGCCCTTTTTGATATGCTGTTCACAGCTATGCAGGTGTCGGCGGATTTAATGCAGCCCTGGTGACAACATCTAGTACGGCAAGGAAGAACTCTGGGATCCCTGTCGAAGAAGCACTCAAGGACACCAAATGCAGAGGGACCTCACCATCCAAATCTTTCATGCTTTCCTCCATCACTGGCCTACGGTCTCAGCTTTGCGCCAACGGACAAGACGTGAAAGGTGTAGAAGAAGGTGAATTGCATGTATCTACTCACCTCTCATGCTCATTGTTCCGGTAGTACCGACCATTGAAAACGTCAAGATCAATCTTGAAGGTCTCCTAGCTTTTACTACTCATTTCATCATCAGCTTAAAGGTGCGTGTAATACCTGTTGTACACAGGGTCATCATGGTCACGCGGCTGCTCATATAAGCTTCCGCAACCAGCCAAATTCTTACTTGTACAACGCCATCTTGGACGATATCTCTTCAACATGAGTTATGTTCTTTATAAAACAAAGGTGATTACCCCTTCTATCTATAATTTCTTGCTGACATGTCCGCTTAGTCTGTCGGTGACGTGACGGAGCATACTACACATTCGGTCACGAACCTGATTTCCTGCAAGATAAGATCGGGGAGATATTCTCATCGATTTTGACGGTGGAACGTTAACATAAAGAAAGGGCACGCTTGGTGAAGAAAACGTTATAGTGATACTCCTCGATGACATCGCACTCCGACTCGAGTGAGGCCTCTTATATAATCAAGGCAAGTATTTTGAGTGACGTATCATAGGAGAGAGAAGCTGCCGGAGGCCCAGAAGGAAGGACTTTGGGAGGGGCAAGAAGCAGCCAGACCTAACGCGATTCCCGTGCCTATGCGCGATGCGCATCCTGATTGAGGCAAGCGAAACCAAAACGGTATCTGTCACATTGACACACGAGTTCAAACTTCGAAATATACTCGTGTACGCAGAATCAAGACGCGGGTCGAGTCTTCCACATTACCTGATGCGAGCAGAGAGATTATTCAGATTAGAAGCTCAGTAAGAAGCTGCCCGTCCTTCTTGACTCCTCATGTTGTATTGATAGGATGCTCTCGTCGCGTCGCCACAATTCCATGCCCATACTGCGGGTTAATACCATCCCGTTCTTTGAGTGAGTTTTCGTTCTCGGATTGCGCACAGTAAACTTCAACCAAACAGAGGAATAGAAGACACCCACCCTCACAATGTAGTACCAAATTGTGAGTGAATAGTCTTTCGCTGTCCAGCAAATGTACCCAAATGAAAACCAGGGTGTATTCGTATCGAGGTGATTACCAGTTCAAGCATTGCTACCTGAGAGCTCGAGTCAGTTTTATGGGAACGCGAAAGAGCTGAATGTGGCTTCTAAATTATGAAATAGGCGATGCCGTAAGCAAAGGAAAGAGAAGCCGCCGGAAATCAAGAAACATTCAAGCCTCGAGAGCACGGATTGGCGAATGTAATGCTTGGCGGAATTATTCGGCTACCGTGCGAAGAGTACATCTTCGAACAGGCGTTGTCGTTGGAACTGGCGATGACCCTGCCTATCAATCGCGAAGTTCAGTCATCACTGCATTGCGATGCTTTTGCTGGGGTTCGTCAATGTACACAAGTGCAAAGACGTACTCGCGCGCGCCTACGCGATGAAGGAAGCAAGAAACAAATTCAAGGGTGTCTTCAACGTTTCCCGACACGAGCACCTTTGTTGTCATATTAGACGTTGGAGAAGAAATGTGGCAAATGGACGCATTTGACCAGAACAGCGAGCTTAAGGCTTGAGCGCTACCTTGACATCAAGAGTATGATGGAAGAAGATGTGGAGCGGTTCTCGTAGAGGTATTTGTTATATCACTGTTTAGAGTTGACGAGGAGGAGGTGTGGCGATCCGTAGTATGCAGAATTGATGGTCGTGAAAACACCGAGGTGGGCTGACCGCAAGTCGTGGCTGCGAAGTGTGGAGTTATATTTTCTGGTGTTCTGGTATCGGTGTTCATGCCAAAGTACAGTGGGCAGTACTGCGAATAGGTAAAGTTATTAACTTTGATACTGCGGCTGTTGTACTTAAAATATGTTGTTAGGGCAGTTTGGGGTAAGTGCAGGATGATTGCCGTACTTCGGTGTAGATTAAACAGTACCGTTGGTGAGAGATGTACAAATGTAGCACCCTTGGCATGGCAGCCCTCCAGTTATCCCTACCGAGGGTCGTACGCCTCATTCCACCTGACGCCCTACCCGACTCGTACGGGGATACAGGGTGCGGCGGTGGGTAGAGACTGGCGGGAGCATCGAATCTTATGTCGGAAAGGTGGGTGGCTCTTAGCGTACTGCGCCGGAGAACATGCTAGGTTATTTAAGAGCTAAGGGAACGAGAAGAACAATGAAGGGAGTATATTTGGTGATGCGATTAGCGTAATGATGGAGTCTATTTACTCACGAAGATGCTTATGTTTCTCGATCCGATAAAAGTTGGAATGAGTAGCCGGAGGAGGAGATCATGACGTGATGAAAAAGGTGGCTTGGAAGCAGTGCCATACGGTCGTCAGTGAAGCAAGTTTCCTCAACGACGAAAAGTCGACAGTGGTCCCATCACGATTCACGAACACGAAGCATGAATCTGATAATTACATGATACGATAACGAAATCGGGATATCAAAGGACCGTCGAGTGGGAGGACAGGTAGAATGCAAGGAATCCCGGGTTGCTGTCGTCGGGGGACGGGAGCAGTAAGGCAATGAACGATACACTTAATCTGTTATATCCGTGGGTACGGCCAAAATCACACCAGTTACGCCACAATTTGAAAGCGGGAAAAGGCATGGACGAGAAGAGGCATTATTGAGAATGAATGATGGGAGGTGATGCACGGAGATGGAAGGTACAAGTATAGGGGCAGTGACACGGAAATGACGTCATATAGCTACGAAATATTACTAGCGTAGTGAGCAGCAACACTCGGATCCCACGGCCTAGTACCCACCTTGCTTCCTGCCATGGCGGTCGCTGCGATGGACGTTCCCGAGCTCATATATCCAGGCGACGTGTCAACCCCCTCGACGTCGTCCCACTCCCACGAGCTTGTCACGCCCTCGACACCCTACCCTGCCCCCAGGCCGCCCAGGAACAAGCTAAGAAAACCGCCGCCGACTGGACCACCTTTTCCCTTCGTGTCAGACATGCCCCCTTCATTTTCGCATTTCCCATACTCGTCCTCTTTAATGAGCACGAGGCGGCAGAGGGGTCCAGTGTCGAGTCCTAGCGCTAGTACGTCGTCTGCTCCCAGCACCCTGACTTCGCGGCCGGAGACGGTGACCTCGTATAGTAATACGTCGACGACGCCGCTATTGCGACCAAAACGGACAGCGTCGATGCCGTCGCGAAAATTGACGAAGCAAAGGCCGGCTGAACCATCGACGGTCCCCACCCCCCCGAAGCGACGGGCGACGCTTTCTTTCAGTATTCGGAGGCGTAAGGCATCGCAGACCCCGCCCCCATCTAGCTTCTCAGCAGCCAAACTTGTACAGCATGCTCCCGCTCTTTCTCCCGTGAGTCTACTCCACCCCTGCTCCAATCAATCAATTCATGTGCGCTATAGAGACGAGGCATGTTTACCGTGGGCTCGGATGATGAAGAGCAAGAAGCTTTTCCACCCAGTCCCCGACCCCCCCTCGTTCGCAGAAGTGCTTACATCTCTTCCTCCTCTGGTTGCTTCTCAGAAGACGATGAGGAAGATGAGCTTGAACTCAAACGCCGGCGCAGGTGGACGCTTATGACTGACGATGCCATCACGGACGAGGCATTTGCAGAAACTGTATTCAGCCTCACTCGGTGCACAAGCTTCGAATACGAGTCGTATGCCAATGACGATGAAACAGATACAACATGTAATGCCAGTGTACCGGAACGAAGGTCCAGTTTGATGGCATTGTTTACGACAAGAGACCTTCTGAGGACCGAGAGACGTTATCTCAACCACCTATACGAGTTTCTGCGTTCATCACCACATTCATACGGGGAGGAAGAAGGCGTACCATGGCCATCACACCCCTCGCCAATGCTCATGCATACCCGGCTGATCGCACTTATCGACGTTTCTCAAGCTCTCCTCGGAGCTATGGAATCTGATCCGTCGGTTGCCGGAATAGCGGGTGCGTTCGTAGCGATGGAGGAAGAGATGGGAGACGCGCTCAGTGGGTGGTGTGCCGTAGTGGGCGGCTGGTTCGACGACGGAATAGAAGTCAGGAGGCAGAGGCGTTTGTCAAAAGGTCATAGGGGAACCGAGAAAGACTTGCCGATGTTGCCGAATTCGACTACGGAGAACAACAAACCCAAAAGAAGTTCGACAATGCTGTCACTGGCGTCGAGAGAAGTTTGGCGCAACTCTACATCTAGCGATCCATCTTCCAGGAGCACCTCGGTTTCAACGACCCCGAAACGGAGCTCGACGCTACCTACATCTGTGTCCTTACTACCTTCCCCTAGAAGCCTGTCTGTATCTTCAAGGATGAAGGGAACATGGCGAAAATCCCTTCCCACACTTCCAGCTTGGTCTAGTAAAAATGCTCAGACACTTAGGGGTCGGGGTATCCTCCCAGTGCAGAGGGTTACACGTTATGCATTATTTTACAGAGGTTTGTCGGCTTGATTTGTTTTTGTGTTCTTGGTACTGAGTTGACGTACAGATCTATTGAAACATACAGAAGGGTCTTCTCCTTCGAGAGGAGTGGTAGAAGAGGCTGTCGCAGTCGCAGATAGGATTGCTAAGCGATGCGACGATGCCCAAGGTAATGAACGGTTGGTGGTGGGCACGACGAGATTATGAACGACAATAGATCTATCTTCTTCATTTGGTTGTACTGCTAGCTTTTCTTGGTTTTCCATTCGCACTTCGCTTTTCACTTTTGCTAACGTTTAATACCCCGTTATTGTATACTTATAAATGTCACTAACGATACACAACATCTTGCAACACCACACATTGATAACGAAGATTTGCGGGATCTCGTCAGTGGGACAGAACGTGCGACGGGGAACTTGGAGGATGGATTCCTATATAGTTAGTGTCGGGGGGAAAGAACTCGGCTTGACGAATGGTCGGGTTACAGGGGATCCTGAGGCACGAGATGAGTAAAAGCTGCGCAAAAGGTAACGTAACATGGAATAAGGTGCGGCATGGGCAAATGGGTAAAGATCTCTCCAGTTGAGCCGCGAACGTGGGCACGGGCAAGAAACAAGTGGAGCTTGCGTGGTGATATGATCTCGACAGGACGAGGGAAGCTTCATGGTGAAGGTGAAATGGCGTTGTATTGCGATATTGACCGGAGTGGGGAGAGTTGCGAGATCGTGTCGGACGAATACGAAGCTGTTCTGTGTGCCTTCCTTGACATTGATCATAGATACCTGGTTGGTAAACGAATCCGAGAGTCATCGACCCTGATCCAAGTTACACTCTCACTTAGGTTGTCAGTCTGTACAGGGGAAAGGATTATTTGATGTTATTAAATAGAGATATTTTCAGACCTAAATCCGATAGGTGAGTATATTGTGGAGCCGTCAACGTAAATCTTGAATGTCAAAGAAAGAAATCAGAGGCGCTATGCTGTGTCACAACAGGTCACAACCCGAAGTCAGCTACGCTGGTACGCCGTACCATTGGCTTCTGACCTAGTTCATGGTTAAACAGAGACCCGACATGCTATATGGAAGCTAAGAGCGCTTGATGCAATAGGTCATGGGGATGGGGTTGGCCCATCGAATCATATTTGAAAACTAAAAGGGAGACATACATTGGATTCGGCCTAGAGATTCCCTTGAACGTTGAGCTTATATTGAAGAAACGGCTGCTTTGTATTCTTCTTCAGTGTCGACAGAAAAACGCCTCCATGCTGATGTCATTGTTGAATCTTATATATGAGCAAAAAAGATAGAAACGGTTCAGATAAATGGGAGAAAAACCTTGATACAGGTTTCTTGTTTTGTTAAGAATCTTAGATACCAGCACCTCCAGTAACTTCCAATGTGTGACCTGAAACATAAGATGCGAGCGATGATGCCAAGCTGCAAATGCTAAGAGACCCATTGGAACGAGGACATGGGAGTACTCACAATAACATGGCGGCGGCGGCTTCATCCGGTGTCCCTCCACGGCGAAGGGGAATGAGGGGATATTCCTCGGGAGACGAAGATCCCTTAGCCCCGGGTACACCCAATGCGACTTTCTTTCCATCAATCTCTATCGTCGCCCCAGCTTCCTTTGCAGCCGTCAGCCTAGGACATATCCATGTCAGCAAGAGGTGCCTTCTGCGAAGTATGTAACACGCACCTCGTATGTACTAAACCGAACGCAATGGTATTCGCGCGCACACCAAACGGACCCCACTCCTTCGCAATCGTCTTGGTGAGACCAATTACAGCAGATTTGGCTGCAGCATAATTCGCCTGGCCGACGTTCCCGTGGAGGCCAGTAGTGGAGGAGACGTTGATTACGGAGCGGTTTTCCGTGGACCCCTGAGATTGGAAGTTAGATGTTGGGAAGTAAAGAATTGGCGTCCTACTTACTTTCACTCGGAAGTAGGGTGCTGCTTGCCTCACCAACCTAAAAGGCGCTCGAACATGAATCTTGAGTATCACGTCAAAAGCCTCATCGGGAGTTGTATGAAGCATCTTGTCAAATGTGAAGCCAGCGTTGTTGATGATGTGGTTGATTTTTCCGAATGACCTTGATCAGAAATGAGTCACACCATTCAAGACTCAAATCAAAACCGACACATACTTGACTGTAGCATCGACGATCTTTTTCGGAAAGTCATCTGCGCCGACGTCGCCTGCTACCGAGAGGACGTTCCCGGGACCTGCGAGTGCTTCGATTTCGGAGGCCACGGATATGAGCTTTGTGGCATCGATATCACTGATGACGACTTTGGCACCCTCCTTGGCAAACAGTAGTGCAGCGCTACGTCCGATGCCTTGGCCAGCGCCTGGAAGTTTGATTAAGGTAAGCTGTGGATAATAATAGATGCAGGGAAGCTCCCTACCAGTGATGATGGCGACCTCATCTGCCAAGAGACCTCTACTGTGAGAGTTGCTGAGGTGGCTTGAGATTTGGGAAAGACGGTTGTTTGAAGCCATATCGTGTGTTCGCTGGCTGTGACAGTGGAGGCCAGAAGGAAGGTGAGACGCCGGGTAGAAGATCGCGAAGATGACCGGCTCCGGCGATTTGGAAGCCGAAGACGCGCACGGGATAAAAGGACGAGGCGGCCGATGGACCAATTAAGGATGAGCTGGTGTACTCCAGTCTTCTTCTAAATCAGTCTGGTGCCGCTGCTTTCTTTCACAAATTGGCAGTTAGCTATCTGCGTCTCCGCCTAAGTTGATTTCGAGGGCAGAGGACTGTTGAGGGGCGGGTGTTGCTGAATTAAGTACCTAAAAGGCTCAGAGCTAAGCGCACGTTCTGCTTGAATAGGACCGTGGCTCACGTTGTCTGTAATATGTCAGGATGATATGTACGACACCAGTGGAAAAACGCGAACCTTTGTACCACCCAGTGCCGATTCACCAGCGAAAAAATTAGAGCTGAACATAATATCAATGCAGTTTAATATGTATCCCATGTGTCGCGCAGAGTCCTTTGCCTGGTTCTAAACCCCCTATCCACTGCTGATAGAGAGCAGGTGCCCACACAGCTATTCGCCTCCTGGAAGGGTGGCGACAAGATATGAGTGGTATATGTTGAGACAGCGCTGCATTTAAGTGTCACGAGCGGATGTAGCAAGCGGAGTGTTGTCGTCGTCGTCGTCGTCGTCGTGAAAGAATGTGTTTGTTTGTTTGGCACTGCCGCCCTCTTTCACTCCATCACCGACGGCGGCAGCCTGAGGCTTCTTCCACTACCAGATAACTACCACACCGTGATGGAAAAGGCAGTTCTCCTCGGTGAGTCTGCTCTGCAACTAATTTCATGTGTGGCTGAACACTGGCTTAGTATTATATTCGTCAAGGACGGTAATCTACCTAACACTTCCCACTCAGAAAAGATTTTGATCTACCTGTACAACCTGGGGCGGGCTGGGCCAACCTGATTACTTGTCATGATCATCATTAACCAGCGGCATTGTTGCATTGGGTACCCCAAGGGAAGTTCCGTTGCTTCATTTGAATTTGTGAGCAGCTCCATTTCACCTTACCTTGAATTTACATCTCACATATAGCTAGCTTCTTCCGACTTTATATAGACCTTCTTATGTTACATACCATCGACACATAACCCGTTTTCACCGCTCTAAAATGCATTTAGGGTCACGCGCGAGAGTCTTTAATTTCGGTCTTCAGACTCCTTAGGTCCAGAAGGTGTCTGAATACAAGTCATGATTCGGCATCTTGCCTCTTATCGTAAAGCATATGTTAGGTTGTCAGAGGTATTCCAAGCCGAGGGGTGACATCACTTCTGGTAAGTGACATTTCGCCCATAATTGCATACCTGAACGATCTTCACCAGCATATCCAGTCAAGCTTCGTTGACATAGAACTAAGTAAAACGCCTAGGACGATGACACTCGTCGTGACTACATGACACGACATGACGTACATCTAACTTTTTTCCCCATCGGTGACCGCTATGGTAACCCCTTCGTTGACATGATCCTTGGGGTGCCCGACGGTTTCAATGTGATTACTGTTCCTAGAATGCTGGTGCTACAAACAAGTACTCAACACTGTCCCTGTGCGGAGAATTTAGTTTGGACTATAACAGTGTCGGCTCCTCCGCAGTGCGCCCAGAAAATTTCTTCCGGATGTTTTTATACGCAATAACAGCAGTCAACTGCAGGTAGATCCCAAATCTACAAAGCGAATCTAGAGTTCCCATCGGAAAAACCGATCTGATCCTAGATCATGGACGTTCGTCTACTTACTTCGTCTGGATTTGGCGTCCTCGCCGAATAAATCTTGTATATATAACACTCACTGGTATAAATCGATCCCTCAAGCAATTGGTCTATCTACTACTACGCGTACCAAACATTGCTGGACCGTACTGTGTCAGGAGATCCTAGCTTGGACGCCCACTCTTTCAAGTCTTAGTCGTGCTTCCGTTCCTGTTCTGTCGTATCAATATCTTCATGCGAATGACTCATATCGGCTGTTGCGCGGAAACCTTATAGTCTCTGGCGCTTGCATACAGAAACCGAAGGTCGTCTCTCAAGTTCGTGGCACTACGAACGCTCTTGAATCACTCGGACACTGCCAACCTACCCTCCGTTCCTAACTCGAAACTCGAAACTCATTGCTCCCTGGAAGCAGACCGCAGGGGATACTTTATGAACATTGAACTCTACTCGATTCGCTGCGCAATTGTACCACAACCTTCACGGCACCGATATCAAATATTCAGTGTTTTCCTCGCCATGTTCGTAACCTATCCTAACGGCGATGGCGATACCATAGCTGATATACCTGCCTTTTTTAAAAAGAGCGGATTGATGTTCACCCGACTCACACAACAGCGGCGTCATTTTCCCCTACGGCAACCAGTCACTCAATTCATAAGATAATTAAGCATTCAAGGATTGACTAATGCTAGTCCACCATCGACGCTCAAAATCGCTCCGTTTGTATAGTCCGACACGGCCAGGTAGATCGCAGTCATCCCCATTTCCACATCACTAGCAACTGGAATCAGTGTCCAATCTAATCCAAATACTTAACATACTCACGTCCCTTGCCTCCTGGCGGGTATCGGCGCGACCAACCCAGGTATGGGCTTCGTCTTAATCATTTCCAACAACTCAGGGCTAACCAACTGCGACGCAAACATACCAGGCTCCAACGCATTCACCCGAATCGGGACGTCTCTCCCAGCAAAACTCATCGCCAGAACGAGGGTAAGCTTTTCCAGGGCAGCTTTCGTCGTGCCATACGCGATCTATACCAAGTTAACTCCGCTGTTTCAGAAAGGGTAACAAATCAGGGTACACACACACGACAGGGGCCCCATATCGTTCAGCTTAGCAGCCGCGCTGCTGATGTTGATGACGCTAGAGGTGCCTTGATGACGGGAATGCGCTCCTTTGACGAGGAGGGATTGGAAGGCGCGTATAACGAAGAACGGCGCGATCGTGTTCAGTGCGAACATATCTTCCCAGTTCTGGACTGTTTCGGATTCTAAAGGATCATTCACCGCGTTTTTTTTCGCGATGAAGTCAGGGTCGCGAAGGGAGGTGGCAAATCCGGCGCTACAAAGGAGATTGGTGTACGGAGGAGGGCATCAAACGTGTCATGGACGAACTTGTTGACTAGGATATCGAGCTTGTCGTCGATTCCTTCGATGTGCTTTGCACCGGCCTTAACACTTTCTTCATCTGTCACATCCATCTGAAGTCTATGTGCGCAGTGTTAGCGATGAATACCTGGGAGAAAGGATGGTCACTGACGGGACAATGGACCCTGGGACGCCCGTAATAGACGCGGCAGCTTTCTCTAGCACGTCCAGCCTTCGTCCGGTGATGTATACTTTGGCTCCGTCTGTGGCGAAGGCTTTAGCGATGGCAAGTCCTCTGTCGAAGAGTCAGTCATTCGTAATCAAGAATCCGGAGACTTACATCCCCGTCCCTCCACCTGTAACAAGACCTACTCGTCCAAACAGCGACATCACCGTAGCGATACTGAGATCTGCCATATTTGCAATGGTGAATGGTTTCTCGATACGGCTTCTTTTGAATGCAGCAGCGGCAACGTCGTCGCTCTCGTCGCTCTTATTCAGCGACGGTGGTGGATGGTGGGTCGACCCTGCAAGACAGTCACCATTTGTAGCGTGACAAAAGCTCTCGTGCTCCTCGTCAATGTTACCCCTTGAAGGTTTTGAGCGGCTTTTCACCGGGCTTGAATGTTTGTCATGTCAGGAAAAGAACATTCAAATCTAGAATAATTATTCATGTTCTTCCACGCATGTCGTACTCATATGAAATGGGCATCCGACTTGTCTGTTTGGTGGTCTGTGAGCACCTTGCTTCTCGATCGACGCTGCTTTTTCTTTCGTTCGAGCGTTTCGATAGTTTGCTTCATTCTATAAACTTCGGAATGAACGAACAAAAATGCGACCTACGGGCCAAGTTCAGCATGGCTCCAAAGTATTATATCATCTACAGACCATGTTTCCTCTACTGAAAAATTGCACAATTGAAGATCACCACACCACCGCCCTCGCCCCCGTCATGGAAAACCGGTACACTCAAAGTGGAGCTCCCGACTGGATGGATAACTGGAGACGTCCGCGCTAAGGAGATTCTGGAAGAATTCCCCCGCAGCTGTGGTCTCGGGCGCGCCTCAATGTTAATTATTAGCCTGCCTAGTACGAAGAACACATCAACATAAAGCCTCTCGCGAACCGAATGGTTAGTACCTTGTATGCACCAATCTGACTACAAAAGAATTCACGCTCAACCTCATCCCTTTGCCAGAATCGTTTTGGTGAACAGCAGACTTGGCTGAGGCCTGGCGAGCGTTTCCGTAGAGGAGACATTGATTATAGAGGGCCGACGTCACCCTCGACTGAAAGGACGCTCCTGGACCTCCGGGTGCCTCGATTTCGCAAAGAGTGTCGAAGCGTTGCGACCCGTACTTTATAACAATCGGCGCCTGTAAGATCGATTCAGGTTAGCTGCGAACAATGATTAATTCAGGAAAATTTCCCACTAGTGGTGAATGTGAGCAATATGAGTGAGGAGATGGCGAGATACGCGAGAGAGTGCCAGTTTGGGTCCAGTTTGGGTGCCTTTCTCCGGTGGAGAGCGGATGTTCCGTGGATTCAATGTCAAAGATACGCATATCGTCAAATCACGGCTAGTTCCAGCCTAGTCCTCTGTGTTAGCGGACATTAAGAAAAAGAGAAGAACCATGCAAGCCTTTTCTAAAGATGGGGTCTTTCACTTGCAAGCTGTAGCCTTAGTATATGCGTGTTTCCTATGCCGAAAGCGCCATGAAGGGCACCATCCTTTCCGGCCAGTCACCGTCGAAGGAGGCAATGCAGTACCATCCTCGATTCTTTATGCCATCACCTCAGCTACGGCAAAGCCTTTCATACAGTTCTCTTCTGATACTGCAAAATTGTCGGTGAGCCTCAGGAGAGGTAGAGTGAAAAGAGGCGTCGGTAGTTTCCGACGACGGATACAAATTGGCGTGGCTGCAATCGTGTAATGTTGAACAGCGTGCATGAGACCGAATCTGCATTTGAACGTCAAGCACGCGCCCACGGCCGTGGGGTCGATGGCAAGAAGAGAATGGTGGTTGTTTGTTTGGTTGTTTGGCCGCCACGGACGATGTTCCTCAGACCCAGACCTCCACTGTCTTGTCGACGATACGAATTGATGCCATTCAGTTCTGTCACATCTTTGCCCAGGTGCTGTGAAGTTACAAAATTGTCCGTAGAAAATGAAGAGTGAACCTTTCCCGTTCTCCAAGTTGCTCTTCGACGCCCTCAATGGCAACGCTCCCTATTGAAATGTAGGCAAGCCATCTATATCTTCAACAGAAGTATTGTACCGTGCACTCATCCACAATGTAGTATATGAAGTACTTGGAACCTGCGGATATTCGAAGTCAAGGGCCGAGTAAGAGATGAGGAAGAAACGCCAAAGCCATTCTTTAGCTCTTCTCCCGAGGCACTCCAGTCCACTTGCTCCTTTTCAATGTCTCGTCCTTCCTCGAACTTCGGAGCTTTGATTTAATTCCGATCATCTCAACAGGGTTGGTAAGCTAGATGTCAGGACAAATTTCCCAGCAAAGCCATTGCCGTGAAGTTAGTTCGCGCTGTTGCTATCCAATCATGAAGCTTGAATTGACCCGGTAGCTTCTATGTAATCGCGATGAGTATCCGTTAACAGAGATGCAGTCAAGAGACACATACTGCGCCCCATTCGTCTATCGTGTCTAATGATTGTACTCCGATTTTGAAGGTGTCAGTGTCTTTGCCCAAGTAGGAAAGCCACGTGTCGCCCTTCTCGCACAGAAAAGAGTTGATCAAGTCTACCACAATTCTGACTTCTGCTGTATTGTGCGTGGAAACGAAGGAGAGATGATCAGACCAATAGAGGCACGCGTATCTCAAAATGTCATCGTCGGAATAGGACATCGAGGTAGTAGCATCGTGGTTACCGGACACATTGTTGGCGTGCGGACTAGGAAATGCGTTTTTCATGAGATCAAGAAGTCGGAAACATATGGAGCGGTGATTCTGAGCGGGTCGAACTCGAAGACGTGAAACAAAAAGTTTTGTGTGTGCGCACTCTCGGCTGTTCATACACCATTCCATTTCGCATTTGTTTGAACAACGAGTGTTCGACGTAAGAAAGTCTCGGAAAGAAGAGTGGAAGAGACGGACAAAGTCACGATCGTCCGAAGGAACGACGACAACAGAGTGGAAGCGAGAAAGTATCCCTTCAACATGGTTTCGGGTCATTTTCAAAAGTAGACAGATCATCGGTTGTTGTAAGAGAATGATGGTGCCTAACACCATCCGAAGATCGTTGACTTTTGAATCAGGAAGGTTCTCGATTGCAGAGGATACGGTCCTTCGATAGAGATGGTCTAGGCCATACTCCCCTTCGTTATGACTTTCGGAAACACTGGCGATCTGAATCAATTGTTCCGCCCTGTCACCTGGAGACTCGATGAACCTGCATACGGTTGTCGCGAATATGAACAATCCAGCAGATTTCTGAACAAGCTGATCTAAAAGATGTTCTGGAGGCCAAGTGTTCTCCGTCTCCGTCGCCCGGTCGCCGGAGATAGGAGAGCTCGGAGCCATGGTGATTAATTTGGCGTGAAAGTACATCCGTATGTCAGCGTCGACTACGCGTCTATCCATGCGATGTAGGATAATATCTTTCCATCGAGCACTTGAAACCGACTGGAAAGTCTCGCGTTCAGGAACTTCGGGGCGGCTTGTTATCAAGACCTTCAAAGCGTGAAGGTCATCGTCGATGGATAGAAAGCCCTCAACCAGCTCCCGACGAGCGATCTCATTAGTGCATTCATCCAGCGCATCGACGATAAGCAAGAGCGGGTCGGAGCGACGGCCTATGCTCAGCAATGGTTTGATCACCAGTCTTTCCAATTGCTGGGACGGCGTTTCCAAATCAATGCCGTCCCAATGCCGCACAACCGAGACAAGTTCATGGCGAAATGCCATGTCAAGTTCGGAAAGGTGAAAAGCAATGGTAGGAATGACGAGCCTTGCATCCTTTTGTTGCGAGTCATTCCTGGAGCAAAAAAAGCTCCCCCCAAGGATGCCTCGGTCCGCAGCCCAATGCGCGACGCTTCTTGCTACGGTGCTTTTGCCCGCACCGGCGACACTGTTTAACCAACAAACGCAGCGCGTATCGGACCCATCCAGTATCCAGGTCATTATGTCCTCCAAAATCGCAGTTCGGGTGCCTTCTAAACATTCGCCCGGAGTTCCATTCCGCCAGCGCGCGGCCTGGGAACGAGGAATAGCGTTGATGATTAACGAATGTACTGATGATTGGTTGAGACAGGTCGTCATCAAGACACAGTAAGCTCACCATCTGTATGTATATTCTGACCGAGGTCCGTGAGCTAGATCAGGTTTCCCGAAGAGTTTAAACTTACCGAGGTATTGACTTCGATGCGGAGCACAGATCCGGTCTACTGTGTGTCAGTGATTCGCCCTTACAAGAAGAGTGCTCCTTCTCACCAGCAAACTTTCCAACAAGAACCTCAGCTGACGGAATACACCTGCTATGATCTGTTTGTCTTCCGACGAATAGAGAAGCCCATCAACAAGAGTGCAGTTGCGGAGGTTTCGACATGTGTCTTCTATCGATACAAGACCGCTAGTTGGCAATGAGTTTCTGGGAGAAGGAAAGTCATTAGATGACGAACTTCTGAAATCCTTCAATATGTTGTTTCAGTGCCACGGGAATCTCGACATTCCTGTCTGGAAGGGTCTTAAAAGGCGATAGAAGATAGTCAAGCCTTTCAATCATATTAACAATCTCTTGAAGATCCCGCTTGTTCTGATCGGTTTCCTAGCGCTCGATATCAGTGCCATCGATAACCGGATCATTAAGCGTAATCGACGTGCCTGAATAATGTCGACAATCGCCACAAGTGCGCCTACTGCGCCCTTTAACCCTGGGACTGGAACGCCTTCCGCAGTCTTCTCGAGAATCTTCAAGGGATGTGTGAACGCCTGCAGTAGTGTACGTCGCGGCACCGTTAGAGTTGGGGCAACTGAGCTCAGGAATCAGGATATATGAAGGGTTTGAGAAAGAAAGAAAGATAATACCTCTACGCCGCCGGCCGATCGATAAAGACAGGAAACGACTAAATACTCTCGTTGTTGGGTGGTCATCGCTAATCGTATCGATATTCCCGTTGGATATTGAAGATATAGGGACAGATTGGACAGGGACTGCAACATCGGGAGAGGCCGTTACAGTTTTAGAACGTGGAAACAATATCCGGGGAATCAGATGTTTCAAAAACGGACGTCTTTCTCTCTGCGTCGATGCCATCGCGCTTGCCAGATTACATCACAGACACAGAGATTGGTAAGGCTCAATGGGGGAGGCCAGCGGGCGTTTTGGGGAAGGCGATGTCGAACTGATGGGTACAGGTATAAGAAGTCCTTTCAAGGAGGTACCGACTCGGCGATTTCTTGACGACTCTGGGTGCCTGGAAAATGTTCCCCGTCAGAACGCTTGATGTGTGGGGCAGGGTCATCAGCATGTAGCGCCCGGCCCGAACACCATCTGATGACCTACGAGTATCCTTCCACCTATATCTCTGTATAAGCACGGTGTGAAGAAGGTAGTGGTGCTGCGTGCTCTTTTCAAGTTCCTGAGAGCGAACCGGGTCATGTCGCAAAGGCCTTACAGGCGTGCTCGTTAAAAGGTCACGGTCAAAAATTGCACGCTTTCCCATGCAAAGTGCGTCTTGCTTTGAAAGGTGAGAACGAATAACATCCTCATTTCTCCGACGATTGCTCTGTTTTGCTACCAAGGGTGGAGAAAGGGATTCGGGTCGGAGGAGGCGATGCGTGAGGTCGCAGACAAGAGACACGTCGAGTATGCTCGAGCGGGCACCACAGAACAAATCACTTTTGGCTGCTCGGGCCGAGCAAGGCTCCCGTATGAATGAAACCCTCATTCCCGTCGGTCACAACAGCATATAGGCGAGGTGAAGAATACAGGGTCCTTTGTGCCGCTTGCAAATCACCGTCAACGGAGACAGCGCTGGTTAACACACTACTGCCCTATTGACCAAGCTAATGCCCATCGTATACAGTCCATTCCTCGATACTGGCGACCCCTGTCACGTTGTAAGTGGGACGAAAAAGAGTCCGCGGACGTAAAACTGCCTGAAACCATGTCGTGCTGACCAGTGTGTACAGACACAAAGAAGTCTGTGAAACTGGAACGCGTCTTGCAGCCCTGAGGACGGTGGCGGGTGACAGGCAAGAATTAGAACAGAGGAGGACGTTGTGTTTGTTTGGCCCATGCTTCCTTGTTTGCTGCCATCATGATCACCACCGTGATATTCTGACGAGACTCTTTCATCACTGTCGGCGAATTACGCAGCACAAAAGAAAACGATATCCGTGAGGCAGAGACAGCGGAGTGGCATGAAGTTACAGTGAAGAAGTTTGGTGACGGTGTCGAGGTCTGTGTATGCGCTTTTTTTTTTGCCTGGTCCGCGGTTGAATATTTGTTTGTGTGGCCTAAGCAGGCGCTAGACACGGCTCTGACGCGCTGTTTCCTCGACGAATGTTGTTCGAGGAAAACAAGGACCTGCTGCGTCAAGGAAAAAGGGATATAACTATGGTCTATTCTCTCGCGTAAAGGAAGGCGACGATTTATGGATGAGCTCGATAAATACAGTTACCCATTGCAAATGATTTTGGTACTCCAGGTAAAGGTTCAGTGTGAGCAACTAAGTTTTTACCTTACTTTTCTTCTTTGTTATCTGACAGGCGACAGCACGATAGGTTTGCTTGTTCTGTGTTGCATCCTACCTTGATAACCACGAACAAACAATCTGGGTATCTTTCTCCCTACCCCGAACAGCATAAGCCACTCACGGTATGTGCGCTTGCTATTAGTCATCGGGCGTCCTCAAATCTGCAGGGCCACGATTCAGCATCCTCGGAAAGGTTTCGTCGGTTCGTAAAGACTTAGGCAATGCCGATACTAGTGAGTCGCGTCCAACGTTTCATCCCGTACCTAAATTTAAATCGCCTGTTCCAGGATTTAACGAATCGCCAGGGGGGTTACCATCGACGCTCTTCTACTCTCCGCCGGATAGAAAGTCACGAAAAATTCGAAATAGAACGAATACGGACTTCCAATAGCATCCCTGTTTATCTCCGATCCTTGTCAACAAGTCGGTCCATCCTTTCCTCCCTTTAGCGTACACCAATCTTTCCTCACAGCGTCGGAATCGCTGGTTCGAGATGGCGGCTTTACTGTGAAGAAACTGGTAGTGATGAATATCTTCGAGCCTGAAACACGCGGCGCAGAACGACTTCGACACCTTCGAAGCAAACATCATCCCTCCATTTTTCACAGTACGGGCCTTCCAGTCACTAGGAATCGGAGCGCGTTCCTGTATCAGGGAGCGTTCAGTGTCATCAACATCAGCAGCAGCGTAGGAGCGACTATACACCCGTACCTGGGGTGCCATCTCTGTAGGTGCTCCCTACTCCCTATAGACTTCCAGTTAACACTTTGGAAGTTGCGCGCAGTGCAGTAAAAGCCACTGGAACATCTCAGTCATCTCTTGGGAGTAGTTTCGCTGTGGGGGATATCCCGGTTTGATCTCCCCGAGTCTGTGTATCACATTGAACGCGCCTAGAATTTTTGGAGTCGCTCAAGACGAACAGCTTACTAGTGATTCTAGTGGCGCCAGTGCCATGGCGCGTGAGTCTATGTGTATTTTTCGATGTACTTTTTCACTGATGTTTTCTTTAGTAAAGCCAAGGTGGACATGGAGGCTGTATACCTCGAGGCGCCGGATTATACGAACAGAGCTATTCTACTTGTGTATGGTTGTATCGCACTGGTGAATTCCTGATTACTTCTATTACTTGCTAAATTAATATAGCATTATTTTATTGGAACCAAGCCTTTAAGATCGTGTGTGTGACACACGAAAATAACATATGGAGATATCTTCGATGGAGAAAAAGTTGTTCTGGGCAGAAGTATGCGTCCGATAAGCATTCGATCCCGGGTTGAAGGTCTTGCGGCGACGTGTTATTTTTGAGCCACAGACGTGTTGTTTGAGCATGCTTGGCGCCAGCTTTCCATGCTGGGTGCGAGCCTCCGGCCGTCGATGTGTCATGACTCATTTACAGGCCGGGCCGGGCCTTGTTTACGGAGCGCTCAAACATTGACGCGTACGGCAAGCGCAAGAAAAGAATCGAGACACGTCGTTCTTCAACTATGTGACAGGGATCGCGGGTCATACTGAAAGCGCTTCGAAATCGGCATTCGTCGCATGATACCTTCTACCCTAATCTGTCAGGGCGACAGGTTGGCACAGTCGCCAGCGCAACGTGCCTACATCTTTTCGTTTTCTGTCTGAAACTCTCGCGTGTTTGTAGCGACTTTTAGCAGATGGATGGATCCAAGGGCATACCGCGATGCTTGGCACTTGACGAAATAGTAGACTCCGACTCGGAAAGAGTCCTCAAATTGGGCAGCAGGATAAATTCTTAGACAAGTCCTTCGGTATGAATCCGATTTAAAGGTGTTTTTGCTCCCATAACCACATTCAGAAGATACAGGATCCTCACAATCTAAGCTCAACATTCTCACAATATCACAATACATGAATACTCGCACATCTTCTATGGTCACGACCTGCCGTCATGTAGGTCTTTATTTCATTTGACGTGCGCTGCACCTTTCTGGCATTCGGGCCTAGAGCCCTTGTCTTTTTGTCACGTCGTACGGAATAAAATGGTAATCTTTCGATGCCGTGTGACTCGTACGGTACCCTGGCATTAATAGACCACCTGCAGAGTCGATCCTAGACAAAGATCCCTTCTTAGGAAGGTCTGAATATGGTTATTTGTCCACGGCTCCTCGGCTACACCCACATACCCTAACTAACATCAATATTGACATCTATCTATGGAAACTTTTGCCTCGTGTCCTTTTCATCAACTTCTTCATAGGGTATGTTTTTGATCAGTCGGTGTTCGGAGCCAATCGTCGGTTATCGGATAGAAACCAATTCTCGAGTATAACCATCAAATAGCTATCTATGGTGGGCCTACAACGCCTAGGGTTTTTGCTATAAAAGACTCGACGTGGGGCCGCAATGTACACCCAACAGTGGCCTCACAACACTGCTCTAGCATCTCCAACTCTCCTCCTCGTTTCTCCAGCCATTTTTGCCAGCCTTCGCGCTTGCACATACATTATTGTACGTGTCAGTGACCTCTGTTGAGGCGACTGACTCACGTTTTTATCCCAGGATCATGTATTCTTCTCAGACCAGATGCAATGTCCCTGCTAGCCAAACCTCGGAGAATACCATCGTTGCCCACCATCCATATTATGCGACTCCCACTCAATCGTACTCCAACGCGCAACTTAACGCGCCCCACTACACGGTAGGCAATTATCCTTCACCTAGAGGTTGATCCTTTCAACTAACATTTATTCGTTTCAAAGAGCCATGGACGCGGCGCATACCCCTCCGCAGGTTACCCCGTCGGTACACCAGGAAGTATGATGGCCCATGGGCTTCCTGTATTCCCTCCCCCTTCCTACCCTCAGTTATACAACCTTCCTGATCCAGCTCCGTGTATACGAGAGCTCCTGAGTATTCCGCCGAATGCACCAATACATCTTAGCTCTCTCATCGATGAGCCCATCAGGCACGGCAGGCCGGGGTACACTATCAAGCAACTGGCAGCCGTTGCCATTTATGCTAGCCAGGATGGTCGGGCCACCTTAGGAGAGATCAAAAACGCACTCATGGCCCGTTACGAGTACTTCCGCACTGACAAGGCGCTGATGGTTAGTCGACAAATAATGATCTCCTGATAAATTTGCTCATGCATCCTTCCAGGACACACTCAAAAGCGCCTTGAGCGTAAACGATCTTTTCAGTCAACCCAAACCTTCCCTAAACGAGCCTGTTATGAAAGGAGGTTTTTGGGTCGTCGATGTCAGGAATCCTACAGGTCACCGCCCGCGCAAGCGGGGTATTCCCTCTAGGGCCGGCGACAGCACCAATTCCGACGTATCCACTTAAAGGGTTTTACCGTTCAGTGAACTGAACTATTTTCTTATCCATTTTCTCAGCTTTGTCCTCTCCCTCGCCCGTATGTTCATTTCTGCGCTCCTGATTTCCGTTCTTTCTCCTTGATTTTCCGACATGCATTCCGACATTGAATCCTACCCCGTTCCCATATCGCCATATTGACGTAAAATAAAAATCACAGAAGCGTCCGTACACCAAGTAATACCTCTAACCTTGCTGCATATTCACTGTATAAATCCGATATATGACTTCTCAGCCACCATCTACCCTTCTTGCATGTCAAATACTTAGCCGCAGGTACAAGCCTCTGGTCACAACTCACCGAATCCACACTTCCTCAGCCCCAGACTAAAGAACCTGGATGAATCAGAATTCGAATTCATCTTTTCGGTTTGTATTCCCGATTTTTTACAGCGCGAGAGAATGTTCGAAGTTGCAAATCTTTACCGCTTGAGGACTTCATCATTCGGATTTGAAATCCGTCTTTTAATCAAGTTGCGACAGTCAAGTGCGTTGAATCGGAAGATCTCTGCCGCACGGCAGTTGAGTATTGGACTTCTTGAGTCCAATGAAACAGACGCCCGGTCCATTATTCAACCATATTCAGCTAGTGTATAGACTGCCAGATGATGTTCCACACGAAATCTTCAAGTCGTGTGTTCAGCCCTGGAGAAGTTGAGATTTTTGAGGACGAGGGATCTGAACACTCCGATGATACGCCTCTAGTCATACCTGACGTAGAGATCGAGTATATTCAACCGAATCAATCACTTTGTGCCACATGATCAAATAAGAAGGGAATATGTAACCCAGTGGCAATCAGGGCCAGTTCGTATCGCAATTTCCAGATTCGCTCGTAGCTACACGTAATCCTTGATATTGCGAAAATCACATTACAAATTCAGTTCGTGGAGTCTATATCTCTCTGCTCTCAGATGGAACGCCAAGTACCCCTTCACAAATTCCTTGTACACCCCTTGCGCTTCTTTGTGCGGCAACAAGATAAGCAACGTCCTCTCGTGTGCCTCCATGCACTTTTCCACCACATAACAAAGAGCCTTACTCTTGGGCTCGCCGCGAGCTTCAGCCAAGAGTGATACGAGGTTGTGAGTGTCACCTTCACATTCCTCCTTGTAGAACGAGGTGATGTCGTTCATGAAGTTGACAACATCACGGAGGAGAGGGAGAGTTTGGACGTATATATTATACGGCAGCTCGGTGGGGAAAATAAACATGGCATAGGCTTCCGCTATTCCGCTTAGCTCGCGAAGATACATGGCATATCTGTCAACTCTGTGCATCTGCCACCTTTGATCAGTAGATCGGACCACGAGAAAAGGATTTACACTCACTGGTTCATCTTTGCTCTGCATCTCTAAAACTAACCCGGTAATGAACTTGAGGCTCGCGTGGACGATCAAGTCGGCGGCAACTTGGCCAAAGAGCTGAGATGACTCTGCTAGGACGTTCGCAAAGTCGTCTAGCATCTTGTTCGGCTGTTTCTCCGAGAAAGTAAAGTGCTGCGTGGAAGATATTAATGGCACTCATTTGAAGAGTGACTATACTCACCTTGGTAAAATTAGGAACACCGACGAGGGCATCGGGGTCATCAGGATAGGCATCGTCGAAGTATGTCGCGAACGCAGTGAAGAAGACGATGTATACTTTGACTTTGACGTTGGTAAGATGGTGATATGCAGTAGCAGCTATATTGAGCCCAACCGTCAGGGAAGGCTTAAGCACATCGAGGGCATATCCTCGACGTTGGGCCTCTTTGATACAAAGATCCTCGAGTGCAGCATCCTCAACCGATGGCAAGTCGGTGGTGTCAAAGCGTCGTAGGAAAGATCGTATAATGTTACAGATGTCTTCTGAGGGTGGGTCTGGTTTCTATAAAGAATTTAGTAAGTGGCCCTTCCTCTAGCTTCAAACTTGAGTGGCGCACAGGATTGGATAGTGCATGGCCTAAGGAGTGAAAAAAGCCAACGGATAAATAAATATACAGTATCCTACAAGTTGAAAGGCGCACTGGGAGGATGAGAACGAGCAGACGTCAAGTGTTGCATTGCTCGACGTTGTAAACCGTGTTTCGTCGTACAATACGAGAATTGCTGAAGCCTTTGTCAAATGGACCTGCTGAAGCCAGGGATTAGGGATTCCCATTCTCACTATGTATGTTATATACCTGCGTGGTAGACATCCGACCGGTGACAACGCAACTCGACTTAGTCATTATAGCGAAGACCGGGAACAACGTTCCTCGACATTCAATGCCGGACTCGTTGTTCGCCGGAGGTCAAAGAATGTGTAGATAGGAAGAAGGAGACAATTTCGTCCGTATCAGTGAACTAGGTCGCATCAGCACGAAATGAGGTAAGCCTCGCTTTCATGGATGGCCGAGTGTTCCTAGCCTCCTTTTATGCTTGAGTTCAACCTATACCTCTCCAATCGGCAGGGTTTCACGACTTACGATAATAAATACTCACACTTATAAACGAAGTTCGTTGCCTTTATCTCTATGGTTTGTTCATCACGTCTTCGAATTCGAACAGAGAATTCTTTCGATACAAACCGATAACACAGCAGCTGTATCATCGCGCTTGTAAAATTTGAAACGCAACTGTTTTCCCATCATTTTGCTAGGAACTCCATAGTATCAGGACTTCGTTCCGTCTTATATTAGAACACAGTATTTACCTGTGAAACCATAAGATCTCCGATCTACCTAGGGTAGGGCACGCTGAAGGCGGTACTGATCGCAAATTGAGATGGGCAGTTCCGGGAAAAAAAGTTCAAACACTCCGCGTCAGCAATGGTCGACGTGAAAAGCGGAACACTCAAGATAACAGCGAAGCCTGCACATCATACACTTTGTAAGCCATACAAAATGTATCATCAACAGCCGCACATACCGCGAGTCTATACACAGTTAACTTTAGACCTTGGGAAGAAAAGACACCGGAAAGTTGGCGCGAACCGCGAACCCATGAGATAGCCCATGCATCGGCTTCAGCCTAGGCCCCCAGAAGCTTCCGCCAAGCTTTGTCCGGATTTTAGCATATTTTGGACTCCGAAACTGCAAAAACTTTGTCCAGAGTTAGCATATTTTGGGGCTCCAACTAGGACAACTTTGTCCGGGATTTAGCATGTTTTGGGCGGTAGCGGGATCGAAAGGGTAGTTCCGGAACGCATAAAAACCATGAGAAATTCACTCTATCGTCAAATTCCTCACCAAATCCTTCTGTAGAGCACCGACGTTAGTAAAAATTGGTTAAAAGGCAGTTTGGAAACGCAATCGGCAGGACCGGCAGCTTTCCGGCAGCCGCGGGCCGTAAATCTTTGTCCGAGATAGCATATTTTGCCACCCAAATGATGCACATTTGAGGTCCAATTTCCGCGAATTTGTCGAGCATCTGGGGCCTTTCAGCCTCCGAGTCGGCGTCATCGAGGTATCACTTCTTTCAAGTTAATCACTGACGAAGTGGAGGCTAGACCTCAAGGTAGCCAGTAGCAAGTACTTACTGCTAGTATATAATAACTTGAAAGCGTCTTGCCGCTAAACTATACGAGTACAAAGCCGGGCTACTGCTAAGCCAGGCAAAATCCTGCTCCGGCATGTGACAGCATACGTAATGTCCTCTGATTGGCTCTAGGATCAGTTTGATCAGTGTTACAATGTTACAATTGAAGAGCCGCCAACGCTAACTAAAGCTAAGAGTAAACTCCCGACGGACCGAATTAGTAACTATGAGACTAGCTAAGTAGATATGGGTACGAGAAAAGGTCAAAAAACAAATCGCATGAAATCCACCGAGTCCGTCATCAACCAGGAGATCCAGATTCCTACCCAAAACGGCAATCCCACGTGGTAAGGAGCGCACGGGCCATCAACAAGCTGGGTGCTGGGGCGGGAACGGCGCGCATAGCGAGCACAGGCGAAGCGGCCTGAAATGCCTCAGCAAGAAGCATCAGAAAGATGATTGGTCAGAGAACGACCAGACGAAGGGGATGGAGAAAGGGATTTATGGTTGGATGCAATCCATTGGTTGCGGATGTCGTTGGGTTGCTGCGTGTCGATGTCGATACAATTTAGTAGGGATCATGACGGTGAAGAGGAATAGGTGGAGGGTTTCGCATGGAGTCTCCGAAGGTTAAAAGTAAAAATTGGCATGAAAGTGAGCCAGTAGTCGAAGGTGAATGATAGAAGATGAAAAAATGTTGGTTTTGGTTTTGGTTTTGGTTGTGGTTGTGGTTGGTGGTTGTTATGCGTGACCCACGAACTATCGACGACTACGGAAGGGTCTGTAAGGCCTCATAGTGCCGGAGCAACAGCGAACGTGGACCGGGAGCGGGTCGGTGATGGTGGTTGTTGTTGTTGTTGTTGTTCTGCTCACCCACATATAAATATTATAAATCCCGGTCATTTCTCCACCGTCAAGCTCGAACTTATGACAGCTAATACCATCTACATCAGGACATCATGTATTCTCAGACCCCAACAGATAAACCACAATCCGATCCCATCTTTTCTGCTTTCATCCCTGATTTTTGCAGCCCAAGCGAACGTCCAGAGTTGAAGATCTCTGCTTTTCGAATAATCCATCATTTGAATTCGAAATGTTGTCTTTAATTGTTGCCCGAAGTTTCCGTATTGGAAGCGACTGTCGGTTTCCCGGTTCTTTCCGACATTCTTCCGTTTGCAAGGGTTATTTCGATCGCCTATGTAGAGGTCCTTTACATCGGAACTTGGGCGTCTAATAACAGGGTCCCCTCTGATGTCTTTCAGTTTGCCTCTAGGCCAAAATTCCTCGGAAATATGGGTCCGACGAAACATTTTTACGAGCATTTTTCTCTTCCCTTCGGACAGACCACAAAATACGCATCCAGAGATTACAACGAGCACCACCACTATGCTGCCTTGAAACGCCTCCCAAGAACTCCTGCTGGTATGCACAGATACCTATGAATATCAGAACACAATCGCTTTGACCAATGTGACTTCCCTCCACTTGCTGGATTATACTTACTCTCGGACAAGAGGACCTCGTACCTCGTCTTCGCTGTGTTGACCTGCAGAATGCCATTCCAGTAGGAGCGTGGGTTGCCTCATTGGCGTTGTCGAGTCTAGGAGGGGTGACAACGTCAATTATTGCATAGTAGTCCCTGCGCTCTGTTGGAGGAAGGTGTTCTTAGCGAACCTCCAGTGTTTGTAAACGACGAGCTCGAAACATTACTTGCGGGCGGCTTGATCCTCAGATACGGGAAAAACTGAGGTATGTGTCTCGTTTGTTAGTCCTTTTCCTGATCTAATATGCTTTTCTCAGACTAGCAACATGAGGAGGAGGCATGGAGTGATGTCCATCCCCCTGTATCCAAGGATTCTCCTACTGTCCAGTGTCAGTCGTGCGCCGTAGCCGTCGACGGTTTAGTAGGGCGTCTACATATCTATGATACAGACAGAACGCAGACCAAACCAATTTCATCGTAGCTCTGCTATACCCTATCGTGACAAATAATGGATACCTAACTTTTGGGTATCTCCTGGCCACTGGTGTGCTATGAACTAACCAACCTTACCCCTCCCCAGGGTCCTATTACTGGCGCCTATTCAGGTGTCGCGAAACTCGTATTCGCGCGCCTATCATAAAAAAAGGAGCTAATTATCACCAGTATCGTCCGTTGTCCGGATATTGCGAAAACGAATAAAAAACGAGGATGGCGTTTGTAGAAGTCGTCCAAAGTGGTACGAGAATAGGATGCAATTTGTATTGACGGTCGGTGAAACGACTCTAAGTAGAAGTCGAATTCGTTCCTGTTTTCCTTGATTGCCATCCTCCATTAACCGCCATCACGGGAGGTCCCCAAGAGAAGCCCAATGCTGTTCTACTGAGAAGTATTTGAAAGTATAGTACATGCCGAATACTTACTAACTGGAGATTTCAACTTTCACGGGTACCGCTCATTTCCTACATGCTTCAGTTCATTTTTCTAACGGAGCCGTGGTCCCTTGCACTCTTTCCACAGTATTTGATACCATCGTGCCACCGCCACCATCAGCCGTTCCCGGGTGAGGTGGTGGGAGAAAGTTATGTGAATCCTGAGCGAAGAACTTAGCGCGAACGCAAGTCGACCTAGCACCGTTGCGATAGCACCGAAGGCGTTAGCGTTGCGGCGTCGTCAGATTTTGTTTGTCCCCGGAGAAAGACGGTCAATGGAGGATTAGTAGTTGATTATTAGTAAGTAGAATATAACTCAAAAGTTTGTAGATGTGTTACAACTGGACCAGAACTTGAACGCGTCTCTTTGAAGTACTGACACGGTTGTTGTTTTGCGGTACCTTCACGTTTTTCTAGGCCTCAGCGCAGCCGCAAGCCCAATTCTATCGTGATTTGTTCCTGGCGGCAAGCATCACACCAAGTAGACCTTGAGTCTAGACACGACGGGAACCATCTCTGATCTCTTCACGGGCATCAAATAAGCACACAACTTCGTCGAATGGGAAATCGGAACATGCCGAATCTGGCGTAAGGAAGGTAGGTAAATAGTATTACACGGTCGTGGCACGAAAATTGAGATAGTAAGATACACATTCAGATAGGGAGCGGTAGACTACAGGTTCAACTCGCTAAGCCTATATCTCTTTGCACCCAGATAGAATGCCAAATATCCTTTCAAGAAATTTTCGTAGCTGTTACGCACTCCTTGGTGCGGCGACAAGACAAGCAACGTCTTCTCGTGTGCCTCCATGCACTTCTCCACCACATCATAAAGGGCCTTACTCTTTGGCTCTCCCCGAGATTCAGCCAGAAGTGAAATGAGGTTGTGCGTTTCATTATCACACTCCTCCTTGTAGAACGAGGTGATGTCGTTCGTGAAGTTAATGACTTCACGCAGGAGAGGGAGAGCTTGAACGTATAGGTTATACGGGAGCTCTTCAGGGAATATGAACATAGCGTAGGCTTCAGCGATTCCACTGAGCTCGCGAAGAAATACGGCGTATCTGTCAACCTTGTGAGTCTAAAATCTTCGATGAGTACGTGAGCCACTTGTAGAGAAAAGGTCACTCGCCGGTTCAGATTTACTGCGAATCTCTAAAATCAACCCAGTGATGTACCTGAGGCCAGCATGGACGATGAAGTCAGCAGCGACTTCGCCAAAAAGCTCAGAGGTCTCTGCTAAGACGTTTGCAAAGTCGTCTAGCATCTTAGTTGGCTGTTTCTCCGAGGAAGCAAAGTGCTGCGCGGAAGAGATTAACGAAACTCATTGGAAGGGTAATTATACTCACCTTGGTAAAGTTAGGAACACCGACGAGGGCGTCGGGGTCATCAGGATAGACATCGTCAAAGTATGTCGCGAACGCAGTGAAGAAGACGATGTATACTTTGACATTGACGTTGGAGAGATGGTGGTACGCAGCAGCGGTGATATTGAGCCCAACGGTTAGGTAAGGCATGAGCACATCGACGGCATACCCTCGACGTTCGGCTTCTTTGATGCAAAGATCTTCGAGTGCAGCATCATCGACAGATGGCAAGTCTGTGGTGTCGAAGCGACGCAGGAAAGATCGAATTGTTTCTTCAGTGGTCTGCTTCGGTGGAAGGTTCGGTAGTCCAAGTACACGTCCTGAGGGAAGGAACAAACGAAAATATTAGTGCGGAAATGAGCATAGTACGAGAAACATCATACCAACTAGATTCGGCAGATAAGAAGTCCAGGATTGGAGTCCTCGACGTTGAATAGTAAAGGGATCAGCGTGCAAGAGAGTCATTGTAACTATGTTGGATAGGCTTCGATGCAGAGTACTACATGAAATCCCATCCTCAATATATACTCTCGAAGTTTTCAGCTGAGAACATGGCCTAGTCGAAACGCGAGTCTCCATGCATATGTTTCGCCTTTAGTTATCACCGGAACCGCCCGCACCCCGGAGGTCAATATTTGCACAAACAGAACAGTGATAGAAGTCGGAGTGCAGGAAGTTGTGGTTCGACACAAGTCCCGATAGCTAGTCCGCCAATAGCGTGAGATGCCATAGAGTCCGGTGTCCAGATCGAAGATAGGTAAATGAATCAGCATCTGTTTCCACGTCCATTTATAATATTTTCACCCCTCTCATTATTATAGATCCTACGGTGTTTGTAGGGCCACAAGAAGAAGTCCCAGGTTCTCGGTGCCCACGTTCCTGAGAGTTCCATAAAAATCATTCAGAATGCAAAATGATTATCTGCCAGTGGAAAAGAGAACGTCTCTGGATGAGATGAGATCCAGAAGCTGTTGTCCATGGTAGATACCGGGAATGAACAGGGAGGTGAATTCCACTGAAGAAGAAAACCAGACTGAGTCACTATCATGTTCATTCTCACGGTGAGGCATCAGACCGGAGAAACAACGCGTAATCGTATCGGTGGAGGGTTGACTACGGTTCGCGGATCCTGCAATATTATTCGAGGCTGCTGAACTCGGTGACATAGAAAGAATCACAAACGAACATACTCCGAGAAGTCCGTCTGGTGCATAGAGAGATTCAGATATCCATGCAAGCACGAGCATTGCTATCCAACCGCGGAGCATAGCCAGGAAAATATTCAGACTCTCATCCTGCGATTTCTTTCTCAGCACTGCTCACGCTCACAGACCCGTCTACAGATTCCACAGTAAAGCAGATAAATTTGTTATCTATGATGCAAGACATGTACTCACGGCTTCGCCTCAGTATCTTGTTGCAAACTTTTTTCGTTGTCACGGTGGTATTGGTATTGGTCATACTTGATTTGAAGGAACGCGACGTATGCGTGCACCACGTGGCTATCATAGTTCTTGACTTCCAACCACCAATTTGAATATGGGAGACGTCGGCATGGGCTTCGCCTACCTCATCACTTGTTGTTGTCTGTCCACTCTATAATTATTGCAACCACGGCGCTAACTTTATTTCGAAGGTTGCTGCTTCTCCAGCGACCCAGGACCCGAAGGATCTGGTTTAGGATACGCGAAACGGGACCCCCGTGAGGATTTGGTAGATCAGGAGTTCAAGTCACGGACATACAAGAAGGATAAGAACGGGCATATTCATATGCAGACGAGATCGTCGAGGTGCGTTCTTTTTTGCGATACCGACTCGGAGTCCTCAGACAGTGCCTGCAATATGTAGCTCCTGACCAATGTTGCGATATCTTCATATTCGTCGGGAAAGGGAATATTTTCGTGATATTGAAGGTTCGTGCTGCTATACACAATTCCATGGCGCCGCAGTCAATCTATCATCCAGAATCCAGATCAGGGCATAACAGATTTCCAACTTCTCCGCACCGGCGTCGATAATATTATCCTTACATGAGAACCGACTCTTTCTGGACCTTTCGATTCAAATCAGCGTCCGATCGCGACAAGGAGAGGAAGCTATAGCCACTGATGGAACAATACCCTACGCTTTCGTCACCCTCGCAATCTCTTACTTGGAGCTGACGACTGCCAATATATAGAGTATTATAACTCCAGCCACCTGTTGAGGTATGGATCAGAGGCGAGGCTATTTACGGGGTCTATCTGTATTCGAAACCTAGAATGACTTTGTCGTCTACTCCAAACTTGTAACCTTCAAAGGAACCCGAGGACCCAGATGTGCTTCGCCTTTCACAACAGGCATGATTGCTTGCGCCCCAGGGAAATGTTGTATTATCACTCCTTCAGGCAACCTGAATTCAAAGTTCTGGATGAGGTTCGCTAGGATTGTTTGTATCTCCATAACCCTGCGGTTTATGTTCAGATATGAGTGGAACTGGCCATGAATGAGGAGACGCACGCAAATCGCCACCTAAATAGGAGCGGAAGGACTAGGTTAGCGAATGGCCAATGAGAACGGCGTCTTTCAAGTCGGTAATTACCCAATACATGAACGGGAACCTGCACCTAAGCATAGCATGAACAACTACATTCGATGAAATTGAAGAATTACTTACTAAACGACATCCTAAGATCCTATATTAGAAGTTAAAGATTAAAAACAACGGCTCGTACTCACAAATTTGCGTAGACTCCCAATGATATAGGGATGCTCTTGTCGAGGAAGCGGGCTGGATTCCATTCTTCTGCGTCGGCTCCCCAGACGGACGGGAGGCTCGAAATCATAGAAATAAATTCACAGCGAAGCGGGATAGGACTCATAGGACAGACATACCGGTTATACAAGTACGCAGAGCAGAAAAGGGTCTGTCCTTTAGGAATTGCCAGTGTTTTAGACCCCGTCAGAGGTAGAACGTCATCATGAGGAGCAGTACGTGTAAGCGTATGCACGATGGGATGGAGACGAAGAGATTCCTGGCCCGTTCGTGTGCCTCTAGCTAAGATCAGCCGGAGGGTTATGGGAATATTAACCGGGGTGGTCACAAATTGTCACAGTCATCGGGTAGTTTCGGATGATATCCGAACGACGTGGGATGTCGGTTGTCATTGTTCCCCCGCTTCACCGAAGGGCACCTTTCACCACCCCGCCTATGCCGCTCATTGACCGACACATCGATCACAGCACTTGTCAGAAATGAGCTCATGTTACTCAACCATTAATTATAATGAATACGTAGTCCACTTTTGCGCCATTTTCCTGATAATGTCGTGCTCATCACATATGATGAGCGGGAAGACAGTAGTCGTTGGCCGGAGTGAGCGCAGCATTGGCACAGGGGCGGAGCGTGACAACGGGACTATATGACTCCGAAGCCGACTTAAGCTGACCGTTTAAGATTTTGGCAGTGGAACGGATCTAGCCGGAGGCACACGAACGGGCCCTAAAACGAGAAGTTTATTAATCCACGAATGTGACGAAGTAGGTTGGCACACTCACTTTGATCGCAGCGTTCAAAAATGGCAGAGAGTCGTAGTTATCATGGTAGGAGTGCTTTACTTCTTCCCATATTATGGATTGATGCTCCGGATGCGCGGCGAGTTCATACAGCAACCAGGACAGAGTTGTAGCTGTCGTCTCATGTCCGGCAATTAAAAATGTTCTAAAGAAAGGCAGTTATGATCAGATGGATTCTAACTAGAAAGGAAAGACGACGAACATGAACTGGAGCTCAATTTCGTCATCCCGCATTTGTCCTGTAAGGCGCGCGCTTGCTAAATCACGAGCTTGAACAACAGCGGAATCGGATGTACACCAAGTCCTCTAGACTTACTTAGAATATCAACGATGTCCTTATCCGTCTCATCCTGCACCCCATGGGCAGCCAAGATCTCTCGAGCAATCTTCCTGGCGATTCCCCCACGCTGGACAGCTGGCGGATTTCCCTAGTAGTCGGAAACAACTTTAGAATCTTCAATACCGAAGCTGGAAGCATTCGTATCAGGGCTACGGCCATGAGCTCTACGGCTGATGGATTGGACTGCGATGCCGTGCTGTACTCCGTATTTATTACACGTCAAGGTCGAGAAAAACGTAAATCTGCCACGTACAACATATGCTTCATAGCTTTCTCTAACTCAGTATCCCGACCGTCCAGCGACCCGAAATCGTATCGAAAATCACCTGTTGGACGTGTCAAGCCAGCTGCGTAAGAAACCGTTGATATAACTCTCTTAGACCGATTATATCAAGAGAGACCCTGCTCATCCAATGGACGACATCGATTGGTTCGGTAGTAGTGCATCGTCTCATAGCGTTTATAACCTAGCGGATGATGTTCATGAGCGCTGATCGATGTGACATAAATAGACTTACTTTATCGCTGCACCGCTGAAATATAACTTGAGAATTCCGTAGATTCGTAGAGGAGAACGCAGGATTGAGGATCTTGCGTTGACGGTGATGGTCTTCCTCTTGACAAATAGGTTCTAGCTAAGATGGCATCATCGCGAAAATTCGCGTACTTTCGGCCACGATAAGCCCTTCGGTCCCTCCAAGGGTAAGTCCGAAGATAAAGTCCGTATCCGAAGTTTTGGGATAAGGGCGTAAGGTATGGAAAATGTGTTCGAAAGCCTTGGGATCGGATACCACCAGGAGATCTTGCTAAGTTCCGCTATTGGTTTCAATTGGTATAAAGCGAAGGTTAGAAAGCCAGCTTACACCAAAACAACCTCCGATACGATAGACGGTGCCATATTCTCTGCGCCATTTCGTCTCGAGTTTACCGAATTCATCCTGACTGCGAAGAAGAAGCTCATGGCCTGCGGGCGATTAATTAATTCCATACTTCAAGCTAAATAACATAGAACAGCTTACCTAGCCAAAATGAAGCAGACGGTGGTCCGTCAATATGTTTAACAGAAACTCGTTTAAACCACCAGCCAAGCAAGGCGGCTGCGAAGATGGAAGCGAATGCTACAGAGAAGAGGGACATTGATGAGTAACCGCTTTCACAGGTGCTGAATGGGAGTCTAGTTTATGAAAGTGTCCGGTGAGCTGGAAACATTAAATACTTCTGTCAGGGTCCGCATTATGCTTGTTTTTGTTCTGAGAACAATATTGGCTGCCTGACCGTCACACGAGGATCATGGATGATGCAGAAAGTCCTGCGATTCTTTCGGAACAATCCATACTCTACGGTACTCCACAAGCATGCGCCATTCGACAACCGGGACATGCCGCGATAGTTCGACGATGAACGGGCTAGTTTTAGACGCGAGGAACCTCCTTGCCTTAGTAATGAGATAAGAGAAGCAACATGCACTTAGTATCTGCGAGTTGTCCGCGAGCAGTCATATGAGACCCCAGGTAGATCAGCATGTTCCTTTGCTTTTGGGAAGTGTGAAGGGGCCTTGAAAATCGTGCAACGAAGTGACGTTAGTGTCTGGAAATGAAGTGTGATACTTTCCACACGTAAAGTAAAGCGATCTGTTCATTGTAAATGGGGTCAACGAACTGGGAAGCTATCCAATCCGGTACGGTACTGGAGGAAAGCCTTTACTTTTTCGGGACGAAAAGGGCATATTTCTCTGCGACCATCTGTATCAAGGGACCCAGGAAATTCGGCACTACGAGGACATCAGTGTATGGACGAGAGGAATGGAGGGCACTAAAGACGAACTAAAATTTCCTTCAGCGTGGTACCAGCCTTGAGGCATTCTTGACCAGGGTAATATCCATTTGTTGTAGGCGCATAAGGGACTAGCACCATGAAGAAGGAAAGACAATAGATCTTGGGATGCCTGTAACTGACATGGCCGGCAGCTGGTGTTAGTACGTCCGGCCTTCGCCCGTTGACGCACGCCTCGACTCTGACTTTAATAATCATAGATCTGCTATCCAGAAATAGCACCGTAAGGCCTAGAGCCCTATTCCTCCGCTTGTGGCAAGGCTCAGCTATCCATACAGAAACATCACCGTAGCCATATTGCGGTGCGCGCAGTAAACGGGATATCGGAATTGGAGGAAATTCCCTCATAGCCTCCAGCGTCAACAACTATAGCAACTCCTTTCTTCCCTCTGATGATATTTATTAGTTTGAAACATTCAAATTCAACATGAAAACGCACTTTTGTGTAATACCAGCAGTCATATCTCGTTTATGTTTCCCTTCATTAATACACCTAGTTCATCTCGGAATTGCCGCTATCAAAAAACTATCGAAGGTTCTCCAGTAGATCCTGTCGACGCCCAGTCACCGAAGATCACAGTTCCGCTACATACTGAGGCGGCTGAAGGTTTTTGGTAGGGCGAAGACACGTGTGCCCTGGGATGCCGCTGCCGAACTTCCCCGACACGCTATAGACATTAATGGCACTTGACGCGCCTCGCCTGCTCCTTCGACCAACCTTTGACGAGGAGGCTTCGAAAAGTGTGCACGATGAACAGGGCGATTAATCTTAACGCCAAGGTATCTGCGCAGCCTGTACCATTTCCAGTGAGGAAATCTGGATCCGGACAAGACTCTGCACAATCCTACGAAGACGCAGCCATGGCACAAGTACGATTTGTTGTGCCTTGGATTCCTCTTCGTCTCAGGTCATGGACCTATTGCGTCTGAATTATCAAACGTTCAAGGGTTTACCGTTTTCCAGCGAAGCGCCGCCATCAAGGCTCAAGAACGCTCCGTTTGTATAATCCGACACTGCTAAGCAGACCGCCGCTCCCATCTCGGATCACTGCAACTTCGAATTGGTACTCAATCTCATTCAAATACCGAGTATTACTCACGACCCATGCCTCCTAGCGGGTATCGGTGTCAAGCGGTCCCTTCGTCTTGAGCATCTCCAAGAACTTGCTACTCGTCATCTACGACGCAGATTGAGCCAGGCTGCAGTGAGTTCACCCGAATCGGGATACCCCCGCCCAGTAAAACTCGACCCAAGGACAAGCGTGAGCTTGTCCAACGCTGCTTTAGTCATACTATAAGCCATCTAATCAAGGAGTCAATTCAAGCTTTAGACGTAAAGCAGGGCACGTACACACACTCCGGGCTTCCTGGGTTAAGTTATGCCGCAACGCTGCTAATGCTAATGGCGCTTGACGTGCCTTGGAAGCGAGAACCCGCTCCTTTGATGAGAAGAGGTTGGAACGTACGGATGACGAAAAATGGGGCGATGGTATTTAGTGCAAAAATATCAGCCCAGTTCTGCATGGTTTCGGGCTCAAATAGATCCGTCACTGCGAGTTCCTCTGCGAAGAAGTCTGGGTCGTGAAGGGATCCGGCGAATACAGCACTATGGAAACATTGGTACACGGTGAAGGAGAACCGGAGTGACAATAGACGAACTTGTTAACGAGGATACATCGAGCTGTCCATCGATATTCTCAATGTGCCTGGCGCCAGCCCTGACAGCTTCTTCATAGGTCACGTCCATCTGGAGTCTATGTATGTATAAGCAATGGATATGTAGGAGGAAGACAATCACTGACGGAATCATGGATCCAGGGACACCTGTGACTGATGCAGCAGCTTTCTCTAGCACATCCAACCTTCGGCCAGTGATGTATACTTTTGCTCCGTTTGCAACAAAGGTTTTAGTAATGTCGAATCCTCTGTCAACAGGTCAATCGTAAGTCGCGAACAAAATTGCGGACTCTGGGTAGACATACATTCCTATTCCTCTACCTGTAACAAGAGCTACTCGTCCAGACAGCGACATCACGATTGCCATGTTGAGATCTGCCATTGTCGGGGAATGCTGAACAGTGTCCATGCCGTCTCTTTTACAGTTGCTGCGCCTTGGTCCTTACTCAGCGATAGGTAGTGTGTTGCTAATTCGACATTCCCAGGGACCGTCCTCGTCCATCTTCTCCTATAAGATCGGACCGCAATCCAGCTTGTCGTGTGAAGAAAGGTCCCTTTACTGTGCCTATGCTTGCGAATATGGGCTCCGGTTATCTGCGAGAACCATTGAGGTGAGTAAGTCAAGGGTTGATTCTATTGCATCTCACCTTCATTGTCTTTTTTGATTAATCCATGCCAAGGTCATCGAGTCAAAGACACTGAGGTTAATCATGAGGGTACTGAATGTCGCGTCTCTGTGTGCCGTATTCCGCCAGAGTCATGCCAGAGCATTGTCGTTTGTATCCACCGCGAGACTTAGCTTACGGTACCAATCAATGGATGCTTCATTGTTGGTCGAGAGGGAAGAACTTGAATGGATGAGCGAGAAGGGAGTTTGGTGGTGGTAACGGCGCAAGGTGCAGCCGCAGCCCCGGCTGTGCGGCAAAAGATAGCAGGCATCGGAGTTTCAATCACGGTTAATGCAGCTACCACATTTTATCTTTCTTCCACTTCAAAGCAAAGGAGAGGCAGCTAATATTATGGCCATGATGAGAAAATGCCCTACACTTTTGTACGCTTCCTGTCGCCCTCGCAATCTCTTACTTGGAGCTGAAGACTGCAACGCCAGAGGTATTAATTAGGGGCGAGGCTATTTATCGGGTCTATGTGTACTAGAAACCTAGAATGACTTTGTCGTCTACTCCAAACTTGTAACCTTCAAAGGAACCCGAGAACCTAGATGTGCTTCACCCTTTACAACAGGCACAATTGCTTGCGCGCCAGGGAACTGCTGTATTCCCACGCCTTCAGGCAAGCTGAATTCAAAGTTCTGGATGAGGTTCGCTAGAACAGTTTGCATCTCCATGACCCTGAGGTTTACGTTCAGATATGAGTGGGGCTGGTCACGAAGGAGGAAACGCACGCAAATCGCCACCTATATATGAGCGGAAGGATTAGGTTAGTGAACGGCTATTGAGAACGATGGCTTTCAGGTTGGTAATTACCCAATACATGAACGAGAACCATAACCTAAACGTATACATGAAAGGGTTGATTCGATCAAATTGAATAATTGCTTACTGAACGTCATCCTAAGATCTTAAATTAGAAGTTATAAATTAAAAACAACAGCTCGTACTTACAAATTCGCATAGATTCCCAATGATATAGGGATACTCTTGTCGAGGAAGCGGGCTGGATTCCATTCTTCTGCGTCGGCTCCCCAGACGGACGGGAGGCTCGAAATCATAGAAATAAATTCACAGCGAAGCGGGATAGGACTCATAGGACAGACATACCGGTTATACAAGTACGCAGAACAGAAGAGGGTCTGTCCTTTGGGAATTGCCAGTGTTCTAGACCCCGTCAGAGGTAGAACGTCATCATGAGGAGCAGTACGTGTAAGCGTATGCACGATGGGATGAAAACGAAGAACTTCCTACAACGAGAAGTTTATTAATCCACGAATGTGACGAAATAGGTTTGCATACTCACTTTGATCGCAGCGTTCATGAACGGCAGAGAGTCGTAGTCATCATGGTAGGAGTGCTTTACTTCTTCACGTATTATGGCTTGATGCTCCGGATGCGCGGCGAGTTCATACAGCAACCAGGACAGAGTCGAAGCTGTTGTCTCATGTCCGGCAAGTAAAAACGATCTGAGGGATAGACGACTATGATCAGATATATACCAGCTAGAAGAAGAGACGATTGACATGAACTGGAGCTCAATTTCATCGTCCTGTATTTGTCCCGTAAGACGCGCCCTCACTAAACTAAGAGCATGAAGAGCAGCGGATTCGAGTATATCTCTAGACTTACTTAGAATATCAACAATGTCTTTATCCGTTTGTTCCTGCACCCTATGGGCTGCCAAGATTTCTCGAACAACCTTCCTGGCGACTTCCCCCACGCTGGCCAGCTGGCGAATTTCTCTCGTCGGAAGCAACTTTGAAATCTTCAATACCGAATTTGGAAGCATTCGTATCAGGGCTACGACTATGAGCTCTACAGCTGACGGATTAGACTGCGAGGCCGTGCTGTACTCGGATGTCAGACGTCAAGATCGAGGGCAGCCCAATTCTGTTACGTACAATACATGCTTCATGGCCATCTCTAACTCGCTTTCTCGACCGTCCAGCGATCCGAAATCGTATCGAAAAGCACCTGTTGCATGTCAGACCAGCTGCGTAGAGAAACCGTTGATACCACTTTCTTAGACCGATTATATCAAGAGAGACCTTGCTCATCCAATGGACGACATCAATTGGTTCGGTAGTAGTGCATCGTCTCATAGCGTTTACAACCTAGTAAATGATGACCATGACCTTCCACAGACGCTGATCGATGTGACCAAGATAGACTTACTTTATCGCTGCACCGCTGGAATATAACTTGAGTATTCCGCAGATTCGTAGAGGAGAACGCAGGATTGAGGATCTTGCGTTGACGGTGATGGTCTTCCTCTTGACAGACAGGTTCTAGCTAAGATAGCATCAACGCGAAAATTCACGCACTTTCGGCCACGATAAGCCCTCCGAAGCCTCCAACGATGAGACCGAAGATAAAGTTTACGTCCGAAGTTTTGGGATAAGGGCGTGAGGGATGGAAAATATGTTCGAGGGCCTTGGGATCGGATACTACTAGGAGGTCTTGCTAGATGCCAATGGTTTCAACTGAGGTATGAAGCGAAGTTTGAGAATGGATCTTACACCAAAACAACCTCCGATGCGGTAAATGGTGCCATATTCCTTGCGCCATTTCGTTTCGAGATCTCCAAATTCTTCTTGACTGCGAAGAACAAGCTCATGGCCTGGTCTTGGTCAATTTCAGGCTCCAAGCTAGATAACGTAGAACAGCTCACCTAGCCAGAAAGAAGCAGAAGGTGGACCGTCGATGTGTTTAACAGAAACTCGTTTAAACCACCAGCCAAGCAAAGCGACTGCGAAGATGAAAGCGAATGCTATGGAGAAGAGGGACATTGGTGAGTAACCACTTCAATCACAGGTGCTGAAGCGCAGTCCATTTTATATAGAGGTCCGGTCAGCCGATAACATCACTTCTGTCAGGTCTGTACGAGGTTCATTTTTGTTCGGAGAACAATGTTGGCCACTTAGTCCTCAAACGAGGACCGAATAAAAGGCAGCAAGTCCTGCGAGTCTTACGGAAGTCCACGCTCTGTACTCCGCGCGCTTGCACCATTGAGACACACGGAAATAGTTCGACGATGAACTGGCTCGTTTTCTACCCGAGGAACCTATCTAGGCTATCCTTGCCTTAAAGAGTGAATGCCCTGCAGTTAGCACCCGCAAGCAGTCATATGAGACCCCGCGTAGATCGACATGATCCTTGCATCGAGAGGTGCAGAAGCACGTTAGCGAACCGGTCCTGAACATTGTGCAAAAGAAGTGACGCCAGACTCTAGAAGGAGATCAGTGACCCGGGGTGATGTCTCTGACGCTCGGTATTTTGATCGGGGGATAACTAGCCTAATTTCACCATTCCAGTTGGTTCAAGCACGATTCCTCCCACGCGCAAACTAAAGCCAGATTTTTCATAGTAAAGGGGGTGAGCTCCCGATGTATAGTAGAGTATCCAGCCTCTAGCCGTGTAGACGATCAAGGCGAGAACGCTGAAACGAAGGGAAAGAACTGGAAAACCGTCATATTCAGGGCGATAGTACGACCTAGAAAAACCGGCATTACAGAGGCATCAGTGTATAGACAAGAGGAACGGAGGGCACCGAAGATGAGCTTGGAGACGAGAGTGTTGCTGACAATTCCTTCAGCGTCATCCCGGCCTTGAACCGGCAAGATTTTTTTACATTGTGTTACGTGTAGACACGTCAGGGACCACTAGTACCTGTAACTGACGCGGCTGCTTGTACTAGTACGTCTGGCCTTCGCCCGTTGATGCACACCTTGACTCTGTTTGTAGCGAAGACTTTAGCAATCATAAATCTGCCATCAGAAGTCAACTAGCAGTCACAAAGAGCACCGCAAGGCTTACAGCCTTGTTTCTCCACTTGTGACAATGTCCACTTGTCGATATTGCGGCGCGAGCGCAGTAGACGGGCCATCGAAATTGGAGGAAACCACCACATTCCCTCCGAATAGCCGTCAGGTCAGCATCTTGGCAAAAATTCTCGTGCTCTTTCTTGTGGAATGCCCCTTTTGTGGGAAGTGCGCGCCAATAGTGATGCAGTGCCGAGATACCTCGGGGATGTTTATTTGAGTAACTTCAACATCTCCATCGCATCCCACCTTTAAGATCGCAATGAAGCCAAAATGCGTAGGAAGAGTCTGGCGTTGGACTACTTAGGCGGGGTTACACACGTCTAAAGTAATATGAGTATGGGACACATAGAAGAGGTATTTATAGGAACATACCGGATTATTCGCCTTTAATCCTCTCTCATGATCTCATTACCTGCTGAACTCCGAATTCCCAAGATTATCGTCTTTGCCTGCGTTCTATTGTAGGCTTGCAGTGCAGTTGGGCGTCTGCTTGTCTGATGAGTTCCCAAAAACAAACGCCCAACAAAGTTTCGAGGCTGGATAGGAAGAAAAAAGTGTTAATAAAGACGGCTTGTTAGGATAGTTTCAAACCCCGACACCATACGCGTCCATCATCTGATGTTGGTAAGTATGAAAGTAAGGAAAGTAACGGTCAAGAAACCAGTACAAACCTGTAAATTACCCTTAAATGCAACCCTGAAAGCTGGGGCCTGCCGCTTAACGATTAAGCTATAATGCCATGAATCAGACAAAGAAACGAAGAAAAAAAAGAATATCTCAAAAAGGAATGAGTCGACCCAGGTTCGAACTGAGGACCTTCTGTGTGTTAGACAGATGCGATAACCAGCTACGCCATCGACCCCGCAAAAAATTTTCCAAATAAATATAAATATCGTTAATAACGCCCGTGCCCGAAAAAAACTCATGTATTTCCCTCTGGAAATTGAAATCGTCACCTGCGATACTCTAACTTCGTCAAGGTTCGACGTTCAAGGATAGCATGTAATAGTTCAGCGTAGATGTCTTGTGTGTTCCATGCCCGGTAGCACATATCCTGATTCCTCGGACGTCCGACGATTCACTGCTGGGACTGGTTCCTTTTCAGGACGGAAAAAGGTAATCTGAAAATGTTGTGACTTTTCGTTACCTTTGTATGCCGCAAAAACGGGATAAGGAAAAGTCAATGAAAAACTTGTCCTTTTTAGCACTCCTTTCGCGTGCCAAAAATAGCTGCTTTTCTACGAATGAAAAGCGGTTTCCTTTGTTCTGACCACGGGAAACATGTTTCACATTCCGTTTTTCGAACTCTTTTCCTTACCTTAAAAGAGTACGTAAATGATCCCGCCTTTCAACTTGTTTTTCTGAACTCGTTTCTACCTTTAGAAGATCGACTGAAATGTCACGACATTTTAAGGTCTCGTTTTCCCGATCGGAAAATCTATCGGCCCCAGCAGTGATTGGATGTCCGAGATCATCCTGTTACTTATCTGTACATTCCTGTTACAGTACTGATCATCGGGATTGTTTACTTCAGAGAGGATGTCCAAGAGAACTTGGCACAAAACATGCATCCTCGCTATCACTGTTCTAAGTATTTCGATCAATTCGAACACAATGTAGAAAATTTGGGCCGCAGAAAATCCAAAAGAAATCGGAATAACCGAGAAAATTTTATTCCCGTGCTCAGATTTTTTCACTGTGACGTGTGACGTTCGAATTAGGCCCTTCGAATTGAGCGAATTGAGCGAAATAGCACAGTACTCCGCCTAAATAGCTTGGACCGATGCTACAATGCACGAGTAAACCTGATACCGAAGACACGCAGTTATCCAGAGTCGTATGTACGCCATTAACAATAGTTCTACATAGGATTAACGACCTGTAGACTGTACGAATATACATGATAGGTGTATGATAGGTATTAGGAACGTAACAAATAGCTGATAGCAAGTCCTTCCGAATTAACGGCTTTAATCCCAGTGTATCGGCAGGCAAGAGCGGCTATCCGACTACCACTTTTTGAACGGATGTGCCTCGGTATTGAAGATATCTGAAGACAGTATCAGTCAGGCGCATCCTCGAGGAGGGAAGGAAATACTAACAGTCATCGATGCTCATTTTCGCAGGATCGTCAAACGTCAGATACCTTCAACGAGATAATCAGTCTCCGGGTGTCGAAAGCAAACGAAAAGGTGCCTACAAATACTTCAACACTTCCGCAAACCAGAAACTCTCCATGTTGTCGACTTTATCAGACGACTCGTCGTCGACATTAGAGATACCATCGTACGCAATATCCGTTCGCAGATATTTCCGGAAGCTGTCGACTGCCTTGGCCGCGCGATCGAGATACTTGGAATCGCCTGTTATCCTCCAGGCATAGAAGTTAGATTCGAGGACTTCTGGCCGGAGGATATAAGAGGATGTTTTGACGTAGAACCCGTGCGCATTGTAGAACGACCGTTGATCCGATGAGAGGAATCTGTCGCTTTGTCCGGGGGTGATGTAAGCGAACGTTTCAGGCCCTATCCCCGTACTGCCGGTGGAACGCATCATGATGAGTGCAGCGCGGCGCGCGTGCCATAGAAAATACGCACGTTGTACTGGCGTACGTATTCCAACATCCATCCAATAGTTCCAAGGCGGTATCCACAATAGTCTGATTCTGAAGGATAGTTCCACCTCGAACGTAATCTCAGTACACAATATAATGGTGGAGCATAAGGCAATAAATTCACCGTACAACCAGTTGCCGGCATGAAAACAAGCCAAATGCGAGCCGACGTCAGAAAATTTGTTGAATGAGGCATCGTAATCACGAGTGTAGAGATGATTGCCTACAGTGGAGCGCTAGTACTGTGAGATTAACAATATGCTTCGTCCAGCGACAAGCAGAACCCACCGATAAGAGATAGCGTATAGAAGAATCGACAGCCGTTGCCCAAGTATTGATATAAAGATGGTCTCCGAGGCCCGCGAGCTGAGTATACTTGAGCAGGTATTCAAAGTAGCTGTCAGAGCCGCCGCCCCATGTCTCGTATTGCTATTTAGTATCTTGCAAAATAGAGATCGTGGACGTAATTACAACGTATCCCCCCACAAATTTCCCTGAGGATGGATTGATGTTTTGCGCGGCGAGACCTAAATACTGTCAGATGATGCCTGAATAAATTTGAAAGCAAAGAACTACCGGGGAAGGGAGCTTCCTGAGAGCGGAACAGCGTCAGAAGTCACGTTTCATTGAACAAGAAGCAAGCTCACCAGACCAGCGATGTGGCGCATAGCTTTGTCGGCCAGCCTGTGGTATGTGTCGTTGCCTGTATATTGGCTCAACGTCGCCCACTCCATGAGTAACTTAGATCATGCTGTGCAATCAACACACACAAAGGTACATTCTCAGCATATACGCACCGTCCCAGCTTCAGCAATATTCGTCTGCATAATCGAAGATCAGTGGGAACTCAAGGAAACAAAATAAAATCACTCGCTGCTCGGATATCAGGCTTGTTTGAAGAGAAATCAATCTTGCCGAAAGGTAGCACATTGTCCTACGATGACCTGAATGAATATACCTATTCGCAGGAAAATGTGGACTAATCACCCCGACCCAGGAATAAGCCATCTTATCGGCCAGATCGACAGCCTTCTCGAGAAGAACTTTATCCTTGCGTCCGCGGAGCTCATACACGCTAAGAAGGCTCCCCATATACCGGATTGTCGTCTCGAAGGTACTGCAGGGATTTTCGATAAGACGACTCAGAAACGAAGATCAATTGAACCGTACCTGACATGATCCAAAGTCTTTGATGAGCGAAAATCGACGGTACCAGCGTAATCAACAGCTTCATTGAGGAGGTTCTGTCGGCCGACTCAGCGAGGGTCAAGCGCGAGACAGGGTAAGCGCATACATCCAAGTCCATAACGTACTGTATAAGTGATTAAGAAGCCGGAGGCGAGCAACATTTAGATACAAGCACGTACCATGGTGCTCATGGCATCGATGATGGAGGCACCCCAACCGTTCCGACCGTCAGAGTACGACCGTGTCCTAGGAGTGAGATTATCGTGGCCCCATGCGTATTCCCTACGATATGGTCAATGAGAACATAGAATAGATAAAAGGAAATCACTTGTAAGCGGCATAGCTCGTCTGAAAAACGCCCTTGACCAAGTCGCGATACTTTGAAGCCAAGGCGGAATCAGGAAACTTTAGTCCTGCTTTCTGCACCGCCGAAACCTGCACCGGCGCAACTGAGAGTAACGAGAGAATAGAAAGAACGACCGTGCAACGCATCGTTGGAAATAGAGAATGAGAAGAATGGAGGGCTGTCTCTTGCAAGAGCGGGCGAGACTGATGAACGCGCACAGCGCGTCGTACAGCGGAGGAGGAGTGACGGTGGTGGTAAAGGTAAAGAAGGAAGGTGGCTGTACAGTGAACGCGTCGACGATCCTCCGCGGGGGCAGATCGATGACGATGATCACCCATGGATGTAAACCGATGACGACGTCGTCAGGAATCGTCAGTAGTCTGGGGTGCCCAATCACCTCTAATAACTAAGCTTGCTCATGCCCTAGAGAAGATAGACAAGGGAGCAAGTAGACCTGAATCGAGGGACGGTCTAAGTAGCAAGGCATAAGTCGACGACTCTTTCGTATTCACGCGCGAAATCTCCCGAAGGAGACTTGCAAGACGCGTAGATGGGGTGGGGATTGATGAGGGGGCATTTCAGCATCTCGGGAAGCTCCCGGCAATGTTTGTCCGGAAATTAGCGTCTTTGAGACGCGAAATTTTTATCAGGACGTAGCATGATTTATTTGAGGGTCCAGAGGCCGAATCCTTTTCCAAGCTTAGCATATCGCGAAATCGCTTTGTGCACTGAACCTACAAAAGGTATGCATGAAAATGGAAGAAGAAACAATTATTGATAGATTTGACCCACTCACCTCTCGGAGGATCCGGTCCGGGATTATGTTTAGCATATTTTGGACATATTTTCCATCGTTATGCCCGGGGAACCACCGAAGGAAATGCTGTTACGCCCATGTGCATGGGCGCTAGTGTAGGGCTCTGTGCCGGACAAACATTAGCAGGGCCTCTTAGAACCCGTTAGCACTGTTCAATTTGCCTACGCAGCAGTCTCCGTCCGCGTCATATTCCGTCCTGCAAGTTAACGTTCGACGGTCCAGGGACCACGATCATTGACACAACAAGAACGTGCGCAGAAGAGTCGTCGTGGACCATCAAAGTTTGGACAAGGAAGGGAGGCCGGAATCGGAGTTCGAATTGCACTTGACTTGGAACCGCTTCGTGATCGATCTTGAAATAACACTATTTGCGCTGCGTGTGTTTCATTTCATCCTGCTACTAATCGCGTCAATCGACTGATTCCACGCGATTGGAACACCACCTCGAGGCCCACAAGCTGTATTCACCCCCGTCCCCAACAGCATAATAACAGCATCCTAAGAATACCCCTCTCAAATACAGAGATGCTGTAGACGGGGCTTCCAATCCTGTATACGTAGGTATGCGGAAAGCCAAATGTAGCACTGTAGGGTGGTACATCATTCTATATTCTGACGCACGCTGAAAACGCATGTCTGCCCTTCAGTGTATATTTACCTGACGCGTACCGTCTCAACCCCTTGCCTCTCTCCAATGTCATTCTTTCATATCGTGAAAACTGTACGTCCGATATTTAATCTCCATCATCGACCCGTTCTCTAATCCACAACTGGCAGATCCTCTTGCATGGTCAATACGCCTGCATCTACCCAGCTGCTTTTGATCCAAAAAACGAACGACGTATGTCCTGCCCACCATCCTAAACCGACCTCTCCTTTGAACTCTGCTCAGGTCAATGCTATGACTGGTTCTGGAACAAGGTGCTGGGCAGTGGGCAGTCCGACACTATAACGCGTGTAGAGGTGACGACTTCCGACAAGGTGGTTCTGAGATGTGCTCTATTTTTACGTGGCCACGATGGTTCGGATTCGGATTCGGATTCAGAATTGGTAGGAGTTCTCTCCAGGTTCCAAAGCCTTGTTGACCTCCAGCTCTGCAGCCTCCCCTCGCCACGGTTATTCTCTTCCATGGAAATGCATGTCATTGGTGGGACTGTGCTTCCCTTGCTCATGCATTTTATGCAAGGCGCTGTAACGTTCTGATGGTTTCATACCGAGGGTAAGTATTGTGGTTATTTTACTCTAGGTGTCATTCCTTTATTCTTGTAAGATATGGAACTTGCGATGGCTCGCCTTCTGAGAAAGGTAAATATGGTCATATACCCTTCTTTCCCCCTCGATAACTGAAGGTAATAATCTAGGTCTGAGGGAAGACGCGCAGGCGGCGCTAGATTACGCGTTGGCTGATGAACGGCTTTCTCAAGTACCAATTGTACGCGTCTATCACACGCGAGCGTAACATTGAAGCTCACCAGGCACTTTCAAGGTAGTATACGGTCACTCATTAGGCGGTGCTGTAGCTATCGACCTCGTTAGCCGAAATCCTACCAAGGTGCGCTCCCAAAGCATCGCCGACCCCTCCACCTAAACCTTCAATACAGGTATTCGCCCTCATAGTGGAGAATACGTTCCTCTCCATACCCAGCATCGTCCGAGGCTGGGCCGTCCTGCGTCACTTTGCTTGGGTCGTCCATCAGAAATGGGATTCCGAGTCCAAGATCTCGTCCATACCTGGGACGCTACCGCTCCTCATGCTCAGCGGACAGATGGACCCTGTCGTTCCCGAAGAGCATATGAAGAAACTGTGGGAGCTACGCTCACCGGGTGACTTGGATACGTTCAAGTCTTTCCCTTCAGGTGGACATGGTAAGGGAACTCTTCCCTTTTTACATGCTGAGTGTGCGCTGATGATCTGGTCATAGAGCCTAGCGCGGCAGAGCCACATTATTGGAACACGATTGAGAAGTTCCTTACTATTGTACTCAGGACGCAGAAATCTGCTACCTCTACTTCATGAGCAGGCCTCGTGAGAGAGCATACGTTCTCAACGTTTTACCGTTCGCTTTATATGTATAGTATACAAAGCCCATGTCCCTAACATTATCTGTACACAGTACATATGATACATAGAAGAATGCGTCACAATGCTACATTACTTGAAACCTGCGGAGCACTACTAGAATGCACCGATAAAGTCCCACTCTCTTCTGACCTCCTACTACCACTATCAGTTGACGGTGCCGTCTGACCGCCAAACCCCAACGCCCATGCCAAGTCCAGCTCTGCCCTCAAATACGCAATCTCACTTCGCATCCCGTAAATCTGTTTGCGCAAACGATCATCACCAGCACCCTGACTCTGCTCCGAGCTCAACTTACTCCGCAACGACGCTTCGCGTCTCAGACGCGTGACAAATTCCCGCAGCTCCGACTGCGTAGCAGCCGGTGGGAGAGGGAAGGAGAGGAACGTCAAGTTTTCGTTGGTAGTCGTGGAATACAAGGACATGTCTGATGTCCCCAGACTCTGCACAGCAGTGGGAACGTCTGGCGTTCTTCTGGATATCAGTGACAAGTGCCTGACTTCTCTGTCTGATGCCAACGGTTTAGGCGATGTAAAGGTGAGGCGCTGATCGGGCGTTACTATGATGACTGGCGAGTGCGGATCAGGGTTGGAAGGCGGTTTCGTATTTAGCTTATTCTTTGGCTTGGCCCGCGTGCGTTGGAGAAATAGATATAGAATAATTCCTAGGACACCGAGGAAAGAAGTCGCCCCCAGGGCGAGATTGATCATCTGCGCGATGACCATCATGCTGGATGGAGAACATTCAAACTAACATCAACGGGTGGACTGGAAAAACTCACTGATATGTAGATGCACTGGTTGGAGAAGACTGCAAATCGGGGCTACTTGCCCGAAGATCGAAAGGTTCGCTCTCAGCGAAGGGCGTGTCTGCGTCAGGCCTGAGCATCTCCACCGTTAATCATGTCGATAAAGAATAGAAGCGACTGACATACTCGGAGTGAAGGAGTGCACGAATGATACAGTTCCTGTGTCAGATCCGTCAGAGAGAAGCAGGCACAAACACTTATGGGACCCACCCTAAAGAAACAACAGATATATCTTCAGTCGTATCGGACGTAAAATCGGCGACGTCGGAAACAGAAACGTCTGTCTTCCCGTTATTCGTGCAGTACATGGATAGGTAGAAGTTGGTTGGATCGCCATCTGAGTAAGCCAGCGATACGGAGACAGTTTCGCCCGTCCGCACATTGTCAGGGACAGAGGCGGTGATATTGAGTCCAAATGACCTGATGGGAATGGATCTGCATGTGGTACAAGGATGAGAGAAATTATCTTTAATACAGCTGCAAAACGACGCACAATATGAGCATGAGCAAGCCATACATGGGCCCTCCAATGAAAACCAGAAAGAACAAAGTGCCAAGCGGACGTGAGAAAATAGGGAACGACAAGGCGCAGAGCAAGGAACGACAGGGAAGGGTGGATCTAGTGAATGGTCATGCCATGCTTATATGTATGGAGGCAGGATGGGAATATGATCACAGAGATGGTTGGGAGGACACTGATCATCTTTCTACATTCCGTGCGACTGTTCAGCTGTTTTGAAGAGATATGTTCGGCGCCTTCCCTCAAATTGAGGTCGGGTCTCAAAGAAGAGCAAGCATGGGTAACGAGGATATAAACAATGTCATAATTGAGACAGAGACGCTCGCGGCTACGGATGTCGAAGCGGGAGAAGATTGAGCTCCTTGATGATATAGCTTAGCCTTGTATACAAGGATCAGCGATTGAAATCACTCACCGAATCAATTAATCATCGCTTGGGGGGCTATCCTATTCCCAACTGATATCTTCCAGTACATCATTGGTCCAGAACGTTCACATTTTGAGTGGAGGTAGCGGTGCACATCTCTTTGAGGTGTTCCGATCGTTACGGATCTAACACAAATCTGATGATGATGGCCAGCTGGACATTAAAACAGTAGGAGAAGGAACATACTAGGAATGCCATAGCATCGGTAAAGGGGTATTACCACGAATGAATCTATTTTGCGCAGAACATAAATGAGTCGTTGTGAAGTTGAAACTCAGGAAGACGCTGAAACGATGCAACGCCCTTAGCCCGGGAGCGAGTTCGGCCCGGAAACTGTCCCTTCAAACATTTCCCGAGTCGTACAAAACTCTTACACCGAAAACATATCTCAGCATATGTCTGGAAAGAGGAAAAGTAGACGATCTAGAGCCATTCATCGTTGTGAGCGCTGTGCACTGTATGATCCCTGCAACGAGTACGGAGGGAAGCTTCCTGGTGCGGCGAGGTTCTTTCGAATACTAGTGTCAGAGTCGGCACATCTGATGTGGAAAATGAGGTGTGAGCGAAGGATCGCGAACAGTGATGACGTTGATCATTGGCCCTCCGAAAATGAAAGAGTAGGCCGATGGCTATACGTGATGAACCAGAGGCTTACCCTTGATCGATGATCGCCTGGCCACTAACCCACGAAAGCACGGAAAGAAGGCAATACAGAAGAAGGTCGTTTTGCACATCTGGAGCGGGATCCTTGAGGATGAGGCCTTGAGGACGCGTGCCGAGACTTTGATGCCGACCGGAGATTTAGTGGGTCAGAAGAATGCGTCATTCGAATTTGTTCAAGGTAAAGAATTAGAAATACAACATGGAGACTTGTCCTGTACGTTGAAACAATCAACTGTGCAGGGAACCAAGATTTATTAAACATTCAAGTAACGATACTCTGCACGTACAATATGTCTGCGGGCACTTTCTACCAATGCAAACGATGATTCGGGCACTGGTACCCGTCGGGGTTCTTGAAAAGATACAATTGGTGGTATTCCTCGGCGTCCCACCAAGGCCCGGCCTCGACGATCTCTGTGACGATCGTCCTTCCTGACGGCGTAAAATGTTTCTCCTGCACCTCCTCCGTCACGCGTCTGGCAACAGTCGCTTGCTCGTGCGAGTGTGTGAATATGGAAGAACGATATTCTATCGGGATATGAGGAGGCGCAACAGGTACGGAATGAGAGACGCACGCGTACCGGTATCCTTGCCTTGGCTGTTCAAAGTCGTTGGGTCGTGTGTGCGGTAGAAAAACTCTATCATTCGTATTAGGTCATGCTTGACATCGAGAAGAATAGCGACGTACCAACGAGCTCGTCGTACCCCACCACGTCCGGGTCAAATTCGATGTTGACTGTCTCTGCGTGGTCCGTCGAGCCTGTACAGACAGTTTTGTAGTTCGGGCTCGTCGCGTTTACTTTGCCGCCAGTGTAACCCACGGTGGTGCTGATAATCCCTTTGCCCTCCGGGTAATGCTTGAGGAAGATATGCTGGACGCCCCAGAAGCATCCTGAGGCAAAAGTGGCGATTTCGGTTGACATTGCTGGTGGATATTATGCAACGATATATCATCCCAGGGGTAGATATACTACGCGCATACGAGATGAGTAATACCTCCAAGCAATCACTGCCATTCGCACCATGGATGACAGAGATGAGAAATATTTTCACGTGCTAGTCAGTTGTTACCTATCTGTTCATCATACGCCTAATTGGATTTGGCACACATAAATAGTCTAGGGTCGATGGCGAAGTTGGTTATCGCATCCGTCTCACATCGGCATGCATTGGTTCATTCATGCACGAAAGGTCCTCAGTTCGATCCTGGGTCGACCCATGGGATGTTCATCCTGGTTAAATTTTTATCCTCCAAAAACTTACCTAGGTTGCACAATGTGAAGTTTTGAACTCGTGAGTCGTAGACTCGTATCTGCTTGTTTTAACTTGATAAATTTTTGTAGGGATTTCACTGTTGCTGAAAGTAACGAGTAAGGGGGGCGGGGGTTCCTTTTGCTACCGATGCCTCCTGGATTATGAGTTCACATTAAGCATTCACCCATCAAGTCAAGCTAGCTCAATTTTGAATTCGATGACTGCAATCCAAGGCAGACATTGAGAAAAGATACCGCTCATACTACATATGCGTTGCGATACAACTGCGGGATGAATCAACTAAACTCTTGATGAATAGCACACATGACAACTGAGGCCACGCTCCTCATTGGTCAGGACTGTAGGCGCTGTGATCCTTCCATGCGACATCCAAAGCTTCATACCGTCCGCTTCATGTATGATACACTGATTTGTTACCAAGCGCCTGTGAGTCCAGTGGTCTAACCAGCGAGAAGTGGTAATTGTTTCCGTCGAGGTGGTGATTTTCCAGCCTCCTGAGGAAGAGAGTCTGGCGGGGGAGGACGCCGAACGATAGACCGTCATATTGACGAAGATGATACGACGAATATTACTTCATCACCGCACGCAGATGCATTCCAGTCTTATTAGACACAGAATGAAGGACGCGGATTTGTCATTTGGGACGACAAGTTACGTAGAAAATCGATATCTCCACGCAACACCCATCCAAGCCCTAGTGCTTAGAAACGGTTTATTCGGCCAGGCTACGTCGTCAAAAATACCGCAGATGACGACCTAGGAAAACGCTACACATCGCACAGCCTTGCCGTAGGAACGGATAGGAAAGGTGACCCCCAAGCCAACGCTTCCCACTCCACGTCTTGCCAAACGTATAAAGACTCTCGCCATGGGATCACTCCCTCGCAAACTGTACTCCACTCTCTCTGCTGGCCAGAGGATATCACCAATGCAAATAGCGATCCCTTTCCTCATTTCGGCGCTCACTGTCTCTGCGAGCGCAGCTAGACTCGGATGGAGGCAAGTTGACTACTCCACTGGTTCGACGACAACCGAAGCTTCCACCATAACTTCCACCGGCAGTACCACCACAACCTTTTCCACTGACAGCACCGCCACAACCTATTCCACCACCACCACCACCATAAGCACCTCCCCCACCAGCACGACAACGACGGCCTCTTCTCCATCGTCCAGCTACGCACCCCCCGGGTCACTCATAGGAAGAGCGATGGGTTTAGATGATACTGGCGAGGAGTACACGTGTACGTGTACGCCAAAGTCAAGTATCAGGACACACATTGGGATACCCATACAGACGGGCGGTGTCAATGAGAAAGGGATCTGAGGGATATTTTAGTTGTGTATAGCGTGAAATCATAATGCTTTCGCCGTACCTAATATGATGGTTGGCGTCTACAAAGATGTTGCTAGCAGCTAAGGAAACGTCGGGGCCTGGGCATTAAGTCACCTTGCAGTGGAGTAGACAGAGAAAGCAGCGAGTGCGATGTACAACTATGAAAAATGAAGTAATCCATGGGACGGAATAAGGCGTCTACTCTGACCCTTCCTCGTGGAAGATGGGCGCAAGTCGACCGGTGTCAAAGAGTTGTTCTTGAGCCGTAGTTCACTTGTAGACTTGACACTGGGCGATGAGATCACAGCAATGTATGATGTATTGCGAATTTATGGCCGGAAAGTCAAGCAATGATCATAGTTGTTATGGACAACGTTGGAAGTGGTGGCTCTGAGGATCGACATCGAAGACGTGCTTGTCCATTAATATAATGACCTGGTCGGTGGTAATATCATGAGTAAAGAGTAATCGAACGACACCACTGAGATAGATGACTGACCGCACATGAGCAGACGTTTCAGAGAGACGATCATGATGCAGTACACCTATCACGATAGCAGCACGGTTACTGATGGCGCTCTCCACACTCTACCGCACCGCCGCCATCTATTATCGTCTCGCCGAAATCGTATAAAAGCCACTTCCATGCAACACAATACTCCAACTTGACGTTCACCTCTTCCCTGCCGGCCAGGGATAGACAAACAAAGCACTCTTCTTCATCACACCTCTCGCAACTTCTTTCTCCATCATGCAGCCCATCTCGATCTCCTTCCTCGCCATCGCGCTCAGCCTCGCAGCCGCTAACGCCATGCCCGCCATGGAGAACGCCAATGGCATCGCTGCACGGCTTGCCCCTCCCCCCAAGACAGGCAGTGGCAGCAGTAGCACTGGTTCTACCGGTGGCTCTAAACCGGGTCTTGGAGGAGACTCGGACTCAGGCATGGACATGTCGGACTCCTCATCGCAAACGACACTGACGTGTACCTGCAAGCCTGCAAAAGGCAAGGGTCTGGGAAGTAGTGGGTTGGATTCTACCGCGATGAGACGTCGCGCCAAAGGCTCGACTGGTCCTTCGGACTCGGGACCGACATCGGATACAATGGGTAGTGGTGGAAAAGGCGCAGAAGGGGGAAAGCAGAAGTACACCTGCGAGTGCCAGCCTGGAAGCGGGCTTGATTCTGAACCACCTCTGGGCGACGATCCTTCCAGCAGCGACCCTTCTATGGGCGGCGACTCGTCTCTTGGGAGCGATCCGTCGTCTCCTGGAGGCGATTCATCGTCTCTCGGTGGTGGCTCGTCATCTTTGGGAGGTGGCTCGACTTCGACGGGAAGTGATCCATCCTCTGACGATCTCGACTCGACTTCTACGGATGAAGAGGAACCGATGGGCGATGAGGAAATGTAGGAAGCGAGTAGAGAAGGAAGGACGTAAGATGGATTTTTCTTGCATTGATCATTTCATAGCAGTGTCCACTCCCGAGTTTGCTCTGTATCCTATCCAGTTTCTCTTGAATCCAAGCCTGTGCTTTGAAACAAACTGACTTGCGATATCAACGAAGAAATAGCCTGTTACAGCTGCCGGAGTCGACGTCTCGTATTCACTGATACTCTAGGAAACTGAGCAGGCGGCTGCCGCCTTTTCTGTAGCTGCAAAGCAAGACAAAGAACGCTACGTTCTATTCATGTGCATGAGTATACAAACATCGAAGACAGAAAAGAGACGCACTAGAATCCGACCCCTCGTAGCTATTGGATTGAACAATGAAGGGTGTATACACCTTCAAGGAGAAGCGTCATTGCAGCATTCGATGTGTCTGCATGATACAGCGATAACAGTGGTCCAGAGAAATGGCATGGTATAAAGGAGACGTGCAGCGTGGGAAGAAAACTTTGGGATTAACGGAACATCGGGCCGTCCACCTCTCAGCTCCCCTGCGTGCACTTTATTTTAATCTCCAGGTCCCATAACGGTGGCCGAAAGGCTGTATTTTCCACATTGGCTAGTGAGCTTTCGTAACCAAGAATTTTTTCAACGAAAGATACTTATCACACCCGCTGCCCCGCATGGTCATTGGTTCGCAACGGGCTTCTTCTGCAGCATGATTGTGTCATTCAAACATAGACATACATGTTCTTCAGGGAAGTCACAATGCCGGTAATCTATTAGATCCCTGACATCCATTTTCAAGGTACGATCTCAAGTATGTTTCTTCTGTACTTTTAACTACCGGGTCCAGTACAGAACTTCTTAGATGTGCTACTATTCAAGATTCTTGAAGAGGCGCATTGTATCCTACCAATGACCACGGCGCTTCTGTCGTTTTGTGTTCCCCACCGCCCTAAAGATGAGTCACTAGTCCTAGTGCGTGTTTATGGAAAACGCTTTACCTCTGCAGATCGCTTCGGCTGGTCCCCGATCAACAAGTTTTTTCTCCCTGCCTATATGAAAGCAATGCGAGTCAGTATCGTACCCCCAGCTCCTACCCAGCCATGTACTCACGCTCGCTCCCCCTAGTGCATCGTCTATTCTCGTGTGAAGCCTGCGAACGGGTGTTCAAATCCCAAACCTCGCTAGACGAGCACTACCACGGTTCGCCGAACCACCCCAACTGCTTCGTATGCGGTCGGGGATTCAAAAATCATGACCTATGCGATGCCGTGAGTTCGTTCATCTAGTACACGGCCGAGTTCCTCCTGTTCAAATTATCTTATAGCACCACGACGAGGCGCACCCCCGTGTTGTTTGCTCCGTCTGCAGGACTACGATGTACGAACACGAGCTCCCCCAGCACCTCAAGGTTTCCCCTCGCCATCCCACCTGCGAACTATGCCCGGATGCCCTAGGATTTGAGAGCGACGCGGAATTCAGCTTGGTATACCACTTATTTCTCATTAATCCATGTCCGCTTAGTCTCTGTATAGCACTGCGAAACGACGCACGCTGAATCGTACTGCGTCAAGTGCCGCCGTGTTTTCGACAATGTCAAAGTACATTACTTGGAATCGGTGGTACACCCGAAATGTGAGTGGTGCCAAGATCCTGTGGCGTTCGCTGGTGAGAGGGAATATACTGAAGTATGTATTTTCATGTTAAGCCGTTCGTACAGATGCTGATTGGAAACTTTAGCATGTCAAGGCTATTCATTTCGGGGCCACGAAAGTACGCTGACCCGTTTCGTGGATTCAATTGCCAGTCCTGAAGAAAGTACACTTAGTTTCCAGAGCCTACACTCTACGCTGAGTTTTCCATATCCCCACATTGTGCGTACTTTGCCATTCGTATATACCACCCGAAAACCTACAGTCGAGTTCTGATAGAATGAGCAAGAAAAGGCCAACAAAGCGATGGTCCACAACCTCGTCGAGGAATCACCCCGGCCGTCAACCACTACCATTGCGCGACCCCAATTCATCTTCAACCCATTCGACGACAACGATAAGTAAGTCTTCCGCGTCTCGAATCCACTAGGTAAACCTGACTGTGAGTTTCAGTACTTGCATCGGAGGGCCGACCACTTCGGGTAGACAGATATCCATCCTGACTCGTAGCAGCCCTCCTTCCCTTCGCTGCCGCTATTGCTTCGCAAATCCGTGCCACGAGACAACCGCAACCATGTGCGGACACGTCTTCTGCAAGGGGTAAGTACTACTTATATGAACATTTTTATGTGGACTGACGATAAGTGTTGTAGGTGTATAACTGAGAGTGTAGCGTCGACCTCGCGCTGCCCAGTGTGTGGTGAAATGACATTATTGTACATGCTGTTCAAGTTGCACCTCAACTAGCGGAGTCGTCTCAAAAAGATATGCGTATATCTTGTCCAATTAAAACTCTCCACTGGCTTTAAAATTTCTCGTTCCAGCGATAGCAATTACGACTGAATTTACAATTCGTACTGAGGATAGATGCGCTCTAATAGTGAATAGTTCATTTGCATGAGCTACCCTACTCTATGCAAATGTTTAATACCGAAAGATACTAGGAGTTGCCACTAGGAGGCTATCATCAGGTACTTGAAAGGTTTGGCGAGCTTGCAGGACACGCTCGTAACGAACAAGAGCACGTAAAGCTCCAGTGGGCAAGAATTAGAGGAAGACAAAAGTGGACACATCCATAACATCGCCAGACTTCTACTGATGTCGGATGAGCGACCGCCATGGTCGTCGATACAACTAGGGAGAAAGGAGCAGCTGGCAGACATGGACTCGATCTTCGTTGTAACCGAGAATGTTGGCCTGAAAGGCGATGACGGTCGCTTGTTAAACCAACGAGTTATCTATACTGTTCGGGCCATGGTCGTTTCGTCGCCCAAGCATACCGTCCGAGTCCACAAAAATTTGTCTGTTCTATATCACCAGGCAAGAGCCGTTCACGCGCCGGATGGCATGATCTCGTTGCACGACGTGTCTTGTGCTGGTGGTTGAGGTCAGAGTTGGAGTTGGATGACGTCGGCGGCCAGACTTCATGACGTGGCAAAGATCATGGACCTTGGAGTGGTAAAATCATCTAGTTGAAAAAATCTTGGATCAAGTCCGCACGAGTCGCGTCAGAATATCTGTAGAATAGGATTTGTATTCTTGAGATGATGGTGGAGTTCAATATCGGTCTATTATCCTGTAGCTATAACAGGTAACAAAACAATAGTCACAGCAACTAATTCAGTCCAAAGTCCGTTTACTGTATTGATCTGAACATCAATGTGTTGAACCATTCTGATGCGGCTGTGTGAGCGGATAACAAACGTATTGAACGGCCGCCGAGGGAGATTGCGGACTCTAGTGGGCCCAAGTGAACCAGGCGTAGATCTGCAGAGTGGGTTGCAGGGGCAGCTTGTGCGGTTCTAGTACGCGGATCTTCCCGAGGAAGGAGGAAATGAAGTGGGGCGTAGAGGGAAAAGTCAGAAATCACGGGGGAGTGCTCAGCAAGGTTAATGCATGAGTTTACAGAAGAATACATAGGTAGGGCCCATATTTGACGCTGCATCTTTGGGCCGGTGCAGTCAGGAAGAAAGAGTTTTCTGGTTGGGATCATCGGTGGCGTTTCATTGGAACCGCAAATAAGCTCAGACTCCCAGTTAACGACATCAGAAGTCCGAGATACGTACACTGTGGATGATGCGACGTGCCCAGGATGCGCCAGTACGAGAGTCCAAATCAACACCTTTGATGGAGTCTCATGAACAGCGCCCACCGAAATTAGCATCGTAGCGGTGGCTAGTGTACCCATAACAGTATTTCCACCCTCAGAACAACACGAACTAAAATAAGTCAGCAACGCACTAATAAACATCGAGTCTCCACACGAAACGAGCACACACTTTCCTCCTCGTTAATCAGCTACACGCCTTCTGTACAATGTCTCAGCTTGATCCTGATTTTGCATCTATCAAAATATTCGCGACGCAGTACTCTGATTCCTGGTTCAACGCAGTTATCATCGAGTCCCTAACCCATGGTGAGATTTTTAGTTTAAACTAGCTGTCTAGAAACTTACTATGAACTAGGAATGTACACGGCATTGCTTTCCGTCGTAGGGTGGCGAATTTGTGCGTAGTTGACCCTAGTGGACATGAACAAACTTGAAGTTCCTCCCGTAGTGTCGAGAGCAACTATCTATGGACGGCAAGTGAGGGTTCTCGCTGGGATCTCGGCGTTTATGTACATCATGGCAACGATGCACCTTGCCATGAGATGGTTCTATGCCAGACGAGCATTCATAACGAAGGGTGGGACAGACGAAACGAGGTACCACGCTCTCATTGACTGGACGGCCACCGGTGACTTTACGTGGGCTTTGATGATCAACGATATCGCGGCAGGCATCAATATATTGGCTGCGGATTGCGTTATCGTATGTTTTCTACCAGCACTTCTTGAGAAACGAGCGCTGGATTGAAATTCGTATTAGATTTGGAGGTGTTGGATTATCTGGGATAAGAGCTGGAGGATCATCATCCTTCCGTGCATATGCACTTTATGCGGACTGAGTAAGTCCCTAGGTTCTAGCCTAGATGAATCTACACTCACCCAATTCAAGTGTTCGACCTTTTCTCTCTCCTTCAGTTGCCAGCACTTGAAAAGAGCAGCGTCAACGTGGGAATAGTGTTCTATGCTCTGGCACTCCCTACAACGATCATTTGTACTACACTCATCGTGTATCGTCTGTCACACGCCAGTAAGACCAGGAATTCCCCGTGTTTCACACCAAACCCATACTTCAATGTCATAGAGATGTTGGTAGAATCGTCCGCACTCTATGTTGGTGTTCTGGCGATCTTCATTGTGTTTGAAGCGACGAATAGTCCGTATAGTAGGTATCCACAAGCAGTGCTTGTGCCAGTTACTGTGAGTGTGAGGTTGTTTCACTCACAAATAAAACTCACTGCGATTTTGGGCAGGGAATTGGCCCGGCATTGATACTTCTTCGTGTTGTGTCTAGGAACACAGATACGGGTCCCCCGAACGATGATATGCATTCGCGGCGTTTACAGCGCCTACCCAGAACAAGGACGGAAGGCAGTGAAATGTGTGCCGATGATAATGACGTGATGATCATTGGTCCAGAAAAGATGGCCTAAGTAGTATGAGCTGCGCCCGATTGTCATCCTGGAGATGACAGTCATTTAAAGAATTGGAATGGGTAGAATGAATAGCCAGTACCGTGTCGCTTAGGCAGTATGAATGGGTTTCTTGGATCGTGATCGTGTGGATTCAGTAACATAAGAAGGTGTCTTTCTTCTCGATATCATGATGGTGTCGATGTTCTAAAAAGGGCCGTGTCGGGTAATGATCGACTCCCGACTGTTTACGTCTACTTGAACCGGTCGACAGCCTTGTATAATGGCTACAATGACCTATTCGCATTGACATCCCTCTGAGTCTCCTGAGCAACGAGTCAGACCGAGACATGCACGCCACTACTAAAAGATACGCACCATATATTGCTTAAAACCAGAAAGGAAGCGTATCTCCATCCGAGTTTTTGCAGACGGGTACGTGCACATCTCGCACATAGGAGGCAAAGTACGCGGATAATAATGTTGATGCATGACTAAGGTTGCAAGACGAGCCCAAATTCGTTAATCGAGGCGACAATGAGTAGGAGCATTTGAAAGGTAGGAGAAAGGAAGAGATCTTTATACGCAGTTTAGATATAGGGCCGGACATCAAAAGGACAAGATACATACCATACGAGAATGTTCTCCTCACGATATCCTCAACCGGATCAACAGCTATCAGTTCTTCTAAACGTCCGAGAATACGTCGATCGTTGCGATTGAAGCAGGCCTTGCAGGAAGGAAAACATGAAAGTACTGGACTCGATGCATAACCTCGGGGTTCGCTCTTCTTCTGCACGTGAACGACGATTCTCAAGTCAGCACTGCGTCACACAAATTCTGTATTAGCAGAGAACATCTCCGGCAAGTGTCATTTAAGTTCGTCGCGCTGGTGGTGGCGCCTGGTATCTCTCGATGGGCGACAAAGAATGACCAGAGATAGTGATTTGGTAGAGGGTACTACAAAGGTACACCTACACGAGCACTCCTCAGCGGGAAATCAACAAAGTACAAAAAGCTTACATAGTGTCTCCGTCTCGAGATCTCAGTCGGCATCCCGTTGTTGCGAGGCATGCCAATCGGGTATGGTATTGGTTGGTATCAAGAAAGGAAAACGGTCTCCTTTCTCTCAGTTTTCCGTGTAAATCCGCCTTTTCCCTCTAGCTCCGGGCTGCAGTGGTTTATACAGGAAATCAGGGAAGGCGGATGTTGAATTTGAGGGTGGAAAGGAGGACGACGTGCTATAGGTTACCGTCTGTTTGCCAACTATGGGCCAGGACAGACGTTACGTATGTACTTCCTGTTGGCGTCGAGGGCTTTGTGCGTGAGTTCTTGAAGTGCTCTTGAAGAGCGAAGAAGAATGGGCATAGAAAGTGACGCGTCTTTTCTTCGTAGGGATGGGGCTCGAATGTGCGAATGCGGGTACCATAAGTATGCTTCTATTTGGATGGTCCTCAGTGGGAATCGCTGAGATAAAAGGAGAAGGGCTTACATAGATTGCAACACCGTTTCAATCACGGCGCCACACCAAGTCGAGTGTACTGACAGGAAGGAAAGTCGCTTCCTCCTCCGTCTGCCTTTGTGGCTCGTCGACGCGGGAAACATGAAAAAAAAAACATGTTCCCATGATGGCCGCAACTGGGGGCAGTTACGAGCGGAGCGAGTCGTTGGATTCGTGAGTGGGTCAGTGTGAGACGGGCACCATCCGTCCTTGCTACTGGTGACCTTGGCTGTGTGCCAAGATGGAAAGGATACACTGAAGATGGAGTTGCTGTTGTCACAAAAGCAATTCTGTCACAGTATGAGAATGCCAAGCAGGGATGAAAAAGTAGATGGACGCACAAATCTGGGACGCGACGTTGACGCGCCAAGACATGGAGACAACCAAGGAGTCTGCAATTGCAGTGGTCATTGCTCGGCGCACAAAGAAGCTGAGGCCTAACTGTAAATATGGGAAACAACGAGCGTCAAATCCGACGCACCTAAAACGCTCTACATTGTTTCCGCCAAAGGTTTCTCCTCGCCTCCTTGGTGCTAAATTTCAGCTGCGGGCTTCGGTGCCAAATTTTTGCTGCAGGTTCGGTAACAGATGCGTTGCGACGGAGAAGACATTTTGGTGTCACTAGAAGGGATTCGAACGTCCGATAGTGGTTCGAGGGAAAGACGGACTCCGGATCCGTGGCCCGAAACTGCCATTTCCGGTCTGTGCTACGACTTGCTTTCCGCCCCCGCGTCTCCCACCTACGATTCTTCACAACCACCTCCCTCGCCATGGGAAAGAACAATAAGAAAAAGAGCTCTCACCCTCCTTATGCCCTGATGACCTCGGCCTTTCCCCAGCACGCGTCCACCTCCAAGTCCACGATAATTGACACCCATACGCATCTTCTCTCGACATTTGCTTTGTACCGCTCCAAGTACCCTGAAGGGGAGTATGAGACCGCGTTTGATTTCGTCAAGGGTATATACGCCGGTAAGGGGGTGGAGACGATAGTAGATGTGTGGTGCGAGCCAGAGGTGTTCATGCAGGGAACGTGGAAAGAGCTGGCGGATGGGAAATGGGAAGGCATACAGTATCGATTTGTCATCGGTGCGTACTCCTGCTCTTTCTGGCTACGTTTCTGATTAGATCCTCCAGGCGTTCATTCGTACGTCCTGCGCCTTTGAAGCTGTCGCCTCTCGATCACTCTCATCCAGACACGAGGCAAAATTGTATGCCCCTGCCGTCGAATCTGAGATTATCACGGCGCTGTCGCATCCTTCCTGTGTCGGTTTTGGTGAGATAGGATTGGATTACCACTGTACGCTCTCACCGCCAGATGTCCAGCAACGAGTATTCGCCCAGCAGCTACGGATAGCTGTGGATCGTGGTATTCCAATAACGGTGCACATCCGAGAAGCAGAGGAAGACACGGAAAGGATCATGAAGGAGATCGTACCCAAAGATCACCGAGTACGTCTTTCTCTCCGTTGATACTAACAATGCTGACTATATGTGCGACGACAGGTTCACATTCACTGCTTCACTGACACAGTCGCCTTTGGCCTCCGCCTCCTCGAGTACTTCCCCAATCTCCACATCGGCGTAACTGGCGTCGTCTACGTGACGAACCTCAACACAGCCGAGCTCCTGAAGCAAATGTTGGCCACTGATAACAGGCGGATCCTGCTCGAGACCGACACGCCGTACATGGTCCCGGCAAATGTGTATGGCGCGCTAGAGCCAAACCAGTCGAGGCTTCCATTCTCTCGTTTGCTGATGATTCCCTGGATGGCAGAGTTCGTGGCAGGCGTTATGGGCGAAGGGTGGGATGCGGAGAGAGTGCTGGATGTGGCGAGGGATGGTGCCAAGAGCATATATAGGGTGTAAGAGCCGTGTACTGAAAATATGTTCAGTACGCTTGCCTTTTACCTCTATATGCGTCACATACTCATTGATATCCAGATATATGCATTCAATTTTCCGGGACAAGACCACTCAGACCATCGCCGACGTCCAGAGACAGTGTTTCTCTCCCAAATCACGGAGCTACGTATCCTGGCCTCATCACTCTTCCGTATCAGTCAACACCACCCTCCGAGGCTAAGGAAGAGTCACCGTCGCCAAGCAGCGACAAAGTCTAGCACTCATTAATGTGCCTTTTCTCCCCTTGCTGCGCTCTTTCCACCATCGTCTGAATCCAAGGAACCGCCGGTATTTATGAGGCGGTGACCTTGTATCGTCTGCTCATCTCTACGCCCAGCAGCCCCAGCACCGTTGGTGTACTAATAATGTCGCCAGCACCGCCGAACTTGTGACGACGCCCGAGGAAGGACCCGGATGCTTTCAAGTTGGTTATCACTGTCTAGGAGAGAAGGTGAACGTCAAGTCGGCAACTCGGCATGTAAACGCGCTATCACTGAAGACACCGTGTTGTTATCCTATCTTGGGACTGTTTCACCAAGATCCTTCGATCGCTTTCGTTGTAGGCAGTGAGGGTGCATGCGGTAAGCTGTTCATTTTAATAGTGCGGTGACCTTATTCATCATGCCTTTATTGGTCTCCTAGAACAGAACAATTGGGCCCTTTTTGTTCATTCTTTTCACTCCGAGTCCCCCTTCTTCTGGAAAAGTCGGTCGTGCTTCCTAATCGTCGATTCTAATATGTCTCTGCTCAATTTCGACACTACACCAAAACGGGCACTTCATGAACATGAATAATCTCTCTGGCTATCGTGAATCAAGTCAAGCGACGTCCTCCAACTGCTGTCCTTAGCTGCCACGCTTACATTATCATGCTCAATCTCCAATGTTCATTGCCACAGTCTATCACGCAGACGCCCTCAGGTATCTTTGCGTAACTCAGACGCTTGGACTTGTGCGTGTAGTCTCGTAAACTTGAAGTGTTGCGCATGCAAATCGGTTCCACACACCCGCCGCCTTCTAGCAACTATCACTTCCCTTGTTTCTTCCCGTCCTATCAACTATCCGCGCTTCCGAATCATCCAGAGAGCCTGAGGGGTGCAGAAGTCGGAGAGCTTACGTACTACATTCCTGGCAATCTGAACCCGGAGCAAAGGAAGCAGCATGGTCTCGTACATTTGGACTCAGCGGAACGTAAATCATAGGGGAGGAGGTATTCGGTGAGATACCCTCTCACAAGCGTTAGATTCCTCGCAGCACATGGGGAAATTGACACTTCTCCCTACATGCCAGCAATGGATAGCACTCCTATACACGATGGGGGTCATGGAGGGACAAATGTGTTGGATACCTAGGGTTTCATATGTTGCAGGGTTCTACTTGGTGGTGAGTCAGATTGTAAACATTTGTGCAGGCGGGTTACTGATGCGGATCTCTTCCACAGCTGTGCGGCGAGGGGACTACAGAAATGACCAGGAAGCGCTGTAGGAGACGAAACTCGTTGGTGTGATAGGCGAACGTCCTCACCTTTCAGGCCAACATACAGTTACTCCTGTCTCCCTAGTTGTATCGCCGGCCATAGCTACCGTGGTTCAGCAGCATTATAAATGTGTCCACTTCATCACTAGTCTTCTTCTGATCGATGCCGGCCAGCTAGCAGTGTCGTAACGGAAGGAAGGGTAGTCGACATCGATGAGATCTCCCCCTTTTCTGGGACGCTCTTGAAGGAAAAGGATGTCTGTGCTGCGCCAATTTGCTCGTTATGAAACCGTTGACCTCTTCAGGTCCGGTTCTTTTCGGTCTTTATTGCTTGCATCTCTTTGAGCTACCTCGTCACGACTCTTTACGTTGATGTTCGCAGTTGTCCAGTTGCCTGGATTACTAGAAAGGTTTTGGTCGACTTTGAGCCGACCATTTGTGTGGAATAGCAATCATCTATCCCTCGACACTGATACGCTCTTAACGGAATATTTTGAGCTGAGACGAGAAGAATGCCTATGTGGTGGAACGTTGTCTGCTGGCATCGCACGCTCGAACCGACATCCCGGATATTCTTTCGTGCTACGATGACTTGGTCTGATCCATTTCGTTGAGTTGTTCAATGATATATTAATTTGAGTCCCCTAGCTAAGTGACCAAATAGAAGGTAACGATCACTGGCATGATGACTGAACAGTCAGTGGTCTTTTATCAGGTCGCAGACTATGTTGATTACGCTCTTGCAGATTCATACATTTATGAACGAAATTCCATCTCGAACACGGACCATCCTGAAGCGCTAGGTGAGCGAAGCCTTCACACTTCAAGCTGGAAAGACACATGTTGACAAAGTGTTTGTACAGGACACCTTTGCATCGATCCAGGTGGCTGGGCACGCGGGCCTTGGAGGGGATGTATGTATTTCTTTGTCTGTCCATGTTAATGACTTTTTTTTCAAACTTTCATACGCTGATAGATAAGTGACGTTATGACATCACCTGTTGATCCTATTTCTTGGATGTATCATAGATACTCGGATTATGTGCATGCATTTTCGCGTTCCTTCCGGTTTGGTCTGATGTATAGAATGTAGGTTTGGTGGAAGTGGAAGGGCAACAATGAGACCCGTATTCATGACCTCAAAGGAGCAGGGAACAAATCAGAAAAAGAGCACTCTGTGAACCACCATGGTATCTTTGGACATTTGTTTTGCTCAGTGCTGCATGACTTGCCAGAAAACTAACAAAACATGGTGGTATACCTTTTTGATATTCTCCCTAATGTGACAATAGGTCCCAGAGTTCATTATAGTGCTGATTCTCCTAATGTCATTATTTAGGTCGGTGAAGTGTTGCACACTTAAAACTATCTTATGCTTGAGGTTCTGTAGGAACTTGGACTTTGGGGTTCTGTATCATCATTTGTTTTCATACAGCTTCAGATTGCTACACTGGCTCAGACTTTTCTTCCAGACTTCTGCTGTTCCTCATCTTTATGTTTTATCTTTATCTCTTGTCTTTGTCCTCTTTACGATATTGTCAATACACATACTACATTCTGTTGTTAGGTGAAAGATTGGCACAGGACAGTGGTTCTCAGTGCAGATCATGGTAATTACTATCACTGAATCGAGAAATATTGAAGTCCATTCAGAGGTGTTGAGAATGTCAATTGGACAGGTCAGGCATTGTATATATACATATCTTTTTTCAAAAAGACCACTCTGCTAGTTTTGAACAACATATACAGTAGCATCATTTCACTGCATGCTATCCTCTTGGTTATGTGCCTACAATGGCCTCAGTCCACATAAATGTGCTGCCAGTGGTATAATCATTTGCTCTTGCAGAAGATGTGTCTGCATGGTTTTGAGAAAATGAGGTAGAGGTAAGTATGATCTAGTATTCTTTTAACAGAACTTGACAGCATATCTTGTTTGTTATCTCTAGCAGAACATACTTGGATCCCTTATTATGTTGCTGGATGTTGTGCCAAAGACACAAATATGAGTGCACCAAAATGAATGATATTTGTCTCCTGTATTCCTCTCTAACTGCAATAAAATCCAAACAGCATAAGCTATCATTGTGGATGTACCCTGTGAGAATGAGGTCAGAGGTTAGAAGAAAACAATGAAAATCAAGGGGATTGTGGTTCCGAGATAAGCCTGCAGCAAGGTACGAGCGGAGGGCTTATCGGAGGATAAGCTAAGCTAGCTGCCCAATGAGGCCTTAAGCACTTATTCCATGCATGTACAAACACCATGTCCCAATCCCCAAAGTATTGATTGTGTCTTCTGAGTATTTCAATGCATCACCAAACATTTCTCTCCTTGTTTGCCAGCACTCAAGCACTTTATTCTTGCCTCATCGTTTTATTGATTCTTTGAGCCTATATCACCATCACAATGTCACAACAACAACAACAGCCATCTCCCCCAAGGAAACCATGCACTCACATCAGTGATACAATCAACAGAGCACTACAGAAATTGTCACTGGCTGCGAAACTTGAAAGGAATTGTAAAATAGAGGTGGAGAATCTCTCACAAGAGGCCAAGACCATCAAGCATCTTGATGACCCTGCACAGAATCCAGATCTGGGATCAGAGACAGTGTCGCTCATCTCCCTTGATGACGATGATATCCAGGCACTCAGGACACCAACCTTTGCTTCCAACTTCCCCAATATACCAATGGCCATTCAGAAAACCATCGCACAGCTGGAGGCAAAAGAGAAGGACATGGCGAGCAAGAAGAGAGATGCAGGTGATGCCAAACTGACTACAGAGGAGGCCCATGATGCAAAACGCCAATGCAAGGACACCTCAGCTGAATGACCACATGTGCTGGGTGAGCAGCGTGATGTCGAGTTCACTGAGATACTCTATGATACAGATGATGCACTTCTAATCCCACTACCATTCTTCTTCAATGTCAATCTTCAGTGGTTCATTGACGAGCATGCGACACTGCCAACAACCAAGACCAACCCTTGAGTGGGAGAGTCGAAGAGATCCTTCATCATCAATGTGGAGAAGGCATGGTCTTTTCTGCCATGTAGCACAAAGGAGGCTGACATGACCTATGGGCAATGGCACAAGGCAGCTGACAACTGCTATCATTTCAATGCAGGATGTGATAAAGTAGGAGAGAACAGGCTGTATGCTAGATGGTGGGAGCAGCATTTCAGTTTTTTTGATGTGCAGATTGACAAGATCGAGCAATATCTGGCATGGCAATCACTGGAGGAGAAGCTATGCAAAGCCTATCACAGCCAGCCCATGACTTTCAGCAGGGATTTCTATGCTGAGGAGTACAGGATGGCCAAACTCGAGCACAGGATGCAACTGCGGTTCAAAGCAGCTCGACCCAAGCAACAACTCACTCAAAAACCGATGTTCTATCCTCCCTCACATCCATGGTCCCAGTCGCCCTTTCCATCAGGCAGCAAGAAACCGGCAGCCTCACCTTCCTGCTGCCTCGCATGTGGCGAGTGAGGCCACCCACTACGTGACCACTACATGGGAGCTAACTGCACCAAGCCAGCTTGGGTACATGTTAACGATGGTGACATCACACATCCAGACAATGGCAAGCATGTCTGCATTGCCTACAACATATATGGCACCAAAAGCACTTGCCACCATGGCACTGACATACTCCACCTCTGCTCTCTCTGTGATAAAGAACACCACACATTCTCCTGGACCTGCCAAAAGTCCCTGCCCCTCCCTTGATCAATTCCTTGCTGCCGCTACCCCTCCCTTGCTTGACTACAAAGACCTGACGTGCTATATTATTCCCCAGCCACTATTACACTGGGATGTCCTTTCCTGCTCTAACATTTTCTCATGTGTGGTGCACCCCTACAATACTGATGCTTTTGAACATTTACTCAATCAGCATGATCTGGCTAAGGCTTACCCCAGATTAATCAATAATCTTTGATATGGATTCCCACTTGGCAACATGCCAGTTATCTCACAATCAATTATATTCCCAAACCATCCATCTTGTACCACTCATGTCTCACCAGTTAACAACTACCTGATAGAGGAACTCGCAGCAGGACATATGTCAGGACCATTCTCCAAACTCGAGACTGAGAGGATTCTCCAAAGACCTTTCCAATCTTCCTCACTCATCATCTTGGTGCAGCCACAGCAGCCAGGTACCTCAGACAAGCTCAGGGTCTGCCAACATCTCTCCAAAGGCTCCAGGTTTCACCCCTCAGTGAATTCCTTCATCAAAAAGGCCAATTTTCCCACTCGATTTAACACTGCCATGAGAGTCACTGAAATTGTAAGTCTTCAATTCAATATTGTCATATTAGCTATACAATTCAATTTACAATATACCCTTCATTATTTCAATATGGCTTTGGCCAACCTGAGCAATACTTGTGGCGTTTATACAATATTGATGCCCAGCTATACCAATTCTGAAGTTAATTTTACTGCGGCATCCTCACATCAATACAACTTCTTCTTCTTAATCAATCTAATTCCATGGCAATAATTAAATCACTCACCAATTCATCCAGATTTCACTAGCCCCACCTGGCATGCAGGCATGCACTCTCAATATTGCAAAGTTCCACAGAACTTGCCCAGTCAATCCCAACCACAAGCCTTTCCTTGTTGTCCAAAAGAAAGACAGTGATTTCTACATTGATCATGACCACCCGTTTGGCACAGCATCAGTGAGCAGCAATTCTGGCATGATTGGGAATGCAGTTGTGGACATATGGCGGAGCAAGGGAGTATTCCCAGTTCCAAAGTATGAGGACGATCTAAAAGTGTTCAGATTCCCTTCCAATACAGGCACATTCTGAGACGGTGATTATGCCTATGACTATGACCGTGCCACCATGATGAGCTGAGTAGAGAGCCTCAATGTCCCTTGGCATGCCGAGAAGGGCGATAAGTCCTTTGTCTTCACTACCACCTTCATTGGATTCCTATGGGATATCCCTGGCAAACTTGTTAGCCTTCCTGAAAAAAAGAGACTTAAATTTCATGAACGAGTCTGCCAATTCCTCAATGCCTTCTCGGGACATTGCTGCTATCTTCTTGACATGGACAAGATTCATGGATCACTATGTCACATCGCCTTTGTACACTAGGATGGCAATTCAAGACTCCCTTCACTTTCCAACTTTGCAGCCTCCTTCAAAGGGAACAAGTACATGACCCATTACCCGCCGCCTTCAGTTTTCATGGTGAAGAGACTCTGTGCGCGCAGGCTAGAAATGCAGCAGTGTTGAAGACACTGATCACACTCACACCCAACCCTACACACACAAACCCTCAAGTTCTTGGGGGGATATTATGCGATAGAAGCAGATTGAAGCAAAACAACTAAACTCTCAGAATATATGATACATGCGTATAGCAATAGCGTGCGTCACATATCTAGATCTCTCTAAGTCCAAAGGCTTTTATAACAAGAGGGGTGACCAATGTCGCCAGGCCTCAAGGCAAGGTGTACTACAATACATGATATGTCGCCACACACCCACGAAACCCTCAATAAGTCACACGTGTTGACGAGGCTGGTGATGGGCACCCATGAAACTGAGCATGGCCTAGCGTGAACACACACCAAACTCAACTCAACCCCACTAAACACACACACACACAGTCTCCTTAAGTGTGGAGGGGAGCAAGGATTTTAATTCTACTTGCGCGCTGACAGTATCCCAACTTCTCTCAGTGAGCTCGCTAGAACGATACACGCAACAATGTAGTATTTTCAAGCTAGTCTCAAATTCTCTAGCTCTTCAGAGCTTTTTACAAGAGAGCACGGTGAACCACGCAACCCTCGAGGCAAAATATATTTTGATAGCCAGAACACACGGATGCACAGATCCACAAGTTGACCAAGTTCGGTCAGTGAGCTCGCTAAGTACGACTCGCCGATAGATTTAATCTGCGTGTGATGCCGCCTTTCTCTTAGTGGCTAAACCTGACTTCCAAACTCATCATGATGGAGGCCCTCGGCACTCCCACTCAAGTCTTGATTACTCTCAGAACCATCCCCGCAAGTCCTCACACACAGTGTGCTTGCCCTAACAATGGTGCCCACGAGGTCCAACTGCGCACACCTGTCACACTTCATGCAACTGCTAGAACAGCTCCTGGCTGATTCTCTTGCAACTACTCCTAGACCTACACAGAGGCCGACACAACACAAATTCTCTTTTTACACTGAACCAGAAAAGGAACAGAGCTTTTCTCTCAGATTTATCTCAGCAAACTCTCAAGATGGGCGCAGTGTCACTGTCCCGAATCTCTTTCTTATCTCAAGTAAACCGAAGTTTTTATCCAAAATGTTTCTCTTGTTCTATTTCTCTGTGAGCTCACTAAACTTGCGTTCTAGCTGAGGCTCGAAGCTACTAACTCTTACATGTTGCAACAAGTCCAGATCCAAACTGAAACTTTATTACTGTACATGGGGGGTAGGTATCTTGCTTTACTACATGAAATTCTACCTACTTATACTACGGGGAATTGATTATTACAAATGGTCTTTTAGTAATTTACTTCCTTTGTCGGCCAATAATTCTTTGTCCAAACTGGTGCAACGCTCTTGGCAGAGCGCCGCTTGGGCCTCCTTTTAGTATCCTCAAAGGGCTAAGTGATGTTGATGTCATTCACCCTAGCAGCAGAGTAGCTCACTGACTTGTACTCAATGGCTGCTTAATCCTTGATCACCAATCACATCTCATATTCAGCTTTCGGTTCTGCTCTGAAGGTGACAGCTTCATATTCTAGACTCGGTAACCAAGGAATGCTTCGGATTTCAAGTCCGCTCGCTATTCCCATTGGCCGAAGTCTGTTTCTATGCCATGCCCAGGGTTCTTTTGATTACCCCGTGCATGATATCTTTTCTCTGGATCTCCAGGGACTACGTGTCATAGATTATCAACGTGTAGTTATCTAAATTAGTCCCAGCCTGCATACAAGCACATCCCACTGAAAGTTGAATTCTCTACTGCAGACAGATGTTTTGCGCGAGTGAGCTCGCTCTTCGGCCCTATTGTCGTGCATGCCCATAAGGTACAGTGCAATGATGAAGTCCTTATGTTTTAATTCCATTGCTTCTGTTTCTATCATAGAGCTCTCAACCTTAGTGACCTTGCTTCCTCGCATGCCATTTGCATTGTTAGTCCGCTCTCTGTGCTTCTGCTTTGCTAATGTGTAAGGTATGTGAATTTTGCAAAATTACATCCTTAGACACGCTGCGGGTGTGACAGCATCACACACAGGTAACCACAACAACCTAAACACACTCTAAACATGACTCAAAGCTTGCGCTCTAAGCAGAAACCCTTCACAAAACGTCCACTCAAGCCACAGGATTTGAACCTACACGCTCAAGCTTCCAAAACCAATCGTAGACCCACAGGGTTTGAACCTATGCTGATCCAGAGACACAATAACCAACTAAACCCCATCTGACAAGCCAAAGGGTTTGAACCTCTGCCACTTGCGGAAATGAGAACCCTCAAGTGCACACTAATCAGACCACAGGGTTTGAACCTGTGCCACCTGTAGTGCTGCACATTAAAGAAGGCCTCTGTACAAACACTAACCAGACCAAAGGGTTTGAACCTCTGCCACTTGCAGAATGGTATACCCAACTAAGCACGTGCTAATCAGACCACAGGGTTTGAACCTGTGCCACCTGTAGCACCATGCATCACAAGAAACCCTCAAAGAACAAGAGCATGTCCGCAATGACACTATACTCCTCTTCTCAGGTTAGAGCGCAAGTCACCCAACCAATTAATTAACACTGTACACAGGTCCCCTGCTAAGCAAGTCCCCCACTAAGCTTTCTATGCCTCGTGCGCAACTCAATTCACTTGGTATGATATCAATTCTCGGTCTATTCTCTCACTCAAAGTTACAAACTAGTCCTGCTGCAAGCTGAAGGCTTGCGCATGACTACAACGGGGGTCCAAAACTTGTACACTATTACTACACTACAGTATTTATACTATGCACTCTACATATTAATACAACCTTAAATAGTAACTCTTGGCTGGCAGAACTTCCTTTCCTGAGTCCCAGGTATGTTGCCATAATCATGCCATTGCTTGGCGCTTACTCAGAGCTCTGGCTCAGGGCCAGATCCTGGTCTCTCAGCTGCATGACATCAGTTAACCGCACTATCTGCACATACTGACATCGCCTAGTATTTCCTCGGAGTTGTAGCCTACCCCGCAACTCTTATTTATGGTAATAATATCTTCTAGTGATTTCCATGGTCTTCTAGGACCACCAGCATCTAGTCTAGGCCTCATGTGCATCGGCCAAAGTCAGAGACATCTGTCTTACTTCAATTCTAAACATTCTGAGGTCTAGAGCGCTAGTTCCCTGCATGGCAGTGCCCCGTGCATCATAGATCAAGGTTCCACAAAGTATCAATTATCTCCTGAGCTTCGTGGGTTCCATTCTTAGCGCACCTTCTGTGCATTGTCAGTGTACTCAGTGTCAAGTGCTGGGGCTTTAGACTTAGTGTGACCCTTATGGTATCACTCTGCAGTTAAGCCTTGCACTCCACCAAGCATCACTCAAGGAACTTCATTGTCCACACTTAGGACACTGTGCTCTAAGGTATATCTCATTGCTTTGGTATCTAGGTCTTATAAAATGTATGTATTGATACATTTTGCAAAATTACATGTGTGAATGCTTTTCAAGCATGTCAACGGATCTGAAATGGTGGCTTGCTAAGCTCTCAATTTCTCACTTCACTCAATCCCTTCATCCTAGAGGGCCTATGCAAGACCTTCAGTTATTCGTCGATGCCTCCACCTCTTGGGGTATTGGCATCCTAATTGGTGGCCAGTGGGCAGCATATCAGCTACATCCAGACTGGAGAATACCTGGGCAGGATATATGCTGGCTGGAGACAATTGCAATTGAGATACTTGCCTACTTTCTGAGGGCGATGGGCCTACAGAATGTCCACTTGCAGATCAATTCCAACAATAAAGGTGCGATGGGGGCCAATGAGAAAGGACGCTGTCCTAATTGGCATATCAATCTTTCAGTCCATCGAACTTACACTGTATTCTCAGAATGTCTGATATTACCTTCCTATCATTACATCAAATCAAAAAGCAATCTGGCTGACCCTATTTTGCATGGAATACTGGGCCAGCCAAATGACCATATCACCCACAAGATCACCTTACTGTCAGAGATCAATATGTCCTTCCTTTATGCCTAACCCATTCCAAAAATCATTCTCAGTAGCACATGCTCCTGATGGACAAAGGACGGAGGAACAGCCACCACAACCTTCCTCACCACGCCATTCTTTGTTCAGAAACCGACCCAATTCCCATGTCTTGGCCAATTAACCACCAGTAACCACTGTTCGAAACCCATTCTGTCGTTATCAGAGTCTACCAGCAATTCCACCTGCTTCGTTTTCAGAACAGGCCCAATTACTTGGCTCACTTGCAAATTATCAACATTCAGCTGCTCCACACAAACCCCAACCTGAAAATCAGATCACTCATAATAACTACAGACCAAATGTTAGCGCTGCAGACCAGCTTTTCTGCTGGACCACTCCTTTTGCAATACAAAGACACTCTGAACTTTTTGGCAGTTTACCATCTGAACTTGCAGACCATGCACACTCCACAATCCAAGGGGCACTAGCTCCCAACTCCAAATCATCCTACACAGCTGGCTTACTAAGATTCACTCAATTTTGCAATAGATGGGGCATCCCTGAATTGGACAGGATGCCAGCATCTTACCCTCTACTCTGCACTTTCATTGGAGAACACAAGGGCACTCGAGCGGGTGGATCCATCAAGAACTGGATCTTGGGACTCAAAGCCTGGCATGATATCAATGATGCTCCTTGGAATGGTGATCATTGATGGATCAAGATGGCCTACATTTCAGCGAATAAGGAGGGTACATCCCACAAGAGACCACTATATGCTCCCGTCTCCATAGAACACTTGCTCACACTCTGCAATGCAATCAATCTCTCAGATCCTTTCCATGCTGCTATATGGGCAGTCACATTATGCACTTTCTTTGGATGTCACCACTTAGGTGAGCTTGTCGTCACCAGAGCATCAGTGTTTGACACAAAATACAATGTCTCCCAATCTACAGGTCGGTCAATTCCAATATAGACACTACCACATGCTCAATTCCATTCTTTACAGCCATAAAATTCCAGGAGATGTGGGGTGATGTCAGATCAGTACATTTCCACATCCCATGGATGAAGACTACCAAGGAAGATGGGGCTGCAGTAATCCTGACTGCAAGAGATGATGATCTCTGCCCCTGCCAAGCACTACAGAATCACCTCACTATCAATCGTGATCCTCCCATGGATGCATCTCTCTTTGCCTATCGCTGAGGGAACACATGGAAGCACATGCTCAAGCATGAATTCCTGGACTTCTGCACTCTGATATGGGACAAGACATCCCTCATGCATATACATGACCATAGCTTTTGCATCAGAGGTGCCATTGAACTTCTGTTGGCAGGGGTGCCTCCTGAGATCATGGCTGCAACCAGGGGATGGACATCTCTCACGTTCCTCCTCTACTGGCACTGCATGGAGGAGATACTGCCACTTAGCACTTCAAAAGCCTACAAGAAAACACATTTTGATGAACTCACAGAACTTTTCAAACAATTCCACATTGCCAATAGCATTCCACACAATCTTATAACTGCTTCCAAAAGTGAGCTGGAGTTATAGTGGGTTATTATCACTTTCATCATTCACTACCTAACATTTGACTCAGGAACAATATCAATACCTTATAATCACTGATTCACTGTCGCTACTGCTAGTATAAAGAATTGAATCTAATTTGCACTGACATGTTCATGAAAACCATACAATTGGCAGAGCTTTGCTCCATTGGGTGAGCCAGATTCACAATGCACCCTGGAATCCATCTGGTTGTGAGCTGCAGCTCTGCTTGGTGTTGCTGGATTTGGTACTTCTGCTCTCTGGTTCACTGAGTGCTCCAGACTTGAGGCTTCACACTGCTATCCCAACTCTGGGACCTCTACAAGTCAGCCCCCATTCTCACACCACTTTCCCCTTTGGCTATTCAATTCCCCACCTGCAAAGCCCAAGTCTCAGACAACCCACCATATACACAGGTATTCACCATGTATCTAGTGTACACTACTCTACTATTCCCTCTCAAGTGATACTTAGCTTATTTCGAGATAAGCCTGCAGTGAGGTACAAGTGGAGGGCTTATCAGAGGATAAGCTAAGCTAGCTGCCTAATGAGGCCTTAGGCACTTATTCCACACATGTACAAACACCATGTCCCAATCCCCAAAGTATTGATCGCATCTTCTGAGTACTTCAACATGTCACCAAACATTTCTCTCCTCATTTGCCAGCACTCAAGCTCTTTATTCTCGCCTCGTCGTTTTATTGACCCACCCACTTACACTCTTCAGTGTTTGGTGTTGCCAGATTTGGTATTTCTGCTCTCTGGTTCACTGAGTGCTCCAGACTTGAGGCTTCGCACTGCTATCCCAACTCTGGGACCTCTACAAGTCGGCCCCCATTCTCATGCCACTTTCTCCTTTGGCCATTTGATTCCCCACCTGCAAAGCTCAAGTCTCAGACAACCCACTGTATACACAGGTATTCACCATGTATCTGGTGTACACTACTCTTCCCTCTCGAGTGATACTTAGCTTATCTGGCAAGCCAGCACATTGGGTTGGTTGGTTGGTTGGTTGGCCTCAGGAGCCCTTAAAAATATTTTGTCTACTCTTTTGCATGGAATGATAAAACTATTCTGGGCACTGTGAATGCATTGTTCAGTGTGAAAGAGCCTTTCTCATATCATATAAGACTCACAATATGCTTAGGTGAGCCAATGGTAGGATTGGGGCTGACTGTGGCAAGTCAGATGTAAGGGGCCAGTAACCTTGGGTCTGGGAACTGGCAAGTTGCCAGTGGCTATGTAGTCCTAAATGGTAAAATTGGAGGACTCAATCTTTATTTCTAGTATGTTAGTCTTATGCTGGTCAGTTGGTCATCTTGAGCAGGCTTTAAAAATATTTTTAATCTGATATAACTTTTTATGTTTTTGCAACCCTCTTGATGAAAATAATGATTGATAGTACCATCTCAGAGTTTGAGCCACTGCTTCCTCTTCAGCAATGTGTTCACCAGTATCATTGATTAAGCCAATGCATTATCATGAGATAGGCTGGACTCCCTTACCTCTCAGTCCTTACACCCTGTATACTCTCTTGGCACCTTCTCTTACTACACCTAACAAACTCTGCCATCCAAGGCATCATCAATGAGTGCAAGTGCAAGAATGGCAACCTCAATTGCTTCACCTTCAGTATGCACTTTACATCTATTAGTAGCACACTGGTGATGCACTTGATAATGGCAAGTGGCAAATGGACTCTAACTATTCTTTGATTTTGTTTCAATATTTAACATTTCAGACATCCCTACCTGTTGCAACACATTCCAATGTGTTTCTATTCCAACACAACCATAAATGTATATTTCCTGCTAGTAATACCTGACCATTGTGTTGCAATGAATGTGTTCCAACAAACATGTACCTCTGAATTGGAATGTAAAACTACCAAATGCAACAGCCATGTTGGAACATGAGTACTTATTGCAATACTCTATTTCAATAGTATATTCCAACACCTTGTAACATGGTGAAAGGTGCTGAGCACCTATATAGATGCTAAATGCTATGCACAAAACATTACACAAAACACTCAGTAATTGCAGTTTGAAGGGAGGTAGATTATATGTTACGATTTATTCATTTCTTTACCTAAGCACCTCTTATCTTATCCTATCTTCGGCGCTTACCCTTATCTTATCTTTAGATCTGCGACTCCACGGAGCCTTCATAAATCTTCACATCGTAACACTCCACTGTTACTCCACTGACACGTATGATTCTCGGCTACTGTGTATTTGGCTTATTCACTTTCTAACACGGTACCCTCATTTTAGTACCCATTACAGACCCTCACCTTAGTATATAAGTAGTTTACTCAAAGCTGTATATTCCCTAGCTTTGAGCTAAAGTTTATTCATACCGAAACACACTCCTTCTCGCTAAGAGCCATTAGTCAAATCTTGATGGTCAATCATCACGAGACTCAACAGTGACTGTACAAATGCGATACAGCCGTTGCATTACCCTAGATTGAAAGTTTGGGTCTTACATTTAGCTCAAAGCTTCTTACTATCTTTTCCTAGACATACCCATGGAAGACGATGCTCACATTATAGCAATTTCACTAGGAATACCAAGCACCACTCTTCTGTCTCTTGCCATTCTTCTCGCACTCAGGTTCCAGTACAGACCACGATGAAGAGTGGAAAGACACCGTATCACCCCCTCAGTCATCACAGATGCCACCAATGGCATCCCACTCAAGCAGCAGCCACCCAGACTCTTCACACCCATACCACAGTGACCGATCCCAATCAACAAGCTCACTGGGTCAGGAATCGACGAGATGGAGGAGGACATTCCTGAGTTGTCTTCTCCCATTATCCTGGAGAGAAGCACTTCTACCTCTCCTGGAAGCTGCATGCCTGTCATCACCGTCTCTCCCATGCCTCCCTCTCCCGAGTATGTCCAGTACATCCCTTGAGCTCCCTCACCTGGCACATATGCCCGATTCGCCACCTGTGTCGGGGGATTTGACATGGGCTGCGACATTAGACCTGTTGTGCCAGCAACCAATTACGATGTCTGGGCTGACAGGCACCCTACTCCACCACCTACAGCCGGTATTGCTTCCGAGGAGTTCTGGGATAACGTCGACATCCCCTACAGCGCCTACTTCCCCTCCAACCACTCGCCCGACCACCGCACACCTCCCCCAAGAGGTTACGGAACCCTTACCACATGGGACATCCCCGTACAGAGCCAGGAGCGCACACCCGAGCCTTTATGAGAGGTCGGTGATGAGCCTCCAGGCTCTGTATGCTCAGAATTCGCAGATTTTGCCTGCTAATTAACGCTATTGTCCCTTCAATGGCCTTTCAGCAAACCAATGATTGCACGCACACTGATACCACTTTCATCCTATGGCAACCACTCCTTACGTGCTTTGTTATCCATTCCATCTTGCCACACATCATAATTGCCGTACTTCATCACAGCAAGGCACCTTTGATCAACAATCATCCCAATATGGAATCGTCACATCACTCAGAAGCACCTAGTTGACGCGCTCATTGATCACTTAATGAAAATGACGTGATTGACGCGAGTACCATCCCAGCTATGGCAATAGCAGCTACAGCAACTACAGACCGTGTTTACTAAGGCTGTTACTTCACCAAGGCCTCAAGAAAACGTTGCCCCACGCGTACTCCTCAGTACGATGACTATCACTCAGTAATCCGCAGCTAAACAGCACCTAACGATCCATGCATCACTCAGCAAAACCATACGGTTCTCATCCATACGAGGCAACGTCGACGAGTTGCTGTTACTTTAGAAGACCAAGGACCATATGTTACCTACAATTTTTACAAAGCCAAGGCCTTACGGCCTTACTAAGTCTCGCATATCTACTCTATTTATAAATTCGTACTTGTAGTATAAAAACTAGTTAGAAAACGTAGTAAGAGAGCAGTTCATCTCTAGTTGACCCCAGACTACGTCAATTATCGTCACACTCTAGTCTATTGCCAGTAAACAACGTTTATTCACCATTCTACGGCAATATATTGTTTACACCAGCATATTCTTGATTGCACATCGACTCTTGAAGCTCACCAGAGTTATTCCACAGTTTTTAACTGTGAAGAGTCCTTCGCTATGCACTCTTTGCTCTTAACACTATTGGTGCACACTCATACTGTGCCAATACGTGATTGCCATGCCATACCTTGCCCCCATTATCTTTTATAGGCTGACATCATTTCACTTTCACACCATTGGAGTTTTTACCATTTCTCTTTCGCCATCGTTATCGTCGCCCACTTGGGTAGTCTCAGAGCAGACTTAGGCAAGTTTTTGTATAGTATCAGTCCCTTGAGTGGACTTGAAGGTTAGTTTGACATAGGATAGGATCATTTCAGTACCAGACAAGTTTTGCCATTGACTCAGCACCCTTGCATCGTATAGGACCAGTACCACTGCCAGTTTTCGTAGTTCCACATTTTCTCTCGCCAGCCCACCCTCAGCATCTCGTTCCACGTTTATTTCACCATTTGCAGTCCCCACGCAGTTTTCTCATCGCCTCGCTCACCCATAGATTATTGTCGACCGTTTAGTCTATCTTCCATCGTTCTCCCCGCTCAGATTACTGTCCAGCGACGTTTTCTAGTCTCACCGCACATTTTCTTATACGGATCCATAGTATTCACATCATACCCATTTTCGTTCCCTCTCATTTCGAGAGATTCCTACTAGCTTGAAACCATAGCATCTAGTACTCGACTACCAAGCAGTACTACTTCGCAGACTTAAAGTCGCAGTGTATTCTTGCATATAGAGGAATTGTTCTACTGCATGGAGGTGCCCCGAACCACTCGCACACATGATCGCCTTGATTGCTGTGCTACTATGTTAATTATCCAATCTCATTCTGAGTTGGTGTTGCCGTTGCCACGGAAGTCTTAGGCCCATCATCGAGGAACCCGTCGCCGGTCCCTCCACTCTTCGTCCTCCAAGGCACAGCGATTGGCGAAACATCAGATCCCCGACCAGATCCCCACACCGTCCCCCTCAAGCAAGTGCTTGGGAGCGACTCACCCAGTGACTCAGGGAGCAGCCACGGCCTGAAGTTGAGGCCAGCGAGTCGACCGCCATTGAGACCAACCAGCCACCCCGTCCCCCTACCCCGTTCCCAGACACCAGCCCCGCAATTAACGGAGCCACCGAGTTGCCCACCGAGTTGCCGAGCGAGCACCCGCGCTCTCACCCCAGTGATGATGACGCTAACTGACACCATCAATTTTTATAATGAAACAGACAATGACCCATCAGTCCCAATCCCTGCTCTGTTAAGGCAAGCAGAACTTGTTGATATATATAATTATTTTGCCTACGAATTACCCTTTTCCATGACTTGGGGGAACACCCAAGCCAGAAACGATTATTTTATGAAGAAACAGAGAGGTCTCCCATCAGATAAGATCTTACAGTATGAAGCAGAGCGAAACACTTGCTTCCTATGGAACGAAATACACCCAGATGCCATGATCGAGGAATTCCCCGATTACAAAGAAGCCGCACAGGAGATCGAGATACAGGAACCGATGCCAGACGAACCACTGGTAGCGCCCCTGCGAATCACCAACACCTTCTCCTATGTCACCAGGCAGGTGGCACCAGGAACATACCAACCTGGGTTCCAGCCATTTGCCAGTGGTGGTCACGGAGCCGGTGCACAACCTGCACAACCACCGCAACCTCCCACTCCCCCAGTACGAGTAATGCTCCTGTGCTTTCCGGCACCACCAGCAATGCCAGACCTGCCGATACCTTGGGAGCTACAAGCCAGAGCTGTTGCCCCTTACGACGACTTCAAACCAAAAATCTTGAAGGAAGTTGACGATTTCAAAGGGGATTCTAATGACATCGCCCGCTTCTTTCTGAAGTGCGAACTACACTTCAATGTGTTCAACCGACACTTCTGCCAGCACCTGCACAAAGTCGTCTTTTGCGTCTCTTGACTCGCAGAAGACACGGAGGTATGGTGGCAGTTGGCTGCACAGATCATAGGGAGAATGGCAGATGGGGAGCAGCAGTACCCAACTTACAAAGATTTCAAGTCGGAACTCACTGCAAGGTTCTGGAAGGATGCCGACGTGCAGTTAAAGTATGTGCAGTGAGAGAAACTCAGGCAATCGGAACACAAGGACAGCGATAAGTTCTTCCAACTCTTTGAAGAGCTAGCTTACCACACCCAGGTACACAACAACGACCAGATAATGTTGCACCAGATCAAAAAGGCCACCCAACAGTCGAGTAAAAACACTATACTCAGCTGACGGAGAAGTGCCAATGGATTACCCAGGCTGGAAAGCATGCCTCCTCCGAATCAACTATAACTGGCACCTCAAACAGGCAGAAGGAACAACAGCGGTACCATCTCGACCACAATCACAGAAGATGACCACGCCCGTACGGGGTGGTCAAACACCAGCAGCGCCCATAGCCACAACAAAGATGGCTAGCGGGACAACCTTTGGGGGGCGTGGCACACCAATGGATGTCAATGCTGCCAGGGCAGCCTCAGTGTGCTACCGATGTGGCAAACAAGGCCACTTCAAACATGACTGCCCTACCGCGCCAAAAACTAGGGCTGAAGCATTGCGATGTTGCAATACTTACTGGGACGCCCATCCAGAAGGGGACTCTCTCAACAATTGAAGAGGTAAAAGAGAGCGCCGCATAGATAACGATTCAATCTACTCAGCCAAGGACTTGGTTTCAGCTGGTATGCCTATCATGCTTAACAATTGTACTTATATATCGCCTGTAGTATCTACCACGCATTCAAATATACCCGTGACTTCACAATCAGACCAGAAACTAAGCCAGAATCGACCCACGGATCCTGGAACAAGTGGCATAGTCATCTGACTACCGGCTTGACCTTCAACAAGTAACCTATTACAGGCGAAAGCGAATGGTAAGTCACCTACCATAGTGACACCCATCATAACGGCAGGGCACCAGTCAAGGTACTTCCCTTTGGGAACCGCCGCAGTGACGAATGCACGACCGGATGGGGCAGGAGTTCAGGTGCCTAATGGCGATCCTCCTGGTAGAATGGCTCTACGGAGTCCCTGCCTCGCAGGGAGTTATGAGGGAATAGCTTCGGCAAAACCTCCTCTGGTAAAAGAGATTACCATACAGTTACCAAAGTGTAAATCTCATGATGGGGCTTTGGGGAAAGCTGAGGACGACAACATTGACTCAGGATCCAAGAAGATAGACGAGGGGCCAGGGGTCTACTTGCCCTCAGTCCTGAAGAACCAGGATGAACCGGAGTTGAGTAAGTACCCCCGATCAGTTGCCAATGCCTATCGTGACACAGGGTGACTCGATGATGGGGGAATGCTGAACGAAACGAGGGACCTGCAACAGAACACAGGCCCAAAGGAACCAGGTGAAGGCGACCGTCAGTCAACGGTGAGAAGCGTAGGCAATCGTTGTCCAGCGGTGTCAGCCCAACCTGCTGTCTCTTCATGAGACGGTGCCTTTGAGGAAAGCACCTCCCGTTCCATGACCGACCAGAAAGCTGCAGGGCAGGAAGCTGCTAGTGCCCAGGCAGTGCAAAGGGGGCATCAGGTAGCTACTCTTGAAGAAGTACCTGACGACGAGGACATTACGAGTTTCATGATGAACAAGAACGCTAAATTAACCCCTCTAGACTTAGAAACTGCAGTGACCTCACTGACAGTAGTCGAGCCCATACAGGTCGACGCGAAGGTTGAAGAGGCCCCGCAACTCTCATGCACTTATACAAGCGGAGAGACCTATAATGAATGGCTTAGACCATTCGGAGCTGAGTGGACTCTACGCAGCATAGTACAAGTGCGCACGGAGTCGGAAGCGAAGGCAATCCTAAAGAACTGGATTCACAAAGCACGCGCAGAGGAGGTCGTCGACTCAATGATCGAAGCAATGAGGGGGATGAAGCAAATCAGTGTGCTCTGGTGGCTTGAAGAGCTATGGGAGCCAAAGTGATATATCAGCGAGCTAAGTGGACTAGGGAAGGACCTGGTTATCCCCGTCATTCTCGGGGCACCAGGAACCACTCTCGAAATCCCTACAGCCATGCTGGTAGACAGCAGATGTACCAGTAGTGCCATCAACCAGAAGTTCGTCGACCTATACAAAATCCTGACTCGAACAACTGCTGCACCAATCCCGGTCTATAATGCCAACAGAACCAAAAACCAAGGAGGATCAATTACCAAATATGCCGAGATCAATCTCAAGATCGGAGATCATTCTGAACGAATAGATCTAGCTGTAACAGATCTTGGTGATAAACAGATCTTCCTCGGTCACGACTGGCTAGCCCGGCACAATCTGATCATCAATTGGAAGACAGGAGGATTAATGTTTGCATGGTGCGAGTGTCACAAGAATCCATTTACGCTACCTGATGTGGATCCCGACAACAAATGGGACGAGGAGCTGGAAGAGGGAGATACCATTCTCGCAATAGATTTCACATGGGCCATTCTCATACGCGCTCATCATGCCAATGACTTAGCCGCCGCAGCCAACGCAGACAAGGAAACTAAGATGTTTGAAGAAATGGTCCCAGAGTGGTGTCGAAATTTCAACGACCTGTTCGACAAAGACAGTTTCGATGAACTTCCTGAACCAAAGACGTGGGATCATGCCATTGAACTCACTCCAAATGCAAGCGCCAATCTAGATTGCAAGGTCTACTCTTTAAACAGGAACGAACAGATGGAACTCGACAAATTCTTGGACGAAAACCTCTCGAGTGGATGAATACGACCATCCAAGTTGCCCATGGCTTTGCCATTCTTCTTTGTTGAAAAGAAGGACGGCAAGCTACGACCAGTCCAGGATTATTGGAAGCTCAATGAGCTGATGATTAAAAACTATTATCCACTTCCTTTAATCTCAGAACTAATGGACAAGTTGCAGGGTGCCAAGTATTTTTCCAAGCTCAACGTTAGATGGGGATACAACAACGTGCACATCAAGAGTGGCGACGAGTGGAAGGCGGCATTCAGAACTAATCGAGGGTTGTTCAAACCCATGGTTATGTTCTTCGGGCTCACCAATTCGCCTGCCACCTTCCAGTGGATGATGAATGACATTTTTAAAAATCTCATTGCATCAGGCACCGTCACTGTGTACCTAGACAACATCCTAATCATGTCCAAGACCAAGGAGGAGCATTGTCGCATTACACGCAAGGTTCTAAGACTCCTATGAAAGAACAAGCTATTCCTTAAAGTGGAGAAATGCAAGTTCGAGACCTTGGAAACAGAGTACCTCGGAGTCATCATCAGTGAAGGGAGCATCCGAATGGACCCAGTCAAAATCGCAGGAATCGCAGAGTGGCCTGTGCCAGTCAAGAAAGTACAACTCCAATCGTTCTTAGGCTTTACCAATTTCTACAGATGTTTCATTAAAGGATACAGCAAGGTCGTCAAGCTGATGACCCAGCTGACAGGAAACGATCCATGGAAATGGGGAAAAGCGCAACAGGACACATTCGAGGAGTTGAAAAGATTGCTGGCCGAAGAAGTGGTTCTGGCAATACCCACAGAAGGAGGAAAGTTCCGTGTAGAAGTGGATGCAAGTGAAGGAGCCATAGGGGCAGTTCTATCCCAAGAACAAGACAGCAAATGGTGCCCAGTCGCGTTTCTGTCCAAGTCCCTCACAGTTATGGAATGAAATTATGAAATTTACGACAAAGAACTACTCGCAATCATGCTTGCGTTGGACGAGTGGAGGCACTACCTAATGGGAGCGGCACAGGATTTCGAAATATGGACCGATCATCAGAATCTTCAGTATTTCTGAAAGCCCCAGAAGCTAAACCGATGACAAGCACGTTGGGTAACAGAGCTTGCCGAATACCATTTCACACTACACCACAAACCAGGAACCACGAACAAGAAAGCCGACTTACTCAGTCACAGAGCAGATCACGAACAAGGAAAGGAGGACAATGATGAGGTTATCATCCTCAAACCCAAGCACTTCTGGGCACTAGTCATGCCCACTATTGAGGAAATCCATACCAAGATAAAGCAAGCCACACTCGACCACCACCGATGGGACAAGAATGTCGCGACTTCCCTTAACCACGACCGAGGAATGAAACAGGATGACGGGCTGATCTATTACGACTCCTGCATTTATGTTCCTTCTGACCATGCGTTATGAGGAGAAATCATCATGCAATTTCATGACCATATCACGGCAGGACACCCCAGCATTGAAAAGACTAAAGAACTCATCTTATGAGAATATTGGTGGCCCAAGATGAAAAAAGACATAGAAGATTATGTCTGTGGCTGCGAGACATGCCAACAAACCAAGTCGAGCACTCAGGCAAAAGCAGCACTGCTCCATCCAAATGCCATTCCATCCCAACCCTGGACTCATATCTCCATCAACATGGTCACTGGTTTACCAAAGAGCAACGGTTTCGATGTGATCTTAATGATTGTTGACCGCTTCTCCAAGGAAATCATACCTGTCACATGTACAACAGAGATGTCATCAGAAGGGTGAGCCAAGATCCTACGAGACGAAGTATACGCTAGACATGGAATGCCCCAAGTCGTCATCTCTGACTGAGGCACTGTGTTCGTATCCAAGTTCATGAAAGACCTTTATGACTTGCTTCAAATTAAGGCAAACATATCCACCGCCTATCACCCACAGACCGATGGCCAGACTGAACGAGTCAATCAGGAGGTTGAAAAATACCTCCAGATCTTCGTCAATCACCACCAAAATGACTGGGTTGAATGGCTCTCCCTCGCGGCTTTCGCTCACAATAACCGCACCCATTCCGCTATGGGCAAAAGTCCCTTTGAGGTTAACTACGGCTATAACACTGACCTCCTCCCAGGCACAAAACCCTGAGCACCCTTCAGAACACCGGCCTCAACCACATTTGTTTCACAGATGCAGAAAATCCATGCTGAAGCAAAGCAAGCGCTTGAGAAAGCCGCCGACCAGATGAAAGCCCAATACGACAAAAATAAACGACCTGCAGTTGAATACCAAGTAGGAGACAAGGTGTGGCTCGACATGACCAACCTTAATCTCCCATGTCCCAAGAAGAAACTCGCAGACAAAAGAACAGGCCCATTCCCCATCGTCGCCAAAGTCAGAGCTTCAGCATACAAATTAAAACTCCCTACTGGCTGGCATATTCATCCAGTATTCAACGAATCACTCCTGACACCTTACATGCCACCCGCATTCCCTAATCACAAACAGCCACCTCCGCCACCACCCGATCTTGTTGACGGCGAAGAGCACTATGAAATCAAGCAAGTACTCAACAGTAGAGACCGAAAGGTCAGAGGAAAAGCTGGGGAACCATGGCACTGGGTCACAGACTACTTCGTCAAATGGAAAGGATATGGACCAGAATCAAACAGCTGGGTTAAAGAAACAGACATAGACACCGATGAACTCATCGATGAATACCTTGCACAGAAGGTGAATCGTACCGAGCATGACACAGGAGATTGGCAATCCTATACGGACCCATTCACTGGTCAAAAGGTTTGGTACAACCAACAGCTAGACTGGGATTTACTGGGCGCCCACGATGATTCTTCGACAGACATGAAATCGCCATTCGAACCAACAGAAATACCATGACAACATGAGAACAGTTTACCAGATTACCTCTTCCACAACCACCTAGATGAAACTCCCTCCCCATCCACGGATAGGGGAGAAATCAGCCATTTAGGCATAGATGCTAGCGTTGGGCCTCACTAACGTTAGGTCTCGGCATTGTGAGAAAGTAACGACGGGGTTGAAGCTAACAGCAGTTGGGACACCTGCCTTAACAGGAGGGTAATGTTATGATTTATTCATTTCTTTACCTAAGCACCTCTTATCTTATCCTATCTTTGGCACTTACCCTTATCTTATCTTTAGATCTGTGACTCCATGGAGCCTTCATAAATCTTCACATCGTAACACTCCACTGTTACTCCACTGACATGTATGATTCTCAGCTACCGTGTATTTGGCTTATTCACTTTCTAACATGGTACCCTCATCTTAGTACCCATTACAGACCCTCACCTTAGTATATAAGTAGTTTACTCAAAGCTGTATATTCCCTAGCTTTGAGCTAAAGTTTATTCATACTGAAACATACTCCTTCTTGCTAAGAGCCATTAGTCAAATCTTGATGGTCAATCATCACAGGACTCAACGGTGACTGTATGAACGCGATACAGCCGTTGCATTACCCTAGATTGAAAGTTCAGGTCTTACATTATACCAGGTTATGATATTTTGTACTGTAGATTACTAGTTCCAAGTTGCAATGAATATGATTTATATGAAAGATATATTGCGGTTTTCACTCTGAGCTCAATGTGTTAGACCTGAACTCCAATCAAGAGTAAACAATGGCTGTATCATGTTTGTACAGTCACTGTTGAGTCTTGTGATGAAAGGAGGTTCTGGACTAAGTTTTTAAGCACTGATGAGCCTCCAGGCTCTGTATGCTCAGAATTCACGGATTTTCTCTGCTAATTAACGTTGCCATCCCTTCAATGGCCTTTCAGTAAACCTACAATTCCACACATGGCAATACCACTTTTGCCCTATAGCAATCACTCCTTATGCATTTTGTTATCCATCCCATCTTGCTATGCATCATAGTTGCCGTATTTCATCACAGCAAGGCACTGTTGATCGACCATCATCTTAATATGGAATCATCGCATCACTCAGAAGCAACTAGTTGATGCGCCCATCAATCACTTAATGAAATGATGTGATTGACATGAGTACTCTCCCAGCTATGATAATTGCAACTACGGCAACTACAGACCATGTTTACTAAAGCTATTACAATGCCAAGGCCTAGAGAAAATGTACCCCCACGCATACTCCTTAGCACGATGACTATTGCCTGGAAATCCACAGTTAAACAGCACTTGATCTGCTTGTTGCTTAATAAGACCATATGGCTTCAGTCTGAACATGGCAACGTTGATGACTTGCTGTTACTTTCAAAGGCCAAGGACCACATGTTCCCTATGATTTTACTAAGCTATGGCCTTACAGCCTTACTAAGTCACTCATATTTACACTATTTATAAATTTGTACTTGTAGTATAAAAACTAGCTAGAAAAACATAACTAGTCAGTTTATGACCAGTCTATTGCAGTCTATCTCAGTGCACTACATCAATTATTGCCAGTAAACTATGTTTATTCACTGTTCTATGGCAATATACCGCTTACCCCAGCATAATCTCAATTGCATGTCAACTCTTAAACTCACCAGAGTTATTCCACGGTTTTTAACTGTGAAGAGTTCTTTCACACTTGCTCTTCACTCTTAACACTATTGGTACATGCTCATATTGTGCCAATACATGATCACCATGCCATACCTCATCCCCATTATTTTTTACAAGGCCATCATCATTTCACTTTCACACCATTGGAGTTTTTACCCTTTCACTTTCACCATCATTATCGTTGCCCACTTGGGTAGTCTCCGAGTAGACTTAGGAACAGTATTAGCAAGTTTTCATATTGCATCAGTATAGGACAGTCCCTCAAGCAGACTTGAAGGTTAGTTTTGACACAGGATAGATCGTTTTCAGTACAAGACCAGTTTTGACATCAACTTCAGCACCAGCACCATATAGAACCAGTATCCTTGCCAGTTTTCATAGTACAATATTTTCTCTTGACATTCCACCCTCAGCACCTCGTTCAATGTTTTCTCTCGCCCCACATTGTCTCCACTCATGTTTTCTCATCATCTCGTTCACTCATAGACTATTGCTGTCGGTTTAGTCCATCTTCCATCGCTTGCCCCGCTTAGATTGCCATCTAGTGACGTTTGCTAGCTTCACAGCACGTTTTCTCATATGGATTCGTGGTATTAACGTCATACCTGCTTCTGTTCCCTCTCACTTTGAGAGATTCTTACTGGCTTATAGCCTTAGCATCTAGTACTCGACTACCAAGCAGTACTACTTTGCAGACTTAAAGTCGCAGTGTATTCTTGTGTATAGAGGAATTGATTTACTGCATGGAGGTGCCTTGAACCACTCGCACACACGATCACCTTGATTGCCATGCTACTACGATAACTCACCCAATCTCATTTGGAGTTGGTGTTGCCATTGCCATGGAAGTCTAGGCTCATTAGTGCTGACACACTTGAAAAGTGTTCACACATGTAATTTTGCAAAATGTATCAATACATACATTTTATAAAACCTAGATACCGAGGAAATGAAATATACCTTAGAGCACAATGTCCTAAGTGCAGGCAATGCAATACCTTGAGTGATGTTTGGTGGAGTGCATGGCTTAACTGTAGAGTGATACCAGAAGGGTCATGCTAAGTCTAAAGCCCCAGCACTTGACACTGAATACACTGACAATGCACAGAAGATGTGTGCTAAGAATAGAACCAGCAAAGCTCAGGAGATAATTGATACTTCATGCAACCTTGATCTATGATGCACAAGGCACTGCCATGCTGGGAACTAGCACTCTAGATCTCAGAATGTTTAGAATTGAAGTAAGACCAATGTCTCTGACTTCAGCCAATGCATGTGAGGCCTAGACTAGAAACTAGTGGTCCTAGAAGACCATGGAAATTATTAGAAGATATTATTACCATAAGACGAGTTGTGTGCTAGGCTACAACTCTGAGGAAATACTAGGTGACATCAGTACACGCGGATAGCGTGGTTAACCAATGTCATGCAGCTGAGAGACCAGGATCTGGCCCCAAGCTGGAGCTCTGAGTAAGTGCCAAGCAATGGTGTGATTATGGCAACATGCATAGGACCCAGGAAAGGAAGTTCTGCCAGCCAAGAGTTATTATTTAAGGTTGTATTAATATGTAGAGTGCATAGTATAAATACTGTAGTGTAGTAATAATGTATAAGTTTCAGACCCCCCTTGTTGGAGCATGAAAGCCCTCAGCTTAGCGCTCTAGCTTCAGGATTAGTTTGTAGCTTCAAGCAAGAGAATAGACCTTTTATTGATAACATTTGAGTGACTTGAGTAGCACATGAGGTGTAGAAAGCTAGTGTGGGACTTGTGTACAGTTTGAGTGATTGGTTGACTGTGCTCTACCCTGAGAATAAGAGATATTGTGTCATTGCAGACACGCTCTTGAGTTTTGAGGGTTTCTTGTGATGCACTGTGCTACAGGTGGCAGAGGTTCAAACCCTTTGGTCTGATTAGCACATGCTTAGTTGGGTATACCATTCCACAAGTGGTAGAGGTTCAAACCCTTTGGTCTGATTAGCACACGCTTAGTTGGGTATACCATTCCACAAGTAGTAGAGGTTCAAACCCTTTGGCTTGTTGGACAGTGTTTCTTGTGTGCGAGATACTACAGGCAGCAGAGGTTCAAACCCTTTGGTCTGGTTAGTGTTCGTACCGAGGCCTTCTTTTAATACATGGTGCTACAGGCAGCACAGGTTCAAACCCTATGGTCTGATTAGTGTGTGCTTGAGGGTTCTCATTTCTGCAAGCGGCAGAGGTTCAAACCCTTTGGCTTGTTGGATGGGGTTTATTTGGTTATTGTTTTTCTGGATTGGCACAGGTTCAAACCCTGTGGGTCTACAATTGGTTTGGAAGCTTGAGTGTGTGGGTTCAAATCCTGTGGCTTGAGTGGACATGTTTTGAAGGGTTTCTGCTTAGAGTGCAAGCTTTAAGTCATGTTTAGGGTGTGTTTAAGCTGCTTGTGGTCACCTGTGTGTGTCGCGTGAGGCTTATTGAGGGTTTTGTTGGTGTGTAGCGACAAGTTGTGTATTGTAGTACACCTTGCCTTGAGGCCCAGCGACATCTGTTGCCCCTCTTGTTAATAAAAGCCTTTGGACTTAGAGAGATCTAGATACCCTATGAGTGCTATTGCTATATGTGTGTATTGTATATTCTGAGAGTTTAGTTGTGTTGCTTCAATCTGCTTGTATCCCATAATATCCTCCCAAGCACTTTGAGGGTTTGTGTATGTAGTATTGAGTGTGGGTGTGATCAGTGTCTTCGACGCTGTTGCATTTCTAGCCTGCACACACAGAGTCTCTTCAGCGCTTAGTGAGAGTGAATGTGTTTCAGTATAGATTAAATTTAGCTCAAAGCTAGGGAATATACAGCTTGAGCTACACTATTTATATACTAAAGTGAGGGTTCTAATAATAGGCACACTGCAAGAAAGAAATAAAAACATGTAAAAGGTGAATGATAAAGGGTTATGATGTTGTCACTCCATGGAGTCATGATGTCACCAGTGAAGCCTATTGATAAGATAAGATGAGATAAGTGCCAAAGATAAGATAAGAGGCACTTAGATAAAGAAAATGAATAAATTGTAACATAACATGTCACTGAACACAAACTTAAACTGATACAGAATAACTGCCTGGTGCAGTTTCAATACTGATACTATGTGCCTAGTTGCAACTTAAAACACTCTGACTGGTTCTGAACTGTTTCTCAGGTCTGTCTTTCTGTTTCCAGCTTATACTGCTTGCTTGCTTTACTGTTCTTGCACACACAAAGTGACCAGGTCACAATACTTCTATTCTAGGTGAGTCTACAACTCAAAGCTCTTAACCAATTAAACCTGTACTATCTGCCTGGTAGCATTCTGGAGGTCAGAAACCTAAAACCTCACCAGTTACATGACCTGTATTTATACTACTCTACTTGTACACTATTTTCAATCCCTTTAGTACTGACTAAGATGCATGCTGACCCAGCCAGGTGAGGATAAACTCATTGCCTGGCAGATATTATCTCATCTGCAGCTACCAGGTTGATTGATCCTGCTAGATCTATTGCCAGGTGATTGGATAGCTTCCACCAGAATGCTGGGTGATTACACTATGTGAGTCACAGCCTGGACTCTTGGTCTGCCTGGTAGAATACCCAAATTTCTATTCAAGTGTTAAAACAGCCTGTTTTGAAGTTTACCAGGTGGACTTTTTGTCTTACAATGTACTACTTTCTTTTGTATCTTACTTGTTGATACCATGAAATCCTGTTACATTGCCTGAAAATGTTAAATTAAATGTGTTTTTAAAGGGTGTATGCCTGGAAAGCATATCATCTCCTCTCAACTAAAGATTGACTGTCCCAGTTGCTTGTAATCATACTCATTTTTCAGATTGCAAGGTACACTGATTTCCAGGTAGAGAACTTGCTATTTTTGGATTGTTTTCCCACTGGCATGAAGTCAGCATGTGTCATGGATTTCAATTGAAGTAGATCTACTGTTCTTACAACATTCCAAAGGCATGCTTCCTTGCTTCTGACACATGGACCCGTGCATCTTTAAAATTTTCACATTGTTGAGTTATGGCGACTACAGTGTACTACAGGTCCTTAGGACACAACAATGATAATCCTTAAATAGCACTACATTAATTTTGTTTTAAGGCTCGAGTTTTTTTGAGACAATGCTAGGACATCTTACAATTAATTGTGTGTAGCTATTATGCAGGAAGAACGAAGGTAATAAGTAGAACAAATTAAATTTATGTAGCAGGTCCCAAATGGCCCATTACAAGTCCTTAAGATGGTGTGACAACCTATGACAGGGGCTTCCAGAGTCGCTGGATTGAACACTCTGAGCCCCTTATTCTGCCTCCTCTCCATTATTATCTGTCCCCTCGTCATCATCCTCTGGACCCTCTTGTTTAACAAGTGTTGATTTGAGCTGGCACTTGGGCTTTTCTGGCCAATCCTTTTTTGGAACCCCCTGATCTGCTAATTTTTGACATTCTGCTGTCCATTTTGCCAGTCTTGCTTTGTGATTTGCTTTGATCTATTCCCACTATGCTTCTTGCTCTTCTCTCTTCCTTCTCACTGTACACCTTTTCTCAGCATTCTCTTCTTTTTGCTTCTCCTTGTCTAATGCTTTTTTCTTCTGCTCCTTAATCTTATCCTCGAACTCAGTGGATAACAGAACCTGTGCTGTTCTATCAAATAACAGTGTCCTGTCATTCTTTATCCTCTCTTTCTTGTTCTTCAAAGCATAGTTTATCTTCTCCAAATGAAGATTTTAATAGGTCAGCTGAGCATGCACCCCCTTAAGTATCATGTCCTAGGATTTGATGTGGAGATGTGCAGTGGTGAGGCTTTCTTGTAGGACTCAGTTCTCTTCTTGCATCTCTTTGGTTGTAACCCATGGCTTCTCATTGATACCTCTATTCAGCAAGTCCCAGTCTGGGTCCAGGAGCAGTGATGGTGCTTCAAGTACTGGATGAAGAATCGGAGTTGACGAGGTAATCTTCACTTTGGAGACAAGAAATGACCCTGACAATGTAAGGCTCAATCCAGCATACAGTGAGTATATTCACTTTGATGGTGTGTAAAGTGTGGGATCAATGCAGGGATCACAGGCAACTGCTCCTGACTGACCTAGGATCCTTTGACATATGGGAGATTCTGGTGTAGTAGGATGTGTTGGTATTGATCATGATGTGTTAGGAGTTACAGGGCATGAATCTGTGTGCATGCATGCCACAGTATGATTAGATGGAGACAGATCAAAGGCAGTTGGCAGGTTGGAGTGAAATGCAGCCATGATTGCATGGATAGGAGATGCCTGAGGTAACGGGAAGGCACCCTTGATAGAATGAAGTATGGATGGCTTCATTTGCTCTTCTGTGATAACAGAATGATTAAATGAATAGACCCCAATTACCAAGAAAGCTGCTTTGACTGTTTTTTTATCAAATACTTGCAGATATGCCTTCCCAAAAAGATATGTAAAATCACTCTTGGTGATGTTGCATTGGTTCTGTTTCTTGAACTCTTCAATTACTGATCTCCAACAGACCTTCATTTTACTAAAACAGATGACATTGAGACCTTGCAAAGCATGCGTGCAATGCGGGGGATATCCAAGAATGATGATGTTGTTCTGTTGGGCATACTCAATAAATTCAAGCATATAGTGAGAGCTGTGTCTGTCCAGGATAAGGACTCATGTCTCGCCAGCTGCTTTTTCTGTGGTTTTAGCATCAAACACTGTTTCCAGCCACATGCACCCAAGATTGCCATCAATCCATCCATTCTCGGAATGGGCAAGGCTAACATTTTACACGTGAGATTCACTTTTAAATAAATGCAAAATAAGCTCTTACTATGCTTCTGCAACATTATTGTTGTTTTATTTTTGCATAAAGTTTTTCCCCTTATAAATGATCATTGGCTTCACCGTGGTCCCATCTGCACAGACAGTAACCACCACAGTCACATTCTCTTGATCTGCCCCCCCTTGTTTATGCTGAGTCTTTGTTTCTCTTTCTCCAACCACCCTCATTTTGCCTTGGTTTGCAGGAGGAAACCCACTTTCATCCATCCTATAAATATTCTCCAGTTTGATCCCCAGCTTCACCATGAACTCTTCAACAATATCAAACCAAGATTTGACTGCGATGGGATTCAAGGATTTAGCACGTTGCATGTCAAGTGGTTTGCTCCAGTGAGTCTGAAGGATGTCATGATGACAATCCAGGAAACAAAAATACCACGACTTTCCTACAGTGTCTTCTGCCCCAGCCCTTGCTTGCAGAATTGCATTTGCAAACTGCTCAATCTCATTGTATGCCAATGGAAATCCCTGGCTTGCAGATTCAAGAATCAGCTGTGCAATCATAGTTTCCTCTGCGACTGTGAGTAATTGCTTCTTCACATTGAATTGAGTCATTGGCACACCTTTCTGGTTACATCACCGTTCCAGAGTGGAACTCTAGACCTGATGACATGAGGCAATATTGCAAAACGAGAGCTTTATCCCCAAGTTCTGAGTCTGCCTCCATTCAGCTATAGCCACTTCCATTCGCTCTGATTTTCTCTTTTGTTCCTTGATTTTCTTGACACTTTGGGACTTTGCCTTGTATACCATGGCTATAAGGGGTAGTACTGTGCCAGCTTAGGGGGCAGGAACACGTGCAAAGATGAAAATTTGATGCGAACAGTCACTTGATGTCATGCTGGTGCCTCATCTGATGAATTGCAGTCTCAAGGCATGAATTTTCACCCAAATCCTTCGCTATAAGAGACAATGTTGTAGCTAAAGAGGTTATATATGCAACTGCAGCAGTACTTTTATGCACAATGCACGTCGGAAATGGGTATTTTATAAATAAAAGTTGTGCTTTTGCTAAATTGAGCATTTTTTGATGTATCACCATCTCTACCACACGCAATTATAATTCGTTTGGCATGAAACCTCTAGAGGATATTCTACATATATAGAAGAGTGTCCATATCAATTTTTGTACGATTCCATCTGTAGGTGCCAGAGCTATTTCCATTTGTCCCAAGGAACCTTGATGTCCTAAGGACCCATAGTACACTGTACCTCTTGCTTTCTTTCTTTTTGCATTGAGCCTCCCTGCTCCGCATTTTTTACTCATCCTTATGTTGGATCCTTACTATCTACTCCATGCTATACTCAAGAAAGCACCTGCATTATGGGATATGGATGTCTATGACTCACTGAGCAATTGCCAGATCACAGAGCAAATCAAAGGGGTACATACCTTCTTGGTGAGTGGTTCTCTTTCGAGTTTCCTAGTCCTTCCTCCTGATATGTGTCTTAGACCACCTATCAGAGTGTCTTTGACCACTCATATCCAGAGTTTATTAAACACTTTTTTGCTACTGCTTCTAAAGCAGTTCACAAGCTCCCAGTCCAATTCATCAAGACACACTGGAAAGTCTGGGTGTATGGGCCAGACTTGGTCAAGGACTTTCTTAAGATAATTTCCTTCTGCTCATTATCCAAGCACTTTGCTTTTTATCTTCTTTTCATTTAGAATAGTCCTTTCACCACCAGTGATGCCCACTTATTAAAGACAACCATGATTGCTCCTACTGAACCTGAACCTGCAAAGAAACATAAGGACTGTGAGCCCTCATCTCCTGTTTCTTCTAGCCAGGCAGGTACTTCAATGGTCAAGACTGAAAAACCAGTTTGCAAATGACCCAAGCATGACCTGGCACCTCTTACTGCCATTTCCAAAGCTGGCTCTTCTTCTGCACCTCCAAAAAAATTGTCTGTGAAAGACAAAGGAAAAGCTGAAATCCAACTCTCAAAGAAGGAAAGCTCTGCAGCTTCTAGTAAAACTCCAAGCAAACCACATGGTCATAAACCAGTCAAGGCTCCTCTTGTTAAGATCTCTACAAAACCTCACAAGAAGGTGGCTACTCCTCCTCCCACTATTCTTTCTGAAGATACTTATGTGGACATTTGAGGTTGTTCCCCTGCTCCTGTCATGGTAAAGTATATGTTAGACCACATTCTTATTGACTTGCTGACATTGTCAGCCTTATGTATCCCCCACCGGATAAGTACTTGCTCTTGCTGTTTTCTGCCTTGTTCTAATTCTACCTTGTTTTCTCTTTCAGAATGCAGCCAGATGTACTATGTGCACTGGGCATTGCATGCTTTGTCAACACAAAGAACCCTTGGCTTCATGCACCAACTATCACAGCTGGGGCCATTGCTCCTATTAGTTATCCACTGATGACTTACAGGAGGTTTGTGACAATTTGTTGCCACTTGCACAGGCCACTCATTCCCATACATATTTAATTACTCAGTTTTGGCTCTTTTCCATTAACCTTTTACTTAGTTATTGAAATGCATGATTGTAACTTCATGGCTGCAGATCATCAAATCTGCCTCCTCCTCAATGCTTTGCATGAGGCCTATAAGATATGCACTACTGTGCTGTGCAATCTTCTGCAGGTGTTTTCTTCTGTCAAAGGTAGGCATGATACTGATGCTATGCTCAAATTCACACATGAGTACTCCATCAGTCATAGACTTATGATTGATATGGGGTTCATCATGGATGAAGATGGGCTCCTTCAGAAGGTCTTTGCTCCTCAGTTCAAGCATTATTACTCTCATCCTCTTCAGTTGCATAGTGAAAAGATGCCTGAGCTATAAAGCTGGACATACTTGTCATAAGGTGTGTAGCTTTAATTCAATTAATTAACACTCTTGTTTGTCTTAATGGATGTTTGCTGATTTATTGGTGGTGTGTTATGAGGCTAGGTTCAAGCATACACTTGAGTTCAATGTTCAATAGGGCTTAATATGCTTAAAGATTGCTGGGTTTTTATATCCAATTATTATTCTCTCAGGCCTGACACAGGTTCTATTTCTTGTTTAAGAGAGTTTAAAGTTAGGGTAGAAAAGTTAAAGTTTATTGCTTGCTACCACTGCCTTTATATACCAGTGACTATAATTATATATGAGTCATAAACAAGTCATCAATACTCATGTCAAGTTATATAGGTGTAATCAAGAATCATAAGAGTAAGTATGAGTCAAAGGGAATCATAAGGAATCATAAGAAGTCATAAGAAGTTGTAATGAGTTGTGAGTAGTTGTAAGTACTGAATTTAGCATACCCCATGACTATTATCCTTTATAGAGCCCCCCCACACTGGTAAGACTTGATAGGTCTAGTCAATTTTATTGTCCATGGACTCAAAAGCCTCTGAGATTTGTACCCTCGAGAGTTTGATCTTCCTCCAGCTATAAGAGTAAGCTGAGTTGATCATGGATTCGCTATAACATAAGTTAGTTTCTGTAACTTGATAGATGCCCACCAGGGTTTTGTCTATGATATATTGCTGAATATAGTCATGCCATCTGAATTCTGTCAATGCTTCTTCTTGCAGACAGTTAATATTCTTTAAAATATCTATTATGATATTAGAACAATCTCCTGTTCATCCTTGTGAATAAGAGCCATAGTATTTTGCAAGCTATTTATTAGTAGGGAGCCTAGCTCTCGCTGCTCCATCGTATTGATCCACAAATATATACATAGCTCTTTGCTTCCCTTCAGTGATATCATCACAGAGTAGGCAGTCCAAAGTTTCTCAGCTAGGATGGTGAATGGTAGCTCAGTGATAATAGCTAACAATAATTGAAGGTCCCTTTATCGAATTTTTGAGCATAGAAACTCCCTCCAAGTATTTGGTGACAAAAGTAAGGACTCCTCCTTGTATGACAACAGTCTCCACGTTTTCTTGTTTCAGAATGGCATGGATGTTAGAGAGATATTGATGATTCAAGGCAACTGTGTCTTTATAGTCACTAACATCCTTCTCCATCCATCCTGTGAGATGAGGTAGATAGCAGGTGTTTCAGATTCTGGGGGAGTAAGACTCTAGGTTCTAGCAGAATCTTAATAGTGAGAGCTCAGAGACAGTCAGTGAAAAGTGGAGATAATGAGTGAGGCACAGCTTTAGCTGTGTATCTGAGCCTCAATATCCTGGATATAACCACAAAGTTGTTTGCTCAAAATTGTGGTCATAACCTTAAGGCTCAATTTAGCCTCAGCCTGAAAAAAAAAACTGAATAGGAAGGAAAATTTTTTTACTATTCAGCATAAATTTTCTCTTTTTTTTCACACAAATTCTGTTTCTGTCCAACTTTTTGTCATTGATAGTAGGTCAGATCATTAACTAATCATCTGAAAACACAGCCACCCCATAAATGGATGGGTTGGCCATTGGCTCAGAATTTCCTGCCCTCTCACTCATTGTCTCCCTCCAACAAAAAATCTACTGGCTCAAAAAATAATATATATGATATTCATACCACTTTTGTACCCACCCGTAATGTATTTTAGCTGGATGTACTCACCATGGAAGTATAGCATTTCCAATTGGGTAATTTTTGAAAGCAGCACAAATTTCAGTGTATTACAGCAGTAAACTATTATAATTTAAACATGAGATACATATACAGGCTGTATTTAAGTTTCAATTACTTTAAAAAGTATTCTGAATCCCTGGTTTGTGAGAAAAGAAAGATTTCAACAATTCTCAGACATTGCCAGACCAACCTCAGTTGGGCAGCAGCTTACATTAATTTAGATATTTACAATCCTGAAGTGATTATATGCCTCAAAAATATAGTAGACTAACACTGCATGATGGTTTTGATATGTGAGGCTGAAATATTAAAATTGAAAAATATTTATTCTTAGCCAGTTTTTAGCTTAAAATATCAAAGAGATATGCACAATATCTTTTTCATATTTGTGATTTTATCCTGTTTTGAGGTGATTTTCACAAATATAGAAAATATATTATGTATATTTCTTTGAAATTTTAAGCTAAAAACTAGCTAAAAATAAATAACTTTCAATTTCAATATTTCAGCCTCACATATCAAAGCTATCATGCAGTGTAATCCTATGCATCTTTTTCTACTTAAAAATGAGTTCTTTAGTCATTTAATGTACCTCATGAATGCATATACATTATTTATCATACAAAAATCACCTTTAAAGCATCTTTTTACAGGTATTTCATACACCACATAGTTAAATCATAATATGAATACCAAAAGATTATATCTGACATTTATATAGAGTGATATAAACCCAAATATATCTCTGCTCTGATACTAATATGAATCAGATAAACAAGGTGCAGAAAATAATCTACAAGGACAGTGAGTTTCCACTATTATTGTAGTTTTACTTGAGCAACAAAGTGAACAACAAGCCATGGGTGCTAGGATTAGGGTGGATTGGATGGCTTTTACAGATAATATAATGTATATATTAGTATGATAAAAAAGAATTATAGTCATTTGTAGGTTCCATCAGTCCCAAGAACACAAATAAGCTTAAAAAACCACAAAACATAATAAAGATTTTCAGACAAAACAACAATTAATGAAGGCTTAAAGATAAATGTTAGTGAAAAATACATATATAGATTATTTAGTGCTGAAATTTACTATCCCAATGACTTATGGGGTTTAGGAGTGTCTGTTTCGAGCAAGGGATTCTTTTTGAGAATGCATTTCGCCCATTTGATCATTCTGGACCATGCAACTGCATAGTGATTGAGTGGCTGTGCAGCATTTTTTTCCCTTCTTTTCCTTACTATCTTCACATCCCATAGCCTTATGTATGGCCTCATATAAAAAAAAGTAGTGCTTCAATGCTCACACATCTAATTCAAAATGTCAATGAGTGAAACTATTACAATAAATATAGTATACTTGTGCAACCTTCTACTGTAAACAATCCCTCTGATGCAGATACACTGAGATTCTTCTCATGTTGGGCATGCAAGAGATTCTTTTGAACTCAAATGACCTTGATCCTAGCTGTTTCTTGTTTTATCTCATTATACCTAAACAAATGTCATAGTTATGCTGTCTGTCAGTTTAAAGAGGTGATATGTATGTTTGGCTACTAGAGTTTTCACCCTTAGATCCTCCTTCACTTTGTCCAGCTTTATCTGTCAGCTGATGATGGTCTTGGTCTTATCTTTGACTGAATGGGCCAGTTTATCTTTCTGAACAATATTAATAAACTCAACTTGGTCAGCAGGAGAGGGCAGCAGCAGTTTGCAGATAGCACAGCCATAGCTGCACTGACTAGGATATTAATGTTATCAAATGAGTAAAGGCTAAAAGTGTTTTGAAGTTAGTTCAAGCAAGTTCTCAAAGTTTAAAGTATTATTCTTAGGCCAAGAGTGCCACTAGTCAGCCCAGAGTGTGACTAATCAAGTGTTGATTACTTGCAGAAAGTAATATAGAGCCAATAGTGCCACTAGCTAAAAGCAGTTTCAGTCAGAACAAGTGCAGTAGCTTAAACCAAGTTACTATTTATTTAATTATGTCTTACCAACTCTGCTAATGCAAACAGTACACTTGCTAGTAATAAATAAAACATTGTTAAAACAACATTCTTTGGTTATTGAAGCCAGCAGAGTGCCTTTAGTATACTCAAAATACCTGAATTCAATACATTGGTAATAAGTGTAGAGTTTGTAATAGGTTTAGTGTTGTTAGTATTCATTGCCACTTGCTATTACCAAGAACTTTACAGAGTGGACTTGAAGGTTAGTTTTAACATAGAATAGAATCACTATAGCACAGACTGGTTTTAACATTAACATCAGTCAAAAGAGACACATAGCTAAAATCTGACATGTAGAATAGGGGAGAGGGGAGAAGGAGTCCAAGCCTTAAACACAAAAGTGACATGCACTTTGTATGTCCTACTTTAGGCTATATAGCACTGTAGGACTTACCTGGTGATTCAATTTATTTTTATTTCAATGGCTTTATATGAATACAGTTTATTTCATGTTGAAATACTCATCTTGGATATGTTCCTTACCAAAGTGAGATAGGATAGCCAACCAGTGATATGCCATCTATATGTTCATACTAGATTTTACAATTTTATAGCAATATTATTGCATATTTATCCTACACTAGTGGTACTTAGAGAACTATAGCTGAGGCTTTGAGCTGATAATTAGACTAGTATGCAACTAGTAGAGCCAGGACTTAGATGTGATACCACTAGTGAGTTAAATCTACCAGCTAGCTATACTAGTGACTTGAAAGCTAGCAGAGCTAAATATATATGGCCACTAGTGAATGAGTAACACAATTAATGCACCAAACAAGAGACAGAGGACACAAATCTCATAAAGTTTAGTCACTAGCAGACCAATCTAGGTACAAACATCTAAGTCAGGCTAACTAGTTATGTGGCAATCTTAAAACAGGACTTAGAAATGAATTAGCAATGGATTAACCTTGTGGCAGATTCAACTAGTGTGATACAGATCTATTATAATCAGCACTAGTATAGCCAGGCTGTGCCTTCAATCACAATTGACAGCTGTTACAGGCACACTTGCCTGGCTAGTTATTTATCCTTGACATTAGTGAAGTGTTACTGGGCCCAAGACATAGAATACAACTACTAGTGGAGCTTCTAGGCTCACTAGCCAGCAGGCAACTGTTTCTAGACCAACTATTATATGATTATTCACTATTATTTGTGACTAGCCAAGAAATCTTTATCAATAATACCTCTCTAGTCAGTTATTTATATCTTGATTGTACCTTGATTGTCAGTATATAAGTAGTAGAATAGGTGCACATGCGGCTTAGGCAAGCCATCCCCACAATTGTGACCTACTAGTCAGTATCTAATGTCCCAATTAAAGGCTTTTGTACTTAACCTTGATGAAGCGGCTACTAGTTGCTAAGTTAGCTATAGCATTGAGTGAATTGAAGTTAGTTCAAGCATGTTCTCAAAGTTTAAAGTTGTAAGACCCGAACTTTCAATCTAGAGTAATGCAACGGCTGTATCATGTTCGTACAATCACCGTTGAGTCCTGTGATGATTGATCGTCAAGATTTGACTAATAGCACTTAGTGAGAAGGAGTGTGTTTCGGTACAAATAAACTTTAGCTCAAAGCTAGGGAATATACAGCTTTGAGTACACTACTTATATACTAAAGTGAGGGTCCATAACAAGTACTAAGATGAGGGTACCGTGTTAGAAAGTGAATAAGCCAAGTACACAGTAGCCGAGTATCGACACGTCTGTGGAGCATTTGGTGGAGTGTGATGTTGTGAAGATTTATGAAGGCTCCATGGAGTCGTGGATCTAAAGATAAGATAAGAGTAAGTGCCAAAGATAAGATAAGATAAGAGGCGCTTAGGTAAAAAAATGAATAAATTGTAACAAAAGTATTATTAGGCCAAAAGCATCACTAGTCAGCCTAGAGTGTGACTAGTCAAGTGTTTATCACTTATAGGAAGTAGTATAGGGCCAAGAGAGCCACTAATTTGAAGCAGTCCCAGTCAGAGCAAGTGCAGTAGCTCAAACAAAGTCACTATTCACCCAATCATGTCTTACCAACCTTGCTAGTGCATATAGTACACTTGTATAGTTCACTAGTAATGAATAAAATATCTTTAAACAACTTTCCTTAATTATTAAAGTCTGCAGAGTGCTTCTATCATACTCAAAACACTCAAATTCAATATATTGGTGACATTAGTGATAAATGTAGAATAAGTGTTAGGTTTAGTGTTGTTGGTGTTCATTGCCATTCACTAGCCCTTTACCACTTGCCATTACTGAGCACATCACCAGCAACTGTCAGCAGCTGACTGGCACACACCAGCATCTCTCTAATAATTAAGATTATGTTTTTAAGCTGCCCTAATATGTATATATTACTACTATATACAGCAGATAAGGGTAGTGTTTCGAATGACTGGCTTGGTCATGCATGTCACACTTTTGTAATTTCCTCCCCACTACTGTCTTCACAATGGCACATCAAGTTAAAGTGGTTCATATTGTAAATAGCATCTATATGCATGTTTATAGATACAAGTTAGTACCTCAAGGCATAATCCTGATGAACTATAATCAACGACTTGAAAAACTACCTTTGACTTGGAGTCATTGAAGTCATTTGAGTTTGTTGGCCTCTCAAGAAATATTGAGATGCATTTGGAGTGCATGATATACCCAATGAGTGACTTCTATAGTGCTTTAAGAATGTCCAATGTTTATATCTCCAGTCAGAGAAGGTGCAGCAGTGCGAGAGGCCGAAGAGTGTCCAAAGTCGGCATGTTACACAAGTCACGTCATCGAAACACTAGATAAGGGAGAGAGGGTCTAGCTCATCTTTAAACATGAAAATATATGTTATGTGTGATTTTTGAAACCCCCCTCCTCCTTGACATCAGTATTCTTATATTGTATAGGACCAGTATCACTGATATCACTAGTATATTTATGTTTTCTCTTGAATTCTCACTCTTAGTTTTAGTTTTATGTTTTTTCTCAATCTTATTTTTTTCAGAACAATTGCCACACATTTATCTTTATTTCTCTTGTTTACCCCACTAGGATTACTATCTACAAACATTTCTAAACTCATCTTATGTTTTCTCATATAAATTTATAGTATTCATGTCATGTCTGTTTCTGTCTTATCTCATTGTTTGATATTTCTACTAGCTTACAGCCAGAGTTCATACTCCTCTGCTACCAAGAGTATGACATCACTGACTAAAAAGTCACAGTATATACTTATGTATCAAGAAATTGATTACTGTATAGAGGTGCTCCAAACCCATTTGCACACACAATTATTTTAAATGTAAGTGTCATGTTTTTACATTAATTGGCCAATTTTATTTTCAGTGTTGCTGTTGCCATGAAAGTCTAGTGATATGCCTGCTGGGCATACACCCTTAAAAACATGTGTAATTTAACATTTTCAGGCAATATAATCAGAATACATTGTATCAACAAGTAAGACACAGAAAGAAAGTAACACATTATAAGACAAAAGAAAGGCTCATCTGGTAACTTTGAAATGAGTAATTCTAACACTTGGATAGAAGATTGAGTATTCTACCTGGCAGACCAAGAGGCCAGGCTGTGACTCATATAGTGTAATCACCCAGTGAAGAGACTGTGCATACAGGCTAGAAATGCAACAGTGTCAAAGACACTGATCACACTCACACCTAACACTACACATACAAACTCTCAAAGTTCTTGGGGAGATATTATGCAATAGAAGCAGATTGAAGCAAAACAACTAAACTTTCAGAATATATGATACACACATATAATGATAGTGCTTGTGAGGTATCTATATTTCTCTAAGTCCAAAGGCTTTTATAACAAGAGGAGTGACAGATGTTGCCAGGCCTCAAAGCAAGGTGTACTATACTACACAATGTGTTGCTACACATCCACAAAACCCTCAATAAGTCTCATGTGATGATGAACCTATAGACTCCTGCAGGTAGAAAACACAAGACCTGTAACAGCTAGTGTGGCCAAATACAGAATCTGAAGGCAGGTTCTAGTGAATCTAGTCTTGCACCTCCATGCAGTGACTATAGCTTCCTGGTATTGTAGCAAAGTATTACTATGCTTTGTTATGATTCTCTGAAGGCTGTTCAGAGGCTCAAGGTATATATGTGAATTTTTCTGGAAGAGAAGGAATGTGTAAGTGTGGATGTATGCTGAGCAAGAGCAACCTAGATGTGGCATGAACTATGTAGTGTTGAAATCCTAGCTGTGGATTCGGTTGGAGAACTCTATGTGAGTTAAGTGATGCTGGTGCTCTAGGTGTGAGCAAAGTTTTATCCAAAATGAACTATATGCAAGCAAGATATAACTCTAAATGATCCTAATATCAAGCAAGTCAGTATTAAATATTGAGTCAAATCACAAGGGCAACTGTAGTGAACTTTCTCTTCTATGAGAAAGGTAGCTAAGGCCTCAAGGTGTCTAACTCTATAAGAGTTAAGTGGTGTTGTTTCCTAAGTTCAAAAACAGTAGTACCAAGTTGTTAGTGGCTAAAGAGCTTCAATCCTTGCTGCAGATTGCTGTTTAATGCACACAAGTATGCAAGCAAACTTAAAATGTCAAGGATGCTTTGCAAGGGTAACCAGTAAAGGTTTCCTAGCAAAGTTTTTAGAGCAGAAGTAAGCATGTGAAGTTATAGATAACTATATTAGTGAAGGAAAAGTTTGCTAAGTGTTATTTCTCTAATGAGCAGTAGAGAAGCAATAACCTCAGGTGTGTGCATTGGATCTAGAAGGTGTGTAGGGTAATGTACTTGTGGGCAAGTAACTCCCTTGGGGTTCCTCTTCTTCTTTCTCTCATACTTTTAGTTAGTTATTTTTATACTACTTTGAAAATTCCTTGTAGGTAAGCTACATTTGTCCTTGCCCTGTTAATTTGCAATACAAACAAACTATTTATTATGCAATAGAATATTCTTGTTCTTTCTTTACTAATGCTGAGTTGAGATCTGTCAGCAGCTGTGCAATTGTAAGAACTACACAACTGTGTAATGCTGCTGCAAAGCAAACTTTCTGCATATTTACCTAGCTATAAACTGTGCAAAATAAACAGCCTTGGTAAGGCTTTAACTGCTGCTGACTGTAGCAAATTATAATAGTTTGCTAACTTGTCATTAGAGTTGCATAACAAGGATCAAAGTGCTTGACAATCATGGCTGAGCTTTTATATGAAAGTTTGGAAGAGGCAGAATATTGCTAGATCATTATAGATCCATGAATTTATGAGTGTACAAAGCCTGGAGGCTTATCAGAAACACACATAGATGACCACAAAGAACTTAAACACACCCTAAACATAACTTAAAGCTTGTGCTCTAAGCAGAAACCCTTCAAAACACATCCACTCAAGCTACAGGATTTGAACCCACATGCTCAAGCTTCCAAAACCAATTGTAGACCTATAGGGTTTGAACCTATGTGATCCAGAGACACAATAACCAAATAAACCCCATCCGACAAGCCAAAGGGTTTGAACCTCTGCCATCTGTAGTACTGCACATTACAAAGAAGGCTTCTGTATGAACACTAACCAGACCAAAGGGTTTGAACCTCTGCTGCCTGTAGCACCTTGCATCATAAGAAAACCTCAAAACTCAAGAGCACATCTGCAATGACATAAATTCTCTTATTTTTAGATTAGAGTGCAAGTCAACCAATCACTCAAACAGTATACAAGTCCCATGCTAGCTTTCTATGCCTCACACACTACTCAAGTTATTCAAATGTTATCAATAACAGGTCTATTCTCTCACTCAAAGCTAGGGCACTAAGCTGAGGGCTTTTGCACTCCAACAAGGGGGGTCTGAAACTTGTGCACTATTACTACTCTACAGTATTTATATTATACGCTCTACTAATTAATACAATCTTAAATAGTAACTTTTGGCTTGTGGAACTTTCTTTCCCGAGTCCTGTGCATGTCACCATAATCATGCCATTGCTTGGCACTTACTCAGAGCTCTGGCTCAGGGCCAGATCCTGGTCTTTCAGTTGCATAACATTGGTTAGCCATGTTATCCACATGTACTGACATCACCTAGTATCTCCTCAGAGTTGTAGCCTAGTGTACAACTTATCTTTATAGTAATAATATCTTCTAGTAATTCCCATGGTCTTCTAGGACCACCAGCTTCTAGTCTAGGCTTTGCACACATCAGTCAAAGTAAGTGACATCAGTCTTACTTCAATTTTAAACATTCTAAGGTCTAGAGTGCTAGCTCCCAGCATGGCAGTGCCTTGTGCATCATAGATCAAGGTTGCATGAAGTATCAATTATCTCCAAAGCTTCGCTGGTTTTATTTATAGTGTACATCTTCTGTGCATTGTCAGCATACTCAGTGTCAAGTGCTAGGGCTTTAGACTTAGTGTGACCCTTATGGTATCACTCTACAGTTAAGCCATGTGCTCCACTGAACATCACTCAAGGTACTTCATTGCCTGCACTTAAGACATTGCACTCTAAGGTATATCTCATTACCTTGGTATCTAGGTTTTATAAAATGTATGTATTGATATATTTTATAAAATTACACATGTGAATGCTTTTCAAGCATGTCACCAGCATATCAGCAGAGGTTATCTGATTATCTGGTGTTAATCTAGTATGATTGATCAACCTGCTAGCTGCAGATGAGATAATATCTGCTAGGCAGAGCACTTATCCTCACTAGACTGGGTTAGCAAGCATCTTAGTCAGTAACAAAAGATTGGCAATAGTGTATCAGTAGAATAATATAAATACAGGTCATGTATCTAGTGGGTAATCAAGTTTCTGACCCCTGGAATGCTACTAGGCAAATAGTACAGGTTTAATTGGTTAAGAGCTTTAAGTTGTAGACTCACCTGGAATAGAAATATTGTGACCTGGTCACTTCATGTTGCTTTACTGTTCTTGCACACATGAAGTGACCAGGTCACAATATTTCTATTCCAGGTGAGTCTACAACTCAAAGCTCTTAACCAATTAAACCTATACTATTTGCCTAGTAGTGTTTCAGGGGTCAGAAACTTGATTCCCCATTAGATACATGATAAGCTACACCATGAAAAATGCATATTAGTTAGAATGTCAATGCAACCATCAAAATCAAATATCAGGTCCTTCTCAGCATTGCAATCCTGTGTAAGTGGTATATAAGCACCTGCTTTCATTTCTGTGCTTGCACTCCCTTATAACATAACTCAAATTTATAATAAGCTCATTGTAAGAACACTGAAAGAATTTTATAATTATGGCAATTGAATGTAACAGCTTATACTCAAAAACTCAACTGGTAACCATTACATGGGATTTTGGTCCTTCCAGGGCTCTTACAGGTGATTGTAATGGAGTGTACAGATCTTAAGGGTTTACCATCTGATACTCTAGGTTTCCATGCTAACTAACCTGCCATGCTGTGCACTTAGCTGCCATTGCCATTTTGGAATTAATAGCTTATTTCTTTTTTTTTGACTTTGCCTCATGTCTCAGAAATCTCATACTCTTTGTGGCTTTGTATTTAAGTACTATGAGCTGTAATAAGCTTACTAAAAATATGAAAAATATGAATCTCTCAAGTTATGAATAAAACAATGTTTTCTATCTATACTTTGTCAGTGGACTTACCTGTCACCAGTCGAATTGGTCCGAGATTTACTTGCCACTTACCTGCCACCCCCTTTGTTTTTGTCTTTGTACTCATTCCTCACAGCTTATTTGCTCCTACAACTATTCTCTGATATATTATACATATATACTGCAGGATTCATAATTTTTCAACCTGTTTTTAAGCATGTACAATAAATATTTTGCACATACTTTTCTTCCTTTTTTTGTTTTTGTTTCTTGTATTTCCCGGTACTCTTTTTGAGTGCACAAGCTACTTACATCATATATATACATTAGAACATGGCTGACTAGTGCTATATCTTTAGCATTTTGGTATAACTTGTGTGCTCAATGCTTGTTTTGAGCCCTTAAGATCATGAGAAATTGATACAATATCAGGTGCATGCAGTATGGAAAAATAACACAGGATGGTTACATCTACAAAATAGTAATAGCTTTAGCATAATGATGAAGTGGCGAGAGCTTTCTGAATTTTTCTTTTCTCTTTATTTTTTCTTTCAAATTCAGGTGAAAACACCCAGTGTATTGGACAGAAAACCATCTTAAGCATTGTACCAGCCTTTTAAGCCTCAACAACATATCAAAGACATGAATAACTAGGATTATATTATTAGAATACTATACATGATATCAATATTTACATAGTGGAAATAATACAAAATAATATAATAGTAGATCACCCCAACATCAACAAAGCAAAAGCTGTATCCCTATTGCTTAAAGAATGAGGCATCAACAAAATCTAAACCAAGCCACAGAACTGCCACAGTAACATGTCCCACCAATCCATCGCTAGGTTTCAATGAGCTTGATCAATGTCTTGGGATTGGATGTTCTAGTTTCTAGGGCTTTTGGAAACCAACATTGAGACTGGTCAGTCCAATGAGATGTCAAAACCAGTATGCATATGCACAAAAAACTAAATAACTCTGAAGTAATTTTTAAGTTGTCATGATGGAGACTCCAGTCCTGTTCATATTGTGCCCACTTTAAAAAACTGAGGCTTGAAGATAATGGAAATGATATCTGAGAAATAGCTGTGTCAGCCAATAATGTGCCAATGGTGAGTAAACATTCTACTCACCTGAGTTGCAAAGGGGTACCAATATATACAGCAATCTGGGGGTCGAGATTACAAGTGCAAATGTCAATGATCATCTAGGTTCACTCTCTTTCCACAAAAAGATACATATGGGACATGTCAGTGACAGCTAACAAGAGAATTAAATGTACCTGGCTTATCAGAGTTAAAGTCATGAAAGGTAGAGAGTGAGAAGAAGAAATGAAAACCAGCATACCAAAGTAGTACTCTGTCCTGCTCCTTTGTTCCTTGTATATATGCGCTGAGATTCACATAAAAACAGGTCACCACTTGCTATACCATACACTTCAGGTCTCCGAGACTGCTCTAGGATTGCACTGAGAGAACTGGCCTTGGTAGTGTTTAATAGTATTACCTCATTCTTGGTGAATAAGCACATACTATTGTGGTGTTACTGATGTGTGCTCATTGTAGTGATACAGTGTGGAGATCACAACGATGCAAAAGGCAGGATGTGGTGATGAGCTTTCAGGCTCTGTATGCTCAGAATTCATGGATTTACCTATTTATCACCCAATATCTTCGAAACAATGCCATTATAATCCCCACACACTCCATAATACTGCCAACACTCAATAATACTATGGATTTTTGCAGTATATGCCACCCACACACAGATACAATTCTAAAACCATGCCCTTCATACTCCTTCAATGCTCTGTTATCCTTCCCAGCTTGCTGTACATCATAATTACCATATCCCATCACAGCAAGGCATCATTGATCACCAATCATCCCAATATAGAGTTGCTGCATAACTCAGAAGCACCTAGTTGATGCACCATCAATCATTCAATAAAATAATGTAATTGACACAAATACCCTTCCAGCTATGATAATTATAGCCACAGCAACTACAGACCATGTTTACTAAGGCTGTTACAGTGCCAAGACCTTGAATTACCATTGCCACAAGTGTACACCTCAGTATGGTAACTGCAGCTCAGAAATCCACAGCTAAACAGCACCTCATGATTCGCTCATTGCTCAATAAAACCACATGGTTATTGTCTATACATGGCAATGTCAAAGAGTTGCTGTTACTTTAGAACCACAGATTCCATATGTTTACTATGGCTATTACAAAGCCAAGGACTTACAGCCTTACTAAGGCTCCGATGAATATTCTATTTATAAAAACCAGACTTGTAGTATAAAAACTAGTTAGATACTGCATTTTTAGTAGTAGTTCTTATCCAGTTGACAAGACTACAGCATTCCAGTCAGCTATGGTTACTCCAAGTTATCCCTCACCACTTGCTTTACTTTTAACATTGTTGGTTTGCTTTGTATATTGCATTAATACACAGAATCTTGTGTCAAAAACTTGCTTTTGTCTTTAATGCCACAACATTGCTTCACCTTCACTACATAGGATTGTTTTATCATCTTCATCTTCTACATCACCATCATTTTCATTGCCCAGTTCAGTATTGCCTCCATGTTGTTATGACCGGACCCGGGAATAACAGACTAGGCGTCTAACGATGCGCTATCTCGCGTTCGGATAGGCCGATAGAACCGTGACGTCTGATACAGCGGAGCGGTATATGCAGTAATCTCTCGGCAAGCGATAAGAGAAAGTCCGGGGTGTATTAAACTTAGCTCAAAGCTGGGGTACATGGTCGAGGGCTGTGCTACTTATATACGATATGTGGAATCTAAGAATAGTCCAATGGCTAGCGGCTTCGATAGAAGTTCTGGGGTGATCGGTTGGAACGTTGGGGATGGTCTGTGCGGTGCCGAGGTGCCGAAGTGCCGAGGTGCCGGATAAGATAAGATAAGGAAAAAATGAATAAATCGTAACATCATCCCCCCGTCAAGGCAGGCGTCTCGACTGCTTATGCGATGCGTTCCCGTTGTTCGAATTCCGCGATGGCTTCCTGTGCGTGTGTCATATCCTCCTCCCTAACCCACGAGTTGTGCTCCCGTGTCCATCCTTTCCATTGGACAAAGTAGTCCGTTGTAATATGGGACTTTTGGCCGCGCTTTCCGCGTATGCGTCTGGGTTTTGCGTCGAGGATCGTTTCGATCTCGTACCGTTCCTCTTCCTCGATCAATTCGGGTGGAGGTGGCGGTGGCGTCTCTTGATTGGGGAAGGCCGGGGGCTTGTATGGGGTAAGCAGTTTTTCGTTGAAGCGTGGGTGGATTTTCCAGTGTGGTGGCAGTTTCAGCTTGTATGCGCTAGCACCCACTTTTTCGAGGATTTGGAAGGGGCCAACGCGTTTGTCGTCGAGTTTCTTCTTTGGGCGGGGAAGACGAAGGTTGGTGGCATCAAGCCAGACACGGTCGTTGATCTGATATACGTGTGCGTCCCGGCGATGCTTGTCATATTGGTTCTTCATCCGTTCAGCGGCTTCCTGGAGAGCTTGTTTCGTTTCGGAATGGATTTGGGTCATGGTTTTGGCAAAGTCTTCCGCTGCTGGGTTCGCCAGGGGTGATGCGCGCTGGGCGTCCGGTATTACCTTCGGGTTACGGCCGTAGAGCACCATAAATGGGCTTTTCCCAGTGGCACTATGCACACGATTGTTGTGCGCGAACTCTGCTAATGGTAGCCAGTCACTCCAGTCGTTTTGTCGATAGTTCACGAATATTCGAAGGTACTTGATTATTTCTTGATTGACGCGCTCCGTCTGCCCATCCGTCTGGGGGTGGAAGGCGGTCGACGCGTTCTGAGTGATGTCGAGTAGGCGATACAATTCCTTCATGAATTTGGAGACAAATTGCGGGCCCCGGTCGGAGATCACGACTTGGGGCATACCATGTCGTGCGTAGACGTGGTCGCGAAGTAGTCGCGCCCATCCTTCTGCTGATAGTTCGACATTACAGGCGATGGGAATGATGGCTTTCGAGAATCTGTCAACGACCACGAGCATGGCATCGTTGCCATTGGAGTCTGGGAGTCCGGTGACCATATCGACGGATATGTGAGTCCAGGGAGCGACGGGTACCTCGTTGGGGTGTAATGGTGCAGCTTTTGCGTGGGTATCCGATTTGGTCCACTGACATGTTTCACAACCTTTCACATAGGCTTCTACGTCCTTTTTCAGCTTGGGCCACCAATAGTCCCGGAGGATCAGTTCCTTCGTTTTTTCGATCCCCGGATGTCCCGCGGTGATGTGGTCATGATATTGAGATATGATCCTCCCCCGTAGTGTCTTTTGGCGGGGTACGTAGATTCTTCCGTCGTAGAAGAGGAGCCCGCCTTGGCGGGAGATTCCCCGTTCGTGAGTCAGGGAGGTCGATATCCCTTCATCCCAAAGCTCCTCTTGTCGAGTTACTTCTTCGACTGTTTGCTGGGTTTCCGTCGCCGTGGGCATTACCAGTGCCCTGAAGTGGGCGGCCTTGAGGACGACCAGATTGTCATTATCCTTCGCCCCTTGGTCATGATCGCTTCTACGGGAGAGGAGGTCGGCTTTAACGTTCTGCGAGCCGGGTTTGTGATGGAGCGTAAAGTGATACTCGGCGAGTTCCGTTACCCAGCGGGCTTGTCTCCGATTTAACTTCTGTGGGAGTCGGAAGTACTGGAGGTTCTGATGATCCGTCCATATCTCTACGTTTTCTTTGGCGCCCATCAGGTAATGTCGCCACTCGGATAATGCGAGCATTATGGCGAGTAATTCCTTGTCGTAAATCTCGTAATTCCGTTCGGTGGCACTAAGGGATTTAGACATGAATGCTACTGGGCGCCATGTCCCGTTTTGCTTCTGGCTAAGCACTGCTCCTACAGCGCCTTCGCTCGCATCCGCTTCGACCCTGAAGGGGTCATCGTCTGTAGGGATGGCGAGGATAACGTCTTCTGCCATTCGTTGTTTTAGCTCTTGGAAGGCTTTATCTTGCCCTCCCGTCCATTTCCATTCGGCGTTGCCGGTCAACTGGGTGAGGGGTCGTACGACCTTGGAGTACATTCTGATAAACTTCCGGTAGAAGTTAGTGAATCCAAGGAACGACTGGAGTTCCTTTTTTCGACGGGGGGTTGGCCACTCGGCAATGCCAGCGACCTTGACGGGATCCATTCGTACGGAGTTTTCGCTAATGATTACTCCGAGGTATTCCGTTTCGAGTACTTCGAACTCGCATTTCTCCGCTTTGAGGAACAGCTTGTGGTGGCGGAGGCGCTGGAGGACGCGCCCCACGATTTGTCGGTGTTCTTGGAGGTCTTTGGAGAATATTAGGATGTCGTCAAGATAGATGGTGACCTTCCCTTCGCCGATTAGGTCTCGGAAGATATCGTTCATCATCCATTGGAATGTCGCGGGCGAGTTGGTGAGTCCGAAGAACATGACGGTGGGCTCGTATAGTCCCCGATTGGTCCGGAAGGCGGCTTTCTCTTCATCCCCCTCCTTGATCCGAACGTTGTTGTATCCCCATCGGACATCAAGCTTCGTGAAGTACTTGGCTCCGCGCAGTTTATCGATAAGCTCGGAGATAAGTGGTAGGGGATAGCGGTTCTTAATGGTCATTTCGTTGAGCTTTCGATAGTCCTGCACAGGTCGGAGTGTTCCATCCTTTTTCTTGACAAAGAAGAAGGGAGATGCAAAGGGGGACTTGGAAGGGCGAATTCGCCCGGACTCCAGGTTTTCGTCGAGGAACTTGTCGAGTTGTTCCTGTTCGTTTCGGTTCAGGGGGTACACCTTGCAATCTAGGGTGGATTTGGCGTTGGGAACTAGCTCAATGGCGTGATCCCAGGGTTTTCGCTCGGGGAGATCGTCGAAGTTTTCCTTCGAAAACAGGTCCCGAAAGGAGTGGTAGTGCCTTGGTACCATCTCCTCAAACGTTCGCTTCGGTCGGTCCGCGCTAGCCTTGGCTGCTAGGTCATTCGCATGGTGGAGGGCCCGTATCGTGAGTTCCTCATCCATTCGGACGGCGAGGATCGTCTCGCCGTCTTCGAGTTCTTCATCCCACCGATCGTCAGGGTCTGCGTCTGGTAATACGAGGGGGTTCGTGATGCATTGACAGCGTCCGAATACAACCTTCCCAGTCTTCCAGTTGACGGAAGGGTTGTGGCGTTTCAGCCAGTCATGTCCCAAGTAGACGTCGCGTTTCCCTAGGTCGGTGACGGCTAAATCAATGCGTTCACGGTGTTCTCCGATCGTGAGGCAGAGCTCTACGAACTCGGTCACCTCCCCGCCAGCGTTCTTGGTCCCGTCGGCGTTATACACCGGGATGGGAATCTTGACCTTACGGGTGTCGAGCCCGTGCTGGCAGACGTAGGCGATATTGATGGCGCTCCCCGTACAGCCACTATCCAACAGTGCCTTGGTGCTTAGGACCTGACGACCGGTGCAGGGTTCCAGGAGCACGGGGATCATCAAGTCGTTGGTGGAGCCCCGAATGTAACGGATAGGTTCCCGGAGCTCGTAGAGATGCTCCCTTGCGAGGTCCCCCTCCGTTCTAAGCGTTTCTAGGAGCTTGTCACTTAGCTCCCCTAGTCGGTCCGGGTGGATCCACAAGGCAAGAACCGCGCGCGCCGCACTATCGTTTGGAGCTTGATAGATGGCGCGCAAGGTCCAATCTACTTCGAAAGGTTTTACCCATCCAAAGTCGACTTTCGGGAGAGGCGGGATCGTTTTGGGAGTTGCCGAAGCGACTGCTGGGGAACTCCCTGATCTAACGATCGGTCTCCCCCTCAATTCCCAACGGCGGAAGGACGTGTCGTCTTCTTCGTCAGGAATCTCTTCCAGGAATACCTGGTGCCCCCTTTCTACCGCCTGGGCGCTAGCAGAATCCTTCCCTTCGGCTTTGTGGTCGTGCGGGGAGTCCTGTCTTGGGTCGAGGTGCGGGGAACGTATCCGCTCTTGATTTTCGGACCTCGCGACATCGTTCGAGAGTATGGGCCGCCCTTGTACCAGAGGTTCGGAATTACCAGGGATTCGGCCCACGATGTCATCGGTGGCGGACTTCCCTCCGCCTGGTCTTCGTGGCCGCTCCCCTCCTGGGGTTGAGCCTGCGCTGCCCGAACGATCAGGGGGAGTCTTGAGCTCTCCGCCCGCGCCTCGGGGATAATCCCGTGGGGGCACCCCTGGGTCGTTCGGGGTCGCTTCGTCAGGTTTAGGAATGACCCTAATTCCTGCCCCGCCTGATCGGGGAGCGTCTCTACCAGAGGGAGACTGCCCGTCCGTCATTATGGCGGGTGTCGCTGTGGTGGGCGACTTGTCGTTCGATCCTTTCACTCGCGATGAGCTACTTGGCGGACGTTTAGCCGGTTTAGGTAACCTGGGGACGGCGGCCCCGACATCTAAAAGGGGTTCGTTAGTGGAGTCCTGGAGGACGTCGTATCGGTTGGCTGATTCGGTAGCTGGGCGCGCAATAGAAGTCGTAAGTTGGCACGTAGGCCATGTATTGATAACATTTTTTGAAGTCGTAAGAGTAACCGGCCCCTTACTTGGGGACCGGGGTATAGCCGAATGCGTGATAGGTAAACTGTCTGATAATACGGGGCAAATAGGTGATGGTACAGGAAAAGCGGGGCGCGCACCAGAAGTCGTTCTGGTCGTCGCGGGTGAATCAGAACCCGGACGACCTAGTCTTTTTCCTCCTTCTTCGTCTCTGCGAGTGGTTCCGGTGCCGCCTCAAGGGCGCGTACTTCTCGTTTCTCGCCTTTATGGGGGCAGTCTCGGCTGAGATGTCCCTTCTCGTCACAGCGGAAGCACTTCCCTTCCGCCATCTGGCGCGACTTTTTCGCGTCGATCTCCATCGGAATTCCCTGGCCCGGATGGGTAGTCTGTTGGACCGGGACCCACTTGGACGCGGCTTTGGTCGGCTTCGGGGCTTCTTTTGGCTTCGGCGCCTGGGGTCGAGAGTCAGCGCTTTTAGAGCTTGGTGGGGGGTTTTGTCGTTTGTCGGTATATTTGTCGAGCCCCTGGGTTTGTTCGAAGATTCGTTGTCGCTGGCGTTGGTCGTACATGCGAAGGATCCGGTCCTTCCATTCCTCGTAACTACGGGGAACCGCGATCCCCAAGTTGGCGATGGCATTCCCGTAGCTACGAGGAATCCCCTTGCGGACTGCCTGGACAAGGAGTCCGCGCTCCGTCTGATCGTCGAGTCGGTTGGCGAGCTTGGCCTCCCTCTCCAGCTTTCGAAAGAAGACGTGGGCGGCGTCATCCCCCATCTTCATTTCGCCCATCCTTCTCTCGTGGACTAATTCGATCGTGGGGTCTCGGAATTGCTCCCTAAAGAGGTCGCAGAAGACCTCCCAGCGGGGGTAGCGGTACCGTGGTCCCGCTTCGAAGTCTTCGTCTTCTTCGGGGAGTCCGTGTGCCCCAGGGTCGACCGGGTCATATCGATATTTGGGGCGTTCATGGACCCACCAATCTTCGGCCTCCCCTTCTAGAAGTGAGACAGCTAGTCCCACCATGAGGGCGGGCCTCCCTTCGTAGTGATATCGGAAGGTTTCGAAGTAGTGGTCGCATGCCCCGAGGAAGCGCTCGATGTCGTCATGCCTTCCCTCGAAGGGTCGTGGCGGTTTCATAAGGATGGGTCGGACGCCTACGAAAGCGGGTGGGTGGTCGGCGGGCCATTCGCCTGTTGGCCCATGTTCGGGTGGTACCCAATCAGGCGGGCGCGGAACCGAGTAATGGTCGGGGTCTGGACCCCGTCTGGGGGGGCGTCCACGGCCCGCAGTCGGTCTCTTCTTCCTTTCTGCTTCCAATTCCTCCTGGAGTCGGGTATTCTCGGCCCTGAAGGCCGCCGCCTGATCTTCGAGTCTAGTCATTCGTTGCTGATCCGTCTCGCCCGGATCGGGGGGATCTTCGTGCATTCCTCCGCTTTCTTCTCCGTCGCCTGACGCCGCGAATAGGCGACTCGTCCCTGGATCGTGGTACTCCCCTCTACGGCGCCAATCACGTTTAATCCTCTCCGGAGGGGAGTCCGGGAGCGGTCCTGGTTCGCGCGTCGTATAGTAATAGTCAGGGTCCCCTGACCTCAGGCTCCTGGGCACGAGCGGGGAGTAGTTCCCCGTCCAGGTCTGGCCTGTCTCCTTCAAGCTGGGCAAGGGGTAGTAGGGCGCGTTCCAAAGCGAGCTGCTCCTCCTCGGTCCGCGGTGGGACTCGAGGGATTCGACTGCCCGCTGTTGGCGGGTAAACTTCTCTGAATCGATTCGCCCAGATTCGGGCGTCGATAACGCGGTCTCTTCCGTATCGAGGAAGCGGATCCCCTCGATCAACGGCGAGGTAGTAATCCATGGTTTCCCGGCTTGGGGCCTGGAAGCCTGCCCTTCATTCGATATCCCGCCAGCGTAGTTCCCAGGCCGCCGTGCGTGCCGGGCCCAGTATGAGTCTATCGGCTCCTGATAGAGCCGGCCACTGATAATCCCCGCCGAAGGGATTGAGCGGGTCGTCGTCGTTTCGCGGTCGGGGTGGTCCGGCCACTGCGGGGGTTGGGTCTGGAGGGGTGGCGGTCGTGCCTGTGGGTTCAGGAGTGGGAGAGGCGGTTCTAGGCGGGGTGATGGTGGGAGTAGGGGTTCGAGGAACGGTGGGGACGGCCTCCGAGGAAGAGGTTGAATCGGGGGTTGAGGATCTGGAGATCCCGGGGGCGTGTGGAACTCCCCGCTCGTCCAAGATGATGAGGGGGATACTGTTGTCCGAGTCGTCGTCGCTGTCCACCTCGATGGGCCACCTTCGCGTCCCACGCGTGAGACGCGCAGGCTGGGTTGGGGGCGTCGGAGGAAGGCCTCGAGCCCTGGCCCCCCAGCGGGGTATAGTCGTCTGGGGGCATACGCTGGGGGCTCGGGCTCCGGCTCGAGCTCCGCAGCCCGTATCGTTGGAACCTCTCGCGAAGAGGAGGGTTCCTGGGTAGCGGGGGGTTGAGCAGGTTCTCGATCCTCAAGGAGGATCTGGTTCTGTCCGAAGTAGATGGTAGTTGTCTGTCTTCGGTTTCGAATTGTCGTGCGCTCTGTCCCCATGCCTGGTCGGACGAAGGCGGGATCGAGTCTGGGTAGTTCGACATAATGTCGAGGGATCGGTAGTGGTGGAGGAACGATGAGGATCCCTCGTCGGTGGAGGAATCCCCGGATCTGTTCTTGATATCCAAGGACTAGTGCCGCGGTGAGGAGACACAGAAAGGTGGTGGCGATGATCGCGGTTCCAAGGGCAATAGTTTGCGGCTGGTTCAGGTCTGGGGTCATAGATCTCGGGGTCACGCTTCGCGTAAGCGCTGGGATAGCTGGTAGAGGAGGAATTTTAGGTAGAGGAGAACGGTGAGGGTTGTAACGTTTATGAGTAAGAGGACTCGGAGCTGTTGGTTAGTCGATATTGCAACCGTAATCGTCGTAGTCGCAGTAGTCGTAGGAGTGGAGGTCGTCGTGGCGGAAGCGGGGAGGAGAGAGTTCTCGCCTTTTTTGATAGGTCCTTGTTTTTCGTGCTCGGGGCCTGCGTCTTCCTCCGCCTGTGTTCTTGGTCTGCGGGTCCTTCTGGTTTTTCTCGTGTTTCGGTTGTCGCTTCTGGGGCATGGGGGTTCTCCGCGGTATACGGGGGAGAGGTAAGAAAGCTTTGAGCTAACTGTTATGACCGGACCCGGGAATAACAGACTAGGCGTCTAACGATGCGCTATCTCGCGTTCGGATAGGCCGATAGAACCGTGACGTCTGATACAGCGGAGCGGTATACGCAGTAATCTCTCGGCAAGCGATAAGAGAAAGTCCGGGGTGTATTAAACTTAGCTCAAAGCTGGGGTACATGGTCGAGGGCTGTGCTACTTATATACGATATGTGGAATCTAAGAATAGTCCAATGGCTAGCGGCTTCGATAGAAGTTCTGGGGTGATCGGTTGGAACGTTGGGGATGGTCTGTGCGGTGCCGAGGTGCCGAAGTGCCGAGGTGCCGGATAAGATAAGATAAGGAAAAAATGAATAAATCGTAACACATGTAGGCCCAGTTCAGCATCATTCTTCATAAAATCACCCTTGTCTTTATCATTATTCAGAGTTGCCATGCATCTATTGCTGCAACATCCCACTCAGCACCACAGTTGCTACATTTTCTTCCAGTTCCAAAGCAGTTTCCACACATTTATTGCCATTGTTTCGACTCAGCATCACAGTACACCATCTGGACACAATTTCTAGTTCTTCCCCACAATTTCTAGCTCATTGCTATGATTTTTAGCCTATTGCTATGATTTCTAGAGCATTGCCATAGTTATTAGAGCTATTTTCGTGCTCTTTAGCCCATCCCCACATTTTCTAAACCATTTTTGTGGTCTCTATCCTGGTTTCTTAGTATTCACATCATACCAGATTCCTTCCCATCTTGTTTATCAAGATCCTTCCTGGTGATGAGGCTGGTGACAGGCACCTGTGAAACAGAGCATGGCCTAGCATAAACACACTAAAACACACACTCAACCCCACTAAACACACACACACATACAATCTCCTTCAGTGCAGAGGGGAGCAAGGGATTTTAATTCCAATTGCGTGCTGACAATATCTCGATTTATCTCAGCAAGCTCACTAGAACGATGCATGTAATAATATATTTTTCTCAAGCCATTCTCAAGTTCACAATTTCCTCAGAGCTTTTACAGGAGAGCACAGTGAATCACACAACCCTCAAGGCAAAGTATATTTCAATAGCCAGAACACATGGATATGTAGACCTGCAAATTGACCAAGTTCAGTCAGTGAGCTCGTTAAGTATGACCTGCTGCTAGATCTAATCTGCATGCACCACCATCTTCCTCTTAGTTGCTAAACCTGACTCCCAAACTTGTCACAATTAGAGGCCCTCAGCACTCCTAATCAAGTCACAAATACTCTCAAAAACCATCCCCGCAAGTCCTCACACACAGTGCACTCGCCCTAACAACGGTGCCACAAGGTCCAACTGCACACACCTGTCACACTTCGTGCAACTGCTGGAACAGCTCAATCTAGCTGATTCCCTTGCAAACTACTCAAAACCTATGCAGAGGCCAACACAACACAATTTCTCTTTTTACACTGAATCAGAAAAGGAACAGAGCTTTCTCTCAGATGTATTCCAGCAAACTCTCAAGATGGCACAGCATCACTGCTGCCAAATCTCTTTCTTATCTCAAGTAAACTGAAGTTTTTATCTAAAATGTTTCTCTTGTTCTATTTCTCTGTGAGCTCACTAAACTTGCATTCTAGCTGAGACTTGAAGCTACTAACTCTTACGCATTGCAACAAGTCCAGATCCAAACTGAAACTTTATTACTGTACATGGGGGGTAGGTATCTTGTTTTATTATATGAAATTCTACCTACTTATACTATGGGAGATTGATTATTACAAATGGTCTTTTAGTAAGTTAAATCCTTTCTCGGCTGATAATCCTTCATCTGAACTGGCGCAACACTCTTGGCAGAATGCCACTGATGAGCCTCCAGGCTCTGTATGCTCAGAATTCACGGATTTAGCCATCCATCACCCAATACCTTTGAAACAATGCCATTATAACCCTCACACACTCTATAACACTGCCAACTCTCAATAATACCACGGATTTTCGCAGTATAGGCCATAAAAGCCCAGATACAATCCTAAAACCATGACATCCACTCCTCACGCACTCCGTTATCCTTCCCAGCTCGCCTCGCATCACAATTACCGTATCCCATCATGGCAAGGCACCTTTGATCGACAATCATCCTAAAACAGGGTTGCTATATCACTCAGAAGCACTAGTTGATGTGCCCATCAATCATTTAATGAAATGACATGATTGACATGAGTACCCTCCCAGCTACGATAATTACAGCTACGGCAACTATAGACCACGTTTACTAAGGCTGTTACAGTGCCAAGACTTCAAATTATTGTTGCCCCATGCATACACCTCAGCACGGCAACTGCAGCTCAATAATCCACAGCTACACAGCACCTTATGATCCACTCATCACTCAATAAAACCACACGGTTTGCATCCATACATGGCAACGTCGAGGACTTGCTGTTACTTTAGAACCACAAATACCATATGTTTACTATGGCTATTACAAAAGCCAAGGACTTACAGCCTTACTAAGGCTTCAAAGAATATTCTATTTATAAAATCGTACTTGTAGTATAAAAACTAGGTAGATACCGCATTTTTAGAGGGAGTTCTTACCCAGTTGACGAGGCTATGGCATTACCAGTCAGCTATGGTTACTCCAAGTTATTTCTCACCGCTTGCTTTACTCTTTAAATGTTGTTGGTTGCACCAATACACGAAATCTTGCGTCAATAACTTGCTTTTGTCTTTTAATGCCACAACATCGCTTCACTTTTACCACATAGGATTGTTTCATCGCTTTCACCTTCTACATCGCCATCATTTTCATTGCCCAGTTCAGTATTGCCTCCGTGTAGGCCCAGTTCAGCTCCATAGGATCACCCTCGTCTTTATCATTGTTCGGAGTTGCTGTGCATCTATTGCTGCAGCACCCCACTCAGCACCTCAGTTGCTACGATTTCTACCAGTTTCTTGCAGTCTCCGTATGTTTATTGCTATTGTTTCGACTCACAATATTAGGTACACCCCAAGCCACGTTTACTAGGCTATTTCGACGTCTCCCAGTCCATTGCCATGATTTCTAGCGCATTGCTACAATTTCTAGCTCATTGCTACGATTTCTAAAGCATTGCTACGATTACCAGTCCTTCCACACGATTACTCGTCCTCCCCCACGATTACTAGAGCATCGCAACGTTTTCTAGCACCTCCCCACGTCCTCTATTCCCTCCCCACATTTTCTCGACCATTGCCACGATTTATAGACCCATTTTCATGGTCTCTAGATCATTTTCGCAGTTTCTATTGCGGTTTCTTGGTATTCAAGTCATACCAGATTCCATCCCATCTCGTTTATCGAGATCCTTCCTGGCTTACAGCCAACGTCTATTAGTACTCCTTGACCAAGAGTACTACTTCGCTGACTGAAAAGTCGCAGTGTATCTTGCGTTATTGAGGAATTGACCGCACGGAGGTGCACCGAACCACTCACAAACACATTGCCTTGATTGCTGTGTTGCTACGTTAATTGCCTAAGCTCTCACCGAGTTTTGGGTGTTGCCGTTGCCACAGAAGTCTAAGGCTCATCACCGCTTGGTCCTACTTTTAGTATCCTCAAAGAGCTAAGTGATGTCAATGTCATGCCCCCTAGCAGCAGAGTAGCTTGCTGACTTGTACTCAATAGCTGCTTAATCCTCGATCACTGATCACATTTCATATTTGGCTTTTGGTTCTGCTCCAAAGGTGACAGCATCATATTCTAGACTCAGTAACCAAGGAATGCTTCAGATTTTGAGCCCACTCACTATTCCCATCGGCTGAAGTCTGTTTCTAGGCCATGCCTGGGGTTCTTTTGATTACCCCTATGTGTGATATCTTTTCTCCAAATCTCCAGGAACCACATGTCATAGATTACAGATGCGTGGTTATCTAAATTAGTCCCAGCCTGCATACAAGCACATCCCACTAAAAGTTGAATTCTCTATTGCAGATGAATGTTTGTGCGAGCAAGTGAGCTCTTTAGCCTTATTGTTGTGCATGCCCATAAGGTACAGTGCAACAATGAAGTCCTTATGTTTTAATTCTGTTGCTTCTATTTCTATCATAGAGCTCTCAACCTCAGTGACCTTGCTTCTTTACATGCTATCTACACTGTTAGTTCACTCTCTGTGCTTCTGCTTTACTAACATGTAAGGTATGTAAATTCACAAAATTACACTCTTAGACATACTGTGGGCATGACACCAGCTTACAGCCAATGTCTATTAGTACTCATTAACCAAGAGTACTACTTTGCTGACTGAAAAGTCATAGTATATCTTGCGTTATTGAGGAATTGACCGCATGAAGGTGCACTGAACCACTCGCACACACATTGCCTTGATTGCTGTGCTGCTACAATAATTGCCTAAGCTCTCCAAGAGTTTTGGGTATTGCTGTTGCCATGGGAGTCTAGGCTCATCAACGGTATAGAGGCAATGTGTCATACCAGCAATGGTGGTGGTGAGAGGCAAAGGTGCCGGACTTGAAAGAACCATTATTCGGTCCTGATCAGGATCTGGGATTTGCTAGACAATATTTCCTTTTCCATGTCCAAGTTCACTTACACTACCATAGCTAATTTGTGTTTCATTGACTGTTGGGCCCTCCTTTATGCAGTCATGATATATGTGAGACCTAAATGTCTAAAGAAATTTGTCCTTATTTATTGCCACTGCTCTGCAATATTACTCTGAGTAACTTACACAATAAGTTACATCCATGCTGTATCTATGTACATTCCAATTTGATTTATACTGACAACCAAGCTATACTATCTTGCAAGAGCGAAGCTTGGCAGACTTATATTTCAAGCCAAGGTAAGTGCCTTATACTATGTCAAGATGGCTACAACAACTTATAATCTGTTATAACAACCACTGATTCTTGTAGGCTGTTGCAATTTGACCAAGTTGTTGCATGGTGACACATTTGAAAAGTGTTCACATGTGTAATTTCACAAAATGTATCAATACATATATTTTATAAGACCTAGATACCAAGGCAATGAGATATACCTTAGAGTGCAATATCCTAAGTGTGGGCAATACAATACCTTGAGTGATGTTCAGTGGAGCACATGGCTTAACTGTAGAGTGATACCATAAGAGTCACACTAAGTCTAAAGCCCCAGCACTTGACACTGAATACACTGATAATGCACAGAAGACATGTGCTAAGAATAGAACTAACAGAGCTCTGGAGATAATTGATACTTCACACAGCCTTGATCTATAATACACAAAGCACTGCCATGCCAGGAGCTAGTGCTCTAGACCTCAGAATGTTTAGAATTGAAGTAAGACCGATGTTGCAGACTTCAGCTGATGTGCACAAGGCTTAGACTAGAAACTAGTGGTCCTAGAAGACCATGGAAATCACTAGAAGATATTATTATTATAAAGACAAGTTGCACACTAGGCTACAACTCCAAGGAGATACTAGGTGATGTCAGTATGCATGGATAGCATGGCTAACCAATGTTGTGCAGCTAAGAGACTAGGATCTAGGCCTAAACCAGAGCTCTGAATAAGCATCAAGCAATGGCATGATTATGGCAACATACATGGCACCCAGGAAAGGAAGTTCCACAAGCTAAGAGTTACTATTTAAGATTGTATTAATTAGTAGAGTGCATCATATATAAATACTGTAGAGTAATAATAGTGCACAAGTTTTGAACCCTCCTTGTTGAAGTGCGAAAGCCCTCAGCTTAGCACTCTAGCTTTGGAATTAGTTTGTAGCTTCAAGTGAGAGAATAGACCTTTGATTGATAACATTTGAGTGACTTGAGTAGTGCACAAGGGGTAGAAAGCTAGCATAGGACTTGTGTACTGTTTGAGTGATTGGTTGACTTGCACTCTAACCTGAGAATAAGAGATTTGTGTCATTGTGGACATGCTCTTGAGTTTTAAGGTTTTCTTGTGATGCACAGTGCTACTGGATCACATAGGTTCAAACTCTGTGGGTCTACAATTGGTTTTGGAAGCTTGAGCATGTGGGTTCAAATCCTGTGGCTTGAGTGGATGTGTTTTGAAGGGTTTCTGCTTAGAGCACAAGCTTTAAGTCATGTTTAGGATGTGTTTAAGTTCTTTGTAGTCATCTGTGTGTGTCACACAAGACTTATTGAGGGTTTTGTAGGTGTGTGGCAATGAGTTGTGTATTGTAGTACACTTTGCCTTGAGGCCTAGCAACATCTGTCGCCCCTCTTGTTATTAAAAGCCTTTGGACTTAGAGAGATCTGGATACCCTACAAATGCTATCATTATATGTGTGTATTGTATATTCTGAGAGTTTAGTTGTATTGCTTCAATCTGCTTCTATTGCATAATATCCTTCCAAGAACTTTGAAGGTTTGTGTGTGTAATGTTGGGTGTGAGTGTGATCAGCATTTTTGACACTATTGCATTTCTAGCCTGTGCACACAGAGTCTCTTCAAAGGCATGGGAAGCAATTAACATTTTTCGTGGTGTAGAAACAGAAAGACAGATTCAAAAAACAGTTCAGAACCAGTCAGAGTGTTTAAGTCACAACCAGGTGCAAAATATCAGTATTAAAACTGCATCAGGCAGCCAGCACAAGTTCAGAACCTGCATCAGGCAATTATTCTATATCAGTTTAAGTTTGTGTTCAGTAACATGTTAAACTTAAAGTGAGAAACCACAATATATTCTTTATACAAATCTTATTCATTACACCCAAAACTTGTAAACTACAATACAAAGCATTGTAACCTAGTATAACATATCTTGCTTTGAACTACAATTACTGAGTGTTTTGTGTAGTGTGTTATGTGTAGCACTTTACATCTATATAGGCACTCAGCACCTTTCACTAGGCTCATCAATACTTTCTGTCTGATCATAACAAAGTCATCACAGTTCATAAGTTTCTCCAGCCTGCAACAAGTCTGATAATTAAGGTATCCTACAATCAGAGAAAAGAGATATATTCCTTAAATTATTTAAATACTTATATACTATATTGTCAATTATTACTAAAGTTATTCAAGGCTATTGAGATGAAATTTACTTTATAAACTTAAGCAAAGAGTCAAAGTAACTAATTATGACTCACCACATTAAGTTACATCATATGTCAATATATAAATATCTGTATAGCTTTTTCAGCTTCAGAGTTACTTCCGAATAACAGTCTGTCTATGCAAAATATTCTCTAAGCTTTGCAAACACTGTGCTGCTCCATGAGTGTCATAAATGTCTTCAAACATCTGCATTGCTTTTTCCAGCTTGACAGTAGCTTCTGAGTATTGATATATCATTTGCAAAATATCTCCCAAGCTTTGCAAACACTGTGCTACTCCAAGAGAGTTGTTAATATTTTCAAACATCTGCATTGCGTTCTCCAGCTTGACAGTGGCTTCTGAGTATTGATATATCATTTGCAAAATATCTCCCAAGCTTTGCAAACACTGTGCTGCTCCAAGAGAGTTGTCAATGTCTTCAAACATCTGTATTGCTTTCTCCAGCTTGATAGTGGCCTCTGAGTATTGATCTGTTATTTGCAAAATATTTCCCAAGCTTTTCAAACACTGTGCTATTCCAAAGGAGTTATTAATGTCTTCAAAAGTCTGTATAGCTATATATACATCTTTCTGTGCTAAGTTGTGCTGATTAATTAATATATATCTTTTGCTTGATAAAAGTAATGCAGATGCATATAAATTTTGCATATTTTTCTGTTTTGTTTGAGATATTAATTTTCTCAATAGCCCATCTGAATCCCAGATTAAATACTGAAGATAACAAAAATAATAAATTGTTGTCAAATGTTTTTCACTAATGTTATTATCTAAAAGCCTATATAATATCCATTCAATATTTTTAGAATGTAAAACACCAAATTTTGTTTTATCTCCTAAACTTGCATAATCAAGACTATTATTGTTTATTTCATCCACATAGAAAAGGCAAATTTGCTATTTTACACCTGTATCTGGTTTCAGAAAATGTTTTTTAAGATATTTCTGAATAGGTGATAGTATTTTCACCCCTCCTTTGTTATCTTTATATATAATTCCAGATTGTAATAATGTTAATATGATTGAAGTTTGTTCAGAAACTCTTGGTAGCATTTTGTGTATTACATTGTTCCATGTTGGAATACCATTAGGCAAATGGCATATTACACTTAGCAGCTTCAATATGTTTGGATCTGATGAAAGTATTGATGATTGAAGAGTTATTTTAATTGAAATATCAACACTTGATAATTGATCAGCTTGAGCTCCAGGTTTTTTTAACAATGAAGTTTTCTCTATATGCCAGCTTCTAAGAAGTTCCTCTGGAGTAAGATTTTTTACTTGGCAGGCCATCCATCTAACTCCTTTACTAGTGTTTTAGCTGCTTTTTCATCAATAGCATATCTTGAGATAGTACTAAAGAGGTCCAATGATGTAGATTCATCTAATGATAATAGACCATTATCTGGTAGTTTTAACCAATCAACAACATCAAATGGAGTATTAGTTCCTCTCATTGTAATCACCAAAATAATCTGTTTCATAGAGTTCAACCGCCTCAAAATTCTTTGAATACTATGTTGATTTTTGCTATTATCCCAAAGAGTCTCAAAGTTATCAAAAACCAGAATTGTCTGTTTGAATATAGTATATAGCTGTTTCACTAGATCACTAGTTGATTCTAGCTGCATCAGCTTTATAACAGTCTGCAACAGAATTTCCATAGTGAACTCAATACTGCAGACTTCATCACAAGGAATGAAGTATGTATGAGTCTCATATTTAGCCAGTACAGCAGCATCATTTAATATCCTCAAGGCTAGAGATGTTTTGCCCATGCCTCCAAATCCCATAATGATAATGGAATGAGGAGAGTCAGCAAGAAGATTGTCTATGCCCTCTTGGACTAGATCATCTCTACCTATGAATACAGATGGAGATGGTGGTGGAATAGCAGAAAGCATAATGCTACTAATCAGTGAACTATCATGAGAACTATTATACTTTAGAGAATATGCAGAGACATACTTGACAGGTTGAATCCTAGAAGGACTCATCTATGAGAATATTAGCATATAATGATGTAGCATTGATAAGAATATTTACCAGATGATCATGGATGACAGTAACCTTTGCATCAACCTCTTTAACCTGCCCAATCACAGAGAAAACAGCAGTTGCCTTGAGAAAGATTAATATGTCTCTCATGGATTAGCAGTGAAAACATACAACAAACTTGTCTCGAGCCTCCTTAACGTACACCTTGTGCTTATTGATACGATCCAGAATAGCCTTGCTCTGGAATGGTCTCTTTATCTTTTCCCGGAACCCAGTGTTCCCATAGATCTTGTTCAAATCAGCCTTCAAAACCTCGAGGTGACTGATGATGGCAGAAATCAGTCCTCGTACTCTTAACAAGACCAGAGGGAGAGACGGACCTGACAAATTCGTCGCCAATTTGCTGTAGACGCATCAGCGGGCGAGTTGAAGCGTCCATAGGGGATCTGCCATCCTGAAGTAACTTGATCTCATCGGAGACAGAGCGGAGCATCTCGTCGAGGTACTTGATAGTGTCCTTGACCTCATCACGAGCTTTCTTATTAGCCTGAATGGCATGAGCCTTTTGGTATGCAATATTGTTGTAAAGTAGCATAGATTCGCACCTGCGCCAGATCCAGGATCGGGAGAGCAATATTTGCAATTGCCTTTGCGATGCCCGTACGATCCAGTTCGCCTGCACCGGCAAGCACCTTGAAAGTGAGACTGGCAGTCGAAATCCAATCCGTGTCATCAGGAGCCAGATTCGGAGGCGCAAGGATCGCAGATCGACCCGGCGCCGCCGTACTTGGAGACTGAGTAAGAGGTTGAGATGATGCTTGCATTGTTATTACTACGCTGTACGGCCGATGGTGAGTGTACAAGTGGAAGACGCAAGGCTGTGATATGAATCTGACGGGGGCGAGGCAAGTTTCCCCACGCCCCATCACTTGACCACTTTCGTTCACCATTTGAATGAAACCGACATTTGTGTCGCGTCCTGCCCCATTCTTCCTCCGGCGAAGAAACCACTTCTGAATTTGTAGACCAAAATCGACAAGATTTTGCGGGAATCCGAGGCGATGGCGAGGGCGGTTGGACGTGGGTCTATGCTGGGCGAATCAGAACTGCATAGGGATTGTGCGTCCTTTCTTGATTTCCCTTCTTTGCGTTCTCATTATGCGACAGAATCGCTACTGCAATGATGACGGCTACCTTGTTCTTCCAACGGCGACAAGCAATACCTGCCGACGACCATGCGGGGTCCTTGGCGACGGCGAAGGATTCAGAAGGTTATCAGTAACGGAGATGGATGGCGCCTCTTTTCCTCCTGTCGAACGCCCTGTGCTCTCACTCTAGCCATCAGCCTCGCCCAGTCCCATTGTCCTCGGTCACCTAGTTCCTGCATCATGACGACTATCAATCCAGCTCACATCGTCAGTCTCGGAGAAAACAATCGGCAGAGCCTCGCCGGCCTGGACAATCGACATTTAGGACCAACTTTTCTTCTTCGACAACAAACCATGCACCTGTTTTAGATGCCGTGTATCGTTAGATGACTGAGACGACTGCTGTGATCTGTTTCTCCGCATTGCGGTGTTGTAAGCTTTCTATTCTTTCCTCGTCGATTTCTTACTGAAAACCCAAAGACCTATTCCTGTTCACATCCAGACCGCGGCCCTACAAGGACGAACTCTGTCCTGCACCAATCCATGCCGTCGTCAGCCGCTAGACTCATTGGCTCCGATTATCGACGTCGGAGATGCTCCCGGTGCTCGAATGGCACGGTGCCAGCGGGACGCCCTGTATTGAGCTCGCATCTTCACCTCCTACGAGATGCTAGGCGCGTACAACCCCCGAATGGACGCCGTCGTCGTTATCGCTAGGGCGCGTGCTCTTCCCACCGTAGTCGTTGGGGTGTGAAGGATCCCAGGCGTTTCTCAAACTGGCCGGAGGAATGGAAAGGGCCACGGGCTGCGGTTCGGCGGATAGGAAATCCGAGGTTGGTTCTACGTGGTTCAATCGACAGGCAGTCACCCGTTCTTTCGATGGCGTACCGTCGTCGCGAGGTACCTGCTTCGTATGGTTGGGGGAGACGATTCTCTCATCAAGGCTGCGAGCCGGAGTTGTTCTCCTCTTCTCCCTATACAGAGAAGTCAACGCTTCATGTGCAACTGGAATAGTGCTCGGTGAATGCGGAGGCAGCGTCAATCGTTAAGAAGGCATCGAGCAACATTGGTGAAGACTTCGTCTTATCTTGCTGACAGGATATCCACCGTACGTAGCATTTCTTGATTGATTGACTACAACTAATGTTTCGTTCCGATAGGCATTTACAGTGTCTTCTTAAACGAACTAACGATAAGGATTGCCTTTATTCTAAACCAAGTCCTCCGAGACGAGCATTGATAGTCGTGAGCGAAAGCACCATGCCATTTACAAAGAGCGCAAAGCTCTGAAAATACGATGTCTACATGCGTATCAGTGCCCGTTATGATCCCTTCGCGCACCCGCACTCTGTGTTCGCCACTACAGAGTGGGCATGGATTAATTTCGCGGCGAAGAAACCAAAGCTTACCGCACTTGGGACTGTTTTCGTCCTGTACACCATTTGCGACAGCTTTATGACATGATGACCCACTGGCTCCCCAATTACGCTCGCGCTTCCTCCCTCCATCCCCACCGCGCCAGCCCAGCCTGATGTTGATACGTGCCATCCCAATCCAGCACAGTATCGTGTCCCACCGGACGAAACATGGTTTTTTGACGGACTGTTAGCAGTGAGAGAAGACTGGCGCGGTGAAGAGTGTTTTGTGTAATAGGGAATGGGTATGGTTCGGCTCGATGGAACAGCAGACGGGGGTGAAAAGGGTGCAGACGTCAAGATAACGCCGATGGGTGTGTTGTTCCTACTCAATGGTGCGGATCAGTGCATGCTAGAGTAACGCACCTTCCACAAACCATCAGATTCTCATCGGATTGCTAGTTTGAGGACTCGTGTCATTGCTTGGCGTTGATTCAACGTGTATCCCTAGCTAGGCAACGAGAAATAAAAATAAGAATCAATATTTTACCTCATAGGACGTAAAGCGGAAGAACACCTTGTACATTCTCACGCTCTGGTTCTTTTTCTCTTCGACGACCTTCATGCAATACATTTGGATGCATACGCGTCCTATCCTGGGCGATTATCTGTTGGGAGCAACTGCGTAGGAATCGTGCGACCTTCTTTCTTGATTTCCCTTCTTTGTGTTCTCATTACGCGACAGAATCGCTACTGCAACGATGACGGCCACTCTGTTCTTCCAACGGCGACAGGCAATACATACCGGCGACCATGCTGAGCCCTCGATGACAGTGAAGGATCGAGAAGGTCATCAGTGGCAGGGGATGGATGGCGCCTCTTTTGCTCTCGTCGAACGCCCTGTGCTCTCTCTCACTCTACCCATCGGTCAGTTTCCTGCATCAACGACTATCAAGATAGGCTCGTTCACCCAAGCCACATCGTTAGCCTAAGCGAAAGGTGCTCCGCTGAAGGGAATGGGTGTAACGGCATGGGCAATTGACATTACGGCCAACCTTTCTTCCTCGACAACACCCAATACACCTATTTTGGATGCCGTGCAACGATAGATGACTGAGAAGACCGGGGCGATCTCCCTTTCCGCGTTGTCGTGTCGTAAGCTTTCTCTTCTTACCTCGTCGATATCTTACTGAGAACTCAAAAAGGCCTGTTCACGTCCACCTGCGTTTACAAATCCGGACCGCAGCCCTGCAAAGACTCCCAGCTGTCGAACCCTGCCTCCCACAAATTTATAGCATCGTCAGCTCCCCGGCTCAAAGTATCGATTTCGGAGATGCATCGATGCTCCTGGAGCTTGTATGGCGCAGCAGCGACGTCGTGTATCGAGCTCCCATCCTTACCTCCTTCGTGATACGATGTACAAACTTGCAAATACTTGCGACGATCGCGCTAGCCTATCCTCGCATCCCCACCATTTCGAAGAGATACCGTCCATTTGTCTCCCGTCAAGGATATGGCGCAGAGGTGAAGAGGATGATTTTTTTCGCTGAAGAAATACACAGTGCGTATCCTTATCGTTTCGACTGTCGTGTCTGGATCTGATGTGTCGTTCTGCCAGGTCCGGCTATAATTGTGTCGAAGGGACGGATAGCGCCTTAGCTTCCCACATATATGGACCATTCCTGCTATTTCACACCACCATATCTTCAACCTACGAACTTCGAGGAGCGGTTTTATAGTAAAGGACCTGACTCTATTCACCTGCCACACTTTTCTAATATCCTCTGATCACGCATCTCTCCGGATACACGGACGCCGTCATCTTGGCTGCGAGAGCATGTGCTCTGACATTGCTGACTGCATCGAAGTCAAAGGTCGTGGCTTCGATGTCCTATGTGGTCATAAGAAGGGAAAGGTTTATGACTCGGGCTAGGAAATACGAGGCTCAGTCGAGAGTCAATCGCCCCTCCTTTCATGGTATCCCGTTGTCGCGAGGTGCATACTTGGTGCCGATAGGGAGATGGTCCTCTCGTCAGTTTGCTGCATAAGCTACGAGGGTGAATCCCAAGCTCCCGGGCCATCATCGCCTGCGAGCCGGGGTTGTATTCCTCTTCTCCTTATACGAAGCCATCAAGACTCTACGTGCAGTTGGTATAGAGCTTGGTGGATGCCGGGACAACGTCTTTCGTTGAGAGGTCCCGTTGTAGACCTACCGGATCTTCATGTGATGCAGACGTAAAATTTACGGTTCGGAGTCGGCTCCCTACCACTATCAACGGGTCGATAGGTATGTAAACCTTCGTCAGTTCGGACGGAGGGATACTTCCAACGAACCGCTTTGCGTCGCCTACGTTTCGAAAGCAACGATCAGCATGGGTGAAGACGTCTTTGTCTTAGCTTGCTGGAAGGATGCCCGCCGTACGTACCCTATTTGCTTGAATTCTTGGCTCGATCTCGCACTTCGTTCCAATAGGTGTTTTCTGTCTCTACGAAGGAAATACGAGCAAAGCTCGCCTTTATTCTAATCCAAACCCTCTTCCAAAGACATCGATGATAGATCTAGTCGTGAGGAAAGCACGGCTCCGAATACATTGTCTACACGCTTTCCTACGCCCGTTGTCATTCCCTCATGCACCAATGCTTTATCCCCCCAGACCATGTTTGCTGCGAAGCCTTTTGATGAGCGTGGATTATAATTTCGTGGCAAGGGAAACCGAGCCTGGCACCGCTTTCCCCCTTGTCCGACATCGTGATCCACTTATTCACGACTACGCTCGTGCTTCCCTGCTCCATTCCATCATTGATCTTCGCCACGGCAGTCCACCACGGAATTGTGCCTTGCTCGCCATCGTTCATGGGGAGTCGGCAGTGGAAGTGGTACGAGAATGGAACTAGAAGACGGCGGGTTCTTGAGTGACTGTCGGCGATACTTGCGGTCGAAGACTGGCGCTGCCCCAGGATAAACGTGTTCTGTGTAAAGAGCGGAAGGGTATAACCTTGCTCGAGGGAGGAGAAGAGGGAGGTGAAGAAGGTGCAGACGCCGAGAAGAACACTGATGGATGTGTTGTGCGTTTTCAGTGCATACTAGCGTAAATATACCTTTTTTCACAAACCATCAGACTAAGTTGAAGATTATCATCGGATTAGTTCGAGAGTGCCCGTTTTCTGACGCCGGTTCAGCATGCTCGAGCGTAGATTGCATTCCATGGTTACTGTGAAAGATGATAACGAAGAAATAAAAGCAAGATAAATATTTTTACGTCAGAACGGAGACATTTTGTGCATTCCCACGCTACGCTTCTTTCTCTTCGACGACCTTCATGCGATATCAACTCCATTCTTGAACTTTCTGAACCTTCACCGGCATTCGATACGATGAAGGTGTCTAAGGACCTCGAGCTATTCTCCTTGTTTCAGCAAGAATAATCGTTCTATTTTGATTATGTTCGCGCAATACACGACTCGAGCTATAGCACATTTCTCGAATCGTGTTGCCGATGACCTTGACGCTACCATGGTGCTACCACGATCTCTACATGATTATTCGCGTGTGCTCCACTTCCTCGCGCCATGACACCGTGTCCACGAACACGTTGGGGACGTTGCCATGCTCAGCGACTGTGCTGAATCTTCGATGTTTCCGAAATCGAGTTTGATTGGTACACATCCAGCACCGGACATATCCATTGTTGGTACTCCACCAAGGCCCTGACCTGCTTCGTCTGCACTTCAGTGCCAAACAACATCGTTTGCAGACTCGCCATTGGCAGCTCCTTCACCCATGCGCTTCCCTCCGTCTTCACCTCTTCCAGATGTCCCAGTCCACGATAATCGACACCTTTCTACGTTTGCTTTGTATTGCGCAAACTGAGGGGGAGTACGAGGCCGTGTTCGACTTTGTCCAGGGCGTGTATGCGAGTGAGGGAGCAGAGACGATTATCAGCGTGTGGGGCGAGCCAGAAATGTTCATGCGAGGCACGTGGAAGGTGCTTGCAGATGGGAAATGGGATGGCGTCTAGTCACTGGAGGTTGAAGAAGACGGGAAAAAATGATGAACGAGCTCGTCTACCGTGTACGTCTTGGTCGTCTACCCTCGTTCCAAGCTGACGTTTGTCTCCAGGTCGACGTGCACTATTTTACCGACGCCGCGTCCGCCTCCTCGAAATGATACCGGCTTAGTTGGAAAAGCCCAGCCAAAGGAGAAAGATAAATTAGCATGGAAATTTGAGAGATGATACAATGTGGCTTCCTTTCTTGATAAGACAGATACATGTAGGCCTTCCCTTTTTATCTTGTCGATGTCTTTCATTTCATGCCGTTCTCCTTCAGGCGTCAAGCGCCCGTGCCACATATCCAAGGGCATCGTCGGCGGTCGCCAGTCTCGAGTACTGATACTCAGCTCACAAGCCCACATGAATGACGGAGGCCGATGGAGCTCATGCCGGCAGAGGTCACAGGGATCATAAAGCCATGCATTGAGCTCGCTACTCGCTCCGTTTCCTCTTGCGTGATGCAATGCCTGTACGAGTCTGCAAAATCTTGGACGTAGATGCCACGATCGCAACGAACACCTCATCGCTCACACGGCCGTCGTTCTCAGGTGGATGTCGTCGATTTATCCGGCCAAGGATACGCCGCGGAGATGAAGATGCTGTCATTGCTGTGAAGAGACGTGGTGGCCACCTCGTTGTTTTAGCTTCGTATCTAGTCGACGATCGATCGCTCGGAGGGACGAATAGCATCTTAGTGCCCTCCTCAGTTCTGGCCACATCCATCTCCCGTCAATTTAGCACGCCACCATCCTCGGAGACCTGGTATCTTCAACCTGCGACAAGACATGACTTCATTGGCTCCCCTCTCCCTTCTTATCACATACCCCTTCGAATGTACGGACATCGCTACTAGAGTATGTCCTAGCTAGGTCACCATCACCGAGATACAAGAAAGTTGAGGCCAGACACATACGAGGTGTCGTACTGGTGCTGTCTACTGCTATCGCCTCTCTCTCCCGTTGATACCATGCGCGGTATACACTTCGCTGCAATATGTATGCTCAGTATGGATAGTGAGCAATAGGGGAAGCAGACTTCTCATCATCTTCCGACTTAGGCGCTCAGATCTGTGTTCGGCTCCGACGACTACCTCCGAGTGCGAGAAGCGACACCGATAGGACCGTAGTCGTTCCTCTGAAAACTGCTTCTACATTCAGATAGTTGTACGGGGAACTTCTACAAGGAGACGGGTGATACGATCCTTGCAAGCTGGGGTCGTCACTCGAAGTCAGCATGTCGACGACCGACCGTTCAGAGCTCATCGTCTGCCTCTGTTTCTTCTATCATCGCCGGGTCGATACACCGTGTTGTAAGCCTTCTCCTCTTATCTCGTACTGAGAACCCCAAGACCTATTCCCGTTCACCTGCTTATACAAATCCAGACCCCAACCCTACAAGGATGACAGATCCATAGCATTGTCAGCCTCTCGGCTTGCTGTAGACGCTGCCGGAGCCTGAATGGCACAGTGTCAGCGGGGCACCATGTATCGAACTTCGTGTCTTTCCCTCCTAAGGCACGTCCAGACCCGCAAACGCTTGTAACGATCACATCACCCATCATCGCATCCCCACCGTTTTGAAGACAAGAAGTCTATCTGTCCGGCGAGGGATACGCTGCAGAGGTGAAGACGACGCTTTCTGTTTGCTGATGATACCCCCGGACGGAATTTGTGGTGTTGGGTGTAGCGAGGGAGGATATACGGGGTGTAACAGTCGTTCGGTAGAATTCGAGGTAATGGTAGTTAGCGGTGGACATTAGCGAGCACATTGCTGAAGGAGCTCCGATATATCTTCGTTATCTTGTCTTACTTTCTTCTCGGGGCCACAAGAGATTTTACCTTCGTAGATTCTATCACAATTTGACAAAAGTACTACTCGTTTATTGCTCATAGGAATTTGACTTAATATCCATGTTGAAGTCAAATTTAAAGAAAGTATTACGGAATTCCCGTTTTGATTATTCTGTGTATGTGGACTCGTTCCCGTCCGTCCGTGTGATATCCTTCTCCTCGTACCCTCCTCACTAAACGAGTGCGTCATCAACCACCTTGCACACCACCGCACACGTCTCTTCAGCAGGATAACCATCTTGCATCCCTCCCAACCCAACTCGGCGAGGTAGTTCTTCCCGCTCCTCCTGTATAACGGCGGGTTGGTCAAGTCTTCACGAATCCAAGCAGAATGTGGGTTTCGAGACAAGGACGGGAGGAGCTTTATGATGAAGAACGACCTCATCAACGAGCTCCTATTGAAAACGACGCATAATAAACAATGGGCAGCGCACCCTGGCTTGCCAAGCATCGTCGCGTCACTGCCGAACTTAGCCTCCATAAACATACGCGCGTTCCCTGGAGGATCCCTTTGCGAGTACCCCAGTGCGCACCGTTTTTACAGCACACAGTCGATTTTTGCTCCTGGATTACGTGCACTTCGACAGGGTCCCGGGGCTCTTGAATATTTTGTCGACGTTTCGGGGACTGAAGAAGTCGGCGATGGGTACCGCTGTATCCGGTGGTGCTTCTGGGTCAGACAACGGAGATGCTGGAGATCGGAAGTGAATTTGGAGGGAAGCGCAAGCGTGGTTAAAGTGCTGATGGCGGCTCTGTGGGTGATGTTGTTTATTGGAAGGTTACAGAAGTTGAGGGTGAAAAGACGCTACAGGGCGCAGATGGAGCTCGTCCCGGCGCTGGTGGAGGAACAGATGGTCGACGACTGTGTATTACCGGTGGATCATAGTAAGCGCTTCACATCTTCTGTTCTGAATACACTTTGACCGATGTCAAGTGCATCGATATCTGCCGCTGTCCGTATCTGAAGTCACGATCGGGAATGCTATCGTCGCATTATGTTCCTAGGGTGATACATTGGTGGGTCGGGGCACTGGGAAGGAGGAAATATCAAAGATCCAGTCCATGACGCCGACAGTGGAGCATCGTACTGTCACCAATGTATTTGTAGACAAGGAATCATAAAGTACCTTGAACTAGGCGCTGGAACATGACCAGATGGGCGCATTGAAGCGTTAAATGTTGTGGTGAAAGCATGGCAACGACTGGAGGATGTTGCAAAGGACACCTTGAACACGGTTTAAGAATCGTGGGAGGGATATCAGTCATGTCTGTGACAACAGGCACATTTTGGTGTAGCGAGGATCGACAGGTTCAATGTGCCCATAAATGGATCGGTATTACCAGCTGACGCTACTGGCATTTGGAACCTCCATGGAACGAACATCAGTCAGGCCCTGTTGATGTTCGGTGAGTAGAATATTCGAAATAGAGATATGACCGCATACAGTGGATCTGGACAACGTCGAAATTGAGCACAGACTTGTTCGAATCGACGATTGAGTCGCATGACTAACGTTTCCAGAAGAGAGACTCGGAGTGAAGAGAAAATGCTCTAGGCTAGACCAATAAAGCCATGATGAGCAAGGCGGACTTCACCGCACCATGAGCATGAGCAGCTTACCACATGTACGTTGTACCCCCACTTCCTACAACAAACGCGATTGAAGGACCTTGGTGGAACAGTCCCTGGATAAGATAACAGCATGGCGTCCTCAGTGAGAGTGTATACGCCTGTGAAGCGGAATCGCCAACTAAACGTTCCCCTCTTTCCCGGACGGTGTTGACTGATGCGGAATAATGACAAGGATATGTAGAACGGCAATTTGGAAAAGAAACGGCATCTCTGGATATCAGCGATAGTCTGAGTGGTCGCAAGGTAGGCTTATCGCGGAAGATCGAATGCATATATCTGGGTATCGATGAGTATGAGAGGCATCGAGAAGTAAAGGGCAAGCGTACTGGACAAATTTTCGGTCAGGAGGCATCGCCTCGTTCCTCTACTCGGCTCCGTCGCTTCGACCGTTGAATGCTGGACGTAATGCATATGGTAGGTGACGCGACGAGACCCTGCATAACAAAAAAAAGGTTCGATAATCCGTCGTAAGGGTGCGCGTTTGGCCATACGGACTCCGAGTCAGTTCTCGGCCGCTCAGCATATCAAGCCAAAAGAATGACAACTCTACACAGATCTATGAGCGTACAATCCAAGAAGGAGAAAATCACGACACACAAAAGTTTCGTTCACTCTAACACTATCGCTTGCCACCATAAAATTTTGAGCCAGAGTAACTGCATAACCTAAGCTCAGACGTCCGTGTCGCACTTTGATAAAGAAGCGATATGAATCGCTATTTCGCGCATTATATAGGAACGGACGTACTTGAAAAACCTGCGAGTCTGCAACTAAATCTTGGAGTGTTGTCGTAAACCTAACGCGTCGCCCGTCTGATGCAAGAATATGGTAAGCAATTATTGCACCCGACAACGCATGCACATACAAAGGGGAAGGTGGTTCAAAGAATGGGCGGATGGACGTTATATTATTTGATAGCAATAATTGCTTGATGAAAATCGAGCTGAGATCGATATTGAGTTTCCCATTCTACAAATATTTATCAGTTTTACACATCTTTTTAAAAGTTAACGCACCATACGATCCTAAACTGACCAAGTTCGAATATCCAGAGTATCTCCAGAAACCTCCAGTGATACGCTTCCTCCCAAGGAAGCGAGTACCCGTTTTGAAATAGCCTTGATATCTTGAGGATTGCGGTATCAGGATCAGGCGAGGCAATAGAACCGTGGAACGAGGGGACGCGGGGTACGGTAACGAGGATCATGGTGCACAGAGACAACGGCGACGAGAACCAAGAACTGAATTGGACCATGCCGACATCGGCAATGTCGGCAATAAGCGGCACGACTCGCCCGACTGTGAACTTGAACATGGAGGCAACATATATAAAGGTAGAATTGCGGTGGCCCGCCGAATATAGTCGAATGGAGTTCTCGGATGAATTCTACTTGTATTTTACGAAAGTAATGTATCAAGAATTTACAGCCGGGATGATGGTTCGGCAACGGCCGTCGGCCCCTTAGGCCTTACCTGAGCACACAGAAATCTCTGACCACCATCCACATCCTCTAGAGTTTAGCCTTATCCCAAAATTTCATTAAATCATAGAAGCTCCCACCACCGCTGCTCCTCATGCTGCAGGCGGAGCTCCCTGAAGCAATTAGCAAATACGTATGCGACCCTCCCAACTAGGAACCTATGCATTTCGTGACTCTTTTCAGCTTTGTGTCGACGACCTCAAAAATTTCCGGGCATGTTGTAAACGAATGAAAGATGCATCCACTGCGGTTTTATTTCTCGTCTTGTAGTTGACGTGGTCAGTCGAGGATATCGAGCAACAGTCGAAATGCTTCAAGCTCTGGCCAGTGCGCATCCTGCAGCCACTCATGTCCGTCATCTCAAGATACTATCATTGAGCGACCAGTGCACCGCGTACGCAAAGGAATACGCCGACTTTGATCTGAAGCCTCGTCAAGAGTGTCTGACTCGTATCTCACCTTCCGAGACGGCGATGTTCAAGCGAGCATTGCAAACTGCATTGCCTCTTGCCATGGCTGGTCTAAGAAGTTTGAATTCTCTGACGTGAGTATTTGTATCTTTACCTTAGTTTCGAGATTAAATGGCAATTAGAATATATACTTGTGGTCAAGACCCACGATGGGCTGTTAACGTCCTTATCAACTTCGCTGTTACCCATACAGGTGTAACCTCGCTCTGTGTAGGAGCGAGACCACTAAAGGCGGTCACACAGGAAGATACGAGGAACAACGTGTATTGAGAAAGCGAAGAGGAATGTAGTCGGCTACGTAGCGGGAGTGGGAGGATGGTGGTGGTCAGAGGATAAGGAAGGAACGTACGAACATGGCTATATGTGTGAGTACGTGACGTCTAGTAAACTACAACGCGATCGGAGTGATGATGTGAGTAATGTACGCGTAGTAAGCAGCATGCTTACACTCTCCCCCAGTCAGAAGAAAACCCAGTGTCCATAGAAAGGAATAAGAGAAAAAAAAGGGGAGCAACATCAACCTGCGGGTGCATCAAAACCCAGTGGGAAAAAGCTACCGCGCGAACTAGTCCATGCCATTGTCCTTCTGCCAAACGTCGAGAGCTTCGCAGTCGTCGGGTGAACTGCCAGCGAGCCAGCGATCAGCTTCGGGTCCTTCACCGCGCCAGCGTACAAGGTATTGATATCCTCGGCCTCTGCGGCGTTGGTCGATGATCCGGTCGATGTAGAATTCTTCGACGCCGTCGGTAGTGACGATAGGTCCTGGAGGTTGGTGTTCGCGCGAAGGGAATAGCGTAGGGTCGTTTTCGATAAATCGTTTCAATTCCGAGGAGTGGAAAGTGGGGAAAATATTAGGGGAGTTCGGCATTTCTATAGTATAAGATGAAAGTGCAGGGTTAGCATGTATCACGATGTAGGGCCCATCAAAACGGGGCATGAACTTAGCGACACGGTTTTTATTGCCAGCCTTGAAATCTCTACGACGGTGGAAGGTGTTAAGCATGACCTTGTCGCCCACTTCGAACTTGTAGTCCTTGGCTCGGTGTTTGTTGGCGTGATGTGCTTGGTTGACCTTCGCCTTGATGAGGTTGTCGTGGGCCTGTGCCATGTCGTTGGCCAGTCGTTCGATCACCTTGGCTGCGTCCAAAGTCGCCTGGGAGCCGTCGACAAGTTGAGCCGGTACAAATGGGGGTAAGATCCTGGGTGAGCGACCCATCCGAAGTTGGAATCCTGAAAATCCAGTGGAGGCATTAACTGTATTCATGATATTGAATCGAATCAAGGGCATGGCGCGAACCCAGCCCTTCTGGTTCACTCGATATGGTATTGTACTGCTTGATTAGTGAAAAGCACGGGTGCCCCGGGTTTTGCCGGGTTGCCGGGTCGGGTACCACACGGGTCGGGTACGGGTCAGCATGTGGCAACCCGGGGTGTACCCGGCTGACCCGTGATAACCCGTTGTATGGAATCACATCAACAAAAAGCCACAAAGCAATTTGGCGTAGTGGTTAAAATGACTGCTTTGGTTTTATTTTGCATCACGCAAGTCAGCGAGTTCAAGTCTCGCTTGCTGTTACTGGGCGTCGGCAACTCCCGGTTCCGGACCGTGAGCTGACTAAGCCGATTTTCGGCTATTTCGACGGCAAATTAAGGTCAATCGCTTCAACTCTTATTGATGGACTCTCCTATTGCCTTGTAAAGCTCCATACAAGTTTAAGTAATATAGCTACACTATTTTACCTAGAATAGAACTCCTCTTCACTGTCATACTGCCCATCAACATCAACATCTATGACCTCTTCTTGGCTGCTTTCAACTCTGGCCTCTGCTCTTTCATTGTCAGCCTCCACTGCCAAATTCTCTGCTGCTTCGTACTTAGCTATAGCTGTCTGGAGATGTTTGTATCTAGATTCTCGATCACCTCTGCCTTTGGCACCTGATTTGGCTTTTGGAATGTCCAATCCTGAACCACTTTTTCCATTCTTTATATGCCAATCCAACTGCAAATCCAATGCTGCTACTGTAAGATACCCTTTTGCACCACGTCGGACTTGATATGCTTCCTCCAGTGCCTGAGAAGTCCGATAAGGATCACATCCATCAACAGCTTCTTCTGCACATGCAATCCTGGCAGCACGAGTACGACCTTTGTCAGCATTCTGGGCAGCAACATCCTTCATATGCTGAGCCATTGTGTGTTTGATAGCACGATTATGCCCAGAGCTGTCCTGCTCACGGATGAGTTTTCGTAATGCTTTGCGTTTCTCAGGTGTGAGGGACTTCAGGTAACTGGAAGCTCCATTTTTCTGGTACATTTGCAGAGCATTGAAATAATGTAAGGACATATTTGGCCGAATGCGAGCTGCCTGTCTCCAATTACCAAATGCACCTTCATTCAAGTCATTTGTTGATTCCATCCAGGCACGTTCAATCTGCTCCAAAGTTGCGGTGTCAATTGCTCCCCCTGCCAAGAATTCAGAGGTGAATCTTTCCCAGGTGTCTAGTGCTCCAGTACAGAATGAAACCAGTAGCATAGATAGGTGAGGTAGCTGGGGCTTGCGCTGGAGGACAGCATATATAGCCTCTGGCATCTCCCACAGTTTTCCATCCAATGAGCCAGTTTCATATGACATGTCAGGGCCCAGGAGTAGATCGGGATCAGCAATGATTTTACGCAGGTGGGATTTTACTCTTTCATGCAGAGGGCCCAATTTAAGCACATTTGTCTCACTCCGAAGAGGGCCACGTATTTCACGCATATAGGGAACCCCAATGGCCTGGTAATAGAGTGTGATGACTGCAAATTCATGTTGTGTTGGGTTATCCTCGCATCCATGTTTAACATTGCGCTCCATATGATTCAACATTCGACTCGCTTTGTTTTGTTCAACATAGGTCAAGAATTGGAGAATAAGATCAAGATATGTGATAATTATTGCACATGCCTCAGCATGAGATTGGAAGCAGGTATTGCTTGTATCAGGGAAACTGAGTGTAAAACCCATTTCGAGATCCCAAAAATATCGAAGTGTGTCTTGCTGACCACGCTTTCGGTCCTTGTGACGAAATACAGCCCCTGCAAGACTAGAGACCTTGATTGCCCCACCCTGTGTACGCTCTTCTGCATGTTTTGCAGCAGTGGTTCCTGCTCCAAGATCTGCAGCTGCTGCATTGTCCCGATTGTACATCTTGATTGGACCAGAAATACCATTCTCCTCCCACCATCTTGACATACGAGTGCATCCTCCCTTGAATGCATTCATCTCTTTGTGCATACAGCATCCAGCCCATATCAAGAGATCAATATCCTTCTTCTGGCTGTCATCCAACATTTCAAATTCAGCTTCTCCCAGTTCAAAGGCAAATCTGCGAAAGGCTTCATCATAGTGTATTTTTCTTTGATCCTGTGAAAGACCTTCCCAGCTTTCAATTCCACCTGCATTGATAATAGCCTCCTGTGACACCTTGAATAGAATATCAAGAAGCTCATGTGGTGTTGACTTGAGTATTGTTTCCTCCCCACGCTTCTCTCGTTCACATCTCTTCTTCCATGTCTGCAAAAGTCGAAACAGCTTCTTCTGGTCCTCCGCATGATCTGTATGCATTCCAGTGACTGCAATCCAGAAATCTCGGGCATCTTCTTCATTCTGACAGTGAGGGCTACACTTATAAACACTGTACAGATCGTCAACCAGATCTACCCATCCCTCGAGCTGAGTTTCGCTTGTATGGTTGACTGCCATTTGAATTCCAAGGAAAAACTGTGCCTTGTGGTTATTTTCATCAATAATGGTTGCATGGTGTGATTCTAAATTGTTGTTTTTGTGAGTGGTACCATCACCACTTAATGTTATCCCTGCAATGATGGATGAGTATAATTGTTTATTATACAGGCCATTAATAAGATTTACCTTTTGCATTTTTCATGCATTGAACAACTTGCATCTTTGCTGCAGCCCCTCCCTCCAGTACAATCCGCCTTGTACTCCGGTCTGAAACACTCCCTTCAATAGGAACTCCAAGGTGATTGGCCATCCTATTCAGAACGCTAAGAACCCGCTCAGGATTGACTCCATCTTCAGCAATAAGGCCATTGATTAATTCACGTGTATCATCAGGAATAACACCCTTGTCCTTCAGCTGGAGAGAAGGACCATCCATGATGGATTCTGCAAGGATATTTGACGTTGTAGTCATTATGGCATTTGCAATGCGATTCGGAACCCGTTTGATCTTTGCCTTTAGATTGTGAAGCTGCTTCTTATCCTCAGCTCTCCCCTCTGCCTGATGAGCTATTTTAGACACCATAATTTCAGATTCCTTGGTTAGATGGGCAATCTCTTCCTCCAACTCTCCAATGTGTGCACCCTTCCTGCTCAAATCCTCTGCTTGCATCTCTATCCTTTTCTGACTGCGTTTGAGCTTCTTCTGAAGACCATATAGTCGCCGCTGGTAGTTCTCAGCACGTTTACGTGCCTGGGAAAGTTCTGTCAGGTCCAACGGAGCTATATTCTCCTTTCCTGATGGCACGGGTCCATCTGCATCTGTTGATATTTCATCAGAAGTGTGATGGGCAGCGTTGATCTTTGCAAATTGATATTTTTGCTGTGCGGATCGCCGTTTTGTGGTACCGGAATACCTTATAGAGTTAGAACGACGCCCCATGAGGTGTTCCGTATGCTGGAAAGATGTGCAAAGGTGTGAAAAGTGGTGTGACGCGTTTGTTTGGTTCTGTTTGCAGTGCCTTCGGACTGCTCATCCAAATGCACCTCGTACAAGCTTCCACATTGCTTGTATCGCTTCGAAAAAATTACAGGATATCATTTTGAAATTAAATACATGTATTCTTTGAGGCACATTTTTTTTAAAAGCACTTTTAATGCCATAAATGCACTGAAACTATGCTTATACAGGGCCTAAAAAATAAAGTGCTTCGGAGAATACATGTAAAATTATCTTCAGAGTAAAAGACTCCTGCAAAAGTAGTCGTGAATCTTCCTCCCTCGAGCTGCAGTAGGTGCATCCATGAAACTGGTATATTTCGGGCCCTGATCGGGATCGCTCGGAAGCCCAATTTAGACGGGAGTTGCCGACGCCCACTGTTACTTCATCATGATGTCATCTCCGGTTGCGAGATTAGTTTACAACCGGAAATGAGGTCATAGTTTAGTATGTCTGTCTTAAATAATATTGTTTATTTCATAATATAATTATAATTTAAAAATTCCTCATTTGAATACCCGGCAACCCGGCAACCCGTGAAAAATACCTGCAACCCAGCTGGAACCCGTACCCGTTGCTCCGGGTTATTACCCTTGCGGGTATGGGTATGGGTTGGCTTTCTGAACCCGGGGGTTTACCTGGGCTATTCACTATGCTTGATTCACGGTCTTGTTGGATTGCTCAGATGCGCCATCAGTTTCAGGATGATATGAGGAGGATAGGTTTAGGTGTACGCCTGTAAGCTTGTGTAGGGCACACCAGAATTTCGAGATAAACAATTTGTCTCTGTCAGATATGATGTCAGTTGGTAGTCCATTTTCACAATACCAATTATTGAAGAAAATCGTTGCTAATTTTTCCGCAGTGATATCTGTGCATGTAGGAATGAGTCTGACATCTGACCCCAGTCAGTCGGTAATTGTGAGAAGGCAATTGTATCCTTCATCTTCAGGTAAAGGACCTATGAAGTCCATAACAATACTGTTTCCACATTGGTCTGGGATTGGGAGAGGATGCAGAGGGCTGGCAGGCTTCGTGGTACTAGATTTGTTGCGCTGGCAAGGTACACAGCCTGGAATGAATGATTGTTCTAGGTCGTGCCGCATGTTCGGCCAGTAAAAGGAATCTCTTAAGATGGCATATGATTTATCAGCTCCAAAATGGCCCAAGGTCTCATGTGCAAGACAGAAAAGATCTTCACGTATAGAACCAACTCGTGGAACTAGTAGTCGGTCTCCAATGTACCAAAGATCATTTATTTCTTTTACTTCGGGGAGGATTGTTTCGCCTGAGATGAACTTTGCACAAAAATCGTCATTGGCATATCCCACACGGATTGTGTCAAGCATCTTTGAATCTGTGGATATCGATAGGGTAGCATTTATCGAATTAGTTGTGTTCTGGGCTAACCAGTCTTTCCAAGATGAGATTTCCTCTGGATCAGAGTCGGTGACAGGAGAGTCATCAGGAGGTAGGCATGAAAGGGCATCTGCGACACAATTGTCTTCCCCCTTGATGTAACTGATGGTCATCTCGAATTGCGACATGACTTCTAGCCATCGGGCCTGTCTGCGTGAGAGGTCTTTCTATCCTTCGAAATTTTCTAAGGTATGGTGATCTGTGAATACTTCAACATGAGAGCCCAGTAGGTCAGATCTCCATTTCTTAAGTCCATGGATGATAGCCAGCAGTTCTTTCTCGTGTACAGGGTAGTTGAGCTGGGCTCCAGTGAGCTGCATTGAGTTGTAAGCCACAGGTCATGCAGTCTCTCAGGTCAGTCCCCAAGATAAGACTGCTCCTGTGCGGAAATCACTGGCATCACAAGTAAGGAATATTTTATTGTCTCCAGGGTTCGTGTGATCGATAACCGTGAGGCAAGCACTCTTCGATACGAGCTCCTTGATGCTATCGAAAGCAATCTGATGTTGTTCTGTCCATGTCGGGAACTTCTTTTCAGCGATATCAATTGTAAGCGGGGAAAGAATTCGAGTGTGGTCTGCTAGATTCAGGAGGAAAGACGCGAGGTATCTTGTCAGACCAAGGAATTGCCTTACATGAGAGGCCATCATAGGTTGAGGCCACTCTCTGATTTGGCTGACCTTCATCTCATCAACCTTGATACCTCGTCGCGATATGTGATGTCCCAAGAAACTCAATTCCAGTAGGAAAAACTCGGACTTCTTTGGGTTGCAATATAGAGCATCAGCATGAAGTGCATCAAGGACCTGTCATACATGGAGCATGTGTTCTTCTACCGAATCAGACCATATGATGATATCATCAAGATATATGTGGCATATTTTCCTGATGAGGTGTCGTAGTGCATGATTCACTCGGCGTTGATGAATTGCTGGTGCATTCTTCATGCCTTGCAGCATCACCAGCCATTCATATAATCCAAAAGGTGTGTTCACTGCTGTGTATGGAATACTGGCTTCATCCATTCTGGTATGAAAAAAACTGTCTGTCATGTCAAGTTTGCTCCAAATCTTGTCCCGACCAGCGTCTGCAAGGATATCATCAATGCGAGGAAGGGGATATTTATCAGAAACCATATTTGCATTTAAGGCTCTGAAGTCGTTCACCCAACGAGGAAGTACTGTTTTATCTGTCTTCGGTATCAGGAAGGATGGTGACGAGTACGAGGATGATGATGGGCATATTCGTCCTGCATCAACATTCTTTTCGATTAGCATCTGCCATGCTTCTCGGAATTTACATGGGCAGGAATAGGATCGGGATGTGATAACTTTGTCTGCGTTTTTCAGTTTGATTTTACAAGTGGTATGTGTTGGGAGCGTCTCAGCATGCGGTAGAGGTTGGAAAACATCTTTATACTCTTCTTTGATCTCATTGTGTAAGGATTTCAAGCAGTCGAGGAATGCCAAATGTTCTATATTTGTTCGAAGTGCAGCAATGACATCGGAATTACAAAGGCGTTCATACTCAGGATCAACTAGAACAGCAAAAGAAGTTTCGTCTGTAGACAGGTGGTAAAAGGGAAGGGCACGGGAATCCACACGGTTAACCCGTGCTGTCTGCGAATGTATTGTAGCGAAAGGAACTGGTGTGTTACAGGGAACTGGTAAAGTAGGATGTAGAAGATCGAAATTGGCCTGTTTGGCAATTATAGTATGTGCATGGTGGTCTATAACAATCTGATTTGCTGCGAGAAAAGGTAGTCTGAGAATTATATCAGAACATAAGCCGGGGGCAATGATAGCACGAACAGTGCATGAGGACCAAGCTGCGGAAATATCATGGGGTTTTAACTTGACCCATTCAGTTAACTTGCATGCAGGTGACGGAGAATCAGATATGGCAACACCAATCTCTATAGGTTCAGGTAACAGGCGATGTTTCAAATGCAGGCGATCAACAAGTTGCGGGCGTATGAGGACTAGGTGGGCCCCATCGTCTACTAAAGCAGTGATATTAGCACGAGGTTCCAAAGCACCAGGGTCATGATTATCAATCGCGCAATGCCATAAAAGGTGGGGAACTGCAAAAGGGATGGGAGGTGGTTTACTCACGATTTTAGAGTCGACGGACAGGTTTGCATCAGCTTCAGTTCCATCAGCATTGGTAGCTTCCAGTACACCAGATGCGTTCACAGGGACCGCCGCCGCAACAGGCCAGGCTGTGGTAGCAAGGACTTGTACTGCTGCAGCAGGGGCAGGAGCAATTGGAGCAGCAGCCGGAGTCTGGGATGAGGAGGATGCAGCATTGTTCATGACAACAGCGATCGTGAAAAGGGGAATTCCTTTGGCCTTGTCTGCACGACGACGGACGACCCACTCTGGGGTACGACATTCATAACTGGATGCAGAGGGAGGTTTGCCCTTGCATTTTCCATATCCTTGTTCTTCTTTGGGTATGTCAATGTCACAGCATGCGAAACAGCCATCGTTCACTGCGAGGACTGCGCGTTCATCTGTTTCAAGGCGACTCTGGTACTTGTAAGTGAAGGGGGTGTTTGATGACGATGCAGAGGTAGGCGCTGAGTTCCCTCGGTGCGGTGGGTAGTGGTAGTCATTGCATGCTGGTTGGGTATTTGAGCTATCAGACGTAGGTGCAGTGGTGGTAGACTGGTAGTAGCAGAGGACATCTCCGTGGTGCTTAGATGCAGGCATTTGTTACGTGTCGCCATCGTAGCTTCAACTAGGTCTTCAAGTTCCTTGCGCTTGCAATGTAATTTATCGTCCTGTACCTGTTAGTAAACAACGAGCTACATAGTTATAAGCATTGTATCAATGCAAGAAGTAAGTAAAAGCGTACCTCAGTCTTCACCTGAATGGTTGTAAAAGACTGAGGTACGACGGGGACGAAAAATGAAATAAGCTACTGATGAAACACTTGACTATAAATAGGGAGACTCCGAAGGTCCGACAATGGGCGTTGACTGAACCTCTCGACACTCCCCCTGAAGTTGACGCCCAGCGAAACTAAACCCCAGTGAACCCCATACGTTGTAAGAGATCCATTGCGTGAGGCTTGGAGATGGTCTTCGTGAAGATATCGGCAAGATTGTCTTCAGATGGGATATACTTGATATTGAGATCCCTAAGTTGTACCGCCTCCCGTATCCAATGATAATCGAGCGCAAAATGTTTTGACTTCCCATGACCCTTCGTAGACTTGGTGAGGTCGATAGTACTGTTGTTATTGCACCAGATGGTATATGGACAGTCCTTTTCAATCTCCAGCTTGTCCAAGAAAGAACCCATCCACATTGATTGTCGTCCTCCATGAACAGTGGCAACATACTCCGCCTTGGTTGTTGATAACGCTACTCTTTTCTGTGCATGGCTGCTCCACGAAACTGGTCCCCCAGCCATCTAGAATACATAGCCCATTGTAGATTTTCCCGTAGTACGGTCATCTCCATGGGATGAGTCCACGTATCCAATTGGTGTGAGTCCATCATCTGTGTTGGTTCCTCTCTGGTACGTGATCTTGTATTGCAGCGTTCCCTTGAGATATGCTAGAACGTGCATCGCTCGGTTTCAGTGGATAGGTCGAGGGTCTGAGGCAAAACATTGGAGGTAATTGGTGGCAAACGCAATATCTGGGCGAGTTCCATTAGCGATGTGATTCAATGAGCCCAGTACGGCCCTATAGTCTCTGTGAGCCATGAACTCTTTGTCGGACGTGGGTATTGGTCTTGGTTGTGTGTCAAGCGCAGCTAATGTTCCAATTGGTAAAGGAGTGGCCTTCAGTTTGGAGTCGAGCATGCCGAATCGTTCTAGCGTTTTCAAGATGAGGTTTTTCTGGTGTAATGAGATGGATCCAGCGATGTCATTGAATTCGACCATCATTCCAAGGACACTGTTATGCCTACCCATGTCCTTGATGTCGTAGACTTCCCCAATTTCTCTTCTCACTAACTCCCCTTCAGCCTTGGATGACGAGGCTCCAGATACGTCGTCCATGTACGTGCAAGTAATTGTCTGCTCTCCCCCACGTTTTAACAACCTAATGCATGGGTCTGCTCGAGATTGGATGTGCCCAAGTGCAGCGAACATCTTGTTGAGCTCGTGGAACCAGGCATTCCCGGCATCCATCGTTCCGTACATCGCTCAACGCATTCTGAGGACATAATCGCCTGGTGGTAGATCCCTGGTGACGACGTCTTCGTATCCCTGGGGTAGATTGACATAATTCTCGCCTTGAGGCTCGGCATTGAGATAGGCTCCAACAAAATCTATGAGCCAAAAATCCAGTCCTTGAGCAGCGACAATCACAAAGAACATTCGGAGAGATTCATATTGAACCACCGCCGCAAATGACTCGAAATAGTGGAGACCTTTGATCTGGCTGAAGCCCTTTACCACCAGCCAGGCCATGCTGTAGGATTTGGTCAAATGTCCATGCTGATTAGCATTCCAGCAGAAGCCTTTACAAGGCTAATTGGCAGCACAGCCACCACACTCCTTTCAGGCGGGGCATTAGCATTTATTGGGCTTGTATGCATACCCTATTGGGTCCAGGATGGGCAAAATTTTCTTTTGGTACGGGATCACTTACAATTTCCCATGAATCCGCCAAATGCCCACGAATTTATCCCATTCACATCGAACCCGGATCTCAGTTCTCTCGGTCCAGAAAGCCGATTGTCATATATTTTATCTCTGTGAATATTTTAACCTCCCACAACAAAATCCCATCCACTTTTGCTTGTTCATCATTACTATGTAATTAAAATAAAACATGCAAATAACAAACAAGACTATCACCCTACCAAAAACCTCAAAAAAGACGGCGCGACTCTAATTTAAAGCCATACACTGTAAAACCCACTTTGTCTCCTCTATGGCATTCTCCCAAATATCCTTCTGACGCCGTGTGCCTCCTGATGCGACCAAACCCCAAAAAGCGAGACCCGCAACCACTGTAATCATTCCATTGATGCCACGCTTGCTCAATTCTCCCCACTCCCCTTTAACGGCACCGCCACGGTGACTTGCGCTTAGCGGTCCCTTGACTCCATCAATACCTCTCCATTCTGGCTGCAGGCTCTTCCAAAATCCCCACCATTCCTCACTCATCGTGGTCAGATCCTTCAATTGACGATGAGGTACCGCTTTCCGGCCACATCAAATCCAGTGGGACACCCAATCCGGCCGGTGCGTCGAGTCGAGAATATCAGGCTTGGGATTATCCACGTCTCAGCTGTTCCGACCCTCAAGCAAGGTCAGGTACATGGTGATCATGCTCCACTGACCCGGCAACTCCAGGGCATCAATCGTCCTACGAATCCAAGCGTACCACTCGGCCCAGCACTTGCTTTCAAGCAACAAGGCATCAGATGCGCGTGTGGACACCTGATTGATTGGTGGAGATGGTGACAAAGCGGCGTCTGCATCGTCGGTAGAGTCAGGGAGGGGTGAGGAGTGTCTGGCCTCAGGGACTGGGGAAGAATGAAAAAGGGGAGTGTCAGGATGTTCAGGAGAGACTGCAAAAGGATTCGGATTGTCATTAGAACCTGTGATGGGTGCAACATCGCCAAATGACATAGCCAGACTGTGAAGGCCTGTCTTCGCACCCACAGAGGCTCGACGAGCTTCATAACAATCTTCCACTTCCCCCGCGTCCCACAAAGCCAGGTCAATATTATCCAGCGCAAACGACGACTTAGTCGTTTTCATGGGAACAGCTATGACCACCTTGTTAGTCACATCGGCAAGAGGTCAGCTGGATGGGAGGTCATTCAGCGGGATGGCGGGGGGATCACTTATAGGCACATTCAAGTCCTTTTTCTTTGTGCCGGCTTTCTTCGTACCATTGGTGACCTGCTTTTCCACTTTCTTTTTCCCCACCTTTTTCTTCTTCTTCTTCGGCTGCTCGTCCTCGTCCTCCACTTCGTTGTGACCTCGTTTAGCTTGTGAGCTCTCTTCTTGCAAGTCCATCACTTCGTCGATAGCCACACCTGCATCTGATGTGGTGTATGCAGCCAACTCTTCAGGTGGGAGGGATCTTGCAAGCTTGTCATCGTCAGCTATAATAATTGCATTCGTGAGCTTTGACTCGGAGATCAAGACTATCAAAAACATACTGTAGCATGTCTCCACAAACTGTTCAAATAACCTCGCACTGCTCGTGTAGTGGCCAGGCATAGCCTCGGGGAATTCTAGAGGCAGCAGCGAGCGATCAAATCCTGCATGGAGCCTGATAATAATTTCTGTCATGATAGATCCCATGAGATTTTGGGTAAGGTACGTATGAAAGCATGTTAAGCTGTCTGCCTTTCCGTGGTTCAGGCCCTGCGAGATACAAACAGGTGTGGAGGCCAAGCGCTGAGCCCAGTTTCTTCAGGAAGGGACCTAGCATCGCAGGAAGGCGATCAATAGCTCTGAACGTTTCGTCGTTAGCACACCATCAGTATAATAACTACCAAGGATACTCACCGTTGCGCCTCCGAAGGATTCAGCAGTTCCCTTGCATTTGCTATCGCGTGCTGCTTCTCCTCGCAAGCTAGTCTTCCTTCCTCTTTGGCCAACACCTCATACTTCTCCCTCTCTTCAGCAGAAAGAGCCACAAACTGTGTACGCATGTAAGAAGCTGCAGCCCCCACCCGCACTCTCCCTTGCACTCCAACCTGATTGTCCATGTCCACTTTGACAGCCTCGTAATTCTCCTTCGACCAATGTTCGGCTGCTGTGAGCGCTTGAGACCGTCTGGTATTGAGACCCATGACATTACATAGAAGAAGGTGTAGCGGGTCAGCCACTTTCAGATTTCGCTGGTTGGTAAGAATGGGGGCTGGACTGGACTTGAGGTGTTTCCACCAATAGTCAAGCCAGTTGTAAATGCTCTGGAAATTTGAGGGTAAGAAACATGAAGCATCTTTGAATAGAAAACATACCGCCATAATCTGAGCAATCTTTGCGGCCTTGAGAGCTTTCCTCTGTGGTGTTAGCACTTCTAAATGGGGTGGAGGTGGAGGTTCTGTCGGCTCCTTTGTCAGGGGGTCATCCCAGTAGTACGCGCAAAGATAGTTATTGGTGGCTATGAGAGCATAATCTTTTCTGGCAGTGACACCTTGAGCATGATGATAGGCAAAAGGAACTTGGAAAGATTCCAGAAGTGTAAGACGAGACCCTTTCGCCCATCCTTTTGGGAACAGCAGCAACACAATTGGGGCACCGTCATACTCAGTGTCCTTGGCATCAGTCTCACGGGGTTTTGCCGTGTCATCCCTGAATGACAAATCATATGTCATTGATTTTTCCGAAAATAGAGCATGATTACCAACCTTTCTTGTCCACCATCCATGCAATCGCTCACATCTACACCATTCAACATATTGAAGCTCGGCACAAAACGATGAAGATTCCAGTACGACGGTGAGAGACTTCAAGGTATTTATCTATTACGTCTTCAACCCTTTTTCGTACACTTTTGGGATGCCATCGGTGGCTGACTGCAACTGTACAGTTGTAAATAAGCTTCAGCAATCCCTTCAAAAGCGTAACCCAAACTACCCACTTCGAACACTTCCAGTATCTACAATGACTGACCACTGCTCCAATGCTGCCACCAGTGACGATGCCCATAAGTAGCGCTCATTCGCCATTCGTACAATCTCAAATCTAACTCATTTCAGTCCTTGCGGCTCTAGTCGGTGCCCTCCAGCTCACCCCTGACCAGCATGGGAGAATGGCACGTATCATGTCCCACGTCTCTGCGGGCAATGCGGCTGGTCCCGTGCACGAGTTGCCGGCAGCGCCAGCTGCTCGTATCAACACGGAGCGCATCGAAAGGATCTGGGCGAGCTCTATGGTGGCGCCTGCTGCTCGTGTCGGCGAGGAGCATGTCGAAAGACTCTGGGAGAGTGGTTCCATTGACATGAGGCATAGCCCTACCCCCCTGGATCTGCCACCTCTGATCCCTGATCCCAACCCTCCCCCCATTTGCGTACCCGCTGCGATCCCACTCGCCACGCTAGCATGGGCGCTTTCAGTCCCTCCACCTCTGCCTTCCACCCCTGCACCTGTCCTCACTGCTGTGCCTGTCCCCATCGCGAGCGCTCCTGTGGTTGCCAGTGGTGCGATCCCATTCGGACCGCTCCCTGCCAACACCATTGTAGTCCCAGAGGGCTACGACTATCATGTCCCCACGCCGTTACAATGGGGACCATATTACTTGGTTGCTCACGGTCTTGATGTCGGCATCTATGCAGGCTGGTAAGTTCAGTCTTATGATATTTGATTGTCTTTGTTTAACACAGATTCTAGGGAGCCAACTGCCGCCCTTGTGATTGGGGTCAGTGGGTCCATCTACTGCAAGGTGCCGTCAGTTCAGGTGGGTTGTGTCCGCCTGAACATCGCTATTGCGGGTGGCGGGGTGGCATTCCTCCCCTGATTTGGTATGTGTTTTTTTGGTATTCAATATAATTCATCGACGTTGACAGACTTACTTAGTCATGGGACTGAGCCATGGGTACCGAGCAATTAAGGGAAGACATATGGTAAACGTAACATAGTGGCTAGTAGTTTTGTCTTCACCAAGCTCTTGGCTCATCCCTGTACGCGCCCTTGCTGTATTTTTTATATCTCTGAAAATCTCACTACAAATATAATTGCTCATTTGATACCATGTATATTGGACTGGACTAAGAGATTCGGATCGCAAGATAGCAGATTCAGACACACGAGTTTGGTAAATTAATTAAATACTTGTAGCTTGTTGCCACGCCAAAAGCTTCTTGTTATATGCGGTGCAAAGAGCGGCCGGCCCCTCAATTACCGAGCACCAAATATCCTCAAGGTATCTGATAGTGTTGAATAACGGTTGGCCGGCCTTCTGCACAGAATCCCTCCTTGGTGTACATCCCTCAACTTGGAGTACTTCGGCCAGCACTTCCTCGTATGAGTGACGCCACTCATAAAGTCGATCCAAGGGAAGGGTGAAAACATCCATATGCCCCTGATGTACATGGTCCGAGAAATACTTCCGCATCAGAGACCTGGTGTATGCCACGGGGTCTGTATCGATGTAATTCTTGAAGTCCAATTCGATATGCTTAGCTCGAACCCCGAGTGCAATCATAGGGTCGACTTTTGGCAGAATCTGTGTGGTGTTGGACCCCCTAGATAATCGTCGTTAGAGACTCATTGATTCAAAGCAAACCAGAGACCCACCCCGCTGAAGGATTTCGCAATTCCAGAGCGTGACTGCCACCTATGCGGCGTACTTGTCTGTAGAAATTGTCAGCCGAACCCAGAATAAAGGAAATTTTGACTCACTTGTTTTTCTTTGAGTTTTGATACACGACCTTGCGTTTTTCGCGAATGCTCTCTTGGTTCCTTGATTCAAACAGACCATCAGTTCGTGAGCTTCCTAAAATAACAAACTATGTGCCTGGCATAGCTACGGTTGCTTTTTTGCCGGTTGGTGTCGAGCCTAGACTGTTCTGTGACATGTTTTTTTGGTCGACCCATGTGGTTGATAATCAGGATCTGACCTGATTTGGAAGGAGGGTGGCAACCGTCTGACCGAAATTCTGCCGTGATGTTTTTCCCTTGTTTGCTTCCTGCCTCCTCTCTCCATTGTGGTCGTGTCCCTGTTTTCTGTGAACACTCTCCTATGCTCCAAATGCAATCGTCTACACTGTTGTCTGAGCTACCCCTCCTCTAGTGACCACCTGTAAGCGTCGTTCCAGGTTCATGGCCGGGCCATGTATTGTAAAGTGTGTATTGCTACTTTCTGTCCTTTCATCTGACCAAAACTCATGTAGGCACAATCTCTCAGCGGTATGTCCGCTAATTTATCTCAAATGGAAGTCATACACTAATGACATCTTAATCGTCTTTGGGGGACCTACCCACAACCTCTAGGAAGGTGTGTTACCCTCGTACATTTTAAGGGTGTTCAAGGCTTGTACATCAACCTGTGGTTCCCTGTCTTACACGATTAGCTATTCCTGTTATATTTTGTGCCATGAGACTCATATTGACACTTTGACATAGCCGCGAAATGAATCCTCACCAACAAAACAGGTATACAAGATGCAACGAGGACGACTCCTTCTCCCGATGTTCCTCCGGTGTTCCCTCCCTCCCTCGCATTACCAACGGTACTAAGATATGTCCAACATGGTGTCCTCTGATCGGAATACTCTGAGGTCCTAGCCGAGGGTTGGATCTCGAACACAACGCCCTCTGCAATATTCATGTTCATACTGACCCCTATTTAGGTCATCCTCGGACCATGCGCTCATTTCCCACTTACTTCATGGCTAATTCGGCAGATCCTCACCAGGATGGTGTGAATATCTAGTGTAATCAACTGTACAGATGATTCGCGTGGCTGAGATAGAGTTTTCCCCATAAAAGGGCAGGTCGGAGCATTTCTCTAGGCTCTAATAACCACAGCAAAACTGAGCATTTGTTCCCTTGATGCCTCCCTTAAGAAAAGTAAAAAAGGTACGCTTATTTGTGCAATCCGGTGTTCTATAATGCTGAGACGTTGTATAGCTGGATTTGTTTCCGGTCGACCAACGCTTTGTGCTGCGACGCAATTGTCTCATCTACATGGCGCTGAGGGTGAGGGGAGTGGATGGTGGCATCGAGTACGATGAATGGGTGAAGGAATTCATGCGTGGATGGCACCGAAAGTGGCCCGTATTTTGGGAGGACAAGCGTGTCAACCAGGAGGTAGGATTCCTATTTTCATTGACAAGCGATAGCTGAGTTTGATGTTTAGCGTGTCATTATGGGACTGAGATGGACCTTTTATTGCCTCCACCCCAATCTGCGCCCTCAAGATATTGAGGCAGCTGGCCTGATCTCCATTGCTATTGTCTGGTCCATCCCCCTCTCCTGTCACCCCCCGCTGAAGCCGAAGCCGATTTACGTCAGGATCCCGCTCGTCGTCTTGGATGGCAAAAATGCTTCAGCTGATGTTATGGGCCATGTGATCACGTGCCATATTGGGGACAAGCAGGTGGCAGCAGCAAGCAGTGGGAGCGTTAGTACCGAGTAGTGTCTACATGTCATGCTTGCCACTTGTATTATTGCCATTACGATGAAATCTTATGTTTGACTTGCGAAAATAATTTTATGTCTGACTTGAAAATAATTTGAGAGATTGCCAACGAGCTTATCAAAGATTGGCATATTTGGGTGTTTGTGACTGGTGGGGAAATGAGCAATTTGATAGAGGGCACACATGCTGATTAGCATTCAGATGGCATTTTTTGAGGGACCACCAATACAGCCAATTTCGCGTACAACTACCTAGGTAAAACGTCTACAACTCTACTCAGAAAGGCATTGCAAGGCTGATCAGCACAGCCATCACCCAAGTCACCTTTTCCCTAAGAGCTGGTCGCATCCGTGTTAGAATTGGCAATGCCCACGGCGGGGGACGCAACAGCGGCAGTGGGTGAAACAGCGCTGGCAACCACGTTGGGGACAGGCATGAACTGTGGAGCCAATCCTTGGTCGATGAATGTCAGGTCAGGAAGACATTCATGGCTGACAGCGAGCATGGCACGGTGGAGACTCTAGAATGAAGATAAAATTGGTGTTGCAGCGGAGGTAAAAAAACAGTTTGCTCACATTTTTTCGCCGCTGCACATCCTCTGGTGCTTCTGGCCAGTCACAGAGCCAAAGAGCATACAATTCCTCCATGAAACGATCCGTTTTGCCAGCATAGAGGGCCTCCTCAAACAGACCGCCGATGTGATGCAGGAATCCGACCTGGTAGTCGGTATAAAGACACTTAAAAAAAATTAGATACCCAAAAACAATCGATATGAACTGTATGCATGACACCATGATCGTCAGGTGCCTGTGCAGGGGCAGGATCTGTGTTGTTGGTGTTGTTCATGTTGCGAGGTGATGAAAGAGGGAAGGAAGATGTTCAGAGGAGTACGAGGGGGCCCCTTGCAAGCACGACAAGCAAGACCAAATAACATGAGGTGGCGCAGAGCTAACATGGTGCTGATGAGGTTGCAAAGCGAAGGCACAAGGAGGGAAAGGAGGAGGAAGTCAATGCGTATTTGATGGCTGATCAATTGATCACCCCTGGTTTATTTGCCGACATTTGAGAAACCGGATTGCCTATGTCAGTGAATATATGTCATGACAGATACATATTGTTTTCACACAGCATTCGGCATATTCGGCATTGTACGTCATGATTGACGCACGTGATCAAGTGGACTTGGGAAAATTTTGGGTTGCACACAGTACACAGCCTTCGGCGCTGTCAGCACGCTCATGAAGGGTCGACCCAAATTGTATTGTGCAGACAAGCAGGCGGTCTGGAATGACCTTTCTATCACCCACAATCATCGAATCAAGGTTGCGAGAGGAGGCTCCGTTATTCAGTATGCCGGTCTCCCCATGGACACCGTACTCAGCATGAGACGGTCATCATCCCCGACTCTCTAATTCCTCAAGAATTCCTATATGACGTGAGTTTTCCCATCTCAGAGCCTCCCCAAATCAAGAAGACGTCTCCGAAGCGATACTCCAACTCTGTGCGTAGCACAGTCGCGTCTCCTTACTTTTAAACTCACTGTCTAGATTACAGGACCATCCTATGCGTGAATGGCAAGGTTATGACGACAAGCCGGGCTATCGAGAGGAATACCTTCTCGAATTACTTCGCCAGAACGGACGTGGGGAGGCCATGTTGCTCTCCAAGTGCGCCAGGTGCCAGACTGGTGATCCAACGTACAGATGCGATTCCTGTCCATTGGGCCTGTTGCTATGCCAGTCGTGCTGTCTGAAAGATCATTCCAGCATGCCGCTGCACTTTGTACGGGTGAGTTTCATTTTTACCTCTATCTCGTTTGAGTCACTCACCACCAAATGAAGAAGTGGACGGGGGAGAGGTTCGTCAAGACGACGCTGCATGAGCTCAGTCTCCACGTACAAATTGGACATTTTGATGGCTCAGAGTGTATATGTCTGGAACAAGCTGGATGAACGTTCACAGTCATGGACACCAACAGGATTCACGAGGTCGACATCAACTACTGCGCCTGCGACCGTCGTGGTGGCTCGACCTGACGTCAACAACTCCTTCGTTTCGGCTGGTACCCTGCAACACTCTATCATCCCTGCACCTGTGCCACGTTGACGCTCCTCGACCAGTTTCATGCATTGACGCTTGCCAGTAAGGTATCGGGGTACAATTTCTACAAATATTTGGCGAGCATGACCGACGCCTGGGGTATTGACCTTCCAAAGGTATGCACGAGCATATTCTTCTACCTGCACAACAAGACTGACATTGCAGCTTAGAGAAAATACAAGTCTCTCCTTCGTATGGTCTGCCAGTACCGACATCTGAAGATGATGATGCGGGCTGGAAGAGGACAGGAGGAGAATGGTATAACAACGACATCTCCTGGAGGATTAGCACTTTGCTGTCTGGCGTGTCCTATTCCCCACGTCAATTTGCTGGCTGGATGGGAGTCGGCATCCCGATCTATAAGGTATGTCTTAACTTCAATGTCCCAACATACTCACAAACACCTGACACTGGGAACAGCTTTCTTTATCGTGGCATCTTCGTGCTGGATGCCAACTTTCGCCTCAAGAATCTCTTCCGATCGACTAAGGAAGCGGACCCTGGGTTACACACAGGCCTGGCCTATTTCGTCAAATACACCCTGTACCTACTACACTTGTCCAAGTATGTGACTCAAACGGACGTAAGTATCAGTTTGATTGGTGGAAGGTTCATCCTGACATGACATATCTGAAGATTTCGATGTGTAGTGGTTTTAAGACCCTGCAGCAGGCAGAAACCAGGGGGGAGACTGGTCTTCACGCTAGCAGTGTCGCAATGTGTGTGTGTGCTAGGCACGAAATGGTTTGTGCAACAGGTGTCGGCGATCTACAAAAGGGTGAACGGTAGGGTTATCCATCCGATACCTTCGTGCTGGGCACTAACGTCGATGCTACAGTTACGTGAATATGGACTATGTAATCATGTCGGGGGCAGCGTTGCTTGGGCTTCAAAAGCTCTTCGTCTCGTATGATATTGCTTGTCAGTGGAATATAAACTTCAAGACACGGATGAAGGAGCTCCCTTCCCATCTGCGACTGCGAGGTGGAGTCGGATTGTCATGTGGTGTCCCAAAGCTGCATGCAAAGGCACATAAATTGGCATGTCAGTGCGAATATGCCATCGGGATACAATCTGGCACTGGGTGGACTGACGGTGAAGGCATCAAGCGGACCTGGGCAGTGGTGAATGCGATCACATGGTCAACGAAAGAGATGGGTCTGGGATCGAGGCACGACACGCTCGACGACCATTTTGCCTATCATAACTTCGTGAAACTAGTTGGCCTTGGTAAGTGCGGCTGATCCTTGTTGATATGACATGTCTAATTGAGCAATAGGTGACATGCTACACAAAAGATTAACAGAAGCAGAGAATCAAGTTGTAGCACATAGGAAATACCATAGCGACTTCACAAGGGCTCTCCCAAAACCGGAGTATGCAGAAGAATGGATGGTGGTTGTCGAGGAATGGGATCAAGATTGGAGTAAGCCGAGTCCTTATCTTTCGGTGGCTGAACGTAGGTTGTACATCTTTGTTCTTGATTTGATACTAACGGTTTCATATCAAGATGTGACGGAACAAGATCTCAAAGCAAAACTAAAAGAAGACGAGCGCCGTGCCAAGGCTTGCAGCGAGATTCCTATCCACAAGATCAGCACAACAGCATGTCTAGGCCTAGGATTACTGATAGAGGATTCCCAGTATGTGATCCACTCAGTCCAGCAGTCGCTAAGGTACTGATGAATCATTAGACGACGGATCGGCACAATTGTGTCTGGAGAAGGGGAGCTATCATCCTCGGAGCTTGCAGATGTTGATATGCGATGCACTAATCTGGAGAAACTGATTGAACAGTTTAGAGAACTTCAGATCATTTATATGCTGGGCATAGCATTGCAAATCGAGCGGGAGCAGGAGGCAGCCATGACAGCAATTGAGGCCGAAGACGACAAGCTGTGGTTTCCTTCCGACCTCAGCAAGGCGGTACGCAATTTGATCTGTCATTCGGGACTGGGTGAGAAGGAGAAAGTCTTATGAGAGGCTCAGTGTTGGGATGCACTAGCTGCCATCCGTTCTTCATTGAGAGCAGAGGCATCCATTCACACATTTTGGAACGAGCATCTGCAAGGACAAGAGGCACTATCACATGCTTCGGACGTGCTCGACAGCTGGAAAGCGAAGCGAAACCTAGCTGCGCAGAAGTACCAACGTGCCCGCAGCGCCCTGCTGACGCTATGAGGCCCAGGCCCATGGACCAATGATTTGCAGGAGCTGAATGCAAAGGATATGTCGTCAATGTATGGTTCAGTGATGGATTTACAGGAAACAGCGACAGAAGCCATAAACCCCGAGGACCAGCGTCAAAAGAAGAGAAAGTCCGAGAAGCACAAGGATAAGCCCAAGGATGTGTCATGGATCTGGCTGGCTGAGGGTAGTCTTGGGGAGCTTGGCAATGACTCGGATATCACAGGTACGTGTGCGGTTTTACCTGTATGAATAGTATATTAATGATGATTTTCAAGATGTATGTGTACACTGGCTGAGAAGCCGGGCATGTCTACTATGATGGGAGGAAGAGATTGCGCTGCTCCGCGAAGAGCAATGACGGGTCTTAGTGACCCTCCAGTATTGTGCCAAGTGGTGGGATGAGCAGAGGAGCGGGTGGGAGGGGCTTACAGCGGAAATTGCCGAAGGAGTGCGAGCATATGCGGCTCAGCAATGAGATGGACAGCTCAGTTTAGCGGAACACTTTGCACGGAAGTGGCCCTGTGAATATCTAGACCCCCAGGATGATGATGAGGAATCCGACAACAATGTACGCAGTTAAATTTAGCATGATGTAATCAATAAAAAAAATATTTTTGTTGTATTACCGTTTTGGGTGGGAATGCTCTCTTTTTTGGGGGGGCCGCGAGAATGGCAATTTCGGCACGAAACAGTTTGTAGGCAAATGCCTGATATAGCAGAGCTTTGGGAGGCTGAATAGCAGGTGCTGGAGGTGAGCTGTGGCTGTGGTGATTGGCATGTCCTGAGGCTTCTGGTTGACTGCTGATTGGCATCACCAAAGCCTTTCCCCTGCGGCATAGGGTGCACCAGCCTAACTCGCCTTTTTAGTAAACTCCCCAAATCACCGTCGAGTTTGATATCAAAGACCCATTGTGTGTCTATCATCTTCATCCAAGGCTCCCGGGGTATTACCTCCCACACATCTCGTTCCTCCATTCTCCGAGTTTCCGCATCCATTGCTGGCACCCATAAATCTGGTTTCATCATTGCCTCGGCATAATGGGAAGGGGTCCATTTATTTTCAGGTTCAGGTAAGTTACTGATTTCTGATGCCTTCAGCACAATGATATCTTCAGGGTCTTCATCATCTGGGACCAGCGGGAATTCAAGGTCATTCACCCAATCTTTACCTGCTTCCCTCGCATTCTCTTCATGTTTCAGGTACTCGCTGGATTCAACTTGGGCATGAGACGGTTTTGGGACGTGTGTTGGATGTGTTCTTTCATCTGTTGGTCGATTGTGAATGGGAATTTGATTAGGAATTGTTCGATCAGAGTTGGCCTTTGCTGTTGCAGGGTTCAATGTTGGGATTCGTGATGGACGTTCCAGTCTAGGTGGGGGATTTCCAAGCTGTGGTTGTGTACTGTCCTCTGAATTATCCAGCAGGTTTACTATCTCCCCCTGAAGAGGCACAGTATGTGTTGGAATAAGCTCTTCAAACACCACATCACATGAAGTCGTGATTTGGATGCCTGGGCCATCAAGCAGAACATGGTAAGTACCATGCCCTGCTAACCCCACCAAGCGACCTTTCAAACTTCGAGGTGCAAGCTTGCTTTCCCCTTTTGCTGCTGGTATTTTGACATAGCAAGGGCTCCCCCAGACTCGGAGAAATCCAATGGATTGGCGCTTTCCGGTCCAACGTTCCTCTGGGATTTCGCCTGGATGTCGCGTAGAAGGCAACAGATTCCTGACTTTTATTGCATAATCACATGCCTCAGCCCACCAACCATGAGACATCCCAGCCTCAATCAACATGATCCTTACAGTCCCGAACACAACCCCAAATGCACATTCAGCTACCCCATTTGCTGCAGATGAATATGGAGCCGTGAAGAGCAGAATAATTCCCCATTTTTCTGCCCAATCACGCCACAGTTTACAGTCAAACTCATTGTCGCAATGGATCTTCTTCAACTTCTTCCCCATTTGATGTTCCGCCATTGTTGTGAATGAATCCAAGGCTGACAGTGTCATTGTTGCATTCCTATCAGGCAAGAAATAAGCCTGACGACGTGATGATGAATCGTCTGTGAACTCCATTGCATATCGCGCACCACCAATTGATCTAACCCGTGCAGGACCCCAAATATCCAGTGCAACAAGTGCTAGTAGTTCCGTTTCTGGTTTGACTATAGCATCGAATGGCCTCCTCTTCTGGTTTCCTACGATGCAGGGCTCGCATTTTCCAGGTAAGTCTGGTCCAGCTTTGACGTTAATCCCATCAACAAGGTTTCCATGCACCAGGGCCTTGATTCTGTTGATTCCATGATGCACGAAGCACATGTGCCAAATTTCCATCGGCACAGCAACGTCTGTGGACCTTGCTGTAAGGGCTTGATGCTTCTCGGCATGAAGCAACGTCCCATTTATGGCATATAGGTCCCCACTTAACTCCCTGGTAAATTTTTCTTCCCCATCTGGCGCCACGAAGCTCACTCTTCCCTTCCCATACATTACACTCCAGCCGTCTTTATCCAGACGCGATACAGATACGAGGTTTGCTAAAATATCTGGGCAATGGAGAGCCTTTTCCAGCATGATAATGTTCCTCTTATCTGTTTCGAAGGCGACAGTCCCAATTCCAGCAATATTCAAGTTCACTCCAGCTTTCAAAGAACCACCAGCGTAATCCTTGAGGGGAATATAGTTGGAGAATGCAACTCTCTGTTTGATGAAGTGCGTAGTCGCACCCAAGTCACTAAATAACTTGGACGAGTCTAACCCTCCCATTCCTTTAGCTATCAAAGTTTGATCAACTTTTAGGGTTACGCCATCTTTCTCCATGCTGTTGCCTGTACCACCACTCGCATGCAGGGCGAATACGGATGTTGATACACCTGTAACTGGATCCACAGTAACTGTTGACTGTGCTAAGTTGGCATAGGAAGATGGTAACGGTGTGTCGCGTTTTCCTTTCCACCACAGCGGGTATTGGCCTTGTTTTCCTCCTCCAATCTTCCAACACTCCTCTATCGTGTGGCCAATACCTTTGCAGTTTTCGTTCGCCTCATGGGATTTCCCATTGGATGGCCTCTGTTCATGGTGGTTCATTGTGTTGAGGCTCTGAATCTGCTGTGCAAGCGCCGTGATTGAAGCATGCAAGGCTTGATTCAACAGATCCATAGACGTGGAATTGGTAGGACGGCCACCACGTTCGGCAACTCTATCACCGTGCGCAGAGAGGCGAGCCACTATTTTGATGATATCCTTCTCGCCATGTAATGTGCTGATGACAGGATCCCACGACTTGGGGAATGAATCAATCAAGATTGTCGCAAAGTTATCGCTGTTGATCCCGGCTCCAGCATTGTTCACCTCTTTCAATAAACGCCTCATCTTTTCAACATGTCCACCATCACCTGTGACCTTTTCTCCATCTTGGAACCTCGCCGCTCTCAGTACGTCCTCTCTCCTCTTTTGAATGATATCAGAATGGGCTCCATATTCCTTTTGTAGTTTGTCCCATGCCTCATATGCTTTGCCTCGGGGATTGAGGCCAAAACCAAATGGGTCTGTGACATTTCGAATGATGGATGAGAGTGCTGCACTCTCGCGTTGGGCATATTCATGGTCCAATGGAGTGAGGCTAGTCAATCCCATGGCCGGTAAGGGAAGGAGGTTCAGTGCTTGAGGCGAGACTTTATTCTCCCAGTAGTTTACGAGACCATGTGGACCTCCCTCCGCAATCATCATCATCTCCCACAAAGCCTAATTTTCGCCATTGAATTTTTCATCAGCCTCGAGCTTGAAAGGTAACACTTGGGACATCGAAGTCATTGACATATCTTAGCGAAAGAATTTTTTTAGGGGTCTGATTCTGTTAGTTTCCAAGTGACATGGTACGAGGGCCAAAGTCTATGGTCCCAAGCTTTCGCTTTATGGTTCGATAGTAGGTTTCTTGAGTCTTTAATAAATTCGAGTGCTGTTGTCCAGATCACAATCAACGAGGTTAAGCACAACGGGGCTGCATAACCTGTTAATAAACAACGAGCTCAGTCTTCACCCGAATGGTTGTAAAAGACTGAATTGAATGTACCTGTTAATAAACAATGAGCTACATAGTTATAAGCATTGTATCAATGCAAGAAGTAAGTAAAAGCGTACCTCAGTCTTCACCCGAATGGTTGTAAAAGACTGAGGTACGATGGGGATGAAAAATGAAATAAGCTACTGATGAAACACTTGACTATAAATAGGGAGACTCCGAAGGTCCGACAATGGGCATTGACTGAACCTCTCGACAGTACCGTGACCAGTTTGGTCCAGGCATCAAGATCGTTGCATTCTTGAATTTCTGGGATGTTGTGGATGGCATCCTGGAGGGGCTTCGAGATATGGCCGCATAGGTTGGAAAGGAAAATGTTATTGGTAATGAATTCAGGGTAGCTAGCAAGCAAGCCATTACGCCCATGGAGATGCTCAATCCAGTCAATAAAAATAGTGCCTGGAGTCATCATCTCCTGCCAGATCTCGTTGGCAAGGTCCTTTTTCCAAGTTGAAGGTAGGAAGTGGTCATGAAAGGCTGTCATGAAGTCTGGGAAGGAGAGTTGGGTTAGGCGAGGCTCGTTTTGCTTGAACCAAGTAACTGCTGCCAAGTTTTCTGAGAGGCCATCAACGAAATTAGACAAGATGTCTGGGAGGGCTATGCCCTTCTGCTGTTGTCTGCATACGTATGCAATACCTATGTCGGCATAGCAGCTCATCGTCTGTGGGTCACGAAGATGTCCTGGCCCGATAGTAGGTGGCTGTCTACTGCTGTGAGACAGTACGCAAGCTGCTTGGTCTGAGGAGGAGGAGGACATGGTGATGGGCGATTTCATTTGTATGGGGCTAGACGAGTAGTAATCTGATGATGAGTCCAAGATGACGTGACGTCTAGGCGAAGTCTTTGGGGTAGTTCCTGGTTCCAGTGGGAGAGTGGGGTTAACGGGGGAACAAATACGTGGGGATCGAGGGGAATTTCTGGGGGTTTTATCACCGGTGAGATTCTCATCAAGCGAAGCAGAGGACTGAAGGCTGGGGAAGGCTGGTATGATAGGCATGAATGCGACGCTGGGATTTAATACGTGAGCTACAGTGTCTTCATCTTCTTCAGTAATGGTATCAGGAACTGCGACGGATACTGAGATTGAGCGGGAACAACATGTACTGGATGCGGGAGAAGGTATAGCATGGCCTGACGTCGTATAAAACAACAATCAGCAGGTAATCTTCAAAAAACAAGTAGAGATTTGACCTGGCAGACAAGTAAGGGCAGGCACAGGCATGGGTGTGGACTGGTGGGAACTGGAAGACATGCTGGCAACTGGCAAAAGGACGGCGGTCGACGTGTGGACCTAGGCATCCCTTTCTTCAAGGGCAATAAGGCTTTTGGTAGCGGAGATAGCATAGTTCGGTCGTAAAAAAAAAAGTGTAACCTCACTCTGTGTAGGAGTGAGACCACTAAAGGCAGTCACACAGGAAGATACGAGGAACAACGTGTATTGAGAAAGTGAAGAGGAATGCAGTCGGCTATGTAGCGGGAGTGGGAGGATGGTGGTGGTCAGAGGATAAGGAAGGAACGTACGAACATGGCTATATGTGTGAGTACGTGACGTCTAGTAAACTACAATGCAATCAGAGTGATGATGTGAGTAATGTACGCATAGTAAGCAGCATGCTTACAACAGGCTTAGAGAAATTCTCCCATCTTACATCCACCGAGCAAGGAGATCTCCGGCTGTTCACCACTCAGGCTGTTACAAACCTCCACAAGCTCTTGTTGTCTTACTGGATAGATCGTCATAGCCCTTTGGTTCCAATCCTTGTCCAAATCATCATTAAAAATACAGCACTTTCCTACTTGGAGCTCGACAATGGGGCCAATGACAAATCCAATGAATCTTTCAACACACTCTTATCTGGAATACCAGACAATGTTTCACTACCACTTTCGCACCTAGTCTTGGGATCATTTGATGTCACTGTCAATAATAGGCTGATGGATCATTTTCATTCCCTCACAGAGCTGCGACTGGGCAAAGCTACTTCCTTCGTCATCAACGACAGAAAACATATTCCAGATATCTGGACTGCTCTTCAGGTCAATTCAATATATCTAAAGAGCATCTCAATCCCTAGTTCGCATGTATCATTTCAATTGATGGAGTATATGAACTCGTACTGCAGACTGGAGGAGCTAGAACTCCAGCATTTCTCGCATCCTATCCAGAATCATACAGCCTCCCAGTATGAGATTGAGCTTGCAGAAACGCTCTTTTCCTCAGTCATCCCAAAGCATTCCGGGTCTCTCAATACACTGATGATATTCTCCCATTTGGAGTGTCCATGGCAATTCTCTGTAACGTGTTCTGCTGTCCTCATGCAATGCCACTCTCTAGTCAAGCTTGTGTGTGTGGAGCATGGTGCATCAGAGTGGAGAACCTGTAAAGAAATGACTTACTATGGAGCAGAGATCACCGTGCCTACCCCTGGGCCAGCAATGAATACCCGCAACGTTGTCCGTGATATGGTGAGTTCACATTATTTGCATGCCTGAGCCATCTGATGACTATTCCACATAGGAGTCTCTCGTTCGCATGGCAGAAAGCCTACCCTCGTTGGAAGGACTCTGGATTTCCATGGAAAGTATAACACTAGCAAGCATGGGCGTCAACGACTCCCATCCAAGAGCACTCGAGTACATCAATAATTTCAGACTCCCGGATCATTACACTGCTCTTCAATATGGATTGGACAAGGTCACGCCTGAACAACGGGAGCACCCCTTGAAGATATTTGTAGGAGCTCAGGTCTACGTGGCACAGGACAGTGCATGGATTCAAAAATCCAATGGACCATCAAGAGGAAGGGATGTCAGTTATTCGGAGTCTGCGGCCCTAAGTTGGGGGTTCTGATTGGTTGGCAGTGAGTTCATAAGCATGCTTTGCGAACATAATATACTGAAATCAAGCATTGCAGGACAATAAATGAGAAATGTAGTTGCATGTTATAGGATCCACTACCGTTGTATTCTATCAAAGGAAATACTATTCTTGCATCGAGAGTCCCAGGAAATTTCTTGTCTTTTTGCATGAGGTACTAACATTTCTTTCTCTTCCTTTCCATGCCATATTCTAACATAAGAAACTGTGAAGCCCGCCATTGACGGCACCCAAGCACGCCAAACTGACAATGAGCTCACACTATATCAAGACACCCTCAGCCGGACCTTGTTACATCAAGGATCTAAGCTGATGAGTTGGACCTTCAGTTTAGCTTGATGGCCTTGGTAGAGGAAAATACCATGCCAGAGTGTACCAGTTTAGATTTCTGAATATATTCCAAATCAATCTCGAAGCTGGACAGTGGACAGTATTTCAATGAAACAAAGCGTGTAAATACCATGACACCAGGTCCTCATATCCTGCTCAACATAACCACCAGCACAGAAGTCTATACCAGACATTCTATTTCTTTGACAGCCACTTATCTGTTACACCCCGCCTCATCACAAAGTTCCTCGTTTCCACGCCAGGAAGTGCAGGAATGGATCAAGCTATGATTGGTGTGATCCTCTCTCAAATCGACCATGCACAAATTGATGAAGTAGCTGGCAAAATGATCAACAAGCGAGGCAGGAGAAGAGGAGCTGTGATTTCCCAATGGCAGGACTTGCAGTATGACTGACAATGGACACAGGAACTTGAGAACACGCATACACGGGTCGCTTAGAGGATGTCATGAGGACTATGTTTGTCTTTCGTATCCAGAGGCGTTATTAACACCCTTCATTTGAAAAACGCCTACCAGAACAAGGTGTCAGACACAGACAAGAATTCAAGCGGATATGATTACATACCATAGATTACTTCCCATACAACATCCATATTTACTGAGCAACTTGATATCTTTGTGCAGGGAGGCAAGTACAGGGCAGATCGCTGATGATGGAAGCCATAAATGCTGGCTTGACCATAATGATGGGAACCTTCTCCTCCCTGGTAGATGGTCCCTCATAGTACAGTCTTCATATCTGTCGAATGTCCAGGCTGTAGCTCCTGATGAATGGAGTCAGACAGAAGTGTGCGAAAGCATGGTATGAACTGGCATAATGTGTTGCAAGTGTGAAAAGTAGTATTGAAATAGGCGCTGTGTACCACTGATGGAGGGTTTGGAGGATGTCAATCAAGCACCACCTTTTCTTTTGTCTTTCATAATGGATATCATTATGATAATGATTGTGCTATCAATGTCTCAAGTCAGAACAAAGATCTGCAATAATCGACCTCTGACTTTTTACATCTACTTGAGCCAGGAGGCAGCCTTGGATGATGGCTCGCATTAACATCCTTCTGAGTCTCCTGAGCGACGTGTCAGACTGAGACATGCATGCCACATAGGAGGCAAAGTACGCAGATAACGAGGTTGATGCATGACCGCTGGTACAACACAAGCCTATCAAGGCGAAAATAAGCTGGAGCATTTGAAAAGTAAGAGAAAGGAAGAGACCTTGATATGCAGATTAGTATAAGACCCGACATCAAAGGGACAAGATACATACCATACAAAAATGTTCTCCTCAGCGTATTTCATCAGCCAGATCGACAGCCACCAGGTCTTCTGAATGTCTGAGAATACATCAATGTTGTGGTTGAAGCGGACCTTGCAGGAAGGAAGTATTGGACTCAATGCATAACCTTGGTGTTCACTCAACTTCTGAATGTGAACAATTCTCAAGTCATCACTGCGCCACACAAGCACTCAGAGAACATCTCTGGCAAGTAGTCAATGTTAGCCCAGTAAACGTTACTTGAGGCTGTAAAGAGAAGTAATGCGCAAGGAAGAGAATGAGAACTCACAGATACTAGTAAGTCCAAGAGCTGAGGCTGTGTGCTGCTCTCCGACTCCCTTAGCACCACAATGGAAATACTCCTGGGCTGAAGGAAGCAGGAATGACTGTTTAGCATGCTTGCTAGCTCGAGCACCATCCTTGCTGAAAGACCTGGTGGAAGTTGGCTAAGCCACTTAATGAGTTAGAGAAGGAACATAGGGTGCAATTGAGAGAAGACTTACATGGGCTTTCTCAGGGCAATCTGCAGAAGGATGACTATTGACACCACAACAGGTGCAGCCAGAAGGCTCCTCCTAAAGCAAGAATCATTTAGTGAGGGGGATATCAGAGTAACAAGAGGATATCCTACCTTGGAAGGTTTCTTGCACTTCTCACTGACTGCAGCATCATTACCCTTTGTCTTGGTGAACTTGAGAGACTTGGAAGCCTTGGCATTCTCATTATCAATGACCATCTTGAAGAGATTGGCAGTCAGAATGTCAAGCAAAGAGTGCGGAGACTGTGCATACTTTAATGGACTCAGCCTTGGAATCAGAATTGGCAGCTACCTTGTCTTGGTCATCATACTCCTCGTCAGACTCACTCTCAATAGTAGTGCATGAATGATGGGTAGAGCAACCTTTTCCCTTGCTTCAAGTAGTAGCACCAGTCTAACATAGCATGCATAAGGAAAACAATGAGAAAAAGATACAAGGATAAAAACTTACAGGCTTGGATTCATGATGTGGACCAGTAGGCACAGAGGGAGCACTAGCACCTCCATCGTTGACCTGACTGCGCTTGCTCTGAACCCACCCTGTAATAGTCTTAAGCACCTTATGGATAGGTTGCTTTGATGCATTAGTATGAAACTCCTTCTTGACAGTGGTACGAGCACGAAAGACAGATTCTTTGAGGTCCTTGTCTTTGGCCAACTCGACCTTGTAATGTTCAAGATGGGACTGTAAATGCGAGAAGTCAATCATAAGAATAACCAAGCACACAAAGATGCACAGTATACTCCTGGAGCTGATCTAGATGATCATTTGTGGTAGTAGCAGGATCCTTGCAAAGAGACATGATAACAGCCTTCACAACAATGAAATTAGGAATATCTAGAAATTAGTGTTATAAATTAGGTTATTTTTTTTTTAACTTTTATAACATAACTCTCAATCTTCAGATAAAAAGACTGAGAATAGTGTTTGAGTGGTAAGGTCTACCATCTTATATGTTTACTAGAGTCCACATACTTTACTAGGAGCATACCCACTCTAGCCTCAGTGACTGCTGTCATAGGATTTATACTACATCTTAAACAGATTTACTAACTTGTTTCTTATTTTTAATGCTTTTGGTTTTGCTATAATAGAGCTGTTATAGTTTCTAAGTTTCTTTAGCCTGCAACAAGTCTAATAATCAAAATATCCCACTATTAGAGAAAACAAATATATTCCCTAAATTATTTAGGTACTTATATATTATGGTTAGTCATTATTGAAGTCATTGAAGGTTATTGAGGCAAAATTTACTTTATAAGCCAAGACAAAGAATCAATGTAACTAACTATGAGTCATTATATTACAGGGTTTCTACAAAATAATGGGAATTGATCAGTTTTTTTTTTGAGTTACCATATGTAGTAATTCAGTAGCCACCACTGTATTTTGCATCTTCCCTTCATACGATGACAACTGGACTGTCTTGTTGCATGTCATAGCATTTATTATCAATCTTACAACTTATTCTCATGGGAAATCGTCATATTCCAATGCAAATCAAGGACATAGCGCTGGAACTTTGGACTCTAGGATGGGAGCCAAGCGACATCTGTCATATCTTTCATATTTCACCTAGCAGCCTATACCGCTGGTGCAACCTTTTCGAGACATTTGGGACACCTGCAAATCGACTGGCACCATTCTGTGGACATCCATGTATTGTCAACCTTGCTGCTCTCGATGCCATTCATGTACTTCTGAAATCCCATCCAGATATTTATCTTGACGAGCTACAGTGGTACCTAGCAATTCATCATGATCTTCTTATATCCATTGCTGCTCTCCAACGAAATCTTGTCAGAGCTGGACTGACTCGTAAAGTTCTTCACACCATTGCCTTGGAACAGGATGAGCAACGTCGGGCTGTATATCTGGCAGGAGTCACCAACCCAGTCAACTTCTCAGGGACTGAATTTGAGTTCATTACAGTGGATGAGTCAAGTAAAGATGAGAGAACATTTGGCCATCATTATAGTCACTCACCAATTGGTCAAGAGGCAGATTTGGAAGATGTATTTGTGCGAGGCGAGCAGTATTCATTGATTGTGGCCATGTCAATTGATGGATATATTGCAATGCGGGTACAACCAGAGTCCTTCAACTCCTTCAGCTTCTTTGATTTCATCATTGAAGATGTTGTGAGTACATCCATGGATTTCTTCAGTTGCTCATGAATTATTGATGTGAACATGATAGCTACCGCTCATGAACCCATATCCAGAGAAGCAGAGTGTATTGGTTATGGATAACTGCAGGATTCATCATACTGACACCTTGATTGATGTACTCAACGTGTCTTGTAAGTCTATTGCGACGTGTAGCATTTGATTTGTCTAATATATTCAGATGTCATGATATTGTATCTTCCTCCCTATTCTCCAGACCTCAACCCGATTGAGGAATCGTTCAGCACATGTATGTTCTTGCTCTCCTGACAGAAACAATTTCATTGATCTTTGAAACAGGAAAAGCTTATCTGAGACGAAATGGGCCAATACTCCGTGATGATGAGGACCCCATCCTGGTACTTTTAGATGTGTGTGGTTGTATCACAGCGGAGATGGCATTTGGATGGTTCAAACATGCAGGGTATATATTTTAGAGGCTTTGGTTATAAGAACATATGTGATACAGTGAACAGAAGCAATACATGATTCAAGAGAAGCAATGGACATGAGGAAACAGTGAAACAGCTGCAAAGACAACAGAGAAAGCAGTACAGACAGAAAGCAATACAGACAGAAAGTGATACAGACGACAAAGAGAACAGAGACAGACCAAAGAGACACAATCATTCCATCCATAAGCCCAGTTTGGCGTCTTTGATGAAGGCATCATGCTTCGCCAGAATTGAACGCCACGATAACGCCAGGAAGCCAACGCCGTTCCAATCGACTCGTTTAAGTGTCTTGATGTCCTTGTTGCCAGGGGTATAACCAAGCTCCTGTAGGCGGTTATGATCAGCATCATTGACTCCGTAATGAGCACAAAATGCTTCAAGTGAAATGACTGGGATCTTGGCAGGAGAAGGAGAAGCGGAAGGAACGGAGGGGGGACGACTCAGCAAGCTACAAGTAGTCTGCAGCATTTGCAGTTGCAGCATCTGCTGGAATTGCTGATGTTGCTGCTGCTGCTGAAGAAGAAAGTATTCTAAGAGGTTTCCTCCAAAAGGCATGTCAGAGATGGTTGGAGCAGGAATCAGCATGGGTGCAGTGTTATTGGCTTGCTTTGTCGCTTCAGTTTGGGCGGGGGGTATTTTGGGAGGATGTAGGTGCTTCTTGGCATCGAAATAGGCATTGTTTGGAGTGTCTTCAGAAGCGGTTCTCTGAGCCTGGGGTGAATTAGAACTATGTCCCGTTGCAAAGATAGATACTTACCCAGTGTGACACCCAGAAAGACAATGCCCCAGGGTCCAGATCAAAGTAATATCCAGCTGTACTCTTATAAATGCGTCGCTCAGGGAAGAGTGTCGGAAAGTTGTCCACCAGAAACTTCTCCTCTAGTTTGACAATGAAGGGCTTCACAGTATCATCGAATTTCTTCTATGTTGCAAGTGTTAGCCGATACAGAAAACAAACAGGAGTACCTACTCTTTGCGTGACAATAGAATCTTCAGTTCCCTGCCATTCAAGCTGTGAGAAGTCAAACCCAGATGGCACCAATTCTTGCCTGTCTTCATCGGTTGTCGTCCACCACTGCAAAAACGTCAGAGAAAGAAGGATAGAATCAAGAGATGACTCACTGCCTCATCAGAAGCAGGGTGCATGAGTGCTGGGCAGAAGATGTACATGATCCATTTATTGACTGTCTTTGCTGCACGCATCTCCTTGATCAATGAAGTGAAAGCGAGGTCGCTGGTGAGGGAGTGTATTTGCAATGTTTGAGGGACCTTCTGCTTGTACTTCAGCTCGTCCAGGATGAGCTTCGACTTATGGCATTGTAGCGTAGCTGCGATCGCGGTGATGTAGTCTTTGAAAGGCTGGTTGGATGTGAATTTGAATGCGCCTTTTTTAATGTACAAGTCATAATTGATCTTGCTGTTGGACTGGCTTGGTGGTTTTTGAGCCTTCAGAGGGTCCTTCTTGCGAATATATATGTAGTTGACAAATTCAAAGGCTTCATCATTAGTTTTGGAGGCTGATTTTGAGTGTTTAGCGGTGAGTTGCTCATCAGACGTGCCAGCTTGCATAGGCTGTTTCCTTTTGCTGAGGTTGTTGCCACCAATTGTAAGCGGTGGTAATACCTTGAATTTTGCAGCTATTAGTAGCTCAGTAAATGTGTCTTTCTTTAGAGAATAGCCATACACACCTGCAGCTGGAGCATCACTTATCATGCCTTGGATGAGCTCCCTATCGATGTCACCCACAGATTCACTTGCTGAAGATTGGTCTGTCACTGAAGAGAAAGCACCATGGTCCATACCTATATTGCCAGCAGTATCAGATAGTGAAAACGACGTTGTGGTAAGAAGGGAAGATGCGGAACACAGCAGTGGCTACCGAATTACTACATATGGTAACTCAAAAAAAAAACCAATTGATTCCCATTATTTTGTAGAAACCCTGTAACAAGTCACATTCACTGCATGGAGAATTTAATATTTTAGCTTAAAATATTGAATTTTATAACTATTTATTTTTTTAATATGGTGCCCTAAAATATTGAGATAATATTTTCAATATATTTGCAATATTTAGGAAATTTCTAATATTTTTTCAATAAACAAAAATATTGAAACAATATTCAAAATAATCTTATGATACTTCAGCTTAGATGTTGGAAAAAAATAAATAGTTATAAAATTCAATATTTTAAGCTAAAATATTTGATTCTCCATGCAGTGATTGCATGTCCAATATGTAAATGTCTATATAATTTCTTAAGCTTTAGAGTTGCTTCTGAATATTAATCTATCTGCACAAAAGATTTTCTAAGCTTTGCAAACACTGTGCTGCTCCAAGAGTGTTTTCAATATCTTCAAAAATTTGCATAGCCTTCTCCAGTTTGACAGTAGCTTCTGAGTATTGATCTGACATTTGCAAAATATTCCCCAAGCTTTGCAAACACTGTGCTGCTCCAAGAGTGTGACAAATGTCTTCAAATATTTGCATAGCCTTCTCCAGCTTGACAGTGGCTTCTGAGTATTGAGCTGTCATTATTAAAATATTCCCCAAGCTTTGCAAACACTGTGCTGCTCCAAGAGTGTTTTTAATGTCTTCAAACATTTGCATAGCCTTTTTCAGTTTGACAGTAGCTTCTGAGTATTGATCTGACATTCGCAAAATATCTCCCAAGCTTCGCAAACACTGTGCTACTCCAAGAGTGTTTTCAATGTCTTCAAATATCTGCATAGCCTTCTCCAGCTTGACAGTGGCTTCTGAGTATTGAGCTGTCATTATTAAAATATCTCCCAAGCTTTGCAAACACTGTGCTGCTCCAAGAGTGTTTTCAATGTCTTCAAACATTTGCATAGCTTTTTTCAGCTTGATAGTAGCTTCTGAATATTGAGCTGTCATTATTAAAATATCTCCCAAGCTTCGCAAACACTGTGCTGCTCCAAGAGTGTTTTCAATGTCTTTAAACATTTGCATAGCCTTTTCCAGCTTGATAGTAGCTTCTGAGTATTGAGCTGTCATTATTAAAATATCTCCCAAGCTTTGCAAACACTGTGCTACTCCAAGAGTGTGACAAATGTCTTCAAATATTTGCATAGCCTTTTCCAGCTTGATAGTAGCTTCTGAGTATTGATTTGACATTCGCAAAATATCCCCCAAGCTTTGCAAACACTGTGCTGCTTCAAAAGTGTTTTCAATATCTTCAAACATTTGCATAGCCTTCTCCAGTTTGACAGTAGCTTCTGAGTATTGATCTGACATTTGCAAAATATTCCCCAAGCTTTGCAAACACTGTGCTGCTCCAAGAGTGTTTTCAATATTTTCAAACATTTGCATAGCTTTCTCCAGTTTGACAGTAGCTTCTGAGTATTGATCTGACATTTGCAAAATATTCCCCAAGCTTTGCAAACACTGTGCTACTCCAAGAGTGTGACAAATGTTTTCAAATATTTGCATAGCCTTCTCCAGCTTGACAGTGGCTTCTGAGTATTGAGCTGTCATTATTAAAATATCCCCCAAGCTTTGCAAACACTGTGCTGCTCCAAGAGTGTTTTTAATGTCTTCAAACATTTGCATAGCCTTTTCCAGTTTGACAGTAGCTTCTGAGCATTGATCTGACATTCGCAAAATATCTCCCAAGCTTCGCAAACACTGTGCTACTCCAAGAGTGTTTTCAATGTCTTCAAATATTTGCATAGCCTTCTCCAGCTTGACAGTGGCTTCTGAGTATTGAGCTGTCATTATTAAAATATCTCCCAAGCTTTGCAAACACTGTGCTGCTCCAAGAGTGTTTTCAATGTCTTCAAACATTTGCATAGCCTTTTTCAGCTTGATAGTAGCTTCTGAATATTGAGCTGTCATTATTAAAATATCCCCCAAGCTTCGCAAACACTGTGCTGCTCCAAGAGTGTTTTCAATGTCTTCAAACATTTGCATAGCCTTTTCTAGCTTGATAGTAGCTTCTGAGTATTGATTTGACATTCGCAAAATATCCCCCAAGCTTTGCAAACACTGTGCTGCTCCAATAGCATCATTAATGTCTTTAAAAGTCTGCATAGCCTCATATACATGTTTCTGTGCTAATTTATACTGATCAATTAACATATATCTTTTACTTAACAAGTGCAATGCAGATGCATATAAATTTTGCATATTTTTCTGTTTTGTAACAGATATTATTTTTCTCAATAGTCTATCTGACTCCCAGATTTGATATTGAAAATAACAAAAATTATAAATTGTTGTCAAATCTTCTTTACTAATATCATTATCTAGAAGTGTATATGATATCCATTCAATATTCTTAGAATGTAAAACACCAAAGTTTGTCTTGTCTCCTGAACTTAAGTATCGAAGACTATTATTATTTATTTTATTCATATAGAAAAGACAAATTTGACTTTTTATGCCTGTATCTGTCTCTAGAAAATATCTCTTAAGATATTCCTGAATAGGGGATAATAATTTCAATCCTGCTTTGTTATCTTGATATATAATTCCAGATTGTAATAATCTTGATATAATTAAAGTTTGTTCAGGAACCCTTGATAGCATTTTGTGTATTACACTGTTCCATATTGGAATACCATTAGGCAAATGGCATATTACACTCAACAGCTTCAATGTATTTGGCTTTGATAAAAGTATTGGTGATTGAAGTGTAATTTTAATTGAAATATCAACACTTGATAATCGATGAGATTGAGCTCCAGGTTTTTCTAACAATAAAGTCCAGCTCCTAAGAAGTATCTTTGGAGCAAGATTTTTTGCTTGGCAAGCCATCAACATGATAGCTAATGGCCATCCATCTAACTTCTTTGCTAGTTCTTTGACTTCTTTTTCATCAGTAGCATGTCTTGAGATAGTACTAAAGATGTCCAATGATATAGACTCATCTAATGATGATAGACCACTATGTGGTAGTACTAACCAATCAACAACATCAATTGGAGCAACAGTTCCTCTCATTGTAATTACTAAAGTAATATGTTTCATGGAATTCAAGTGCTCCAAAATCCTTTGAATACTATATTGATCTTTGCTATTGTCCCAAAGAGTCTCAAAGTTATCAAAAACCAGAATTGTTGGTTTGGATATAGTGTACAGCTGTTTTACTGCATCACTAGTTAATTCTAGCTGCATCAGCTTTATCACAGTCTGCAACAGAATCTCCACAGTAAACTCAACACTGCAGACTATATCACAAGGAATAAAATATCTATGATCATATTTAGCCTGTACAGCTGCATCATTCAGTATTCTTAGAGCCAGAGATGTTTTGCCCATGCCTCCAAATCCCATGATAATAATGGAATGAGGAGAGTCAGCAAGAAGATTGTCTATGCCCTCTTGGACTAGATCATCTCTACCCATGAATACAGATGGAGATGGTGGTGGAATAGCAGAGAGCATAATGCTACTAATCAGTGGACTATCATGAGAACTATTATACTTTAGAGGATATGCAGAGACATACTTGACAGGTTGAATCCTAGAAGGACTCATCTATAAGAATATTAGCATATAATGATGTAACATTGATAAGAATATTTACCAGATGATCATGGATGACAGTAACCTTAGCATCAACCTCTTTAACCTGCCCAATCACAGAGAAAACAGCAGTTGCCTTGAGAAAGATTAATATGTCTCTCATGAATCAGCAGTGAAAACATACAACAAACTTGTCTCGAGCCTCTTTGACATACACCTTGCGCTGATCAATACGATCCAGGATAGCCTTGCTCTGTAATTGTCTCTTTATTGTTGCCCGGAACCCAGCCTTCCTGTAAATCTTGTTCAAATCATCCTTCAAAACCTCGAGGTGACTGATGATGGCAGAAATCAGTCCTCGTACTCTTAACAAGACCAGAGGAAGAGACGGACCTGACAAATTCATCGCCAATTTGCTGTAGACGCATCAGTGGGCGAGTTGAAGTATCCGTTGGGGATCTGCCATCCTGAAGTAACTTGATCTCATCAGAGACAGAGCGGAGCATCTCGTCAAGGTACTTGATAGTGTCCTTGACCTCATCGCGAGCTTTCTTATTAACCTGAATGACATGAGCTTTTTGGTATGCAATATTGTTGTAAAGCAGCATGGATTCGTACCTGCGCCAGCTCCAGGATCGGGAGAGCAATATTTGCAATTGCCTTTGCGATGCCCGTGCGATCCAGTTCGCCCGCACCAGCAAGCACCTTAAATGTGAGACTGGCAGTCGAAATCCAATCCGTGTCATCAGGAGCCAGATTCGGAGGTGCAAGGATCGCAGATCGATCCGGCACCGCCGTACTTGGAGACTGAGTAAGAGGTTGAGATGATGCTTGCATTGTTGTTACTACGATATACGGTCGATGGTGAGTGTACGAGTGGAAGAAGTACGAGGCTATGATATGAATCTGATGGGGGCGAGGCAGGTTTCCCCACGCCCCACTTGATCACTTACAACCACCACTTGAATCAAACCGATATTCGTGTCACGTCCTGCCTCTTTCTTTCTCCGGTGAAGAAGCCACTCCTGAATTCGTGGGTCAAAATCGACAAAACTTTGCAGGAATCTGTGGCGATGGCGAGGGCGGTTGAACGTGGGTCTATGCTGGGCGAATCAGAACTGCGTTGGAATCGTGCATCATTTCTTGATTTACCTTCTTTGTGTTCTCATTATGCAAAAGGATCGCTACTGCAATGGTGACGGCCACCTTGTTCATCCAACGACGACAAGCAATACCTGCCGATGACCATGCGGGGTCCTTGGCGACGGCAAAGGATTCAGAAAGTTATCAATAACGGAGACAGATGGCCCCTCTTTTCCTCCTGTCGAACGCCCTGTGCTCTCTCTCACTCTACCCATCAACCTCGCCCAGTTGCATTGTCCTCGGTCACCTAATTTCCTGCATCATGATGACTATCAGTCCAGCTCACATCATCAGCCTCGGAGAAAACAATCGGCAGGGCCTCGCAAGCCCGAACAGTCGACAATCAGGGCCAACGTTTCTTCTTCGACAATAACCCAATACACCTATTTTGGATGTCGTGCAACGTTAGATGGCTGAGACGACTGTGGCGATCTCCCTCTCTGCATTGTGGTGTTGTAAGCGTTCTATTCTTTCCTCGTCGATTTCTGACTGAAAACCTAAAAGCCTATTCCCATTCACCTGCGTTCACACATCCAGACCCCGGCCCTACAAGGATGAACTCTGTCTTCCACCGATCCATGCCGTCGTCAGCCGCTGGACGCATTGGCTGCAGCGATCGACGTCAGAGATGCTCCCGGTGCTCGAATGGCACGGTGCCAGCGGGATGCCCTGTATTGAGCTCGCATCTTCACCTCCTACCAGATACTTTGCGCGTACAAACCTCCGAACGTTTGCCATCCCATCTTCGCATACCCACCGTTTTGAAGAGACGTCGTCCAAGGATACGCCGCAGAGATGAAGGGGAAGTGGTTTTTTTCTGTGAAGAGACTTGCAGTGCGTATCTTGTTTGCCTGAGTTTCAAGACCTGACGTGTCGTTCTGCCAGGCTCGGGAATAGCCATGTCGAAGGATCTTCGCTCTCCCAGATTACCATCCATATCCTGCTATTCTACTTATTGCCATGTTCAACCTACGAACCCCTAGGTGCGCATTCATAGTCAGGACAGGACTTCATTCGATAGCGTCACCTCTGCAATTTCTTGATATCTCATCCCTTCGAATGCGCGGACGTCGGAATCGTTACCATGTTCTCACCACCGTAATAGTTGAGATATGGGGGATCACCATCTGTGTCAAAGCGTGGCTCGCACTGGTCGGAAGAAAGGAAAGGGCCGCGGGCTGGGGGGTTCAACAGATAGGAAATTTGAGGCTTGTTCTACGTGGCTCAATCTCTAGGCAATCACCCGGTCTTTCGATAGTGTACCGTCGCCGTAAGGTGCCCGTTTCGTATGGATGGGGAGATGATTCTCTCATCAAGACTGCGAGCCGGAGTTGTTCTCCTCTTCCTATACAGAGCAGTCAAAGCTTCATGTGCAACTGGGATAGAGCTCGGTGAATGCGGAGACAGCATCAATCGTTAAGAAGGCATCGAGCAACATTGGTGAAGACTTCGTCTTATCCTGCTGACTGGATATTCACCGTACGTAGCATTGCTTGATTGATTGACTACAATTAATGCTTCGTTCCGACAGGCATTTACAGTGTCTTCTTAAACGAACTGACGATAAGAATCGCCTTCGTTCCAAGTCAAGCCCTCCGAGACGAGCATTGATAGTCGCGAGCGAAAGCACCATGTCATGGCATCCCTACAAAGAGCGCAAGGCTCTGAAAATACGATATCTACATGTGTACCAGTGCCCGTTCCCTCGTGCACCCGCACGATGTATTCGCCATTACGAAGTACTTTGACGGGCATGGATCAATTTCGCAGCAAAGAAACCAGAGCTTACTGCACTTGGGACTGTTTTCGTCCTGTACACCGTTCGTAACAGCTTTACGACACGGTGACCCACTGGCTCGCCGATTATGCTCGCGCTTCCTCCCTCCATCCCCACCGCGTCAGCCCAGCCTGATGTTGATACGCGCCATCCCGATCCAGCACGGCATCGTGCCCCACCGGACGAACATGGTTTCTTGACCGACTGTTGGCAGTGGGAGAAGACTGGCGCGGTGAAGAGTGTTTTGTGTAATAGGGAATAGGTATGGCTCGGCTCGATGGAACAGCAGACGGGGGTGAAAAGGGTGCAGACGTCGAGAATAACGCTGATGGGTGTGTTGTTCTTATTCAGTGTTGCGGATCAATGCATGCTAGAGTAACCGCACCTTCCACAAATCATCAGATTCTCATCGGATTGCTAGTTTGAGGACTCGTGTCATTGTCTGGCATTGGTTCAACATGTATCCCTAGCCAGGCAACGAAAAATAAAAATAAAAATCAATATTTTTACATCATAGGACGTAAAGCGGAAGAACACCTTGTACATTCTCACGCTCTGGTTCTTTTTCTCTTCGACGACCTTCATGCGACACATTTGGATGCATACGCGTCCTATCCTGGGCGATTATCTGTTGGGAGCAACTGCGTAGGAATCGTGCGTCCTTCCTTCTTGATTTTCCTTCTTTGTGTTCTCATTACGCGACAGAATCGCTACTGCAACGATGACGGCCACTGTTCTTACAACGGTAACAGGCAATACATACCGGCGACCATGCTGAGCCCTCGACGACAACGAAGGATTCAGAAGGTCATCAGTGGCAGGGATGGATGGCGCCTCTTTTGCTTCCTGCATCAACGACTATCAAGATAGGCTCGTTTACCCAAGCCACATCGTTAGCCTGAGCGAAAGGTGCTCCGCTGAAGGGAATGGGTGTAACGGCATGGGCAATCGACATTACGGCCAACCTTTCTTCCTCGACAACACCCAATACACCTATTTTGGATGCCGTGCAACGATAGATGACTGAGAAGACCGGGGCGATCTCCCTTTCCGCGTTGTCGTGTCGTAAGCTTTCTCTTCTTACCTCGTCGATATCTTACTGAGAACTCAAAAAGGCCTGTTCCCGTCCACCTGCGTTTACAAATCCGGACCGCAGCCCTGCAAAGACTCCCAGCTGTCGAACCCTGCCTCCCACAAATTTATAGCATCGTCAACTCCCCGGCTCAAAGTATCGATTTCGGAGATGCATCGATGCTCCTGGAGCTTGTATGGCGCAGCAGCGACGTCGTGTATCGAGCTCCCATCCTTACCTCCTTTGTGATACGATGTACAAACTTGCAAATACTTGCGACGATCGTGCCAGCCTATCCTCGCATCCCCGCCATTTCGAAGAGATACCGTCCATTTGTCTCCGGTCGAGGATATGACGCAGAGGTGAAGAGGAGGTTTTTTTCGCTGAAGAAATACACAGTGCGTATCCTTATCGTTTCGACTGTCGTGTCTGGATCTGATGTGTTGTTCCGCCAGGTCCGGCGATAATTGTGTCGAAGGGACGGATAGCGCCTTAGCTTCCTACATATATGGACCATTCCTGCTATTTCACACCACCATATCTTCAACCGACGAACTTCGCGGAGCGGTTTTATAGTAAAGGACCTGCCTCTATTCACCTGCCACACTTTTCTAATATCCTCTGATCACGCATCTCTCCGGATACACGGACGCCGTTATCTTGGCTGCAAGAGCATGTGCTCTGACATTGCTGACTACATCGAAGTCAAAGGTCGTGGCTTCGATGTCCGATGTGGTCATAAGAAGGGAAAGGTTTATGACTCGGGCTAGGAAATACGAGGCTTAGTCGAGAGTCAATCGCCCCTCCTTTCATGGTATCCCGTTGTCGCGAGGTGCATGCTTTGTGCCGATAGGGAGATAGTCCTCTCGTCAGTTTCGCTGCATAAGCTACGAGGGTGAATCCCAAGCTCCCGGGCCATCATCGCCTGCGAGCCGGGGTTGTATTCCTCTTCCCCTCACACGAAGTCATCAAGACTCTACGTGCAGTTGGTATAGAGCTTGGTGGATGCCGGGACAACGTCTTTCGTTGAGAGGTCCCGTTGTGCAGATGGGTAATGGGACGGCGTCTAGTCACTGGAGGTTGAAGAAGACGCGAGGAAAAAATGATGAACGAACTCATCTACCGTGTACGTCTTGATCGATTGATCGTCTACCCTCGTTCCAAGCTGACGTTTGTCTCCAGGTCGACATGCACTATTTTACCGACGCCGCGTCCGCCTCCTCGAAATGATACCGGCTTGGTTGGCAAAGCCCAGCCGAAGGAGAAAGATAAATTAGCATGGAAATCTGAGAGATGGTACAATGTGGCCTTCCTTTCTTGATAAGACAGATGCATGTAGGCCTTCCCTTTTTATCTTGTCGATGTCTTTCATCTCATGCCGTTCTCCTTCAGGCGTCAAGCACACGCACCACGTATCCAAGGGCATCGTCGGTGGTCGCGAGTCTCGAGTACCGATACTCAGTTCACAAGCCCACATGAATGACGGAGGCGGATGGAGCTCGTGCCGGCAGAGGTCACAGGGATCATAAAGCCATGCATTGAGCTCGCTACTCGCTCCGTTTCCTCTTGCGTGATGCGATGCCTGTACGAGTCTGCAAAATTTTGGACGTAGATGCCACGATCGCAACGAACACCTCATCGCTCACACGGCCGTCGTTCTCAGGGGATGTCGTCGATTTATCCAGCCAAGGATACGCCGCGGAGATGAAGAAGATGCTGTCATTGCTGTGAAGAGACGTGGTGGCCACCTCGTCGTTGTTTTAGCTTTGTATCTAGTAGACGATCGATCGCTCGGAGGGACGAATAGCATCTTAGTGCCCTCCTCAGTTCTGGTCACATCCATCTCCCGTCAATTTAGCACGCCACCATCCTCGGAGACTTAGTATCTTCAACCTGCGACAAGACATGACTTCATTGGTTCCCCTCCCCCTTCTTATCACATTCCCCTTCAAATGTATGGACATCGCTACTAGAGTATATCCTAGCTAGGTCACCATCATCGACTCGGAGATACAAGAAAGTTGAGGCCAGACACGTACGAGGTGTCGTACTGGTGCTGTCTATTGCCATCGCCTCTCTCTCCCGTTGATACCATGCACGGTATACACTTCGCCGCAATATGCATGCTCAGTATGGATAGTGAGCAATAGGGGAAGCAGCCTTCTCCTCATCTTTCCGACTTAGGCGCTCAGATCTGTGTTCGTCTCCGACGACTACCTCCGAGTGCGAGAAGCGACACCGATAGGACTGTAGTCGTTCCTCTGAAAACTGCTTCTACATTCAGATAGTTGTACGGGGAACTTCTACAAGGAGACGGGTGATACGATCCTTGCAAGCTGGGGTCGTCACTCGAAGCCAGCATGTCGACGACCGACCGTTCAGAGCTCATCGTCTGCCTCTGTTTCTTCTATCATCGCCGGGTCGATACACCGTGTTGTAAGCCTTCTCCTCTTATCTCGTACTGAGAACCCCAAAAGACCTATTCCCGTTCACCTGCGTAAACAAATCCGGACCCCAGCCCTACAAGGACGACGGATCCATAGCATTGTCAGCCTCTCGGCTTGCTGTAGATGCTGCCGGAGCCTGAATGGCACAGTGTCAGCGGGGCACCATGTATCGAACTTCGTGCCTTTCCCTCCTAAGGCACGTCCAGACCCGCAAACGCTTGTAACGATCACATCACCCATCATCGCATCCCCACCGTTTTGAAGACAAGAAGTCCATCTGTCCGGCGAGGGATACGCTGCAGAGGTGAAGACGACGCTTTCTGTTTGCTGATGATACCCCCGGACGGCAGAATTTGTGGTGTTGGATATAGCAAGGGAGGATCTACGGGGTGTAACAGTTGTTCGGTAGAATTCGAGGTAACGGTAGTTAGCGGTGGACATTAGCGAGCACATTACTGAAGGAGCTCCAATATATCTTCGTTGTCTTGTCTTACTTTCTTCTCGGGGCCACAAGAGATTTTACCTTCGTAGATTCTATCACACTTTGACAAAAGTACTACTCGTTTATTGCTCAGGAATTTGACTTAATATCCATGTTGAAGTCAAATTTAGAGAAAGTATTACGGAATTCCCGTTTTGATTATTCTGTGTACGTGGACTCGTTCCCGTCCGTCCTTGTGATATCCTTCTCCTCGTACCCTCCCCACTAAACGAGTGCGTCATCAACCACCTTGCACACCACCGCACACGTCTCTTCAGCAGGATAGCCATCTTGCATCCCTCCCAACCCAACTCGGCGAGGTACTTCTCCCCGCTCCTCCTGTATAACGGCGGGTTGGTCAAGTTTTCACGAATCCAAGTAGAATGTGGGTTTCGAGACAAGGACGGGAGGAGCTTCATGATGGAGAACGACCTCATCAATGAGCTCTTATTGAAAACGACGCATGATAAACAATGGGCAGCGCACCCTGGCTTGCCAAGCATCCTCGCGTCGCTGCTGAACTTGGCCTCCATAGAAATATGCGCCTTCCCTGGAGGATCCCTTTGCGAGTAAACCAGTGCGCACCGTTTTTCCAGCACACAGTCAATTTTTGCTCCTGGATTACGTGCACTTCGACAGGCTCCCGGGGCTCTTGAACATTTTGTCGATGTTTCGGGGACTGAAGAAGTCGGCGATGGGTGTGATTATGATACCGCTGTATCCGGTGGTGCTTCTGGGTCAGACGACGGAGATGCTGGAGATCGGAAGTGAATTTGGAGGGAAGCGCAAGCGTGGTTAAAGTGCTGATGGCGGCTCTGTGAGTGATGTTCTTTATTGGAAGGTTACAGAAGTTGAGGGTGAAAAGTCGCTACAGGGCGCAGATGGAGCTCGTCCCGGCGCTGGTGGAGGAACAGATGGTCGACGACTGTGTATTACCGGTGGATCATAGTAAGCGCTTCACATCTTCTGTTCTGAATACGCTTTGACTGATGTCAAGTGAATCAATATCTGCCGCTGTCCGTATCTGAAGTCACGCTCGGGAATGCTATCGTCGCGTTGTTTTCCTAGGGTGATACGTTGGTGGGTCGGGGCACTGGGAAGGAGGAAACATCAAAGATCCGGTTCATGACGCCGACAGTGGAGCATCGTACTGTCACCAATGTATTTGTAGACAAGGAATCATAGAGTACCTTGAACTAGGCGCTAGAACATGACCAGATGGGCGCATTGAAGCGTTAAATGTTGTGGTGAAAGCATGGCAACGACCGGAGGATGTCGCAAAGGACACCTTGAACACGGTTTAAGAATCGTGTAAGAGATATCAGTCATGTCTGTGACAACAGGCACATTTTGGTGTAGCGAGGATCGACAGGTTCAATGTGCCCATAGATGGACTGGTATTACCAGCTGACGCTACTGGCGTTTGGAACCTCCATGGAACGAACAAAGTCAGCCCCTGTTGATGTTCGGTGAGTAGAGTATTCGAAATAGAGATATGACCACATACAGTGGTTCTGGACAACGTCGAAATTGAGCATAGACTTGTTCGAATCGACGATTGAGTAGCATGACTAGCGTTTCCAGAAGAGAGACTCGGAGTGAAGAGAAAATGCTCTAGGCTAGACCAATAAAGCCATGATGAGCAAGGCGGACTTCATCGCACCATTAGCATGAGCAGCTTACTACATGTACGTTGTACCCCCACTTCCTCCAACAAACGCGATTGAAGGACCCTGGTGGAACAATCCCTAGATAATATAACAGTATGGCGTCCTCAGTGAGTGTATACGCCTGTGAAGCGGAATCGCCAACTAAACGTTCCCTTCTCTCCCGGACGGCGTTGACTGATGCGGAATAATGACGAGGATATGTAGAACGGCGATTTGGAAAAGAAACGGCATCTCTGGATATCAGCGATGGTCTAAGTGGTCGCAAGGTAGTCTGATCGCGGAAGACCGAATGCATATATCTGGATATCGATGAGTATGAGAGGCATCGAGAAGTAAAGGACAAGCGTACTAGACAAATTTTCGGTCAGGAGGCATCGCCTCGTTCCTCTACTCGGCTCCGTCGCTTCGACCATGGAATGCTGGACGTAATGCATATGGTAGGTGACGCGACGAGACCCTGCATAACAAAAAAAAAAGATTCGATAATCCGTCGTAAGGGTGCGCGTTTGGCCATACGGACTCCGAGTCAGTTCTCGGCCGCTCAGCATATTAAGCCACAAGAATGACAACTCTACACAGATCTATGAGCGTACAATCCAAGAAGGAGAAAATCATGACACACAAAAGTTTCGTTCACTCTAACACTATCGCTTGCCACCATAAAATTTTGAGCCAGAGTAACTGCATAGCCTAAGCTCAGACGTCCGTGTCGCACCTTGATAAAGAAGCGATATGAATCACTATACCGCACATTATATAGGAACGGACGTACTTGAGAAACCTGCGAGTCTGCAACTAAATCTTGGAGTGTTGTCGTACACCTAACGCGTCGCCCGTCTGATGCAAGAATATGGTAAGCGATTATTGCACACGACAACGCATGCACATACAAAGGGAAAGGTGGAGGTAGTCGCAGGCAAAGAACCGGAGACTTCAAAGAATGGGCGGATGGACGTTATATTATTTGATAGCAATAATTGCTTGACGAAAATCGAGCTGAGATCGATATTGAGTTTCCCATTCTACAAATATATATCAGTTTTACGCATCTTTTTCAAAGTTAACGCACCATACGATCCTAAACTGACCAAGTTCGAATATCCAGAATATCTCCAGAAACCTCCAGTGATACGCTTCTTCCCAAGGAAGCGAGTACCCGTTCTGAAATAGCCTTTATATCTTGAGGATTGCGGTATCAGGATCAGGTGAGGCAATAGAACCGTGGAACGAGGGGACGCGGGGTACGGTAACGAGGATCATGGTGCACAGAGACAAGAAATAGCGACGGTGACGAGAATCAAGAACTGAATCGGACCATGCCGACATCGGCAATGTCGGCAATAAGCGGCACGACTCGCCCGACTGTGAATTTGAACATGGAGGCAACATATATAGAGGTAGAATTACGGTGGCCCCCTGAATAGAGTTATATGGAGTTCTCGAATGAATTCTACTTGTATTTTACAAAAGTAATGTATCAAGAATTTACAGCCGGGATGATGGTTCGGCAACGGCCGTCGGCCCCTTAGGCCTTACCACACAGAAATCTCTGACCACCATTCACATCCTCTAGAGTTTAGCCTTATCCCAAAATTCATTAAACCACAGAAGCTCCCACCACCGCTGCTCCTCATGCTGTCGGCGGAGCTCCCTGAAGCAATTAGCAAATACGTATGCGACCCTCCCAACTAGGAACCTATGCATTTCGTGACTCTTTTCAGCTTTGTGTCGACGACCTCAAAAACTTCCGGGCATGTTGTAAACGAATGAAAGATACATCTACTGCGGTTTTCTTTTCTTGTCTTGTAGTTGACGTGGTCAGTCGAGGATATCGAGCAACAGTCGAAATGCTTCGAGCTCTGGCCAGTGCGCATCCTGCAGCCACTCATGTCCGTCATCTCAAGATACTATCATTGAGCGACCAGTGCACTTCATATGCAAAGGAATACGCCGATTTTGATCTGAAGCCTCGTCAAGAGTGTCCGACTCGTATCTCACCTTCCGAGACGGCGATGTTCAAGCGAGCATTGCAAACTGCATTGCCTCTTGCCATGGCTGGTCTAAGAAGTTTGAATTCTCTGACGTGAGTATTTGTATCTTTACCTTAGTTTCGAGATTAAATGGCAATTAGAATATATACTTGTGGTCAAGACCCACGATGGGCTGTCAACGTCCTTATCAACTTCGCTGTTACCCATACAGGCTTAGAGAAATTCTCCCATCTTACATCCGCCGAGCAAGGAGATCTCCGACCGTTCATCACTCAGGCCGTTACGAACCTCCGCAAGCTCTCGTTGTCATACTGGATAGATCGTCATAGCCCTTTGGTCCCAATCCTTGTCCAAATCATCGGTAAAAATCCAGCACTTTCCTGCTTGGAGCTCGACAATGGGGCCAATAAAAAATCCAATGAATCTTTCAACACACTCTTATCCGGAGTATCAGACGACGTTTCACTACCACTTTCGCGCCTTGTCTTGGGATCATTTAATGTTACCATTGATGATAGGCTGATGGATCATTTCCGTTCCCTCACAGAGCTGCGACTGGGCGAAGCTACTTCCTTCATCATCAACGACAGAAAACATATTCCGGATATCTGGACTGCTCTTCAGGCCAATTCAATATATCTGAAGAGTATCTCAATCCCTAATTCGCATGTATCGTTTCAATTGATGGAGTATTTGAACTCGTACTGCGGACTGGAAGCGCTGGAACTCCAGCATTTCTCGCGTCCTATCCAGAACCATACAGCCTCCCAGTACGAGATTGAGCTTGAAGAAACGCTCTTTTCCTCGGTCATCCCAAAGCATTCCGGGTCTCTCAATACGCTGATGATATTCTCCCACTTGGAGCGTCCATGGCAATTCTCTGTAACGCGTTCTGCTGTCCTCGCGCAATGCCACTCTCTAATCAAGCTTGGCGTGTGTATGGAGCGTGGTGCGTCAGAGCGGAGAACCCGTAGAGAAATGACTTACTATGGGGCGGAGATCACCGTGCCTATCCCTGGGCCAGCGATGAATACCCGCAACGTCGTCCGTGATATGGTGAGTTCACATTATTTGTGTGCCTGCCAAGATGTCTGATGACTATTCCACATAGGAGTCTCTCATTCGCATGGCAGAAAGCCTACCCTCGTTGGAAGGACTCTGGATTTCCATGGAAAGTATAACACTAGCAAGCATGGGCGTCAACGACTCCCATCCCGGAGCACTCGAGTACATCGATAATTTCAGTTTCCCGGATCATTACGCTGCTCTTCAATATGGATTGGACAAGGTCACGCCTGAACAACGGGAGCGCCCTTTAAAGGTATTTGTAGGAGCTCAGATCTACGTGGTACAGGACGGTGCATGGACTATCAAATCCAATGGACCATCGAGAGGAAAGGATCTCAGTTATTCGGAGTCTGCGGCCCTAAGTTGGGGGTTCTGATTGATTGAGTGAGTTGACAAGTATGCATTGCGAACGTAACATACTGAAATCAAGCATTGCAGGACGATAAATAAGCTTTGTGGTTGCATCTTGTAGGGTTTACCATTGTATTCTATCAATTGAAATGCGATTCTTGCGTCAAGGGCCTGGGGAAACTTCTAGCCTGGCACAGCGCTTTCTATATACTCGCAGAACTCGTATCTGTATATAAAGCCTGATACCCGGGCATGTGGCGAGGGCAACAGTCGGTTTATAAGGCCTCTACGTTGACTTTGAGTCCTGAGCCCTGAGATCGCTAGCACCCGAGAGGAAGACAGCGAGGTTGAAGAGGTCCGCTGCTCAATTGGATACCAGACACTTTTCTGTCAACGCCAGAGGGCAATACCTCGCTTTGGTCCCTTGCACGAGATGCGAACATTTCTTTCTCTCCATTTTCTCGCTATGACTGTAGGACTTTCCAGGATATAACAACCGTGAACCGTGTCATCGACGGCACTCGGCGAATGCACTCACACCAGATCGAGACACCCTTAACAGGAGCCAGTCCTCAAGCTTCACCTTGAGTGCATCAAATGACCTAAGCAGACGGGAACCTCGAGTTTAGCTTGATGACTTTGGTAGAGGAAAACACCACGCCACAGTGTGTCGATTTAGATTCCTAGATGTATTCCAAATCAATTTTAAAACTAGGCAGGTTGTTCTGACAAAACAAAGCACGTCAATATCTTAAAGCCGGGTCCTCGTATCCCGCTCAACGTAACCACTGGCGCTCTACCCGGGAGTTTCTACCTTTTTCTTTGACATCCACTTATCCACTACACATAGCCTCATCATGAGGTTTGTCGTTCCAGGAGAAGTATCAACACACCGAAACCCGCGGGAACGGATCCGGCGATGATTGACGTGGTCCCCTCTCAAATTGGCCGGGCACGAGTTGATGGAGTAGCTGGCGCATGATTGACGAGCGAGGTCGCGAACTAGGAGAGGGGAAGCTGTGGTTTCCCTTGTAAATCCAGCAGTGGTGCGATGCGGAGTACAAGGCCATCAAGCACCGCTTTTTCTTTCGTCTTTTGCAACCGATGCTATCGATGTCCCAAGTCGGAACGAGGATCTGCAATAATCGACTCGGACTCCCGATTTTTTATGCCTACTTGAGCCGGTCGACAACCCAATATGACGGCACAATGTCCTATTCGTATCGACATCCTTCTAAGCCTCTGTGAATGACACGTCAGACAGAGACTTAGCTACTGCTATAATCAGATACGCAGTGTATATTCCTTGACAGCAGAAGGGAAGCATATCACCGTCCCAGTTTTTGCAGACGGGTACGCGTATCGTCTCACATAGAGGTGGCAGGGTATGCGGATAACGAAGTTTATGCATGACCACGGGTGCAAGACGAGCCCGAGTTCATTAATCGAGGCGAAAATAAGTAGGAGCGTTCGAAAGGTAGGAGAAGGGAAGAGACCTTTATACGCAGTTTAGATATAGAGCCCGGCACCAAAAAGACAGGACACAGACCGTAAGAGAATGTTCTCCTCCGCTTGATTCTAAGATATCCTCAGCGGGATTGACATATCTCGAAGAGCGAGGAAGAATGGCTATAGAAGGTGATGCGTCTCTTCGTAGGGATGGGGTTCGACTTCGAGTTTGCGAACACCGACTCTGCTTGGAATTCTATGCCTAGATCGCTCAGATTTGGAGGCAGCCAACGACTCTGCAGTTTACTGTAGTCATCAATCGACGCGTGAAGAACCTGACTAGCCTGAATGAGAATATGCGCCACAACGAGCGTCAGATCTGACGCACCCTAAAACGCTCTACATCATTTCCGCTAACTGTTTCTCTTCGCATAGCCTAGTAACTAAGCCCTCTAACAAGGAGAATCTAGCGAGGTTTGGCTCGTAAGAAGAGGGTCCGGTTCAGGTCTACTCCTCGCCTTCTCGGTGCGAAAGCTCAGCTGCAGGCTTGTTAACAGATGCGTTGGGACCTAGGAGACATTCTGGTGTCACTAGAAGTGATTCGAACGTCCGATGGTGGTTCGAGGGAGAGGACTCGGCACACTTTTTTCCGAAACTTCCATTTCCGGACCATGCTACGGCTTGCTTCCCGCCCTCGCGTCTCCCACCTACGATCCTTCACAACCACCTCCCTCGTCATGGGAAAGAACAACAAGAAAAAGAGCTCTCGCCCTCCTCATGACCTGATGACCTCTGCCTTCCCCCAGCACGCATCCACCTCCAAGTCCACCATAATCGACACCCATACGCATCTTCTCTCTACATTTGCTTTGTACCGGTCAAAGTACCCTGAAGGGCAGTACGCGACCGCGTTTGATTTCGCAGAGGGTGTGTATACGGGGAAGGGAGTGGAGACAATAGTTGATGTGTGGTGTGAGCCGGAGGTATTCATGCAGGGAACGTGGAAGGAGCTGGCGGATGGGAAATGGGAGGGCGTTCAGTATCGATTTGTCATCGGTGCGTACTCTTGCTCTTTCCAACTCCATTTCTGATTAGATCCTCCAGGCGTTCACCCGTACGTCATGCGACTTTGAAGCTGCAGCCTCTCGATAACTTCCATCCAGACACGAAGCAAAATCGTATACCCCTGCCGTCGAATCCGAGATTATCACGGCGCTGTCGCATCCTTCTTGTGTTGGACTGGGTGAGATAGGATTGGACTACCACTACATGCTCTCGCCGCCGGATGTCCAGCAACGAGTATTCGCCCAGCAGCTACGGATAGCCGTGGATCGTGGTATCCCCATAACGGTGCACACACGGGAGGCGGAAGAAGACACGGAGAGAATCATGAAGGAGATCGTACCCAAAGATCACCGGGTACGTATCTGTCTTTGTCAATACCAACAGAGCTGACTATATGCGCGACAACAGGTCCACATTCACTGCTTCACCGACACAGCCGCCTTTGGCCTCCGCCTCCTCGAGTATTTCCCAAATCTCCACATCGGCCTGACCGGCGTGGTCTGCTATGCAACGAACCTCAACACCGCCGAGCTCCTCAAGCAGATGTCGGCTACCGATAACAAACGGATCCTGCTAGAGACCGACGCGCCGTACATGGTCCCGGCGAATGTGTATGACGTGCTAGAGCCGAAGCAATCGAGGCTCCCGTTCTCCCACTCACTGATGATACCCTGGACTGCAGAGTTCGTCGCGGGCGTCATGGGCGACGGGTGGGATACGGAGAGGGTTTTGGATGTGGCGAGGGAGGGCGCCAAGAGGGTATACGGGTTGTAAGAGCCGGCCAATGACCATGACTCATGCTTGTGAGATAATGCCTGATGCCATGGATGCCAATGTCAAACCTTTAATGGATGTCCAAAAGAAATTTTGGCGGCGTGTCCTCCACCTGGGGAAGAAGTCAATGCTCATCCCTCTGCACTCCGAAACGGGGATCATACCACTTCGCCCGCGCCGTTTCCTGATACTCCTTGGCTACCTCAAATATCTCCTTGGCCAAGACTCAGACAAGTATGCGCGAGCTGCTCTTGAAAGCAGTCGATCCCTAGCAATGATGGGAAAGTCATCCTGGTTCAAAGACGTGAATGTCGCTGGCTCGCGATTGAAGTTCGACTTGGAACCAATTGCTCTGGATGTCACAGAGCCTGAGATAATAGAGGAATATAGAAAAAACGTTCAACAATCGATGGAGAAATGGGCATTAACCGAGATTGCCAACTCTGAAAAGCTGTACCTCCTTCATGGACGTAAGGAGCCAAGGAAAGGAAAGGCGCCAATCCCAGTAGCTCTGAAAATGCGAAATTACCTTGAAGTGACGACGCCAAAACACCGAGATGCAGTGGTCTCAATCGCATTGTCGACACATAAGTTAGCGATCGAACGCCTAAGGTGGAATACACCTTCGGTCCAGCGTGAAAATAGATTGTGCCGAATGTGCATATCTGATGTTGAGACCCCAGAGCATGTACTCTTCCGCTGCATGCCAGGGAGCGAGAACGGTGACGAGGACTTGGACGTCGATGATCTTGACGAGAGAGCGAAGGTTGTGGAAAAGATGCACGACTTACGCAGACGCTTCTGGCATGATCTCGCCCGCGTGACTCCACACATCACTCCGCCCGTCGACGCCCACAAGGATACATCATTCTTGAAATCTTTACTCGCTGATCGTCCGTCAATCGAGGTGACCGCAAAATATTGCTACCGAGCACTGAAAAATGTGTACAAGCTACCAATGTATCGACCTTTATGAGGGACTGCGCATAGCAGATCCCGGAGGCTTTCAACTGGACCCTAGGTTCTACCCAGCAACGTTAAGTTGACCGTGAGCTCGGCCTTTGGGTCCGGTTGAGGGTATCAGTGGATAATTAAGTACGTGATTGATATGCTAGAGTGTTAGTGTACCAACCATGTATTATCTACGTCCGGCGTCCCTAGTTGGACCGTGCCGTGTAATCCTACCTACCTACCTACCTACCACTCATGATGCTGTGTTGGCTCGCTGAAGAACAAGCCAGGGCTCGAACTCTGAGATGGTATCGATCACTGTTATCATTCTCCATCATTCTCTTCTTCTAACCTCTGACCTCATCTTCACAGGTTACAGATTATATTGGTAGACAACGTCATATATGCTATTATAGCGACAGAGGAATACTGGACGCGAATATCATTCGTTTTTGTACTAAAAGACTTGGCTGTGCGTCGAGGATACTTAGTTCATTTTCTCAATCCTTAGGTGTTCAGATTGTGTACCAAATACCAATGTCAAGGTACATATGGCCTTCTTTGTGGTGTACATCGACGATACATATCCCGACGAACCAATTTCATCAACAAACTTTAATCGAACTCGTATAGTTCTTTGTCCTCGCAGAAGCATCCAGATAAACTTCTCAACGACTTAGCTGACCTTCTCAATGCATCTCTCCCAGCCTTTGCAGGCACTGAGCTGCTGAGACAGATTCTCCCATTGCTTCAAACACCCGCATCGCCTTCTCCAGCTTAATTGTCGCTTCGGGGTATCGATTCGACGCTTGTAGCATCTCCCCCAGTCTCTGCAGACACTGAGCAGCCGGGACGGATTCTCCCATTACTTCAAAAATATGCATCGCTTTCTGCAGCTTGGTCATCGCCTCGGGGTATTGATGTAAAGCTTGCAGCATCTCTCCCAGTCTCTGCAGACACTGAGCGGCGGGGACAGATTCGCCCATTATGTCAAATACCTGCATCGCTTTGTCCAGCTTTGCCGTAGCCTCGGAGTATCGATTCGACGCTTGCAGCATCTCTCCCAGCCTCTGCAGGCACTGAGCGGCGGGGACAGATTCTCCCTTTTCTTCAAACACCCGCATGGCCTTCTCGAACTTGGCCATCGCCTCGGGGTATTGACTTGTCGCTTGCAGTATCTCTCCTAACCTCTGCAGACACTGAGCTGCTGGTACAGATTCTCCCATGGCTTCGAACACCCTCATCGCCTTTCCGAACTTGGCCGTCGCATCGGGGTATTGATTCAATGCTTGCAGCATCTCTCCCAGTCTCTGCAGGCACTGCGCTGCTGGGACAGATTTTCCCATTATTTCAAACACCCGCATCGCCTCCTCGAACTTGTCCATCGCCTCGGGATATTGCTCCGATGCTTGGAGCATCTCTCCCAACCTCTGCCGACAGTGCGCTACTGGGACAGATTCTCCCATCGCTTCAAACACCCGCATCGCCTTCTCTAGCTTGGCCACCGCTTCGGGGTATTGCTTTAATGCTTGCAACATCTCTCCCAGTCTCTGCAGACACTGAGCAGCGGGGACAGATTCTCCCTTTTCTTCAAACACCCGCATGGCCTTCTCGAACTTGGCCGTCGCCTCGGGGTATTGACTTGTCGCTTGCAGTATCTCTCCCAGCCTCTGCAGGCACTGCGCTGCTAGGACAGATTCCCCCATTGCTTCGAACACCCGCATCGCTTTCTCCAGCTTGATCGTTGCCTCAGGGTATTGACTCGACGCTTGCAGCATCTCTCCCAGCCTCTGCAGGCACTGAGCAGCTGGTACGGATTCTCCCATCGTGTCAAACATCCGCATCGCCTTCTCCAACCTGGCCGTCGCCTCGGTGTATTGTTTCGATGCTTGCAGCATCTCTCCCAACCTCTGCAGACACTGCGCTGCCGGGACACATTCTCCCTTTGCTTCAAACACCCGCATTGCTTTCTCTAGCTTAATCGTCGCCTCGGCGTATTGCTTCGACGCTTGCAGTATCTCTCCTAACCTCTGCAGACACTGAGCTGCTGCGAGAGGTTCTCCCTTTGCTTCAAACACCCTCATCGCCTTCTCGAACTTGTCCATCGCATCGGGGTATTGCTTCAATGCCTGCAGCATCTCCCCCAGTCTCTGCAGACACTGAGCAGCGGGGACAGATTCTCCCTTTTCTTCAAACACCCGCATAGCCTTCTCGAACTTGGCTGTCGCCTCGGGGTATTGACTTGTCCCTTGCAGCATCTCTCCCAGCCTCTGCAGGCACTGCGCTGCTGGGACAGATTCTCCCATTGCTTCAAACACCCGCATCGCCTTCTCCAGCTTGGCCGCCGCCTCGGGGTATTGTTTCAACGCTTGCAGCATCTCTCCCAGTCTCTGCAGACACTGAGCAGCAGGGAGAGATTCTCCTCTTGCTTCAAACACTCGCATCGCCTTCTCCAGCTTGGTCATTTCCTCAGAATACAAGTTACATGCCAGTGGGCGAGTCGACGCATCCATCAAGGATTGATCATCCTTAATCTCCTCACTAAGCATCTCATCGAGGAGATCAATATCCACACTCACAATCACCTTTTCAATGTAGAATGCTGCACCTGCAAACACCGTGAAAGTGGGACTGGTGTTCGAAATCCAGTCGGTATCGAGTTTTGGAGGGGTAGTGATTGCCGACGCTGCTGCACTTGGAGACTGCGTGAGAGCCTGGGATGGTAGCCGTATTCTTGTCATTAGGCTGTTTGGTCGGTAACGAGTGTACGAGTGCAAGAAACAAGCACGTTGTGTGGGTATGTTATGCATCCGATAGCCGCGAGGCAAGCGTCACTCAAGTCCTGCCTATTGGTCGGTCGGTTACCGCCTAACCTTTGGCTCCATTGAGTCATCCATAGCAATGATCGCCCAAAATTGATCATTACTAGCGATAATATGGAAAGATTGAATGTTCTTGTAGAAGGTTTCGGATCGAAGGTACGGCGATCATCTTGAGGAGTTGGTAATCGTTGGCATAGAGGAAGTGTAGCATGTCTCATCTGTATCCTGGTACTTTGGACTGCAAAGGGGGAAATCCTCGACGCTTTGTTCGTAGCAGTCGAACGAGAGGCCATGACTGTTTATCAGAGATGACGCAACTGAACATGGGAAAATAGGACGAATTCATGAATTGCTGTGAGAATATCTAGGGTGTCCCTTTATTTGATATCATTTATCACTACACAGATCAATAAAATCATATTAAAGTCGGAGTCCTCGCTCGTGAGGGTCACATCATACCACTCGCCTCACCCTCAACGGAACCTTCGCGCCCTCCTCGCCAACAACTTGCGGTCTAGGCAAAACACTCCCATGATGCTTGCGAGTCACCGTCTCCTTTCCACCAGGTAACTCGAAAGTAAAGTTCTTCACAATGACAAAGAGCTCCACCTAAAGAACCAAATCCTCAACAAAATGTATACGCTTCCTGGAAGAGATTTGCTCACCTTAAACTCAGCCAAAGCGAAGGTCTTCCCGAGACACGTCTTAGGCCCATCTACGAACGTCAACAGATGTCGATGACCCTGGATCTCCTTCGCTCTCGGCGCAAAGTCCTCCAGCCACCTCTCTGGTCTGAACTCCTTCGCATCAGGGCCCCAGAACTCCTCGGAGGTATTCAGTGTCTCAAGGGTGGCTGTGAGTATCGACCCCTTTGCTACGAAGATGCTATTAACGGTCTCTCCAGACTTGGTCACTGCCGGCGTGGAGAGAGGAAGCATGTCGTCCTGCGTTGCCTACCATAAAGGGAGTGAGAGACGTTCGTTAGATTAGGCTGGGAGGTGGGATACGCACCACCCTCGTGGCCTCTGATACCGGCGGGTGCATCCGCAGGGTTTCGTGTACGACTGCGTCGAGGTATGGAAGGCTCGAATTAAGTTGCTCCCATGTCGGATCGGTTGTCCCGAATTGCATTAGCTCATCGCGGAGCTTGTTTTGGATGTCGAAGTTCTTGCACATTTCGATGAGGGCCCACTACGCGGTTGTTAATTCCGTTTGATGGACGGTCATTGCTAGTGGTGCACGTACTGTGAGACTGACTGGACGAGAGCGATTCAGAGAACGTAAAGTATGATAAAGAATGGAGGCTTACTGCTTGTCGTTTCATAGCCTGTAATGATAAGCCTTCAGGAAAAGCGATTAGATATGTGATGCTCACCCGCTAATAACAACATGTTCTAAGGTTCAGAAACTGTGAGCAAGAGAAGCAAAGGTAAGAATTTCTGTACCATCTACAGAGGTTACCATTAGTATTAGCAAAGGGTAGGGCATTGATAGAAGCTATACCTGTGCTATGATCTCGTCCCGAGACATGTGAACGTCCGCATCATGCGTCTCGGACTTGACTGTAAACAAACAAAGTCAGCTTCCCGTCGGAACTCGTGATGGCCTTTATACTCATGTAGCAGACCCATTATATATGTATCCTCCTCGTTCCCATGCTCTTTAGCCTTGGACAGGAGTTGGTCAGCCACACTAGATAACACACGATTCATATCGACCAGGGCCTCTTTCCTCTTGGAAGGCAGCCGAAGAACGGCCGGGAACATGGAACCCGCGACGATCATGAACGCGAAAAAGGCAGCGCCACCGTCCAAGTCCACGCGGTCGAAGATCTGGGGTTTCCCTTCGATAGCGCCAAAGTCGTGAGAAAATCCGGCTATGCCGATGCTATCCATCCTAAGGTGGGAAAGTGGGTTGGCTAGTGAGCGTTATGCAGTTGAATAATAGTCCCACGACTCACGGGATGTGGTTCATCCTAGGAAATGGGCATTAGTTGGTTGTCATCGTTGCTGGGTACAACAACATACCAGATTTGCACATCGATCGTGGAAGTCCCGTCGTCTGCCTCGAGAATGGCATCCCAAGCAGATGTCATCTAGGTGAAATATAGGAAGACATTCGATGAACGCAAGAATTATTTGCGTACCCTGTGAGCCGAATCATAGAAAATGTGGGTTAGATCACGTATGGTTGCGTTGCTGAACGCTGGCGTGAGAAATTTGCGCTGCCTGTATGTGTTCCAGTCAGCGTACAACCGCGCGACGTGAAAGGTAACTATTGCCATCGGTGGAGTTCCCCTTCCGCCCATATCAAACTTCGTCCGAACTGTGAGTCAAGATACATCAGCGCAAACTTGCTAGGAGAAAAAAAGGGAAATAACCATTATTTCGATGAAGGTGCGGGACCATTGCGTCTTGAAGTATCCGGAACCCTCATTTGCGTAGAGATGCGCCACGGCCTTCGGGTCGCAGAGAACTAGTTTTTCCAATCCCAGGAATCCAGGGAAACTGAAGACAGAACCGTACTCCGATGCCCACTGCTCATACAAGAGACCTGAATACCCGGTGTCATGAATAACACGATGGAGCCCAAAAAGCCAGCTTTGACTGGGAGGGCCCGCAGTTTCGTGGTAGCGGCGCTCTTGCGGTTCGTCGGGATCTTGTAGATAAGAAAGACGGCGACGAGAAATAAGCAGATGTCGCTCGTCGATATCTGGTGGGCCATGGGGGTAAGGAAAGACGAACTCTTAGCAATCACCCGTTCACGATGATCCGTCGGATGACTGTAGCCCGGTTATAATGAGAACCCCCGACGACCCCGTTGACATATCTGGATCTGCGACTAGTCGTCCATATGGAATTCTAGGTGTCGTTACGAGTAGCTAATACGTGTCATGGTCTGAGCGATGTCGAAGGATCGAACTAGGAAGAGAATGGATTAGTACAGCCCCCCAGGGACCCGGTGTACCAGATTCCATGGAGCGCAGCCGTGGTAGCGTATTCCCTCGGTCGTCATCGTCATATACATCAATACTCGATTCCACATCTGTACACGAGCTGGATCACAAGTTTCCCTCCAATCTGGTGTTGTGCGAATCGCGAATCGGAAAGGTTGATCATAACTCAGTAAAAGTCTGCATCAGATAGTAACATAGACTGGCGCATCGCTTATCCTGTCGTTGCGGTAATTAGAGACCGTGACGGTGCTCCTTCTTCAATCCAGAATCCCATATCTAAGAAAGAATAAACATGAGAAACAGGAGCAAGATGCAGAGACGCACCAGTTCTGGTGAATCTGAAGATTTCTTCCTATAACACTGACCATGATACGGGGCATGTTGGCTTTGTGATGGAGCAAAGAAGCAATCAATGGCTGACTAGGACTTCTAGAGCTACCAATTCGATAGAAGTTCGTAGTGCGACAGCCAATACATGCAGTCTATCATCTTGAGGAGATCGGCGTTATGGCCCGGGTAGTCGGCAGAAAGAAGCCGAACTCTATAGGACGATTGAGCTACATCGGGAAGAAAAAAGCAACAGCTATCAATTAACAAAGCTATTACAGCAAGCGAGCCTGGCGAACGCGGTTGAGAGTATGGACTACGAGGAGAAACAAATATAGCATACCAGTCACAGTGCGACTGGAGAGTCATTTCGCTGACAGTGCTGTCATGGAAGTTTCGGACCGAACGAATACGGAGCGACCATTTCCGGACGATTTGCTTTCCGTCCTCACCTACGATCCTTCACAAACACCTCCATCGCCATGGGAAAGAACAACAGTTCTCGACCTCCTCACGACTTGATGACCTCCACCTTCCCCCAGCACGTGTCCACCTCCAAGTCTACGATAATCGACACCCATACCCACGACATTTGCCTTGTATTGTTCTGAGTACACTGAAGGGCAGTGTATGATCCACTGGTCATCCAAATCTTCGACTATCGATTCCTCCAGCAAGTCTGAGATGATGTTTGACTTTGTCAAAGGTACCTACGGGTGAAGGAGGTGGTGGATGTGTGGTGCCAGCGGGAAGTGTTCATGTGGGGAACGTGGAAGGAGCCGGCGGATGGGAAATGGGAGGGATTCCTGTATCGCTTTATCATTGGTGTGTACTTCTGCCCTTTCCAAATCCTCTTTTCATTAGATTATTCAGGCGTTCACTTGTGCCTTCTGCAAATTCAAACCTGGCTCTTGTCACAGTAATTTCCATCCAGACATGAAGCAAAAATCGTGTAGAATCCGAGATTCTCACCCTCCGCCCTGCGTTGAGATCAGATTGGACTATAACTACAGGCCAGATGTGCGACAACGGGTATGCGCGGCAACTACGTACGGATCGTGATATCCCATTAATGGTGTATACGGCCGAAGACACGGAAAGCATCATGAAGGAAATCGTCCACCGAATACATCCACCTTGACCGCCTACCCTCGTCACAAGTAAAAATTCATCTCCAGGTCCACATACACTGCTTTACTGACCCCCGTCGCAGCCTCTTCGACATCTCCAAATCAATGTGACAGGCGTCGTCTGCACTTCACTACTGTCGAGCTGCTCAAGTCACCGATAACATGCGTATCCTGTTAGGGGCCGACGCGCCGTATATGGTCCCAGCGAACGTGTATGGTGCACTGGAGCTGGAGTAGAAGTTCTCGTTCTTGCACTCGTTGATGACACCCCGGACGGCAGAGTACTGGTGGCGGTTATGGGCGGTGAGCGGTTGTTGGATGTAGCGAGGGAGGGTGCCAAGAGGGTATCCGGGGTGTAAGAGCCGTTCAGTAGGATGTAAGGGTAGTGAGTGACAGTCGGTCGTCTCGTGATGCTGCGGCGTTGGCATATCAACGACATTGAGGAACACTGCGCTCAAGAGGAAACGATCGCTCGAACTCCGAGACGGTACCAATCATAGTTATCACTCTTTTATTCGGACCTCTGACCTCGCTTTTGCAGGATACAGAATATGCTGTTGGACAATGTCGTATATTATATCGCAGTTAGAGAGGAACACCGAAGACAGGTGTCATTCATTTTACTCTCGCATACTCGGATTTGTGTCTTTGGACGTGTGATCCGAACGACATGATAAGGAGTAGGCTCGGTTCCGCTAGAGATGCCGAAAGAGACATCCTGTCGGGTTCCGTTGCTTCGGAAGAATATTGGTTTCTACTTGCCTCTTACTCACCATATGCTTCGCTGAATCCTACTGGTAAGCTGCTTGCTATGTGCTATCTCGCAATTCGTTCTCCTGAAACCTCGCTTTTGCATCGCCTCTTTCAGCCGCACCGTAAATCTCAGCGTGCCTCCGATGTCGATATTCCGTTCTGTGTTGAAAGACTTTTGATGCTAACGACTCGTCATCTGTATCGGACCCGATACTTGAAGATTTCTGTTTGGAAGAGCCTGTACTCAATGGATGTCTTCAAGCCTTACCTAAGGAGAGATCCCTATAATCAAGTTTGAGGGCCAAATGACGGCATTTGTATTGAACTCGTGTATCGGAGTGGATGGACCTTCCTGTCCTACTCCTACCGCCTGAAGGTGGTTGGGATAAGACGATGGCCAAGTCGACGGATAACGACGAAACGTATGTACTTTTGCACCCAAACGCGTAGAATGGAGAGCCCGCTACGAAGGTGCATTGAAGGAAATATTGCCAGTGGTCATAACTGGCATCCCGAGAAGTATAAACTAAGGCAAACGATCTGGCTGACTACTTGTCCAAGAGAATATTGCATGTTATTGTGGATATCAATGTTCGATGCTAGGCTACAGATGTATGTATGTATGTGTGTATGTACTCCGGAACGAAAAAAAGGATAGATAAACAGCGAACGAACAGCAAAAGGATTACGTGAAAACTAGACATGGGTATCGTAAGAAAGAAAAGCGGTGAATGTCAAGATGTTGCCACCACGCCTTTGAAGACCGTCGACCAACTGCGCTTGGTGGTTGGTCTGGATGGGGAATGGGAATACGAAGGAGGTAAAGGTCGCGACGGTGGCGCTCGAGGAGGGGAGCTGAACACCGCGGTGTCTGACATTAGCCGTCGATGTTTGGAAGGGCTGGGCAACGAAGATGGAGAGGACGGGGGGGATGGCCTCTCTCGGGTATGTAGAATGGCTTGTGAGCCGAGACTAAGGTTGGAGCTTGAACGCGATCCTTCCCTCGATGCATATGCGGTCAACGAGTTCTTCTCACTATAATTCCTTCTCGAGATGCTCTTGCCGATGATATTATCTCCGCGAGTATGCACGATGGAATGCGAGCCAAGGCTAAGACTGGAGCTGGATCGTGAGCTTTCCCTCGATGGATATACGGCCTCGGGCATCAACAAGTCCTTCTTTCTCGAGATGCTCTTTCCCATAATACATTCATCGGAAGCATCCTTCGACGCCAAGAAACACGTTGACGAAGCTTTCGGGCTCGGGATGGGGGAATCGCCTGGCGAGCGACGCGGTAGAGGGAGAGGAAACAGCTGGTCCTCGTCTTCTACCTCGACATGAGGCGTAGCAACAGGCGCGGATGCAATCTCCTGCGACCGTCTCTGCTTGAGCGTATCCACCTCGTCGACGGTTACGTTAACGCGGAACAAAGCTTCTTCGACGTCGGCAAGGTTGAATGGGGCTGTGATACCGTCAAGACTGCTGCTTCGCCGTCGCCGTGCACCGGTGGAGAACTTTGTCTCCCAGTTATCGCCCTCTTTGAGTGACTTCTCGGTTATGGGATAGCAGTTGGGACAACAGGCTCGCAGAGGTACGGTGGTAATACGTTTCGCAGGAACGGGTAGGGAAGGGGATCGCACGAGGGTTCTCCGACGAGGCACAGGGAAAGAAGGAGGAGGTGAATGTTGGGATTGGTTGGCCGTCGAACGGTGCACGAGACATGGGGTAAGAGGTTCCACTGTGTGTGATCGTCCGCGGCTTGGACGTGTCTTGAAGCTAATTCAAATAATATTGAGTAAATATTCTCGTAATGGAAATGGCCGTGCATACCTAGGGACGGAGACCTTGAAGACGATTCCCTCTGGAGACGACGAGTCGCTGTCTTCAATCATCTCTGTATCCCTCTCCTTCTCGTCTAGGGGGCTAGGGCTTGGTGACTTTCGCTTCCAGAGTGGTAGAGCGTACGACCTCGTCACCATCGACACAATAGGCCGCTTGGAACGACTGTGACATTCTGGTATGAGAATGCATTCGTTGTCGAAGCGTACGACGCGCTCAGGTATGGGGGCAGCCAGGAGGTTGGTAGAGCAGGAAGCTATGGCGGACATCGCTGGAGGTATGCTGGGGATATAGACGAGAAATGAAGGAAATCACTGTACGGACATGGAAGTAAGAAGGAAAGGAAGGACGCAGCCAAGACGAAGCCCAGGAAAATCAAGCGTGCCTGCCCAAATCTGGCGCGACACTCATTTTTTCTATTTTGGGAGTCTAGCCCGTTTTGGTCGCTTCCCTGCATTGACGGTCGGCGTTTCTCCTGTGGCAACCACGACGGCGGAGATTTCCCTTTCAAATTTTCATTCTCCCAATAAATTTCCTTCTCTTCCTCCTACGTACTTGTATGTTATGAAACGTGCGTTAATGAACTTTCGGGCTGTAGGACAACGATGCCCGGATCAAGAAGCCTGCGAGAATAGACGGCACCGAGCCACCGAAAAGAGAAAAGGTTAGGGTAGGGTGGCGCGACTTACCGTTCTGACATCGTCACCCAGCTAGCCGAATCCAGGGATCTATCCACGTCTGATGGACATAGCACCTACGTCGCGACGAGAAAAATACAGAATGGTTTCGCCCTTTCCTGGCAATGTGGATCGCTGCATAATGTCTCCGTCGACTACATAATGCGTACGTTACTCTTACAGCACACTGCCGGCCAGCCCTGACAATCTTCCCCCAGCAGAATATTAATTACTGGTGGGGTCAGTCCACCTCCAATGTTTATCTAGGGCCGCCGGCCAAAATATATTGAACCGATAACCTGTCAGGTACTACGTACTGCGCAACATTCATGGCAAAAAACTGAGTCGAGATCTAGCCCCTTCCATTCCAACTAGGGACGGAGGATCTCAGTCAGTTTCAACCGTTGTCAAATCATCGTGGCACAGCGTTCTCTCGCCCCTCTATCGTCAAGACCCCAGTGCGCTTCCGAATCCAGATTCCACACGGTGCGTCTCATTTTCTTTCACGAAAATCCCGGCCCTGAACTGAATCATATCACCTTGGTACAGGCCCCAACAAGGTCCCGTCGTGTTCATATCGTCCAATGCCGTGTCAAGCATTCATCAATCTCCCAGTAGCGTCATCGTTCTGTTTGAAGCACTTTTCTCCCCACCAAAGCTGCCTTCTCGCCGGGTTCACTGCATCCGAGCACTCTTCTCCCGCTCCTCTTTTTATTCTCCCAAGGGCTGGACATGGTGACGACCTCGCTCTTCTCTTGGTACTTCTTGCACCGCAACCTCTTCTACTGCGGCTTGCGATATTAATATTACCGAGACATTGATTAACAGTGATTAACTTGAACTTTGCGCCAAAATTTCTTCGCTATCAAATGATTCCGTTTGATGGGCACACATGCCTATGGTGCGAACCACTTAGTCACCACCAAAATGTGACAAAGTTTCTGCAGCGGTCACAAGTGACCGGAGAAAAATCCCTCTTGTAGAAATGCTTTAATTGATGAAAGGAACAAACCCTCTAGAGGAAATTTTTATTGGGTCGAAATTGAAGGAGATATCGTACTTGCCTCATCTCAATTTGGCGGGTGTGTCACAAGATGGCAAGGAACGTGATTGATGTCACGGTATGTCACACTTTTTGGGATTTTTTTCGCCTTCGGCAATCGACTTTTCAGGCGGATTTGGGATTTGGAAATTTTTTGGACCAAATTGGCGGCTGTTACTTTTTGGTGGTGATTAAGTGGTTCGCACCATACTCCATCTTTTGTGTTCAATCATTTCTTAGGCACAGAAAAAGACGAGAACATCAATTCAACGATCGAAGGTCTCCTCGGTGTTTTACAAGCTCGTACCGCCGTAGAAAATCTCGTCAAACGACAGGTATGCGTGTCATGTTCTGATTTCAGATCTGCCTAGTCGCTCATCAAACAACTGCATAGGAAATTTTCACCAACCCCCACTCCGTGCTTTCGTCGCAGCTCAGTCGTTCCTGTGGCACAGGCTCATCGAAAGCATAGAGCCAAGTGTTTAGCGACATCGGGAATGTGGACGTAGCATAAGTGTGCCATGTTGTACACGCGTCCACTCGTTCGGTCTTTCCCATATACAAAAGCCATAGCCTCCTGGGAAGAAGCGCTATCAACGGATGCTTTGAATACGGCGCGATGCGTCAAGGATTTTTCACCTGCCAAATCGCTGGGAGAAAGAACCTGATGAGACTCAGCAGGTGCGCTACTCGTGTTTTTCTTCCTGATAGAGCTCAGTCGTTTTATAGAATCCGGCTTTTTTCCTCCGGCTTCTTTCCGTTGACTACTATCAACTCCGAACTTCTCAAGATGATGAACTGAATATATTGGCTGTCGCAATACGGATTTCAATCGAATTAATTCATGCGTTCAGCAGCTCTGCTGGTCGTGCAGAAGCCAGCTTCTTCGATCCTTATCATGGCCTGTTAGAAGAAAATTCAGATTGACAAGAGCTAGTGGGTCTGTGTGCCATGCTCCCGTTTCTCATGTTCATCGTTTCTTGGATATGGGATTCGGGACTCCAGAAGAAGCACCGTCTCTGGTTACCCACAAAGACAGGATAACCGATACGCAAGTCTATGTTAATCTGATGCACTGGCTTATACTGAGTAATGATTAGCCTTTGAACTGCTTCGCGATTCGCACAGGACCAGATTGAGGGAAACTCGTGATCCAGTTCGTGTACGGATGTGGAATCGTGTATCGATGATGACCGGGCTCCGCTACCACAGCTGCGTTCATTAATGGAACCCGGCACACTGGGTCTCACAGAGTTGCAATCCACTTTCTTCCTAGCTCGATCCTTCAAAATCGCTCGGACCATATGCATGAAACGTCTTGGCTACTCTAAACAGTATTTGGAATTCCATGTAGACGACTGGTCACGGATCCGGATATGCCAACGGGGTTGTCGGGGGTTGTCACTATCCCGGACCGGGTTACAACCATCCGACGGATCATCCCTATGGTCGGGTGTGAAAAGGGTGATTTCTGATTCGTCTTTCCTTACCCTCATGGCGCCAGCGTACCAGATATCGACGACCGACGTCTGTTTGTTTCTTGTCGCTGGCTTTCTTATCTACAAGATCTCGACGAACCGCAAGAGCGGCGTTACCACGAAACTGCAGGGTCCTTCGAGTCAAAGCTGGCTCTTTGGGCTCGGTCGTGTTATCCATGACGCCGAGGATGCAGGTCTCTTGTACGAGCAGTGGGCATCTGAGTATGGTTCTGTCTTCAGTTTCCCTGGATTCCTAGGACAGAAAAGTCTGGTTCTTTGCGACCCGAAGGCTGTGGCGCATCTCTACGCGAACGAGGGTTTCGGATACGTCAAGATGCAATTGTCGCGGAACTTCATCGAAATTATGGTCCGTCTTTCTGTTTGGCTCCTAGCAAGTGCGCGCTGACGTATCTTGACTCACAGTTCGGGCGAAGCTTATTATGGGCGGAGGGGGAACTCCACCGAAGGCAACTGCTACCCTTCACGTTGCACGGCTGTACGCTGACCGGAACACATACAGGCAGCGCAAATTTCTCACACCGGCGTTCAGCAACGCGGCCATACGTGATCTTACCCACATCTTCTATGATTCGGCTCACAGGGTACGCGAATCCTTGCGTTCATCAAATATCTTCCCATAGTTCACCTAGACGACATCTGCTTGGGATGCTATTCTCGAGGCAAATGACGGGACCGCCACGATTGATGTGCAAAATTGGTATGTTGTTGTCCTTACCCGGCGATGATGACGGCCAACTAATACCTGTCTCCTAGGATGAACCGCATCTCGTGAGACTACATTCAACTACATGCCGCTCAATGGTCAACCCACTTGCCTACCTTAGGATGGATAGCATCGGCATAGCCGGCTTCTCTCACGACTTTGGCGCCATTGAAGGAAAACCCCAAATTTTCGATCGGGTGGACTTGAGCGGTGGCGCCGCCTTTTTCGCATTTGTGATCATCGCCGGTACTATGTTTCCGGCCGTCCTTCGGCTGCCTTCCAAGAGGAAAGAAGCTATAGTCGATATGAATCGTGTGTTTTCTGGCGTAGCTGACCAGCTGTTGTCCAAGGCTAAAGAGCATGGGAATGAGGAGGATAAGTCTATAATGGGTCTGCTACGTGGGTGTGACTGTTACTGGTTCCGATGGGAAGCTGACTCTGTTTGTGTATAGTGAAGTCCGAGACGCATGATGCGGACGTTCACATGTCTCGGGACGAGATCATAGCACAGGTATATCTGATATCAATCTACTACCCTTCGCTAATGGTAACCCCTGCAGATGGTACAGAACTTCTTACCTTTGCTTTTCTTACTCACAGTTTCTAAACTTTAGAACATGCTGTTAATAGCTGGTGAGCGTCACATATCTAATCGCTTATCCTGATAGCTGATCCTTACAGGCTATGAAACGACAAGCAGTAAGTCTTTATTCTTTACAAAACTTTACATTCTCTGAATCCCTCACGTCCAGTTAGTCTCACGGTACGTGCACCACAAGCAGTGACCGTCCACCAAATGGGATTACCAACTTAACAACCACGTAGTGGGCCCTCATCGAAATGTGCAAGAACGCGAACATCCAAACTAAGCTCCGCGATGAGCTGATGCAATTCGGGACGACCGATCCGACATGGGAGCAACTCAACTCCAGCCTTCCGTACCTCGACGCAGTCGTACACGAGACTCTCCGAATGCACCCGCCCGTATCAGAGGCCACAAGGGTGGTGCGTATCCCATCCCGCAGCCTAACCTAGCTAGCGTCCCTCACTTCCCTTATGCAGACAACGCAGGACGACGTACTTCCTCTCTCAACATCGGTAGTAACTAAGTCTGGAGAGACTGTCAACAGCATCTTCGTAGCCAAAGGTCAAATCCTCACCGCCACCCTTGAGACACTGAACACCTCCGAGGAGTTCTGGGGCCCTGATGCGAAGGAGTTCAAACCGGAGAGGTGGCTGGAGGACTTTGCGCCGAGAGCGAAGGAGATCCAGGGTCATCGACATCTGTTGACGTTCGTAGATGGACCTAAGACGTGTCTCGGAAAGACCTTCGCTTTGGCTGAGTTCAAGGTGAGTAAATTTCTTTCAGGAAGAGTATTCATTTTGTTGAGGATTTGTTTCTTCAGGCGGCGCTCTTTGTCATTGTGAAGAACTTTACTTTCGAGTTACCTGGTGGAAAGGAGACGGTGATTCGCAAGCATCATGGGAGCGTTTTACCTCGACCACAAGTTGTTGGCGAAGACGGCGCGAAGGTTCCGTTAAGGGTGAGGCGAGTGGTATGATCGAGCTCAGGATGGCGACTTTAGCATGATCTGTGTACTGGCATATGGTGTGAAATAAATGGATATCCCAGCGATTCATTAATCCGACATGCCTCTTGAACACTTATTAGGCTGTTGTGGGTTTGATGCTTATGCTGGACATAGAGATGATAGGGACATCGTCATTCTGTGACCGTGATGAAATGCCGCCGGGATAAGTGGTTGACATCGGGCCGGTGAAGTGATGGACACCATGAACCTCCATGAGCACGTCTCAATCGCATGTTCGACTTGGACGTCCACCATCACCCTTACCCAATTACTAACTGGCAAGTTCTACATCTCGTCCCTCACTTACAAATACTTGGCTAGCTTACCACAGCTCATGGCATTACCCACTGCTTTTCCCTCTGACTGGCACCCTTGTAAAGAATGCGGCTGTGTAAACCACACCATCCCATCCTACAGATTTTCCGTCACCGATGCAGATGGTCCCATCGCTGATCATCCAGATCTTGGGAAGCTCACACGCTCCAACGATGCACCTACCCCACCCGAAGAGAAAACTCTTCGAGGAATGATATCTGAGTCTGGGAAGCGCATCGATACCATCGATGTCCACGTCTCAGAGCTGAATGTGATGAAGCAGGAGCTCCTACAGTCCATCACATGTGTGGATAAAGAGCTGGCAGAGCTGGATAAGGAGCGGCAACGCCTCTCTGACAGCATTCGAGAACGACGGCTTCTTCTCAGCGCTTTACGTCGTATGCCCAAAGAAGTCCTTGCTCACATCTTTCTTCACGCTATTGTATTTCCTTTTCCGCGAGCAAAGTCCCTGATGACATATGGTCTTTGGTCATCGTTTTCCGCCAGTAGGCATCCACTCTCATCATTTGAACTGGTGTCTCGTAACTGGAAGGACGTTCTTGACACATTCCCCATCCTGTGGTCCTATGTTAATATCCTCATCGAGCGAATGCCTTCCATCGCTTATGCCCATTACATTGGAAACCAGCTGTCCCGCTCTCGACAGTGCCCATTGTCGGTCTCGATATGCCACAGTGACAGATACTCAGTCACCAGGCTGGGCGCCTTTCCTGTTGCTATCTTGATCACCCTTTTCTTAATCAGCCGTAGGGTACAAACCCTCCATCTTTGCCTCCCTGGCAGATACTTTGCCGACATGCAGCAGTTCCATCTGTCTTTCCCCATTCTGCGAGAACTCGTTCTTTATTCATCATCCGAAACTTCAGAGGTCGCTCACCACCTCCATTTTAATTCCCTACCAAATTTGCGGGTGTTCCATGCCACGGACGTCAGCGATATCGAGAGGCTATCCCTCCCTTGGCACCAAATTACTCATTTTACAAATACGCATGAGGCGGCAGGACGCGGGCTATCCGCTCCTCGTGCTCTGAGTATCCTAAAAATGATGCCCCATGTGTCCGTCTGTTGTCTCTCCCTTGAACTCCAATCTTCGATGACTGAGGTTGAGCAGACAACTCTCAACAAACTACGCTCACTTACACTTTCATCTGTATCATACCAGAACGATACTCACCCACCAGTCATACACTTCCTACTCGACCGCCTCAGGTTGCCTGCTCTTTTAGATCTTTCAGTATCGTGTTTAGTTGGGAGCTTTTGGCGAGAGGAGGCCGTAGCCTTTACTTCTATCCGCCAACTCGTCGAACGCTCCCATTGTCCCCTTACATCTCTCTATTTCAGCGATGGAGTGATCAGACAAGATGACCTCATTCACATTCTTTCAATCACGCCCACCCTCCAGGATTTACAACTAATGAGTGTGGGCGGAGGGATCACAGACGAAGTCCCTAATCATCTCGCTCGTAGAGTCAACACTGAATCTGACTCTCAAGTCCCGGCGCTCGTTCCACACCTGCAGACCCTACATCTCAACGGCACTTTTCGCTCTCAAATGAAAGCCTACGCACAGATGTTCGAATCTCGGTGGACATGTCATCCGCGGCACCTCAAATCAGTGAATATCTGCCGATTTTTGTATAGTTGGGACTCGGAAGATGAGGTGGCGGAAGCAAGAAACATCCTTCCCAGGCTTGATGCACTACGGTCAGAGGGATTGGATGTGACTATGAGTACGCGTAGAGTATGATCTGTAGCGCCTTGCGTGAGCAAAAACCTCGGACAGAGTTGTGTATGGGAGGGAATCACAATGACACAGATACTTGCATCGTGCTTTCATACTAGTAGGGTGGTTCATGTGGCTATGGGAGTTCCATGCAATGGAGACAGAGGGGAAAAGTATCCAGTGGAATACGGAGGTGAACTGGAATAATGTGAACAGAGTTAGTGTCCTTCAATATTCCGCAAACTCAATGATGATATGGTCTGGCGAGCTGTGCCATGTTCCTTCTCTGTACATTCCCGCGCATAGAAGGGAATTAGCAAGTAGAGTCATCGACCATTGGATCGCTGGAAGCTCGTCGTTCCAGCTCATCGTGCGCCTCCTTTTCTCTTGTCTCCTGCGAGTCTACTTTACTAATCTTTTTCTTCCTTATCCCGTTCTTGTGCCCGGTTCCCGTGCATTGTGTCTCTTGTGCCAGGAACCTCAGGTTCCACAGCTGGAGAAAACGGTTATTGCTCCGTGTGTAGATGAGAGCCGACAGTTTCGAACGTATGTTTGAATGCCTGCCGGTAAGTTGCTTGAAGCGAGGAGGGAGTAACGTAACATTCGTCATTACATCCGGCTCGCACCACACATCCACTACCGCCATCCCCCGCGCATACGCCCTTGACAAAGTCCAACCTCGTCTCATACTGTACTTTTGAGCGAACGCAGAGGGAAGATGCGGATGGCCTCGTTTATCATAGATTGTGAGGTCAACACATGCTCAGAGGACATCCAGAGGGCGACCACACTACTGTTGTTCATCTCCATTTCGATGGAGGTGGACCGTAGATGGGAGAATCGACAGCGGAAGCATGGTCCAGAGATGGGTGCGTCGTCCATTTTTGTACGAGTCCCACCGGCACGATACGAACAGACAACATCGACGAGTGGGAGGTGAACATGGACCGGAGGCGGTGGAGTTGCTGTGTTGTTTGGCTGACTAGGGTATTGGCTGGGGGACTTGCCGGAGGAATCGAAGTCGAAGATTGAGATCATGATAGGTCCCTGACACCCTTATATGCCTGGCGTTGGATGATACCCTATATCTCAGCGATTACGGTGAAGAGCAGAACGCTCTCACAGCAAAGATGACGACGTTCGCGTATTCGGAGAGATGGGTGATTTGGCGGGTGAACGGATGGGGGGTAAAAGGGCGTCCTAAGGTTTGCAGGTTAGAGGAAGGCCTTCGAGGAAAGTGTTAAGCTTAATAGGCGGGATGAACGTAGGGAGCCAAGGTAATATCCGTCCCTACGACGAGCAGTCGGACTTCACATCAGGTCGAGAGATGGAGAAGCCGAAAAACCAAGATACACACTACCCTCTTCATATCAAAAAAGACAGCAGCTCCTTCGTCTCTTGGCTGGATAGATAGGCATTCTCCATCCAAACGTCGGGTATGTGAACGACGGGATGATTGTTGCGATTACAGCATATCCGTCCAATGCACATGCACATAGAAGGTCAAGACACAAGTTGAGCGAGCTTGATAGTGGTGTCAAAATCCATTCAAATACTCCCACTGCATTTGAGCTCTAAAGTCCAGACTAGCTGTTCAGAGAACATCACCGGCGTCGATGGTTCGAGCCAGCGAATTGACGAGGCTGGGGATCGCCGACTCGTGAAACGCAAGGTTTGAAGATTACGGGAGAACGTGTCATGTTCGCTAGAGACACGTCCTAGACACACAAATCCGATTGTGCAAACGAATGATATTTGACTCCGGTAATACACTCTAGCTGTAATGCATGTGATGGCTTATACGACGTTGTCTACTAACATAATCTGTAACCTGTGAAAACGGGGTCAGAAGTCAGAAGAAGAGAATGGCGATGGTGATCAATACCATTTCGGAGTTCGAGCCCTCGCTTGCTGAAAAAGCGAGCCAACACAGCATCATGAGTGGTCCCGGTCACCAGTCACCAGCTACCCTCACACGGCTCTTGCACCCCATATACCCTCTTGGCACCCTCCCTTGCAACATCCAACACCCTCTCCGTGTCCCACCCTTCGCCCATAATACCCGCGACGAACTCGGCTGTCCACGGGGTCATCAACGAGTGCGAAAACGGAAGCCTTGACTGCTTTGGCTCCAACGCGTCATACACGTTCGCCGGGACCATGTACGGCGCGTTGGTCTCTAGTAGAATTCGCTTGTTATCCTTGGCCGATATTTGCTTGAGGAGCTCGGCGGTGTTGAGGTTAGACGGGTAGCAGACGACGCCGTCACGCCGATGTGGAGATTGGGGAAGTAGTCAAGGAGGCGGAGGCCAAAGGCGGCGGTGTCGGTGAAGCAGTGAATGTGGACCTGTCGTCGTGCATATAGTCAGCCCTGTTGATATCGACAGAGAGAAAGAAGTACTCGATGGTCCTTGGGCACGATTTCCTTCATGATTCTCTCCGTGTGTTCCTCTGCTTCTCGGGTATGCATGGTAATCGGGATACCACGATCCACGGCTATCCGTAGCTGCTGGGCGAATACTCGTTGCTGGACATCTGGCGGCGAGAGCGTGTAGTGATAATCCAATCCGATTTCACCAAGACCGACACAGGAACGATGCGACAGCGCAGTGAGAATCTCAGATTCGACGGCAGGGGTGTACGATTTTGCTTCGTGTCTGGATGGAAGTTGTCGAGAGGCGACAGCTTCAAAGTCGCAGGACGTACGGGTGAACGCCTGGAGGATCTAATCAGAAATGGAGTTGGAAGTAGTAGAAGTACGCACCGATGACAAATCGATACTGAATACCCTCCCGTTTCCCATCTGCCAACTCCTTCCACGTTCCCTGCATGAACACCTCCGGCTCGCACCACACATTGACTATCGTCTCCACCTCCTTGCCCGCATACACGCCCTCGACGAAATCAAACGCGGTCTCATACTGCCCTTCACGGTACTTTGAGCGATACAAAGCAAACGTCGAGAGAAGATGCGTATGGGTGTCATTTATCGTGGACTTGGAGGTGGACGTGTACTGGGGAAAGGCGGAGGACATCAGGTCGTGAGGAGGGCGAGAGCTCTTTTTCTTGTTGTTCTTTCCCATGGCGATGGAGGTGGTTGTGAAGGGTCGTAGGTGGGAGACGCGAGGGCGGGAAGCAAGTCGTAGCATGGACCGGAAATGGAAGTTCGGACCGAACGGATCCGGAGTGCCGAACCACCATCGTCCCCTCCAGCAGTGTCAAAAGTCTCACCCGTCGCAACGCATCTGTTAACGAACCTGCAGCAAAAAATTGGCACCGAGAGGGCGAGGAGAAGTAGTTGGTGGAAGTGTTTTAGGTGCGTCAGATTTGACGCTCGTTGTGGTCCATAATCTCATTCAGGCTTGTCAGGTTCCTCGCGCGTCGATTGATGACCACGGCAATTGCATACTCGTTGGCCGCCTCCAAGTTCCATGTCTGAGCGCGTCGACAACAAATCGTTTGCTATGGCCCTCCGGAAGTAGAGTATGTGTTCATCTACCCTTTCATCCCTGCTTGGCGTTCTCATGCTACGACAGAAATGCTGCTGTGACAACATCAGCCCTATATTCAGTGTATCCTTTCCATCTTGGCCTGTAGTTGACGCAGCTAAGCTCGTCTCCTACTGTCCCACTCATGAATCTATCAACTTGCTCCGCTCGTAACTGCGCCCAGTTGCGGCCACCCTTCCTTAAAATCATGATGTGAATACGAGTTTTTTTCATGTTTCCCGAGCCGCAAAGGCAGACGGAGGAGGAAGCGACTTTCCTTCCTGTCGGTACGTTTGACCTGAATGTTCTGCGACCATTGAAACAGTGTTGCACTCTATGCAAGCACTTCCCCTTCTATCTCGTCGATATCCCACTGAGGACCATTGGAACAGATGTATGCTTATGGTACCCGCGGTCGCAAATTCGACAAAGAAAAGACGCGTCACTTTCTATGGCCATCCTTCTTCACTCTTTGAGAGCACTTCAAGCACCCTCGCATAAAGCTCTCGTGGCGCACCAGGGCCAACAGGAAATACGTCTGTCCTGGCCCGTATTTGAAACAGCCGGATCATCAGACGGCCACCAATAGCACGTCGTCCTCCTTTCCACCCGCTCCGCCAGCCACCTTCCCTGGTTTCCCACATCAACCAGAACTGCAGTCCGGAGCTCGGGTGGAGGGAAAAGGCGGATTTTCACGGAGACCGGTTTATTTTTTTGATACCAACCAATACCGACTGGCATGTCTCGCAACGATGGGCTGAGATCTCGAGACGGACACTCCATGTAAGGCTTTCCATTTTACTTTTCGTTAATTTCCCGCTGAGGACCGCTCGTGCAGGCGTATCTTTGTGGTAAATCACTATCTCTGGTCATTCTTTGTCGCCCGTCACTACCAGCCTGACGATCAAATAACGTTTATGACTACTTGCCGGAGACGTTCTCTGAGTGTTTGTGTGGCGCGGTACTTACTTGAGAATTGTCGTTCACGTTCAGAAGTCGAGCGATCCCTGAGGTTATGCATCAAGTTCACCACTCTCGTCTTTCCTTCCTGCAAGGCCTGCTTCAATAGCAACAATCAATGTATTATCTCCATCGACGATAGTGTACACAGCACCTACTATAACACTACCTCTCGCACTTGCTGCACTTTACACCAGTTCAACATTCCATGCCTTCGTACACCTGTATCCGACTTCGTTCATCAGGAGCTATGGCCCGGACATTTGACTGATAGGAAGGCACGAAGGACCGTCTACAATTGATGAAAAGGTTCTCTCGCACGTCATCACGTCCATTCCTATATAATGCGCCAAATAGTGATGGCGAGCGTCAGAGAATGATGTTGAAACAGAAGCCTCGCGTAAAATTTTCCTAATAACGGAGATGATTAGCAACGACGCGTCTGCCATATGCGATCGGCCTGTTTTGTTAATTTAAACCGCCGCATTGGATTTGTAGAGCTAAGAGTCACTTATGTATTCAGGAAGTTTCGTAGTTTGTATCTAAGTGGATTGTAAAGTGTGTATGAGAAGCGGCTCGCTCATCGAAAACTGCCTCGGCATGAGCGTAACCATTCTGTTTTGTTGAACCGCTTTGCCGTTGGTTCCAAAGTACCGCTCACTTTCAAAACTCCAGCAGTTGTTAGCACGAACCCAATTTGCGACGCCATGCAGGTAGAGAGACACAATGGCATCAGTCTCTGGTCCCCAAGATGGTATCTCCGTCCACAACGTCAAGAACCTGTTCCTGGTCAACCGATGGCGGTCTTCTACCCACGAGATTGCGGTGTGGAGATCGCACGTTAGCTCGTGCATGACGGAAGTAAGAATGTTAAAGGGATGCTCTTCCAATGCCTGCTCCTTGTTATATGAAGAAACGTCCTATGAAGCATAAATATGTTGCAGCTAGACCAGTACAGACTAGAACGCCTTACATTATCCATGATTATCATATCGCAACTCAGGCGTCTCAAAGAGACGACAGTTGGGTGTTCGAACACCTCGTCAGGTAAGTCATAGCAGAGTTCTAGCATTGAATGTAGGACATAGACCGCGGCATTCAGGCGCCGAGTATCAAAGTAATCTTCGATGTTTTGGATATAATGCCGTTGTCGATTCTCTGCTTCTTGAACCACGGCATCTGTATACTCCTTGAAGCTTTCCAAGAAGTGCTTCTGAGCGCTATTGCTGGCCGACTTAACACCAAGAACCCAAAATCTGTAGTCGATAGTCAGATTCAAGTTGGCAAGATAATAGAGCGAATCGTACTCCTGTGCAATGACCCCAAGAACCACCTCGCCACTGGGACGTGGCTTGAAAGGGTTCCTGATGGCATCCATAAGAATATCTGCGTATCGACGCGTAACTTCAGGGGAGGCATAGTCGGTATACTCGTCGAAAACAAAAAATATGTTCATCAAGTCGCATCCGGTGCGAAGGTGTTCTAGGAGGAGATTGTTACAAGCAAATGGGCTAAGGATCAGACTCTATACCTTTCGTTGCCTTCGGGTATCCTAGCGAAGCCGCTAAACCTTTGGGTTGACATTGATGACTACCATACACTGTGACTTTAGAGGAAATATCATACTGAAATTGCAGCGATCAAATGCTCTGGAAACACGCGTCAGTAGAGAGAATCAAAGGCAGCTGTGCGCATACCGTTGAGATTCTGGCCCAAACGCTTTGAATGACTGAAACCAAGCTTCCGACTCAGCTTTAACTTCCTCATAATGGGGATTGATTCTTCGAGGCCAAGGCCAGTATGTGAGAGTGTTCGCAATGCGGAACATCACGTCGGGCCGAGTGCTCATGCTGCGAAGAAATGGCGAATGTACTGCAGGATGGTCTGAACTTTTATACATTTACAATTGCCGGATGGCTGTGAGGCCATTTACCTGACCGAACAAGTTGCCGTATCTACGTCAAGATCCAAAAATTTTGGCAGCATTATTTGCCAATTGTGAGCATCTGAATTTCGGGAGAAAATGCGGCTTATTCCTCAAGTGCAAATATATGCCATACAGATGCTTCGTGCCAAGGAGATACAATGAACGGGAGCGCAGCCATGCGAAGACGCTTAATTGGAGTAATTGATTCTCTCTGCGAATTGAATCAAACTGATTGGTCAATGAAGAGTACAGATCATCGAGACGAACTCACCTCTCCTTCTAGGCTCCTACACAACTCTCTTGAAAGAACGTAGTAACGTCTCTGTTCAGCTAACACTCTCACGCCCCCCGCAGTGGAGAAGAAAGAAGCCACCACAAATCTAGCTAAATGCACCTGTAATGTGACGGTTCTATCAGGTAACATACCGTCGCCACCGAAGTGTAAACGTGAGCATACACGATCATGGTAAATCATGAATAACAGCTTAGTCCTGTCGGACGGGGCAAAGATAGTACCCTTTAATTATCCCTCTATCCGAGATAAAGCTCAGGTGGATTTTTTACCGCAGGAGCTACCTAAATGGATGAAGAAAATGTTAGGAAACCTGTTATCGCGCTTCTCTTCTGAGAAAAGTCGGCCTACCCCACGGTACTGTTTCAAGGTCTTTGGTAGCTGCTTCTGGTCGAGGTGACAGCCCGGTGATAACTAGCTGACAGTCAATATGCAGATAACGTACTTTAGTAGGTCAGACCCGGTACGCATCTTCGTTCCGATTCACTGCTGAGGCCGATACATTTTCCGATTGGAAAAACGAGGCCTCAAAATGTTGCGACATTCCATTTGATCTTCTAATGGTAAAAACGAGATCAGCAAAACAGGTTGAAAGGTGGGATCATTTCCGTACTCTTTTAAGCTAAGGAAAAGAGCTCGAAGAATGGGATAGACAGTGTGTTTCCCGCGGTCAGAACAAAGGAAACCTCTTTTCATTCGTAGAAAAGCAGCTATCTTTGGCAGGCAAAAGTAGCCCTAAATAGGACAAGTTTTTCATCGTGTTTTGCGTATCCCATTTTTGCAGCATACAAAGGTAACGAAAAGTCACGGCATTTTTAGAATACCTTTTTCCGTCCTAAAAAGGAACCGGGCCCAGCAGTGATTGTCCTCAACGATCTCTTCAACAGGCAAGGTCCCCGTTCCCGATGCGGTATGTCAACTTGAAGCCTTACGCTTCAAGTTCAGAGTTCACGAGTAGTTACTAAGGGTCCAGGACTGAGGCGCTGAGGCTTGACTGGTTTGTCCGGGGGGCAGAAGAAGCGTTTACATTCAATTGTCAAATTCGTATGGCAGCTGGTGCGGCCAGAATTTTGGTAGCTTGGTCTGTCAACCTGGCAGAATCGACCTCGGCCGGCGCAGCAATGGCTCAGCAGACGCGAATTGGTGAAAGTGCGGCAGCGTTGCTCAAGCTAGCTAGCGGAGATTTCATAGCTGAAGATGATGTCCTTGATCAGAATGCAGCACCCCATTTGTCGGCGATAATTTCGAAGGCTGCGATGGCTTCACACTCGGTAACAACAGATCGAACAGCGCGTGCATCAACGACACTTCGGAACATTGTCTGTGCTCGTTCAATGAGGGCTTGCTGAAGCTTAGTAATATCAAAAGCCATGGGGTACGAGTTACAGATTCAGAAGTAGATGTCCGAGTCGCTGAGGGAAAGGAAGAAATCAACACGTAGCAGCGTAGATGATCATGTTCGTACATTTCGACCCTTGTCTCGAGTACTGTTCATTGATGAGAAGTAACACTTAAGATTATCATCTGCCTACCAGGAATCATTTGGACTTTCGACGCGGAGGGATTCGGTGTAAACATTGACTTGGACAAGCCTCGAATTCACCGACTCGTAGATCTCGCGGAAACAAGAGATAACTCTCACAGATCGTGGAATAGTCCGTTAAAGAGGGTCCTATGAGGCTTCGTGATAACAGTGCACGATGCTGGACATTTCGGAAAGGATTCGGACACGGGCAGCAAGTGACAGGTGATCCCCGTATGCAATCTTACGCACATGTAAGACTGTGAATACCAGTGTTGTGCGGGTCGCGCGACCGTCACCGAAGTCACGACGGTCACAGAGCCCTGGCCGTCGCTGTCATAAAATGACCATGCTCGCCTTTACAGAGACCGGATTCGACCAATGATGGGAACAAAGATAGATAGATAGATAGATAATCGGACGAGGTCCCAAAAAGGAACGCTGGGGTTCTGTGCCGCCACTAATCGTGTCACAGACTACAACAGGAGTCCATGCCGCTATGATACCCTCAGTTGCCAGCCAAGGACATCTCACGGATTTAAAGTGTCATAGGGACAAGTGAAAAACACCAAAAAACATAAAGAACCAGAACTGACGGAGTGACAAGGTCCCACCGCATACTCCCAACAATGCCAACAACGAAACACACCGTGACAGGGTCGTTATACAACGCCCCGCCAACGAAAATGACAGGACAGAGAAATGGATCCACGAACACGGAACATGGACATAGAACACCAATAACACGGACAACGAACACGACGAAACACGGAACAAGGCAACACACAAAGGAAACACAGAAAACGCGACACATTGGTAGCACACAGATGTAACACACAGAGGTAACACACAGAGGGAACACAGAGGGAAATACGACAGCGGGAACACAGAGAAGCATGCATAAGCGACGCAACCCCTGTTTCCTGCATCAGACAATATGGACACCATCTGTCGAAATAAATACGTCTAGAGAAACCCGCGACACCGCGGGATATGCTCAGAGGCTATTCGAGAGAGGGTGGCCAAGATATCCCAAGGGGGACGCTCAACATCCTGACCACTATTTTCCACTGGCATCATCCATCGAAAAAGGCGCTCCCTGAGCAACCTGAGACCCTGCGCAACACACTCAAGAGGCATTCGGATGGGGAGGAGCAATATTCGGCAATCACGAGTATCGATGATGGTGGACAAAGCAGGTCATGTCGATGACCCGACAAATAAGTCTATGACTACGTGCCTCACAGCCACGGAGTCAAGGTCAAGGTCATTTGCGCGACCGGCGACGGTCGCCCCAAAGTTCCGTGACCCCCGACCTTGACCTCGGCTCAAGGTCGGGTGACCGTACAACACTGCGTTGGATGGTAAGATCCATCGACAAGGTTATCCCCGAAACTAGGAGAACGACACGTCAAGTCTAGAAACGAAGTTCAAACAACAAGATACGCACTGTGCATATATCTCTCTGCAGCAAAAAGACTACTACTTCTGCATCTCTGCAGCGTATTCTTGGACGACATCTCTTCAAAACTGCGGGAATGCGAAGGTGGAGTGGCGCGATCGTTGCGAGCGTTTGCAGGTTTGTACATGCCGTATTGTGTAAGACGGAAAGACACGATGCTCGTTCCACTAGCACTGTGCCATTCGAGCTCCGGGAACATCTCCGATGTCGATAGTTTGAGCCGGAGAGCCGAGAGGCTGATGATGCCATGAATTCCTGGAATGCAGAGTTCGGCGGCTGAAGGAAGACGGCAAGAGTTGGGGTTCGGATTTGTAATGCAGGCGCAGCGGAATAGGTCTTTTGGGACGGAGTAGTTGACAAGTTAAGAAGAGACGGCCCGCTTACAACACCACAATGCAGACAGAGAGATCAAGAAAGGAAACCGTTGCCTATCTCTCAATCTCCCATGCCTTTCCTCTTCAACTGAGCTCTACCAATCACTCTCCGAAACTTTGGGTCGGCGGACCGAACGAGGCTAGGGATCACCGACGATGCCATGGATTCGTGGTACGCAGGGTTTGACGGCTACAGGAGAACGTATCATGTTCGCTGTACATGTACGGACACGTGCAAGACACAAATCCGAGTGCGCAAACGAATGATATTTGACTCCGATAATACACTCTAACTGCGATAGGATATACGATGCTGTCCAACAACATAATATGCGCCCTATGAAACAGAGGTCAGAGGTTAGAAAAAGGTTAGATAACGGTGATCGATACCATAGAGTTCCAGTCATCACCTCCTTCTCAGTGATGTGCTCGCAGAGAAGCACCATGACGGCCAGCCACCTTTATACGACACTTACACTTACACTCCATATACCCTCTTGGCACCCTCCCTCGCCACATCCAACACCCTCTCCGTATCCCATTCGTCGCCCATAACGCCCGCCACGAACTCTGCCGTCCAGGGTATCATCAGCGAGTGGGAGAACGGAAGCCTCGACTGCTTTGGCTCCAACGCGTCATACACATTTGCGGGGACCATGTAGGGCGCGTCGGTCTCTAGCAGGATCCGCTTGTTATCTGTGGCCGACATTTGCCTGAGGAGCTCAGCGGTGTTGAGGTTCGTTGCGTAGCAGACGACGCCAGTCACGCCGATGTGGAGATTGGGGAAGTACTCGAGGAGGCGGAGGCCAAAGGCTGCTGTATCGGTGAAGCAGTGAATGTGGATCTGTTGTCGCGCATATAGTCAGCACTGTTGGTATCAACGGAGAGAAGGACATACTCGATGGTCCTTGGGTACGATTTCCTTCATGATTCTCTCCGTATCTTCTTCTGCTTCCCGTGTATGCACCGTTATGGGGATACCACGATCCACGGCTATCCGTAGCTGCTGGGCGAATACCCGTTGCTGGACATCTGGCGGCGAGAGCGTGTAGTGGTAATCCAATCCGATCTCACCCAGACCGACACAGGAAGGATGTGGCAGCGCAGTAAGAATCTCGGATTCGACGGCTGGAGTATACGATTTTGCTTCGTGTCTGGACGGAAGTTATCGCGACGGGAGCCATGTTTGAGTTCAAAGCACGTACGGATGAACGCCTGGAGGATCTAATCAGAAATGGAGTTGGAAAAAACAGAAGTACGCACCGATGACAAATCGATACTGAACGCCCTCCCATTTCCCGTCCGCCAGCTCCTTCCACGTTCCTTGCATGAACACCTCTGGCTCACACCACACATCGACTATTGTCTCCACCCCCTTGCCCGCATACACGCCCTCGACGAAATCAAACGCGGTCGCATACTGCCCTTCAGGGTACTTTGAGCGGTACAAACCAAACGTCGAGAGTAGATGGGTATGGGTGTCGATTATTGTGGACTTGGAGGTGGACGCGTGCTGGGGGAAGGCGGAGGTCATCAGGTCATGAGGAGGGCGAGAGCTCTTTTTCTTGTTGTTCTTTCCCATGGCGATGGAGGTGGTTGTGAAGGATCGTAGGTGGGAGACGCGAGAGCGGGAAGCAAGTCGTAGCATGGACCGGAAATGGAAGTTTCGGAGAACGGATCCGCGAATCCCCGACGCTCGTCGTGGCTCATATTCTCACTGAGGCTGGTCAAGTTCTTTCCGCGTCGAGCGATCATCGATGATCGATGACCAAGGAGCGCATCAACAATAAATCGTTCGCATCCCAGAGCTAGGCCTAGACTTCTACTGCGGCGTTTGCTATAGCCCTCCAGAAGCGGAGTATGCGTTCATCTACTTGCTTGGCGTTCTCATACTGCCACAGAATGTCAACGGCAGCTCCATTTAACGCAGCCAAGGTCACCAGTGGCATGGACGGATGGGTCCTCGTCTCGCACCGTCCCACTCACGAATCCAGCAAATCGCTCCGCTCGTAACTGCGCCCAGGTGCGGTCACTCTACCCGAAAATCATTCTGGGAACAAGTGTTTTTTCCATGTTTCCCGCGTCGGCGAGCCACAAAGGCACACGGCGGAAGAAACGACTTTCCTTCCTGTCAGTACCGACTGACTTGATGTGGCGCGACGATTAAGTAAGACAGTGTTGCAATCTATGTAAGCCCTTCCATTTTATCTCATCCATTTCCTGCTGAAGGTCATCCAAATAGATGCATGCTTATGGTACCTGCGTTCGCGCTATCCATACGAAGAAAAGATGCATCGCTTTCTATGGCCATTGTTTCTCGCTCTTCGAGAGCACTTTAAGAACCCACGCATAAAGTTCTCGACGCCAACAGAAAATACATACGTAACGTCTGTCCTGGCCCGTGGTTGACAAACAGATGGTCACCAATAGCACGTCGTCCTTCTTTCCACCCACAAATCCAACATCCTCCCCTCATCTCAGCCGCCTTACCTGGCCTCTTGCATCAACAAGCCAGAGTTCAGTGGAGGGAAAAAGCAAATATTCACGGGAAAATCGAGAGGCCGCTTTTCTTTCTTGATACCAATCAATACACCGACGGCATATCTCGCAACGACGGGATGCCCCACTGAGATCTCGAGACTGATACTCAACGTAAGCGTTACCCTTTTACTTCGTTGATTTTCCGCTGAGGACCGCTCGTGTAGGTGTATCTTTGTGGTGCCTCTACCAAATCACTATCCCCGAGGTTAAGCATCGAGTCCAATACTCTCGTCTTTTCCTTCCTGCAAGGCGTGCTTCAATCACAACGATCGACGTATTCTCAGATGTTTAGAAGAACTGATGGCTGTCGATCCGGTTGAGGATATCGTGGAAACAAGCGGAGGAGAACATTCTCGTATGGTATGTATTTTGTCCTTTTGATGTCCAGCCCTATATCTAACATGCGTATGAAGGTCTCTTCCCTTCTCCTACCTTCCGAATTCTTCTACCTATTGTCGCCTCGATGAAGGAGTTTTGGCTCGTGTTGTACCAGTCATCATGCATCAACCTCGTCCTCCGCGTACTTTTCCTCTCATGTGTGAGACTTACATATCTGTAAAAAACTCGGATGGAGATATGCTTCCCTCCTGCTGTTAAGAAACAGACGGTGCGTATCTTCTTGTAGTAGTGTCCATGTCTGGATCTAACACGTTGTTCAGGAGACTCAGAAAGATGTCAATACGAACCATTGTATCAATCGGTTCAAGTAGATGTAAAATTCGGGAATCTATTATCGCAAATCTTCGTTCTGACACGGCCCCTTTAAGAACATCCGAGTCGGTAGCACCGTGATATCGGCTACCAAAAAAGAAAGAAAAGGTGGTGCTTGATTGACATCCCGCAAACTCCATCAGTGGTAGCGAAGACATCGGTACACGACACCTATTCCGATACTACCTCTCGCACTTGCAACACTACGCCAGTTCAACATTCCATGCCTTCGCACACCTGTATCCGACTCCGTTCATCAGGGGCTACGGCCTGGGCATTCGACAGATATGAAGGTTGTACTACGAGGGACCATCCACAAGGGAGAAGGTCTTCGTCAACGTTCACGTCAATACACTTAAGCTAGCATTTACGGCTTCCATCATCGGTGACCTGCCCTGTACTTGCCTTCCTGCACAAAGATATCAAGTCGCTCGGTAATATGGATATCGTATGGGAAATAACCTGTGGTACGTAATAATATCTGCTTGAATTCTTGTCTGGGTCTGACGCCTTGTTCTGGTTGGCGTTTTTCAAATAAAAGGCGTTAATAACACCTCTGGATACAAAAGACAATCATAGTCCTCGCGACATCCTCTAAGCGACCCGTGTACGCGTGTTCTCAAGTTCCTGCGTCCATCGTCAGTTGTACTGCTAGTCCTGCCATTGGGAAACAACAGTTCCCCTTCTCCTGCCTCGCTTGTTGATCATTTCGCCGGCTACTTCATCAATTTGTGCATGGTCGATCTGAGAGAGGATCACGCCAATCATTGCTTGATCCACTCCCGCACTTCCTGGCGTGGAAACGAGGAACTTTGTGACGAGGCGGGGCGTAACGGATAAGTGGCTGTCAAAGAAATAGAATGTCTGGTATAGACTTCCGGGTGGAGTGCTGGTGGTTATGTTGGGCGGGATACGGTGTCATGGCATTTACGCGCTTTGTTTCGTCGGAACACTGTCCACTATCCAGTTTCGAGATTGATTTGGAATATGTTCAGAAATCTAAACCGATACACACTCTAGCGTGGTATTTTCTTCTATCAAGGCCATCAAGCTAAACTGAAGGTCCAACGCATCGGCTTAGGTCCTTGATGTAACAAGGTCCGGCTGAGGGTGTCTTCATATAGTGTGAGCTCGTTGTCGGTTTTACGTGCTCGGGTGCCGTCGATGACGGGCTTCACAAGTTCTTTTCCTGGAAGATGGCGTGGAAATGAGGAGAAAGAAATGTTCGTACCTCGTGCAAAAGGACAAAAGCAAGGTATTATCTTAGAGCGTTCACAGTAGCGTCTGGTATTTGCGTGCTCCCGTGTCTACCAATTAGATAGTGGGCTTCTTTAATCCTGCTGTCTTCCTCTCGAGTGCGAGCAATCTCAGGGCTCAAAGTCAAAGTAGTAGACTTGTAAACCGGCTGCTCCCTCGCCACACGGCAGCCGCACACATGTATGCGCGCTGCCCCTCTCTATACAAACAATGTGCTTATATTGTGCTTGCAGCTGAACGGTGATAGAGAGGGCATACAGCGAAGACTAAATCGCCAACTAACGGGAACAATGTTCATTTGAAAAGCTGCTGTGCCCGTGGCTAAACATTAGCAGAGAAAGTTCTTGGGGCCTTTGATGCAAGAATAGTATTTCCTTTGATAGAATACAGCGGTAGTGGATCCTATAACGTGCAACTACATTTCTCATTTATCGTCCTGCAATGCTTAATTTCAGTATATTATGTTCGCAAAGCCTACTTGCGAGCTCACCGCCAACCAATCAGAACCCCCAACTTAGGGCCGCAGACTCCGAATAACTGAGATCCCTTCCTCTTGGTGGTCCGTTGGATTTTCGAATCCATGCACCGTCCTGTGCCATGTAGACCTGAGCTCCTACAAATATCTTTAAAGGGCGCTCCCGTTGTTCAGGTGTGACCTTGTCCAATCCATATTGAAGAGCAGCGTAATGATCCAGGAATTTGAAATTATCGATGTACTCAAGTGCTCCGGGATGGGAGTCGTTGACGCCCATGCTTGCTAGTGTTATACTTTCCATGGAAATCCAGAGTCCTTCCAACGAGGGTAGGCTTTCTGCCATGCGAATGAGAGACTCCTATGTAGAATAGTCATCAGACGTCTCAGGCACGCAAATAATGTGAACTCACCATATCACGGACGACGTTGCGGGTATTCATCGCTGGCCCAGGTATAGGCACGGTGATCTCCGCTCCATAGTAAGTCATTTCTTTACGGGTTCTCCGCTCCGACGCGCCACGCTCCAAACACACGCCAAGCTTGATTAGAGAGTGGCATTGCGCGAGGACAGCAGAGCGTGTTACGGAGAATTGCCATGGACGCTCCAAGTGGGAGAATATCATTAGCGTATTGAGAGACCCGGAATGCTTTGGGATGACTGAGGAAAAGAGCGTTTCTGCAAGCTCAATCTCGTACTGGGAGGCTGTATGGTTCTGGATAGGACGCGAGAAATGCTGGAGTTCTAGCCCTTCCAGTCCGCAGTACGAGTTCAAATACTCCATCAATTGAAATGATACATGCGAAGTAGGGATTGAGATACTCTTCAGATATATTGAATTGGCGTGAAGAGCAGTCCAGACATCCGGAATAATTGACGACGAAGGAAGTAGCCTCCCCGAGTCGCAGCTCCGTGAGGGAACGAAAATGCTCCATCAGCCTATCATCAATGGTAACATCAAATGATCCCAAAGCAAGGCGCGAAAGTGGTAGTGAAACGTCGTCTGGTATTCTGGATAAGAGTGTGTTGAAAGATTCATTGTATTTGTCATTGGCCCCATTGTCGAGCTCCAGGCAGGAAAGCGCTGGATTTTTACCAATGATCCGGACGAGGACCGGAACCAAGGGACTACGACGATCTATCCAATAAGACAACGAGAGCTTGCGGAGGTTCATAACACCCTGAGTGATGAACGGTCGGAGATCTGCCTGCTCGGCAGATGTGAAATGGGAGAATTTCTCCAAGCGTGTATGGGTAACAGCGAAGTTGATAAGTACGTTGACAGCCCATCGTGGGTCTTGACTGCAAGTGTATATTCTAATTGCCATTTAAGCTTAAGCCTGAAACGAAGCGAAAGACACAACCACTCACGTTAGAGAATTTAAACTGGTCAGAGCAGCCACCGCAAGCGGCAATGCTCGCTTGAACCTTGCCATCTCGGAAGGTGGGATACGAGTCAGACACTCTTGACGAGGCTTCAGATCAAAATCGGCGTATTCCTTCGCATATACGGTGCACTGGTCGCTCAACGATAGTATCTTGAGATGTCGGACATGGGTGGCTGCAGGATGCGCACTGGCCAGAGCTTGAAGCATTTCGATTGTCGTCCGGTATCCCCGACTGACGACGTCGACTACAAGACAAGAAAAGAAAACGGTGGTGGATGCATCTTTCATTCGTTTACAACATGCCCGGAAATTTTTGAGGTCGTCGACACGAAGCTGAAAGTAGTCACGAAATGCTTAAGGCAGGGCAGAGGTCCTAGTTGGAGGGTTGCGTACATATTTACTAATTGCTTCAGGGAGCTCTAGTGACAGCATGAAAAGTGGCTAGGGCAGACTCAGAAGCTTTGAGGATTTGGTGAATTCCAGAATGCGGCCGGATGAGGCTCTTTAGAGGATGTGAATGGCGGTCAGTGATTTATGAAGGCTCATTTATGATAGTGGTTCCAAAGTAAAGTTCGCAGGTAAGGGCCGACAGCCGTTGCCGAATTATCGCACGCCGGCTGTAGATTCTTGATACATTATTCTTGTATAATTCAAGTGAAATCGGTCTGACAACTCCACACATTCGACTCTATTTATCTGGCCACCTCGTAATAATTCTACGACAATGATACCTCTATGTTTAAGTTGACGGTCGGGTAAGCCGTGCCATTGCCGATATTGCGGTGGTCGGCATGTTCCAATTCGGCTTGTTCGCCGTCGCTATTTCTTTTCTCTCCCCATGATGATCCTCGTTACCGTATCCCTTCAGGTGGCAATGACAGCCCTTTTCTTGGCGCATCGTCTTGAGCCGTGTTCTCCTTAGCCTTTACAGCGTCGTCCAATCGTTATCATACTTTCACTACAATATCTATACGCTTCACTGCGCCTATCTGGGCATGCTCAAGCACCTGGTTCAAGATGCTCCATGATTCCTTGTCCAAAAATGCGTTGGCGACACTACGATGCCCTGCTGTCAGCGTCATATACTAGATCTTCGATGTTTCCTCCCTTTCCAGGGCCCCAACCAACCAACGCATCACCCTAGGAATACAATCCGAATAGCGTCCCCGAGAGTGTCTTCAGATACATTCAACGACGGACATCCATTAACTGTGTTATCGGTCAACACGTACTCAGCACAGAGGATATCACGCACTTGCTACAATCGACCGCTAATACACAGTCGTCGACCACCAATCCCTCCACCAGTGAGTCTCTCGACAGATCCACCGGCGCGCTGACCAGCTCCATCTCCGCTCTGCAGCGTCTTTTACCTCAACTTTCTCAAGTCCAAAACAACATGACCCACGGAGTCGCCATCAGTACTTCAACCACTCGCGCCTCCTTCCATATTCACCTCCAACCTGCAGCGGTTCCGTCGTCTGTCCCGGAAACACCACCGGATACGTCGGCGCCATAATTTCATTCATCGTCGATTTCTTCAGCCCCCGAAACGTCGACAAAATGTCCAAGAGTCCTGGGAGGCTGTCGAAGGGCACGTAATCCAGGCGAAAAGATCATCTGTGCGCTCGAATGACGGTGCACTTTGGTGTGCGAGCGATGGTCTTCTAGCGGAAGGCGCGAACTTCGATGGAGGTCAACCTCGAAAGTGACGCAACCATGGTTGGCAAGACAGGGTCGTGTGCTACCCGTTGTTTATCATGCGTCGTCTTCTATAGGAGCTCGTCGACAAGGCCGTTCATCATCATAAAGTTTCTCTCGTCCTTGCCGTGGAACCCCCATTCCGCCTTGATCTGTCTCGCCGAGTTATGCTTTGGAGGAGTGCAAGATCTGGCATGTGTGGGGGAATGAAATTTGCAGATAATGATGCAGGAGGCGAGGGCACCGTGCTCATGTGCGAGGTGGTCGATGATGAGGTTGGTCAGTTCAGTGCGGCTCCTGAGACTGATGCAGTTCGGCAACACTGATCGGACATGAGAGCGAGCCTTCCATACGTTGACGCAGTCGTTCACGAAATCCTACGAATGTACCTCACCCGTGTCAGCGGTATCCTATCCTCCAGTGTACCGAGCGTCCCTCACATCCTTTACGTATGCAACGGAAGACGACGTACTTCTTCTCGCTGCACCGATAGTGATCAGGTCCGGAGGGACTGTTAACAGCCTCTTCGTAGCCAAAGGCTCGGTTCTCATGGCCCCTGAACATATCTGAGGAGTTCTGGGACCTCGATGCGAAGTTCGGACCAGATACGTGACCAGAGGACTTTACACCGAGAACGAAGGAGATCCAAGGAGATCGACACATCTTACGTTCGTTGATGGACCCAGGACGTATCTCGGCAAGACGTTCGCTTTGGCCGAGTTCAAGGTGAGTAAATCTCTCTCAGGAAAAGTATTCATTTTGTTGAGGATTTAGTTCTTTAGGGTGGGCTCTTTGTCATTGTACAGAACTTTACTTTCGAGTTACCTGGTGGAACGGAGACCGTTATTCACAAGTACCATGGGAGTGTTTTGCCTCGACCGCAATTTCTTGGGCGAAGATGGTACTCAGGTTCCGTTGAGGGTGAGGCGAGTAGTATGATTGAGATCGGGAGTATTACGATATAGCATAATCTGTGTACTGATATATGATGCAAAATAAATGGATATCCTAGGTATTCTCCCAACGATTCACGAATCCGTCATGCCTCCTGCACACTTATTCCGTGGTGGGTTTGATACATATGTTGAGGACTGATTCTGCGCGACACTGGTGTCAGTCTTACTATCGGAACCTTTTCTCCACTCCGATCTCGGAGACGCAAGGACTTTGCAAGCGACAGTGGACGCGCCGTATGTCCTGTTCCTCATATTCAGCTGTGTCATTTCCGATGAACAGAAGCATCCTCTTGAGCAGTGTTGATCGAGCTTCGTCCTGCCGATGATCGGGCAGTACCTTCGTACAACGTCGATCTCAGAACGCGAAGGCTGTACAAGGACATGCTACATATTATCTACCGCTAGCAATGATGAATTTTGAGCGGTCATTGATGTCGGTGGATCCCTGCTTCCCTCAAGTTTACGTGGTAAACGGGTAACGAGAGGCAGAACTTCGGATGGGCTGAAAAGCTAAGTACATTACTATGTCGCGTCTAATGATACGCTTTCTTCCCATCCTTCATATCGTATCCGTTCTAGCTCAGGTTAGGTTCCGTAGATTTATACTGGGTGAGAATTGCTTACATTATATCCCATACACCCTCTTGGCACCCACGCATCGCCAATAACCCCCGCCAACGAACTCTGCTGTCCAAAGCATCATCCACGAGTGTAGGAGCGGGATTCTCGATTGTTTCTGCTCCAGTGCGCCATACACACTTGCCGGACTATTCCAGCAGGTCCGACTCCAGCAGAACCCGCTCGTTATCAGACACTTACGTAGCTTGACGTGCAGACGACACCCGTCACACCGATGCGAAGATACTGAGGAGACGGGGGCGTAAGATAGTGTACCTGGACCTGGAGATAAACGTTAGCTCGGAACGACGGTAAACAATCAAGTAGACGTACTCGATGGAAGTTCCCGTCATGATGCTTTCTGTGTCTTCTCCGGTATACATCGTTATTGGGACGCCGTGATGCATACTTGGTTGCTGGGTGAATATCCGTGGTTGCACACCCGGCATGCAGAGCTTAACTTGAACACAGGATGGATTGTGACAATCTGGATTCCACAGCTGGAGTAAACGATGTTGCGTCGTGTTTTGGACGGGGTTATCGAGGGGACAGTGTTAAAGTCGTAGAACATGTCGGCGAACGCCTTCTGGTGAGTTAGTAAGAATGTCGAAGCACAAAGGAAGGAGCGTACTGATAAAGAATCGATATCTTCCCCTCTCCCATCCGCTCCTTCCACGTTCCTGAGTCCTCGCATGAAGACCTCTGACTCGCAGCACCCCGCGACCGTCTAAACTCCCTCGCCCGCATATACGCTCGTGACACGGTCGAACATGGTCTCACACTACTTTTCAGGGTACTTTTGGGCAATATAAAGCAAACGTAGAGCTGAGAAGGTGTCGATTATCGTGATCTAGGAAGTGCACGTTGAACGCGTGCTGGGGCGAGGCAGACGTCATCAGATCGTGAGGAGGACGAGGGCTCGGTAAGCTTTGGTTTCCCTTGTTACGAAATTAACCCACGCTCATCAAAAGGTTTCATAGCAAACACGGTCTGGGGGGAGTATTGGTGCATTGAGGGAATGACAATAGGCGCAGAAAAGTGTGTAGACATCGTGTTCGTAACCCCCTGGGGATCGTGCTTCTCTCACGACCGGTTCTACCATCGATGTCTTTGGAAGAGGGCTTGATTTAGAATAAAGGCGAGCCCTTCTCGTATTTCCTAGAAAGAAAATACCTATGTGAGCAGAGTGTCAGCTCGAGCCAAGAAGACAAGCAGACACGAAATGTACCATAGTTATCTCTCCCATACAATAAGACGGGGTCGTGTTCACCAATGCTGATCGATGCCTTCGAAACGTCGGCGAGGTAGAGCGCTTCGTTGGGAGCATGCTCGTCCGAGCTGACGGAGGTTTAGATACCTATCGACTGGTTGATGGTGGTGCAGAACCAAATACGAGCGATAAACTTCATGTCTTCGTATGCAGATCTGGTACAACCACCGCTCGCATGGAGTTTGTGTCTCGCCATCATAGCTATGCTGCAAGCTGACAAGAGGCTCGTCTCCCCATCCGTACGAAACAGGACCTTGCGACGACAGGACACCATTGAAAGGAGGGGCGATTGCCTGGAGATCGAGCCACGTAGAACAAGCCTCGGATTTCCTATCTGTCGAACTCACCAGCCCACGGCCCTTTCCCTTCTTCCGACCAGTGCGAGCCACGCTTTGACACAGATGGTGATCCCCCATATCTCAACGATTACGGTGGTGAGAACATGGTAACGATTCCGACGTTCGCGCATTCGAAGGGATGGGATATCAAGAGATTGCAGAGGTGACGCTATCGAATGGAGTCCTGTCTTGGCTATGAATGCGCGCCTCGGAGTTCGTAAGTTGAATGTGACAAGTTGTAAAATGGCGGGATATGGATGGTAATCTGGGAGAGTTAAGATCCTTCGACATGGCTACCCCCGAGCCTGGTAGAACGACACGTCAGGTCTCGAAACGAAGGCAAACAAAATACGCACTACAAGTCTCTTCACAGCAAAAAACCACTTTGCCTTCATATCTGCGGCGTATTCTTGGACGACGTCTCTTCAAAACGGTGGGTATGCGAAGATGGGGTGGCAAACGATCGGAGGTTTGTACGCGCATAGTATCTGGTAGGAGGTGAAGATGCGAGCTCAATACAGGGCATCCCGCTGGCACCGTGCCATTCGAGCACCGGGAGCATCTCTGACGTCGACGTCGATCGCTGGAGCAAATGAGTCCAGCAGCTGACGACGGCATGGATTGGTGGAAGACAGAGTTCGTCCTTGTAGGGCCGCGGTCTGGATGTGTGAACGCAGGTGAACGGGAATAGGTCTTTAGGTTTTCAGTAAGATATCGACGAGGAAAGAATAGAAAGCTTGCAACACCACAATGTGGAGAAGCAGATCACCACAGTCGTCTCAGGCATCTAACGTTACACGGCATCCAAAACAGGTGTATGGGTTGATGCCGAAGCAGAAACGTCGGTCCTCAATGTCGATTGTCCAGGCCGGCCAGGCTCTGCCGATTGTTTTCTCCGAGGCTCATTATGTGAGCTGGATTGATAGTCGTCATGATGCAGGGAACTAGGTGACAGAGGACAATGGGACTGGGCGAGGCTGACGGAGAGAGTGAGAGAGAGCACATGATGTTCGACAGGAGGAAAAGAGGCACCATCCGTCTCCGTTATTGATAACCTTCTGAATCCTTCGCCGTCGCCAAGTACCCCGCATGGTCGTCGGCAGGTATTGCTTGTCGCCGTTAGATGAACAAAGTGGACGTCACCATTGCAGTAGCGATTCTGTCGCATAATGAGAACACAAAGAAGGAAATCAAGAAAGGACGCACGATTCCTACGCAGTTCTGATTCGCCCAGGAGTGAACGTGTATGAATACAAAACCACCCGCGTTCAGCCGCCCTCGCCATCGCCTCGAATTCCCGCAAAATATTGTCGAATTTGGTCCACGAATTCTCTAGTGGCTTCTTCGCCGGAGAAAGTATGGAGCAGGACGCGACACAAATGTCGGTTTCATTCAAGTGGTGGTTGTAGGTGGTCAAGTGACGGAGCGTGGGGAAACTTGCCTCGCCCCCATCAGATTCATATCACAGCCTCGTGCTTCTTCCACTCGTACACTCACCATCGACCGTACATAGTAGTAACAAAAATGCAAACATCGTCTCAACCTCTTACTCAGTCTCCAAGTACGGCGGCGCCGAATCGATCTGTGATCCTTGCGCCTCCGAATCTGGCTCCTGATGACACGGATTGGATTTCAACTGCCAGTCTCACTTTCAAGGTGCTTGCCGGTGCAGGCGAACTGGATCGCACGGGCATCGCAAAGGCAATTGCAAATATTGCTCTCCCGATCCTGGAGCTGGCGCAGGTGCAAATCTATGCTGCTTTACCACAATATTGCATACCAAAAGGCTCATGTCATTCAGGCTAATAAGAAAGCTCGTGATGAGGTCAAGGACACTATCAAGTACCTCGACGAGATGCTCCACTCTGTCTCTGATGAGATCAAGTTACTTCAGGATGGCAGATCCCCAATGGATGCTTCAACTCGCCCGCTGATGCATCTACAGCAAATTGGCGACGAATTTGTCAGGTCCGTCTCTCCTTCTGGTCTTGTTAAGAGTACGAGGACTGATTTCTGCCATCATCAGTCACCTCGAGGTTTTGAAGGATGATTTGAACAAGATTTATGGGAGGACTGGGTTCCGGGCGACGATAAAGAGACAATTACAGAGTAAGGCTATCCTGGATCGTATTGATTGGCACAAGGTGTATGTCAGGGAGGCTCGAGACAAGTTTGTTGTATGTTTTTACTGCTGATTCATGAGAGAGACATATTAATCTTTTTCAAGACAACTGCTGTTTTCTCTGTGATTGGGCAGGTTAAAGAGCTTGATGCAAAGGTTACTGTCATCCATGATCATCTGGTAAATATTCTTATCAATGTTACATCATTATATGCTGATATTCTCATAGATGGGTTCTTCTAGGATTCAACCTGTCAAGTATGTCTCTGTATATTCTCTAAAGTATAATAGTTCTCATGATAGTCTACTGATCAGTAGCATTACACTCTCTGCTATTCCACCACCATCTCCATCTGTATTCATGGGTAGAGATGGTTTAGTTGAAGAGGGCATAGCCAATCTTCTTACCAACTCTTCTCAATCCATTATCATTATGGGGTTTGGAGGCATGGGCAAAACATGTCTAGCCTTGAAGATACTGAATGATGCAGCTGTACAAGCTAAATATGAGACTCATATATACTTCATTCCTTGTGATGAAGTCTGCAGTGTTGAGTTTACTATGGAGATTCTGTTGCAGACTGTTATAAAGCTGATGCAGCTAGAATTAACTAGTGATCCAGTGAAACAGCTGTACATTATATCCAAACCAACAATTCTGGTTTTTGATAACTTTGAGACTCTTTGGGATAATAGCAAAAATCAACATATTATTCAAAGAATTTTGGGGCAGTTGAATTCTATGAAACAGATTACTTTGGTGATTACAATGAGAGGAACTGATGCCCCATTTGATGTTGTTGATTGGTTAAAACTACCAGATAATGGTCTATCATCATTAGATGAGTCTATATCATTGGACCTCTTTAGTACTATCTCAAAATATGCTATTGATGAAAAAGCAGCCAAGGAATTAATACAAGAGTTAGATGGATGGCCATTAGCTATTATGTTGATGGCCTGCCAAGTAAAAAATCTTACTTCAGAGGAACTTCTTAGGAGCTGGCATATAGAGAAAACTTCATTGTTGAAAAAACATGGAGCTCAAGCTCATTGATTATCAAGTGTTGATATTTCAATTAAAATAACTCTTCAATCATCAGCACTTTCATCAGATCCAAATATATTAAAGCTGCTAAGTGTAATGTGCCATTTGCCTAATGGTATTCCAACATGGAACAATGTAATACACAAAATGCTACCAAGAGTTCCTGAACAAACTTTGATTATGTTAACATTATTACAATCTGGAATTATATATAAAGATAACAAAGAAGGGGTGAGATTACTATCACCTGTTCAGGAATATCTTAAGAAACATTTTCTGGAACCAGATACAGATTTAAAAAAGCAAATTTGTCTTTTCTATGTTGATAAAATAAACAATAAGAGTCTTGGATATACAGATTCAGCAGATAAGACAAAATTTGATGTTTTACATTCTAAAAATATAGAATGGATATTGTATAGACTTTTAGAGAATGATATCAGTGAAAATAATTTGACAACAATTTATGACTTTTGTTATTTTCAATATCAAATCTGGGATTCAGACGGACTATTGAAAAATTTAATATCTGTAGCAAAACAGAAAAATATGCAGAATATATATGCATTGGCATTGCTTTTATTAAGCAAAAGATGTTTTTTAATTAATCAACATAAGTTAGCACAAAAATATGTATATGAAGCTATGCAAATATTTGAAGACATTGATGACTCCCTTAGAACAGCACAGTGCTTGCAAAGCCTGGGAAATATTTTGCAAGTGACAAATCAATACTCAGAAGCCACTATCAAGCTGGAGAAGGCCATGCAGATGTTTGAAGACATCAATAACTCTCATGGAGTAGCACAATGCTTGCAAAGTCTAGGAAATATTTTGCAAATGACAAATCAATACTCAGAAGCGACTATCAAGCTGGAAAAGGCCATGCAGATGTTTGAAGACATTGATAACTCTTATGGAGTAGCACAGTGCTTGCAAAGTCTGGAAGACATTTTGCAAATGATAAATCAATACTCAGAAGCTACTATCAAGCTGGAGAAGGCTATGCAGATGTTTGAAGATATTGATGACACTCTTGAAGCAGCACAGTGCCTGCAAAGTCTGGGAGATATTTTACGAATGACAGATCAATACTTAAAAGGGACTATCAAGCTGGAGAAAGTCATGCAGATGTTTGAAGATATTGATGACACTCTTGGAGCAGCACAGTGCTTGCAAAGTCTGGGAGATATTTTGTGAATGACAAATCAATACTCAAAAGCCACTATCAAGCTGGAGAAAGCCATGCAGATGTTTGAAGATATTGATAACTTTTGTGGAGTAGCACAGTGCTTGCAAAGTCTGGGAAATATTTTGCAAATGATAGATCAATACTTAGAAGCCACTATCAAGCTGGAGATAGCCATGCAGATGTTTGAAAATATTAATGACACTCTTGGAGCAGCACAGTGCTTGCAAAGTCTGGGAAATATTTTGCAAATGACAAATCAATACTCAGAAGCTACTATTAAACTGAAGAAAGCCATGCAGATGTTTAAAGATATTGATGACACTCTTGGAGCAGCACAGTGCTTGCAAAGTCTGGGAGATAATTTGCAAATGACAAATCAATACTCAGAAGCAACCATTAAGCTGGAGAAGGCCATGCAGATGTTTGAAGACATTAATAACTCTCATGGAGTAGCACAGTGCTTGCTTTGTCTGGGAAATATTTTGCAAATGACAGATCAATCCTCAGAAGCTACTATTAAGCTGAAGAAGGCCATACAGATGTTTGAAGACATTGATAACTCTCGTGGAGTAGCACAGTGCTTGCAAAGTCTGGGAAATATTTTGCAAATGACAAATCAATACTCAGAAGCTACTATTAAACTGAAGAAAGCTATGTAGATGTTTGAAGATATTGATAACTCTCTTAGAGCAGCACAGTGCTTGCAAAGTCTGGGAGATATTTTGCAAATGACAAATCAATACTCAGAAGCAACTATTAAGCTGAAGAAGGCCATGCAGATGTTTGAAGACATTGATAACTTTTGTGGAGTAGTACAGTGCTTGCGAAGTCTGGAAAATATTTTGCAAATGACAGATCAATACTCAGAAGCTACTATCAAGCTGAAGAAGGCCATACAGATGTTTGAAGACATTGATAATTCTCATGGAGTAGCACAGTGTTTGCAAAGTCTGAGAGATATTTTGCAAAGGACAGACCAATACTCAGAAGCTACTATCAAGCTGGAGAAGGCTATGCAGATGTTTGAAGATATTGATGACTCTTTTAGAGCAGCACAGTGCTTGTAAAGTCTAGGAAATATTTTGTGAATGATAGATGAAAGGTGCTGTACACCTATATAGATGCCAAATGCTACACACAAAACACTAGATAAACACTTAGTAATTGCGGTTTGAAGGGAGGTAAATTATACCAGATTATGACACTTTGTACTGTAGTTTACAAGTTCCAGATTGCAATGAATATGATTTTATATAAAAGACATATTGTGATTTCACTCTAAGCTCAAATGTATTACTGAACACAAACTTAAACTGATACAGAATAACTGCCTGGTGCAGGTTCTAAACTGTTTCTTGAGATTGTCTTTCTGTTATAGCTTATACTGTTTGCTTTCTTGACTGTTCTTGCACACACAAAGTAACTAGGTTACAATAATTCTATTCTAGATGAGTCTATGACTTGAAGCTCTTAACCAATAAAACCCCTACTATTCATCTGGTAGTGTTCCAGGGGTCAGAAACCTGATTCCCCACTAGGTACATATCCTGTATTTATATTGTCCTACTGGTACACTATTGCCAATCTTTTGCTACTGACTAAGATGCTTGCTGACCCAGCCTGATGAAGATAAACTCTTTGCCTGGCAGATATTAGCTCATTGACAGCTACTAGGTTGATTGATTGTACTAGATCAACACCAGGTGATCGGATAACTTCTGCTGGAATGCCAGGTGATTACACTATGTGAGTCACATAGCCTGAACTCTTAGTCTACTAGGTAGAATACCTGATTTTCTATCCAAGTGTTAGAACAGCTCATTTCAAAGCTATTAGATGTAACTTTTGATCTTACAATATGTTACTTTCTTTTTGTATTTTATGGATTGGTACAATATAGACTCATTATATTGCTCAAATATGTTAAATTACATATATTTTTAAAGGGTATACACCTGGCAGGCATATCACAGATCAATACTTAGAAGCCACTATCAAGCTGGAGAAGGTCATGCAGGTGTTTGAAGACATTGGTGACTCTCTTGAAGTAGCACACTGCTTAGAAATTATTAGATACTGTCAAAATCATATAGACTGACTGTTTATATTATGTACTTTGTAGATAATGTATAGTATCAATGTATATAATTTTTGATAAAATACTTATTATACTATCTTATTTAAATCAATTTGAATGCCACCCATTTCAGAGAGGTCATTTATATTTAGAAAATGACCTCTTGTCATATATTTCATAAAGTCTATTCTAAAACATTTAAAAGATCAATATGCTCATATTGTATTAAGATATGACACTGTATGATGGCTTTGATATGTGAGGCTAAAATATTGAAATTGAAAGTTATTTATTTTTAGCTAGTTTTAGCTTAAAATATCAAAGAAATATGTATAATATCTTTTCTATATTTGTAAAAATCACTTCAAAACTGGATAAAATCACAAATATGGAAAAGATATTGTGCATATCTCTTTGATATTTTAAGCTAAAAACTGGCTAAAAATAAATATTTTTCAATATCAATATTTCAGCCTTACATATCAAAGCCATCATGCAGTGTGATTACTATGCTATATCTTGTCTATGTTTACTTTGATTAGACTACAATTATTTCAATTTTACAGCATAGAATTTATTTTAAATTTTTTAATAACATTATTATTACCCACTTGGGTGGGTTTCAAGCAGACTTAGAACTTTATTCAGTTTAGGATCAGTATAAGACAGTTTCCAAATGAACTTAAAAATTAGTTTTGACATATGATAGGATTACTTCAGCATAGACCAGTCTGCTTGGAGATTATTCAAGTGGCACTGCATGGAGAATCTAAAATTTTAGCTTAAAATATTGAATTCTATAACTATTAATTTTTTCCAACATCTAAGCTGAAATATTAAAAGATTATTTTGAATATTATTTCAATATTCTTGTTTATTGAAAAAATATTAGAAATTTGCCAAACATCACAATTATATTGAAAATATTATCTCAATATTTTAATCTAATATATAGCAAAAATAAATAGTTATAAAATTCAATATTTTAAGCTAAAATTTTGGATTCTCCATGCAGTGTGGGCAATAATAACAATGTTGAAAGAGAAAGTATGAAAATATTCTAGACTTGAAAGGCTGACTACTAGCAAGCCATGACATATATGAGTTCATGTATTTAGACCATAGATAGACCAGCATCGGGAAATACTGATGGCAAAGAAAATGACTGTATATCAGTGACTTCATTCCTTACATATATAGTTTCCTTTCATATTACTACATTCCTCAAGTAAAACATTTAGATAGTTTTTTGTGTATAGGTTTGTAAGATAGCATTTAAGTGTGTGATTCCAATACTGAAACTGAGAAACCTATAGGTCTCTGTGGATCAATTATATATAGACAAGTGAAACTAATGTATTATAAATTGTATAATTGATGAATATTAAATATACTGAAAGATGTGTTAGTATCACATCTTTCACTTGACATATACAGTCGACTCCCTTTTAACCCATAGTGTTCAGTGGACCCTCAGAGCTATGGGTTATTGGAGAGTATGGGATACAAGAGTGTCACATGTAACGTAGAATTTTTCGACCTCGTTTTTTTCTTCAAATTCTTGTCCCATATCTAGATGTATCAGACCCTTGTAAGAGGGAACCTGAGAAAACCTGCATTGATGCTTGTTTTCGACTAAATTTATGGTCTGGCAGGTGCGGCTACAGAGGATGGCAGTATCTGGTAATCTCCAGTGCTAAATTCTCCCTTATTCTTTGATATATGGGGTATAGATCTCTTGGCACAGACCCTTATTGAGTTCACCATTGTCACAGTTACTTAAAAGTGACAATCTTTAGCCAAAAATTTGCCCGGGCCGACACAATCTATGGGTTATGAGAGCGGATTTTCTCATGAAAAGGTATGGGGTATTGGGTATGGGAGAGGTATGAGTTACGGTACCCATTTACCTGCGAACGGAATTGATGGAACCAAAAATCTATGGGGTATTGGGAGTTATGGGTTTGGAGAGGTATGGGTTAAGAGGGAGTCGACTGTAAACAGAAATCATTCTGAGCTTTGATGCAGATTTACCTGCTGATTGACAGGCCTTTCAAAATATTGCACTATGCTGCAGGGACTTGTTGTACCTCAGCTATGAAGTCTTATTTAAGAAGATAACATACTGGTGGCTAGAGCTGTTTGGTCCTCAATTTACTAATGGTGCTAGATACAATGTCAAAGAGAAAAATCTCACTGTTTAGTAGCATCCCATTAATAGTTTATATCATTTTTTGGCATGACACATCAATCACTGCTGGGGCCGGTAGATTTTTAGCACAGGAAAAGGAGATCTGAAAATGTTGTGACTTTTCTGGACATTTTTGTACGAGTAAAATGGATTCTGTAAAATTAGAAGGAAAAGTAGCTCTTTTTGGTCATGTTTTAGGACAAGTAGACGAACATCTTTTTAGGACATTTTCCGGATAGGAAGAGGGACAATAAAAGAAATCTTTTCTCAACTGTGTTGTATCTACAAATAGAAGTGCGTTTACGGCTTGCAAAAGAGTAGCTTTTAACAACCAATTTTGAACTTGAAAAAAGAAGGACTATAAAATTCATTGAAAAAGAAAACCTTTTTCGTCATATTGTCCTTACATAAAAACCAGAAATTTGCAGGTAAGGAAAAGGTAATGTAAAAGAAGTCATTTTCATTTAGGTTTACAAGCAGTAAAAGACATCGCGCGCTGAGGGACTCACTCCGTGTGCACTGAGGGACTCTGTGAGTCTCAAGAGGGACACAGCGATACCCTCAGCTGATGAGGCCAATTAATGGCCGGGTACACCATGATAACATCACCAACATGCTTACCTCCCTCCATGATCATCTCCCAGCAGGACACTCGGCGTGTCCTGGTGTTTAGTCCCAGCTCAGTGCTGTGGCTGTTCCTTGCTCTCCTTGCTGTCGTCCTTGCTCTCGTTTATCCATCGATGCAGAACACCCTCGTACCACCAAGATAACGTGCTATCGATAACGAGTTGCCAGTGTCACTCACTTTTCTCACCTTGGAATTCCGCTAATGAATATTAACTACAGATTATACTATTGTACAGAGGTAATTGCTTACCTTTTTCTGTGTAGTCCCACCCTAGCTTTGGTCTGGATGGATACGGGGTTGGCTTATGGGTTTTGGAGAATGTTCAAGGTGCGTATGCTACACCGTCCAGTTTTCCTCATGAGCTAACATCTACAAATAGATTCATACTCCTCTACACCCGTGGCTTGCACGTTGCAATCGCATCTCAGCCAGGAATTTTCCCGCTGCCATGCACACCCAGAACGACATCGTCAACACCTTTGCTAATATTGTTCTTCTGGCCAAACACCATTAAGTGCTGACATATCTACTAATTGAGAGTGTCAACTCTGGTCAGTATCTCCTCCACAACAACCTCCCTTACAGACACAGTACCCTCTGTGCCACTCGTCCCTCGACCAAGCACCGTTCAGGCTAGCAGCAGCTCGTGCCCGTTGATGACCCTCCTTGCACACCCACCTTCCCACAGATACTTCGTTCCATGTCTACGATACTCCTGGGCTTGGTTTGACGTCTTCCACTGGCTCGAGCAAGATGCATAACGATGATGATGATATCACGACCAGTCATCGTGTCTTCTCCACTTTTTTCTACTTCCTCCCACCATCTCCCAGGACACTCGGTGTGTCCTGCGTTCAGTCCCAGCTCGGTGCTGCAACTGTTCTCTTCTCTTCTCTGTGTCTAGTTCCTAGCTTAGTGCTGCACCTGTTTCTTACACTCCTCACTGTGTCGTCCATCCAACATGCTTCAATGCCAAACGCCCAATGCTGATATCAAGTTATCGTCACAGGTCCATCGAAATTTATTTACTGCATCCTGACTCCATTATTCATCACATCCACAGGCCGTGGCGCTCAGACGCTGGGTGACACCCTCAGTGACAAGCGTCTCTCCACACATTCAGGAAGGGGATCGTCAGGAATGGAATTTTCATGCAGCGTCTGTATACACATACTATATGATCTACAACTGTCTGAATCTTGCGAGATGTGTGCATTTGTATCAGAGGTGACTATCTTATGCTCTGATGCCGATACCTCACCTCTGACCATCCACTTCTAGGCTACCGTTCTACCCATCTCTCACAGTGTAGCTGTACTTTAATGCACAATATACCTTGCTCACTGCCATTCCGGCACCACACTCTTCAACCTGAGGTTGCCAAGGCTCAACAATCATACCCTTGGCCTTTGACGCCATCCTGTGTGAGGAGACTACAGATCATTCGCATAGAGATTTGAGATGCAGATGAACTTGGATGGGGATGGCAGAGTCTTGACATTTCATGAGGAGTGCACAATTGCTCCCTGGGAATAGTCACCTTCAGACCAATCTTCACATGGCAGTATGATCTTCTGAATGTGTCCATTGTTAAGAGACCATGGACATGATCCATCCTCTCGCCAGGACTTTACTAGCAGACATCCTGAACAAAACACGATAACAACTGCGCCCGATGAAGGTCGAACTGAGTATTAAGCTGATATCGTGCCAATTGGTTGCAGGTACATAGTATTACAATGAATCCAGAAGTTGTCACAGTATCATAGAAAAGACAGTGTGGGACCATGGTATTGTCACAAGCAAGTATTCTTGTTCTACGAAAACTGAGGGACAATGGAGGCCAGTCTGAACCAAGAACGACAATATTATTGTGGTACCTTACTCCATATCTACCTTCTCAATACCGTCTACTGACTGACATCTGATAGATCCATCTATTTCCTTTCTCTTCACCTATGGAGGCAACTCATTAATCAGGATGTGCCTCCATGTCACCAAGTATATACTCTTAGTTCAGAAGAGATTCAGTGAACTATCTCTCCAGCAGGAACCTACCTTCGAGACTACCAACATGTCACTTCAAGTCCTCTCAGCGCCTGTTGCATGCCTGAAAGCACTCATCGATCTACACAACCGCAATGTCGTTGAATATATTTCAATGTGTGCTCACTTTTGTGTTTGATGTCGGCGTCAAATCATATTTAAGCTCTTTCTCGCATGGTTCCTTGCCGTCATGCTCTAGTTCTCTCTCTTGTCTCTAACCTTTCTCCTCTCGTCACTGTTTCACTTTCCTCTGCATTAATGTCCTGGGTTTCTGCCAAGGTGAGCAGAGTGGTATTTGTGCACTTTCCGGGCTCAAGTCATGTCGTTTTCCAGGGTGTGAAGTCAATCGTCTGTCTTGCACTTTCTGTGGTCATTAGTGTGTATTTCCTTGTACTTCTTGGATCTCTCATCTTTGTACTGTAGATATCTTTGTCTCCAAACCAGCATTCTATATACACTGGTCGATTGGTAGGCAGCTGTTCTTCGAGGGGGACAAGACGAAGCAAAAGCTTCGGGGCAAGCATGGTAAAGTGATACTCGACGAAGCCCTTCACCGCTTCGGTGTTCAGGTCTGGTGGTCGGGAGCATGCATGCTTACAATATTATAAGCCGCCAAGATCCTATTGTTCCATCTTAATGTTGGGCAGCGCGGGATGGCATTCATCAGAAAACCTCAGTAAAATCAAGCATTATACTGTCAGAGGTTTCGATATGGCAGGAAATATGGTTTTCATGGCAGAATTGGCAAACAGACTGTTGGATAGTGTGGTGTGGGTCTATATGGTGAATCAGACGAAGGAGATCTTCGACACAAATAACTATGCAAGGGTGGTTAGTCTTTTTGAATATCGGAGTCAGCACTAATAACTGACACTCATATACAGGTTTATTAGCTACTTACCAGCATTTCTTGATATTGTCTTGAAGCCTGCAGGAATTGTACATCTTCATCATTTGATCTCCTTCTTTATTGACTAATATGGGTGAAAGATAGGCCAGGCTCTGGCATGTGTTCGTCCTCTGGTCGACATCTGTGAACAAGGTATATGGCTCCTCAAAGTGTAAGGTACTCTATGTATCTCTAAATACCGATCTCTGATGCCAGCACAGATTCCTCCTGGGCGCATCTACAAAGAATGGTCTAGTTGTACAGAAGCTAAGTAAAACATCAATTGTTAACAATTCAAGCGACTAACAATCTTTGATTCATTGCTAGGTATCGCATCCTTTCATCCACATCAAAATTCTCAACATCTCACTGGTTTCTCTTCATCACGACCTTGAGCCAATATTTATCTGTCACCTTCGCCCTTTCTGCTGATGTGATACTCTTCTAGATTGTTCCCCTCTCCCCTGTACGTTTGAGACTACGTGTATTAACCTCCCTGTCTCTGCATATGTTTAGGGACATACCTGATGTTCAATTTCAGAAGTATTCACTTGCCGACATGTACGGTGATGGGCCTAAGACTTCCATGGCAACGGCAACACCAACTTGGAATGAGATTGGGTAATTAACGTAGTAGCATGGCAATAAAGGCGATCATGTGTGTGAGTGGTTCGGGGCACCTCTGTGCAGTAGAACAATTCCTCTATACACAAGAATACACTGCAACTTTAAGTCTGCGAAGTAGTACTGCTTGGTAGTCGAGTACTAAATGCTATGGCTTCAAGTCGGTAGGGATCTCTCAAAATGAGAGGGAACGAAAACGGGTATGACGTGAATACCACGAATCCATATGAGAAAATGTGCTGCAAGACTAGAAAATGTCGCTCAACGGTAATCGGAGCGGTGTGAATGATGGAGAATAGACTAAACAGTCAGCAATAGTCTATGGGTGAGCGAGGCAATGAGAAAATGGCATGGGGACTGCGAGTGGTGAAATAAACTTGGAATGAGGTGCTGAGGGTGGACTGGCAAGAGAAAACGTGAAACTACAAAAACTGGCGATGATACTGGTCCTATACAATGCGAGGGTGCTGAGTCGATGTTGAAACTTGTCTGGTACTGAAACGATCCTATCCTATGTCAAAACTAACCTTCAAGTCCACTTGAGGGACTGATACTATATGAAAACTGGCTGGAACTGATCCTAAGCCTGCTCTGAGACTACCCAAGTGGGCGATGATGATGATGGTGAAAGTGAAACTGTAAAAACTCCAATGGTGTGAAAGTGAAACGATGACGGCCTATAAAAGATAATGGGGGTGGGGTATAGCGTGGCGATCACGTATTGGCACAGTATGAGCGTGTACCAATAGTGTTAAGAGCGAAGAGCACGTAATGAAGGACTCTTCACAGTTAAAACCATGAGATAACTCTGGTGAGCTCAAGAGTCAACGTGCGATCAAGAATATGCTGGTGCAAATGGTATATTGCCATAGAACGGTGAATAAACGTTGTTTACTGGCGATAGACTAGAGCGTGATGATAATTGACGTAGTCTGGGGTCAACTGGAGATGAACTGCCTTGTAACTACGTTTTCTAGCTAGTTTTTATACTACAAGTACGAATTTATAAATAGAGTAGATATGCGAGACTTAGTAAGGCCGTAAAGCCTTGGCTTTGTAAAAATCGTAGGTAACATATGGTATTTCGTCTTCTAAAGTAACAGCAACTCATTGATGTTGCCGCATATGGATGCGAACCATATGGTTTGTCTGAGTGATGCACGGATCGTTAGGTGCTGTTTAGCTGTGGATTACTTGAGCGATAGTCGTTGTGCTGAGGAGTACGTGTGGGGCAACATTTTCTTGAAGCCTTGGCGAAGTAACAGCCTTAGTAAACACGGTCTGTAGTTGCCGTAGCTGGGAGGGTACTCGCATCAATCACATCATTTCATTAAATGATTAATGAGCACGTCAACTGAGTGCTTCTGAGTGATGTGTCAATTCCGTATTGGGATGATTGTCGATCGAAGGTGCCTTGCCGCGATGAAGTATGGCAATTAGGATGCGTGGCAAGATGGGATGGATAACAAAGCACGGAAGGAGTGGTTGCCATAGGATAAAAGTGGTATCAATGTACGTGCAATCATTGGTTTGCTGAAAGGCCGGTGATGAGCCTAGACTTCCGTGGCAACGGCAACACCCAAAACTCAGTGAGAGCTTAGGCAATTAACGTAGCGACACAGCAATCAAGGCAATGTGTTTGTGAGTGGTTCGGTGCACCTCTGTGCGGTCAATTCCTCAATAACACAAGATACACTGCGACTTTTCAGTCAGCGAAGTAGTACTCTTGGTCAAGGAGTACTAATAGACGTTGGCTGTAAGCCGGGAAGGATCTCGATAAACGAGATGGGACGGAATCTGGTATGACTTGAATACCAAGAAACCGCAATAGGAACTGTGAAAATGATCTAGAGACCATGAAAATGGGTCTAGAAATCGTAGGGATGAGCTAGAAATCGTAGCAATGCTCTAGAAATCGTAGCAATGCGCTAGAAATTGTGGGGATGGACTGTAAAACGTGGGGAAGGACTAGAAACCGTTGCGATGCTCTAGTAATCGTGGGGGAGGACAAGAAAGCGTGTGGAAGGAATAGAAGACGTAGCAACGTGCTAGAAATCGTAGCAATGGTCAAGAAAACGTGGGGAGGGACTGGAAAACATGGGGAGGGACTAGAAAACGTGGGGAGGGACTAGAAAACGTTGTGATGCTCTAGTAATCATGGCAATGGACTAGAAGACGTCGAAATAGCCTAGTAAACGTGGCTTGGGGTGTACCTAATATTGTGAGTCGAAACAATAGCAATAAATGTACAGAGACTGCAAGAAACTGGTAGAAATTGTAGCAACTGAGGTGCTGAGTGGGGTGCTGCAGCAATAGATGCACGGCAACTCCGAACAATGATAAAGATGAGGGTGATCCTATGGAGCTGAACTGGGCCTACACGGAGGCAATACTGAACTGGGCGATGAAAACGATGGCAATGTAGAAGGTGAAAACGATGAAACAATCCTATGTGGTGAAAGTGAAGCAATGTTGTGGCATTAAAAGACAAAAGCAAGTTATTGACGCAAGATTTCGTGTATTGGTGCAACCAACAACGTTTAAAGAGTAAAGCAAGCGGTGGGGAATAACTTGGAGTAACCGTAGCTGACTGGTAATGCCATAGCCTCGTCAACTGGGTAAGAACTAGCTCTAAAAATGTGGTATCTATCTAGTTTTTATACTACAAGTACGATTTTATAAATAGAATATTCTTCGAAGCCTTAGTAAGGCTGTAAGTCCTTGGCTTTTGTAATAGCCGTAGTAAACATATGGTATCTGTGGTTCTAAAGTAACAGCAAGTCTTCAATGTTGCCATGTATGGATGCGAATCGTGTGGTTTTATTGAGCGATGAGCGGATCATAAGGTGCTGTGTAGCTGCGGATTATTGAGCTGCAGTTGCCGTGCTGAGGTGTATGCATGGGGCAACAATAATTCGAAGTCTTGGCACTGTAACAGCCTTAGTAAACATGGTCTATAGTTGCTGTAGCTGTAATTATCGTAGCTGGGAGGGTACTCACATCAATCACATCATTTCATTAAATGATTGATGGGCACATCAACTAGTGCTTCTGAGTGATATAGCAACCCCGTTTTAGGATGATTGTCGATCAAAGGTGCCTTGCCGTGATGGGATACGGTAATTGTGATGCGAGGCGAGCTGGGAAGGATAACGGAGTGCGTGAGGAGTGGATGTCACGGTTTTAGGACTGGATCTGAATGTTTGTGGCTTATACTGCGAAAATCCGTGGTATTATCGAGAGTTGGCAGTGTTATGGAGTGTGTGAGGATTATAATGGTGTCATTTCGAAGGTATTGGGTGATGGATGGCTAAATCCGCAAATTCTGAGCATACAGAGCCTGGAGGCTCATCACCGGTGAAGGGATAGTAGTGTTAATTAGCAGGGAAAATCTGCGAATTCTGAGCGTACAGAGCCTGGAGGCTCATCATCACGTAGCTTCTTCGATTCGTTGATGGACCTCGCTTGTGGTGGGCATGATGAGGGCTCGGAAATGTGTGGGCTGCAGGACGGTGATATTGCCAACATCCTCATGTCCCTGGTCATGGTCTTGGTGTCTGGAGAGTAGGTCGGCTTTCACATTTTGGGCACCGGGCTTGTGGTATTCTGCGAGCTCAGTGACCCAGCGGGCCTGTCATTGGTTCAGCTTCTGTGGGAGTCAGAAATACTGGAGGTTCTGATGATCCGTCCAGATTTCTATGTTCTCAGCAGTGCCCATGAGGTATTGACGCCATTCAGAGAGTGCAAGCATGATCATGAGTAGCTCCTTGTCGTAGATTTCATAGTTTCGCTCTGTCGCGCTGAGGGATTTCGACATGAATGCCACAGGGCGCCATACTCCATTCTGCTTCTGACTGAGCACTGCGCCGACGGCGCCTTTGCTCGTGTCTGCCTTGACCCGGAAGGGGTCTGTTTCCATAGGGATAGCAAGGATGACATCCTCAGCCATTCAGTGCTTCAGCTCCTGGAAGGCCTTTTCCTGTGCTTTCGTCAATTTCCATTCCATGTTGCCCATTAGCTGCATGAGAGGGTGAACAACCTTTGAGTACATTTTGATGAACTTCTAGTAGAAGTTTGTGAAGCCTAGGAATGATTGGAGTTCCTTCTTTCAACGGGGAGTTGGCCATTCTGCGATGCTGGTGATCTTGACTGGGTCCATGTGTACGGAGTTCTCGCTGATGATGACTCCAAGATACTCCATTTTGAGTACTTCAAATTTGCACTTCTCCGCCTTGAGGAAGAGCTTGTTCTCATGAAGCCATTGGAACATGTGCTTCATGATCTGCCAGTGTTCCTGCAAGTCTTTCGAGAAGATCAGGATGTCGTCGAGGTAGATTGTGACCTTCCCTTCTCCAATAAGGTCATGGAAGATGTCATTCATCATCCATTGGAACATTGTGGGCAAATTAGTGAGCCCAAAGAACATGACTGTTGGTCCGAACAGTCCTCGGTTGGTACGGAAGGTGGCCTTCTCCTTGTCTCCTTCCTTGATCCAGACATTGTTGTATCCCCAGCAAACATTGAGCTTCGTGAAGTACTTGGCACCACAGAGTTTGTCAATGAGTTTGTCAATGAGTGGTAAAGGGTAGCGATTCTTAATGGTCATCTCATTGAGTTTGTGGTAGTCTTGTACTGGTCAAAGCGTGCCATCCTTTTTCTTGACAAAGAAGAAGGGGAATGTGAATGGGGACTTGGAGGGGCAAATTCACCCAGACTCCAAGTTTTCGTTGAGGAACTTGTCAAGCTGTTCCTGTTCGTTTCAGTTCAGGGGGTAGACCTTGCAGTCCAAGGTTGATTTTGTGTTGGAGACGAGCTCGATGGTGTGGTCCCATGGCTTTCATTTGGGTAGTTCATCAAAGTTCTTCTTGGAGAACAGGTCACAGAAGGAATGGTAATGTTCTGGTACCATCTCCTCGAAAGTTTTCTTGGATTTGTCAGCATTTGCCTTAGCTGCAAGATCATTGGCGTGGTGCAGGGCACGAATGACGAGTTCTTCTTCCATCTGTATGGTGAGGATAGTGTCGCTGTCTTCAAGTTCTTCATCCCATCGGTCATCGGGATCGGTGTCAGGGAGTTCAATGTGGTTCTTGACACACTGGCAATGCCCAAAGATGATGCTGCTGGTCTTCCAGTTGATACTTGGGTTGTGACGCTTGAGCCAATCATGCCCGAGGTATATATCCTTCTTCCCAAGATTCGTGACCGTGAGGTCAATGCGCTCGCGATGTTCCCCAATCGTTACGCAAAGTTCAATGAACTCCGTGATGTCCCTGCCTTGGTTGTGGGTTCCATCAGCATTGTAGACTGGAATGGGTACCACTGCCTTCTTTGTGTTGATTCCGTGTTTGTGCACGTAGGCACTATTGATGGCACTTCCCATGCAGCCGCTGTCGATCAGCACCTTCATGCTCAGGACCTTTCGTCCTGTGCAAAGTTCAATGGTCATGTTGACCATGAAGTCTCCTGATGCGCCTCAGATGTAGCGGATCGGTTCGTGAAGTTTGTAGAGGCTCTCTCGTGCCAACTCGCCTCCTTCCTGGAGGAATTGGAGTAATTTGTCTGTGAGTTCTCCCAGTCGGTCCTTGTGCATCCATACACAAAGGGCAGCGTGAGTGGCATTGTCACTGTGCGCTTCTTGGATCGCTCGTAGCATCCAGTCGACCTCAAAGGGTTTCATCCATCAGTGAGGGACCTGTCGAACCTTCGCACTAACTGCTGAGGGTATAGCTACCATTGGTGAGGTCACCTCAACCCCCTCATTAGGGAGTGACTTTGTGGCCCTCATGGGCGATTCTGGCAGTGTCAGGAGCGTTTCGGAGAAATCGTCGGGCTGCCTGAGGCAAGCCACTTCTGGAAAGACGTATCATCTTCATCGTTGGGTACTTCAATCATAGTTACCTGGTGCCCCCTCTTTACCACCTGGGTGCTAGCAGCTTCCTCCCGTCCGGCTGCCTTGGTTGGGGCTGTTGTGCATCCAACAGTTCTTGCTACTCACTGGTCTTCGTCGGAATCGCCTAGAGGGGTGTCACACTGGTCCTCATTGGAGGCACCGGATTGCTGCAAGTTCATCTTGATGTCAGGGCTGCCCCCAATAGGTGCAGCGGACTCGACCTGTGCCGAATGAATGGACTTACCGGTGATGAACCTAGAGACTCCTGTGGGCAGAAAACACAAGACCTGTAATGGCGAGTGTAACCAAACACAGAATCTGAAGGCAGGTTCTAGCGAGTCTAGTCTTGCACCTCCGTGCGGTGACTGTAGCTTCCTGGTGGTGTAGCAACATGTTGCTATGCTTTGTTATGATTCTCTGAAGGCTGTTCAGAGGCTCAAGGTATGTACACGAACTTTCCTGGAAGGGAAAAGGTGCGTAAACATGGGTGTATGCTGAGCGGGGGTGACCTAGATGTGGCGCGAACTATTTGGTGTCGGAATCCTGGCTACAGTTCCAGTAGAAGATATTCTCCTATACTCGTGTACTTTCTCAGAGAAATGCAGAGATGGAGCTGGCTTATCTAGAGAAACTCGAATTAGTATTGTCCCTAACTTATAGGAACAGTATGCTGTTGGTGTTAGAGACTAAAAGTTTGGAATCCTAGCTATGGATTACCCTTTTAAGTCTTCAGGTATGCAAATTTATGACAGGAGGATGACAAACAAGGTAGTCTTTATATGATACCCTTGCTTGTGTTTTGGACGAGAGGACGTGAATCAAGTTATTTAACACTTGGTAGCTAGCAAGTTTGGAGAAACTTCGCAAAGTGTTATATCTCTTAAGAACGTAGAGATATTAACTTTAATTCGCATGTATTGGGTGGTATGTGTGGTGTATGTATCCTCTAGGGAGAACTGTCCTTTTCTATCTACAGGCCGTTATCTTTTATACTACAGAACTGTACTTGCTAAGTAAGCGAACTTTTACCTTGGCTTGATAACCGCAGTACATGATTTGTGAGCGTAGCGAACTATTTGTAACCATAGTTCACTATACCGTGTGCTACTCTACTGTGCATACTTATTAAAAGTTCGCGTAGCCTAATAAAGCTACAGAAGGTTTACTAATTTACTTACTACTTACTCAGCTGCAGTTAATGGCTCACTAATCTCTACTATATTTCTAAGCTGTAAAGGTGTATCCATATGGCCTCTTGAGAATCTGTAGCTATGCATAGCCTATGCATAGTTAAACTGCATGACCATATGGCTCTGTCCACGTGCAAAGGCCTAGAATAATGATGCGTGTCTATTTTACTGCGGAAGGATTGGCAATCAATGTGCCTGGAGGCACAATGACTCATGGATATCGAAGTGAAAGTTCATGTAGAGTGGGATATTTAATATGATTCTACCTGTGCTGGGCTTGCAATGTTTGGTTTAGTGAAAGGCCACGTAAGGGAGATAGGCGATAAATTGTAAGTGGTGTCTGCGATTTCAGAGCGCACAGAGCCTGGAGGCTCATCACTGGCCCGGTCTGCTCCCTTTGGACTCTGCGAATTGTTTGGCCCTCACCTAGGGCCTGCACCGACAGTGGATTGCCCTTTGTCTTGATGGGTGGACACGCTCCTGGGACTCTTGCTTTGCTGCAGGTCCTGAGACCATGCTGATTGGTCCACAATGTGCATGGTCTTGATGATCGGAGTCCCACTGGGGGGCTCATTCCTTGCAATGTTCCTCTGGTCCGAGACAGATTTCACCAAAGTTATTTTCTGTACTTGGGGGGCTGCTTCGTCAAGGGGGGCGTGTCCCTCTGAAGGAGGCGCTTGGTTCCTTGCCCCTTCCGCTCGAGGTGTTACGAAGAGTAGCAATATGGTGGTTGCCTTTTCGATCAATGCATTCGCTCGTGATGAGCTACTTGCCGGTCGGTTAGCCGGTCGTGTTGCTGAGGTTTCCCCCACTTCAGCATGCATATGGGGGCCCACAGCTATCCCCCATTGTGGGGAGACATCTGTGGATTTGTTAGTCAAGTCCATGTCCCAAAGGATGTCATATTGGTTTGATTCTGAGGAGGGTGCACTGGTAGAAGTCAGTAAGTGGTGCATAGGCCATATATTGTTCATATGTTTAGAAGTCATGTAAGTAGAAACTGGTCCCGCACTTGGGGACCAGGGTATAGCTGAATGTGTGGTAGTAAAAATGTCTGTATGTAAAAAGGAAGAATCAGACTGTCCAGCGGGAAGAGAGCGTGCACCCATGAAGTCCTTGGTCGTCACAGCGGAATCAAGCACCCGACAACCTACTCTTTTACCTCCTCAACCTTCGTTTCTGCAGAGAGTGGTACTTTGGTGCTCTCAAGGGCGTGTACCTCTCAGGGCTGACTCTTGTCAGGGCAGTCCTTGCTGAGGTGGCCCTTCTTGTTGCACCGAAAGCACCTTCCTTCTGCCCACTGCTTCTTCTTGACCATGTCAATGTCCATTGGCTCTCTCTGGCCAACATATGTCGTTTCCTTCCTCACTACCCATTGTCCGCCTGAGTCTTGCCCATCGCTATTGCCAGACCCCTTGCTTGCCGAGGAACTTGTCGCACCACCTGTAGTGTTGGGTTTACTACTGGTGGCGGTAATTTGCTTCTGGTTCCCTAGGCAGCAGTCCTGGTGCTGGTCGAGGCCATGGGCCTGGTTGTACACATAGTGTTGCTGCTGTTTCTCATACATGTGCAGGATCTGGCCCTTCCACTCGTCATAGGTGTGTGGTATTCCGAAGCCGATGTTGGCGATGGTGGAGGTATAACTTGTAGGGACCCCCTGCCGTACAGCAGTGACCATCGTTCCTTGGTTGCCGGTATCCCATTGTCGACCAGCCAGCTTTGCCTCGCACTCTATCTTTTGGAAGAAAAGTGGGGCAGGGTCGCTTCCCATCTTCAACTCCTTCATCCTCTTCTCATGTACTTCTTCAATGGCGGGGTCACGGAATTGTTCTCGGACCAAGTCAGAGAAGGTTTCCCAACTTGGGTACCAATACCGTGGCAGGTCAGTCATGTTGTCAGGAATCCACCAATAGTCCTCTCATAGGTGGACCCACCAGTCCTGTGCATGTCCCTCGAAGAGTCCTATGGCAAAGATGATCATTAGGGAGGGGATTCCGAGGAAGGAGTGGCGGAAGCACCTATGAATGCTACTTTAACAGATCAAATAGTGTCAGTTGACACATAGTGAAAACACAATATGAGTGTCAGTTGAAAATATTCAATTTCTCAGGATTATATGGTATATTAGTCAGCAGACCAACTCTTAACATCAGGACATCATCAGAAAATCCCGGCAGAACCGGGAATTGAACCCAGGATCTTAAAAAGATTTATAATAATATCACATGACTTTTCCAAGCAGACATACTAACTACCATACCATACTGGCATTATATATTCATGTAATCATCACTCTATATGACCTCCCTCTCTCAGATTTATAATATCCCAATTGGGCCCTCCCTTTGGTGCGCTTTGTTGCGCTTTTTTTTTCCTTATTGGGCTGGTCAAATCGGCCCATCAATTGCACCTAGAATTGGCTCTCCCATGGCATTGATGGCATCAATATCAGGCTATTTTCGGACAAAATTCGCATTTTGGCTCATTTTAGGCTTCCTCAGGCTACTGGGTGGGTCATGGGATGGTACTAGTATATACCTAAACATAAATAGCATAAAAGCGAACCCTCTGGTGAGGTATGGGGGCCCTGGGGAGGGGGTAAAATAGGTAAAATAGTGAAAAATAGCGGAAAATCACTGAAAATTCGCGTTTTGGGGGTAGTACACGCATCGGATCGCTTCGAAAACTTGATCAATGAATTCCCTGTCCTTGAAAACCCCAAAACGGCCCCTCTACAGTACATGTGGCGCATTTTATGGCTAGGCATAATCGGGAAAATAGGCTTTTTATGGTACTGCGTACATTGGATCGCTCCGGGGATGTTACCAATCGATTTCTACACTATATAAACCCTAGAATACATCTTCATATGCTATATATAACCACCAGAATGCGATGGAAAATGGGGGATTGGGGGGAAACACGGTTTATTTTGTTTTCTAGGCGTCGCGTCGGTCTGGGGACATCACCAATCGATTTCTCGACCTTGAAAACCCCCAAACGACTCTTGGGTTCATTATGGGGTCTCAGGAACGATGGAAATAATGATGTAACAGTTTAGGAGGAGCACATAGGGAAACTCGCATTTCTGAGCTTCGGAAAACTTCGGAGTTGTTGTCAATGGATTCCTTGACCTTGAAAGCCCCCAGAACACCCTAGGAACACATTTAAAACCGTTGAAATCCGTGGTAAAAAAGGTGATAGTGAAAATATGCGAAATACCATATATCTCGCATTTTTGAGTGTTGGGGAAGGTAATTCTGCTCTAGAATACACAATATGTATTGTATAATAGTGTGTACAAAAGCTGAGGATGATCTGAAATGTATTGGCAGAGATATAAGGAGATTTTGTGCATAACTGATAGCACACTCATTACTTCGGAGTTTTGACACATGAACCCCAAGGATGATTGGTGATTCGAAGGTTTTTTAGGTCCAGGAATCTGAATCTGATAGTCCCCAGGCCATAGGATGAACAGAACATCGAAATGTGGGGGGTGCTCCTCCTATATCTCTGCCAATACATTTCAGATCATCCTCAGCTTTTGTACACACTATTATACAATACATATTGTGTATTCTAGAGCAGAATTACCTTCCCCAACACTCAAAAATGCGAGATATATGGTATTTCGCATATTTTCACTATCACCTTTTTTACCACGGATTTCAACGGTTTTAAATGTGTTCCTAGGGTGTTCTGGGGGCTTTCAAGGTCAAGGAATCCATTGACAACAACTCCGAAGTTTTCCGAAGCTCAGAAATGCGAGTTTCCCTATGTGCTCCTCCTAAACTGTTACATCATTATTTCCATCGTTCCTGAGACCCCATAAATGAACCCAAGAGTCGTTTGGGGGTTTTCAAGGTCGAGAAATCGATTGGTGATGTCCCCAGACCGACGCGACGCCTAGAAAACAAAATAAACCGTGTTTCCCCCCCAATCCCCCATTTTCCATCGCATTCTGGTGGTTATATATAGCATATGAAGATGTATTCTAGGGTTTATATAGTGTAGAAATCGATTGGTAACATCCCCGGAGCGATCCAATGTACGCAGTACCATAAAAAGCCTATTTTCCCGATTATGCCTAGCCATAAAATGCGCCACATGTACTGTAGAGGGGCCGTTTTGGGGTTTTCAAGGACAGGGAATTCATTGATCAAGTTTTCGAAGCGATCCGATGCGTGTACTACCCCCAAAACGCGAATTTTCAGTGATTTTCCGCTATTTTTCACTATTTTACCTATTTTACCCCCTCCCCAGGGCCCCCATACCTCACCAGAGGGTTCGCTTTTATGCTATTTATGTTTAGGTATATACTAGTACCATCCCATGACCCACCCAGTAGCCTGAGGAAGCCTAAAATGAGCCAAAATGCGAATTTTGTCCGAAAATAGCCTGATATTGATGCCATCAATGCCATGGGAGAGCCAATTCTAGGTGCAATTGATGGGCCGATTTGACCAGCCCAATAAGGAAAAAAAAAGCGCAACAAAGCGCACCAAAGGGAGGGCCCAATTGGGATATTATAAATCTGAGAGAGGGAGGTCATATAGAGTGATGATTACATGAATATATAATGCCAGTATGGTATGGTAGTTAGTATGTCTGCTTGGAAAAGTCATGTGATATTATTATAAATCTTTTTAAGATCCTGGGTTCAATTCCCGGTTCTGCCGGGATTTTCTGATGATGTCCTGATGTTAAGAGTTGGTCTGCTGACTAATATACCATATAATCCTGAGAAATTGAATATTTTCAACTGACACTATTTAAGTAGAAATCTAGCATGCAAGGCTGAGCAGACATGGAGGTGTTTCACGCAGAGACTTCCAGCCAATGACCATCTGAATCTGCTGTCCCCTCCAGGGATGGCTCTGTCGTCAGGATGAGCTTGCTGCAATCCGATTCTCCCAATGGAGTTTGGCAAAACACCCCTCTGGGTGATCCCGACGAAGACCAGCGAGTAGCAAGAACTGTTGGATGTGCAACTGCCTCAACCAAAGCAGCTGAATGGGGGGAAGCCACTAGTGCCCAGGCGGTAGAAAGGGGGCATCCAGTACAGATCAAGGAGATTCCCGATGATGAAGACGACACTAGCTTCTGAATGAGCCGGAAAGCTAATCAAAACCCTCCGCCAGCTCTCGAGAAGACCCAGTCAACGGTAGTCGAATCATCAGATTCCGGTGCAAAGACTGAGAAGGTCCCACGCCCATGGCTTAAACCATTCAGAGCAGAATGGACATTATGCGGCGTCAAGGAGGCGAGAACAGAGTCAGAAGCGAAGGTGATCCTGAAGAATTGGGTTCATAAGGCGCGGGATGGAGAGGTGGATGACGAGATGATTAAGGGTCTGCGGGAGGCTACAAACATCAATGCACTAGAAAGGATGTATGAACTCCAACAACTCAGGTGTTACATCTGCCGACTGCAAGGAGGCGATAGAGCCCTGACCACCAACATTTGAATTGGGGTACCAGGGAAGTATGCTCGCATCACTTCCTCCGCCTTAGTCAACAGTGGCTGCACTAGTAGCGTCATCAACCAAGCCTTTGTTGAAAAACATAATATCCCCACCCATGCGACTGCGGCGCCCATCACTGTTTATAATGCGGACGGATCAAAAAACAGTTTGGGACAGATTACAGCCTTCGCAGAATTACACATCACCATCGGAGATCACAATGAGCACATCGACCTGGCGATCACCGATTTAAAAGACTGTGATGTCTTCCTCAGGCATGATTGGCTAGTAAGGCACAATCCGCTAATCAATTGGCAGACAGGGAAAATGACCTTTGCCCGATGCCAGTGTCACCATACTCCAATCCCATTGCCAGATGCAGACCTGTATGACAAATGGGACGAGGAGCTTGAAGAAGGCGACACTATCCTAGCCATAAGCTTTGAGAAAGCTATCCATATCAGAGTGATGCGGTGATGAGCCTCCAGGCTCTGTACACTCAGAATTCGCGGATTTTGCCTGCTAATTAACACTATTGTCCCTTCAACAGCCTTTCAGCAAACCAAGGATTGCACGCACATTGATACCACTTTCATCCTACGGCAACCACTCCTTACGCACTTTGTTATCCATCCCATCTTGCCATGCATCATAATTGCCGTACTTCATCACAGCAAGGCACCTTCGATTGACAATCATCCCAATACAGAATTGACGCATCACTCAGAAGCACCTAGTTGATGCGCTCATTGATCACTTAATGAAAATGATGTGATTGACGTGAGTACCCTCCCAGCTACGACAATAGCAGCTACGGCAACTACGGACCGTGTTTACTAAGGCTGTTACTTCGCCAAGGCTTCAAAAAAACGTTACCCCACGTGTACTCCTCAGCACAACGACTATCGCTCAAGTAATCCGCAGCTAAACAGCACCTAACGATCCGTGCATCGCTCAGTGACCCCATACGGTTCGCATCCATATGCGGCAACATTGACAAGTTGCTGTTACTTTAGAAGACGAAGTACCATATGTTACCTACGATTTTTACAAAGCCAAGGCCTTATGGCCTTACTAAGTCTCACATATCTACTCTATTTATAAATTCATACTTGTAGTATAAAAACTAGTTAGAAAACGTAGTTATGGAGCAGTTCATCTCCAGTTGACCCCAGACTACGTCAATTATCATCATGCTCTAGTCTATCGCCAGTAAACAACGTTTATTCACTGTTCTATGGCAATATACTGTTTGCACCAGCATATTCTTGATCGCACGTCGACTCTTGAGCTCACCAGAGTTATCTCACAGTGTTAACTGTGAAGAGTCCTTTGCTACACGCTCTTCGCTCTTAACACTATTGGTACACGCTCATACTGTGCCAATATGTGATCGCTGCGCCATACCTTGCCCACGTTATCTTTTATAGGCCGTCATCGTTTCACTTTTGCACCATTGGAGTTTTTACAGTTTCACTTTCGCCATCGTTATCATCGCCCACTTGGGTAGTCTCAGAGCAGACTTAGGATCAGTTCAGCAAGTTTTTGTATAGTATCAGTCCCTCAAGTGGACTTGAAGGTTAGTTTTGACATAGGATAGGATCGTTTCAGTACCAGACCAGTTTCGACATCGACTCAGCACCCTCACATTGTATAGGACCAGTATTGCCACCAGTTTTCGTAGTTCCATGTTTTCTCTTGCCAGTCCACCCTCAGCACCTCGTTCCATGTTTATTTCGCCACTCGCAGTCCCCACGCTGTTTTCTCATTGCCTCGCTCACCCATAGCCTATTGCCGACTGTTTAGTCTATTCTCTATCGTTCACCCTGCTCCGATTACCGTTGAGCGACATTTTCTAGTCTTGCAGCACATTTTCTCATATGGATTCGTGGTATTCACGTCATACCCGTTTTCGTTCCCTCTCATTTCGAGAGATCCCTACTGGCTTGAAGCCATAGTATTTAGTACTCAACTACCAAGCAGTACTACTTCGCAGACTTAAAGTCGCAGTATATTCTTGCGTATAGAGGAATTGTTCTACTGCACGGAGGTGCCCCGAACCACTCGCACACATGATCGCCTTGATTGCCATGCTACTACGTTAATTAACCAAGCTCATTCCGAGTTGGTGTTGCCGTTGCCACAGAAGTCTTAGGCCCATCAGCGGCATGTAGCCAACGATCTAGCAGCCAAGGCAAACACAGAAAAGAAAACCAAGACATTCAAAGAAATAGTCCCCGAATGGTGCAGAGACTTCAAAGACTTATTCAATAAAGAAAGCTTTGATGAACTCCCTGAACCAAAACCAGGGAACCATGCCATCGAACTCATTCCCAATGCCAACGCCAATCTCGACTGCAAGGTCTACCCACTTAATCGAGAAGAGCAGGAGGAGTTGGACAAATCCCTAGATGAAAACCTAGCCAGTGGAAGGATACGACTCTCCAAATTGCCCATGGTGTCTCCATTCTTCTTCATCAAGAAGAAGGATGGGAAATTAAGGCCCGTCCAAGATTATCGGAAGCTTAACAAGATGACGACTAAAAACTGTACCCACTTCCCTTAATTTCAGAACTCATGGACAAGCTACACAGCGCCAAGTACTTTTCTAAACTGGACGTTTGGTGGGGATACAATAACATTCATATCAAGATGGGGGACGAGTGGAAGGCGGCCTTCAGAACCAACCGTGGCCTGTACAAGCCAACGGTAATGTTCTTTGGGCTCACCAATTCCCCCGCCACTTTTCAGTGGATGATGAACGATATTTTCAAAGACCTCATCGTGTCCGGAAAAGTCACCATCTATCTCGACGATATCCTCATTATGTCCAAAACAAAGGAGAAGCATCGTCAAATCATGTGAGAAGTACTGGCGACCTTACAGAAGCACAAGCTGTTCCTTAAGGCTGAAAAATGCGAGTTCGAGGTATTGGAAATGGAATACCTGGGCATCATTATTAGTGAAGGCAGTATCTGCATGGATCCGGTCAAAATAAAAGGCATTCTTGATTGGCCGACACTGATCAAAAAGAAAGAACTCCAGTCTTTCTTAGGGTTCACCAACTTCTACCAACACTTTATAAAGAACTACAGCAAAATTGTAAAGCCAATGACTTAGCTAACAGGTAATGACACATGGAAATGGGGCAAGGCTCAGCAAGAGGCTTTCAAACAGTTGAAGAAGCAGTTAGCTGAGGATGTCGTGCTCGCCATACCAACAAACGAAGGGAAGTTCAGGGTGGAGGCAGATGCAAGTGAAGGAGCCATTGGCGTGGTTCTATCTCAGGAGCAGGACAGCAAGTGGAGACCTGTCTCATTCTTGTCCAAATCCCTCTCAGTTACTGAACATAACTATGAGATTTACGACAAGGAACTCCTTGCGATTATGCTTGCACTCGAAGAGTGGAGGCACTATCTGATGGGTGCATACCAAGACTTCGAGATTTGGATGGATCATCAGAACCTCCAGTATTTCCGAAAGCCTCAGAAGGTAAACCGATGACAAGCTCGATGGATTACCGAGTTGGCGGAATATCATTTCACCCTTCACCATAAAGCCGGGACCACTAACAAGAAGGCCAACCTTCTCTCTCGCAGAGCAGACCACGATCAAGGGCAAGACAACAATGACCAGGTCATAGTCCTATCTCCTGAACATTTCAGGGCCATGATAATGCCCACCATCGAAGAGACCCATCGAAGCATACAGACCGCTACCAGAAATGTCCACCTTTGGGACAATACTGTCGCCGGTTCCATTAACCACGATCAGGGCATGAAGATGAGGGATGGACTCATCTGGTATGATGGCAGGATCTATGTTCCCCGGGACCACGCGCTTCAAGGAAAAATCATTGCTCGATCCCATGATCATGTCACCGCCAGACACCCAGGCATCGAAAAGACCAAGGAACTTGTGCTACGAGAGTTCTGGTGGCCAAAAATGAAGAAGGTCATTGAAGCCTACATAAGAGCCTGCGAAACTTGTCAGCAGACAAAGAGCAGCACTCAAGCGAAGCCGGCACCCCTCCATCCCAATGAAATACCCTCCCACCCATGGACACACATCTCAGTCGACATGGTAATGGGATTACCCAAGAGCAACGGCTATGACGCTATCCTCATAATCGTCGACTGTTTCTCAAAGGAAATTATCCCCATCGCATGCTTCACTGAACTATCATCGGAAGGATGGGCAAAGATCCTATGCAACGAGGTGTATGCTAAGCATGGAATGCCCCAAGTCATCATTTCAGACAGAGGAACCATATTCATGTCCGAATTCATGAAAGATCTCTATGATCTCCTTCAAATTAAAGGCAATGCCTCGACCACCTATCATCCTCAGACTGACAGACAAACCAAAAGGGTCAACCAAGAAATTGAGAAGTACCTTCGAATGTTCGTCAATCATCTCCAGACCGACTGGGCGGAATAGCTTTCCCTCACTGCATTCACTCACAATAACCGCACTCCCACTTCCAACACCTTCATCTCCAAGATGCAAGAGATTCACGTGACCACCAAAAAATCACTTGAAAAAGCTATGTTATAAATGAAAACCCAATACGACAAGAACAAATGCCCAGCCATCAAGTATAAAGTAGGCGACAAAGTCTGGCTCAACACAACCAACCTCCATCTCCCCCAACCAAAGAAAAAACTTGACAACAAACGAACTGGTCTGTTACGATTTATTCCTTTCTTTACCTAAGTGCCTCTTATCTTATCTTATCTTCGGTGCTTACCTTATCTTATCTTTAGATTCGCGACTCCACGGAGTCTTCATAAATCTTCACATCGTCACACTCCACTGACATGTATCATTCTCGGCTACCATGTATTTGGCTTATTCACTTTCTAACATGGTACCCTCATCTTAGTACCCATTACAGACCCTCACTTTAGTATATAAGTAGTGTACTCAAAGCTGTATATTCCCTAGCTTTGAGCTAATGTTTATTCATACCGAAACACATTACTTCTCGCTAAGCACTATTCAAGTCAGCCTTGATTGCCAATCATCACAGGACTAGTTGGTGACTGTACGAACACGATACAGCCAACTATTTACCCTTGATTGGAGTTCGGGTCTTACAATTAGCTCAAAGCTTTTTACTATCTTTCCCCTTGATGCACCCATGGAAAACGACGATGCCCGTATCATAGCCATCTCACTAGGAATACCAAGTGCCACCCTTCTTTCCATCACTCTCATTCTTGCAGTTAGATTTCGCTATAGACTGCTACAACGAGTAGAGACACCCCACGTCGCCCCCACAGTTGCTACCACTCCCACCAACGATTCCGATGGCATCCCACTCAAGCAGCAACCACCCTGAATCTTTGCACCCATACCACGGCAACTGATCCCAATCCACGAGCTCGCTAGGTCAAGAGTTGACGAAATGGAGACGGACATTCCTGAGTTGACTTCTCCCGTCATCCTGGAGGGAAGGACTTTTACCCCTCCCAGAAGGAATACACCTTCCCCCGTCTTCCCCATCGCCACCGTGCCTCCCTCTCCCCAGTATCTCCCGCACATCCCTCAAACTCCCTCACCCGGCATGTACGCCCGATTCGCTGCCCATGTCAGGGGATTCGACGTGGGCCGCAATGTTTGACCCATCGCCCCAGCCACCAATTATGACCCTTGGGCTGACAGGTACCCTACTCCACCACCCACAGCTGGTATTGCTTCCAAGGAGTTCTGGGATAACATCGACATCCCCTACAGTGCCTACTTCCCTTCAGGCAACGGATCGCCTGACCACCGCACACCTCCCCTGAGAGGATACGGAACCCTTACAACGTGGAACCAGCCTGTACAGAATCAGGAGCTTGCACTCGAGTCTGTACCGGACATCGAGGAACCCATCACCAGCACGTCTACCCACCCCTACCCCGCAAGGCGTAGTGGTTGGCGAGACGTCAGATCTCCGCACCGTCCCTCTTGAGCAAGTACTTGGGAGCGACTTGCCCAGCGACTCCGAGAGCAGCCACAGCCTGAAGGCCCGAGCCACAGAGTTTGGCCAAGCGAGTCAAGCAACTCAAACACTGCAGTTGAGCCACCCCATCCCCCTACCCCTTTCCCCTTGACCACGCTCGATGGAATTCCCCAGTCATCCCCCAAGCCAACGTGCAAGCACACGCCCACCCCCAGTCATGATGACGCTAACTGATGCCATCAATTTTTATAATGAAACAGATGATGACCCCACAATTCCCATCTCCGCTCTATTAAGGCAAGCAGACTATCAGAATATATATAATTACTTCGCCTACGAATTACCTTTTTCTCCGGTTTGAGGAAACTCTCAAGCCGGAAATGATTATTTTATGAAGAAACAGAGAGGTCTCCCAGCAGATGAGATCTTACAGTATGAGGCAGAGCGAAACGCTCGCCTCCTATGGAATGAAATACATCCGGATGCCATAATTGAGGAATTTCCCCCTTATGAAGAAGCCGCACAGGAAATCGAGATCCAGGAACCAATGCCAGATGAACCACCGGTACCACCTCCTTGGGTCTCAACAGGTACCTTCTCCTACATCAGGAGACAGGGACCACCAGGAACGTACCAATGCAGGTACCTACCATTTGCCGGTGGTGGCCACGGGGCACCCATCCAACCAGGCGGCGGTGGTGGACAACCTGCACAGCCACAACCTCCTGCCGCACCACAAAGGGTAGTACTCTCATGCTTTCCGGCGCCTCCATCACTACCGGATCCACCAGTACCCTGGCAGCTAGTCGACGGAGCTGTTGCCCCCTACGATGACTTCAAACCAAAGATCTTAAAAGAAGTCGACGATTTCAAAGGGGATTCTAGCGACATCACCCGCTTCTTCCTAAAGTGCAAACTGCACTTTGACATGTTCAATCGACACTTCCGACACCACCCTCATAAGGTCGTCTTTTGTGTCTCTCGACTCACAGAAGACGCTGAAAAGTGGTGGCAGTTGTGCGCACAGATCATAGGAAAGATGCAGGATGGGGAGCAGCAGTATCTGACTTACGAAGATTTCAAGTCGGAACTCAACAAGAGATTCTGGAAGGATGCCGACATGCAATTAAAGTACACACAGTGGGAGAAGCTTAGACAAGCGGAGCACAAGGACGGCGACAAATTCTTCCAACTCTTCGAAGAACTAGCCTACCACACTGAAGTATGCAACAATGACCAAGTGATGCTCCATCAGATCAAAAAGGCCGCCCACCAGACGAGTAAAAATACTATATACTCGGCTGATGGAGAAGTGCCGACTGACTACGAAGGCTGGAAGGCTCATCTACTCCAGATCGACTACAACTGGCACCTCAAGCAGGCAGAAGGAATGACAGTGACACCATCCAGACCACAGACACAGAAGACGACCACACCCACTAGGGGTGGTCAAACAGCAGCTCTGGTACCGTCAATGACAATGGCTACAGGAACAACTTATGAAGGATGTGGCATGCCGATGGATGTCAATGCAGCCAGGGCAGCATCAGTATGCTTCAGATGTGGCAAAAAGGGCCACTTCAAGCGCGACTGCCCTAATGCGCCAAAAACCCAGAAAGAAGCATTACAATGCTTCAACACTTATTGGGACCACCACCCAACTACGGAAAACCTCTCAACAATTGAGGAGGTAAAAGAGAGTGCCGAGAAGTAAATGATTCAACTTACTCGGCCAAGGACTTAGTTTCGGCTGGTGTGCCTATCGTGCCTCATAAATGTACTTATATACTGCCTGTAGTAACCACCGCGCATTCGAATATACCCGCGACTTCACAATCAGACCAGAAACTAAGCAAGAATCAAATCCCAGTACCAGACATCGTGGTAGTAAAGCTACCGATGACTAAACGTTCAGCAAGTAACCCATTACGGGTGAAAGCATCGAATGACAAGTCACCTACCATAGTGACACCCATCATAACGGTTAGACCGGATGGGGCAGGAGAACAAGCGCATAGTGCCCCCCCTGACAAAGCAGCTCTACAGAGTCCCAGCCTTGCTGGGAGTTTCAAGGGAATATCTTTGGCGAAACCTCCTCTGGTAAAAGAGAACACCGTACGGCTACCAAAGTCTAAATCCCTTATACACCAAGGGGCTTTGGCGACAGCCAAGGATGCCAGGAAGATCAAGGACGAACCGGAGTCAAGTAAGGGCCCCTGACTAGTTGCCAATGCCTGTCGTGACAATGGGCGACTCGACGAAGGGGGAATGCCAAATGAAACGAGGGACCCGTCCATCACAGTGACAGGCTCGAAGGAAACAGGTGAAGGCGACCGTCACTCAACGGTGTCAGCCCAACCTACTGTCTCTTCACGAGATGAGACCTTTGCAGAACGCACCTCCTGTTCCATGACCAACCAGAAAGCTGCAGGACAGGAAGCTGCTAGCACCCAGGCAGTGAAAAGGGGGCATCAGGTAGCTTTTCTTGAAGAAGTACCTGACGATGAGGACATTACAAGTTTCATGATAAACAAGAACACTAAATTAATACCCCCTATAGAAACTGCGGTGACCTCACCAACGGTAGTCGAGCCCTCACGGGTCGACGCGAAGGTTAAAGAGGCCCTGCAACTCTCATGCACCTATACCAGTGGAGAGACCTATAATGAATGGCTTAAACCATTCGGAGCTGAGTGGACTCTACACGGAGTAGTAGAAGCACATATGGAGTCAGAGGCCAAGGCAATCCTAAAGAATTGGGTTCACAAAGCACGCATGGAGGAAGTAATCAACTCAATGATCGAAGCAATGAGGGGGATGGAGTGAATCGATACACTTTGGTGGCTTGAAGAACTATGACAGCCAAAACAGTATATCAGCGCACTAAGCGGGAAAGGGAAGGACCTAGTTATCCCTGTCGAAATCGGAACACCAGGAACCATTCCCAAAATCTCCACAGCTGCATTGGTAGACAGCGGATGTACCAGTAGCGCCATCAACCAAAAGTTTGTCGAACAGTACAACATCCTGACTTGAGCAACTGCCGCACCAATCCCAGTCTATAATGCTGACAGAACCAAGAACCAAGGAGGATCAATTACCAAATATGCTGAGATCACTCTCAAAATCAGAGATCATTCAGAATGAATAGATCTAGCTGTAACAGATCTCGGTGATAAACAGATCTTCCTCGGTCATGATTGGTTAGCCCAGCATAATCCAATCATCAATTGGAAAACAGGAGGATTAACGTTTGCACAGTGCAAATGTCACAAGAACCCATTCGTGCTACGCGATGCAGACCCCAATGACAAGTGGGACGAAGAGCTGGAAGAGGGAGATACCATTCTCGCAATAGATTTCATGCAGGCCATCCTCATACACGCTCATCACGCCAATGACTTAGCTGCCACAGCCAATGCAGACAAGGATACCAAGATGTTCGAAGAGATGGTCCCAGAGTGGTGTCGGGATTTCAGTGACCTATTCAATAAAGATAGTTTCGACAAACTCCCCAAGCCAAAGACGCGGGACCATGCCATTGAACTCACTCCAAACGCAAGCGCCAATCTCGATTGCAAGGTCTATCCTCTTAATCGAAACGAACAGGTGGAGCTCTACAAGTTCTTAGACGAGAACCTTTCAAGCGGGTGGATATGACCCTCCAAGTCGCCTATGGCTTCACCTTTCTTCTTTGTTAAGAAAAAGGATGGCAAGCTGTGACCAGTACAAGATTATCGTAAGCTCAACAAGATGACAATCAAGAATCGATACCTGCTTCCACTCATCTCGGAGCTGATGGATAAACTACGAGGTGCCAAGTACTTTTCCAAACTCAACATTCGATGGGGATACAATAACGTTCACATTAAAAGCGGCGACAAGTGGAAGGCAGCATTCAGAACTAATTGAGGGTTGTTCGAACCCACGGTTATGTTCTTCGGGCTCACCAACTCACCCACCACCTTCCAGTGGATGATGAATGACATCTTTAAAAATCTCATTGCATCAGGAGCCATCACCATCTATCTCGATGATATCCTAATCATGTCCAAAACCAAAGAGGAGCATTGTCGCATCACGCACGAGGTTCTAAGACTCCTCCAAAAGAACAAGCTATTCCTTAAAGCAGAGAAATACGAGTTCGAAACCTTGGAAACAGAGTACCTCAGAGTCATCATCAGTGAAGGGAGCATCTGGATGGACCCAGTCAAGATCGCAGGAATAGCGGAATGGCCTGTGCCAGCCAAGAAAGTACAACTCCAGTCGTTCTTAGGCTTTACCAACTTCTACAGACATTTCATCAAAGGGTACAGCAAGGTCATCAAACCTATGACCCAGCTGACAGGAAACAATCTGTGGAAATGGGGAAAAGCGCAACAGGACGTGTTTGAGGAGCTGAAGAAACTGCTGGCTGAAGAAGTGGTACTGGCAATACCCACAGAGGAAGGCAAGTTCTGTGTAGAGGCAGATGCAAGCGAAGGAGCGATAGGCGCGGTACTGTCACAGGAACAGGATGGAAAATGGTGCCCAGTTGCATTTCTGTCCAAGTCCCTCACAGTTACAGAGCGCAATTATGAAATTTATGACAAAGAACTGCTGGCAATCATGCTAGCCCTAGACGAGTGGAGGCACTACCTAATGGGTGTGGCTCAGGACTTCAAGATATGGACAGATCATCAAAATCTGCAGTATTTCCAAAAGCCCCAAAAGCTCAACCGATGCCAAGCGTGTTGGGTAACTGAGCTTGCCAAATACCATTTCTCGCTGCACCACAAACCAGGACCAGCAAACAAGAAGGCTGACCTACTAAGCCGACAAGCAGATCACGAGCAAGGAAAAGAGGACAATGATGAGGTTATAGTCCTCAAACCAGAGCACTTCTGGGCACTAGTCATGCCCACAATCGAGGAAATCCATACCAAGATCAAGCAAGCCACGCTCAACCACCACCGATGGGACAAGAATGTCTCCGCGTCTCTCAACAATGATCGAGGGATGAAGCTAGATGACAGGTTAATCTATTACGATTCCTGTATCTATATTCCCCAAGACCATGCGTTATGAGGAGAAATCATTGCAGTATTTCACAACCACATCATGGCGGGACACCCTGGCATTGAAAAGACTAAAGAACTCGTCTTACGAGAATATTGGTGGCCAAGGATGAAGAAGGACATAGAAAACTATGTCCACGCTTGCGAAACGTGTTAACAAACCAAGTCAAGCACACAAGCAAAAGCAGCGCCCCTTCATCCCAACGCCATACCCTCCCGACCATGGACTCACATCTCCGTAGACATGGTCACTGGTTTACCAAAGTGCAATGGTTTTGATGTGATCTTAATGATTGTTGACCGATTCTCTAAGGAAATCATACCAATAGCATGTACCATGGAGCCGTCATCGGAAGGGTGGGCCAAGATCCTACACGATGAAGTTTATGCCAAGCATGGAATGCCTCAGGTAGTCATCTCTGACTGAGGCACCATGTTCGTCTCCAAGTTCATGAAAGACCTCTATGACTTGCTCCAGATCAAGGCAAACGTATCCACTGCCTACCACCCACAGACTGATGGACAGACTGAACGAGTTAATCAGGAGGTTGAAAAATACCTCCGGATCTTCGTCAATCACCTCCAGAACGACTGGGTTGAATGGCTCTCCCTTGCGGCCTTCACTCATAACAACCACACCCATTCCGCTACAGGCAAAAGTCCCTTTGAGGTTAACTACGGCTATAATGCTGAAATCCTCCCAGGCGCAAAACCCCGAGCACCCTTCAGAACACCGGCCTCAACCACATTCGTTTCACAGATGCAGAAAATCCATGCTGAAGCAAAGCAAGCATTCGAGAAAGCCGCCGATCAGATGAAAGCCCAATACAACAAAAAGAAACAACCTGCAGTTGAATATCAAGTAGGAGACAAGGTTTGGCTCGACATGACCAACCTCAGTCTCCCACGCCCCAAGAAAAAACTCGCAGATAAACGAACAGGTCCATTCCCTATCATCGCAAAGGTCGGAGCATCAGCATATAAATTAAAGCTCCTGACAAACTGGCATATCCATCCAGTATTCAACGAAGTACTCCTTATGCCGTACACACCACCCGCATTCCCAAACCAAGAACAACCGCCTCCACTGCCACCAGATCTCATTGACGGTGAAGAGCACTACAAAGTCGAGAAAGTCCTTGACAGTAGAGAGCGCAAAGTCAGGGGAAAAGCCAGAGAACCATGGCACTGGGTCACAGACTACTTTGTCAAATGGAAAGGCTATGGACCAGAATCCAACAGTTGGGTACAGGAGGATAACATGGATGCAGAAGAACTTGTCGACGAATACCTCGCTGAAAGGGTAAATCGTACCAAGCATGAAACAGGAGATTGGCAATCCTACATGGACCCATTCACCGGATGAAAAGTGTGGTGCGACCAACAGCTAGACTGGGATTGGCTTGGTGGCAACGACAATCCTTCGACAGACACAAAATCACTGTTTGAACCAACAGAAATACCATGACGACATGAAAAAGTTTACCAGATTTACCACCTCCACATCCACCTGAGATGATATTCCTCCTCTTCGTTCAGGCCCTTGCATATAGGGAACAAAGAAAAGAGGATCGCAGCCATCCAGGAAGAGGCACTAACATTGTGTCCAGGCATTGTGAGAAAGTAATGATAGGGTTGAAGCTAACAGCAGTTGGGACACCTGCCTTAACAGGGGGGTAATGTTACGATTTATTCATTTCTTTACCTAAGTGCCTCTTATCTTATCTTATCTTCAGCACTTACCTTATCTTATCTTTAGATCCACAACTCCCCGGAGTCTTCATAAATCTTCACATCGTCACACTCCACCAACGTGTATTATTCTCGGCTACTGTGTATTTGGCTTATTCACTTTCTAACATGGTACCCTCATCTTAGTACCCATTACAGACCCTCACTTTAGTATATAAGTAGTGTACTCAAAGCTGTATATTCCCTAGCTTTGAGCTAATGTTTATTCATACCGAAACACATTACTTCTTGCTAAGCGCTATTCAAGTCAGCCTTGATCACCAATCATCACAGGACTAGTCAGTGACTGTACGAACGCGATACAGCCAACTATTTACCCTTGATTGGAGTTCAGGTCTTACATGGTCCCTTCGAGATCAAAGGCAAGAAAGGCACCTCTGCATACACCCTGTCCCTACCGGCCAACTGGAAGATCCACCCGACATTCAACGAGTCATTACTGACTCCATACATTCCCCTGGCATTCCCTAACCAAGAACAACCGCCTCCTCCACCACCAGACTTTATAGATGGCAAGGAACACTACGAAATCGAAAAAGTCCTAAACAGTAGACAACAACAAGTTCAAGAAAGGCAAGGGGAACCACCAAGGACAGTGATGGACTACTTCGTCAAATGGAAGAGTTATGGACCAGAATCAAACAGTTGGGTACGGGAAAACAATATGGACGTGGATGAACTGATTGAAGAATTCCTAATGGAACACATTGATCTCGTTGTAACTGATAAACCAGATGCAACCATCATCATCACAGCGGAACGACCAGACGGAGAACATTGGGGGCCTCAAGAAGGATGGTAGTACCTTGTACGACCAGGAAAACACCCACAATTTGGACAACCGGCGGAAACGTGGTATTATGAACACGAATTACCACAATACGCCAAACTCTTTGACGAATATTGGGAAATCAACTGGTATGACAAACACATCAAGCCGAATGGCAGAGAGACAGCTTAATGGCAGTCGGGATGCCTGCCTTAATGAGGGGGTAATGTTATGATTTATTCACTTTTTTGCTTTTATCTTATCCTATCTTCTATGCTGGGCTGACCAGACTGCCAACCATAGGGGCAGCCGAGTAACTGAACAATGTTCCCATGTTATCTCTTCAATATTGTGTGTCCTTGCTTCAACATTGCGTGCTCTGACTTCTGACGATTACAAGGTGAACCATGTATAGACCCTCACTCTTAGTATTTAAGTAGTTACTCTCGCTGTATGTACTCCAGCTTCAAGCTAACATTAATCTATACCAAACTTACCGCTTAATTCATCGCCAAGAACTAAAGACTTAGCCAGATCGCCTATTGTTTAAGGAACTCAACGGTGACTGCCTGAACGCGAGACAGCCATTGTTTATCCTTGATAGGAGTTCAGGTCTAATACATAGCCAGAAGCATAACAATATATATTTAAATATTTACTAACTATTTTATATATAAACATTTTACTATCTCACTTTAGCAATAAATCACTAAAGCTTATGTCAATAATTGCTAACACTTAATCATGATTGTGCCATACTGGTTAAATTATCTGCTAACCTTTTCTCTCAGCAACACTTATGGAACCTCATCTTCACATTTTTTCTACAATTATATTTCTCTTGTTTGTTTGGTTATTAATATGTTATTTGTGAAATATTCCTCAATCTTTGAAAACACTGTGCTGCCCCTGAAGAATCTCCAATTGTCTCAAACATCTGCATTGCTTTCTCCAGCTTAATCTTTGCCTCTGAATATTGATTTGTCATTCGCAAAATATTTCCCAGACTTTGCAAACACTGTGCTACTCCAAGAGTGTTTCCAATTGTCTCAAACATATGCATTGCTTTTTCAAGCTTACTTGTTGCTTCTGAGTATTGATCTGACATTTGCAAAATATCTCCCAAACTTCGCAAACACTGTGCTACTCTAAGAGAATCTCCAATTGTTTCAAACATCTGCTTTGCTTTTTCAAGCTTGATAGTTGCTTCTACATATTGGTTTGACATTCGTAAAGTGTTTCCTAAGCTTTGCAAACACTGTGCTATTCCAAGAGTATTTCCAATTGTATCAAACAATTGCATTGCTTTCTCAAGTTTGATCATTGCTTCTGAATAGTGATTTCTCATTTGTAAAATGTCGCCTAAGCTTCGCAAACAGTGTGCTGCTCCAAGAGTGTCTCCTACTGTTTCAAACATCTGTTTAGCTTTCTCCAGCTTTATAGTTGCTTCCAGGTATTGATTTGTCATTTGTAAAATATCTCCTAAGTTTCGCAAACAGTGTGCTGCTCCAAGAATGTCTCCAACTGACTCAAACATCTGCTTTGCTTTTTCAAGTTGAATAGCTGCCTCTAGGTATTGATTTGTTATTCGTAAAATGTCTCCTAAGCTTCGCAAACAATATGCTGCTCCAAGAGTATCTCTAATTCTCTCAAATATATGTATTGCTTCTTTTAGCTTGATAGTTGCTTCTGAGTATTGATTTGTCATTAGAAAAATATCTCCTAAGCTTCGCAAACACCGTGCTGTTCCAAGAGTGTCTCCAATTGTCCCAAATATCTCCATCGCTTTTTCTATATTGTTTTGTGCTGCTTGATACTGAGCATATATAGTTAACCTGCAGCCTAATAATAATAATGCAGATGCATATAAATATCCTATATTCAGCTCCTTCACTATAGATATTACTTTCTTTAACAGTATATCTGATTCTGAAGTCATATATTGAAAATAACAAAAATTATAAATTCTGCGAAGATCTTTTTCAACCACATGATTATTTAAGTGATCATTCAACAACCACTCAATATTCTTAGAATGTAATACACCAAATTCTCTCTTCTCTACTGAAGTCAATTCTTCAATTTCATTGAGATAAAAATTGCAAAACTGGCTTTTAATATATATATCTGGCTGCTGAAAATATGTTTTTAAATATTCCTGAATTGGTGGTAATAGTTTCAAGTTTTCCCTATGATCTTGATATATAATTCCAGATTGTAATAAACTTGATATAACTGAAGTTCTTTCAGAAACACCAGATAGTATTTTGTTTATTAAACTTGTCCATGTTGGAATACCATTAGGCAAATAACATATTACACTGAGCAGTTTTAATGCATTTGGGTCTGATAAAAGCAATGATGATTGAAGAGTTATTTTGATTGAAATATCAACACTTGATAACCGATGAGCTTGAGCTCCAGGCTTTTTCAATAATAAAGTCTTTTCCTGGTGCCAGCTTTCAAGAAGTACTTTTGAAGGAAGAATCTTGGCTTGATAAGCTATTAAAGTAATAGCTAATGGCCATCCTGCTAGCTCTTTGACCAGTTCTTTAACTGTCTCTTCATCAATATTACAATTTGAAATAGCACTAAAGATGTCCAGTGATATAGACTCATGTAATGATGACAGACCATTACATGGAAGCCTTAACCAATTAACATCTTCAATTGGAGCAACATTTCCTCTCATAGTAATTATCAAGGTAATCTGTATCACAGAATTCAACTGTGCCAGAAGCATTTGAATGCTACATTGATCACTGCTTTGATCCCAAAGAGTCTCAAAGTTATCAAAAACCAAAATTGTTGGTTGAGATATAGCATGCAGCTGCTTCACTGCATCACCAGTCAATGTCAAGTTCATCTGCTTCATTACAGTCTGCAGTAGAATCTCCACAGTAGAATCAACACTGCAGACTATATCACAAGGAATGAAATATCGATGAGCCTTATATTTAGCTTGTATAGCTGCATCATTCAATATCCTCAAGGCTAGAGATGTTTTGCCCATGCCTCCAAATCCCATAATGATAATGGAATGAGGAGAGTCAGCAAGAAGATTGGCTACACCCTCTTGGACTAAATCATCTCTACCCATGAAAACAGATGGAGTTGGTGGTGGAATAGCAGAGAGCACAATGCTACTAATCAGTAGACTATCATGAGAACTATTATACTTTAGAGGATATATAGAGACATACTTGACAGGTGGAATTTTAGAAGGACTTGTCTATGAGAATATTAGCATACATTGAAGTAGCATCAATAATAATACTTACCAGATGATCATGAATGACAGTGACCTTTGCATCAACCTCTTTAACCTGCCTGATCACAGAGAAAACAGCAGTTGCCTTGAGAAAGATTAATATGTCTCTCATGAATCAGCAGTGAAAACGTACAACAAACTTGTCTCGAACCTCCTTGACATACACCTTATGCTGATTGATACGATCAAGGATAGCCTTGCTCTGAAATGGTCTCTTCATCTTTGCCTGGAATCCAGTCTTCCCATAGATTTTGTTCAAATCTTCCTTCAAAGCCTCAAGGTGACTGATAATGACAGAAATTAAACTCATACTCTTAATGCAATCAACAGAAAGACAGACCTGACAAATTCATCGCCCATTTGCTGTAGATGTGCAAGTGAGCCAGTTGATGCATCCATCAAGGATTGAGCATCCTTAAGTAACTTGGTCTCCTCAGAGACACAGCGGAGCATCTCGTCAAGGTACTTGATAGTGTCCTTGAGCTCTTCACAAGCTTTCTTATTATCCTGAATGACATGAGCATTTTAGTACACAACATTCTGGTATAAGGCCATAGAGTCGCACCTGAGCCAATTCCAGGATCGGGAGAGCAATATTCGCAATTGCCTTTGCAATGCCCGTGGGGTCGACTTCGCCTGCACTTGCAAGCACCTTGAAAGTGATACTGGCATTCGAAATCCAGTCAGTATCATCAGGAGCAATGTTGGGAGGTGCGAGGATTGCAGATTGAGCAGGTGCTGCTGCCGCACTTGGAGACTGAGTAAGAGCTTTGGATGGAGCTTGCATTCTTGTAGTTAGGCTGTACGGTCGATGGTGAGTGTACGAGTGAAAGATACGCGGGGCAATGATATGAATCTGATGGAGGCGATGCGAATTTCCCCACGCCTCACTTAACCACATACCACCATCATCATTTGACTAAGACGCGCTGAAGCTATTGCCTCCAGGCGCGCGCTTATTCTTTTCCGACAAAGATGCCGACTGTATTACCGAAATCGTGTACCAGAAGTGACTGGAGATTGCTGGCAGCTGAGGCGACGATGAGGGTGGTTGAACGCGAAGGATTCTGTACGGATATGCGCCATATTCTGGGCGACATGTACGAGTGTACGTGCCTCCGTTACTTTCCCCTGCGTTTGTGTCCTGATGCTGTGACAGAATCGATGATGAGGCGACGGCAGTTTGCTTTCTTGGTTCCATCTCGCCAGCAAACGGCGACGTGCACGACGTCTTCACCGGAGCATCTGGTCATCGTCGATCTCTCGATAGCGAAGCCGTGCTATGAGTCACCCTCAACAACCATCATGAAGAACCCGCCAAAACGGAGAGTGCGTTTGGCAGACTCGGAGCCCGGTTGAAGGGGAAAGGCAGAAAGGCATCGAAAATTGAGAGATAGGGAATGATCGTCCTTTCTTGTTACAATGGGATGGAGATGATTGTCGCAATCTCCTTATCCGCATTGTGGTGTTGTAAGTCTTCTCTTCTTGCCTCAATTTCTTACTAAGGCCGTCCAAAAAGATCTATTCCCCTTGTACCTGCGTTTACAAAACCCAACCCTCCAAGGATTCTCAGCTGTCGAACCCTGCCTTCCGCGAATCCATAGCATCCTCAGCCTCTCGACTCGCCGTCTCAAACTATCCCCGTCGAAGATGTTCCCGGAGCGCAGTGCTGGTGGGACACCGTGTATCGAGCTTCGTGTCTTTACCTCCTACGTGATACGATGCACGTACAAACCCCCAAATGCTCGCAATGATCGCGCCACCCCACCCCTTCGCATACCCGCTGTTTTGAAGAGATGTCGTCCAAGGATACGCTGCAGAGATGAAGAAGTAGTCTTTTTGCTGCGAGGGGACATACAGTGCGCAGCTTGTTTGACTTCATTTCTAGACCTGACATGTCATTCCGCCAGGCTCGGGGATAACCATGTCCAAAGATATTAGCTCCCTACATCCATATCCCGCTATTGCCGTATCTTCAATCTAGGAATCCCGAGGCACTCTTTTTTTAACCCAAGACAGGACTCCGTTCGCTAGCGTCGCCTTTGTGATCTCTTGCTATCACATCCCTTCGAATGCGCGGACGTCACCATCGTTCCCGTGAGAGCATGTGCTATCGCCACCGTAATCGTTGGGATATCAGGGATCACCATCTGTGTCGAAGCTTGGCTCGAACTGGTCGGAAGAACGTGGGCTGGCGGTTCGACGGATAGGAAATCCGAGGCTGGTTCTACGCGGCTCAATTTCTCATCCCTTCTTTCGATGGTCTACCGTCATCGCGAGGAGCCTGCTTTGTGTTGATTAGGAAGCGGTCCTCTCGTCAGCTTGCTGCATAGGTTACGATGGGGAAGCACAAACTTCATCATCGCCTGCGAGCTGGGGTTGTGTTCCTCTCCCCCTTAAACAGAGCATTGAAGACTGTGCGGTTGGTATAGAGCTTGGTGGATGTGGGGGCAACGTCAATCGTTGAGAGGTCCCGTTGTAGACCCGCCGGATCTGCTTACAATCTATAGTTAAGGTTTATGGCTCGGAGCCGGCTCTGCACCACCACCATCAACAAGTCGATAGGTACCTAAACTCTGTCCACTCGGACAGAAGGATACTTTCAACGAACCGCTTTACCTCGCCGATGTTTCGAAGACATCGATCAGCATTGGTGAAGACGACTTCGTCTTATCTTGCTGGAAGGATATCCATCGTACGTATCATGTTTACTTGCCTTCTTGGCTCGATCTGACGCTTCGCTCCAATAGGTATTTCTTGTCTCTACTAAGGAAATACGAGCAAAGGTCGCTTTTATTCTAATTCAAGCCCTCTTCCAAAGACGTCAATGGTAGAACCATTCATGAGAGAAGCACGCTCCCCAGAGGGCTCCGAGTACAGTGTCTACACGTATTCCTGTGTCCGTTGTCATTCCCTCATGCACCGATACTCTGTCTCCCAGACCGCGTTTGCTACGAAACATTTTGATAAGCATGGATATTTCTTCTGCTGTCATCGTCATCGTGGTGTCGGCCTTCCACAGCCTGAACAAGCTTTGCCCATCCCTCCTGCCCGTGACTCCAACTTCTTAGTCCCAGCTTCTCCAGCTTAGGACATAGCCGCGCGTTAGCAGTTACAGTACTCCCCGTCACCCCGATCGCCACCGCACCGGTCATCATCTCCTCTTCTGGCATACCGCTGCTTCAGCTCTAACACGCTATACACGTTTGCCGGGACCATGTACGGCGCGTCAGTCTCTAGGAGGATCCGTTTGTTATCAGCAGCCGACATCTGCGTGAGGAGCTCGGCAGTGTTGAGGTTCGATGTGGAGATTGGGAAGTACTTGGGAAGACAGAGGCCGAACGCAGCTACGTCGGTGAAGCAGTGGATGCGGACCTATCATTACGCATGTCGCCAACGTTGTCGGCATCTACAGAGAGAAAGACATACCCGGTACCCTCCTCGGGTACGATCTCCTTCATAATTCCCTCCCGTGTGCACCGTTATTGGGATACCGCGTTTCACGGCTATAGGTAGCTGTTGGGTGAATATCCGTTGCTGGACGTCTGCCGGCGACAGCGTGTAGTGGTAATCCGATCCGATCTCACCAAATCCGACGGAAGAAGGATGCACACCGTGGTGAGAATCTCGGAATCGACCGCATGCTTTTCCTTCGTGTCTGGATAGAAGCTTATCGACAGGCGACAGCGTCAGAGTCGCAGAACATACGGGTGAACGCCCTCTGTCTATGAGTTAGCAAGAATGTCGAAGTAAAAAGGAAGGAATGCACCAATAGCGAATTAATATTTGATGCCCTCCCATTTTCCATCTGCCAGTTCTTTCCACGTCCCTCGCATGAACACGTCAGGCTCAGACGACAGATTGACTATCGTCTGCACTCCCTTACCCGCATATATTCCCTTGACAAAATCGAATGACGTCTCATACTGCCCTTCAAGGTACTTTGAGAAGATGCGTATGGGTGTCGATTATCGTGGGCTTGGAGGTCGCTTTCCCATGACGATGGAGGTGGTTGCGAAGGATCGTAGGTGGGAGACGCGAGGGCAAGCCGCAGCATGGACCGGAAATGGAAGTTTCGGACAAAAGTATCAGGAGTCCTTCTTTCCTTCGAACCACTATCGGAAGTTTGAGTCACCAGCATCCCCAGTCGCGCTGATCTCAGATTGGTTTCTCCTCGTGGTCCATACTCTCAACCGTATTCTGTCTCGCTTTCTGTAATGGCTTTGTTGATTGATAGCTGTTGCTCTATCCAATATTGTGCGTCCTTCTAGTCTTTTATCCCTACTTTACATTCTCATATTGTGATAGAACTGTTGCAACCCATGCATACAGCTCTCGCCATGCACCAGCACCAAATCCTGGCCCGTAGTTGACACAGCCAGATCACCAGTAGCGCGTCGTTTGCTTTCCCGCCCACGAATCCAATACTTTGCTCCCCCGAATTCTCGGCCACCCTCCCTGGTTTACCCACATCAACGAACGAGCCACGGTGCCCAGGTGGAGGATTCCCATAGAAAATCAAGTGAAAGAATGCCGCTTTCCTTTTTTGATACCAACCAATACACTCGACTGGCGACGACCGGATGTCCATTGAGATCTCGAGACAACGCTGTGGTGTTACAATCCTGTAAGCTTTTCCCCTTTACCTCGTTGATCTTTCGCTGAGGACTTTCCGAATAGGTGTATTCTTATGGTTCACCCCACCCTACCAGATTGCCGTCTCTGGCCATTCTCCCTCGCACTTCTGTATATCAAGGTGTCCGATGGCCTCGTGTGACGCTTACCTGGTGTGCGTCGCACATAGCCGTCGACTACTTGTTATCTAGACGGCTAGTACCGAGCTCGTTAATGGCCTCCAAAGGCGACGGGGCATAGAGGTTATCTGTCAATTTAACAACTCTCGTCTTTCCATTGACGTATTGCTCGACGATTCGATTCTGAAGAGACGATCCAACCGAAGCCAAGAGATGCTGTCTTTTTGCTAAGAAGAGAGACAGGGCACCTATAGGATACTGATTGCACCTGGGCCAGGCATCCTTATTCCGTTCAACCTGCGAACCAAGGATTCGCCGACTTCATTGCTACCGGCCACACCGAGATGCTTGAAGAATATCCTGCTAGTAGCATGGCTTGGGGATTCGACGAGGCTGTTCAGTCAGCCCTGCGGTTCTCGTTCCGCGCATCTCACCCTGAGTACAAGTTACGTGCTTGTTGCGGCCAGGTTGATATTCTGCGCCTCCCTATCGAGTACTTGCGCAGGACATGGATGGTCCCTGCCCCAAGACGGTACACAGCCAGTTCTGGTTGGCCCCCTCTACCTCTCGAAGAAATGACGGAAGGAGATTTCATCTCATTTTGCTGGGGAAAAAACTATGGTATATGTACGTATCATATCCACTTGAATTGTGGTCCGGATCTGATGCCTTGGTCCAGTGCATTTCCTATATGAAGGACGTAACAGACGTAGGCGGACATTGATAGTACCTCCGGTTACGAATGACGAGCGTGGTGGCTCATAGACATTTTCTAGGCGTCCCGATACGGGCTTCACGTCTTTTCTTGTGCGCACTGTAATCCCTCGAGTCCGTCAGCTGGGCGAAGTCTGGATCAACAAGAGAAACCAGAACTTCTGCGTCTGCGGCTCACTGATCATGTTCACCCAAAAAGTAATCCTCACCCTCAAGAGAGAATCTCGCCAATCGTCGCTTGAACCATTCCCGCGGGATTTGGCATGTTGATGTTGCCTAGCATGGAAGTAGGAAAGGAGGAAGGCCGTAGAGCCCCTCCCGCTCCCTGCGACGAGGCCAGCGAACGGGTATGACATCGCTTTGGACACTATCAAGGAAATAGACTGTTGGGAACAACGTTGAGGTATGAAGTGGACTCGTACGAGTACTTGGTCACCTAGGCATTATGATGCCAACGTGCTGTATTTCTGAACAATTTATTGCTTTTGCAGTTGACTTGGAACATAGCACTTTCATATTCAGGAATGTAAATCGATATCAGTCACTGGTAGGGTATTGTCTTCAACCAGAGCCATCAAGCTAAACTCGAGGTTCCCACCAGTGCCTAGGTCCTTGACGTACTCCCGGATGAGCTCGAGGACTGGCTCGCTGAGGGCGTCCTGGTCTGGCGTGAGCTCTTTATCGGTTCGGCGTGCTCTGGTGCCGTCGATGTCGTAGACGACGCGTTTTCCGGTTGCCCTATCCTGCAGAACCCTACGGTCATGGCGAGTAAATGAAAAGAAAGAAATGTTCGTACCTCGCGAGGGACAAAAGCGAGATATTGACCTCCAGCATTGACAGAAGCATCTGGTACTGGCGTGCTCCCGCGTCTGCCAATTGAGCAGTGCGCCTCTTCAATCTCGCTGTCTTCCTCTAGGATACGAGCGATCTCAGGGCTGGAAGTCAAAGTGGATGCCCGTTCGAGCAGGCGCGAGAGAGGCGTGTTTGGTAAGATCTACATGGGCACATCAGGAATGTAGATGCGAAATACAGCAATATTCAACGTACATGTTTCCTCGCAGCACTATTACACACAGAGTGCAATATTGCGTGCAATCCACACGCTTCTCGGATGGACTGCGGGACCCAGAATACTCTCGGGTCGAAGAGGCTCTTCGCTACGCGTTCCAGTACTTCTTCGTCAGACTTTCGAGGTAGGTCGTACGGGCAGATAAAGATGAGGGCTAGTGCTGGTCTGGGAACGTCAGGATCGATGTCCAAGGAGAGGATATCGATGAATTTGAGGTTGGTGTCGACACCGAGGCTGTGGAGGAGCTCTGTGAAGAGTTCTGGGTCAGACTCGAGGGGAGGGAAGTGCTTTAGTGTGGTCATATTTTGGTGTAAATAAAATATCTCTGTATGATATGAATAAATGACTCTGAGGTGCCGCGGAATCAGATTTGGGAAGACGTCATGAGATTCCCACGCCATCCCTCTTCTTTCCTTCTTCCATGTCATTCAAAGCTTCATCCATGTCCATTACTATGGCACTACTTTAACTTAGGATGACGTCGACCTTACTTGGGTATTGTTGGCGTTATTGTCTCCCTGATGGCTTCTAGTCGTACAACTTGAACACACTGCGATGTTGTAGTCGAAGACTGGCATGTTCCTCGAGTACGCCCATTCCTGTATGACACGCGACATAGCGATTCACCTTGATTTTTCCAAGTCATGACACGTATGAAGCTATGCTACCGTCTGTACAGGTACTCCAACGCAAAACGCAGTGGTGGCGAGTAATGCAAAAGGGAGTTGAACTGTGCGTCTTGATTTTCTTTTTGCTGAGTTGTATGCTCATGTATCTACATAGGTGGAACCGTCGTTATGTCCGCTCGGTGGCTTGAATAGTCGAGAAAAACTGGGCCCGTATGGCAACAGCGGAACGCAAAAGAAACACATACCTGACCACGCCCATCAAACTGTCTCGCTATGGACTCATCTCGTCGCTTACCGCTGCGTCCAGCGTCTACGATCGAAACTATGAGCTTAGTGAGGGAATGATGTGATGCCTTTGCTTTGACTGAAAATCGAGACTTGGTACGCTGGCTTTTTCGCCGCTATATGCGCCTCATACTCATTGATATCCAGATGTGTTCAATTTCGACTACCTTGCGACTACTAAGGACAACGAAAAGACACCGTTTCTTTTCCCGCTTTTGCATACCTTCCATCGCCCATCGGCTCTGGATAAGGCGACTCCGGACCACGTCTTGCGTGCTTGTGCTTTCGCACTTACTCCGCCATCATCTGAGCCCGCGGAACTGCCAGTCGATGGCTCTATGTCGTCCGTTAGTCCCTCCGCCAAGCCCCGCTGGTGCCCCGGAAATACCGCTAGGACCTTCAGGCCATGTGATGATGCTATAGGCGTAGGGAGGATGGGGCTAGGTGTTTTGTTTATTACTGTCTAGCTATGTGTAGGCGTATCTCTGCTTCTTGAATATTCTATTTATTCACCAAAATAAATAGGACCTGATTCATACACGTTCCGTGGACCCCTCAAACCTTGCTACACTACAATGTGCCTTTTGTCCCAGACGTGAATAATGTCTCTGGCTATCAAGGAGGCACACGATTCTTGAACCGTGTTCCCAATATCCTTCACAACTTCATCCGGCCTTTGCCAGGCTTTCACCACAACGTCCACGCGCTTTAATGCACCCATTCGGTCATGCTCTAGCGCCTGATTCAAGGCGCGCCATGATTCCCTGTCCAGAAATACGTTGGCGACACTACGATGCTCCACCGTCAGCGTCATATACTGGATCTTCGATGTTTTTTCCTTTCCCAGTGCCCCGACCCACCAACGTATCAACCTAGGAAAACAATCCGACGATAGCGATACCGAGAGTGACTTTAAATGAAGCACGTCTAACGGCGGACATCGATTAACTTGTGTCACTGGTCAACACGGTATAGCTTGAAGAGATGACGATAAGCACTTACCATGATCCACCGGCAACACACAATTGTCGATGACTAATTCCTCCAGCGAATCTCTCGACAGATCCACCAATGCCCTGACCAGCTCCATCTGCGCCCGGTAGCATCTTCTCACCCTCAGCTTCTTTAATTTCCCAAACGACATCACCCACGGAGCCGCTATCAACACTTCAACCACGCTCGCGCTTCCCTCCATATTCACCTCCAACTCCTCGATCTCCAGTGACTCCGCTGTCTGGCCCGGAAGCACCACCAGATACGGCGGCGCCATAATCACACCCAACGCCAGCTTTTTCAGCCCCCGAAACGTCGACAAAATGTTCGCGAACCCTGTGAGGCTGTCGAAGTGCACATAATCCAGGCAGAGATCTGTTATCTGAGGGGCCAAAACAGCGAGAGTGTGCTCGAACGACGGCGCGCACTGGTGTACGCGCGAAGGGTTCCTCCATCGGAGGGCACGTATCTCTAGGGTGACCAAGTTCGGCAGCGACGCAAGGATCGTTGGCAAGGCGGGGTCATGTGCCACCCATTGTTTATCATGCGCTGTCTTCCATAGGAGCTCGTCGATGAGGTCGTTCATCATCATAAAGTCCCTCTCGTCCTTGTCGCGAAACCCACATTCCGCCTCGATCCGCAAAGACTTGACCAACCCACCGACATATGGGAGGAGCGGGAGGAACTGCCTCGCCGAGTTGGGCCGGGAGGGATGCCCGATGGTTATTCTGCTGAAAAGATGCGTGTGGGAGCGTGGGAAGAAGGATTTGCAGACCAGGGTACAGGACGCGAGAGTGCGGTGGTCGTGTGCGAGGTGGTCGATGATGAGGTCGGTTAATTCGGGTGGGACGTGCATCTCAGTGCGACTTCTGAGACAGGTTGTCGTGCGAAGAATTTTCCGTGAAGATATACCTCACCGTAGCGGACGCCAGGCGCAACCCATTCGCGCTCACGCACTCACTCATTTCACATCGTGATTGATCGACATCCGAATGCCGCCTAGAGCTCGTTGATCCTCATGATGCATTGCCTTTTTCTCTGCATCGATAGGTATCCCTGGTGGTCCCTCCCGACTCGCACTCTTGGCCGGCGCGGCGCTCTCCGTAAGCGGAGGTGTTTGGCTTTATCCACCGGCGAGATGTCGACTACGATACGTATCGAGCAGTAAAGCGTGCTTTGGCCTACGCTTGGAGAGATGTCTTAGGCCTTTCAGTGCCTTCTACTCTCTTGTTCGTTGTCTAGCGGGCGGAATCCCCCTGCGAAGAGTTACCCTGGTCTGTGATGGACACTGTCACTTCGAGCTACGCAACATCGTTAATCCGGTAATCAAATTCCTGACCGCACTTCACGATTCACAGTCCGAGTCGCATTGATGTGTATCACGGTGAAGATTCCCGAAATTGTCACGGGACATCACCCCGAAAGCACGACCAGTGTTATCCCCGTTCACTGTGTGGATGCTGCCGCATAATACTACCTATCTACTCATAAACAGAGGCGAGCCACCTCGGGTTATGGCTGTCGAGATGTCGGGAAGGCTGTTCATGCATCGTTTCCTCCCAAATGCCGTGCTGGCGCCGCAACCACCGCTCCTTGCCAGGCCACTCTGGCTCAACTTAGCAGTGCACCCAAGATTGTATCCTTTCCTTTGGCTGTACTTGCCCCTTACTCTCTGTGTCTCGAGGGCAACATCGGATCATGACCGATGCATCGTCGGCCATCACAGCCTCTTGGTATAAAACTCACTCCCTGGAGCCAACGCACTTCAGCTAGCCTCATTCCCAGGTCCGCCGGCGGTACCATCCAATCGGTTTCCCTTTCACCTTCTTCTCTTCGAACGTCTTGATGATGTTTTCCGTTGCTCCCTTTCGAACCTACCTTCTCGTATACCTTCTCGCTGGGGCAGTGAGCGCTGTTGCCGCGAACCTACCACGCCAACAAGACCCGGGGAACCAGGTTTGGCCGCAAACTACTGCCGTGTCTACTACTGGTATCGATCCCAACACCGGTCAGCCTTACACTACTCCAATCACCAGCGACACGCCCAATACTGGGACTTCGACAAGTACTGCTGGTAGCCCGACCAGCACTGTTGCAGTCGAACCGCTAGACGGAGAGCACACCGGAGATGGTAAACCAAATATCTCCCGTTTACTGCCGGAAATGAACTACAAGCCCTATAGGAACCTTTTACACTCCTGGTTTGGGCGCTTGCGGATGGAATAACACCGAGGCAGACCCCATAGCGGCTGTCTCGTATTTGCTCTTCGATTATTTCCCGTACGTCATTAGTTTTACACCAGAGACTTGCCCGGCCACTAAACGTGATGTTCACAGTGGCTCGACGACTAGCAATCCAAATATGTGTGTCATCCTTACACGAGTCGCTCAACAGCATGATTCTGACTAGCTTTTACCAGAAACCCTATCTGCGGGAAGAAGCTCGTGGCCCACTGTCCGTACCCGTTTCTCGTAGATGATCCCCCGTTCATTGACTCTTTCTGACCAGACACGGACCCACAAACCCAACAACAAACCACCAGCCAAGAGATAACCATCGTAGATCGCTGCGCGGGTTGCGAGATCCGCTGGAGCGTCGACTTCTCCCCGAGCGTGTTCAGTACGCTTGCTAGTCAGACCTTAGGGAGGATCAACATAACATGGTCTTTTGTGGACCAGATTGGTGGGGAAACGTTGGCGATGCCGAATACGGCGGCTCCTGCTGCTAAGCGTGAAATTTCCCGTGGTGCAGCTGATCTCAGAGAGGAGGGTCATGCACCCGGTTGGATTCCAAGAAGAGGTTGAGACAGATACGATGAATAAGGTATCCCTTCTGACGTTTCGTAGACTTGCCGTTTGCTTGTTGTGTAAAAAGTAATGCACAATTTGTGATTATAGTAGGAGGCAAAGGCGAACATGAAGAACTCTGTGAGAGCCGTATGCCGGTTACCGGGTACATTTATGCTGGTCCCTGGATCTTGGCATTACCAGGATGATCTCAATGACCATCATAAGCAGTCCGACTATCCCATATTGCCTATCGGATGGGCAAACTTAGCTCTTCGCCCTCCTCCCCAAAGATGATCAGGGCCATCGGGAGATTTATCAAGTAAATTAAATGCTCAAACTAAACGCGAGTCACGACGCGACAGTCACGTGGTAATCACAATGCCGGTCTGCCGAAGTTGCGGTCACTGCCAATCCTCCACAGACACTTACGGCGACCACGAAATTATGAACTGCCCGCAATTCCAGAGGTTAGAGGTGATTCGATTGCGAGACTGATATAAAATTGAATGCGAATCCCTAGAAGTGTTGGCTGGCTTCCCCTGCTGTCACCTAATAACACCCCAAGCCGGTACTATTTCAATCGCACGCCCATGTTCGTTCACTGACAGTAACGGAAGTCTTTTCTTTGTCAACGTATTTGTCTTGGCCAAGATCTGGGCTTTTACTCCGAGATAACTTCTAGGTAAACAGATCCAAGACTCGATTTCGTAAATCACTTAACGTTCATCAAGATGTCCATATCAAGCACTCCACTCAATCTATATGGGTGGCCCAACTTATCTTCTGGGCGATTCAACTCCACCTCTCCGAAAGACATGTGCTGATAGTGTTTTGTTCTGTTTTGGAGGCCCGGAGGCAGTCATTGTGCGCCCTGACTTCTCCCGTAATTGAATGTAACGTACCAACTTTCTCACACTTCAGATAGTAACGACGACTATGGCTTACCTTGACATCCTCGCTAGCCTCATCTCCATCTCCTTAGCTGTACATTTGTACTTGCGCCGGTCCCAGTCTTGGCAGCTCCCCTTACCTCCCGGTCCCAAGAAGCGATTCCTCACTGGAAATCTCAAGGACATGCCAACGTCGTTCGAGTGGGAGACATATTATAAATGGGGGAAAGAACACAGTGATATTCTTTTATGTGTCCGGAAACGAAGCCGAAACGCTGAACTTGATGCAGATTCCGATATCATACATTTGGACGTGGTTGGGACTTCTGTTGTTGTCCTCAACTCATTGGAGGCTATTTCTGACCTTCTCGATAAGCGATCATCAATCTATTCAAGCAGGTAGGTATTTCTTTTCTTTTCTTTGCTATGAAAGTAACGAAGATTGGTAGAGCTCGTCTCCCGATGATCAGAGAATTGATGGGATGGGACTTTCTGGTAGGCTTCATGCCCTACGGTATGCCGTTCTCTCGTCCTTAATTTCGGCATTTCTGAGAAGCGTCCTTTTAGGAAGCGATTGGTATTTCAGCTTTTCCGTGACCTATTCGACAAAAAATTGATGTGCGTTTTAGGCGTGTTCATCGCCGCCTCTTCCAGCAGACATTGAACGCCAGAGCAGCATTGCGCTTCCGTCCCCAGGTACTCAATGCTGCCCGTGAAGTTTTGCGACGGTTATTGGACAGGCCTGAAGACTTCATGACCTACCTTCGTTAGTGAGTAATTATCCATGGTCGTGATGTTCTTATACTAATGACCGAGCACTGAATAGTATGGCTGCTCGTATCATTATGTCCATTACGTACGGCATTGATACCCTTCCAGAGGGTGATCCCTTCGTTACCGCTGCAGAAGAGGGGCTGCACACTATCGCGATGGCTGCTAGACCGGGAGCCTTTTTGGTTGTATGCCGAGATTTTGTTCTCAGGGACGTCAATTGACTCATGCATGTTCAACAGGATTCTCTGCCCTTTTTGAAATACGTGCCAGGTAACTTCTGCTCGTTGTTCTCCGCTAGACTTGCTACTGAGCACACTCCAGCATGGTTCCCAGGAGCTGGATTCCAGCGCAAAGCTAATGAATGGAAAATGTTGGCGCGAAGGATGGTCGACATGCCATATCACGAGGCGATACGCCTCATCGTCAGTTGTGTAATCGTTACTACATTCGCATAGTGGTAACAGTACTCCTATTTGTAGGCTGATGATTCGTACAGACCGTCCTTTACCTCGTCAAATTTGGGTAGGATAGGTCCCGAGCAAGATGTGGCATCCCAACAGCGGGTCGTCAAGAACGCGGCTGGAACCATGTACGCCGGTAAGTGTCTTCAATCAACGCTGATGTCAACGGGGCTGATTGTCGTCATTGAAGCTGGGTCGGACACGGTAAATCCCACATGCTTATTGCCTAAAAGCATGTTTCATCACCCTCCCTTGTAGACCGTTTCCGCTCTTGCAACATTTATTCTTGGAATACTGCTTAACCCGGAAGCACAAAGAAAAGGCCAAGCAGAGGTCGACGGCGTTCTCAATCAAGAAAGACTCCCTACATTCGATGATGAGGGATCGATGCCTTATGTCACAGCAATCGTTAAAGAAGTGTTGCGATGGAGAAATGTCACTCCCATCGGTGAGGTCGCTGGGCATACCGATGTGTGTATCTGATAGATGTTTGATAGCCATTCCGCATCTTCTCGAAGTGGATGATGTCTACAGAGGCTATCGACTTCCTGCTGGTTCCGTGGTCGTTCCTAACACTTGGTACGTGAGCCTTAGGCGACTGCAATATGATTTTGTTCAACGACTATCCAGGGCTATTCTACACGATGAGGTTCGCCTTTTGCCGTGATTGTTGCAACGCTTGCATCTAAGTTTGTGATCATCTGCAGGTGGCGTATCCGGACCCCTTTTCCTTCAAACCTGACCGATTCATGAAAAACGGACGACTGGATCTTTCAGTCGAAGATCCTGCAATAGCTGCATTTGGTTTCGGTCGAAGGTTTGACGAGTTCCTTCGGCTACTCAAACGATTTCCTGAACGAAAACTCTTCACAGAATATGTCCGGGAAGACATATGGCCTACGCATCTGTATGGATTACTGTAGCTTCGATACTTGCCGCTTTCGAAATCACAAAAGCAGTCGATGTGGATGGGATGATTATAGAACCCAATGACAAGGTTCGGCCAGGAATAGTTTGGTATGCAACGTGTTTGTTTTCAAAATCTCAGATGGGCTGATGAACAATTCTGCAACAGCATACAAGAAGCTTTCAAATGTTCGATCAAACCTCGATCGAAAGAGGCTGAAGTTCTCATCTGCAGTTCCGAAGAATAGCTATTGGACCCGGCGACCGATTTATGCGTAAATATGATCCCGTGGATAGTGACCAATCAAGCGAATTCTCATCTTATACATTCATATGCGATGGCAAATCGCTTAAAGCACTTCAACCCTGACGGTGTTGTCCGTGCCACTTTTAACGTTATTTCATGTGACGGCAGCGCTAACTTAGCTATGAGGCTCAAGAACGTCAAGACTGCCCTCGACCGCGGAGTAGAAGGATAGTTCGTGACGTTCAGCGTCTGTGCTGGGCTGACTTCACTTCCCGAAGGCCAATTTACGTCGAACTGTGGAGTATACAGCTCCAACTGTTAATGTCGCATTCTTCGATTTGCTTTTGCTTGCCCTTCTCGCCTTTTATTTCTCAGATACAAAGAGATGCTTCGCCTTCCGTAGCCGTTCAAGGTCCCGTGGCCCTATTTACGGACAAATGCTTGACGACAACCCCAGAGTGACGATGCTTCTTATCCAAACTCAGATCTACCGAAGGACCGTGTCTGCATGTGGTCATTCTCGCGACGAATGATTCAATTTCTGGTATTCACCATGCCTTCGTTGTTCATCTTAACACTCTAAATATGCTCTGTTGGCTGGCCATCGGACACTAAGATGGCCATTTAAAGCACCCTCCTCAGTCCGAATTACCTTCGACCAGTCATGCTGTTTCGTTCTTTCGCGGCTACGCTCTTTTTTGTCGCGTCAGCAGCTGCAGCATCTGCCGCCGACTGGCGGTCGAGGTCGATATACCAGGTGTGCCCGGACCCAATGAAGGTTTTGGTCAGTGTTGCTCATCTTTCTTGGAATAGGTCGTAACCGATAGATTTGCAACGACGAACGGGCTGGCTAGTCCTTGTGATCCCAGTGCAAGAAAGTACTGCGGCGGGACATGGCAGGGCCTTATAAATCGTCTCGACTATATACAAAACATGGGCTTCGACGCTGTTTGGATTTCTCCCGTCTCTGCGAACGTTGAAGAGGAAACAGCATATGGGGACGCATACCACGGGCAAGCGTGACACCTTCATTCTCTTTATTGTTATGCTGACGCGCTCTAAAGCTACTGGACCCGAGATTTGAACACCCTCAACCCAAAATTCGGTACACCCGGGGACTTGAAAGCCCTTAGTTCTGCACTACATGATCGAAATATGTATCTCATGGTTGACGTGGTTGTTAATCAGTACGTCCATAATATTTATGTCACTCAAGACCTAACGCCCTCATTTTAACGTATCAAGCTACGCGGCTCCCCCGACCAACATTTCAGAAAAAATTCCACAATCCTTTGATTTTACTTCTCTTGCTCCATTCGCATCAGCGAATGATTTTCATCCTCAGTGTTTCATAACCGATGCATCAAACCAAACCGAGGTTGAACAATGCTGGCTCGGAGATGCCAGGTACGATTGCACTGTATATATAAAATCAGCTTCTAACTGCTGACTCCTGATTGCAGTCTTCCACTCCTCGATATCGACACCGAAAACCCAACGAACTTTGAGATGCTCAGGAACTGGATCGCGGATCTAGTGCTAGAGTATAATATTGATGGTCTGAGGATCTCAGCCGCTCGGTATATTCGGCAATCCTTCTGGCGCGATTTCACTGGGGCATCGGGCGTTTTTGCCATGGGTGAAGTATGTCATTCATTAACTAGAGGATTCATTCTGATACCATTAATATCAGATTCTCAGCGACAATATCAGTTATACTAGCTATTACACTCGTTCGTGGTTCTGTACCTGCTTATTCATGCATGGACCTAAATAGCCGGATAGAGGTCCTCGACGCTGTACTCGATTATCCGACCTGGTTCACACTTGTAGAAGCCTTTTCGGGAGCGAAAGGAAACTTCGACGGCCTCATGAGGACCGTCTTTGAGTCACAGGGAAAGTATGCCAGTGGCCTATGCATGACGGGGTCTTTTGTGGAGAACTATGATCAACCTCGCTTCCCGTCTTTTACGAAGGACGAGTCACTGATCAAGAATGCAATCACCTGGCCGTTCATCCACGATGGCATACCTATCGTTTACTACGGTACGTCACTCTCTTGAAGAATGTATTGCAGTGCTAATTGGCGTTGTAGGACAGGAACAGGGTTTTCAAGGTGGTGCTGCCCCTAGTAACCACGAATCGTACGTACGAACTATCTCATTTGACCTCTGCTTATTGGATTCCGCTCGAAATAGATTATGGTCGAGTGACTATCACGTCTACCAGAAGCCGCTCGTGCAGCAGATCACTGACTTGAATGCCGTACGAAAGCTTGCTATCAATTCGAAGCAGAATTTCTTGACCACCCAGGTAGGACAACTCCCGCCAGCCCTGAACATATGTACACCAAACTTACTGCTTGTCAGATGACATTCGTTCCTCAATCAAACGACAATGCGATAGCGATATCCAAACCGCCTCTCCTTGCTCTTCTTACGAATGCCGGTAACTCCAGTACGGCTACATGGACCATACCCGGAAATGCGGGTCTCTTTTTGAAGGGGCAGACTTTAATAGATGTACTGACGTGCCAGTCTTACAATGTCGATCCGGTTACTGGTAGCCTGACCGTCGAGTCGAGGTATGGCCTGCCTCAAGTAAGTTCGACTCTCCAACCACAAAAGCCACCTGACAAAATGCGGCTAGGTCATCTTGCCCGCGCGATATCTGGATAGCAAAGGGTCGCTCTGCCCCGGAGCAGCCCAAAATAGCGCACGCAGAGTCACAATTAATCATCTGTCAGTTTCTAATGTTGCTATCCTCATCGGTTTAATCGCAACAATCCACTCATTCATCTGATTCCGACATCCACTTAAATTTGGATAACACTATCCTTGATTCTGATTCCCTCGTTCAACTCTCTTTCGGGCTCTAATTTAACTTATCCATTCTATTAGTGACAGGCTGTACTTGTATGTATGTGATAAGTACCTGGGATTACAGAAAGTATACAAGAATTATCGGGATTTCCCCACTGCCCTCCGGGCTGTAAAAGCACGGGATGTAACCGTTCCTGAAAGCTGTGCCACCAACTCTTTCCGTTGCTTAGGACTACAACGACCTTTGGCCTCATTTCTTATACATCGTCATAGACTCAAGCTTTAAGTCTCGCCCTCTCTTTCGGCATGATAGCTTTGCTGTCACTCGATTCACGCAATTCGGTTGGCAACCGCTGATAAGTACTGTACTACCTTCAGGCAGGTACTATATTCCGGGCTCCGACTTCTAAGTTCTCCTCGGCGCCATATAGCTTTATCTGCGGCTCCAGGGGTACAATATCCCATGTCTCCTCCTTACACATGGTGTTGTATGGATATTGAGGTTGCAAATTGACTCGGAAAGAGTAACCAAGCTCTCAGGCGCATGCCTCCGCGGCACAGCTTTATCCCCTCGACTATTACGACCAAGATTCTGCAGTCTCGGATGATGAGCCATTTTTCCCTATGGCGAAGGCTCGGACTTGTCCCTGATGGTTCTTCCATCAGGCAGCGATCCATCTTGCCGACGACCCGCGATACTTGCGCGATACCGCTCGGTATGTGTATCTACAAGCTTTCAAAATACGACAGGAAGATCAATATTCTGTCGAGGAGTTCAAGCCTCGAAGATACTTCATGGTACCAATTCAAAGCTGGAGCTGAAAGAATTCGATTGTTCCCGACATCTGTGTCTAATCCCGTTCAAGATATCAGCCTCGGTAACTCGCTTGCAAACCACTCGTCTCTGTTGTTTCCTGGTCATGAGATCTCGTCTTCGATAGCGATGCGTCGGCACGGCGCTTGAATCACAAGGCGAGACAAGTCCAGACTACCCCCAGAAAATCCTGCGCAGCTCTTATTGTAAGTTTTTCATGATGTTATTACAGTTCCATCAGCGTTGACTGCCAGAGCGTGTCGCACACCTTGGGGTCGCTACGATGCTGAGTATTAATCTCGGTCTTTACCATCTTTCCAGCAATGAAAGTGACGACGATCAGCGAATGGTCGCACTCTTGGCACTGCGCAATAAGTTGGGACAGAATGTTCTTCTCTTACCCTCGTTCGAGCGACCAATCAGAAAGCACACATTACCGGTCTTCTTCCCGACTCTAACATGTGCTGCAAGCGCAGCTCGGAGGCAGATCACAGAAATCACCGCGGTGGCAGCGCGACTCTTTGTATAAAAGAGACATGATGAGGTCGCCAAAATCACCAAAAAGTAATTCTCTATACACAAAGATGCGTTCGGTTTTCACTCTCGCCACCCTTGTGCTCTCCCTCCTTTCGTCGACTTCGGCGCACCCGCACAAGGCATCGTCCACAGTACCCGCAGGTAACTTGACGCGTCTCCCCCCACAAGTCTGAGTTCTGATATTTGATACAGTGAAACCCAGGGGGGTAGGCAACTGCGCTGACTCCATCTCCAGGCGCGCGAGCGGCCTCGCTGATGCTCGCCGCCGAAGTCTCCAACGCCGCCTCAGCGAGGACACCACCAAACTCGCTGCGCGTGGTCTGGAAGAGAGGGCTAAGTACCCTACCATTCAGAACGACACCTGCATTTTGTCCCCAGACACGATCTTTGGACCTTACTTCGTTGACGGTCCGTGATTCCTGTGTTAACTGCAGCAGAGAGTGTCGTCGCTGAACTCTTTCAGGGGAGCTGTACCGCCGCGACATTCGTGAGGGTGCTGAGGGCATCGATTTGTACCTGGATATCGGACTGAGTGTGTTTTACTTATGACACCCTACTCGCGCATTTTCTAACCGCTATATTCATAGTTGATGTCGATACGTGCGAGCCGATCGAGGGCGCCTACATTGATTTCTGGGTAGGCTCGCGCATTGACTTACTCCCCCCCTTGTAATTTACCTTTCCTTCACTAGCATTGCAACGCAGATGGTATTTACAGGTAACCATTTATAAATCCTTCCGCCCTGAACCCTCTAAATTGAAGCATTTCAGTGGATACACCGGAATTAACCCGGATACTGTCGAGCCCTTCGATGGTTCGTGTTATCCCGATCCGAAATCTCGACTGAATAATGCTAATTGGCTGTATAATTATTAGGTGTCACACTCCGCTCAGACGGAACCACTGACGACACGACTTTCCTCCGTGGATTCACTGCAACTGACGAGAATGGCATAGCAGAGTACGAGTTCTGCTGATATTGCTTTCCCTTTCGCGAGTTGTTGATTCGATCATCAGGTTCCTTACCATCTTCCCTGGTTATTATGCTTCGCGTACGACCCACATCCGTAAGCTCGAGCTCTTTTCTTCCGAATTGAATGCATTCTGAGAACGTTTACCTAGATATTGCTGTCCAGTTCGTCATTTCTTGTAATGTCGAGTCCTATCAGTTTCACAATAAGGTACATCCAGCGTCAATGGGTCCGTTTCTGAGGACGGTACCAACACTCTCGCGACCTCCAGCATCCAACATGTCGGGTGAGTACCATGAGCTCTTTAGCTATTACCATCTTTCTCATCCAAGCCTCCACTATAGCCAATTATTCTTTGAAGAGTCTCTCATTAACCAAGTATACGAAATCGAGGCTTACACTGCTCACTTGAGCACCCTCGATCGCGTTACCAACGATGTCTGCTCTTTTCCTTTTCCTCTTCTTCACCGGTGCTGACCCTCCTCTAGGCGGACACCATCATCGGCGGAGCCAACAGCGACGGATACAGCGCCTTCGTTTCTACCGAGCTTCTCGGAGACAGCCTTGAAGACGGTCTCGTTGGATACATCACCGTCGGCGTGGACACCACCGCCATTTTCGACACCAGCAACTCTAACCCCGTTGGCGTCATTCCTACTGTTTCTCTGGCTGAGGGTGCCGAAGCGTCTGCCAGTGCTGTTGATGCTTCTGAGGGTTTGACGGTCTGAAAAGGAATGCTTTCATGCAAATAGTAGTCTTTGAGGTCAAAAGTTAATCAATAAAACGTTCTATTGCGTTATTGTCTTGTGAAACGAAGACGGATATTTGCCGATTCTTCAATACATCGCCTATATCAATGCCTCGAGCATGCGCGCCACGGTCACCATCCGAAGGTACTCTGTTTCCACGAGTAACTCTCACATTCCAGCTAGGGTTACGACAGTGATACAATACAAGGACATTATGTTCTGCCCCCTGCCCCAGTGCCATCGGATTGATAGTTGATCCTTGTGCCAGATAAGGCGGTCAAGGCTTGTCGCCCCAGAAGACGATTCGTCTGTCGAAGACCCGGAGCCCCGGCATTAAGAAGTATGAAAAGAGGATCGTCTGTCGACGCCAGCACATGTATTCATCTGGGTTATCGGTCGTTACACCTAACGATGCACGCCAGATGAATTGGGAAGGTTGATACATGGGGCGAAAATGAAATGCAAGTAGCATGGTCGTCGAGCGTAAGAATATAGAGCAACTGGCTCGCCAAGGGAGCATATCTTTCCTGAAGGCTCGTGCTAGCTATACGGGTGGCAAAGGACTGGAGCTCTGTCTCCGGTGGGAAGCCTCTGTGTGGAGCAATCCAGGTGCAGCGAACGAGAAGTTCCATGGGTGGAATTTCTACGGGAGAAAGAGCGGACGAGATGTCGTGGGTTGGCTCCTTCCTCCAAAATGGGCAGTGATGGGTTGGTAGAGCGATGACACCAGCGCAGATATGAAAAAAAGAATAAAGCCGGACAGGCCGATTCGTCGGATATGATAGAAGGAGGCTGGGGATATTCCTTTATGTAGCTTCGATCTTCGAAAGCGCCCGTGAGCTGCTGTATGGTCATAATTGTGAGAATCGAACAAAGTAAGGGAAAGCGAGAAATTTACCTATCTAACAAGTCCATAAAAATCGAAGCTTTCGGCTGGAACATCTCCAGATACTCCTCAGGTAATGAGCTGTTCTCCAAGTTCCTCTAATAAACCTTCATCGCCGTATCCTCATAAACGAGCGTCAGCCTGCCTCGTGGCCCCGAGCGGATCACCAACTGTTGGACGTCCTCCAACACCCTCCTGAGCAGCCGAAGCTTGGACTCCCTATGGTCTTTTACATTATCCAGATTTTTCTTCTTCCTCACCACTTCGTTGAACACCCCGTTCTGATGGACACCATAAATCAAGTTAGGAGTCTGCGAGAGGCACATCTGCATGTCTTTGTACGGCCATCTCCGATTTCTGGAACTGCATTTCGTCGTCAGCTCTATCAAGGCCGACTGTGGGACTTCCTGCACGTAGGCAGCCTTGCCATCAGGATCAGGTAAACACGCGTCTACCTCGGCCCTCACGGCCATCTTCATTCCCGCCAGGTCATACGTGATCACTCGATGATGCGATGCGGCATGCTCACACCCAAGGCAGGGCGTGTCCGCATGAGCTCGAAGTTCCGGCCGTACCCGCCTGGGTTGGCATTCATGAGGACCCTAGGTTCCCACCGAGTACACAGGATGGTCTTGGACCCCGCGAGCTGCAAGTCCATACGAAAGTCGCGTCGCTGGCCGTTGGCGAATGCCGTAAGGCATAGAAGGCTGTGGCAATCTGCGATGACGTCCGCAGAAGCCCAGTCAAAGGCGTCGACAGCGATGAAGATGGGTAGGAGAGGGTAAGGGGGCAGCCGGAGAGCATTAAAGTCGCAGACTTGGTAGCCAGAGTCTGGGGGCAAAGTGAAGGGCGTCGGTCTGTGGGACCAGATACGGGGGGCACCGGGCACGAGAATCGCAGGTTTCCGGCCCTTCAGCCAGCTGTAAGAACCGAGGTAGCGGCTACCGGTTATCTCGACTTTTTGCCCATCGTTGATAGTGGCTGAAGGATGGATCGTCTGCAATGGTTGTGGATCTAAGCCGTGCATGACCTTGAGCTGGAACTTTCGCGGTCTATTGCAAACCCATGCTCCTAGGCCGATTCGATGATGAACCTGTCTTCGTTTCAGAGAGATATATTTTTTTCGATGCGTCGGGACCGACCTTTGGAACTAGAATTTTTGTGCTGGACCTTCGGATACCACTGCAAATACATCAGGGTTACATATCCAACCTAAACACCAAGAGTCACCTTGCTAAATTTCCCGGTAGCGTTTTGTAGCGTGACCATGATGAACAGTTACTCATAGAACAGTAATATTCACGCTACGGCACATGAATGATCTGTGACTGCGGTCGTCTTTCCTCCCGACTCCAAGTCGCGCCAAACGTTGAGATAGAAGAGAAAGAAAGAAAATGGGATCCTAGAGGAGGTGCAGAGTTGATTGTGGCGGTTGAGAGCAAACGGCGTGGGAATCTTTTTGTCATTTCTCTTGATCTCATACATCCATGTCGCGAACATAAACAAGTAGGCTGTAGCTGCTCCCGTTCTTTGCAGCATCTTTTTGTTTCTCCTGGTGCGAGGTCGTCCTGGCATGCGAGCCTGCCAGATCTTTCCGATACCGGTATGAGGACAGTCAAGTCCACGGAAGTTTCCAGTATTGCGGCTTTCGAAGGGTAATCTCGAAGGCGGGTTGCAATCATTCCTATGTCAGTTCGTGAAGCCCTGCAGGTACGTCTTTTCTATGTTCGCTGCGATGAAGCGAATTGATAACACCTATATCGCCTAGATTTTCCCGAAGGCCTGTGATGAGCTCAAGGGACACAGTCAGATGCATTAAGTTGCTAGATTTTTGGGAAGAAACTGTCACGCATTCGGTGGTCTAGTCTCTCAAGCCATCAGATGTTTCAACAATTGGGAAATACTATGATCCAGTGCGTGCACTTTCTCGACGGTGGTATCATCGTAGCTAATACGCTGTACAGGCCCCTGATATTAGTCTTTCGCGGGAAGCAAAGGAACAGCATTCTCAGGGACACCAGACTGATGCTTTCGAAGTCGTTCCAACATTATTCGGTCCTGAATGTTACAAGCATATGCATATATGCGCCTTAAAACGCGATACCAGTACTTCATGGCGGATTCTTACCTTCCGGAGAAATTTCCATACCCAAGCCTTCCTCTTCACTCAACCTCATCCTGATATCCCCACCAACCAACGACTACTGCGTAGGGTACTTTTTTATTGTCGTCGGTCTCTCCATCTCTCCCCTTTCGGCTGGGACGTAGGAAGTGGCCGATAGACCACCTGTATGTAATCTTGCGGGCAGATATGTCCGTTACTGTCATTCCACGTTGTAGCGCTATATTGTCCCTCCTCGCCGCTAGAAAAAATTCCCCACTTCAGCCGGACATTCGAGCCGGAATATTACGTTGGGAATGGGCTAGAGATAACATTCGTCGTTTTTAGACAGGTTTTCCAGGGACGAAATCTGACTGCATTATGGGCAGTCTCCCTGATTCGCCTAGCTGATCATTGAACGAGGGAGATCCAAAGCGGACCACCTTTTAAGACACCGATTGCCCCATTCGCATTACCTTCGGCCCGAGTTTTGACGAGGATCCCTGGAGCAAATGGAGCTAGGAGAGCGAGCGGGCGGCCATTCTTCATGTCATACGAAGGGCTAGATTTCTCACATCCCGTCCACCTCTAGTTCCAGCTGCTACACGATAGTAACGATCGTCCCCTAGCCCTTCGATGTCCGTAGTCCCATCTTTACCGGACAGACACGCAGGCTGGTAGCTGTCTCGATTAGATTCATCGACCTTAGCAAGATCTAACTGCGTCTGGGAGATCTTACTTTCCACCATATAGAAGCCGAAAGCCCTGCCAAGGTCATTGCATGATGGGGTTTGCGATATCTGCCCTCCTGCCGCCCTTTCGGACGTCTGAGCGGTTTGCGTTTAATTGCACGCTTTGCCGTCATGTTGGAGCGCCCACAGCGCGCGTGTTTCCGGACATAGCCACCAGCATCCAGGACTCATATGCGGTCACATTTTCGGAGTATATGACGTCACGCGTCATTAATTGCAATATCTCGAGGTAGCTTTACGGTGGCTCTTGGCCATCCACGATCGAAGTTTCGAAATGGTTCGGGATCAAATCATTGATTCTCAAATTCTGTACGAGCGATTCATGTCTAAACGAGTTAATTGCTTGATTGTGGTGCTGTCACGTACTAGCTGAGCGCTGTATCCATTCACTCACGCGGAGTCTGAACTGACTATAAAGCATGGCAGCAGTACTATCGCGTTCTTAACCTGATCCACGTAAAGTCCTACGCCACCAGGGGCTATCGGTGATGCGCGATAGATACAAGATAAGCAGTCCGAATTATTCCGCGGCCTGGAATCACTTACTCCTGATGATCCCCTCTACTCCATTTTCTCTGCCTTTACGCTGTCCATCCTTGTCGGATATGAAAGTTCACCTTGTTGACATCAACGGAATAGTGCCTGTTTCAATGAATTTCTGTACACCTGAGTGGTAGCGCGTGTTTGTAAAAGATTGCTACCAGTGACTATGGGTTTCACCGTTAGATAACTCCTCTCTTCCTGTTCATCTCCCTCGACGTTCATCTGTTCTCGACGCGGCTAGACAATCATAGGTCAATTATACTTGACGTGGCTTGTTCACTGAGTAGGCACGGTCTCGAAATTAATCGAGCTTCGATAGTAAACGTTCTTCGCTCAACTTCATGCTTCTTTATCAAGCTTCAGGCTTCGATGTACAGGTTGTACATAATATCAAGTGCCTTTTGTGGAGCCGACGCGTAGTACCAGTATTAGGCAGCGCCCTCGCTTATGACGGAAAAATATTGTCATTTGGTAACCGGTAATTCTCCATTTACATATTACACGGAGGCAAAGTAGAAAGACGACCACGTGAGAATGTTTCCCTCCGTTTCACCGCTGTCCACCTTTGGCGACGATAGCACACCGCCTTTCTCAAGTAGCTAACGGGGCTAATGTCGGGAAACGTGGCTCGATGGCACCGGGCATGGTGAGGGCTATTAATAAGCGGCTGGAAGCAACGCCGCAGCCAGGAGAAATTCTTTATTGAGTTGAACTTCTCCCACCCTCTTCCCACTAACCACCACCATCACACCACACTACACTCTACCACACTCTACAATGGCTGATATTCACGACCAAGCTACCCTCGCTGCTGCTATTGCCAACTTCAAGCCCACATCCCGTGAGGTCATCAGCGGGATCGCTCCGCATGTGTTCGAGGATCGGAGGTACCTCCAGCGGAGGAGGAGCAGGCGCAATGGGAGCCCTGTTCGGAGACAAAGGAGCCTGGCTGCTCTGAATCGTAATAGTGGAGGGGCCAAGCGGTCGCCACTAAGGATATCGGCTGTTATTAATTTGGACGACCCAGGTGCGTTTGTTGCTTGCTGCAGGTCGTTATCGTTGACTCACGGCTGGTGATGCAGATGAACTAAAGGCGACGTGCACGCAAGAGGAGGTACATGTGTCCAATGTGGATACCCGTGATATCAAGAAGTCGAGGAGGCGGACGTTCCTCAGTATTGAATTGTCATTTGTGATATTGAAGTGCGTATCGTTCGGTGGTCTTATCCTCTGTTGCTAATGGGCATTGCAGGACGTTCACTTCTAAATTAAGGTGATTTGCTCCTTCTCTTCCATTCCTGTTCCCCGTCACTCAATATCAACATCTTCTGCAGGACACGACACCAATAGACGTTTCGTCCACATTCTCTCAAGACTCGGATTTATCTTATTATATCTGTTTTTCTCTTCTTGTTTCATTATCAACATTAAAACGGAATCGCCTCTCCTTTTCATCCTAGTTTCTACTACTTCCTGCTTTCAACTGCATACCCTTGCCATAGATACACGCAAATTCAATCAATGTACCATGTATTTCTGTATACCCATCCAACACCCGCAAGCGATGTCGGGACGAAATGAGAAAAATGACAGCTGTCGGAGGGATGGGATTCCCGATTTACGCGCCCACGATAAGGAAGGGGTTGTAACAGCAGCAGCGTAGTGTCGTAAGGGTCGAAGAACAACAGTCTTCCTACGGCCCAATGAGAGCGTAAAGAAGAATTCTGCCCGGATCTCGCAACATACAAAAGTAGTTTTCCTTGTTCTTTCCATCGCCCAAAGCTCGAGCGCGTTGGCGGTATCTTTGCAGCATGTGCACGCGAATCCTGCATAGATACCGGGAACAATCAAACGGAACAAAAGAAAAGCAAAAACGGACGATGCCGAAATCCTTATCTGAACATCCCGAAGGGCGCATTTTTTCCACCATCTCGAAGAACACGAAACCGATATCGGGATAGCATTTTTGGAACGTGCGTCGCAACCGTAATTCCCCTGAGGCCAAAAGAAGCAGCCAGGGATCAGACTCAAGAGTCGGTAGAACTATGCAGAGTCCTAAGCCGGATGTGTTCAAGTACTGGTATAAGACTGTGAGGCGAATCTCATTCCCACACCGCCTCTGCTCTAGGCGCCAACGGGTTTGTTACTTTCAAAGAATATGTCCGTTGAGCGGACGTTTGAGTTCGGGGCCGTATTGACTTCCTTTATTTTGTTCCTATATAGAAGACGTCAACTTTGACTGTGAATTTTACGTACGTACCAATGGATAACCAATGTCGACCACGTTTTGAGTGCAATTTGAGTGAAAGACACGTGAAAGAAACAACGGAAAGATGCATTGCCCGAAGTCCAGGACGGTAGTTGTACCAAGAGGTGGAAATTAAGGCTGTGAATGAAGGCTGTGAATGAGGGTTGTGAATAGCCAAAATCAAATTAATATTGAGCCGGCGTCACTCGGCGTCATTGTCGCGAGGACCCGTACTTTAATGACGCGTGACGTCATTAAACCTGCTCTAAAATATATTAGTACTAGCAACTTGCAAATCCACCGAACACACGCGAAAGGCGGGGCAAGCATGCACTCTAATATTAAAATATGCAGAGATGCACGCACCACTGAGACGAGGACCCATAGGCAAGTCTCGATTTCCAGGGTTGGCCTCGGAAGGGAGATTGAAGGAGACTCGGTGTCTACATCTGAGTTTGTGCGGCGAGGTCGGTGGATCAAGTTCAAGTTCAAGCTGTAAAATGGGCCGAGGCGAATGGCATGCACACGTGTAGGGTGTTGACCACCTCTTGCTGCACATGAACGAGCACTGTTTCAAAAGGAAAGATGATGATGAGGGTTGTAAAAGCACAACCTAGCGACTGCTGCACCCTGGTATCGGCTGACGCTCGAAAAAATCTCGGTGGTCGTGACTTGTACAGTCCGCATTGTCTCCATCTAAGGTGATCTCGGGATTTTTCCATGGAAAATCGGCCCGGGGGAGCGAAGAAACTTGTATTACCGGGAACTTGAGCTGATACCGCTGCAGGATCATCTGCTCAATGAAAACCATTAATCTCAGTTGTTTGGCTGAGAAGGATAGCGCACTACCAAACGATATTCAGAAGGTATGTCTCAATTCAGGCGCATGTACGAGGCCAATTGGCCGCTCCCCGCCTTCCCAGACGAGGATCTTCTGCAGTCTTGGGCGCAGCAAACATCAATTTAAGGGTGATTACCGTCGGATATGATGGTCGGTACCTTATTTGACCGACGAATATTTTTCCTTCGTCCGCCTCGGATAGTAATGTCGCGTAACATCTTGGTTATCTGGAAACCGGAGACTTTCTTGGGCCGTTACTGGGTGAACGAGGCTCGTCCTTGGTTGGCGCTGGACATAGTGGTTCTTCCACCTTGTTTGCGAAATGCTGGGAAGAAACTAAAATCAATCAAAGCACGCGTAAGTGCATCCTAGCACTTGAATCGAAGACATGAACAGACTTTGATCGATGGACGCCGCCGAAGTGCATACATCAGCGATGGGAAGAGGGTCCATAGAGTGATGGACTCCCATGATCTCCATTAGCGTGGTTCTACGCTTCATCGGGAATGGATGCTTCTACTAGTTATCTTCCCACAAGACACGCTATATTGGAGAAGCATCATCGTGAACTTCTTCCTAGGCAGAATTGCATCCTTGGAAGCGCCGATATGGCGCATATATTCAGGTTTAATACGCAAGGTAATCCCAATTCGGCTGGATGTGGATTGCCAGGCTTCGAAAGATTCGCTCGCAGCGTTCGGTCCTAATCTTTCCCAGAGTCACCAGATTGTCCCTTGCAGCTTTCATGGAGCTATAGAAATATGAGTTAGAAGTGACGGTGGCCGATAAAGGAGTGACACACCGTCCTGAAATCATTGCGAAATCGTATTGCTGCTGCTGCTAACCATATTGCTGATATGGTCGTTCCTCAAAAGAGTGACCTAATCGGACAAACAGGCCGGGTATAATTTCTGGAAGCTTACTTAGTACTCGTATGTCAATTGGTCGAAATGGCAGTTAACTAACTGCACCTAGGGGTCGCGTTGAACATACAGAGAAATCAGCAAAACGGCCACTTACTTTGAAGTACAGAGTTCTTCATCACTGTTTCCCAGGTGCTCCGCGAGACGAAGAGGTATGGTGGTGGTGGTGGTGGAAAGAGAGTAAGCCCAGGCACTACCACGTGAAACTGACAGAAGGCCAAAACGTTAGGAGGGAGACGAGATGCTGAAAAATCTTGTCAATCTAACACCAATGTCAGCATTATTTACTTCGGATAGTGTGTATACGAATTGAACTAAAGGAATGGCTGGATAGCGGCATGTCAACGACGTTCGTCATTGAGCTCGTTGCTCATCCATTCCTTCAGAATCCTTCTTACGTTCAACGAAATTGGATATAATATGCCATCGATAGCCCCCGTGCGTACATTATCCTAACATCTGTCGACGGGCCAATGAATCAAGGAGATTCTGGGCAGTCTTCCCTTCCTCATCGTCATCTTCTGCGTGAATAATGAACAGCACTGGCTCTGTATTTCTTTTCTCCACCTTGAAAAGACCGTCAGAGAGCGGATCGAGTCTCTGCGAGACTTGCCTCATGAGATGAACGGGCGTGATGGGCATGCTACTGTGGGTTTCCAGTAATGTCTCAGGTTGCCGCCGCAGCAAGACTTTCTAAGTATGTCCACTACAGGGAACGACGAGAGTTATAGGATCGTCTCAAGTGAACATACCCATATAGAAGCAGATGTTCTATGTATTTGTAGCTAGTAGAAATGAGGTAAGAATCAGATCCAGCTGCCAGTGAGATCTGCGTGCACCTGCCATGTCTCCCTTTACATACCCTTACCTGGAGAGCTCTTATGCAACAACCTCTCAGGATGGGAACGAAGAGATTCCGGGCTAAATCGACGGGTTCCATTGATAACGTAGACGTACAGAGGGACGGTAGAATATTTCCCACGCCTCCTTGCTCTCAACTACCATCACGAGCTGCCGAGCGCAAACCCTCTGTCTCCACCTCGACATCCAGCGTAACCCGAAAGCTCAGAGGGATAGATGCGCACAGTGACGACAGGTTTTCTTCAATTTCTACAGGTGTAAATCTCAATCGGGTGTTGTACGCGAGTTATCGGGGCGATGATGGACGGTTTGGAGAGGCAGTTTGGTCGTAGTCCCTACCTCTCTTCCGTGATGCAACGCATAAATGATCATGGTGCAAAACAAATAAATGGTATCATAGGCATTATTCTGCGAGCATTTCAACGTAAGTACGCCACTACTTGAAATTGCTTCTGCCCGTGTTAATTATCCTGTTCTACAGACGATCTAGCTCAGTCCTATCTTACTAGCACGAGTTTTTCGGACCCTTCAGGCTCAGATCCTGTCAACATTTCTAGTCTTGATTCCGCTGCCTCTTATTCGGGACCCAATTCGATCGTGTGAGATATTCTCTTTCATGACACAACCATAGTGTGAGGAACAAGCTTTTCGTACACGAGTACACGTAATGCTTACTGCTACACATCGTTTCAGAGCTATACAGAAAAAGGCACTGTTCGTTGTTTAGATGCGCAGCCATATTTCATGGTCCGTCATATTTGCGGATGACAGAAGTGTCGAACGACGTGCAATTGTAAACATCCATGGCTACATAATCGCCACGAGGAATGATGGGCGCTTAGGATGTGCTCAATGCGTCGACGGACTCTCACGGATTGCCTTCCCTTTATCAGATGAATAGAAACGACCCATCGACGCTCTAAACTCCATGGATAACCCCCACATACGTTCGTCCTCGTCTCGTGCCCATGGTCGCGGTGGCGGCCGTGGTTCTACCACGACCAAGAGAAGTCACAAGAAGAAGAAACGAGATATCACTGACGGCCTAAGTGCAGAGCCTGTCACTACTCTAACGGTGCCTCTGTCGACGGGAAAAGTCGCCATCAAAGATCCCAAGTGCATCGGGTCATACAATTGGGTGGACAGTCCTTCCCCAACGATATTGGTCCCCGGTGAGTAGAAGTTCCACCATCGACCCACTAGGTGTCCCCTCATCGCTCGCCTGCTTAGGCTCGCCCCGAATCTGGCGAAACAAACCAACCCCGTTCACCATTCGTCCTGACTCCGGGAATCATTTCTGTGATCAAAACGGTTATCGCCTTCCCAGAACCCCACTACTGCCCATCCTCGTTGCCGTTGACGAAATGGCAGCTAGAGCTGACGCCAGGTCTGCAATCCCGATTGACTGGCCCTCGGTCGATTTTATCACCGACCGGAACGGGCTACGCAAGCTCTTGGACTGGGTGGGTGGAACAAAACAAAGTTTCAGGATGGACTTGCAGCTTGCGGGAACGAAGACAGTGCTGTGTAATCGATGGGAGCCAAAGGCGAGGCTGAAGGTGCATGGTGGGTATGGTTACAACTTTGAAGACACGATGACGCATACTGCTCCTGGGTGCGAGAGGAGTTCAGCGGGACATCATAGGATCGTTACCTATGTGGGTACAAGTACTCCAATCACGCTTTCGTAGGCATCTAATCGTTCGTCGTAGGACCTTGCTGGTCTCAAAATGGTTGTCCGTTGCGAGACTGATGCATGCCACGCCCCACGAAATGTTCCTTCAAGCTCCACAGGCAGGCAGTCTGCTCAGCGTGTCTCAATGGCCACCCTCTCCAAATCCACCACATCGACGCACGCCGTCGACCAAGGCACATTCCTGACCGTCATTCACGCCGGAAAGCCCGTAGCCAATGAATCCGTCATTGAACTGACAACAAGGAAAGGTTCCCGTGACTCGACTCGGAAGTTGAAGAACAAGTATCAGCAACTATACTTCTCCCAGACGCCAGAGCTCATCGTTGGTTTGCACCTCAATGGTCGTTTTACGGACCTACAACGAAATACCATAGAAAGCCTGGCATATTTTAAAGACGGCGTTCAAGGAAGGTTGGCAACATTGGGGCAGGCTTTACGTGATATCCAGGATTTGGTTGTCAAATCTGGGAGAGAAGGCCGGTTGAGCTTAATCGGGAGGGATAGGGATCTACTAGTTTTTGAGAGGTCGTCGGCTGCGAGTTGCTTGCCGGAGATTTATTTGAAGAGGTTTGTAAAATCCGGATGAGGGTATCTCGCAGCATTCTATCACGTCTTTTGCGCAATCGGTTCCGGCAAGATCATGTAATGACGTTCTTGTGCAGAAACTTGCCAAACTTTCGTGACAGTGCGCGTTGACATCAACGTCATGAGCCGAAGAGAACACGCTGAGCACCAGTTACTCCTTAAAACATCAAATTCAAATCAAAGAAGTAAGAAGCAACATTTCCTCGATGACTGATTGGTTGGTTTACTGATTCGCGCTTTATTGGCCAACAGCTATACAGCTACTAATACAATGTAGTTTTATCCTACTTTACTCATCATCGCAACGAACCCCCTCCAGTCAAAACGTAAAAAAGTGACAAAATCAAGACGCGGGAACTTGAAGGACTACTGTACACGTGAGTCTCAAAGCAGACAATAACGAGGTCCATGTTAGTAAGGAGGAGAGACGGAGGGAACGAAAAGGAACTATACATATACAAATACAAAACAAGAAATAATAGAATAAAGTGCATGCATGGTCTATCCAGATATGCGAAAGAAATATATATATCAAGAATATCATAAAAGAAAAGGGGGAGGAAGGCTTTTGAGCGTGCGAGAAACTTTGATGATGACGGTGGTATACTTCTTATAGCTTGGCATGATTATTGTTCGTAGCTGCCTCCGGCACCGCCTTGGAGGGAAGCCATCCATATCCTCGTTTTGTACAGCCTGAAACAAGGTTGTGAGCAGTGCATCCAACAGAAAACGACGGCCAGCGCTTACCGGAAGAGCTCCCTGACAAGCTCCCTAAAGTCGATCCTCTTCTCCGCAATGAAGTAGAACGTCAATTTGCGTCGGTCCCACTGATACTCGGCATCGACGACCTCCATCGGTAGCTTCTTGGCGCGCACCTTGCTCTGGCACAGCTGCAGAGCCTTAGCCTCATCTTGCATCTTGGACATTAACAATCTATGATCACTGTCAGGTGTCATTCGTAGACAAGGGGAACCGAACGTACTGAGCATCATGCGTGGATGCCTTCCCATATATCATTTTTGGGTTGATCTCCTTCTTGGACGGACCACCGCCAGCACCGCTACCACTCCCCCCGGGACTCACAGGACCATCCTCTTCGGCCCAGCCTTGTCTATCTCTCTGGAACGCCTCCACCTCCTCTACTGTGATACTATCGTTAACCACCTTGCCCAAATCTTTTCCACGGTCGGCCTCGACCATCACCAAATCACCCACGTGAATGTCTTGCGATAGATCCGTGAGGTAGAAAAGATCTGTTCGACCAGCCTTGAACTCGACGATGTATAGCGGCCACGAAGACGGCACGGAGTGAAGGGGTAGACCCTTCCCGAGCTCATGCTCCGAGGAAGGAAGTCTGTGGTGGATAGGTTGACCTTGTGGGGGTGGCCCTCGCGCCGAGGTCGGCGAGGTGGCAGTGTTCGAGTAGGAAGGGGCCCGTGCACGCGTGGGAGAAGAGAAGTTGGTCGTCTGAGGGTAGTATTGGATCCCTTGCCCAGGTATGAATCTAGCCGTGTGGAGCTCCCGCGAAGGTTGCTGCTGCTGAGGCGTCTGCTGTTGCTGCTGTCGATAACGTGACTCCAATTGGTCTTCGCTTACATCACTGGGCGACCGTTTGCTCAAATTGATCGGTGGATATCCAAAGTCATTGGAGGGAGGACTACGAGACAGAGGCGCGTAGATGGGAAGAGAAGATGGTTGGCTGGTCGGCTGGGATGGGGACTGGTTATCGTTAAGATTAAGCAATCCAAGGTCGCCTGCGAGATCTTCATCCGACAGCATGAGTCCGCCGTGGCCGTAGTTGTTGGACGGAGAGAAGGGTGGATGATCATCGACATCTTCTGCGCCTGGTGCGTTAAAACCAACAATCGCCCCTCGCCTTGGCTGCACGACGCTGACGCTATGCCTTCGACTGGTCGTCCCACTGCCACCGCCGCCATTCTCGTCCCTCGGAGGATTCATTCCGGACCACAACTCTCTGAATGCAGATCCGTCATCCAACAAAATCTGACCCACGTCACGGACGAACGGGCTCATATTTGAGATGTCATATCTAACAAGCCGAGGAGAAGAAGCGTTAACGTCGATAGGGGATCTACCCATTGAACCATACCGGCTAGAGCCTGGTAGTTTGATGTCGCCGTATCGACCAGGTATGTTGACCGGGTTGGATAACATTGACTCGTTCCAGCTCGCCATGCTAGGAGTGGCAACATATGGGCTGCCTATCGGAGTAGGTCTTCCTGCCGCAAGCGACTGAGAGCGACTGCGAGAGATGTCCTGCGCGTACGTCCTCCCCCTCGACAGCGAAGTCGGGATATACCGCTCGTCAAAACTCTCGAATTCCGACTCGTCGTCCTCGAATGTCGAAGGAAAGCTTCTCTCCCTCATGGTAGTCCCGAACTGGCTCTGTTGCGGATTTGTATTGGAGAAGGATGAACTCCGGGTAGACATCTGACGAGTCGGACTCAATAGTCGCTGGTTGGACCAGGGAGAACTGGCTACGTTGATGCTCGACGGAACAAAGGGTTGCTGCGACGGCGACGAGAAGAAATGCTGCTGTCCTGATGTACGCGGCGGCTGGCTTGCTGCACGCTCACGCACAGACCCAGAACCGGCATCGGAACCATTGGTACCCAAAAACCGATTGGTCCTGTCCTCTTCTTCCCTCGTCGTCGGTCCCATGTAGGTGCCCTGTTTACGTTGATCGTACGCCAGTTTCTATTTGGATCCGTTTTCAATAGGAGAACATAAAAAAATGTGATGATGCCACGCACGAAAATCTCGAACCAGTACCACCGCTCTACCTAAATATTCTCTCCAATAGTCGGTCCTGTGACTGGATCCTGAGAAAGTGCGCCTTTTCAGCGCATGAGATGATATAAAAGGGCAGAAACATACTAATGCACAAAACGTGGAGGGAGTCAGATAGGTCCTCGGCAGCAACCACAGCCCGGTATCCAGTACTCTAGAGATATTCAATTCTTTTTATTTCGCTGCTGCAGGAACAACGCCTTGAGTCCGGAAAAAATCCAGCAAAAAGTCGTGAAACACACACGCAGCCGCAAAATATGGGGTATTCCGTTCGGTGCCGCCTTTTCGTTGTATGGATGGATGCTTGTCGGCTCTATTTCTTGACAAAATATAGAAAGTAGGGAAATCTAGTCGTAAGAATCTAAGAGTCGTCAGCAAGCTGGTGGTGGTAATGGAAGAAGAAGGGTCTGAGTCCAGCCTCGACTCAGCTGACCCCACTGACAGGGGCATGTGACCTAAAAAGCATGTCCCTCTGACCGGCACAACTGACTGCTCCTTCCGTTACATTTTACGGATTCAACATTCCTGTACTTGCTCGATATCTGGATTTCCCTTTTGTCTAGCTATAAGCTTTTCGTAAAATCCGCGCCACTGGCTCTAGTACTAGTAACTACTGTCCTCGGGACCGGCTTCATTCCGGATCATCCTTGGTCAGTGGTTCCCTCATCTCACTTTCCCGCCTGCGGCGACAAGGTGAAGTCAACGTCAAGACAATTAATAGCCCACACGTCTGGATCCTTCCTTTCGCGCGGTCGTGTGTAAAGTAATGGCTCACGCGACATCAACAGAGGCCGCTGTCTGAATGACGCGCCACTGCGGACGCGCTCTGATCTACGGACCTTCCAAGTGCACGACTATTTCGGAAGTTCCGACATAAGAGGGACTTGCCTCAGAAATTGGCTCATCATCATTGGCTCATGGGCATCGGGCTCTTTTTTGCGTTGCTAAGAGTCGTTGACTGAAAATGGTAGCCATCGCGTGGGCTGCTGAAACTTCAGCTGTGAGTGGAGGAGGTAGGGATCAGTGGCTAGGTGGAATCAGATAGTCGTCGGACGGCTTGAAGTAAAAGGTTCAATGATGAGTCCTACGAACTTGTATATCAATTGCTTGGATGTCTTGAAAAATGGTGTGAAGCCATTCGGGCTGAAGGTCCCACTTAAATCTCATCTGAACGAGGGGGAAGGGAGGGGAATGGTAGGAAGTAAGGTCACATGAAGAAACGCGGTGTGATTTACGGAAGACGGCAGGCGCTGGAGTCCAGCGAAGGTGTGGAGAGCAAGGGCGCTGGCTCAAGCACTTAGTAATATGAACAGTTCGAGCACCCTCGGTGCCGGTGAGGTCGATAGGTAGGCCTTGGCACATTGCCGATCCCCATTTTGGCATCTAAATGCCCCACATTGGAGAGCGAAACCATGTCGAGGCTTTAAGAGCCGTGTTTCAAATTTCCTCAGGAACAGTACGGCAATGGATGCCTGAACGTGTGCCAGATTGTGGTCAATGACCGACGGTGATCACAATCCGATTTTCCTGTTCGAAACGTAGTCATTTACCTGGGGACGAAACTTGAGCATGTAATGAAACTGAGGCAGCCTGATCTGACTGGCGTGAATACAATATTCAGCACGAGACCTCATACCCTGCTTATGGTATGATATACGATATCATGTGCTGGTCACAGCTTTGGAAGAAAGCATCGTGTCAGAGAGTCCGATATATGACGTAGTTCACGGACCTATACATTGCCCACAAGTACAGGGGACCTTCATAGCGTAGCTAAGCTAGCCCTGGAGGCCTTGTGGCACACATTCTGAGAGATTGAATCAGCACATATCCATGAAGATGACGACAGCGACGGCTACTAGCCCGAGCTCGAATACGCGACAAGCAACGTAATGATGGTGCCCGTCATACCTGCCAGAGTTAGAAAATAAATCAACGGAAACAGTTGAAATAGAAACGACCCTGATCATAGCCACCTGAGACCCAGCGTCCTGTTTCGTTTTGCTTCCGTCTACACGGCGAAGAGTAGGGATGATAGAAGTACATTGTATCATTAGCGTATAAGTGTAGGCAAATAAACTACAAAGGTAGACCAAGAACTCCGAGATGGAATGATTTTGAAAACCCTTGAAAATCCGCGGGGGTATCTAAGTACAAACGCGAAAGGCGTAGGTGAGAATGGTCGAGGAGATGAAGCGAGGGCGATAAAAGGTTGATAGAATACAGTGTATATGGATACAACGGTGGGGGTGCGTGGATGTGGAGGCCTTTGGCTGGTCTTCATGTTTTTGAGCCGCCGACTTTACGTTCAGCAGTTACTGCAGCGTAGCATGAGCAAAAAGCGACGCGACAGAAAATAAGGATGACATACCCCATGTCCGTCGGTCCATAGGGCATTGCTGCTTAGACGAAGACGTTGAGATCCACTTCAGGAGGCAGTGCATGTGGAAAACATGGCTGCATTCACCCCATACTGGAGCAAGTAAATCTTCAGTAAAGAAAGCCGAAAAAGAGGCAAGGAACGTACTAAGAGGACAATCATCTCCCGGCACCTTGCAAGCTGGGCAGCAGCCTTCGTAGGGCACCCTGCATATCCCGCATACATCGCCCTCGGGGTCGTCGTCTTGGTCGTTGCCGGTGTCCCATTGCCATTGAGCAACTGCATGCCAGGATTTGACGTTGACTTTCATTGTGATGGTGGTTCGAGAACAAGAATGGAAGGCATTCGAATGTTACCGGAAGATTGAAAATCAACAAAGCTTACGACATCCGTGTTTGTTTGTCCTTGTGTACGTGTCGCGTTCGTGGTGATTGTTACTCTTCGCGTTTGTCGAGTGACCTTGCCGTCGGCGTTTTTCGGTCTCTCGCTCTGTTTCTTCTCACAGCGGCGGAAGTAAATCGTTTTCATGGACATGGAAGATATTCAGCGTAAGTGCTTCTCCTAGGAGGCCACTGATAAAGCCCTGATATCCTTCCCTTTGGCAGGTCTGCCGGATGAACTTGAGCAGAAACTCGAGGCGCTGGTCTCGGTAGCAGAAATTCTGGGCCTCGACGATATGTCTTTTGCAAAGTAAATTTTTTTGACATGCCCCGCATATGAAATACTCACAATATCCAGCTATTCGCGTGCCCTCGTCCAGCTTTCGGAGGAACAGCTCTCCTTGAAGCGAACACTAATTCGTTTGGCATTTATCGAGAGACAGCTCACCACTCATCTGGCCGCAGCCAAGCATGAGCACCATCAGATACGAAAGTGAGCCCATTCCATTTCAAATAGAAACGACCCTGCACTGTTTAATTTACAGGTGGACGGAACATTTTCAATCGGACATTCAGTCCGGCGAGTCAATGGAGGATAACACCCGCAGACGGGAGGCACTCCTCCGAAAAGCAAAGGAATATCGAAAAGAACTTTCTGCGCTGCCGATATCGGAACCGTCTGTCACGATCTCCGACCTTATAGCCCAGTCCGACCGTATTAAACAGCGCAAGGAGCTGATCAAAGCAAAACGGAACAAGATTAAGGCGTTCAAGGGCGTGTCGCCGGTACGGCCTGCCTCCTGCAAAGCTTACAATTGCACTGACAGATCGTTCGATAGAATCTGGATCTCGCACGCACACAACTCCACGACGCGCGCGCAGAGCAGATGAAGCTTTTTCAGCTACGAGAAAGGCTCATGGAAAAGATGACAAGCGGGGTTTCTTAACGATGATTAATAGCAACCCGGATTGGCCGGGGAATTTCAATTCGCCTTTCAAACATCGTGATGATTCATTTCGATCAGCTTGTTAGTGTTACCTCGGCGACGGTATATTGTAATCAGTAGAATGGGTGTTGCGAAGACTGATGTTCGTCGGGTTTGGAGTTCATGCAGGAAAGAGTCGAGCGCCTGACACGTAGAATTTCGTCAGACCCTTTGGTCTTCAGGCCTCAAGGCTTACCTCCTGGTTCGCTAAGTGTAACTCGGCAGCGCATGTGCCCAGAGCGTTTCAGTCGTGTCGAATGCCCCCACAACGACGTCGAGGATGAGATCCGTGACTTCTTCACTTGCCTGTCCAAAGCATTTCTTACCGATGTATAGAAGAGTTTTTCAGCCTTACTCAGACGCTGCTCGCATACTCGGACTTGCTACCACGCCACGCCAGTTATCTATACGAAACATGCCTGATAGCAGAGAAGGTAGCAATGTACGCCTTTTTATCACGTTTGTAGTCACATATCATTTGTTCTAAATCTCTATATTCACGTTGTCTACACCGTGACACTGTATCTTGTGGGGACATGACAGTATCAGTGAGGCTAGATATTAGTTAACGGACATGTAGTGCAGACTCTGGTCCGTTTCCTTCTTAGGGACATCGATCAGAATAAACACCTCTCTACCATTTGTCGATATGCGTAGAAAGTATATTCCGCAGGAAGCCACCGGGACAGTAGACTGTGTACCCAATGCAAATGCAAATCAGAGCATCAACACTTCCTTCAGCAAGGACTGAGTGAGCGACGATTGCTTCAGGTCGCGTCAGAAAAAGGGCGCCATTAATTTGGGTCCGATGCATGAACCTGGAGGCGTGCCTAATTGTATCCTGCCCTCTGTGAAATGAATTTGGGTTCAAGACACGGAGTTCGTGTTAGAGCTACCTCCGGATGTTTGCATAGGGCAATAATTCTATCCTTTTGGATTGGGTAGGCTCGAGTTGACATGTGCCATGAGGACTACTGTACAGATCTCGAAGAAAAGCTATACATGTGGTTTTAAACGTGGGTAGCTAGATAAGTAACTGCTCATAGTATACAAGTAACGATGATACACCTATTTTACACGTACAGTTTGCATAGCCCATTATATATCAAGCTAGCCCTAAATGCCAGCCCTAGGTAGAGACAGAGCGCGTCGCTTAATTCGGTTCACCACATGCTCGGCCTACCACGAAAAAGGTTAGTATAAGATGGCTATATAGTCAACTCCTTACCCGAAGGTATCCCCCGGTGCTAACGACCTCACTGGTGTGCCGATCCCGCCTGGCCCATAATCCGCACCTTCGAAAGGGACAGTGTTTCCCCACCACGATTGTATCGTATCCAAGCCGATCTGCATCGCTCAGGAACAAGATCCCAAGGTTAAACGGAAATCTCACCGTTCCGTTCCTAGGATATTGCAGACTATTTATTTATACATCAGTATTTTCCCAGGTCTGGTGTAGGAATTGTTTCCTACCAAAAGAATATCATGAGAATCGAAACAGTCGTCCCGGCGTCAAGGGCAGCAGATAAGACATCTGTGTTTGAATGAATGAGTCACTGACTCCAAGGGCGATAAGGGGTCGCACAATTGTATTTCGTCCACCAGGAGAAGTATCGTCTGAGGTACAAAATGTTAGCAGGGAAGGAGATATCTCGGAAGGAAGAGGTGCATGCCTTCGAATATAATATTGGAACAACATTCCCACTGCGCTGTTTCGAAAAGGTATTGAGTTTCCCATCAGACGGGAAGGAACTAGAAATACTCACGCCCAAGGAACGTAATTGATAGCGGTAGCGGGTGGTATATATCCAGTACCGTTAAAGATAATGGGACTTTTACGGCCATCAGATATCGTGAATGAACGTGGTTGTGATAACAAGGACGTACAAGCTGTAGTTGGGGTCAACGACACTGAAATGAACAGACAAAAGAACATACTTGACGTATCGTAACCAGCTGTTCGGGTATCGCCTGCTCAAGAAATATACGACTAGGGGAGCGAAGGCCCCGATTAGGAAGAAGTAAACCAGAGCTATCAAGTAGGGGGATCAGAAAGAATTGACGACGTTTTGATCAAAGTCTTACGACTGTATGACGAATTTGTTAGCATAGAACGATCCGAGGCAGTGATCAACCATACTAATATGTTTGTCCCTTGGAGAACTGCAGCCCCGGGCCGATGACACCCCACTAAAAATATCAACCCAGTAGTATCTAGACAGCGAGCACTTGATAGATGTCGACTCACAATGATACTTGCAGTCCCAAAAACCTCCGTACCTGGACATATGAAACCGTCCTTTTGGTCAGAGGAACACATTCCCCTACCACCGGGATCAGTGAGGTTACAAACAAACAGGAAGAATCACCTTACTCTATGTTCGTGAACATCCAGGACTGGACTCCCAACTGTACAGTACCAGCAACGGTTGTCGCTATGACCTACGTTCCATCAGAACGCGGTTGGCAAAAATATAGCGAGAAATATTAACCTGGGCCCAAAACATCGACCGTGGAGGGATTTTCATGTAATGCCCAAGCTTAAAATCGGAGGTGAATGTTAGTGCTTGAGCCATGGTCTAGGCCCCGGATCAGCCATTGGCTCCGATGTGGGATTGGAAACACCATACAACGTAACCCCAAGTCTTGAACATCATCATGGCGACGGGACGGCCGGGAAGAGCATATCCGATGACGAGCTCGGTGATAACACTAAGTGGTGCCTGTGAGACTGGGAACACCTAATTGAAGCAGACAGCTCACTTCAGTCCGACTTGTTGGTTCGTGATAGCCTGTATCATGCCCACAGGAATAACATATGTGAAAGCTAGAAGGGATGGAGTTGACGAGTCGTTTACCAGGACCGACGGGGAAATACACGGACCGATAACAAGCGCTAGAAGAAATGCCCAGACCGGCATCTCTCTGTCAAGTAGATGTCGATTAGAGGTACCGAGAGAATGCAGTGCGCAGCAGACGTACGTGGGCCATACCTCAATGCTGATTACGCCGAGGATGAACATTGTAAGGAAAATACTAAGGTACCACCAGTCCGGTACTGACCAGATTGACTTTTCATAAGCTGAACTGGGAAACATGTAAGACCACAACTTACCTTGTTTATACTTGGACATCAAGCGGGCATGGATATCGGGCTGCTCGTGCAAGGCACGGCGAGACTGTATCCACATTTGCTTTCGGAAAAATAGGATCGCGTGCATTATCGTGGCAGTTATTGCGGCAAACGACAAGCTAAATGCGTAGTCAGTTCATCATCACCTGAGACAGAAACCTCGGCGAACCCGTATGAAATTGCGAATGTCGTTCTATAGAAAAATCGTCAACGAGGCAATAGTTGGTCGGATTTGAATTATCTTACGATATGAAAAGGGGACTATAGTTGTGATAGGCATCGGCGTTAAATGTCGAATCTTGCCTGAGGATCCGTGTAACATTGTATTCTCGCATTTGATTATCGTAAGAGGATCGTGAAGATATCCTGCGTAGAAAGCAATGAGTACACGACAATGATCAAGTGGCAAGTGGTGGTGACCTACGGCATATACTTGGCATGCCATGTATCCGTGAACTTTGGCATTGGTGAGCTCCCTATGCGGCTGAACGATCATAGAACAATCACATACGTAGAGGATGGGCGTTAGAATCCCTGCAAAGGAGAATGAGTGAATGTTGATTCGTTACAAAAGTGTATTATAATTCGACTCACAGAAAAAGAATACGAAACCTGTGAATATGTTGGCTTCAGCCCACCCTGGTCCATATAGTCAGCGCTGGACGATTGACGCTACGTGGATTAAAACACACAGGGTGTAGCGAGGGGCGACCCAATGTATCTACAGCAGCGATACTTCATGAGCGGGTGACTTCTATGATGCAAGAAGACCGCCTACGCTATTTGGCCCCAATCAAATGTTACTACAGACATTCCCTGTAGATCGATATGACGTTCTAGTTGGACGATGAGTGGTTCTGTAGCTCACCAAGCCATGGACGTAGCCGAATAGCTGAGCCAAGACTGGAGGAATACGATTAGAAGAAAGACGGAGTGTACCCCAATGAATGACCTACCTACGTCATCTGGTTTGATCCAAGTAATCCAAGAAAAGTAGGAAAGCGCTTGAACTGTAACAAAGTTTGGAACACATGGTAGCTGTTGTATAACGTGTTGTACTCACAGAGGTACCCGGGGAAGAAATCTGACGAGAATCTGTCAACTAGAATGCCTTTGAGTGACAGACATACTCACACCAAGCAAAAGACGCTAAGAACGCATAGATGAAGAACCGCTCTCGGCTGATACCTCCACGGTTTCCGATGCCGGCATACTGCTGCGAGTGTAGTGTATTGAATAAGGCACAGTTGACAAGATTGGAAGGCCATATCATTGAAGGGGGAGCAACCAAAAATCGTCGCGCTACTCCACCAATAGCATATCCAATGAGTTGCGTTGACATGACCATAAACCATTGGTCTAGAATTTATGTTCAGAGGAGAAACAGTCAGCTGAGAGGAGAACGTACAGCTGAAGTTGTACTGTTGGTTATAATACACTCTTTGAACGGCGATGATGTCGGTAGCATATGCTGATGCAGCACCAACCGAAGCCATGATCTGTGATAGGAAGCGTAAATCCGTTAGATATGCTCAGCCACCGAGCAATCAACGATCGACATACCGTTATTAAAACATGCTCCTTAACCGTAAATGGTGCTAATTGAAATGGAGTCAGGTAAGCGCGTGTGTTTGAAGTATTTCAAACTCACAAGGGTTTAACGATATTCCAAACACCTTCCGCCGGGGAACGTACGCAGCTGCAGCTTGACCTATAGGGAACGACAAAAGTTGTGCAATAATCCCCGTGACGTCGATATTTGGATAGCGGAAGAAAAAGAATTGGTTGATGCCGGGTATGAGGATAGCCCACACCAGACCAATGATCCATGCTCGGAGGGTCGCCACGGGCATATCGGGATCGTCGGTATTGGCGACGGCTGATCGCACCTCGGGGTATGGACTTTCGTCGTCAAACGCCAACATATGGTCCCGGTCCAAGTTGGGATCATCGAACTGCGCACCGGTGATGGCCTGTACCATTAGTAAAGCCGATATATACGAGCACTGCGAAGAGAAACTTACAGATATCGATTCAGCTTCGTTATCATTCTCAGTATACACGGCGGGGAAACAATTTTCATAGAGCTCACCTGTCATGGTCTCTTGCTGATATCTCTCTTCTGCATCTTTTTCAATGTCAGGAACGGTGGATGGCGCGCACGAACTTGAACGATTAAGTTTGGCGAGCGAATAGTGGGGGCTTCGCACTGGATGGTCGTCCATAATCACAAGGTTCGAAAGAGTTTCCGCGCAGGAAGATGATATCTTATATTTCGTATTTTTAGCTTAGGTGCGGCATCGGAATTAGTGTGATAAGGATAGCACATGTTCGTATACCATAAGCTTTAGATGTTCACATCGGACGGATGTCGACCGGAAGAGATGTGAGGGCCGCAGTTTTTTGGCGATTTTCTTGGCAGAAGGTTGGAGAACATAAGAAATTCCGCAAGAGAAACGCTAAAACATCGATGGAAGGGAGCGGTGGGAATATAGCAGCTCTTGCCAGTCAAGAATCACGTGTAAACAAGAAGTCGAGGCGACCATGCGTTTGCGGGAATAAACCACATTGCGTGACAATTTTGAGCTATGACTCTCCATCATGACAATCTCGACAGGGGAACATCAGTGCCAAAGATAAGGTTCAAAAGCCTCGTATTTGGCTTTCAGAATGGGAACATGAGTCATTTTCTCCCGCGTTCAGATCGATGCACTATCTCTATAAGCCAAATGGACGGCCCATCAGAAACTAAAGAAGATTCAGTAAGAAAACATACATGGCCATATGCGTGACAACAAATCAGCGTCGAAAAGCAGCATCAAAGGTTCCGGGTATCTCCTGGGATTCTTGGCAGCTGTTCCTCGTGTTCCAATGTACCGTCAAATTATACTTATCGCCCTATAAAAAGACGTCCGCATACCGGGCGCTACAAACGCAGCTCGCTGGATCCTACGATTCGGATGATGACGGCTTTCCGCAGCATTATATCCGCTGGCATTAAGAAAATTAAGAGACCAGGGTTAATGCATATCACCTGTGCCTTCTAAATTGCCACAAGTTCGGTCGTGCCGACTTAAGGCCATGAGAGAAGGAAGCTTATGTTGCAGTAGCGAAGGTGATGGCCTAACCAGGCAAGTTGTGGGTCCCTATTGGCGCATCCAAACAATAGCAAACATAATACTAGGATTCAAGCTGTCACTTCTGTAGCTTCGCTAATACTAGTAACTGGCATCTAGACTCCATCTCTCATTGCCCTTCCTTGTATCCCATTTTATCAAATTTCAAAAGTAGGATGACTGCCAGCAGGTGCATGGCCGCATTATGCATATGATGAGTCGCGGTGCCGCAACCAAAGATATTGATGCCTACGATCTATCGTTTCAGCCAATGTCCTGGTAGACACTCTGGTAAAGGCATAGCATATACGATGATTTCTGTGCTGCATGACCAGCCTTGGACGATGGCGATAAACACAGAGGTTAGGTACGTGGCTCACGACGGCTCGCGGAAGAAACCTAACATTTACTTCTGCGATAGGCCTTTAAATAAGAACATTTTTGTTGATGTGATATCCATGCGGGGCCAAGGTTCAACTGAATACGCTCCGGAGCAACGGAACTAAAGCATGGACTAGGTCCACACGTCAAATCCAACCCACATTGCGCAAAACAGGGCACCCGCATGTGGAAGAACATCGCCTAACAAGGCAGGGTGCCGCTGGGACCATTTCAGGATCCTGAGAAAGCAAGAAGCTATCCAAGGCTTTGAAGGGTACGCCTTGCATAAAACCAAAATCAATCAGTCTTTCACAATTAGGTTGCATAGATAAATATACTCGTCGAGACAGTTTCGGTTGTCCCTTCTCCTTCCATTCATCAATCTAGAGCATTGTTGATCCACCTCGTGCCGTTCAAAGCGTCCGGCCCGTTGAAGGTCTTGTTACACCGCTTGCATCGAAATTTCTTCTCCAGATGTCGGCAAGAAGTGCCTCCCCGCATATGCCCCACTGCTGTTCCCCCTTGATCAGTCAAATTTCACGCAGCGGGTGCCTCCGGCTTATCTAGGAATGCCCTTTCTTTGTAGCGGAGGGCTGTGCTGTTCACCGACATGAACTTGTCTTCAGTCTAAGGCACCAAACATGGACCTTCTCCTCATGGAATGTGAACAATCCCTTGCAATCGGGGCGTAGATTTGATATTGTTTCCTCCCTCGGCTTTCCTCTCGGCACTACTCTTGTCTTTGGTTCGCTCGTCGACATCAGCATCAAGTGAAGTCGAGATAAGACTTAGGGCTGACACGTCGTGGGAGCCAGGTGGAGCGGCCGGACCTTCGTCTGTCGTCCTCGTTCCCTGGTATACACCGGCGCGGTGTCATGGGTGGTTTTGTGGTACAGGACTTTGCTACCCGTGATCACCGTATGAGGTTCCCCTGAAAGTTCGGTATCGACCCCAGGATAATGGATGGCCCGAGACTCCTTCAGATTCCGGGTCGAAGAGTTCGTCATGCCCGCGAAGATTGCCTACAATCCATCTCTGTCGAGGGCAAGGGTCTTGACCTTTTCTTTGGCACCAAGAAACATGCTGTGGCCGGCAGTGTAGTTGTAGTTGTGTCGGAGAAAAGACTATGGGGGGGTTAGCATGGCGAACCTTGGCCTTTGAGCTAATCTCAATACCAGTTCAGGTACACCAGTCAGGGTGTTGTTCTCACTGTGTACCACGCTGCTACTATATTCAAGGACAAATGCTCAACTTGATCTTCCTTTTTTAATTATGTTCGGTGAGTGTTCAACATTATCACCATACGGCAACTGAATTGAAGCGCTATCATAAAGTGATTTCCGTGCATCTCGAAGGAGTCCTCGTAGGAGAAGTTACTGGCGCCGCTTACGCCGCTGCTCTTGAGTACAGCTACTTCTTCACGCTCCCATGCATCTCCTCTTATGTTCTCATCCGGCATGGGCGTGTAAATTATGTCCGGCATCTTATTGCGACCATTGCTACTCACTATGTCCATTCCGGCGAACCGTTCAACCGACATCTGGTTTTCATTACCAAGTGCTCTCCATATGACGAATACATTCCAAGATCCAGCCTTGTTATCTATCCCCCACGCACAAATCTCTTCAAATACTCATTCGGCAAGCAACTGTCCCTTGTAGCCCTCTCATAAACCAGGAGTTCTTTATCCTTACCAACCAGGCTCAACCGTCCTGTCGACCCGGACTTGCCCACTAGAGCCTGGATAGCATACAATGCCTTCCCCAACATCCTCAGCCTCTTCTGAATATTGTCCCCGACGTAGGATAGGCTCTGAATCGTCCTTCGCTGAACGTCGGTAAAACAACCATTCTTTTGTGTACCGATGAACAGCTCTGGAGTCTGTGAAAAGTACAGCTGCAGGTATTTTTCCTTCCATTGCATTGCATTACCGGCCTTCCTTGTCGTTAACTCGACAGTAGATTCATTGGCTACGGATTTGCCAGCGGCAATTACGGTCAGCGAAATCGTCTCGTCAACGACATGTGTGGATGTCGGGCGTTCAGACAGGGTAGCTTTCGACGCGACCTCGGTCGCTAACTCATCCACGGATGCAAGAGCAGGGTCTTCTGGGACGAAGCATGCGTCGACTTCGAAGCGGACCACCATCTTGAGACCATTGAAGTCCTACGATATACCGTTTAACATCAAAGTCCACGGTATAGCTGCGCACACACATATGTGATGATCCTATGATGCCCTCCTACACCCGTCTCGCAGCCAGGAGCAGCACGCGTGATCGCTTCCTCAAACGAATAACCATAACTACCGAATGTCTTCATCTTTGTTTTTGCCTCCCACCGATTACACAATACGGTCTTCTCCCCGGCAAGCTGCAGGTCGATCCTAAAACTCTGCTTCCTTTCGCCGACCCACCCCATGAGCTTGCGGAGCCCGTTTCGGTCAATGATAAAATCGACGGAGGGCCAGTCGATTGCGGTCGAAGAGGCGTCGGACCCTGAAGATACGCTATCAACGGCAACGAGGATGGGTAACAGCGGAGAGTTTGGGAGTCGATGACCGTTCTGGTCGCAGAATTGATATCCAGAATCCTCGGGGACGGTAAATGGAGTTTGTTTGTTCCTCCAGATCCGTGGCGAGCCTAGGAGAGCGGACAGTTAGCGCTCAGCGCTTGGGAATGACACGGTGTTACCTGGTACCAAGATCGTTGGCGATGGGTTATCCGTCCAATTATACGACCCGATACATCGCACATCCTTGATCGCCACAACCTCTTCGTCCGCAGCAGGTACTGTTAGTGTTGAGATGGGACTTGCGGACAAACCGTCGGTGATATCCCGTTTGGAAGCCGAGCGCCTAGCTGCGGTGGGAGCGAAACCTATATCACCGCCACGAGATGAAGAGGATGGGGTTGTGTGGTGGCTACTCATCTTAGATTATGGTGTGATGACCGTCTAGGAAGAAGGCAAGTCGCGCGCCTATCTGATGATGGATCGAAGATGACCGTGTGAGCCCGTAGAAGGATTGAATACATCCTAAGCGCCCAAGACCACTGTCCCGAATATGCAAGGATGGATCGCAAAATCGTTCATTCTAATCAATTGTTCTGCATTTTGACTCGATGAAAGCAGCGATGAATGGATACTGTGTCTGCGTCACGAAACCAGTGATGGTCAGTAAGTTGTTATTTGGTATACCTACAAGGCCACACTTCTCATGCTACATGTATAGGAAACAGATGGAGTCTCACCTACGACAGTCCCTGAAGAAGAAGTTTAATGAAAGCTCCGCTACAATGAGGTCACCAAGCTTTTGCCTTTCTAAACTTCTGGTACGTCATATCCAAATCGTAAAGTATTTGCCCCTTACAATCTATCACTGGCCGGGCGCTTGGAGTGAGATGATTCATATTATCTCGGTAAGGTTCAAATAAACCTTTAGCGATAAATACAGCTAATGGCTTGTTGTACTTCTTTTCAAGTCTATAGATACATTTTGCGATAACATTTCTGGCACGTCCATCTCAAGATGCGTCCTCTGAATCCCTGAGCAGCATCATCATCCCGTCCAACGCCGCTTCCTCGTCTGTCTGATTAGTATGCTTCCTTATCCGATGCCTCTTCAACGCGTCCTTCCTTGTATACATCTCGGAGCATTCATCGCAAACATATCCTTTCTCCTTATGCTTGATGACCAAGAAGTGCCTCTTCGCATTTCCCACCATGTTACTAGTCCAGTCGCAGTCAGGCCAGGCGCACCGCACACTGTCCTTTGCCCCAAACTCTCCCCTGTGTACAGGTGTATGCGCTATTACTTCGTCAAGGGTTTTGAAGTGCTCGTCGCAATCAGGTTTGACGCATCGGAAGATAGTCGGCTCATAGGTGAACGACCGCGCTCGCGCTCTGCGACGGGATTGGTCTGGGCCTAAATTGGAAGGAGCAATGTTGCCCGCGGGTTCTGTTTGCATGCCTGGTGCATCATGGTATGCGGCGTCATCCGATGGGGCGACTTTCACGTCGTAGTGGCGGAACCTATATTCTTTAACGGCCATACCCTCACGGTAGCCACTGATGTCGTGGTCGGGTGTCTTGACGCCATTAGTGATGAACCTATAGCTGTCGCCGATGGAATTGAGGCTCCGGTTTCTGTTTCTGGTACTTCCTGTGGTGCGGTCTGCAACGTCGTGTTTGATCGGTGCCGTATCACGACGGTCGATCTTGCGTTCAGGGAGCCCAACGACTCGGGCAATGGGAGTGGCCTCAGCGCCACTAAAACGATCAGTTTTGCAGGCATCAAACCTGACATCGCGCTTGAAGTCTCGACCATCGTCGTGACTTTTGTACCTGCCACTGTGCTGGACGTCGCTGTGGTGCTCAAGCTGGTCATAGTCACGATCATTGAAGCGGTCTGTTTTGCTAAGGAAACCCGACATGAAGTCGGAGTCGAGTGGGCTGCTGGGGATGCTGGGGCAGCTCTCTGTCTCAGAGTCGCTGAAATCGCTTTCGGCCAGAGTGGCGATGGGTGGGAGGATGGGAGATGTGCGACGCGGCATTATCTTGGTAACAGAGCTTAGACGTAAGATGTAGTTAGGCTCTTCACCATTCCTTGCGAACTTTACATTTATATCTACCAGTACAATGTGGTCTTTACCATTCAGCCCTGTCTTTGTTTGATTGTCTTGGTCAAATTTATAAAGACATGATTTGCTCTATTCCTTTGTGGCATTAGACGGAAATGGTAAGAGTGTCATGTGTGGCTTCTGCCGCATATTGTCTTATGCTACTGTCGGCCTTTGTTCTTGACAAATTCAAACCGCTTCGTATGAATGACCCTGGCGGTCGAAGCATAGGATAACACAGGACAGGGAAGACGATTTTGAAAATGGCGGATCTTCAAGGATCCCAGTCTTGATGGCACCAGGTCGACCTGGCATTAACATTTATGCCACTCGATGATGACTCAATTATGAAGCATAAGCGTAAACGATAGTGCCACCGATCCAGCTGTTTAATTGCACGTTCAAGCTTCAAGTCTTGCCTCCTTGAGCTGCATTGGTTTGCTATGCTATTTAAGAAAAACCTAACTGTTACCCTCAGGTCGATTCCGGATTCCACGGCATAGACTCCCAGCGTCTAAAGTCGCTCATTTTCTTCAACGTCACTCGACCACTACCTCCACGAGAAATATCCCACCCCGAAGATATGTCATGTAGCACGAACACCTCAAGAGTTGCGCAGCGCCTGGCAAACATTGCGGCCATTTCGTCTGGGTCACCTGGAGCCTCGTCGTCATCTACATCCTCCTTATCAGCCCTCTCCTCTGCATCGGTCTCCTCTGCAACGGCTCCAGCCAACGGTATTGGCGGCAGCCAAAGCCCCTCTCCAAGGTTCCACCCAAAGTAGCGAAGATGGGCCAGGGAGGCCAGCTGGGAAGCGTACGCAGTCGGTGGTTCAGGCCAAGCAGCAGGGACCCCGAGCGGACTCAGCAGTTGGAGAAGGAGCAAATGAGTCAACTGGGGAAAACGTTGGGCGATGTCAATGAAGATATCCACGCTACCCTCCAGTAAACCGTCAAGGACCAAGTTCTTTAGAGGTTGTGGTGCTAGCGCGTCTAATAGAGACAGCACTTCTGCGTCTGTTACGCCAGTAGCAAATCGAACTTTGAAATGAGTGATATTGGAACTGCCACTCAAGGTTAAAAGCCAATTGCGAAGAAGGCCGACCGATGGAGTCGAGATGCCATCCATGCACAAGCGTGATATGTGAAAGAAGTGGTATTCTTCAGCTAATAGGCTGAAGGTGATGAGATCGAGCTGATGCGAATGAGAAAATATGTAAAGAGACGTGATATTGGGACAAAATGCGAGGATGTTCCAGGTCCTAGTCCATTTCGTCCCTTGCTGTCCACCGAGAGGGGAGATCGCCAGCCGAAGATGGCGTACACTGTCGAGGTTGAAAAGTTGGGTAGCAGCCAGTATTTTAGCCTCCACCAGACTGGCTACACCAAATGTGCATCGATCTATGTACAACTTTCGTAGCTTGGGAAGAGTTGACATCATTCGAAAGAAATGCCGGCTGACGACGAAGCCATACGTGGTGATTTCGGTGATACTTTCACCATGAGGAAAGGCGACCGATAGGCTGGCGATGACGGAGGATAAATCGTCGCGCATGTCAAAGTTTACTGGTAACCTGCCGCTACCGGCCCAAGAGTTGTGAAAGTTCAGAATCTCGATTTGTTTCGTGATATCAGGACGCGCGATGAGGAATGCAATGTCTTGGTGCATGTTGTCCAGGGACTGCTGATAACACTTGAACATACGATTTTGCTGTTCCATGGGAGATCCGCCTATCAATGTCATCTCGTTGGTCGAAGGCACACACAAACGCATGGAGCGGAACTAAGGGCGATGCCTTAGCGCTATATTCCACTGCGGTAGCACCCAATGCTGACTCACTCGGTAGATGTACGGCGCTCCCAAAGCCCTCATATGTCGGCACGTCCTTGACAGAAGACGCACAACATTGCTGCCCCCCTGCTGAAACACAAGATCCAGCAGCTCATCAGGGAGATCAAGAAGAAATAACTTCTGGATCTTCGGCTCGCCCTTGGACTCTGTTATCTGCTTGACAACACTATCTGATGACAGGATGAGATTTCTGAAGTGGACATAATTAAAAGTTCTACTGACCCGTCCAATCCTTCACGTCCTCGTAAACATATGAGCTAGGTACAAGCCATCGATCTCGAAAGGTTTCCCACATTTCCTCGTTCTGAATCTCATAGTACACAGACGAGCGACCTTGGCCTGCCAGGAGTGCAAGTTCACCTTCATATGCCCATCCACGTTCAAATTTCAGCACAAACGGGGCAAGAGCTTCTACATCGGCAAGAAAGAGAGACCAGCGCGCTGAATAGAATTCAAACCTCTAAATAATATGAACAACTGTCGCAACCTTCGAAGATAAAGATTGCGCTTACGGACAGCCGTCGACCAGTGAGATCCAAATCGCCCTACAAAATTTAACTTATCTGACTTGATTCCTTCCCGATGCAGAAGCAAGAGTACTCACCGAGTAGAAACCTATCATAGTCCTGACAAACGCCTCCAGACGTGCTACCTTGAAATCACTGTCTTGAGAAACGTCGATGGGTCCATCTTCGTCGAAGTGATTGAAAATCTTGTACGACATGCTGCCGTTGTATATAGCCTTGTCGAATACTGTGGTCGGTGGCCATGATACAGAATGATAGGTCTGGCGCCGCAGAGAGGCCTCATCTTCTAGCAAATATTGAGCGACCTGCATGGTGGTAGGCGTAGAAGAGGTAACAAGCGTAGTTCCGCCGCCTCGACAGCGAGACAACGGCTGGACTCTCAGCCCTGCCTGATGGAGGTTGAGAGGTTGAGCATCACAGCCACCGGACTTCGGCCCGAGAGATCATCATACTAGATCTAATTAGTTCATAAAGTATCAACATCTAAGTTCTAACACTATCAAGGTTTCTAAAGATTATCGTGCATGACAGAGTCTGTCATGCGTTGGGTACCAGGACGATATGAAACTGTCTCCTCGCATGCTAATGTAGGATATCCCAGGGTATTGACCATCACCTCCGCGTCCTCTGGTAAGCACAAATGCAATGTTCGAAGGAAAGGACCACCATGATAATGTTCAGCCAGAGTCGCACGCAAAATGGAGTGCCTCTGTACAATCCAATCAAGAACATGACTGTACTTTTTCGGCGAGAGCGCAGTGATCCGAAGGACGGAGAGATTGGGGAGGACCAGAGGAAGCCGGGATACAGAGTCTTCTGTTTCGGATTGACAGATGAAGGGGATAGGATAATTCATGGACGTCAAGGTTGCGTTGTCAGGGGAGATCAGAAAAAGGTGTCTAAGGGATGTCAAAGACGCCATCAATTTCAGCGGCACAGGCAAGTCTTCCTCTTCGACATAGCCGTGTTCAACACTGGCCCATGCCGGGAACCGTTCCTCGCGAAATTCCACGTATCGGAGGACAAGAAACGTTATATGGCCCAAGGGTAGGAGGTGTATCATGGTGTCGAAGAGTTCGCTCATGAGGCGGGCGTACGCGTCGCGCATAACACCCCACGCGTTGTCCCCATGCATGTTCATCATAACTAAGGCCTTGAGTGCAGGAAACGCGACATGGGAGAGTAACTTCTGGACGTCGCGAGCATCGTAAAACCCGAGGCGAAGCATGCGAACGTTCGGTAGCATCAGACGGTCATCGGGAGAGGTAGAGCCCTCGGACCCTCTCTCTGCAAACGCACCGAGGATCTCGACCTTGTCGAGGGTGTCCTTGCTGAGTCGTAGGATCTCTACTAGCTCTTGAACCGTCGGACAGTAACGCAAAGGAAGCATTGCGAAGCTGAGTGACGTCAAATTTGTGTGCCAGAATCCTTGCCACCGACATGGAATACTAATGATCATATGTTTCAGAGACGGGCATAGCTGTGCGTCGGGTGGAGCCAAGACAGTCGAAAACGCAGAGGAGAAGTGGTAGAACTGTAGATCTTCGAGAATGGGCATCGACGCGGTGAAGATACGCTCCCAAAGGGTACGATGGCACTCCCAGGAATGATGGTTGATCATCAGACTTCTAAGGCGTCCAACGTGAGGAAGGAGAAGATCTGAAAGCTTGCATACATGGTTGCAAGCCCACCAATTCTGAGGCAACGGTGGTTGTTGGACAACTATTTCGACGTCGATAGGATGCTCGCCAGACCGCTCAAGAAAGAGCTGGGTCAGAGGAAAGTCGAATCTCACGTCGTTGACGGGGTCGCCAATATGGAGTTCACGCTCCACGGGGAATACTATGCAACGCTGTATGGCAATGCGAGTCCACAAGGAAGGACACTCGACAGCGATGTCGCGCCAAGTACCACACACTTGGGAAATGACCAAGGGCAGGTCGTTGGGTCTGACAAGCAAGGCGTCCTTCCTCTTCGGCATGAAGGTGGCATGGAGGAATATCTCGCTGAGAAGTTCAGGTGGAAGGCGGTAAATGGGAGATGGTAGGGGAGAGGCTTTTTGACTTCTCATGCGCAAGAATCGGCTCGCAACCTTCAGCTTTGCCATGGCTGTCGGGTGTCTGGTCAGCACTGGTCCGTAGATAGACATAAATTGGCATACCTGTTTGACCTTGCAGAATTGTGGTGCAGCGTGCTGCAACGCCGACAGTGGGTAGAAGCGGTGCTTTATAGTGGCGGCTTAGGTTCGAATGTCAACAAAGATTTGTCAAAACAAAGTACAACTGCTACCAGACTACACAAAGGCAGCAGAACAGAACAGTGGCACCTATAAATAGCAGCCGCCAACTGCAAGACCAATCATCCGGTGACGCTGGCATATTGCCTGTCGCACCAGTCCAGTCATGGAAGTCTCAATGCCACCATTAGTCTAATCCCTCGTCCACGAGGAAAGGTAAAATGTGATACCCTGACTTGATCCTGGTCTCCTAATCGTGAAACTTCGTTCATATTGCGTCACTGCTTGATTGTAAAGACTACATTTTAGAGGAATATTACGTCTGAGAGACTTACGACGGAAAAAAGGGTGTCATATTCCATAGAACTAGTCCTCGTCCATTTCACCGATACCATCCTCCAATTCATTAATCTCCTCATCGTCCATTTCGTCTGCATCATCTTCCTCCATCTCAACATCCTGGAGCATCCATACTGGAGGATGCATATCCGGTTGATAGTCAACCACAACCCTTTTCGCAAATACTTCGTTCCCTCGCACCAACGCCTCGATCTTCCCCTTCGCGCACATTGGGAGCGTCAGTTCAAAATGTTCCAACGTCCTACGGGCAGGCATGCGTGCCCGCTCCTGCCAGAACCACAGAATATGGTCATGATAGTTCGCTCCTGGGGTCGAGATCTTTAAAGCCTTCGGTGCCGGAAGGATGTCGGGAGAGTAGTTCATACACCCAAAGGTAATCACGTCTGGACTGTACAACGAGAGGCAGGTAAGAGATGTGAGCTGCTTGAAGAAGGTCAACGAGACAGGGTCTTCTCCTGATCCGGGGGTGGGAAGGGTGTTCGACGGTATATGGAAGGTGATGCAGTCAAGGCGGAGCTGTTTCAACTGATGAAGGGGTAAAAACATAGTCAGCGCCTTAAACGCCGGAGCTACTGCCAACTGCATATCCTCGGGAGAGCATCCAAACCACGTCGATCTGCGATCCAGGTTGTTCACTTCAAGCGATATAAGCACCGGAAGCTGAAGATTGGGGAAGAGGCCGCCTAGCTCCTCGGCAAGGGAGAAGCCAAGTTTAAGGGTGTGGACGCGTGACATGGTGAGCGAATCTTCCAAAGCGGAGTCTTGGAATATGACCCCCGACAGCTCCAAAACCTGAAGCGTATCACGGCTTAACTCAAGGATTTGTCTCAGCTGAATAGCGTCGGGGCGGCTTTGTGGCGGGAGATCGTAAAGATGCAGCTCGATGAGGTTGGAGGGACAAAACCTGTCCCATGACATGGGAGTACTCGCGAGGTAAAGATACCTAAGATTAGGATACAGCGCCAAACCGTGCGAAAGAAGCTCGCGTTGTCGGACATTGTTTGACGTGAGAATCGTTGACTTGAAACGACAATCTGGATCTTTGGCGCGGAAACCCTCGTTGAAGATCACGAGTGGACCATTGATATATTGGGCTGTCCAATGAATCAAGATGGGCATCTGCACGTAAGTCAGACTTTCCGTCAAGAGGCCGTAAAACTCCCAAGAGTCGACAGTGATGGACATGGATCTGATACGGTGTGAAAGACGCCTGAAAATGTGTGACAGGACACCAGCATGAGCTCTGGTGAAGGGAATATGGGGTCCAGGCATTCCACGAAGTAAAATGGATATGTTTACAGGAAGAGGAGAGGAAAAGCGAAGATAGGACGTAAGCATGGGGAATGCGGAGCGGGCTCCCATCTCGACGAAGCCGTTGGGATCGGCTGAGTTATTGTCGATGACTATGTTGGTCCACAACAAAGGGAACGAGGTGACGATCGTTCGCCAGAACTTGCAGACGTCCACGAGACGCCAAGGTGTGGTGGGATCGACTGGGCTGAAAGTGGCAAACTTGAAAATTGACTGTAAAAGCTCCAAGGGAAGTCGATTGATCGGCGCCTCCTGTTCTTCCGGCTGTAGCGAATCATTTGCGACCTCGGTAACTGCGTTCGCAGTGCTGGACATGGCTGTATGTGCCGTCAGTTGGGCACATTGAGAACAGAAAGATTACTCACCTTAAAGAGTAGAAGTGGAAGGTAAGGAGTGACGGTGATGTTCGAAAGAAGCGTATGTGGACGGACGTCTCCAGGACGAGGGCTAAAAGTTGAAAGGGTGAGTGGTCAGGAAAAAGTGGCCTCGTATAAATATGCCTACAATGGACAGGGTTGCGGGATACCACAAGACACGCCTTTTTGGGTATAACAGTCGGCATGGATAGTCTTGGAATGCTGTGTGCGGCAGCCTCTACTGGCCCGAATAGTAGTGCTGGTCAGCTCCGTACTGGGATACCGTCGGATCTCTGGAGAAGAAGACTAATGAGGGAGATGAAGAGAAATATTTTCTAATGATACCCACAACGTATTGGCTTTCCTATCTGATACGACTACCGACGCGGTTGATGTAGCATCTAGGAACCGCTGAGAGCCCTTGTTTTGTATCAACATAATTTTCCGCTGGGCGTAGTACTAGCAACATTAATGGACTAGGCATATCGAAAGTATTGCATATCCACCCTTGTTCTTTGAGAGGGGCATGTTGAAATGCTGAATGAAGATTTAAATATAGTTTTCCAAAAGGATGAAAAATCACGCGCCTTTGAGTGTAGACCTGTATCCTCGCTGTCGCGGTATCTCTTTTCCGACCCTGCTGGAGTGCTTGGGATACCAAAGAAATAACAGCGACCGTAGTGTGAGTGTTTGAGATGATGGAAGTCAGAAGGAAGAGCTTATTTGGAACGCGCAACGCTGACAAACAATGAGGATCTCGGACCGGGCTTCGTCCAAGCGTCGCCCCGATTAAGTCCCGAACTGAATCCTTATACCAACAATATCAATATACCAACTCACAGACCTAGAGCATTGCCCAATGTCCTCTGATGAATGCAAGCAACATTGGAGAAAGTATTATGTGATCACTTTACCGTTCTTCGTCCATAGCCCATGGTTACCGATTGGTTATCAGGTCATATTGAATGAATAATTGTAAAGAACAAGGCAGCTACCATTCAGCTCTTCAGAACTATACAAGGAGATGCTCGTTTTTATTCCCGAGAAGGTCCTCTGATGATTTGCACTCACCCATACCCGTTCCCCGCTTTGATCATGTTTGATGGTGGAAGGTATCAATCTCGCACCGTGGTCTCGATAATTGTGTATTTGATAAATGGCTACTACTAAAATCTCTTCAGAGTGCCATCAACTATCGCCGTGCACTGTCACATTCATCACCGTAGCTAAGGCTTGACCTGACTTCGTGTTTCCTGTTCTATATAATTGTCCCAGGCAAACGTACTAACCACCATACGAAAGGCAAAGGCTGCGAATTTCAGGCATGTCGAGAGCCCTGTGTGACAAGAGCTGGAAGATCTCGGGAAGGTAGCGCTGTTGGTGAGTCGTGATTGAGGCGATCAGGAGCACGAGAGTCAGCTAGGTGCGGAACCATGAATCAAGATGACTAACGAAGTTACGCTCGTATCTAAACATCGTCTAGCTGTTCCCACACGGTCTCTATAATATGACAAACGCACAGGTACGAAGAGAGACTACCATGTTTCGATGCCAGCTCCCCACTCAGTAGGGTTCCATATTCCCTGAACAGAGCTATAAAGCTTTGCCATCGGGATCGCTTCTATGGCCACGCCTTCACCGCTGCGAGCAATACTCCACGAAGCTAAAGGAGAAATTCTGCCGCTTCCCACAGTCACGGTCTCCAAAGAAGGGATATACGCAGCGAAAACCGACGCCAACATATGCTTGCTATCATCGTCATCTGGATCATCGTCTTTGCTCTTCCAGATCTTATACGGGGCGCCACAGGGACCGCAATTGTCATTCCCCTCAAAGACCAATATTGACCAGCTCGTGACGCCAAAATTGAGGGCGTAATTCCACTCGAAATAACGCAACTTTGAGAACAAGGAAAAATACGGCGCGTATTCGAATGGTGGAAGAGGCCAGGAGCATGTGACTCGAGTCTTTTGTTGACGCTGGCTTTCTCGCCGGTAGAGAAATAGCGAGGTAAGGTCAGGGAGACAACGAGATATGTGCCTAATGATAGCTGGTTTTCCTTCCAGCAAACCATCAAAGATAAAGATTTCCATGGGATGAGGCTGCAATTCGTCGAGGAGCACAATGAGGTTGGCATCGTCGACGGGATGCATGAATATGAGTTTCAGATGTGTCAGATGATACTCCGTCGTATGATGCAAGAAATGGATGATATCGGGAAACATCGCCCCGGCAAGATTCCCCAAGGACAAGCGTGTCAAATGAACAAAACGGCTCAAAGTGACAGAGTCAGATAGTTCCATCGCGGATCTTGACGTGTCAAAAAATGAGATATTAACAACGTTCGGAAAGAGGGTGAGAATTTCCCATGTGCAGAGGTCCTCTTCGCCTAGGACATGTACGGCGAGATTTTGGACTCGAACGAGCTGCGGGGAAGCCATAAAGCTTTCAACACGACACCCTGTTAACGTGAGAGTACGGAGAGTTGGTAGTGTGGCGATGGCTTCGAAGATGTGGTCCTGGAGAGGAAAACCAAACATGGACAGGCTGGTCACATTAATCGTATGGCGCAGGACTGCGCACACTGCTTGTGAAATGGCAGGAATAAAAAGGCTGGGTGGAAAGTCCGGGTGGTAAAGATAAGCGTTGCTGCTCCAGTTATTGAACACATTTATGCTCCGGAATTTGGAGGTGATATCGGGGCGGGTGAGGAGGAAATGAGCGTCCTCTAATGCTCGAATGGAAGCCTTAAGTAGGACCCTGATGGCATGCTCTTTCCGTACTTCCGCGTCAGCATCTTGGGGCGATATCATGGATTTTAGTGATTGACGCAGACCTAGATCGCGAGACTTCAAAATTGAGAGTCAGAACCACAAATATCTCACGTTATAGTAACGACTTACTGTGTATATGAAAGGTAAAGATATAGTACGCATACGACGACAAGTGGCAGACAGAAGGACAGCGCTAGTTAAATCTGCATGCCTGTAAATCACGTCGAGTAGCTCATCCGGAAGGTCATGTAGCAAAATTTTCTGGAACTTTGGCTGTACACCGTCCGCAACCCTTGAGCGCACAGACTCTAAAATAAGAGCATCATCAGAAATACCGCAGCAATATAGTGGTTCAAATGCTCACGGACCAGCCATATCCATCAACGTCGCATAGTCTACTCTTATTGGAAGAAGCCATCTTTCTTGAAAGCTCTTCCATAGCCCCTCATTGGTCATCTTGTAATTTGTATATTCGTGCTTTTTGTCAAGGTAGTCCACCCACTCATCTTGGTATGGCTCGACGGTGACAGTAAGAGCGTCTAGTTCCGTCAACAGTATCTCCCAGCGCGCGTGGAGAAAGTCGAAGCGCTGTTAGGTTCAGATAAGTTCTCCGTCAATTGAGAAAACAGGAGCACAATTACAGCGCGGGAGCGTCCCGTCAGATCCGAACGACCCTGTATATCACATCCAATCAGATTCCTTGACTGCCTAGCAACACGGTGGACGTACCGTATAAAACCCTTTCAACGAACGAAAGAATGCTTTGAGACGAGCAAATCTAAAGTTTTCGTCGTCTATTATGGTCGTCTCGCCACCACGCTCGCTGATTTCTTTGAATTCTGTATAGGGTCCCCATCGCGTCTCTCGCGTCCACAGTTTGTCCTAGTGGGTCAGAGAAGGCCAAGAGTGACCGTAGGAAACATGTTTCGTCTTCCGTAGAGAAAGCTCGTCTTCTAAGAGGTAAACGGAGCCGGTATCCATCACTGTTGCGGACAAACCAAAAGGGTAACACGGATCAAAAATTTCGTCTCTAAAGTAACAGTCACAGGAAGAAATTAATAATTAATAATTAATAATTATTGCTTACATTCTGAGTGTGCTTGATCCATTCTACGCACCAGTAGACTAATTATGTTATATATGAGCGACGCCAATAAATTCGATAGATGTAGTCTTGTATATATCTCCCGTATTCATACTATTAGACCATCATTTTCGCAGAACATGAGGTTCCAAAGATGGCGACATGATCAGTGCTTTCCAGAGCTGTCTCCATGATATAGGATTTCCCTGAGGGATAGTCAGCCGAAAGTAAAATCACGGAAGAAGGTGACACTGACTTCATCTCTCTGCATGATACAAAAGCTTCCTTCACTTCCACGATATGTAAAACGTTCCACCAGCACCCAGCCTTTGAAGATCTCCTTCCTACGATCACGGCCCCCAATGCGAAGGCGATGTACACCGTCACTGCTATCGGGAGACGGTTTGCATCTGACCCCCAGTTCCTCAAGGCTTTCCTGGATCAGCGTCAGCAGCAAAGAAGGTCCGAGAGAGGCATAGAACCGCGTGAGGTGGGGTGTGTAACGGTTTCCGGATTGAGTCTGAGACTAGAAGGATATTGATATGAGAAGATTTTGGTCTAATAAGAAGAGCCGCACAAAGAGCATCAACGACTGAGTGAACTGTGAGCTGTGACCGGCTGAGAACATCATTTGATCTCCATCCGCATCTACTTCTTCTCTGAGAAAAAGTTATTTCAGGCGTCCCAGCAAATGCGAAAGAGAGAGACATACTCTGGTCGGGCAAAATTGGGGGCAGCGAGGCCAAGGTCGCCATTCTTTCTGAGCGTCTCAGTAAGTTTATCGGCTAGCGCCAAGGCGCCTCTTTGAGCAAGCTGGCTAGGCCTAAAGAGATGTAAGTATGGCTCCTTTGACAGACAGATTGAAGGGGTACCTCATACACCACGGGTGCTGATAAATCTGTGATATCGATAGCCTCTCTTCTGGGTCTATACATAGAAGGCCAGTGAGGAGCGCTAAATTCGTTTCATTCAACTCGAAATATTACATCTGATTGGCCACAAAGCGCTTACAGAGAGCATCGCCACGAATGTGACACCACAATGGATCATCAAATATTTCGCCATTTACGTAGCGAACGAACTCCGTGCTGTTCATTGTGGGTTCGTCCCAGGGGGTGTCTAGGCATATCATCAACATTCAAGTGCCGGAGGCGGGATCATCGTTCAAACGTACTACCGGCGAGAAGTGTGAAAAGGATGACACCCATGCCCCACACATCAATAGGCTCGGCCTTGTAGGGTGCATCGGAAGCTAGCTTGAGAATCACATAGGTCAAGACAGCAGGAGAAACAGCGATCTGCACGTACTTCAGGAGCGACGTAAGGAAGGCTCCCGCACCTTTCGGTCAATGTTCGTATCTTGCCGGAGTCTTTGAGCTTATACACTGCTGACAATCCAAAGTCAGATATCTTGAGGGTTCCTGCGACGTCAAGAAGCAGGTTTTCAGGTTTGAGGTCCCGATGGCATACGCCTTGGCTGTGTATGTAGTCCTATGGGACAACATTCAAGCCTTGATCACGGGAAGAAACCCAAATGAACGCACCATGCCAGTGACTAACTGGTTGAAATATAGATGGGCTACCTCGTCTCCTACCCCAACATCAGGAGCTGGCCATTTATATTAAGTATATAGAAGATTAAGCCATGCCAGAACCGCACCAATCTTATCAAAAAGATCGCCTCCTGCAGCAAGCTCAAGCAACATGTAGATCCCAGGATGATACAAATGCTTATGCTTGGCTTCCACGACCACTGCATTGTAAAATTCGAGCACATTAGTGTGCTTTAATGCGGCATGAACGCGCATTTCTTTGTCGATGGTCTTACGCTCCTTTTCGGTTGTGGCGTTCGTGAGAGAGATCACCTTACATGCTGCCACCCGGTGTTCTTCGAAGTGGACTGCACGAAAGACGCTGTAGGCGCGTTAATAGAGGAAATATCGAAAGAAATCGAAGCATGCACCTCGAGAAGCCGCCTCCACCGATTTGTTGTACGAGTTCGTAGCCTATGATCATCAGAGAATGGCTGATATATCTGCTACATGACTTACCAGCTACTTTGGGGTATTTCACCGTCGACATTATCGGAAAAAGGGGAAGAAGGTGAGAAGGTGTTGAAGGCGGTAAACAAAAAAGCAAACGCGACGCGTTGCTAATTATTTGCGTCACGTGATGGTGCGGAACATCGGTCCGAAATTAAAGTCCAGCGATCGACGGAACTTTGGGCGGAAACATGTTCCCGTTGTGTTCCCGCCATTACAGTCGACACGAGCATCAATATATCCCCCTCCCAGCTGAAACGATTTCATCTGATCTTGCCCATGGGGCAACTAGCTCCGAGGGCCGGCAAACAAGTGGGTTATGTCAGTTCTCCTTCCAGTGATGTTGGACTGTCCTAACACAGATCTAGAACATAATTCGGAACTACGTTCAATGCGGGTATTCGACTTGGGGATAATTCCCTTCTCCTCACCTGATGTCAAGGCCACTATCGAACGATTGATGTTCAACATCACTTGATCCTTTGATCATGTAGGCGCCGGCAGTTCGATTTTGCCAGCTGCATCATCGCATGCACTTCCGACTTACCCGTAGATGCCGCCATTTACTCAATACCCATGTACGCTCGGGTTCGGTCCTCCGATGTGCCAGCTGAAACGGTATATAACTTGAAATCAACAAAGGATCAGTCACTCCAACCATGCCTCTCGGCGTTTCTTATCTTGCACTAATCTATGCTCTATATATCGTTCTACGCCTCATTTACTCCTTCTTCAAAAAGTCACCTTTTCGACATATCAATGGACCTCCATCTGAGTCCTGGGTCATGGGTGAGCAGTGCCCACTTTCTTCACTAAACCCTTCTGGTCTGAGCAAAAATTACAGGTAACCTAGGGCAGCTCTTCAATGCGAAAGGTCTCCCATTCCATCAGCAACTTGTCGACAGATACGGAGGCATGGTTAAAGTCCATGGTTTCTTCGGGGTCGGTCGTCTTTTCTGACCCAGTCAATCTGAGCTGCAATCTGATACCTTCATTCAGGACGAGCAATTGTATATCTCGGATCCAAAAGCGCTTCAGAGTATTCTTATCAAAGATCAAGACGCCTTCGAAGAAACAGATGTGTTCATCGAGTGCGTCATCTTTTGATTTACATTTTGATCGCTTAGTCTGATATGAATCATCCAGAACAAATAAAGTTATTTTCGGGCCTGGCCTTGTTGCTACTACCGGTGAGTAGCCCTTACAGTGGCCGTAATTCCGCGTACCTTACCGCTGTCTTCGCACCAGGGGACCAGCACAAACGACAAAGAAAGCTGGTCAATCCTGTATTTTCTGTAGCACAACTAAAGGACTTGATGCCAGTATTCTACAGAATATCCGATAAGGTGGGTGAATAGTTCCCCGCCTCGATACTTGACTCAATGCTCTTGTTGATGTAGCTGTCAGACGTCATCGAGACCGAGCATGCTGTAAATTCCGTCCTGGACATGTCTGAGTGGATGTCGCGCGTCGCGCTCGAAATGATCGGGCAAACAGTCTTAGGCTACAGTTTCGATCCCCTCAGCTCTCGAGTAAACAATCCATATACATCGGCCATCAAGGAACTCATGTGGGTCTATCTTAGCATTTGACTTTCTCTTCTCTTATATTGACAGCGCCGTAGACCGACGATCTTTTCGCTTTCGCTGATTCGACAATTTGCCCCATTCCTGTCCAAGTTAGGGAGCCCGAGTTTCAGAAGGTGGCTGGTCGAATGGACACCGAACCGGGCAGTGCAGAAGGTGAAGCGCATTAGCGATGTCATGCATGGCACGGCAAGGGAAATTCTGATGACGAAAAGGGAAGAAATCGGACGAGAGGGAGTCAAGGGCAACAGAGATATCATCAGTGTTTTATGTGGGTCATTTTACCTTTTCGAAATACTCAGAGCTAATCCCCCCTGAAGTGGATGCCAACGAAAAGGCAACTGAGGAAGCCAAGATGACTGAGAATGAGCTCACCGGTCAGATGACGTTTGTTGCTTTATTTTGCTAGCATTCGCGTTTTTACGAATGAGCTGCACAGGGTCCTCATCTTCGGAGCGCAAGACACGACTTCAAGTGCTCTTTCGCGAATTCTTTATCTCCTTTCTGTCAGGCCAGATATCCAGGACAAGGTCCGGGATGAGCTACAAACTGCTCTACAACTGAAACACAGTGGCGAAAGGCTCGAATACGATGAGATAAGCGAGCTTCCTTGGTTAGACGCCGTCATTAAAGAGACGCTCAGATTGTAAGTCCGTTTCCCGCCTTTCAATGTCATTACGGCTTATGCGACTTTTTAAGATACCCTCCGGTCCCTTTCGTTCGTCGCACGTACGTTAACAACCATGCAGTACATCCACTCCAACAAATGATGCTAATTATCTTGGCCCTGCAGTGCCATCAAAGAACGATCACTGATGTATTCTCCGAATGTCCATGATCTAGACTCTTCCGCTTCCGTCACTGTTCCCGTTGGGACGACGCTGTTCGTAGGTATCGCTGGTGCGAACAGACTTGAAAGCATATGGGGTGCGGATGCTAAGTCCTGGACGCCGGAAAGGTGGATCGGTGAGCCAGCACCTGGTGGACGCATTTTACCTGGGATTTATGCTGGCATGTGGGTGATACTCATGCACAGCTCTTATTGCTCCCGATTACTCACTGCCGCGATGCTCGTGGTTCCTTTCTAGGCTATCGTTCCTTGGGGGCGGCCGTTCGTGCATGTATGTCCTTGCGGGTTCCTCCGTTCTCGACGCTTGCCTAATATTTAATATTTTTCTAGTGGTTATAGGTTCGCTCAGATAGAAATGAAGGTTCTGTTGGCGACCCTTCTTCTTAGGTTTCGGTTTTCTTTGACCGACGATATGATTGTGTGGAATCTTTCGCAGATTATTTCTCCGTCTGTGGCGACGAAAGAAGAGGAAGGGAAAGTCGTGGAGCGGAAGGGAATGCCGCTCAAGGTTGAGGTGCTCTAATGAAAAAGGGGCAGCACGGCTAACTACTTCCCGCTCGTCTTCGTGATCCGGTTCCGACCAAGAGAGAATGGGAGCGATTCTGGATGGATGGATAGACGAGCCTGCTCAGGCCTGCTCTGGAGCATCCTGATAAAATTAATCGAAGTACGATATGATGTCATTTACTAGTTCAATTTATTCGAGGACAAAAGTGTTTCCGGAGTTTTGCGGTCGCATGGGCTGCGGTAAGTAACATCACTGTTTTACAAGGGATGTCAGTCACGGGTATGTTCCCTCTGACAGTGTAAGCACTCACGGTCACTTGAGAATTGACTACCAAACGAGGATTGTAGGTCCCTTGAGCCCGTAGCTCCAGCGTCCGGGAGAACCAGGTTTACGATAATACCGATCGATAGGAAGTGCCACTCTCGCTAATATTAGTAGCAGCAGAAATCCAAGGCTTCCTGGAATGAAAAAATAACACAAAGATGAGGTCTACAAGGTCTCTGGAGGAGCGACTCAGATTGATGAAAATGTTATAGATCGACATTCTCAATTGCACTTCTGGAACGTTTTAAGAAGCACAACTTAATGAAAGATGGAAGGGATCTCGTAGTTCCGTGATGACGTCGGATGCATACCGACTGATTACTGTACCAGACGACCCAGGTCGATGTTACCTCTTTTCTCAGCCTTTCTGTACGGCACCAATAGTCTGTTCTGTGTATGACTCCTTTGCTTGTCACTTCGTGGTCGTAACGTCTAGGTGAGGATGTGGCGTCTGCGCTGCCTGCCGTGTTGTTGGCGGTTTCTGTGATTTCCGAGTCCCGGACTAAACTTAGGAACGGTTTTGGCCTCATGTCGGTCCACATTGCAAGTCTTGGACCAAGGTCTTGATGAAATTCATCAACAGCAGAAAATCTCTTGATGTACTTATGCCCTTGTGACTGTGCATTCCCAGAGCGTTGCCACTGTATCAACACTGTATGCCTTTTGAGCGCCAATTTTCTGCAAAGGTGCCGTCGTACAGCTCATTCGTGAAGAAAATGGGAGGTTCCAATATTCCAAACTTTTTATTCTAGGAATTGCCAGGCTCAGAAAACGTAAAATACCAGGTGGTGCGAGGTGAAGGTCGGATCGTCTGATAAAGAAGCGGATAACCAAAACAGGTATGATTACATAAGTCCATCAAACGAGTCCAAATGCATCACCTTTGCATTCATTCTCTTTCATTCACCACCATCACCACCCACATTATCGCACCAAGTAGTCGTAGAGCCATGATGAACTGAGCTGCTGAGGTCCATTGGGCCCTCCCCTACTCAGTCACGTTTTCCCAACGTCCAACATGGAATCTACAGAGGAATTACAGAAGAACGAACTCACCGCTCTGCAATCCATCTACGCCGAAGATTTTCAATTAATACCACCCTCAAAGGCCTGGAAAGTGAGTCACTTGATATTTGACTCACTTTCGGTACCAACGTGTCGTAGGGCGCGGCCAGTTTACCAGAAATTACCATCCGAGTACGCCATCCGGAGCGCGCGAACATTGGTTTCGATTTGAATGTCAAGTGTGTGAAGAACAACGCCATGTCGTGACTCAGCTAATGAAAGTATTTCTCTAGATTTCCAAAAACATACCCTACTCTCACATACCCCAACTTTACCGTACAAAAACCACGCGGTTTGGACCATGATCAAATAACGAAATTGAACCATGCTCTCCAGAATGAGGTGCGAGCATCTCCACGGACTGAAATGGTATTTCAGGTAAGTATGCCAGCCTAGGCTTCCTTCACCGATCACTAAGTTTCTCTATAGATCGTCACATTTTGCCAAGATTGGCTGAGCGAGAACGTCGCAGCTCCTGCAGAGATTATCGGGTCGTTGGCAGTGCAAATGAAGCAGAGAGCGGCGGAGGAAGAACGGGTGGCGTAGCCTATTACTTTCCCTAGAGCCCCCACTAATATTCAATTTCAGGCCAGACAAGAACAGGCTGAACGCGAGGCGATGGAAAGGAAACAACGAATGGACAAGTTGGCACGTGAATTTGACGCGGATGTTCAAAAGCAACAACAGCTAGCTAGAGAGCAGCATCGAACTCGTCAGCGTGCCAATTCTGAGGCCACCGAAGTTCCCGATTCCAGTGACACACCCACCGAAACGTTCGACGAAGACATTGAAATGAATGGTATTCATTTCAATACCGTCAAGTTCTTTCATCGGCGAAATGGTACTCGTTTTCCACCATCGCTGCACCCAGCTAACGCCTGTAAACAGCTTATCTCGGCACTATATACGGCGCGGATCCCGTATGCGATGATGTTAACGCTACCCTTCCTCTTGAACTCCATGTTATTACTTTTGACTCCCATTATTATACGACAAGCCAAGGTAGGTCATCGTCGCAAGCCGTCTACCATACCCATTTATGTTATTTTTAGGTAGGAAGAAAGTCAAGCAAGTCGAGGAAGAAATCACTAGGTTAAAGTCTGTCCGCCATCCCAATGTCGTCAGGGTATTAGCTGTCAAATTGAAAGCCCCACACTCGAGCGGGGCCCCGCAATTAGTTATCTTGTCGGAACAGAGTCCGGCCCTTTCCCTGAAAGATGTACTAGATGACTGTGACTCCCTTCGGGAAGACCGAGCTTCAGTATGCGTGTTTTGATGATGTCTGGCGCGTACATTTTTGTTCACGATATTCCAGGACTATATTGCCCAAATCCTCTCCGGACTCAATGCTGTCCACGTCTGTGACCTAGTGCATCGAGGTTAGTCGTTTGCCTGCAATAATTTACGTTCAAGTCTGAATCGTCATGCAGGTATCAGTGCGACGTCTATTGGTCTAGTCTCTGGAAACTGTCCTTCACAATCGAAGCTTATCAAGCTCACCAAAGTAGGGTACCACACCCGACTACTGGACTTACACCGATCGAACGCCTTCGGCTACGTGAATCCTCCGGAAGAACGTGTCATGCCGGAGGCTTGGTGAGTGCCTGTTCCTTTGACGTCCGTACAGACCTTACATGAGCTCTACAAGGCTATCGAAGGACGCCAAGAATGAATCACTATTGCTGTATACCCATCAACGGGACATACATGCTGTTGGTGTCGTCTTCCTTCAGATGCTCCTGGGCCTTGATGTGGTCGAACGATTTTCTGACGTCCACACCGCCCTTCGGTCTTGTGAGAATATCCATTTCTCTGTCAGACTCTGTATTTATATCGTCTCGCAGCGACCATACCACCAGCTCTGCAGCAACATGCGATGAACATGCTTGTCCCTCCTAAGAAGAGCCACACTACATGTTTGACCCTCTTGGCTGGTCTCGCTGAAACATCATTGCATCGGACTCAACGAAGCCTTTCAATATCCATGTCTGGTAAGAATTCCTCAACGCTACGTCTTCTTAACTAACACACATTCAGAGCCCAAAACGCCTATGTATGCAGCTGTTTCGGGCTCGCCTGAATTCGATTACTTCAGAGGAGCGATGTTTCGCCAGGCTAGCCGTTGGAAAGAAGATTGGGAAGAGCTGGAACTTTTGGTTAGTATTCAGAACTTCGACCCCGAAACAAGCTGACCAACCTCTGTACAGGGTAAGGGAGCCTTCGGATCTGTCGTTAAAGCTCGCAATAGGATCGATAACCGTGTCTACGCCGGTTCGTTTGTCAGCTTCACACCCTTCGTTCTCCCTAACACGTAAGCATCCACAGTCAAGAAAGTTCGCTTACGAACATTGCGAAGCGACACCAAGATTTTCCGCGAGGTGAACGCTTTAAGTCGACTGAGCCATCGCTTCATTGTGCGGTACTATACTACCTGGGTCGAAACTGCCGAACCTACGTCAACAGCGGCGTCCGACGAGTCTGAGTCTGAATCTGATTCCTATTCTCAGTCCAATGGTACCGAAAACGGGATGACCTCTGTCCCATCAAGGATTCAATCGCGTGAGGCTAGTGGGCCGATCATATTCAATATGGACGATCTCGACGACCTGGGTGGAACTTCGAGGGGAAGCTTCCCTAGTATACATTTCACAGGATCGTCCGGGTCACAGGAGGATACGGACAGTGATAATGAAACCCCATTTGGAGGGTTGTTCAGGAAGGCGGGTGAAGAGAATGGCGAAGGGTTGGGGTCGATGACGCCCCCGTTGACTGTGCAGAGAACGTTATATATCCAGATGGAATTTGTGGAGAGGCAGACTTTAAAAGAGGTGCGCTTGCTTCTTCGGGAGTTTTACATTAGCTCATATTAATAAACCTGTAGAGAGTCGATGAAGGTATATCGGAATCGGAGGCATGGCGGCTGTTTCAGCAAATTGTGGACGCACTGGTGCACATGTCCACTCTTGGCATTGTCAGTGTGCCCAAGAAACGTTCTTGTGAAGGATGCTCACACTAATGTCTTCGTAGATACATCGCGACATCAAATTGACTAACATCTTCATCGGTAAGTGTCTGCCGTCCTCACATTTGAAATCAAGTTCTTATGCGGCTTTTGTAGATGCGAAAGGCGACTGCAAGGGTAGGCGAGGTCTTCCCTGGTGCGATAGAAAATAGAAATCGTTGATGTCATTTTATAGTTGGCGACTTTGGTTTGGCCACGTCTAGTCTCGCGGCAGTGGACCCGTCGGACGTTTCACCACGGGTCGTTGCACAAGAGACCGACATGACATTGGGTAGGTCTTGTTGCTACACTTAGAGTTCGCAGTACACTGACAATGCACTGTCTTTAATAGAGGTCGGCACGCGGCTGTATATTGCCCCAGAAGTCCAGTCGCGTCGAAGGAGACCGACTAATCATACCAAGGCTGACATGTATAGTCTGGGGGTAAGCGCTCCCTTGTTTCCCTGCCTTATTACAAGCACCTATAATTGTGTCCTCAGATTGTATTCTTCGAGATGAACTATTCCTTCACGACAGGCTCCGAACGTATCAGCGTCATCGAGGCCTTGAGGCGTCCCGAAATCGTCTTTCCGGATTCATGGGATGCTTTAAGGTTGCCTCAGCGTGAAAGTGTGTCATCACAATAGCCATTTGTTGCAGAATATCACACTGAAGGCATCTATAGTTATAACGTGGCTGCTACAGCATGAGCCTGATGATCGACCTACGGCATTGGAATTATCGCAAAGTCCGTTGCTACCCTCGAGACTCGAAGATGAATACTTCAAGGGTGCGCTGAAGATGATGAGTAAGCGCCTGCCATTTTCCCACTACCATTCGTCGTATTGATCACATTTCGTCGTGCAGCAAAGCCGGATTCTCCATACCATCAAGCCGTCCTAGCTTCCTTGTTTAAGCAGTCTCCTCGACCGGTCCGAAGCTTTTTATACGACCATGAAGCTGAGCTACCAGAGCACGCGTCACTAAACGGGATGGTTCAAGATCACCTCACAGCAATATTCAGGCTACGCGGAGCGGTTGATATGGAGCCTCCGTTGTTGATGCCCATCACCTCGACAGAGGACGACAAGGACCACGCGGTCTTTATTGATCGGCACGGAGATATCGTGAAGCTACCGTCCAGTCTTCTTGTTACGTTCGCAAGACTTGCCGCTCGCGGGGGTATTACGAGGATCAAACGCTTCCATATCGCCGATGTGTATCGGCCCCAGTATGTTTTTGTTGTTCGAATCATCAACACCAATGCTCACTGTTTCTTGAAGAGCGGCAGCTGGACATCCAAGACCTCATAAAGCAGCTGTGTTCGACATCATTACGCCTGATCTGATGTCAGGACCTGTGGCTGCGGGAGCTGAAATCCTTGCTGTTGCAGATAATTGCCTTGATACCTTCCCTAGTCTTGCCCAGATGTATGAGATTCATGTTTCTCATTCGAACAGTGCGTTCTCCTAGGATCTGGGGGCTGTTTTTCCTAATTATGATTCCAGTTGTCGACGCGGTCTTGAGCCGTTTGCCTGCTGCACATAAGAGCGCGATTGTTGAAATAATCAATCAGCCAAAGTCGTCGACATCTCAGAAGAGGGCACTTTTCTTGAAGAAGGGACTCTTGAGAAGCACCGCCGATGAGCTGGAAGTTCTCAGCGATACTTGTGAGGTTTCAGGATATGCTTTTGTTACATTCCCTGACGAGCAGAAACAGACGAGGATGTGGAACTACTGCTCATGAGGCTTGATAAACTCTCATCACCTCTTCTAGAAATGATACGGCCAGCAATTGAAGAAATCAAGACAGTCGTGAAGACTGCTTCTCTCGCCGGTGTTTCCAGACCGATCAAGTTCTACCCGTTGATGGTGGGAAACCATCTTAAGGACTTCAAGCACGGCATCCTCGTGGAGGTTGTCAGACGAAGCAAGCGTATCGAGCTTCTCGCTGCGGGCGGAAGGCAAGTAGGTCCTCATCACAATCTCTCTTTCCATTCTGACATACTTGTAGATATGACAACTTAATTACGAAATTCTCTCCTCCCAAACCGACCACAGAGTCAATTCATGCCATTGGACTACAGATTGCCATCGACAAGATTACTGCAGCCGTGGCATCGTTCCAGAGCTCCTCCGTTAAGTCCCTTCTCAAAGAGGCGAAGTCTTTTGGATACTGGAGTCCGCGGCGATGTGATGTGTATGTGATCTCGTATCATCCTGGGTATCTTCAGGATCGGCTGGAGCTTGCATCGTATTTGTGGAGACATAATATCAGCGCGGATGTCATGTATGAATCTGCTATCACGAATGTTGAGACTAGCGTCACGGATACTTGCAAACGGGAGGGTATTTTGTAGGTTGCCAGGCTTTTGAACTTGACCTATCAATCTTACCATCAAATTTCAGATTCACCGTTAACCCGAAGCCGAAGAGAGACCAGACCACTGGTATCAAGGTTAACGCGATCTTTGGCAACTATAACGATGAAGATAGTGAGATGTTTTCAATTACCTACCATCGCTTACATCTGATCGCCTTAGCAGTTTTGATACCTCGCCAAGAGCTAGTGGCCCATCTGCAAGAAGCTATTGGCGTGCAGAAGCGTGCAGATTCGGCAACGAGTGGAGCAACCACGTTCTTCGAAGGAAAGAACCTCTTGGCCAATAAAGAGACCACGACATTGGACCTTCAAGCTGTATTACCAGCCGAAACTGTGAAGAAAGGACTACGAAGAAATAAACTTATCGTCCAGGATAAAGGTGTGACAGCCGCCTCTCTTCGAGATTCTTGTCTAATAGTCGCCTAGCTCATGAACTTGGAACAAAGATTCACCGAGCCTTTATGAGCAACATGCCGATTATCGTAGTCGACATCCCTCCTGCTACGCTCGTTGCCCTCACCAGAACTAACACGTGGATTACCAATGACGAGGCATGGAAATTGATTTCACCAGGGTTCAACAATCATATATATGCTCAACAAGTACGCGACGCTGTCGCCACGAGAAAGGAGGATGGGTTTCCGTTCATTCTGTTGTATGCCTCACGTGAAGAACGGGCATTACTTCTTCAGCTTTGCTAATTTTTTTCTAAATTCTGTATCATTTTCCAGGGAATTTGTGTAGTCACGATCTAGAAATTGTAGTATAATATGCGCTGTATATCTATTAAGCCCAACCTATTTTATAATATGCATACTCCACGACTTCGTCTGAGATTCCATTTTCTGCATCGCAAACTATGATTTCCTTTGAAAATACGACCAAGTCGCCATCTCGGAACACTGATTCTACGGTGATTGATTCTGTAGCAAATGTTGGTCGGAGTGGAATAACAAGATGGAATATCGCTCCCTTGCGCAGAAACTTTTGGAGGCACGCTTTGATCCATATGGCATGCTGAGGGTCGTAAACTATATCTGCTCCTAGCACAACGTCAAATGGTATATCCAGCGAATCGTCATGATTGTCGCTATCTGCCCAGTCCAAAAAGGTGGAACTAATAGCGACCGATGCAGGCCGAACGAAATTATCCTCGATATTGGTTTTGAGGTTGTCCAAAACCGACGGATAGAAATCTGTGGCGACAATCGTAACATTTCCCTCGAGGAGTTTCCCGACAGTGATACTAACCAGGCCCGTCCCTGCGCCCAGTTCCAAAACACGCATTCCCGACTCTTGGAGTCCAAAAGCAGCCGGATCCTCCACGATGGCCTCAGCAAGTACACAAGCGCCGCCCCATGTCTGCGCCCCCACACTTCTAAAATCCTGGTTCTCCAGGGGCACGTCTGTCAGCTGCACTTGGATGGCGCCAGGGGGGAAGACAAAATCACGGCGGATGACGCCTGCACCTGCGGTTCCAGAGCAGATTGCAAGAAGTGCAGCTGCTTGTGTGATAAGAGCATTGTTCTGCTGCTCTTCTTCCAAGAACTCGACTTGCGAGACGAACGCTGTGAGCCATCGGATTGCGTACGAGCGCTCGAAAGAATCGGAGCGCCATTTATCAGATGCATCAAGGACGAGGTCTGTTTTGCGGTCTGGACGACGGCGCTTTGATCCCCGAACGGGGGGACTGTATATTGAGCGAAGGTATAGAAGGCACTGCAAGAGATCTTGGGGGGATTGACGTGCAATTTTCTTGATTGGAGGGAGGCGTGAGGTAGGGGGATTACTGATTGCATGATTTTACAAGCTCAAAGGCTACTGGCATGACAGATATGAGTGTATCAGACGGGGGGAGGGGGGATCGTGTATTCGGTTCGGAGCCTGTTGAGGTTGAGACTTATTCAAATCTGTTGGTGATTGAAAGATATATTGGCTATTTTACATAAAAACGTCAGAAAAAGATCAAGGAAATAAAATGTATTTATTACTTGCGTTGTTTCCAAATTGTTGTTAGTAATAGTAATAGTAGGACGTCAGCACGTGAGGGGGCAAAAATTGACAATGTCAAGATGAATGCACCGTCGAAGTGGGTTCCGGAAGAATCGGACCGACGTCTGGCCAGAATTTGTACTCGTTTATTTCCAAGGCTGTCCGCGTCACTTCGCATCTTCGATGAAATGGTGGATGGGTTCACCTCCTCAACGATACCTGCTGCAGATGCAATAAATGCAGCAGCTGTATACGGGCCCGTTTTACCTGCGAACTATTCTTCAAGCTTAAATCCTTACCAGCAGCACTCGTTTCTCCCACCAGAGACAATCCAGCAAGTTGACCCACATTCTCCAGAATTTTTCAAGCAGAACATAAACGTTGTACGAAGACTTGTCATAAATCTCCAAAACGAAGCAACAAATGCATTGGCAGGCATGTAGGTTTGCTTCTCATCTGTTGCTATAGCGCACTTTTTTTACATCATTCCAGCCAAAATGCCTATCATCCAGGGAGTAGCCCCGCACAGACCGAGTGTATGTCTCATATTTTTGTTATCAAGGTATTTCCATAATAAATTTTGATTTTTTTACTAGCGAATATTTCTGCGTTGAAACGGACACTTGAAATGCTCTCCGATGTGATGCGACATACAGGCGTCGGAGCACTCCCTATTTTACCGTTTCCCCCGCAGTCGGGTACACCACAAGTCATCCCCACTGAGCAGGAGTTGATGGTCGACGTGTCCAAATCCGTACAAGTGCTGTACGAGAGGCTCAAGCGGAGCCAGGAGAGTGCTGCCGTCGTTGCTAATCTTCTTGGAGCTTCGGATGCACCTGGACCCCTTCGGGCTGCTGCCCGTAAATGACACGGTAAGCATCAGTTGTCTAGAGTTCATCCTATCAATTTCTAGACATTCAATTTCACAGCCATATCATCACTACATCGCGGCGATCACGTCCAACAAAAAAACGTCGAGGAACCATGTGGACATTGAAACACATAGATGACGATTTACCAAACATTGAGTAGGTCTGAAAATGAGAATTCACCTGTAGTCTTGTCGTTAATTCGCGAAACGATAGAAACAACTGAATTGCTAAAGAGAATAAGATATCACTGCAGAACATTACTTCAGGGAGTCTGGGAAAGTGTCATCACCAGCGGATGGATCGCTTCAAATGCAAAGCGGACCTTCTTGGCACTCCCGCTCACATCCACAGGTTTTCAGCCCGGATGAGAAGAAAAAATCGTCTTGGTCCGATGCGTGATCGTGCTGACAGCGTAACAGCCTGTGAATGAAATGATCTTTATCCTAATATCGATCCTTATCCCGATGTATAAAAGCCTACCACTGTGTTCTTGGGTTGTAGCTCAGGCTCTTCACTGTCATGGACGTTCTCTGTGCTCTTTTCACGGCAATACTTCTCATTCCCCAGAGCGTTGCTACACCAATCCCAAGCGCACGGTACCTCGTCGCAAGAGAATACAATTCATCAAACCTATATGCCAACTGGCCCACCTACCAGGACCTACCTCTGCATCCATCCTTTCCGACCAAGGCTGCCTGGGGTGTTTGGGTACGTCTCTTCCGCCCTCAACGACGCATCGTTTCTCGACCTGTCACTACGTAGGGCCCCGAAGACGAGCTTGGTGCCCTTAATCATATTACTCCCGCCACGATTCAAGCCGCCAAATCGGAGATTCAAGAGGGTATTGCAATCAGCTTGAACCTAGGACTTGATCTACCCAACCCTCCGCTCCCAAAGACTCGTCAAGGCTTGACTCACGGTACGTTCATTGTCGCCGTGCTGTCAATTCAGGAACGACTCTCATTCTGGACCAGCTATCATTCCCCTTTCCGGATACCAAGACGATATACTGACACTTAACACGCAAGTCTCGACTCAGTTTGATGGACTCCGGCATTACCCTTATTCTACCAATGGGGACGTTTCCACATACCAGTGCGTTTTCTCGTTGTACTTCCTTCTAATGATGCTGTATCGTTTCGTCCATAGGTTTTACAACGACCTCATATCGTTCAGAGACATCATGTCGCCCGCCAAGGTGACTACACTTGGGATGCAAAGTATTTTCCGCGTCAGCTTCATTGTTTTTCTCAGGCTCACGATTGCCTAGATTCCGCACAAAAGGGGATTGCTGGACGCGCCATCCTCCTTGACTGGGCCGGATGGATGGACTCCCAAAATCTCACCTTCAGCGCGTTCTCCGTAAGGGCTTTCCTTCAGACACACATCTTCCCTTCCCCTCATTCTTAACGCGTCCTAGGAACAAGGTATCACTGCTGCCGAGCTCGACGCAGTCGCAGCCTGGGAGGGTCTACCGCCAGACTTCACCAAACCGGGGGATTTTTTAATCGTTCGGACTGCGATGACGAAGCAGTATAAAGAGCTCTCCGAGCAAGACCAGGAGATCTTGCCGTTTAGAGACCACTTCGACTTTCTAGGTGTTGAAGCGAGTGACGAGATGCTCGAGTGGGTGTGGAATAAGAAGCTGAGTATCGTTGGCTCTGATAATATCGCTTTTGAGCCTGGGGCATTGACTGCGACGATCGATGGGACGCCGGGTCGGAACTTGCACCAGGTGTTTATTGGGGGGTGGGGGCAGAGTATTGGTATGTGAGGATCTCGGCGTTTAAGTTCTGTTCTGAATGATTTTCAGTGGAGCTTCTGGATCTCGAAGAGCTGGCAGAGACGTGTCACCGGCTGAGAAGATTTACTTTCTTTTTTACGATACAGAATCTTAACGTCCCGGGCGGTGTTGCGAGCCCGCCGAATGCTTTGGCGATATTGTGAAAATCAAAAAGTATTTATGCATGATATAATGGAACTCTGACTACTTGCTACACTGGGTCGGGATGGTAGATACAGAAAAAGCACCTGGCTAGGAAGGTAAAAAGGTAAAGCGAGGGGCTACATACGACACCCCCAAACAGATCGTCCCACGGCATCAAGCCCTGGTCTCGTAAGTTCCAGCGTCACCTCGTAGATGCATCTACCTTCTTCAAATGCATCTTCCACTTCATTGGCTCCTCGTCCTCCCTCACAGTCAAACCCACACAGAGCGTCGTAAAACTGCTCCTTTTCTCCTTGTACCCACCACACTCACACTTCTCTACGAAAGACCCTCCAAGCGCCTGCGGATCGAGCCGCTCCCTTAGCACCATCTGCATCCGTGTCAACACATTATCAACCGTGACGAAGCCTAGTCCCTGGTGCTCCACCACTTCGATATTGAACCGGTGCGAGCCGGTGTCGACGAGAATGAATAGGCAAGGGAGGGGAGGCTGGGATGCGGGCTCTGATGCAACAGAGGCGTGGGCACGGACGCATTGGGGCGCGAAGAAATCGATAGGCTCGCACGTTCCTAGACGGAGAGACCAATGTATTGAGAGTTTCGGCGAGGGTGGTGGGGTCTGCTTGGAGGCATTGTTGTTCAAGGGATTGGTTTGCCACGAAGGGGTGAGTACTTGGGGTGACGGTGGTATTGGTGAATGGTTAGAGAAGGGAAGCAATGTTTGTTGAGGGGGGGATTGACGCAGGAAGGGCAGGAATCCATGCGCTAATGACGTCTTCGTAGTAGACTTTTGAGGCGGTAGCTGGTGAGGATGATTTGCGAATGGGTGGAGTGTCACGGGTGGTATGTGTGGCTGGGGTAATGCGGCGACGGGGTATGTTAGAGCATGAGGCGGAGATGGACGAATTTGATGAGAAGTTGGTAAGGAATTATCTCGCCGACGATAGAAGGACGGTATATTAGCGACAGAGAGGGGCGTCCTACTATATGAGAGGTCCTCTTGGGACGGAGTTGGTAGTATGTAATTAGATATGGGTACAGAAGGAGTCCGAATGTGTCGAACAGACGTAGCTGCCGTTTTGGTAAAATTAACTGCCGGCAGTTCAGAGAGAATAGGTTGCTGTGGCGAAACCGGCGATGGTCGATAGAAAGAGGTAGAGGGTATTGAAACCCGCCGAAGAGGCGTAGTAGACGTGGAGGATGGAATAGTTACAGAACGTTCGGAACGAAATACCGATGCCTTCGTTGGCTCATCCGCAGCTATTGAATCGTCCCAATGAACATGTTTGCCTGATACCATGACCGGAAGATGACTATGAGAAGTGGAGTGGATAATAGGGAAGGAACGCCCGCATTATATGTCTCTCAACATAGTCAGGGCGTCTGTCTTTCAGCCTCGCGGTATCCGCGCGTCGTTCGCGAAAAGGGTGAATCCACAGTCCCACTCTTCTTCAATATGTTTACCAATTTTGATGGTCGCGTGGTACCGTTGGCGCCGTAATTATCCTGCAACGACGAGTAGCAGATTCAGCGGAAGTATCACGTCAGTGTCGGTGGAGTAGTTATCTGATGTATCACCCGCAATGATATTTCAAAATAGATATGGGATCTGCTCCACTATTTTACGCAGAGAAATTCGGGATACGGAGGCAGCGGAAGTTGGAATAACATGCTCTGATCGCGACGGCCCCGACGATCTGATGGTGAAGTAGTCGCTAACATAAATATGACTCGTGGACCTTCACGTTCACGATTGAGCAGCGTTCTACGATAACACTCAATATACTCATGCATAGGCACGCAATCTCCTAGCGGGCACATATATAAAGCTGACCTCTAGGCCCACAGGACAAGATTGTATCCACGCGATGCGAATTACTATCGCCGGCATTTACCACACCATGAGGCAAACATGAAGCCAAGACGATCATCGACGTCATGATCCGATGATGAGGTTCGGAAACCAGTAAATGGACGGTCCGGGGTGGAAGAAGGATGCTGTAACAATGCAGAAGGACCGCTCGAGGCAGCTCCCACTCCTTGACACCTACGTGAGGTATGATGTCAGTAATGAAAACAATTTTGGTATAATGGTACCTCTAAGGTTGTGGTTACAGACTCGGATGCAATGTTATTGCAGCAAACGTGAGTGGCGGCATCTGACCACCGTGACGGCGTTTCAGGTCAGCCACTACTCTGAGAATGTATACGAAAGAGAATATACTCGTGATAGGATATGTTGGCCCGTCGTTTCGAATTGACCCAAGGGCACAGCCGGATCCTTGAGGGCACACAGCAAGTACTTCGTAGGCCTGTCAAAACGAAAGTCCGGTCAGTAAACTTAGATGTCTGTACTTGAACACTGCCCACAATTGCAAGTTTGCAAACAGACGAGATTTTAGTAGCGCGGATGAAGCAGACATTTTATTCCGTAGCCGAGGTATGATTAAGTATATGATTCCCGAAGGATCGATAGCGACGCGTACAAGGTCAGAACCGAGAATCACGATCTCTGACATCCTAGTATAATACGGACCTTTTGAATTAAATTTGAGTGACAGAAGTAATGTCTGCACTGTGCGGCTAGCAGAATAATGGATTAGACAGGCTGAAGGTTACCGGACGGAGAGAGCTGCATACTTGAAGGCAGGTAGAAATGATAAGAGAATAAACGATGCCGCTATTTATTCTGAGCAACAGGCATTTGAATTTTGCGAGCCTTCTGGGGCTGGCTACCCATGCTTTAGGGGTCGCCACCGATGGGCATTTTCGAGCAATTTTTGCGTGTGATTTCTGGGTGTATTTCCAGGTAGTCGCATAGCTGCTCGCGATTGGGAGAAATTGAGAATTACGGGATTGATATTGTGTCGGAACGTGTCTGCCGCGGCGAGAGACTTTAGAACTCCGACCGCATGCCGAGCCAATGCTCCGAGTCGTCCTGAACTCCTGGCATACAATTTGCGCTGACATAAGAGCTATCTTCGATTTCTAATCTTTCATCAAGAACGTACGAAAATTCAAAACACTTCTTCAAGACTCAAGTTCTTGAGAGCAATCACATGACCTGTTAAAACCCGTTCGGCGTTTCGAGTATGCGTCGGAGTTTGAAATTTGACTAACTTTCCATCTTGCTCAAATCTTGCTATCATCTCGACCTTTTCTTTTCTCGTATTTGCTGTTTCCCTCTCTTCTTGTCTTAATTTATACCTGCCAAGTGTCTGATAACTATCTATCCGTGTGCAAACGGGCCCCTGGGCGATAGGGAATGTGATACGCTAGGGTAACCTGTTTTTGGTCAAGATGTTAATGAGAAGTGTGTCGTGAGTGAGCCTCTGTCCACCAAAATCTACAGTGATACATGATTTTTGCATCTGCAGGAACTGTAGGAGAATATCGAAGAATATATACTCTTTTGGACAAAGGATCCTGGACTCTACAGGTGAGGGTTATGCCTTTTCATTTTGTCATATGGGCAGTCGACTCATGCAATGTGTATCAGGTTTGACCACCCGCCTATAATAAGGTCTATGCCAAGTGTAAATGCACAAACGCGGACCAACCATCCGCCGATATCAACGGCTCCCTTCCATTTAGGCTCATACATCTATTGGTGCATGCGAAACTAAAGCGCAGCGGCTGAACAGCCTGAAATGGAGTCTAACCAATCTAGTAACTGTCATCTATCAATGCCAGTTTATTTAAGGAATGTTATCAAGAATCCATTTTTCTTCCCATTTTCCTAGTCAGTGATCCTTCTAGCGCCGGTCCGTTCTCTATCTAAATGTCTTCATTTCAAGTAATGTCCATCTGTGCCAATGGAAAAATCAGCCGTGCATCGGAAGATGGAAATGTCTCCTTCTCGTGGTGACATATCGGTACAACAGCGCATAGCCCATTATTTGGAGCTGCCATTCTCAGACTATATGGTGCTTCACAATTCTGCGGGCTTTGCAACGGGTACCGGTACAATCAGCGCCACATATATCTGCTGGTCTTATTGATGGAAGTTCCCTGAGTAATATTGCTCATAAGACGTGATAGTTCATCCTATTCCGTGAGTGGTGCTGCGCTTCCGATACGTATATTGCGCTAAAACAAGTGGAATTTCTGTAGCCGCCGAATAAACGCAAGGATGCAACCTTCGCAAACAAGTGCTCGCCGCGTACCGGGGCGAGGTGACCTTACTGGATATTGTTGTATGTAGATGGGCAGTGTTTTCGGATATGCACAGGCACATTGGTCTCGGGAAACCACATTGTATAGTTCAATAAACATCCACATACCATTCTGCACAGATACCCGTTACACACCGTATATACCTAACGTACTGGTAGGGTTTCTGGACGTGTATGCAGCCCAATACTTTCTTAATAAAGCGGGGGCCATCGCAACCATGGCAAGTCGAGTCCTCCTCAAGTAGTTTGTGGGCTGATACGCGGACAACAAAAGAAACCTAGACCGAAAGTAGGCGATAACGATGAATGTAGTTGAGCGTAAACTTACCCAAATTATATCCGGAGTGTTCAACTGCGCATGTTTCGTCGTAATGTATACCACTGGCAGGGTTATGGCATCACCTATCACCAGCAGGTAAGAGTCTGACGCCGGAATCTAAGCTTAGCATCTCACCGAAGGCTTTCGTGCGACTCGAGATCAAGATACAATACCCATGATGGGACGTGACAACTTCTCCAATGTAAAAGTGTTGTTGATGCTACGGAGACCGAGCGTCTAATCTTGGTCTTGGACGAGCAGGGACTCTGTCGGCGGAGATGTTGCCATTTGCTTAGGGCATCCATCGTGCCATTGGACGGTAATTTTATCCAAAAAAATGTCATTGTCGTCGTCTTTGGCCATCGGCATGTGAATCTTTTCTCCTGCCTTCCTGGTCGTAGTCTTGTGTCGTTACTCCCAATACCAGCCTTTCATGCGCACGTTAGGGGCCAGCGCCACTAATGCACACCCAAATAAGTCTCTCTGACACTTTAGCACGCCGCCACTACTGTCGTCGAGCTCCTGGTAGGGTTTCTGGGTGTGTATACAACCCAACGCTCACAGATTTCGTCCGATTATCGATGCTGTTATGCCCCTGGCGTAGTTTCGTGCCTTGGATATCGTAGTTTAAGGCCATTGGAGCGAATTTCGTACGGATAGCTATTGTGCTGAGGAACGGACTGGCGCGCTACTGGGGTTGGTGGTGATGAGAATCGCTCTGAATAACGTCCAGCATAGCGGGTGAGTCGTTTGGGGGTAAGTAGTTCGTCTGGGCTGCCTCGTTCGAGGGCTGTAGAGCTATTGATGTTATTCTGGACTCTTGGGGCGACGTATTCGAAATGATATCCGGCGAACCCTGTGTAGTAGCAATAGAAATAAGACAGACGACTGTCCTGGTGATTGTGAAGCCATGGAAGACAGTAAACGACAAATCCGAAGTGCTGTCGACGCTTGCCGTTGCTGCCGGAGATCTATTGTTTACACATATTTACATTTTGCAGAGTCGGATGAGGAAGCTGTGACTGGGGGTAGACCTTACTTCAGCAAGGTAATGTGCGACTCGTATACAATCAAAGCGGAAGATTGCAGGTGTTAACAACTATTGACGCTCGACCACCAAGCATTTTGAATGACAACTTTCGGCAATTCTCTCTTCCAATCTGAAGCTTCGAATTATATCCAGCCGAACATCGTCCTTTTGTCGCCCGATAAATCCGGCAATTATCAAATTTCATTCCTTGATAGATGACTCGAACAATGACTCGACGACTGGGTATAAAGCCTACTATCACCTCCCTCCTGACTTCAAGACACCATGGCCGCCTGGAAATCTGTAGGAAACGGGACCTTAGAGGGCATTTCCAGTGTCCCAGACCTCGATGTACGCCAGCGTCAAACTAGTGTTAGACTATTCTAACCTTCGCCTAGGCATCCAAGCTCACCACCACGCTGGCTAATTCTCTCAAGCCTGTGCCTGCACCAGAACGACTGGTGTTTGGATCGGTAGGCACCGTGCTCAAGCTCGCTTTGATCCCGCATCTTATTTATTGTTAGGTGACCACAGATCATATGCTTGTTGTGAGTTTCGACCCTTCGACGGGGTGGTCTGCGCCCGAAATCAAGCCTTACGCGCCACTGTCGTTGGACCCGATGAGCTCCTGCTTCCAATACTGCACCAACATCTTTGAAGGAATGAAGGTGGAACATGAAGCACTCCTCCCTATTCGTTAAACTGACCTCATACACGTGTGATAGGCGTACATAGGTCCAGACGGAAAAGTGCGTCTCTTCAGACCCGAAAAGAACATGGCGCGCCTGGCACGGTCGGCAGAGCGCTGCGCGCTCCCAGTACGTATTTCATGTCGTCGATATGTCTAACCATCCTAAAAGATTCGTGTGTAGCCATTCAATCAGGACGCCGTCTTGACGCTCATCAAACGCCTCGTCTTGGTCGAGAAACGCTGGATTCCCGCCCTTGAAGGATACAGCCTCTACATCCGACCTACCATAATCGGTACACGCGCAGCCCTAGGCGTAGCAGCGTCCGACCATGCCCTTCTGTACATTATCGTCACTCCTGCGGGTCCCTTCTTCAAGCAGACTACTCCAAAGCCGATATCCCTCCTCGCTGTGAGCAACAGCGTGCGCGCGTGGCCCGGTGGGACTGGAGGACACAAGCTAGGACTCAATTACGCACCTGGATTTCTTCCCCAGCGTGTTGCGGCGAAGCAGGGGTATGACCAGATCTTGTGGGTCCTAGGTGACGTGGTCACGGAAGCAGGGGTGATGAACGTGTTTGTCGCTATCAAAAGGGAGGAAGGAGACGGAGTCGATGTCGTTACTCCGGAGCTTGACGGGACTATCCTCCCTGGAGTGACGAGGATGTCGGTGTTGGAGCTTTTGCAGAAAGGGGGAACGTCGGCGGTGGAAAGGAAGGTGACGATAACAGAGCTGAAGGCGCTGAGTGCCCAGGGGAGATTGTTAGAAGTGTTTTTGGTGGGTACGGCGGTTTTGGTGGCGTCAGTTGGGAGGATTGGACTCGAAGGTGGAGAGGGAGATTTGGTGTTGCCAGGACCATCGCCTGTTGCAGCAGCAATGAAGAAAAGGCTGTTGGATATCCAACAGGGGAGAGAGGAGTATGAAAACTGGAGCGTCGTTTGTGATGACGATTGAATATTGAAGTCTGTTAGCTCCCGTTGAGTCGAATGTTACATTCTTTGATTGGCACGCCGTCCACGTCACCAGTAGATTGTCGCAAACATGCAATTCGTTTCTTTGTATCATTCTAATAGATGAGACCCCGGACCTTGAAGGTGAGTTATCGGCCGGTTTCGTTCAGCATTGTGCGGCTGATGGTCTTCAATAGATGAGTTGTCTACAACAAGCACCACCAGACCGCGCACCTAGGAAAGTGAGGCATGGTCTTTTAATTGTGCACACATTGTCATGTCTAGTGTCTGGACTAGAAAGGGAACCACAATGCGAAACAATAATTGTCCGATCACATTGAATTGTCTTGTTGCATGTCTTTTTACTTATTTGGACCCAAAGCGGCGGCTTTGTGGCAGCTGGAGGCGGTTTTTATACCAGTGGTCTTCTCTGTCAAGGTCGTCATATCCCCTCGTCCCGGAGACGATACCCTGATCTCACCCCCACTTGCACTCCCACAATCTTTTTCCCTCTCGCTTTCAGTACGCATCCCGTCAACGTCCTTTTCTGCAACCTACTAACCCATTCAATAGCTATGTCCTCGCTTGGGACCCTCCCAATCGAACTCATCCTCAAAATCTTCCACATGGCCACATTTGACGGGCCTGACTACAATGTCCCGTTGGCTCTCAGTCATGTCTCCAAAGACTGCCGCGCGATCGTCAGCTCCGAAGCGCACCTCTGGACCACCATCGAACTCAACGATAAATCTGCGGTTCGGCGCATTTTTGCGGCAGGCGCGACCATCTATGACATTTTCCCTTCACTCTCCGTCTATCTCCGCAACTCTGGCAAGCTTCCATTGAACATCTCCGTTGACTATACTCGACTTCCTCGCAACGCAAGCGTTGGGGATTCAAACGACTACGCAGAACCATGTAAACATGGCTTCACAGTCCAGCATGCCGCTGTTCTCGGCATGATTCTTCTCGACCATTTGGACCGTCTCGAAAGCTTTACCGTCCGCACACAATCATGGGAGATCTACACTGTGATTGTCAACCAATGGACGTTCTGTCGTTTCCCTCTCGTCAAGAACTGGGATGTGGAATACGGCACTTTCTCTGATCTCTGTTTGTTGGGTGACTATCCCATCATGTGCAAACGTGATTTACAAGCCAGGGAGAGCATTCTCACGAGAAATGGTGGTAATCACACTGCCATTGATGAACTTACAGAGATTGGTCAGCGTTGCTTTCCACGTCTAAAGCGTCTTCGCCTCAACGGGACACCGCACGGGTGGTTTTTCTCCGCTACCAACCTCGTAGAACTCGTGCTCCAGAATATCCCGACGCAGTATCGTGCTACCGATAAGCTTCTGCAAGTTATATTAAGCAACAGCCAGCACACTCTGCAGGTCCTCGAGCTAAACGGCAGCCTTCACGCTAATGTGGATAACTCTAGCCAGAGATTGTCCCTTCCCGCCGTTCACACCCTCAAAGTCGGATTTGCCTACATCGAGGAAATGTCGACCCTCCTGCGAATCGCAGAATTTCCTGCTCTCACTGACTTGTCGCTCTGGCATCTGGAAGACTGCCTCAATGAGGACCAGCGACACCAGTGCGAAATGGTCGAGGTTTTCCGAGAGATGACGGAAAAGTTGCCCTTGCACCAACTGACGGCACTGCACATTGACGCGGTCTCTTTTCCAAGGGAAGACCTGCATTCCACAATCGCTTGGGACGCAGTACGGAACGGCACTGTTGCTCAAGCGCAGTATCCCGTCATTATGCGATTCATCTCCGAGCTGAACGCCCTGCAGGCGCTCACGCTCGTCCGGCCAGACCCGTTATTCCTCCAGTCCATGGGCTACTCGCCGCCGTCTTCGATGCTATTCCTGCCGTCCCTCAAGAAACTCAGATTTGAGACATCGATCCCGAAAGAGTGCTTACATATTGCCAAGTATTGGCGCCGTCGCATTGAGGTACTGACGTTGTTATCCGGGGGTGCGTTCGCGGGGCCTGGTCTCGAGAGGTTGGAGCTTTTGTTCCCACATACGCAGGACAATGCGGCACTGGCGGGGTGGAAGAACGACCCTCAGCCGTATGCGATGTCGATGGGTGTGGAATTTCAGCGCGAACGTATTCCCTTTCTCCTAGACGAAGATGATTTATATATGGATGACTCAGACTCAGACTCAGACGATGCTATGGACGAGGATTAACTTGAGAGTCTATTTTTTCTGTGTACCTCTTCCCTCTCTATCACCAACCACTACCGACATTCTTTGTATTTCTATTCATGCTCTACCATTATAGCTACATTATTCATTAAATAATACCACCGTCATATTTGCTTCCAAACGGACCAAACTGGAGTTTTCTTTCGAGTGCTGTTGAGACGTCACACGAAACATTTTGCTGCAAATCCTACTCCAAAATATGAGCGTGTCGTTTCATACTTCGACTGTTCGCAGGGCCGGAAAGCTTGACCCTTGATGTCTATGGCCTAGGTGTTTCTGCTGCTCTTTCATCCTCATATTTTGGTACATCCAGGAAATGGAACTCAAGCAGGGCTCAAGTCCCATTGTAAGCGAATGAACTCACAGGACTAACGCGTAAGAGACATCCCCACATTCTATCAGGATCGCATAGTACAACTAGCACATTCAATGGTGAAATGTTAATTTTCGATGGTAGCACCTCGGTAGTCTACTATCGATCCCCAGAACCCTCAAGCCTCGTGAGACGCTATTCCCAGGAAGGACCCAAAGGGATTTCTTCGATCACAAACTGATCTCGAAGTAATGGATATCGTACTTAGTAGTTGGACACAGCAAAAAGAAAACCCTTCTACAGACCCTGAATCAGGTCAAGGGCTACTTTATTACGATAATACTTCAGTTCTTACTTAGATGTTCAACGACCGAAAATGAAGCTTCATCGCCATGTAGACGTCAAAGTCTGAGTGGTACCAGACGATGTCACTGTAGCTTGGCGGTTCGGGTCAGATTCCCATACCACCTAGAAACCTTGTTAGTATTCAAGGTTCACAGACCGGTAGTAGGCGGCGTGGAACTCACCGATCCATCGGTTTCCTTCTTTATAAACTTGTACTGGAAGGTTGTACCCGCAGGAATGCTAACAGTAACCTTCCATACAGGATAATCATTCGCCGAAAGAGCGATCTCGCAATGAACGGATGTATAGCCGAGGCAAAAGGGAGTGGATAAATAATGCTTACAGAAAGAGCAGGCGCCCAGTTCCCTAACTGGGATATGCTACCCACAACGAAGATATTCTAGACAAGTGTAAGGAAGCGCACTCTTGACGGGCAAATGCTCACCTCGCCGAAGATGGTAGTAGCAGTTTCGGCAAAGGATACTGCGACAGATCCCGAGCCGCCACCTCCGCCGCCACCTGATCCAGAACCTGTACCTGAACACTAGTTCAAGCCAAGCTTCAGTTGATGCAACTTGCATTACCCTTTGCGCCCGTATGGATAGCTACGGCGCTGTGAGCCGGAACTGTAGCGGTGAATGAACCGCCAGATACAGCGAACCTTTCGAAAAAGATCAATACGATGGACCTCTTCGGAGAAGGGCCATACCCTGAGCCGGTGCAAGTGCCACTAGAGCTTTTGCCGCTGATAACATCGCAGTAAGAGCCATCTGCTAATGAGGTGGTAAAGCTTGTAGTCCAGTTGGAGGCTGCGTTATTGATAGCGACAAAACCAGTAGATCCTAAATGACAGGTCAGTGGAGCGATCACACACTGAGGATAAAAAAGCACCTCTTCCAAAAGCGATTTGCGAGGATTGAGGAGATATCCAGTTAGTCAACGCAGCAGAGCCTACATTATTCCGGAACCCGACCATGCCTGTGAAGGCTACCCAACGATGCTGACAATACCATCCATTCGTTCCTCCTGTGCCTGAACAAGTCCCCGCACCTTACAAAGGTTAGTTAGAATTTCCCGAAGAAACAGAAAATCAAATTTACCATTATTAGGAGCACCATCGTCTGTTGACGAAAATTGGTAGCTGGAAAGAATAGTAGGCGTTCCGTATGGGTGTGCAAGGGAGAATATCGTAGCGAGCTGGGACAGGAATTAGTTGCATGCGCCAGAGCCTAAGAGTTTGAACGTAGGGTAAAGACATACCACATAGGCGTTATTCGCCGAATTAACATTGAGAGAGTTACCATTCTGAGAAAGATCATCAGGTCAGTCCGCATACCTACCTGGGCCCCAGCGTACCCTTTCGGTATCATGATTCGCTACGAAGACATTGGCTTGCGATCCGGATACCCATCCTATGCTATCATCAGGGATCATGGTGCGTGACTTCGACGTGAATACTAGCCTTGACCATCGAGGTTCTGCAACCCGGAAATGCTTCCGCTAGCAAAGGCGTTCTTCAGGGCCGTGGTGTATCGGAACCTATCGAGAAAAGATGAGGCTGAATTTGAAGACTTAGCAGAGAGTTCTTACTCTTGTACATCGCCATTTTGGACGTATTCCGAAGGTTGGATGGGTTCGCCAGCTCCCCAGATGGTTTCTTGAGTAATATAGGGTGACGACGTGAAACGGCTCTTGATGTTGGCAATGTCATTCGTGTTAATATCTAGTCGTTTATTATACCGACCTCTTGTGAGCGCCAGAGAGGGAAAGGACGTACGTTTTGCCGCATCCAGACGAAGACCATCAACTCCTAAAGAAAGAAGATCATTCACATATGCAGCTAGGCGCCCTCGAACATATTCGGTCTCGGTCGCAAGACTACAGAAAATTAATATGTGTTTTGGAAGATGCAGAAGGATGGATCGTACTCTGCGAGGTTGACCAATTCACAAGTTTGGACTTGCGCACGACTAGTGTAGTCTTGAATGTCATCGTTACTTGTGAGACCGCAATGATGGAAGTCCTGAGAACATGAATAAATAAACGAGATATAGCCTGAGGGGCTCACCTGATTTTGATAGATGTTGGGATATACCTATCAGTGGGAAGGGTGAGAACTGAAGCGACTTGAGAGTTAGGCCGATGAACATAGTGCGTGAAACTGTCCCCCGCAACACCATCACCAGAGTCCGAGCCGGTCATATGATTAAGGATGGTATCTATGCAGCATTCAGTAGTGATAGGCTTGGAACAACCGAATTAACCAAGCATACCAACGATGACCTTAAGACCCGCAGCGTGACACGTCGTTATCATGCTACAAGTCTTTCAATCGCTAGAAGCAAAGAGAGTAAAAGACTTTACTTCGAAAACTGGCTTCTATTACCACGCTTTGAAGTCAAAGTGTAGGAGACCGGCTGGTAATCTGTCCACCACTGGGAGCCGGTAATGTGCTCCGCCGGTGGGCTAACTGCTTGACGTCAGAAGGAGACAGAAATATTTGAGGAGCTTACCTTGGACAAAACCATAGCCAGCGGGCCCGATGAAATTAGTGCATTCAGAGGCGATACTGTCCCAGCTCCATTCGAACATCTGGATGATGACCGTGTTGTTTCCGGAAGGAGTACGACGCAAAGTTTGTAAAGCTAAGATGCATGGAAAAATGATAAGAATTGAGAGGGGGAAGAACATTGTCGAATGTAATCGAGCAGAACGCCTTTGCGGTTTGTCGTGCCAGGGTTTATATACATCGTCCCTGGTATGCTGTGAGAAAGTCAGCATGAGCACGAGTGAGGAAATCCATGTGGGCTACTGAATGTGGTGAACCGGTAATAAAGCAGCGCTGTTCGCCACACGAAGCTTGGAATTCTTTGAATAAAACGGCCAGCGGACTATGGTATAGTCTTAATGCGCGTTGCTCGCCTACAGGGTTATATGGGACTAGCAAGAGCTGAAACATGCGTTCAGTTTTGGGGTTGGATTATTTCTTTCTGAACCTTATATTTTGTGAGCACATGGACATCATGAATGTTAATCATCATATGGTCCTTTGGCTAATATTGTCCAGGACAATCCTGTACCCAGAGGATCCTCATGAGGAGGCAACGATCAGCCATCATCTGACATCGGGCTAGTCGGATATGCCTCCGAAAACTACCGCAAGTGACCAGAAGGCCAAGAAAACCGAACGGTTAACACTATTAAGGAGAATTGAATGGTAAGCGACGGGAAAACAATTATTATTTGAACTTACATAGCCTCTGTATTGGTCCGTCGAGGACATATGTCTTCTTGTGCACTGTGTGGAATTACGAACACCTTATGACAATAACCAGTAGCCGTAGATATCCTGAAAGAATCCGCTACTGCCGTTAGCTCTGAGTAGGATCCCCATGGCGCATTTGCAGCTGTCGTAGACGACTTGTTTACTCACTTCGCTTAGTTCAGCCTTACGATTCTAAGTGACATCGTTGTGGAGAATGATATTGATTCGATGACCGCCATCAACGGTTTGAACAGGGACGGTCGAATCTGACAGTGCTGACAGTGATGACTGTATGAGGTAGTAACTAGTATACCTGACCAGTATACCTGAGGTAGTGACAAGGCGCGTCAAGATCACGTGCTGGTTACAAATTTATCAAATTTGAAATAAGCTGTCTTCTCCTTGTCACCTCATGTCGACAGCCAGGAATTGGAATCGGCTGCTCCCTGTTCCTCCTGCTAGGAATACCATATTTGAAAAAGAGGTAAGGGCAGGATTACTTCGTTGCGATGTCATTAATTTGTCGCGCAGGTTATAGAGCTTCGTCCGTTTGTCGAGTATCACAACACAACAACCAGAAAAGGCTGTACGTATTGTAAGGAAAGTATGCACTACTTTAAGGGAAATATCCAGCCTTCTTCTCATGCTTCCTTGGTTTTGGACCTTATAAGCGCATATCGTCGACGTCGAAGCTTGTTGACGATTGAACGTTGACCGTTCGAAAGATTGCAGAGTTACCGGGATTTGCTCCATCATTCACCGACACTTCTGCTTGCTTCTTTCTTACTTCTTGCTTCAACGGCTTCTAATTACTTAGACGGACGAAAAAAAAAGGCCTTCAAAATCTTCTTCTCGGGCCGGTCTGCGGCCCGGCAGGCGGCTAATAAAGCCAGTGGTGAGGTCACCCTCAAACAATAACAATCAGCACAATCAGCACTCATCGACAAGCGTACTGTTTTCCTGCTAGATATGACTACCGATCCCTTATCGGCTGTGGTCACAGCCCTCGAACGAGAGCAGATCATACCAGATGTTATTCCCGAAGCCTTCACCCCATCAGTTCTATTCACAGTCATCTATCCCACTGGGAAGGAGGGCTTGCTGAGCTCTGAGCTCACTCGTGAAGAAGCTTTCGATGAACCCGAGATAAAATTCACGTCGATGCAGAATAATATCGGCAGCGATGGAGAGCCTACTTATACGCTTGTCATGGTGGATCCAGATGCGCCGTCGCGAGCAGAACCAAAGTTCAAGCACTTCAGGCATTGGGTGGTGAGCTTTGAAAGCCTGGTCTGTACCACGACTTAACGTACTACGCAGATTACCGGTATCAAGTCGTCTGCGGAGAGCGTTTCTGAGACTACCAATCTCACTGGAAATAAGGCGAAGTTATCCACGACGCCTTATCGACCTCCTGGACCTCCTCCAGGCACAGGTCTTCACAGATACAGTCCGTGTTCAGTTGCGAGCATTAACGCGATGCTGATCACCGTCCATAGCTTTTCTTCTGTTCGAAGAGCCATCCGGTTTTTCCATCCCTCAGGGTGCAGTTGAATACGGGGCAGAGTTGGAACAGAGACGTAGCTGGAACCCAATCGAGTTTGGAAAAAAGCATGGACTGAAGCTCGTCGGCGCCAATTATTTCTTGGTCCGATCCACCGAGTGATTGTGTAGCAGGGTATGTTAATGATGATCGATGATTTCTCTTACCCCAGTTCCTTGGCTTGTTCAACGTACTGTTTCAATATTGGTTCTGGCCTTTTTATGGGACTAGTACGATTGGTGGAAGTATCAGCAGCACGGGCATACAAAATGAAACGTGATGGCTAGCTCAGAGCCCCACTGTTTGATATCCTTGCGGTCGAGCGATTTATCACCATCGTCCAAGTATGGGGACAATGGACTAGGATCCTGCCGTCATCATCCGCCTGGGAGTTAGCCTTCATCTGGTCTTTTCGTAATGGAAGAGCCACTGTATCCACTCAAGCGTTCTCATTCCCACTCATGATCGTCTGCGCTTTCACCCTTTTCACAGGAATCTCAAAGTCAATCGCTGGAATTCCTATGGTCGTTTGTTTTCGTATGTGTCGCCTCCTCCGCTTTCTTCTCCCAAGTTAATACTAGTGACACTGCGTGGCGCAAGTCCGTCTATACTCGATGAAACCAGCTAGCACTTGGGTTAGAGCGTACGTTATCTTGTTTCACCGCTTCTCCTTTTACCCTGCATAGCTACGAAGCGGTTGACATCCTTATCCCCGGCCAGAAGAGGTTGCACTATATTGAACCACCGTTTACGGTGATGATAGTACTCGGTGGTCCTAAGATGTTCCGACGAGCAATTTGTATAGCCTCGTGCTTTCAGGTATTTAAGTTCATTGTGCAAGTCATCCATTTTGGTTGAGTGTATGGTGCGTTGATGCACCGGAGGTGTTAAGTGTCTACTAATTCAGCGACTGGCAGGTACCTTTATATAAACGATATGCGGAAGCAATCGAATGGACCAACGTGAGTTATTTGTAGACCAACGCCTATGAGAGCTGTTACTTGTCCTCTTTTCAGCTCAGTGCGGTTGCTAAAGCTCTTCACACCCTCTCCCCCGATAATTTCAACCAGTGAACCAAGCATGTGAAAGGCGTAGACGTCGTGTGTACTCAGGCACAGCTTATGATATTCCATATATTAAACCACGGAAACCTCTCAGGGATCAGGGTCTTTATTTGCCCATGGTCAAGGCTGAGTTTCTAAATATCCAGTCAGAAGGGAGTAATTGGCCCTGTTCGGCCCTGTTGGTTGCCTGTCCTCCATTAGGAATGAAACGAGGCTCGCACTTGTTTTCGGATCCGATAGTGCAATCGCATAAGCTCCTTCAGTGTTAGCCAGCTCTGCCCGCGAGCTAACAAACGCTCAAATGGTGCCAAGACAATGCAATGTATATGGCGTACGTTGAACACTTCCTTTCTTGGTCGAAACCGCGGTTCATACTTGGGCGCTCATTGCTGTTTCCTACTAGATCTGATGCGCCGTGATAATCTGGCTTGCTCAAATGAGGTGATTGTAGGTGATAAATGCGAAACACAGTATGGTTTTGAGGCAGGCATCACCTCGAGGCAGGGGCATTGCGTTGCCGAGTGCCTAGGAGGACCTACTGCAGCATACAGGTGCATACAACGTTTCGCTTAGCCTTACATGAGGTTCGCCTCGCGGCATCACCGTGTCTTGGCTGGAACGCTATCACCTTAACGGGAGTATTTCTTGTATCTGTGGGCGCCTATATAACGAACCGTGGGGATTTTAGAAGGTAACAGCCGGTACCGAAGATAGATAAATTCCAGCTGTGATATCTGACTCGTCACAGCACCTCTTCTCTTCCTGTTTCATATTGCTGTAAGCTGCTACAGTCGTTCTTGCCTCCTGCACTGGACTTACCCCCAGTAAGGAACGCCAGACAATGGTCACTGCACGCATTGTTCGCTCAGAAAGGCAATCCCAAGTCGACAATTTCATCTCAAGCCAGATTTCCTTCCATCCTTTGACGAGGATCATGGCCCTCAACACGGCTTCGTGCTTTGCTCAACGCGTACCCAACGAATTACTCTCATACATTTTCCTCTATGCTTCCCGCCAAACCAACGCGATACACCTCTCGCACGTCTGCTCGCGTTGGCGAAATGTCGCACTTTCTACGGGTAGCTTATGGACGGATATTACCGCCACGTTCCCCACCTCCGTCGGACAACTTTCGTACGCCCTAACGTGTCTCCGCCGCTCCAAGTTCTATCCCCTTGATCTGTACCTGGACTTTCGAGACCCTGCTTGGGACTGGGATGAGCATTCACATGGTTTTGGGTCAGAGGACATGGAGGCGGTGTTGAGACTTCTCCTGCCACACGCGAACCAATGGAAGTCCGTGACCCTCCTCACGGATACGTGGGCGCCGATGTGGACTTTTCTGAAAGAGACTCAACGCGTGGAAATGCCGACCCTGAGATCGGTGAAATTGTCGCGGTGCAACGCGTATTTCGTGGGAAAGGGGGAGACGTTCGAGCCGGCAGGGTTGAGGGAGCCGTTGCCGCTTTTTGGGGGCCAAGAGGTCGGGATGTTGAGGGAAGTAGAACTTGTGGGAGTGCACGTTGACTGGGTTGGATCGCCGGGACTGAGGAATTTGTTGGACTTGGAGCTCAAGTACCATGCAAGCGACGTCATGCCGATCTTCCAGGAGTTCAAGAGCATTCTGGAAGGATGTCCAGATTTAAAGTATCTTTCCATTGTGGGGTGGGGGCCTAGGTTTGACGATCCTGCGGTGTCGGATTCCACTGCGACACCCATTCGCTTGCCCAACCTGATTCGGTTCTCCCTCGGTTTCGTTGATACGGAGTATGCGATCCGGTTGCTGGAGCATATGGCACTGCCGGTTCTGGTGGAACTGGCCCTAGAGGATGTGTCAAGGAGCTTGAGCCTCTGTGACGCCGAGAGTGTACCGGATGTCAAGGTTCTTCTGGATTGGTTTACAGGAGACCACGATGCTATTCCATGTAGCAAGCTCTTGACCCTGGAGCTGCATGGAATTCATTGCTACGACAGCGATGCATTGCGAAGATTTCTCTGCAGGTTTCCGGCGGTGGGGAGAATGTGTTTGTCCGATGCGGATGTTGCGTTATTGGAGGCGCTGAAACCGGATGCATTGAGACCCTGTCCGGCGCTTGAAGAACTACATTGTCGAGGAGTAGACTTTCCCATGCTCTCCGAATTAGTAGGCGCACGAGCTTCGAGTTTGAACGTCTCGTCGTTCAAGAAGGTCCATGTTGATTTGTTTGGGGACGAGGTTGTCGGAGAGCAGGAGAGTTTGACTATTCAAAGGGCCAATGTAGAACTTTCCCTCGATACCATTTTGCTTTCCGATTGAAATACCTTCCGTTCATTCTTTGTCTGTTTTCGTTTTTTCGATTTGGCCGTTACATACTGTTCCATTGTCCCGGTGTATCTTCGGCTTCCTCCATGTCTGTCTTTTGTAAGTACAAGAATACGAAGGAGTGGCCACAAAGATCCATAGCTCCGATAGCTTCATCAGCTGACTGCAGACTCTTCTCTTCTATCCGTATTCTGTTGCAATGCTACCGCGCTACAACAATGGAGGATAATGCCGTTGATCCGCTTCCATGCTTCAACGAGGGAGGGAGGCCTCAGTGTGCCTTGCCACTGGCCCCTCAATTCTTGTATATTCGCAAGGCTTGGGCATATATTACCGTTGATTCAGAATATACTAGCTGTTTTAAATAAGTGTTTGTAGTTCATTGAATCCTCTTCCATCAAGTCTCTCATAGCACCTTCCCATTCCCGAGGCCGTGAGGGAGTACTCACGAGGGGGCTGTACCAAAGCGGCAGAGCGTGGGAGGTTCGGTCCCGTAGCAGGTTGGACATCTGTAGATAGCACCCTGTAGTACGGACGTCGTTATGTTTCTGTTTAGGAGCCACAACGACTAATAAAACTAACTTCCTTCCATCCTATTATTTTACTTCGTGAGCTGAATTTTTTTTCTACTCCAAAAATTTAACCGTAAGTGTAAATGTTCCTGTTCCTTGATTGTTCGGATGATCGTCGAACTTAATCACGGCGCGCCTACTTGAAGTCGTGAACTGTCATGAGAAGCTGTGTGTTTTTCGTCTGCTCAAGCGTCGTGCAGTAAACATTTATTGATGTCTCTGGTAAGTTCTTGAGGTTTCTCAAGCACCTCAGGTACCGCGTTTTAGGGTTTAAGCGAGAATTCATTTACGCTTGACGTGAAATTTGAAATTCGAAAATAATTATCTAAATATAACGTCACAGTCACCATCACGTGATCAAAGTTCAACTCCCGTCCGCCCATCGCTCCTTGTTCTCTCTCGACCATCACCCTCGAGGACCGGCAGTCAAATTTCTGAACGTCTGGAGGAGAGGGAAATCGAGAGCAGGTGCATCACTCTTCTCCTGCTATCGCTATAGCTTGTATATGCTGACCGCGTCAACAGGTATCCAAAGTTGAGGAAGGACGAACGTTTTTGCTATAAGTTCGCGACGCAAAGGACTGTCGCCTTAGATTGAGGCATCTGGTGTCCACCAGAAGTCGAGAATTGGTGCGTTTCGCTGTTACGCTCGCCATCACTGTCTGACTTTCGGTTCGTTCGCGTCATCAGATTTCTACGGGCAATATCCTTCCTGGGATACGCAAAGTCGAGGTGCGTGGCGAATATGTAAGCGCTTTTTTGGTATCGTGTATAGCTGGCCTCTAACGTGACATTTTAGACTCACACAATACAACAAAACTCACCAACAATTAACGCGTTTATCGAACTAACGGCCTTTTTACGGCTTATCTGCAACTGACCACCCAACACGACTCATTTAACGAATCATATTTCGACTTACGACATTATTTTTCTGCTTGATCTTTTTAACGAAATTCCTCTCGATTTTTGACGATTTCGCATCTGTATAACTATCATGACAACATTACGCCATCCTCGGCTTCAACAGTCAAGAGCGGTAGCAACACCACCACCAGATGTCCCTAGCATTCGTCTCGTCACCGCAACACCTTCTGCGACGGGCTTGTCATCCGAGCCGAATACGTCTGCAGATTACTCACTTGACTCATCTTGGGCTTCAGTGCCCGCAGCTGCATGGGCTAGTCCCTCCGCCCTCGCCCCACGTCCTACAGAGGTGACGCCCAGGAAACGCCTCGTCCCCAAGAAATCTAAACTCGGCCTGCTCGGTGTTGGGGGTGCTGGCAAGGAGCGGGAGAAAACCCGGGACTTTTCTGACGTTGTTCGGCGGGTCGGCGGCGACACTTCATCTGCTAGAGGAGGATTCGAAATTTACGTGGATCCTACCGAAGATCCCGATATCGGAGAAATTGTTTTACTGAAGAAGAAGAAATCCCGAGCCGCATTGGATGGGATGAGGTGGGGTGGTGGCCCAATGGCGGAGGTCACAAATGTGCCCTCTGCTAAGACGAGGACTAAGGAGAAGGAGAAAGAGAAAGAAGAGGGGTCCAAGGAGAAGTGGTGGGCAATAGGAAGAGGGCGGAAGGATTCGAAGGAGAAGGACAAAGGGAAGGAAAAGAGCAAGGATTCGCAACGACCTAACATCATTCCTAGGTCTAAGAGTAAGTTTTCTTGGTGATCTCGCTTTGATAGTCTCTCATGGTGTCATTTTCAGCACCCGAGCCTTTCAAACCACCTCCTTCGCAAGAGGCCAGAACGCGCTTCAACTCACTTGACTCCGGGACGCTACTCTCCGCCCCCAACACATTCAGTCCTACTTATCAGGCCAACAATTTCTCTTCTCCTCAAATTGTTCCCCAACCTCAGCCACGTTCGCGAACACCGACACTTGGCGGACTTCTTGCACCACCTACGCTTTCCAGCGATCAGAACCAAAATCCACACCAGGGTTCTATTGCGCTACGAGCCATGCGTTCCCTGGCTCGCATCGGGAGCTGGGCTCAGTTGAGGAATCCAGGTAATGAGAACGAGGCGCCCAAGAAGTACAAGGACGTACCCAAGAAGCCGAAGGCGGGGAAGAAGGATGCGGAGAAGAAGAAGTCGAAGTCGAAGTCGAAGGATCCCCAGCGTAACTCGACTAGCAGCTTTGAGGCCGGCGCATTGACGGCCAGTCCTGAAGTTACCCGGACTCTTGGATACAACAAGAAACGAAGTATCCTTGGGCTTGGGCTCCCTTCGTCTATGACGATGAAAGTGCCTGCTGCACGAGGCGCGTCAACGGCGTCTTCTACAATGTCTCAGGCCCCTCCTCCGGTCGTCGATAACAACAGACTTTCGGTTGAGTCTGCGGCAGTCATGGGCAGGCCAAGCTCAGCGATGTCGACAGCGTCTTCACTTCGTCCGATGTCAACAAATTCGGGCACCTCTCGAGCTTCGTCAGGTTCTGGTGCTTCGGTGAAGTGGGATGAAGCGGGCTTGGAGACGGTCAGGGATCTAAGGGACAGAGAAAGGGGGATCAAGAAAGGGATCAAGGAGGAGCAGAAGAGAAGGGATAGTCGAGAGAGTAGGAGGAGTTCGGAGGGAAGGAAAAGGACGCCATTGACTGACATCTTCCCGGAGATTGGTAAGGGTGGAGAGGGCGAAGAAGCGAGGCATGTAGAGGAAGGATCGTCCGGTACTGTCGATGACAAGGAGTGCCCGATTGTGACAGTGGAAACCGCAACTTGTGATGGACACGAGGACCCTGTTGCAGAAAAAGTGTTGGTGGCTACACCTGTTCGTCGAGCTCGTCCAAGACCTGCATCTGAACAGCTTCTGGGCAGAGTCAGGCCGCAGGGAATTTACGAGGATCCTGACAATGGTACGCCCTCGTTTTCTCATAGTTCATGAATTGTTGGGAACATTATTTCATAGGCGCTTTATCGGTTCTCGATGCCGTGACGAATGATCTCGCAATGCTGATCAATACATTGGATTTGGAAGCTACACCCGGCAGGACGCCTGATCCTTCGCCAATTGCTAGACGGAACACACGAGAGCCCCAGACGAGTCCTACGAAGATGAGGGCTAAGACGCTGCGTCTCGAAAACCCCTCGGTCACTTCATTGCGCCCATATGCGCAGGCTACCGTGCGCGCACCTCCTTCCTCAGATGCCCTATCTGGGCAGAGCCGCGAGCAAGGATTTGTGAAGAAGCGTGCTAGTGAGCTGGGACTTGGAAAGCAGATCGCTCCTCTGCCGGTGTTTGATAGCCCTCCTCCAGTCAGACCGCCCTTGTCGCCTCCACCACAGTCACCACCGAAGACCTTCGCAAGGACGCACAAACGGACGCTGACGCCTGGACCTCTCCCAGATCCGTCGCCTGTTCTGAGACCACTCAGGCCTGCAAAGACGAGAATTTCGAAAGCCGTCGCGAAAAGTCCCACAGCAAGCGTCAAGAAAGCAGCACGACCTCCTCCGTCAACGTTCAGGTCGTCTATTACTGGCTTTAGGAATTCGACGTCCTCGCAGGAGTTTAACGAGCTGGAGAATCATCCCATTTTCATGCGCAAAAGGGCATCGTTGGGCGCTGATAAGAGAGCCTCTCGCGCCAGTACCGAGCACGATGATACGACCTCTCGACGACCTCTCGCACCCGGTGCACGCAAGATGCTCGGCATGAGAGGAACCATGGGCGGCTCTGACGTCTCCGCGTATGCCGAGGACGTTGACGCTTCTGATCCCGACTCGGATATTCCGGATGAGCTCCAATTCATCTTGCATGGGAAGAGAGCTCCGATTGTGGAGGCTGAGGAGGAGACCATGGATTACGACGATATTACCGAGAGCGCCAAGGGAAGTGGTGCAGACGATACGATGGACTACCACGATGAAGGGCTGTCGTTCATTAACGATCGATTGGGCGGACTCTCATTTGTAGATGAGGAGATGGAGGTTGACGTTTCGGCTCCTCCTCCAGTGTTCCGTGCCCAAGTCATCGACGAACAGGAGCACCACGCCGAATTAGAGCCCTCCGAGGAAGATACGAATAAGTCGTTCGATTTCACGGGCGAGATTAAGAAGCTGAATGAGTCGGGCGACTCTGATCGCCATAGCTTCGTGGAGCAGCTGGAGAACGCGTTCCGGACTCCAGCAAAGATCGATCTGCGCTACGATTTTGCAGGTCCTATCAAGGATGGCTTCTTACAAGTCGACGTTCCTCCCGTTCCGCCTCTCCCACCGCCTTCAGTTTCTGGCGATAGTTTGCAGGAGTGGACCGACTCGGCGACTGGTCTCATGGATGTACAAGAGCCCACTCTCTTGCACGAGCAGGAAGATTTGTCGAAGAGCAGGTCATCTTTCGACATGTACACCACCTCGCAGATCCGTGATATGGTGGCGCCCACTGTTCTTTCTACGATGGATAGTCCCGCCGCTGAGGAGTGCAGTCGCGCGGAGAATGGCAGGTTCTTAAGGAGTGCCTCGTCTTCTGGTTCGCGTCCGTCGGATGGCGAACTCAACAAGTCGTTCAAGTTTGGGGGTTCGAGATCTTCTCCTAGTTCTGAGGAAAAGGATAAGCCAATGACACTATCCGATATCATACCCCCACCTGCACACGCTCGTTCACTATCTATGGGAAGCCTCATGGAGGATGATTCCGTCCTCAAGTCCATCCTCGCCAAAGCTTCGGAGGTACCCCGCCCGCGGGTGCACTCGGACTCATCATCGAAGAGGGCGCACTCAAGACAAGTCTCTGGATCTAGTTTCACCGGCCTTGACACCTTCGAGGAAGTGAGGAGGGGCTTCGAGTTCCCCGATAATCGACCTACATTCTACCCTCCTTCTGCCGCGGCGTATAGCAAGCACAATAGACAGGAATCGGCGATGAGTTTCGCTTCAGTCTCATCCTATGGGCGTGTCGTCAACCCTGGAGTCGTCAATCCGTTCGATTACGGTGATTGTGGCCTACCAAGTCTACAAGAGATGCCTTCTTCGGAGAGTCTTTCTATGTCGATGTCGATGTCGATGAATGTGGAGGATACATTCGAGTTCCTTCGTTGTGGGCAGAGGAGGAGAGCTGACAGTGACGCGTCCAGTTTCTACTTCAAGCCTTCTGGTCGTGGACACCATCGAAACGAGTCGAACATCTCTGTTTCCTCGCAATTTCCTCCGAATAGTCGCTACAATCGCAGCTTTGGTATCGGGTTCGGCGGTGGACACGGAAGGAACGACTCTATCAACAGTATGAGCTCGGTTGCCAATTCGTACGCGATGCATGGGGCGAGCGCTGGAAAGGCTGCTTGGGCGAAGCATCATCGTCCGCAGGATTCGGCCGCGAGTGAATTCTCTGCGGCAATGCACTTGGGGCGGCCGGGTATCGGGGACAAGATGTTCGATAACGCTCCTCCCGGCGTGTTAACTTCCATATCTGCGTCGCCTTCAGAGACCGTGAAGTCTTCTTTCGACTCGATCATGGATGTCGATGGCCCCAGGTCTGAAGCGGTGGACTCTTTGTTTGATCAGACAGGCGTAAGGTCGAGCGAGGATGGAGAGTCGGTATTTAGGCGTGGGCACGAGTATCAGCGTCAAGGAGTGTACCTTGCGCCGCCGATGTTCCGCCCTCTATCGGTGCTGAGTATGCATGATAGGAGTGTACATAGTCCCAGAGAGGATGATACAATGATCAGTGTATGTCCTGATTCCCTACGTTGCTTGATATTCATTACTAACGACAATGTCTTCAGATGCTTGGAGGAGGCCGTCACGAACGAAGAGAGTCCATCGGGTCGATCATGGATGTCGACAAGTCACCCTGTATACGCGTCGAGAAGAGGAAACATTCGGAGTTCCGAATGAAGGGTGAGGTGGAAGAGGGTGCAGTGAAAGCCCGGATTGTCATGAAGCCGTCTATTGCCTCTACTGTCGAGTCCACCAAGTTTGGAGGAGAGCGAATGATCCGAGCTCAGCACGGACTTTTGGATAGACGTAGCTTGGAGGAAAGTTGCCTTGTTGCCGAAGGAGAGGATATGTCTTTTTCTTGTAAGTTTTTCTTCTTGGATTGCATTAATATCTTGTCTGATGAATGTATGCTTGTATGCTCATAGTCGGCGCGATCGTATTCACCAAACCTGATCCTTTATCGCGGTCGAGGTCAAGCACATGCACCTCGAATTCTGGGACATCCGGCTCGGATACCCCTCCTCTGTCATCTTCTGACGGATCGTCGATGTCGGAAGGATCGCAATCGAGCATCGATCTCGAAGAGATCAATGTTGCGCTCACGAATGCTACGCATCCTATGTCCAGTAACCAGCGCAATAGAGTTCGTGCCCGAGCCAGAGGACACGGTCACCGTCGACGCTATTCGCACACTCAAACCTCGCAGTCGTCGGCTTACGAGACGATCCAAGAAGAGGCTTCTCCGATGTCTTCTCCGATGTCTTCTCCTGGCACACAGAAGAACAGCAGCCCTACTGCTATCCAGCCAGTGTTTGTTGTAGACGAAGATACTGCGTCTATTCATTCTGCTACCGCTGCGTGGGATGATGAACGTGGGATCGTTGCTCTAAGGAGGTATTACGAGTTGCGCGACGAAGCGGAATCTGCAGTGACGGAGAGCAAACGCGTATGGATCGATACACCCTTTTCTTTGTTTGCTTTGCAGTGTAGGTGTTTCCCTATGAACGAGTGCATATTGTCTGACATTTTCATAGGCTTTGATCCACCCAAACATCCTGCAGGCATGCAAGCGCTGCTGGAGCATTCCGTTCAGAACTACGGTCCGCTACCTTCGGAGCTCCGACCAAAGCGAGTTCGTTCCCGGACATCTTCGAGGGCTTCGCCCTACCCATCGACAAGAGCACTGAAAGCTGCTGCTGCATCTCCGGAGCTCATCACGAAGAAACAGGACAACGTATATCGTAATGCCACGAGCTCTCCTCTCGGAGACCTCTTTCCTCATGCCAACGTGATGACGGCCTCACCGGCTTCTAAACCGTTCAGTCCTTTGATCGAGGAGCCTAAGCGAGAGAACGCGTGGGGTCCGGCGGCTACCCGTCCTCGGGTAGGGTCCACTGCGAGGCGTACGGCGCTTGGATGGGCAAAGAGGAGCAACGGAAAGACACCGACTAAGTTGAAGGAGAACACACCCGGTTTTAATATGACGTGCGTTTGGTTCTTTTGCCTTTTCTGTTGGAGAGGCTGATGTGTTTTGTAGGCGCGGCGAATCTCTGAGGCTCAGCCGACCTCGTCCGAAAGGTCGGCCGACACCCGCCCGACAAATCAGGCTTTAAAGAGACGCTCTGCTCCAACCTATGCTACCTGCACCGCATGCCCTACATGCAATATTACTTCTTGAACACGAAGTGTTGGGGCCGTTGGCTGTTGATGATCTCTATTTCCTTTTATGACTTTGAATGTTGCTTGTCCTTTTATGCTGCTCATACTGATATCTTCGCTGTCGTTGATTTGTTTTCGAAGGCGGATTGCTCTGTACAAGTTTTGAAGTCCAATTATCGTTGCTGTACTAAGGAAGTTTTGAATGTAAAATTATTCGTAGATCGAATACGTTGCATTCTTTTTATGTGATTGACACCTATATAGCAAGCGAAAGATAGAGCAAACCGTGTGTTTTACAGTCGTTGGCATACGGTCAATTAATTGTGGCTGTGTGAATGAGAATAGAGGCGTCGGTCGGACTTGGCTAATACTGTTAGGCACTCCGAGATCCCCGAAGTAGCCTTAGAATGAAGCAAACTGTCAACATACAGCCTGGTCTTCCCTAGCGCCTAGTCTCTCATGGACAGACGGACGATACAAATCCGATGAGAGAGGGAGGGACGGTATGTATGTACCTAGCGCCTGCCAAATTCACACTCAGAAAGCCAGGATCTTCTATCGCCGGCTTGCCACCTAGAAGGTACTGTCACAGGACTACGCAAAATTATGTTTATTGCGAAGTTCAAATCTCTCCCTCCAGTCACAAAGAACGCCACCGTCAAGTTCAGGTATGCAAACATTGGTGACATTCGCTCTCTTCTCTCTTCTCTTACCTCTCTTACAATACGACATTGTCAAGCTCTATACACAGCCCTTTTTTGAATCGCTCCGAACGTTCTCCGTTTGCAAAAGAAACATGACATTGTCGAACTGCATGCAGTCGGCTGTAGGAAACGTGTAGAACTAGTAGTTAACTTTATCGTTTGGAATCCAGTTTGCCAATCGTGGCGCGTTCCGAGTCAATTCCGAGATCATCGATACACCAAAGTACAGGATTAGCCACTCTCGAAGAAATGAATTGGCCCGGTGGAGCGCGATGCAAGACATGCGTATCAATCATCATTTTGACGGTGGGCCTCACGGTAGTCGCACGTTCCGTTACGTGACATGCAAGCGGTACTACGAGTAAAACGCATTCATGGCGCTCGACCTGTCACATGGCCAAAATCGAGATGTTATAAGGACTGGGTACACCCGGTTCCTTGATAGTTAATCTCCATCTTCTCGTAGAATAATGGTTTCCGCTCACGAGAACGAGTCACGACCTTTGGCCATTACTGCAATCCGACCACGGCCAATACCCAATTCTTACTGGGCTACGCCGTTTCTTGTCGCGTGCGAATATCCATGGACGCCAAAAACTCCGTATAAACCCAAGCTTGACGCTTTGCTTGCAGCGGGGGTTCGGACATTCATCGATCTTACCGAATCCGGCGAGTTGAAGCCCTACACACACATACTTTCGGCGCGTGCGACACTACTGGGGATCGACCCTGTGACTGTTGAGTACCATCGGTTCCCCATACGCGACAGATCACTTCCCGACAGCGTGGGGCACATGCATCGCGTGATGAACGTGTTGAGGGATAACGAGGAGCGGGGAAGGATCTGTGCGGTTCATTGCCGAGGTGGTATCGGCCGGACGGGGATGGTTATTGGGTGCTGGCTAGTGCAGAGCGGCGTGGCAAGAGACGGGGAAGAAGCTCTGATGATTATTGCTGAGGAGTGGCGCACTGTCGAGAAATATACGCGGTATCCACATAGTCCGGAGACTGGGCCGCAGTTTGAATTTGTGAAGACATTTCATCGTATGGACAACGAATGGAGAGCTGAAGGTGGGCTGGAATTTTTATAGGGATTTTGTTGTGCTAAACTTTTTTGACGAACAGAACTACAAGCTGGGACTTCCGCGTAATATCCTTTTGAGTGGAATTTATCCAAGTCTAGAGTGTCGGTGACGGAGCGGTACGCGCGCCTCGTGGCCGCCTCCTAGTGATAGGATCAGCGTCAAAAGGGGGAGAATCATCTATGGGAGCTACAACACACTTATCATACGGATATGATACTAATATATAAAACTCATTTGGAAGTCCCAAAATTCTCATTAGCTTGCATTGCATCGGAAGCTCTCCGAATCATTGAATGTTCCCAGAATCTTCACATTAAAGAGCCGAAGGTGGACCTGAAATTGTTGTACATGTGATCGCACTACCAACGTGCTGGTAGTTGGGCCGATGCCCTGAAATGTCCATTGAAATGTCCCGGATCCATGGCTACCAGGGCCAAGGATACGACCAGGACTTGCGTGGGTCTGAATATGGGAGTGAGAAAGAAGCAACGAAACGGAGAAACGAAGATGGATGCCCTTTTGTAACGGCGAGTGCACTGAACGCGTCAGATATTCTGAGACTGTCTTAGCTTACGTAGCGTGATTGACACGGTCCCGATTTGGGTTGTTCGATGACGTCATTCAATAGCCGCTCCGAATTCGGTCCATTTTTTTTTGCTCTTCAAGCTACCTACCAGGTGCCCTGCATGCCTCGGCAGTCCACTGAGGTGGCGAGCATTTTAACATTGTGGTCGGCCATTGTTCAAGTGGGCTGGGATCGCAACTGGTTACTACTGTACAATTTCGACCTTATCTTCACAGGGTGTGACATGTTATGCCACATCTTCAGCCGTGAAGATCTTCACACACGGATGTGACATGTTATAGTCATCTTCATGTTATACATCTTCATTGTTGTGGTAGTCTTGTGGTTATGTGATGTGACGGAGCTTCTAGCTGGTGAGTTCAATTCTCCTTGATTGTCTTTTTGTTTACTCCTAGTGGTGACATTTTGGATGGCTGGATTTGCCGAACAGGTCACGGACACAGAATCCGCCTTTGACTCTTGAAGCTTGAGCTCCCAGAGCGGAGTCGTCGAGGCCGCATCATAAACCGAATCGCTGGTACGACGGAAACGTCTGGGATCGTGCGTAGACAATTAAGACATGTGTATTTCATTATTTCTTGCTCGAAAAGAGCGCTAATTTGGAATCTTCTTCTTTCTCTTCACTGAGTCTTGTGACATGTTATCAGGTATGCTTATCTTCACTTCATAAGCCCGTGTGACATGTTATGTGAAGTTAAGGTCGAAATTGTACAGTAGTCGAGTCTGTCGGTGTCTTTGGCTACTCACACTGCCATCTTGGATGGCACTCATAGGCTGTCGTAAATCCGACGTCCTTTATCATAAGAAACTCCCGAGATATATAATCCGCTTCCCACCGCCCCGATATATTCTTTCCCGAATGGTAACAACGTTTAGGTTTTATCAGGCTTCTAATCATTTGTAGTACTTTTGGACGCATATCTGACCATCCAGATGACAGCTGTAGACTGGTTCTTGCGTACCATCGCTAGCTGTGACCTTACCAGGATGGTCCGGTCGCAATACTGACGGTCGACTGACCTGGGTGCCTTTAGTCTAAGGAGCATATGATGATTAACATCCGTGATAGCCATGTGCTTCTGAAGGTAAGGTCCGAAAGAAATTATCTCTGTACCCTTTAACGTGCATTTCAGCTATGTGCTCTCTAGACGTTTTTCAAAGGAGCGACACCTATCAGGAGGTCGGCACGATATGTTGACGACGACATCGGGATGATTTCGACAGCTCATATAGCGACCAGTCATCGTTTCATCCCTGTTTGCCACAGTGAGCAATACATGTGGATAGCCCCACCTGTGCTCACGATCTGCTTTTTCACAAGCCAGACGAGGTTTATTTAAAGGCCACTATAATGCTTCATAATTGCGTCGCCCTCACTTTCTGCTTGCTATGCTCCCCGTCTTATGGATCTACCCCATTCTTTTATCATGTACTCTCGCCTTACCGTCTCTGCGTCGTGCTCCTTCAGGGACCAACACGGTCATCATCCAGATGTTCGAATGGACCTGGGACAGCATAGCCTCCGAATGTACTGATTTCATTGGACCCGCTGGCTATGGTTTCGTTCAAGGAAATTTTTTAACATCTTTTATCTTACGGTCCTTTCTAAAATTGAACAGTTAGCCCACCGGCGGAACACATTACCGGCACCCAGTGGTGGACGGATTATCAGCCGGTTACATACACTTTAACCTCTAAGCGTGGCGACCGGGACGAATTTGCAAAGTATGGGTCTTTCATACTTTTCTCGTTTGATTATCGAACAATATACCAGCATGATAACGACGTGTCATGCTGCGGGTGTCAACGTTATCGCTGGTATATCTCGTCCATTCTATCACTCCGATACCATTGTCAATGAAAGCCTGCAGACACCATCTTCAATCATATGACCGGCATGGACTCAGGTACCGGGGTTGCGGGTGATACCTACACCCACTATGTTCGTTGGCATAACTTCACGTTCGCTTGGGCCTCGACCTCTGATACTTTCAATAGGTATATCCCGGCATATATCAGTACCAAGTCAGTTCCATGCCTTTTTCCTGCCCACGGTATTAATCTTTGGTCTGGCAGGACTTCCATCATTGCACTCTTACTAGTACTGGTGATATCGAAGATTACACTAGTCGGGCACAAGTACAAACTTGCCAACTAGAAGGCCTCGCGGAGTACATTTCGCGTATCCGTGCCTTCTTCAAGCAGGCTAATCTTTTCTAGCCTTGCAACTGAAACGGAGTACGTTCGCGGGCGTCTAGCTGAATATGCCAACGACCTCCTTTCTCTAGGAGTTGATGGATTCCGTTTGGACGCCGCTAAACGTAAGTTCTTTCTTCACTTATCAGTGTAATCAACGTGAAACCCTGCCAGACATTGCGGCGGACGATCTCGCGAATATCACCAGCCGATTTTCGTCATCGCCATATATCACTCAGGAGGTCATCTGGGGAGCCGGTGAGGCTGTTCAGCCGTCGGAATATGTCGGGATAGGGGATGTCCAAGAGTATGAGCTAGCCGAAATAACTCTTCAAGGTCAGACTGATATTTCTTGTAGATTCCGTTACACCACGGCCCTTCAGACTGCCTTCACGGGTGGCAGTATTTCTGGATTAGAGAACCTGGATAGTCAAGGCCAGTACCTTAGTTTTGATAACACCTCATGATACCTGAAGTTGGCATAGGATGGATCTCCGGATCGCAAGCTAATGTTTTTGTAGCGAATCACGATACCGAAAGGGTACGACATAATTCAAACCTTCATGAGGACTAACTTGATGATCTTTTCCAGAACGGTGATTCCCTCAACGTCAACTCGGCCAACAACGCCTACGTGGTTTGTATTTACTCCGCCTTTGTGTTGCACGTGTGTAGCTGATCACCATACCAGATCGCTACGATATTCTCCCTTGCATACCCATACGGAACGCCCACCGTCCTTTCCAGCTACCAATATTTGACGACTGATGATGGCGCTCCTAATAATGGTAAGTTACATTTTTCATCCTCCTCGGAGGCTGTTAACTGTCCTCTGCCAGGTGTAGGAACTTGTTCAGGTACAGGAGGAGCGAACGGATGGTACTGCCAGCATCGCTGGATAGCCTTCACCGGCATGGTCGGGTTCCGGAATAATGTAGGCTCTGCCGCATTAACGGACTGGGTATCACCTCAGTCCTCGCAAATCGCATTTGGACGAGGTGACTTTCATACTGTTCTGTCGTCGTATTGTGGTCGATCCCTGATATCTATTCAAGGGTCCGCTGGTTTTGTAGCCATCAACAATGCAGCCTCCGATTGGAGTTCAAGTTTTAAGACCTCGTTAGCTGACGGATCGTACTGTGATGTTGTCAGCGGAACAGGCTCTAATGGTATTTGTACCGGCTCTGGGTATGTTCGTCTTTCCCACAGAGGCTTCCATTGTCTCTGACATTTTTTATTCACTCAGTTTCACCGTATCCGGCGGCTCGTTCACCGCAACAGTTCCGGCTCACAGCGCAGTAGCCATCCATATAGGCGCGACAGGTACCGTTGATCCAGTCATGCGAGATTTGGCTTGAATGACACTTTTTAGGTGCAGGGTCCGGATCTGGTAGCTCCTCTGGTTATGTCGCAGTAACATTTTCCGAAACTGCGACTACAACCTTCGGCGAGGTGAGCATTCATTCGTTGAAGCTACTTTCCACAACTTAAGTATATGTGTCTAGAACATCTTCGTGGTGGGTAGTATTTCACAACTGGGGAACTGGGCGCCTGCATCCTCGGTAAGCGCGACTTATCAATTATCTTGTTCCGGCACCAACACATGTTCTTTACAAGATTGCTCTTTCGGCGAACGATTATCCCGTATGGGAGGCTACTGTAAGCATTCCTGCAGGTACAGTTTTCCAGTACAAATTTATAAGGAAGGAAACGGACGGATCGGTGAGTAATACAATCACTTTGGGAGTCTCGGATAGTGACAATCCCTAGGTGGTATGGGAATCCGATCCGAACCGCCAAGCTACAGTCATATCGTCAGGTACCACTCAAACATTGTCGACGACATGGCGCTGAAAGACTTTTTCTTCATCTGGAAAATTTGAATTATGAAAATGAATTGCGAACTGATTCTGTAATAACAACGTTGCCTTTACCTGCAGGACCGTCGCAGAGCGCGTTAGTAATTTTGGTATCACAAAAAGTATGATGGGTATGTCTTTTGCGTGTTTATCGGATCCGTCACTGGGTGAAGGCGAACGATACATGGGTCTGGAGAACATCAAAATCGAAGCAATAGTAGTCTATAGACTCGAAGGCACGTATTGGGCACATCGCACTCGTCATGATAAAGTGTACCTATCCTAAGGGAAAGGTCTAAATGCGGTGAGAAGCCAGATACACAAAACCAGAATAACGCAGAACTCAAAGATGGTGTAATGTAAGATATAATCATTTGTAGGTGTAAGCTTGTCTCCCTTCAACTGCACCAAATCCAAACCAAATCACAACACTGTCTGATGGCGTCGACGTCGCCCAGACATACATAGCCCAGCATAAAGGGTGAACCTTTCAGAATGAGTCTAAAATCACGATAGAGTTCCATCTCTAGAGAAAGACGCTGCAAAAAGTAGGTCAAGAGGGCCCGGGACTTTGTGCCCACTGCCGCGGAAGGGTGCCACGAATTGAATATCCGAATAGACGCATGCAAAGGTGAACTGTTAGGTCCCGCCCGAATCGCTGTCCTCTTTATCCGCTTTGCATGGCCGAACGTTTTGTCCAGGGTAGATCAAGGGTGACTTGAGTTTTTTTTGAGACGTCTCACCAGATCACTTTCAATTCTTAGCCTCAAATACGCGAATTGTACGTAGAAGAGCGTCTTCGACATCGGTAATATGCTCACTTTAGGATGTACAGAAAGCCTCAACTTTTTCTACAGTGACCTCTCTTAGACATCCCTGCTGCTGCGACCAGAAACGTTGCTGGAGAGGTACAGCCCTACGGTCGCCGTGCCCAAGTTAAGTAAGACAAATCGCGCAAAGATTTGTTTTCTTTGCTGACCATCGTTTCAAAGGGGAAATGAGATCAAATAGGCAGACTGGAGACTTCTGAGTCCTGATCATTGGCTATTGTAGTGCTACATCTTGTATACTTGCGTCCGGCGTGCCCAAGTGGTACCGTGCCGTGTAATGATGATGATGATGATGATGATTATGGATACAAAGAGATTCGTACTGCTTGCAAAATAGTACTATCGGCTATTGCCGCCGGCCTAGAAAGGCACGATCTATTTCAATTACCCCTTGAATCGATCTATGGCTTCGACAACGACCACCACAGGGAGCATCGAACGTCCTCCATTCATCATTTTTGGATATGGATCTCTTATCTTCAAAGTATCTTTATCCCTATCGCTTCAGCTGTCTGCTAATAAGCATACTAGCCTCCTCCGCATACTATTGCAAAAGGCAGGCACTGATCGTACGGTTGAATTGCACCTGCTAACGTTCAAAAGTACCTGGTTTCTTGAAAGGATATGTTCGCAGATTCGCCCAGAAATCGCATGATCATAGAGGAACACCAGAGGTGATATATTCTCTGATCTGTGCGAATGCCAAACAGTATTTACGAAGGCATCGTAGAATCCCGGACGCGTTGTTACCCTCGTGCACATAGAGGATTGGGACAAATTTTCTAGTTCCGTTGGTTTCCATTCCCATTCGACACGTGCATAGCATATTTCTCATATCCTTTCTGTGGTTTAGGATCCATTTCCTCATGAGGATACCGTTTGGGGTAAGGTTCTTGGAAGGCTATACTGTTACTCACGTTTGCTTATTGTGAAAATCAGGAATTGCATACACGATTGACCCAGCTTATGAGTCTGAGGTCCGAGACTACCTAGGTGCGACTCCAGTGGTTGAAGCCTTTCTTGTACTTACTAGTGAACTCAGACTACCGAGAAAAGGTCCCGACACTGCTTCCTCGTAGTCAAGGATTAACCTTTTGGTCTAGGATGGATATACTATGGAAACCATCGATATTCACGGTCTTGATTCTGCCGATGGTAAAACCGACAAGGTGATAATACATGGCGTGAGTACATTTCTCATAGCATTGCATCACCGTCGCTCATTCGTGATACCACAAAAATAGGCGTATGTAAGTTGTCGAGTCTTCGCCTTCTGACGCCACAGTGAGCAATATTCTGATGATAGTGCTATGTCGGCCGAAATGATAATCCGTCGTTTAGTAAGCGTCATCTGTTATCATAATCCTTGAACCCTTTCCTCACAAAAATAATCCAGTTGGTGCCGAACCCCTGCCCATCCTTGCTGAAACGATCTGGAGATCCGTCGGTCCCTCCGGGCCTAACAAGGTAGACAATTAAGTATCCTAAGCCGTTGGAAATGACATATCTGGGCTCAGGACTACCTCTACAAGTTGGTCTCCGCTGTACGGCAACTCTCACCAGATTCGCATGATTCACATCTCTTTGCTCTGGAGGTATCTTTTGCATTTTACCCACATGTATTCATTCTGAAAAATGTCTTGACAGAAAATTGTTCGCTCTTTGGATGCGCGTGATAAGTAGAGTCGCCAAGTACAAGGCACCTTCGGAAATTTGTTGGAAATGTGGGTTACATTCTATACCAAGAACCAGGCGTCAGCATTGAAGTGAGCTACCTCATATTACATCTGTGCCCTTTCGTTACTCTCGTTGGCTAGTTTGAACGCGTCTGCCTCGAATTCTAAATGCAGCTCTATCTACAGACTTAATAGTCAATGATCTGCGGTTGAATCTAAGTGTATGCACGGCCATGTGGGCTGCCGATGAAAAATGCAATTCAACGAATACACAAAGAGCTCTGCCACCATCAATCTTCGAACAATGGGCGGCGAGTCACTAGCCTTATACAGACAAGGGTTGTTTGTTCTTGTGGGCTTATATAGGCTCCAAGGTGGTGACGATGCCCTTCATTTTCTTCTGTCCTCGAAATAATAGGCTCAAATCTGAGTCTCAAACTGTCCCTATTAAAACCAGTCTGATTGTCAGCGAGGTCACGCCAGAACTAGGTAAGATTTCCTGCTCTCATTTTCTACGGAGGCTAAAATTTGACCGCCTAGACGATGGAGCAGGAGATGAGTCCACCTCGCCATGAATGCTTGATCGATCGCCTTTGCGACCATGTTCTTCTGTGTATTTTCGAACACTTCATCAGTCCGCCCGCGTTCCACGATGCTATATCGCCAATGACGCTCTCCTGGATCAACCATCGATGGCGTTCCCTCGTCGTATCCTCGCCTTTACTTTGGACACAAATAGACGTCGACGAACATTCATTCAGCTCATCTCGCCATGCCACATCTTGCGCGAGAGCCTTCCCAGTAGTGGCCTTATACCTCGAGCGCTCACAGTCCTGCGCCATCGACGTCATGATTAATCTCGATGTACTAGGAGATTTCTTCGCTCCGCTGGAGGGCGACGAGCATCTTCCTTTCACGTTTGATCATGTTGATCTACTCGGATTGGCTCTCGTTGAAAACGTGCGGCGAATCAGGACTCTTCAAATTATATGTCCGAGCTGGATGGTCCAGCAGTACATTTTGCAGCATTTTAGGAGCGTTCCGATGCCGATGCTCCAAGGATTCAACCTGGAATATCGGTTTCACATCTTGCAATCGCTCGTGGAGACTTACCATCGCAAGACTACTTTGTTCCCCTGTGATACCCTGTCTTTATTTTCTCTGGGTGGCATGGACATTCCGGACAACAGGGATACCTTGCGGTGTTCCGGGTCTTCGCTATATCCTAATATACGTGACGTCGAACTTCAAGGCGCTCATTATAAATGGGGTCGATTCTGCGCGACCAACCTCTCCTCCTTGTCGATCGGTTACATTCCTTGGGACCACAGACCGACTCATAAAGAGCTGCGGGATATCCTCTCAGGAAGCCTAATGTTGTGCTCCCTATCGATTTCAGGTGCCTTGCCTTGCACTGGAGCGCGGGTGGAGCTGAGCCTCCCTCAACTGAGCTCACTCAACCTTGGTTTCACCAGCCCATTAGAAGTCTCTGTTTTTGTGACCGGCATCGACGTTCCTTCATTGAAGAAACTGGAGTTGCATTATACCACACCGACTCTTCCGAGAGAGGCGCTTCCCATCGACAGTGAAGCCGTCTTGTATGCGAAGACGGCAGATGCGTTTGATCATCTGATAGAGTATTTGCCTTTGCAACAGCTCCTTTGCCTCTCCATCCGAAGCGTCAGGTTTTCTAGGGAGGAGTCGATTGTTGTGACCACTTCGCAGGTCGACAAAGGGTTAGTTAAGGACTACGAACTCCCCGCCGTCTTACGCTTCATTCAGAGGCTGAAGGTCCTCACTTCCCTCCATCTCGTCAACCCAGACCCAGACCTCCTCTTATCGCTGGTCTTCCCTCAATTGTCCTCATCTCCGAAAGGAGCAGAGGATACTGGGTACAATCCTCTCGTCATTCCTCGACTTAGGCGACTATCCATAACGACAAAAGAGGAGAACGGTCATCAGAGCGTCATTCGTTGCCTGCAGCGCCGCCGTGACCTATATACTGAGTCGGACTCGGGGTCTGATAGGTATATCGGGCGGCTATTGGAATCTCAGACTTTGGTCTTTCCGGTCTCTGCGAAGAAGGATGTGCTGGCTGTAGAACGAACATCGTTTGCCTTGGCTAAAGATGACTGTTGCAATATAGAGTTCAAGGAGTTTGCTCACAGGAAACTGACGGCATTCATGGAGCTAACGCTGCAGCAGTGAAGGGACTATACATATATTCCGAGCCATTGTCATGTTGTTATCAATAATCAGATGCGGATCTGGATCATCCCAAAAATAGCAGAAGGACCCGGTGTATATCTTAGAAGAATAATTGCAGAATGATAGACGTGCCCGCTCTGAGGTCTGAGGCTCGTGTCGGAATGGGTGATTTCACGATTCGTGACAGTTCAGAGAAGCGCCGTTTTGTCCACACTTCATGTCAGCCTTGGCGTGTGACGTGTGTAGGATGTTGTTGCTCGCTCCATTACATGATCACGACGTCCACGCCCGACAGTGTTTGAGTACTAAGCACTACGCCTCAGGTGGCGGGGAAAGTACGGCAGAAGCATCAAAGCGTGACTTGTTTGATAGGCGCCTGAGACACGTGCTGTTCAGGTTTGTGGCACTATAAAGCTTGCATTCATTCGTACTTGTTCATTACAGCCATCACTATTGATGGACGCCTTCATTGTCAACTTGCAGAAAAACGAAGTCTCCCCCGACTGGAATGGTGTCCTGGAGATTGCCAAGAGCGCTCTAATTCTGAATGACCAGCTAGGTGAGAAGTTCTTTACATCTTTACCGAATAGCGCTAATATCAGATAATAGCGGCGGGCCACCCCAAAATCTACGTTGCCTCTTGTGTATTCCTGCTCTGGCAACCAGCGGTCCTTACGTGGCCGTTCAAAATATGTTCCATCTTGATCAGCATTCCGTTGGCCATTCTACGCATTCCGTTGGCCATTGCACGTTGGTTCGTAAGAAGCTTGGGTTTCGGTAACAATACGGGCATAGAACGCAGTGAGTTGATTGAGCTCTGGTTGTATCTATAAACCTGAGCACCTTTCAATAGATTCCTTCGCCTCTCGTTATCAGAGTGCTAATTACGGTGGGCATATTCCCCGTGATTCACTCTTCTCAGGCATGCAGTCATTTGGCGCGTACAATGAAGAGCCCAAAGGGCAGAATGATGGGATCCCTGCGTACGCGAAGCTGTTGCGGATAGGTGTTTTGGTTCTACTCATTCGCTATCTCGCGTTCTAGTGTATCATTTATTGCACTCAATGTTTATATCATTACAGTGGTCTTCGACGTACTTAAACACTAGAATTTGCTCAACGGTGGCTAGTCAACTATAGAACAGCTGTACGCACTATTCGATATCCACAAGTGACAGAATACCTTGCGTCGCTCGATTCACGCTGAGTCGGCGCTACGAAAGTCCAAAACTAACCCTGCGATATTAAGTGAGATTTACTGCATCATAGAGATATCGAAATCAGGATGGGACGCACTACAGTCTCGGGCAGCGCTTGGGCAAGTGAACACCGAGGATGAGGCACAGGACCGACACAGGATTATTTTTTCATGGCTTGGTCCGATCAGCACAAAGTGCGTGCCAACTACGGGACGCACATGGCACACGCTGTTCCTTATTGGGCAATACTGTTACCATCGTTGTCTTCCTCCATCATCCCAGCCCTAGTCCTCCTCTGGCAAGACTCGAGCAGCGCTTGCTGAGCGCTGAGAAAGCTGAGGCACAGGATTGTTTTTTCATGGCTGGTCCAAAGCACGTGCTAACCACAGATGGCACGGCGCATGCGCCGTCGTCCACCGAGCGTCTCTCATCATGTCACCTCGTCCTCCTCTGTCATCGAACTGCGACGTCATCGCATCATCATACGCGCAGAATGCAACAGCGCACAGACCGCTCCTCCACGCCCTTCCAGGGTATAAAAGGCGCGCACATTCATGATACCGCCCCCAACCTTTCTTTCTTCCCTTCCCCCACCATCTCTGCTTTCTCTCCCTTGCCATCGTTGCGTCCTAGATGCCCGCTAACTACCAACAGTGCGCTATTATGCTCACCGTTCTCTTCATCCGTGCTTATATAATTCTCGTTCCCAGTTTACATGCCGATCTCAACAAGACCCTTGGCCGCACACAGTTGGTACGTTCCCTGTTACCTTTTATTATTCATCTCACCCGCGATTCAGGCCAAAGATGTCCCGGCTCCCATCGTTACCGGCATTATCTCTTTCAAGGCCCCGCCTCTCCCAAAGGAAGTTGCCGAAGACCTACTCTACGAGAACAAGAATAGACTTGTCCGAACCGTTATCAACGCATCAAGAGCGATCTAGCCCTGGCTTCCGCCTTGTAAAACGCCTTTACAGAAGCGTTCTCTAAGGCTGAATCCACTCGTACAAAACCGTTCTCTACCGCCCCCGCATGCCGACACTTTGGTCCATTATTGTCAACGATATCACAGATGGTCAGGCTAAGGGCGAGGATGTATGAAATGTGAAGGTAGTGCGGGATCATGCTCGTCTGCTATCGCATGTTTTGGTACGTGCATTCGAATTTTTATCGTATTGCCTTTTGGCAAAGGATAGGCACGCGATCTCCGAGAACGCGACGACAAAGGCAGTAACCATTCGCAGTCTCTTTACTGATTGCTTTGCAACATACACCCAAGCATGGCATCACTGAAATGCCAGACAACGATTGCAGTGCCTGTAAACGTTTTCTCTGTTTTGTCCAAATTAAAAAACCGCTCACAGTTGGGCTGAAATCGATGGATTTGAGCTTGGATGTAGCCCCAGCGACACGATCATGTACGGCAAGGACGAACTAAAGATGCTCATCGAAGAAGCGCTCAAAAACACCGAATGTAGAGGCCGAGACCTCGCCATCCTGAGCTGTCTCTTCATGGTTCTATCCTTCATCGTTGGCCTGCAGCAATCTAGTTTTGCGCTGTGAGACAAGAAGCCAAAAGAGAAGAAAGGTCAGGTGCGTTGCCTGTTTACTCAACTCTCCTGCTTATCTCGCACCAATAGCACCCAATCGTTCGGAATGTCAAGATCAATCTCATAGGTCCTCTTGCTTTCAGTAGCCGACTCGATATCAATCACCTGAAGGTTGCGTCCGACGAAACGTGCATGCCGAAGCACCTTTGCCTTATTCAGGATCCCTGAATTTCTACCGAATGTTCGGTCATTCGGCCCAAGATCTAGCAAATCTGTTCAGTCCTCATTTCTCCTTAGTCGTGTTCAGAGGATATCGACAAGATTGGAAAGGCTGGCGGCGGCATTTCCCTCTCCTGTAAGTTCGTACTTTTTGAAGCTGGTCTCCACACTCATCAATCGCTTAGCCCCCACATCGTTTTGACGCTTGTCGGTTTTGAGTTGTTATTCGCATGGATGAGTATAATGACCATCTGCTCCGTGGTTACCTATCAACTGCACGATTGATGAATACTTTGTCGAGGACCTCGAAGTGCCTAAAGGTCATGTCCGGCTTCTCCTTGGGTCCGAGGAATTCGCTTCGCTTGCTGGCTTAGTGCCCTTCGCGGAACCGCATCACACTTATGCTTTACCGTCTCGTTCCCAACAATAAAGTTGAATACAGCAACAATTTCCTCATTTACTATGCCGGCCTTGGCCCTTGCTACTCGTGTTATGAAGACGATAACGACTCGGACGATGATCACATTGAAAGCACTGTGCCCGATCGATAATCACGATATTTACCTCTGATACGAATATCAGGACAGGAAGCTTAACGCCGTTTTGATGCTTCAGATATCTCGAGTCAAGGGCTATCATATCATTTTCATTATTGACTGCTCTCATTCTGGTGGCGCTAGTTAGGTTTGTCTGAGGAGGGAGAGTACATCAGAGGAGACACACCGAAGTTGGGACTCGACCCTCGCCGGACACATTGAAGGATTATCCAGGTTGTCCTAGGGCTCGCAATATGCGGACTGTCCTGGTGCTGCCGATGTCTGATTCGTCCTTGAGGCTATGATTTCATTTTATAGATTCCCCACCGAATGAGCAATGGAACACTCTTGACTTTGCATTAAAACATCTGCTATGTACGGATTTTGATCGCCTTGACGAACGGCTTCCTCTATTCCGCAATACAAGATCCCCAGTAGGCATTGCAGTAACCCAAAAATATATATGAGAAATATGAAAAATATGAAAACAATAACAAAGCTCGACGTTGGGCGCTACCACTTCAGGTATTATTCCCCTCTCGGAGATTCACTAATTGCTCCCCCAGTTCCATAGTCCACGTCTATCACAACACTCCGATCACGTCCAAGTAGAGGTGTTCGATCGGTAGGTGTACCAACTGCTGAGACCCTACCCCGTTCACGCTCGACAATCCTATGACAACAGTGATTAGAATGGCCATCAGAATGCAAATACGAAAGTATTACCCCCTCATGATAGCAGCAGTCGTCATACGCTTTGCCTTTCTTTTGTGCACATTATCATCGTAGCGATCCGTCTCGTCGACAATTTCCTCAGATATTATTTCTTCGATTATATCTGGATATAATTCGTTTATTTGGAATCGTTTTTATGAGGTACAGAGGGTACATACCCTCGAGAGTGATCACTCCGATGGCTCCGCCCGCGATACCAGGGGTACGGGATATGAGGATTAGATGCGCACGACCAGTTTGACTGCGAAGAGCGGATTAGTACTCCTGTTGTGTCACGTCCAAGACACATACAAATAGTCCAATGCTTGGAAACAGTTGATCGAAGGATGCGCCTCAGGAAGGATAGACAGAGGGAAGCTTGACACAGGAAGCTCTTTGGAGGGGTCATATGTAAGAAGCTAGAAGGAAGTCAGGATATAGCATCAATTCTATCATACCGGCGAGAGAACTCACCTTCTTGACCAACAATAGCCCTGAGAAAGCTAATGGATTCCCAGGTTCATGTATCGGAAATCGCGAGTATCCGCTCGTTAATCTGGGATAATGATCGGTGGTTGAAATAGAAGGCTCGAAATGGACGCACATTGTATCTATCATTTTGTGGTCAAGTATGGTGTCCCTGCTCAATGTGACGACATCCTATATTATCACCATAAGTGCACATACAGGCCCTCAAGTGGGAACGACAGTACACACCTCCATACGCGTCATAATAGTCTCGACATTCTTCGAATTTAGCTCCAGGACACCATTGAGAATCGATATCTCATCCTCCCTCAGAGGTTCCTCCCCCGTGCGATGGAACTGTAAGAACGATTTGAGCTCGGCTTTTTTGTAGGTGTGAGTCTCGTTCGCGCCAAGGACGAGGTCAAGTAGCTTGGCTATGGGCCAGGCGACGGGGGCTACGAGGGGGTATGAGCTGATGGGCGTTCCAAGTGGCGCGCCATCACTCACCGAAGACATACATCAGCACCAGGACAAACGGAGTGCATGCTGCCCCAATTGCAAGGCCATAGCGGACGCTCAGTGATTGAGGAATTATTCTGTGGCGTGTATAAATGAAAAGAATACATGTTGATTGTAGGAATGATGGCGTACTCTCTAAAATTAGACGCAGCGTGTATGTTAGAGGAAGAGCCCTGGTCGAGGTATGATAAGTCGCGTACCCAAAGATCACTTCAACGAAGCGTCAGATAGTGTCACAGGACAAGAGATGATGACGTACCAATGGCCGTCGTGGAAAGCGCTACCGCGGCTACGCCTCCGCCGATCTACCGTCATTAGCCAAGCCAAGGGACGCGAAACTGTGGGTATCACGTACAACACTGTCGAGGAAAATCGGCAAACTTTCGTTGACTATCTGTGGGCGCGATGGCTTTCAGTCCAAATTACGCGGAGTGTGGGTGGGGCGGACGTACGACGTTCCCTAGAAGGAGTACCTGCGCAATGTCAGATATAAACAATAGTGAGAGGTGCCAAACGCACCACTAGCACCCAATGTCTTCCTTTCCGCATGAGCGACAACACTTTCTTGGCATTTCGTTTCTCTATAGGATTCTCTGAAGATGTCGCCAGCACGCGCAGGTGCAGCTCGTCGAGACCCATTAGACCCAGAGTCAAGCTAGACCGTGGCATCAGGAGGAGAGAAGGACTAGGAGGTTAGAGTGAACTCACCCAGCAAATACGCCCCCCAAAAGTACGAGTATTGAACTTGTGATGATCTTCCACCAGAATTCTGGCGAACCAGGTTCGACACCGTGTGTATGTTTCCCGAGTTTCTGTATAGTAGTAGACCCCTGGCTGAAGTATGGCAGAGCATGGACAAGTCGATTAAACAACAGAAGAAGAATGGGACGAGATTTCATGAGAGGTAAATGAGAGAAATGAACGTGAGCTTTGTGGGGGAGTGGAGAAGAGTATAAGAGGCTCTAGGTCTTGGCGCTGACGCGGGGTTGCAAAAGGAAATTGATGGGGAAAAATAGGGGTCTCAAAGATTTGCCACCTTTCGGTCCGGATGCCGACGTAGCCGTGAATGCCGATAGCGATTTTCGCTCAAAGTACAGACTGCTCTTATCCGAAGGTTTGTGGGATGACGGCGCTTTCAGCATCGCAATAGAATCCGTCTCAATGCATTGACCACGAGCTGTTATTGCTATAGCCTAAGGCAAAGGCAGTTTTACTATTGAACCGATACCGAGAAAAAACACAAAACGTCCGTTGAAGGTGCAGACAATTGAGTGCTACGATAATGTGTCCAAGCTCACCTTGGGACTCATGAAGCTTTTATGAAGTGCCAAGACATGGAAAGGTCGCGGAATAGGCTAACGAATGATGATTGACCCTTAGCCATCGTTCTTTGAACGTGTGATTGGGTGATATAATACTGAAGCCTTCATTCTAGAATGCAAGAAAAATATCCTTCCGAACAGACCTATTCCATGGAAGGTGGCACGGGTTACATCGGAGCGCGCCGTACGCTGCTTCCTCGGCACCTGGCCAGAACCGCAACGAACTGGTGCGGGCGTCGCAAACAGCAAGGACTATGGTTCACGAAGCCAGGCGACAAAGTGGATCTGGGGAGTGTTTGTATCCTGCGCCCTGTCGAGTTCCCGGAAACAGATACTCGTATGATTTAATACCGAGTATTTGCGAGCCTGGAAGACTACGCCAAGGTGAGATACTCGATAGGAAGCCGGTATGACAAGGTGAATTTCCGAGCTATGGCCAGTGACGACGCTGATATGATTGAAGCGTCAGTCCTCCTCTAATTTGTACCACGAGGACTCGGTGAGCTGTATCGCAGACTCGTGTTTAGGCATACAATGAGGTATGATTATACTTCATTGGGTAGCGGAATGACAGTAGTTCATCTATTGTTGTTCAAGTTGGCATGCTTCGTGTAAACTGATGGTGTGCATACATCCGGCCAGGAGACACGCTCCTCGGATTTTGATAAGCGAAATCCTCTATGAGAACGAAAATACTGGAGGGGCTCGGAGTACCTTTGACTAGGCGAGTAACGAGGTACCTCAAGTCTGAGGGGATGACTTAACGAGCACTAAGTGGAAGGGATTCGGGTAAAACATCGGGAAAGATGCGGGATTCACGGGCACTGCCAGACTGGTTGCTGTCCATAGATGGGGAACGATCCGGCCAAGCATGCCTACAGGCATCGGTGATTACGCCGGGATCGGAGCAAGCGCTACGAAAGCTCGTGGCCTCCCGTACTCAACGTATTAAGGGCGTACTGCGCTCAGTGCGCTGCCTAAGGTGATGGTGGCCATAAAGAAGTGGCTGTCAGCCGCGCCATGATGAGGAGAACAGTCTGAACCTCTGTAGGAGCACGGTTTAAGAACGTGACCAAGGCGGATGCCAATATATTTACTCACTGCATCATTCGGTCCAGCAATCTTCGTCTATTCTGGAACCGAAGCCGTCACGCCCCCTTTATATCATAAACTCAAGGGCCCTCCGCGCCCACCATTCGGCGTTGCCACATGACCAGATGTACTGGGAAGGCGACCAGCATTTAGACGAGCGCAGCTATAGCACCAGGGTCCAGCCCTGTGCGTTATGTGATGGAACCGCGCATAAGAATCATTATGTTTCGAGCGATGGCACCTGCAAGAGAATCCTTAAAACATGAATACAAACCGAGATGTATGGGCGTACCTTGCTCTAGGTCAACTCTCGCTTAGGAGAGTTTTTGACGTGCGTAGCTGTGTAATATAAGTCCAGAAACATGTTGCATAGGAAACGGTGCGCATACATCCACACATCCAGCTTCCTCGCGGTAGAGATATGCCATTTCGCTTGCTAGATGAAGTGTCTCAGGTTCTCGCTCGCCTTGTAGATAGAGGTACCATAGTTTGAGCGCTAGGTCAGTCTTCATGGGCCCCATTGCAAAACAGGCGCATATACGCGCTGCCTGAAGACACATTAGCGATGAGGTCGCGAATAAACACGATGAAAACACACCGAACGTTGCATAGAATCAATAATATACTATCCATAAGTTCACGTCATATCTCCCATCGCAATGGTGTGTGTTCCTAACAGCGAACACGTAGCGTTGCTGTTGTCCATCGCGAGTTGAGGACTACACTGTGCACGGTGGTGAGCCCGTACGCAAGAGCGAGACCAAGAATGTGCACATACCCAGGCGATATTTGGACTGAGGGACTGTAAATACATCATGGTCATCGCCGAAGCCGTTATTCAGCGAAGGGGAACGAGACAGAATTGTCCATACGCCAACGCCGCTATTGTTGCAGGCGGCGTGGACGAAGCATGAACCGGCGGTTAGACAGCTATTCCTTGAGGAATGATGAGAAGAAATCACGGTGGTGAAAATCGAAGGGCAATAGTTGTTTGTCAGCTTCGACACGACAAATAAGATCACTCCGTCAGCAATCCCAGTACAGTTGCTCAGATGGCAATCTATTGAATACACATAACACTTCTCAGGACAATCTGAACAGCATCCACACCACAACAAGGGATTTAAAAAAAATTAATTGCATTTTCAAAAGTACTACTTTAACTACACTTTTCTTCCTCGGATGCATAGTCACATCTTCACAGAAAGTTAAGTGGGATGGGGAGTTCCAAAAATTGCTAAAAGCCGAGGCTAATAGACGGGTTCGGATGTATAATTTGCAATCAGCAAAATAACTGTACCTCGGTAAAGACCTCATTGGTGACAGTAAACCCTAGCACAAGAGATAAAGAAGCGAGGACGTCGGAAGCTGTCTTATATACTGTTCTGGAAGTCGTGCACAGACCACTTCCCGATCAAGAATATGTGCACGGGCCATTCCCTATTTGGGCTGTGATGAATCACGATTATGAGCGCAAAAAATGCGCTTCGTGGCGAATCCATATCTGATCTTCCGTATGCACATCCACCTTGACTCCGGCACTGGTTCTCTTCGAAACGGTTGCCTCAGATCCGCAGCATGGCGCGGTTTGACAACCTGATTTCGCAATCCTACTTGATCGTCCCATCGTTCATGTTTGAATGTGGTACAGAGCTGCAGGATGTGCCCGTGGCGTACAAGACTTGGGGGAGCCTGAACGAGGCAAAAGACAATGTCATGATTATTTGCCACGCATTCACTGGGAGCGCAGATGTAGAAGATTGGTGAGCTTCTCGATCGCCAATATTGAGCAATGACCAATTGATTTACAGGTGGGGACCCTTAATGGGTCCAGGAAAAGCCTTCGATCCGAAACGCTTCTTTATCCTGTGTGCGAATGTCATAGGATCACCGTATGGCACCGTGTCGCCAATATCAACCAATCCCAAGACAGGGAAGCCATACGGACCGGAATTCCCTGCATCGACCATACGTGACGATGTTCGGTGCGTATCATTCCTTTTCTGAAGAAATTACTCCGCTAATGTATATTTAGGCTACACAAACATGTCCTAGACCATCTAGGTGTGACCTCTGTCGCAGTAGTTATTGGAGGATCTATGGGGGGCATGGCTGTGCTCGAATGGCCCTTGTGCACGCCTCCGAACTATGTCCGACATGTCATCCCTCTGGCCACCTCTGCTCGTCACTCTGCATGGTGCATCAGTTGGGGGGAAGCCCAGCGCCAGTCTATCTACAGCGACCCCCACTACGATGACGGTTACTACGCCTCTCAGCCATCCTCCGGACTCGCAGCAGCACGCATGGCCGCTTTGCTCACCTACCGTTCGAGGGATTCCTTCGAGAGCCGCTTCGGGAGGAAATACCAGCTCTCGCACGACTCACGCTCTCAGTCGCCTGACCCAGTATCGGCCCACAATGACGGCCATCGAAATTCACGTAATAGACCCTCACCACCTCCGAACATCTTTTCGGCACAAAGTTACTTGCGGTATCAAGGGGACAAGTTCACTGCGCGTTTCGATGCGAACTGTTATATCCACATCACGCGAAAGATGGATACGCATGATCTGTCGCGAGGCAGGGAGACGCTCGCTCGAGTACTTTCTACCCTCCCACCGCGCGCGCTGGTGATTGGGGTCGAAACGGACGGTCTGTTCACCACAACGGAGCAGCGCGAGATCGCAGCGCACATCCCAGAGGCCGAACTGGTCATCATTCCTTCACCGGACGGGCACGATGGGTTTCTTCTAGAGTTCGAGGCAATAAATACGCACGTGTTGGCTTTTTTGAAGAGAGAGTTCCCCGATGTATACGCACGGGAAGTAGAAAAGGAGGAAGCGCAGGATGGTGGGTTTGAGGTGAAGAAAACGAGTCTATTTGGAGAGGCTGAAGACGTGGTAGATATCACTAAATGGTAGAAGTAGACATTAGAAGTCTATTCGGTACTCTACCCCCGTAGATTTGTTCTGGTTGTTAACAGGTTATATGATAATGGCTCATAAAAGCTACCGACGGAACGTTCACGTGAGTTAGTATCGAGGAAGAGAGTGTCAGGACGAGTTCATCAAAGTACCGGACGAATGGAAACCTGCGGGCCGCTGACTTGGCACGCCCACGTGCACCTGTTCGCAGAACGATTAACTGAACCGCCACCTATGTTTGTCTTTTATCACCACTCACTTTCTAGCCACCAACGCACTCTTTAAATTCGTCAAAATGTCCCCTTATGGATCTGGTTGTTCAGACTCTCTGACTGGCGATGGCGATCTTTCTTCGTCTATCGATTCACTAGATGCCACTCCTCACGATGGAACGCGGTTCCCGGCTGCACCTAACGTGCCTACACAGCCGAACAGCCCAACGAGTGCCGAAACCCCGGGACTGACAAGAAACCATACTGACCAAAGTGTCCTCAACACTGCCAGCAGCGACCGTAGCACATTCGAAGATGCCCCCGATATCGACAGAGTTAAGACGTTGATAGACTCGAACAAATCAACAGAGTCTCTGATCGAAAGAGCGAGAACTTTGATCGACCTCTTCAGTCAATCCAACCAAGCAATTCCTCACTGGGCGAGGACGTATGGTATCCAACGCGGATCTTCTCCTCACGGCGATGCTGGATCATACCCTTAGCTGCGCCGGTCCTGATCGTGCTGAAAGAAGTCAGAGGTATGTTTCTGGCACAATCTGCACTTGTCGAGGCGAGAAGCGAGACACAATGAACGCACTTAACACACTTGCTATAACCTGGTTCGCTCATTTTCTTTGGATATGTGAGTTCAAAGTACGTTCCCTCTATCCATTTATATTGAAGCTCCGGAAATACATCTAACCTTTGTCGTGCAGTTCGCATGCACGGTTCGTACAAGAAATACTCCAGTTCGGCGGATCCATCGGGAGCAGCAACACCTACCCTAGTTGAGACCTCGGGATTCATGTTTGGAGAACCAGGGAATCGCTCTTCAACCATGTCGAAGCAGGTGCGGTGCTTCATTTTCTCGGTTTCCATTTCGTTGAATACCGTTGCCCGCAGGTCACGAAACGTCAGGACCGGATCTCTCCTATAACTGGCGTCCGGGAAGAAAAACATTGGGATGCACTTGCTAGAGATCCTGATGCGCTGCTCAGTGTCATGGAGACGTGCCACATCTTTAAACGAGCTGCGGTTCACCTTGATCTCGACAATCCAAAAGATGTGAAGGCACCTTCGTAGGGAATGATGACGAGCGCTGACTTACACATGCAGTCCTACCGCTTTGCTATGACTACGTGGGATATCGTTCGCAACTATCTCGCCCTCAGTGATGAAGAGATGGAGTTAATTGTCCCCACTTTCGATGATCCGAGCAATGGCATCGAGTTCGAGCTTGTTACCCACCAACAATTTGACAAATTCAAGTTCTCGTTGCATGCTACCGACGTGAGTATTCCGGCATTGTTAAGTAGCATAAATACTCACATCTTCTCCCCTCAGATCCCGAATGTCTACACTATTAGGAGGTACAAACGTTTTCGTTTCCTAGTGCCTCCCACTGGGGGTGACCAACATCGTGTTGTATTCAGAGACTACAGCAACTCAGATCCTCCCATTGCTCTGCCAAACCCGACTTACCTTCGCTTGCATGCCGCCATTGCAGGTATTCTCCATATGTGTGGGGCCGCTGGAGTCATGGATCAGTTCGAGGAAAAGTACGGAGATGGTTCGAGCGGTTCTGGGTTGCTCGCCAAGTCGGAGTACCAATTCGAGAACTTGATTCATTCTCTCGAGGTGAGAAGCGCTATGATTTCTGCTCGCGGCTGAGTGCATGGAGGCACAGCGCTTATGGACGCCTTCAGGCGCTCATGGTCGTGGCGAAAGTGCGAGCAACAGTGGAGTTTTTATTTATCACATGTATCGTTTTTTATCTTCATAAAAATTTGACGATACATAGTATGTCAGAAGTTCTCGGGAGTCAAACGGGAGTCGTTATTCTTGCGGCCGAGATTGTACCAAGTACTGACATAGATAATCTGCATGCATGGAAAAGTAAAACGTAAGGCTGAAAAGTAGTAAGGCAAGTGCCAAGTTGAATGGCGAAGAATTCGAATTGGGCGCTACGGCCCGAGAACCGCACTGCGCCCGATGTGGCTGTGCGTTGTATCTCTGCAGACCCTATGCCAAATAAACCCTTCCCTGCCACTATCCACGACGTCGAAATATTCTACCGGCACGGCGACGCGTGGTGGCCTCGTTTAAGCTGTGGTGCGAACATATTTTCTAAATGTATGTTGCCTGTTACCGTCACGACCGAAAAATGGATCCTGAACACGGTTTTTTCCAGCATTATTTCACCAGCTACCGTCGTACTCTACCTCGGCGAATTGCTACGACTACCTTTGGGCTCTGGTCCCGCTCGAGCTTGTCGAAGAGCGCGAGAAATTCGGCTAGGTCCTCTTGCGAATCTCTTCCACCTCGTGGTAAGATCACCATGGAGCCACCATCGACGCCTCCGACAAATGGACATACCAATGAGCCCCCACCCGTTGAGCCGACCGTTTCATTCGACCCGGAAGTGTTTCGCACCTATCTTCTGGCATTGCTACCACCGGTCATTGGCGCGACACCGGCGGAGCTTGATTCTCTGTTCGACGACGAGTTCAACGACCGCGTAGCACGATTTAGCTCGGAAGGGGGAGGAGTTGTATATGTCGTGAAAGCAAAAGATGAAGTCGAAGGTACGTGTTCCATGTACAGTTTGTGCCAGTTTCTCTAATTTCTTCGTAGAGGAAGCCGAGCAGACATACAGCTACCAGCTCACCCCGCAATTAACGTATCACCCTTCGCATGTCACGACACTGGCGTTGATTAAACGCGGACCGACACTCGATCCCATGGTCCCACTGGCGACCCAGCTTCACTTTTTGAACCTGTTCGGCGGCGACGAGACGCCATACGAGAGTCTGCACGCAGTTGTGAGCTGTGGTGTCAAACCATGGTTTGATGCGTTTGTCGGCTCTCGTGGTGGAGGAAAGGACGGCGGAGAGGGCAAAATGGGTGAGCAACTATCTCATAGTCATTCATTTCCACTTTCTAACTCTTGCAGGTATACCTATGACCAAGAAGAAATTCGCCGAGCTCGAACTCTCCCTTCTCCACCTCCAGCAAAACGTAGAAATACCAGAAACGAACCTGACAATACATCCTGTGATACAGCGCGCCGTCGAACAGGCGCAGGCGACCGGGACGCGACCAAACATCTCTCATATACCCGCCAAGATTCTTAACGACAGTGGATTCCTCAACACGCTGCACGGACACGTCAATTCATGGATCAAAGCAATACAAGCCGTTACTAAATTGTCAAGAGACGTCAGCTCAGGGACTGCGTCTCAGGAAATCAATTTCTGGCTCAGTCTCGAGCGAGCGTTGGAGGGCATCGAAGCGCAGCTACGGAGCGAGGAGGTGAACATGGTCATGGAATGTCTACGGAATGCTAAACGGTTCCGCGCCACTGTCAGTTTTGTTGCTGATACAGGATTAAAAGATGCTACGGATCTAGGTATGTTTTCTCCCGCATGAGAGAACTCTGATTGACGACATCATTCTAGTCCACAAATACAACCAGCTAATGAAAGATTTCCCCCTCAACGAACTCCTCTCCGCCACTGACCTTGACAAAGTGCAAGAATCTCTTGTCCTCATTTTTGGGCACATCAACCGCAAACTCCGACTCTCACCCTACCCTATCCGACGGGCCCTCCCCCTCGTCGAAGCTATCTCTCGCGATTTCAATGACCAATTACTCCGTATCCTTACCTCTCACCGCCTACCTTATACACCCTACGAAACCTTCGACCGCCTGCTTGCGCAGACTATGAACATCTTCCGGACGTGGGACGATTTGATGAAAGAGTTCACAAACGTTGCACGCGAAGTGACAAGGAAGCGCTCTGAGCGGTTTATACCAATCAAGGTAATACCCGCACACGCGAAGCTGCAGGAACGAACGAGATATCTGAGGGACTGGCGGAAGCAGCATGAACAACTGGCGGTTATGACGGGTCCAACCAAGGGTCTTGGAATGGGAATGGAGATAGGAGGGATGGACATGGAGGAGGAAGTGAAGGAGGCGTACGAGGTTGTCAAGCGGATCGATGTCCTGGACGTCTCTGTTGGTTAGTTTCCTTGTTTCCTTCCTATTGATTTGCGATTTACATATCATCTGCAGAGGGCACTGAAATATGGGTAGCCGCTGAGAATGCGTACAATGAGCGTGTTTCAAGAGTGGAGAACCAGATAATAGCGCGGCTGCGAGATCGATTGGGGACGGCGAGGAATGCTAATGAGATGTTCCGGGTGTTCTCGAAGTTTAATGCACTGTTCGTGCGGCCAAAGGTTAGTTTCTCTTTTGATATACGGCACTGATCCTGGCTCATTCATGATTGTTTAGATCCGGGGCGCCATTCAGGAATACCAGACTCAGTTGATAGATTCAGTGAAAGAAGATATTAAACATCTGCACGATAAGGTCGGCCATTCCATTCCCTCACTAAGTCTATGCTCATCATGCTGCTGCAGTTTAAAACTCAGTACCGCTATTCCGAAGCCTACCACATGTCCCAAATGCGTGACCTCCCACCTATTGCTGGTGCTATTATATGGGCGCGCCAAATCGAGCGACAGCTCCTCACCTATATGAAGCGGGTAGAAGACGTCCTCGGTAAAGGCTGGGAGCTTTACGCTGAAGGACAAAAGCTCCAGTCTGAGAGTAGTGCATTCCGCAAGAAACTGGACACCCGACCTGTGTACGAGGCATGGCTACACGATATTAACCGGCGGAATATGGGCGTCGATGGGCGGCTGTTTGAGATTGTGCGGCTTCGCGGGGCAGGTGGAGGTGGGGCAGTCGCGTACCAACTGGCGGTGAACTTCGATCCTCAAATCATCACGCTGTTCAAAGAGGTGCGGAACCTACTGTGGTTAGGCTTCCAAGTCCCGCATGCGATCACGAATATGGCAAAGGATGCGAAGAGGGTGTACCCACATGCTGTGAGCTTGATGGAGACTGTCAGGACGTACGGCCAGACCCTTGATTTGGTGGAGCGGAATGGAGGAATCGAGTGGTTGGTTGCCGAGTATCGGAATGAGGCCCAGCGAATGATCAATAAGGGTAGGTTTCTTTCTCTTTGATGCGTAGCACGTCCTGACAAGTGTATCAGGGATGAACATTCGATGGGATTACTTTGTGAATCAGTATGACACCGGGCGGTATGTCACTGGCAGTGATGGACGTGACAACCGACATATGCAATTCGTTCGAGAGTTCGCTAGCGTCATTTCGGTGCTGCAGGTTGGTACTCGCATCGATGATGGCGTCTGAATAGTGTTAATTCTGTTGTTTGCAGGACAAAACGAATAATGTCATCGACCTATACAAAGACATTCTGCGCTCCGTTGAAGACTTGGGTACTTGCTCGTATACTCACGAGGCGTTCTCTGAGCTGTTGGGCCGGATACAAGCTGCTGTGCGTGCCGTATATACGCTGTTCTTTTCCGCGCGCTCATGCTATTGTGCAGATTGATCGGCTAAACTTGGAAGGTTATGCGAACCTGGATCACTGGGTCGCAGAGCTAGACAAGTCGATCGAGAAGATCCTTCTACAGCGGTTAACGCAGGTTATACACGTGTGGTGTCAAGAATTCGACCGGACAGACGATGGTGATACGCGCAGGGATGCTCTTCCTTTGCGGGATATCACGAACAAGCGGCGAGGGGATAAGCGCATGAAAGAGGAGAAGGTATGATACTCTCATCTCAGTGCGTGCGATCTGTGTTGACCATGCCCATATGTCCAGTTTTTGGAGGCCAACATGACTGTGAAACCTCTTGTGCACGAAATTCGTATACAGAATCAGGTCATCTTCTTGGACCCTCCGATAGAACAGGCGCGCGCTTCGTGGATCCATCAGTTGCATAAGTGGCTAGGTGAAGGCGGCTCTTCTGTTCTATTTGGGTCGCGATCCTTACCTGCTGTGCCTAGGTGTCGTCTGTCGACTACAGCGAATACAAAGCTCACGGTATGAAATTGGTCTGCAAATGCAAGGAGGCGCTCTGTCAGAAGCAACATATACGTCTCTGGTATGCTCCTTTGATTCTTAGGCTGTGGTTCATGCACTGATGCTACTTTCCCACAGCTCACTCAGCTACATAAAGATACCCTAGAACGACCATTTACGCTCATCGAAACTAAGGTTCAACAGCTGAAAGATTACGTGGCGAAGTGGCTTCAATTCCAGTCGCTATGGGACCTCGAAGCTGAATACGTGTTCAACCGCCTGGGAGACTCATTAGCGCACTGGCAACAGCTCTTGACGGAGATCAAGAAAGCGCGCTCTACTTTCGATACCTCCGATACCCAGAAGAGCTTCGGCGTATGTGTCATCGATTACGAACAGGTGCAGGCACGGGTGAACGCCAAGTACGATTCATGGCAGAAGGATATCCTCAGTCGCTTTGGAGTGAAGCTGGGTAATGCAATGAAGGAGATGCATGCGTCGATTCTGAAGGCGAGGAATGATTTGGAGCACCAATCGATAGAGGGACTCGTTGGTGGAGGTGGGGCAAGACGGTTCTGATCCATTCGCTCATTTGTTTGTTTCTCGTTCTGCATTTGCATCTGTTTTCATTCTCTGATCATTATGTGACTCTTCTGTTTGCACACTCCTTCACTATATTTTGGATTCTAATGACCTATAATGCTATTTTCTTCATAAATTCTCTCTGCGTCGGCGTTTAGTTTCGGAAGTACGGATGGCGGTACTTCACGTGATATGCCGCAATTCATTAAGTCGGCCTCCTATTTTTGTCCTTTTTGGGCGTCAAGCTCGGGCACGTCACTCTCACCATTACCACCACCAGACATACGGCCGAATTTCAAGTGTAAGTCTTCCTTCAATGAAATAAACATAATTAACGCGAATACAGGTTCTTTCCTTTGATATGTCGAGCAGCGCAATCAATCTACCTCAAGAACTCATTGACAGTATCATCGACACCCTCTGCGACGATAGAATCGCACTTCTGTCGCTTAATTCTGCTTCCAGGAGCTTCAGTCACAGAGCATGCTCATATCTTTTTCGTACCATCTCCCTCCGAAATGACCTACTACCGAGATTTGTCGAGCTGTGCTCACAGTCCCCGAGAATCCTCCCCTATATCCAGGACCTCCACGTGTCAGATTATACCCAGGAAATGGATGAATCACTCAGTTTGCTCCCAAACATACGCAGCATCTCAGTTGTAGATGGTTTTGCGACGTTTGTAACCGTCACATTTCCTGACATCACATCACTCAACCTCCGGAACGTCACCTTCCCCAGTCACCTCGAGTTTGATGGATTTCTTCGGCGGCTATCGAAGCTGAAGCATCTATCTTTGACGGATATTTCGATTCCTCGGTTCTGCACCCCCCCTTCTACGGTCGAGAAGTACAGCTTCGTCCTGGAAAACCTGGAGATATATTGTCGGGCGTCCATGAATGCCATTCGGGTAGCAGCCAAGCCCGACATGTGTCCACTCGTGTGCTCACATAACCTGAAATTAACGGTCTCTATCAGCGTTGTTGATTTCCTACCACTCATCCTGAAACGGCTTTCAGAAAACGGCGGTCGGGTCAATACTTTGCGCATAGGCCCAAGTATCGCGAAGGACTTTCAGACAGGTATTGCATACGATTACCTCACTGCATTCATTGTACTCATCGTTGCAAGTCCCAGCAGATTGGTCGATCACACCCTGCGACGACTCTCTTTCCCAGCTGCAGCATATATCCCTTACGGTGATCGACATCCCGGGTATGAACCCCATCCCAGCCTTACACTGGCTCATCAACTTCTTCAGACACGCACCAGTGCCCAGCAGCCTCTTGTCCCTCACTATCACCATCGCGTTCTCCAAAACAAGTGACGGGTTCTACCTCGTCTACAACCAAGGCTCCATCTGGAATGACATGGCGGCGGCGCTACCAGCACTCTCGCGGTGGGATATCCGCCTGACCAACTGGGACGCGATGAAGGATCTAGAGTTTAAGACCCTCTCCCCCGCTTCCGGGGCAATGAAGCGGCACATTGAGAAGAGGCTGAAGAGTTCGGAGTTAAGTGGGATCACAAAGGTGTGGGTGGATTATTTCCCGGTTGGATACGAACAGGTTACCGGCGGCAGTTTGTGTTTACGTTTTCCTGCTGTGGTGCGGTTTGGCTGACAGCCTATTCTTAGAGTCCATTCAAGTGTCGAGGACGTTTACTATCTTTGCACATACACTCAATGGTGCTGTCATTCCTTTACGATTCCCATAGATGCCATAAAATATAGCTCGGTGCCAGCGTCGAGTCTATGGGGTACGTCGCCTATGCCCACTACAACTAGGAGAGCTAACTTGGCTGACTTTTGTTAATAAGGGGAGGAAGGTTAGAATATCAGAATATATTCCAGTAGAGCTGTGAATATATTGCAACATATATCCCATAAGTCATCCTCCTCGAGCGCGATAGGAAGGCTAAGCGCTGAGTTGCAGGGGCGGTCGGTTTTGTTGTATCAGGCGCGCGCCCATCAATCTTCCGGGTTTCGGCACGTCTGAAGCTCCTCCTGGCGCTTTAAACCTGTGAGGTTCTTATGTGGGGCCGCTTCTTTGTTCGACCCGACACTCCCAAAAGCAGACAATTCTCTGAGTCTCTCTGGGTCTTTTACAGCAGTGGCATGCGTTTTACACGAGATAAGAGAATGATTTATGCTTGGTCATAAACCATGGTTTAGGGACTTGAAGACGCGTTTGTGGTTGGTTTATGGCTGTTTCGGCGATCTCGGGGGCCTTGTCTCGCCCCAAAAACATAGTTGAAGTCTGAGTCTTCTTTCGTTCAAATGCACTCAAGCTGTATACAAACAACTGTAAGTTTGTTCCTACAAAGATTTACCCAAAACTTGGCCGAAAGGGAACAGTACTACTTGGGCGCGCTTGCAGCGCACTTGCCGGGACAATGCCGGGATGCTTGTTTGTACATAGGGGGATCTACGATGACATCACATATCATGCCCAAATTTGGCCCAAATCCCTGTCATGAACAGACCAAGAAGAGACCTCCCCACGACCTCCCATCCTCTCTTGATCCTCTCTCATCTCACAATCCCTTCCCCGCCATCTCTTTGATGTACATAAGGGCACCTGGAAACTCTTGTTCCAAATTTAGGGTAACTGAGACCCGCGCCAGGTCTAGACCACCTTAAATTGATTACATCATTGTTTCCTTTTGGCAGAAATTTCACTCTCCGCTATGGGCGCTTGCGGCTTTCACTCAACTGTCGACGCGAACGCGCCGGCGCCTCTTTTCTTCTTTTGCAGGCGCATCGCGCGATGCACCAGGAACTAACTCACATGGACCGTATAACGCAACTGCAAGATGAAATCCAACAGGCCCGTACCTCTGGTTCTTCCGTGTTTTCCAGGCCGACTGACCTTGGGGCAGCTCCTTACTATCATGTCCAATAGCATCGCCTATCTCACTACACGCGCGAATTTCTTACAAGTGAGCTCGCAAGTTCCAGTCACGAAATCGAGGAACCCGGAAAAGTATGATGCCGAGGAGGTATTTGAGGGTATGTGCTGCCTTCATAATGTCTCGCCGTACTAGCGGTGCTATGTTTGCCATCATAGCAAATAAGAAAGAACTGGTGACAGACCTGATGGCGAAGGCGAAGCAAGTGGAGTACCTCATACAATCCCTGCCACAGCCGGAGGAGGAAGAGGAGCAGGTACGTGGTACCACGATGTCATTTTCCGTACTCACGTCGTCCAGGCAAAGCGACTGCAACAGCTTGAAGAAGAAATGACCGTGGCAAATACAGAATACATTGCGGCGTTAAAGAGGACAAGTGCGTGTCCTGCCCATTATCGAGATCCTTCACTGACGATGTCATAATGATTTATAGAGAACCTCCACTCTCAAGTGGCAGACCTTCTAAGGACAATGCTCTCCGAGCACGACATCGATGTGGGGTAAATTTGGCAGATGGTTGTCGCGGGACCCCTCGTTTCATAGCGATTTTTATCATCACGAGAATACGCGAGATGAGGTCGCTTGGGTGGTGGGATGACGGCACTTGTTGCTCTGCGGTAGCGTCGTTCCTGCCGTGTTTGTCACTACTCTGGTCTCATTGTATCTGTTTCGACTGTCATCTAGCGCTGCGTTCGGCATTTACACATCATGGGAATTCAAGAGCTACAGAAATAGTCCAAGTAAGCGCCGATGTCGACACTGAGATTACCGCTCAGCAGGTGACGCGATGTTCACTAAATCTTTACTGCTGGATGATTGATTTCGACGTCGACTGTAAGATCAGATCTTCCGTTAGCGGGCGTACATTTCTATGGCAGTTTCGTTTTTACCTCACACATCTGTCGAGTCTGGGCTAGCGTGCTCATCCCAAAGAAGGCAAACAAAATAAAGCCTGACTCCCACTCGGGGCCTTATCCATTGTTTCAAATGACGATGAACCGAAACCGTAAACTTTAATTTAAGTACCTACCTTTCACTCCTCAGCGTCGAGTCGATTGTTCAACTTTGATCTCATACGTAACAGATACGAATACCTTGATATGCCACGTTTTCAGCTCTCAGTTGGGGGGCTTTTTGCGGAAACGTAGTGCTGACCGTGTATCCGCTTTTTGTTAAATATACATACACCGATTTGTGTTCAATGTACGACTCAGAGATGTAAAAATGCACACATTGACATAGCACGAATTATAGAACAGGAAAACTGATAGGAATCCTAACAAGTGCAATGTGCGATTCAAACCTTTTACATGTGTCGCAAAGCTCAGTGCAAATCTTGTACTAATCTTTGCCCGTGGGATCGGCATGGTCAAATCTGAATACTTGTCGGCTCGGGAGGTGTATGCCGATTATTCGCAAATTTCGTCCAAGTATCGAGATTGAGCATACCCCCCCTTTACATCTTTACAGGGCTTGGAAAATATCCGTAACTGAGAACTGATCTAGAGAGAAGGTAAGCGTCAAATTCTCGTTCTACGAAATTACTTCTCTTGCCAAGCAGGACAGGCTTGCTTGGGGTCTGCATTTGGCGTGCAGATATCTTGCAAGCACCTTGACAGTGATACTCTCTTGTCAAAGGGAACAGGAGCCTAGAGGCCTGAACTTCAACAAGAATATATGAATGATTCCACGCACGTCAGTAGAAACGTTACATTTCGTCAGATAGAGCCGCCCCGAAGTTTCCAAGATAGTCATAAACTACTTACACCTGTTTGCGTACACCTCCACAGTAGCATGCGAGAGAAGAGAGTGATTTGTACTTGGTTATAAAATATAGTTTAGGGACTTGAACTTGAAGACGCGTTTGAAGTACCCAAAATATGGTTTATGAAGAAGTTCGATCCCTGAATATCGAGGTGTATGCAAGCGGCTGTAAAAAGTCGCGTCAATTTACGAAAATGGCGCCGAGTAGGTATGTTTAGATTCACGCCAACTGTCTAGGACTGTTCGGTCTACCGACAATTTTGCGGGTACGGGACCTATCCTAAAATTGCCCAATCAAAACTCATGAACCGATCGAGAAGTGCGTGCGAACGATTTCATTAAACTTCAACCTCCCGTACTTAATATCTGTAGCCTTCAGAATGTCCAAAATCTAAGGGCGGTCGGATGAGGCCCGTACATTTGGAATCACCAGTGCAACATTTTTGTTTCAGACTTAGCGTACTCATCTGCTTCAAGTTTTCATCTAGAAGTTGAATTCTGCATTTCATTAACCGCGACGGGTGCGCTGTCTCTTCTTGCCCCCACACTGTCCCTTCCAACCCCGTTCTGCAAATACCACCACATGTATTCCCCATCTCATACGAGCGCGCTTGATTTGTCTATGAGCTTTCAGGCTACTTCACTTCCTTTCTTTCGTACCCAATGATATATCCGGTAGGAGGTTAGGCCTCCTACATCGGAGACGGACGAACTACATGTTCGTGGGTCTGGAAGGACTCCCGGGAGTGGTAGCTACCGTTCTTGGATATAATACTCGTCTGTTAAAACGTGTCCCGACTCGGCCAGATATCTCCTTGTTCGCCAAGTATAGAGAGCGTCGTGTAAGACCTCAGATGGGTATTATGCAACTATATGAGCACCACGTTCGTCAATCGTATGCGTAAGTATGACAAAATCCATAGTACGGTCAATAGAAATCGCGTATTCCTTTATGACTACAAGTAAATCCGTTTCTAGCAGGGCGCGGCGGACTTAGGCTCTTACCAGCTTGTAAAGGGATGCTGATCAGCGTCCTGTCCTTTGCCGAATCCTTATGGTTCTCCCGTCCGACGGCTTCCTGATATTCTGATGGTTGTGCTCGGCGCGCCGTGGCAATCAATTGCCGCAGTCATTGTATGGTAATATTTGGGCGTACGACGCATAGCTTTGCAGTCACCAAGCTTGAATGACTCATTTATCAGTTCAGTGCATTTATAGGATTACGAAGGAGAACGTACATAATTACCGCATTGGCCGCTGCAATTATATCACAGGACGAGATACAGTCTCGCAGCTCGCTTATTATCCGGTAATACTTCAAGCGCCACGTTGGAGGAAGGACAATCACCTGCTACGAGATAATTTAGAGTAGTACTCAAATTGGGAGAGGGAAAATACGTAAATTACAGCTTGGCAACGAGCTTTGATTGCTCGTGAAAAGATTGTTCCCAAATCAAGCCTCAGGGACCGTGGAAGGTCGGAGGTAAGCCCTCTGGACCTGATTTTCCTCAGAATGTTCCGATAAACGGAAGAACACCAGGATCGGCGCGCCTACTTTGGTTGGGGTCGAGAGGTGCAAGTTGGGGGAACGCAATGTTTACATTTTGAAACATAGTAATCTGGCAGCGGAGCGATCAGTACGCTCTGTTTTATGATGAAGACAAGGTTGGCAATACTTCCTGACCACCGTAAGCATTTTCACTATGAAACAACAACAAAAAATCACAAGTTCGGCGCCTGTAACGCTCGGGCCATACCACTATGTGATGAGCGCTATTTGGAGCAAAGAAGATTCGGGCGCGCCACATTTGGGGGTTAAAAAATCACATGTTTATGGTGATGGAGAGCTGGCAGGGACGGGTTTAGCAAGCGAGATGTAGTACCGTGACTTAGTTCGGGACGTGCCATGACAATACAGGCACTGCTAAGCGACGCTCGAGTCCCATCGAGCTTCGACTCACGGTACACTTTCGTGGAAACAGAACTTCAGCCTGCATTGAACTATACTTATCCCACGAGAAGACCAGAATCTAGCACAGACTAATCTCAATCTCGTGTCGCCTAGAACAGACATCGAGTGGCATCATTATATTCGAAGGTAACACTATGCCAATCAATTCCCTGCCCAAGGTAAGCCGTGGAATGCAAACAGAAACAAAGAGGATTCCTAAAGTGTCGTTGAGGGGAGACCCAAGCGTCGGTTGGCTGTTTGGACAATGGTGTGATTCAAGTCGAGGTACCTGTCCGAGATCAAGCCCGTTCGAGAGGTACAGGTCTTTCCAGGGCTGTTATCCGAATCGCAGAAACGGAGGATTTTCCTGGTAAGATAGCTTGGGACCCGAATCGCAAACGGTCCCTCATGATAAGTATTAAGGGTCCGGAGAGTCGGAGCGAAAAAGCGAGTGATAAGCGTGGCACGAAACGACTAAAAAGGATATAGAGTTTGGTAATCCCCTGCCTTGAGGGGGGTTTAGGCCCTTGAATTGAAACTCCGTCACTTCTACTAAAAGCCATGGATGTACTTTCCGAGGTGTTCCGACAGCTGTTTTGTGTTCTCACCATCTCGTTTTGTCTTTAGACTCCATTTACATCCTATAATCGCGACAGCGCAATGGCATGTTCTCCTTCCAAAATCCAAAAATACGCCAAATATATATCCCGTTTGTTTGGACACCAAATCGAATCTACACTGGGTGTCGGCTAACTTGTTGTCATCCTCGCGTATCGTGGAATTGGTTCTCGATGTTTGCCCCGAACGTGATGTCCTTGGATCCACGGACATATAACTATGGCTGCGTCCGCTTGAGAGTGCATTTGCTCACTCACATCCCCTCGGATTCACCGCAATGACCCTGGCCCTACCTTTGAGCGACCTCTCCCGTAACCAAGTGTTACTCAAAGTATCGCTTCCGGATGGCTCTGTCGTTTTCGATATGAAGCCCTTCGAGTCCGGGCTTGGAACGCCTTTGCCACCCACTGACTTAGAACTGCACTTCGCTACTACCAAGGGCGACAACGGGCTGGAGCTCACGATGTGGGCTTCGAGTCGCGCCTCTGCGACGACGACATCACAGAATCTCAGTTCTACCTGGGATTGGCAGGAGGATTTCAAGGAGGGTATGTATCTCTTCGTTGTTGGGTCTAAAGCATGACTGACGGACGACTATAGAGTCGCTTATGGAGCACTCTCCTCCCAGTGCAACTGTATCGCCCCTTGAAACTTCATTCAGGGCTTGCACAGACAGTCTCCTCGATCCCAGTTCGAGCTTTCTTGACCCAATACAACTCCCTACGCCTCCGGGCGAGACGCCATGCATCCCGATGAACCAGCAAGAATGCCAGATGCCTGACGCGTTCTCGTCCATGGATATTTTTTCATTGAACGGAATGATCTGGTCGGACTTCAGCCCAGGTTCGTCATTTCATTTGATACCCCTGCGATGTGTCCCTGACGTAAAGATCGTTATATAACAGTGTTCCCAGATACATCAGAGGCTCTGCCAGAGTTCCCCCTTTCCACATCGACTTCATATCTTCCTCCCTCTCCAGGTTCTGACGTTACTTCGACTTCAACACACTCTTCTTATCTTCCTCTTGCATCACCTGCGGTTTCGTCTACGCCATCAACGTTCCCTTCCCCCAAGGAAGAAACACAACGGGTGCCTCAGCTCGGTTCCCCACCCGCTTCCGCCACCGCCCCAGCACCCACCGAAGGCAACGCCTTGCGCCCCCATCCCTGTCTCTTCCCAGAATGTGGACGCTGGTTTACCCGAAGCTACACTCGCAACGTACACATGCTCACCCATCGTCGGTCCAACGATCCCAAGCCGTTCGTCTGCACTATCCCCGGATGCTCCGAGGGCTTCTCACGGAAGCACGACCGGCTGAGGCACGAGGTGCGGCAGCATGGGCGTGGGAGTAACTGGCGCTGTCCATTATGTCCCCTCAGCAAGTTCTATTCATCGCAGAGCACGCTTGAGCGGCATATTAGCGAGAAGCACAGTGAAGGGGGGTAGTCCATAGCTTACAATTTACTCACAATGATTAGGGTACAACAACAAAGGAACGAACTCTCTTGTCTTCGATTCCAGACCCTCCCTACTTACCCTGGGCCCGTCACTGGCCATTGGGGACTTGGGTAGAAAAGTAGTCTACCCCACTTACTTACTATTTCCGCGGGCGTAACAAATAGCTGTATTTTTCACATGCACTGTACTTTATCATATGATCTTTATTACAATCGCATTGCATTTTTCTTGGAATGGACAGGAAGTATGGGCTGATTCTTAGAAACTGGTCCTCGGTAGGAACATGATTGGCTGGTCCACGGTCCACAGGTCTTTAGCGCTAACGAGGAACGTTTCAAGTACTTACTGAGCGCTAGTACAAATGGGCATGAACTCCCGATACGGAGACCATGCTCTCTCGTTTTAATGTTTAGAGTCTGAAATCATACGCACTCTCGTCTACAACTCTCTCCCGACACTTGAGTCCCGCATCGGCAGTGAGATTATAAACATATGCTGGACGATAAGTTTTTTGTTGCGAAAGGACGGGGACTCGCTCTAGGTCCGGAGGTTTTATCGCAAGCGCATCAACCAAATGACAGAAAACCTTCTTTTCTCTTTGGGAAGAAAGCAGAAGTCGGGATAGGCTCACCTGTTATTGAATTTCACGAATGGTTATATTGGCCGCGTTCGAGGCTCCCATATACTTGTTGTTTGCTAGGACGACCTACGGTATCGGAAAACGAAACATACTTACGCGGTAGAGGTCAAATAGATACCCCATGGAAAAGTGCATGCCAGTGTAGATACGAAAAAGCGGAGAATAGGCTTGTAGCTCTCGTTTCTGTGCGCTGGCCTAGGACAAACAAACATGGGATAGAAGTGAGCTGTGTTTGAGGTGATTAGCAGATCTGAGATCGTGACGCAGACCTTTACTTGCTATATGCTCGGCAAGTCGGAGGCATCATACTTGACGCGCAAACGGCTTGTTGAGAGTAAGGATCAGGCGGAAAGCCGCATGATTGAACATTTGAGACGTAGGCCTCGTATGGATGCTCATCCGGGTGTCTGGCAGAAATGGGCATGTCAGTAAAAGGATAGATCAAGGCGAGAAAGATGTGACGCAAAGAACTGAATTCAACTAATCTGAGAGAAAGACTCGTATAAGTTTCAGAAGACAGCAGAGAGCCTGGGGGAGGGAATACCCACGGAAATGATTGTAGGTTGCCGATGTCATTACGTTCATCAGTGGGAGAAACGAACGTTGGATGTGGATAATGAAGAAGTGTCACAAAAATTCCGACGCACCCAATCCGCGGTCATGTAGGATACAAAAGCCCAAGAAGCAGGCATCACAATGGGGCCTAGGTAACGCTGAAGGGGCATGTTGTTAAGTTTTGTTCACACGTTTTCTCTTCGATCTTTTCGTTCATCCATGGGCTCTGCCGCCTCGGATATTTGCCTTTAGCATGCTATTATGATGCCAACGCATCTCCTAACTTCTTCTATCCTTCATGTTCCGGCCTTATGCAGTTGTGGGCTGCTGCAACGTCATTCAGTAACCCATTATAACCACTGTTTCCTACACCATGCAATGAGCTCTCACAATTTCGCAGTTCTGACTGTTAGAGTGCCTTCAAAGATCTCATCTCGATACATACAGGGTTTTCTGAGGTCCAAAATCAAGGGGAATGTGTCGAGAAACTCGGTTTGTATATCCCGGCTTGGCAGTACGAGTTGGATATGACAGAGCATGAAAGGTTCGGCCCGGTCCCCATCTGAAAACATTATGACGTAATATGCTCGACTTCCTTCCATGTCAGTTGGTCGCGGCACCCACCAAGACCAGGACTCGAGGCCGATTCTATGCGGCTAACCTATTCATTTTCGTAGAACGTTGGTTCACGTTCAATAATTCCTCTTTATCTGAACGATTCTAGGAAGCGCCGTGTACGTCTGCTGCCTCGTCTTTGAGAAATTCCCGTATAAATAAGGAAGATACACGTACAGACTTAATGCCCAAGCATGCTTGGGCGCGGCTATTGCTCGAAGAGCTGATGCTCGAATGGAAGTGTCATCTGTGTGCTCAATGATCTCTTGGCATGCATTTCGACAGATAATCAACGGTATCTATTTACCTCCCGCGGCATTGGCTCAGATGATGACGCCGCTTTCACACACATTCCCAGCACGAGATGGCAGCGACGTGGATTCCAATAAGACGAATTAAAGTGTATCCTACGTTGTTCGTTTTTTTTCAATGGCATGATGTCTGATACTTACTTCTTTTCAACTTCCAACAGTGCTGAATCCTCCCGCGACGATGCACTCTTCTCTTTCGGCGGTATCATCCAACTTGGCAGCTAAAATCAGCGACACTGCACTCGTCAATCAAGCATCTAGGCAACTTTGTCCTCGGAAGACCTTCCTCGACAACTGATTATTCCGTATATAGTAATACGACTATGTCATTCTCTCTCCGAGTCGGAGGAACCATTACAGTTGTACCTCAAAAGGCGACAAGTGTTACCCGGCCTTTCCGCTTTCGACTTTAGAGTCCTTCTAAAGAGGAGGATTCTGAGCATCATGTGTCGTCATCCCTCCGAGTCGGACCCATTAGCGCTGGCATTATGATTGTTTGTTGATTTCTCCTGAACAAGCTCCCATATTCTCACGTATGTGTCGACATTCTCACTGGTGCAGTGTACTCGACATCAAAGCAGGGGTCCTCTAGCAAAATTCCTTCGTCTCTAGCGGTGTTACAAGGGCTATCTATCGGCCTCCGAGTGTTCCTTGAGACTACATTAACCCTGCCCAGATTGAAGCTTATTAACCGGTAACTGACCCCACCTCCGAGTCGGAATTCTTCGCCACGCGAGCAAATGTCCGGCTTAAATAGCTAGATGGCCCCTTGTTGGATTTCCAATTATGTCCATCATCGTCCTCCTACTTGCGCTATGTGCCGCTGCGCTTGTCTACTTTACGACGGCGGTATCGCGGAAGCGCAGTAGACTTCCACTACCCCCAGGTCCTGAAGGAAATTGGGATTTTGGGAGATCGACTACTTCGTTTGCGTGCGTCTTTATTCTCAAGGCGGAACATAAGGCTGATGAGCGTTCTTTTAGCTCGTTTCAGGAGTTAGAAACTCTTTTTCAAGAATATGGGCCCGTCGTTACACTCAAGTCAGGATCACAGACGGTTGTTGTCATCGGTCGACAAGAAGCCGCGATTGATATCATGGAAAAAGAAGGTGCTTCACTCGCTGACCGTCCAAAGTGGGTCGCAGCCAGTGAAATAGTCTCTGGAGGCATGAGGATCCTGCTTCTGAACTCTGGCAAGAGGTTCAGAAAGCTTCGGAAGTTAGTTTCCGAGGTCTACAACGCCTCTCTGCTAACTTTTCACCTTTCTCTCACTTTAGAGCGTTGCATACCCATTTGCAGGCCAAGGCAGTGGTCGATTATGAGCCACTCCAGATGCACTACGCAAAGAACGTCATTATGGACCTTATCGAGGATCCTGATAGTCATGCGTGCCATGCTAGACGGTAAGCGATTGTCTTGGAGTTGTGTTTATGACGACAATTTCGCTTTGTCCGCCGTAGGTACGCTGGATCATTGATTTTGGCATTGACATACGGGAGGACGGCACCCGGTCGGTCTGATGATCCGGAGATCATCGCTGTAGCACGTAGCCTTCAAAGGGTTGGGCTCGCGGTACGACCGGGCGAGTACAAGGTTGATGAGTATCCATTCTTAAGGTCAGCATGGTTTCGTCGAGTCGGATGGTCGTAGGGGACTGAGTGCGACAACAGGTACTTGCCTTTCTATGGCCAAGAGCTTAGGAAGTGGCACGCCGAGGAACTAGCGCTGTTTCGAAGCCAGATGGATACTGTTGTGAACAACATAGTAATATTTCCATTCCATGTTTAGCGCCGCTCTTCCTTCTGACCAAATCTTCAGAACACCATTCAACCATGCTTCGCCAAGTACCTTATCGAGCACCAGGCCGAGCTCGAGTTGAAGCACGACGAATTAGTCTACCTTGCTGGTACAATGTTTGGTGCCGGGTCCGCTACTACCGCGAGCGCGATTAGCCTGGTTATTTTGGCTGCGGCATGCTTCCCTGGGGCTCAGCGTGCAGTACAGCAGCAGATCGATGAAATCGTTGGACGCAATCGAGGTACGCTCTACTCCCCTCGTCTATGTTGCCTTTCTTATTGAGATATAACCGAAGCACCGAACTTCGAGGATTGTGCAGCCCTTCCTCGAGTGAAGGCTTTCATATTGGAGACCTACCGCTGGCGGCCAGTTGGAGGCAGTGGTGGGCGATTTCATTGCGCCTCAAGCCCGGTAGGGTCTGATCGCATGTTCCACAGGCTTTTCTCATCGAGCGTCAAGGGACGTTTTCTGGGTAAGTCATCGCCAGGTCGAGCCGCTTCGTTATCTTCATTGTTTCTTCCAGAAAAATTACTGTATACCCAAAGGGACTGTGGTCACTGGTAATCACTGGTACGTGCATTTTACTCATGTCCTCTTGCTGTTCTTCATATTATTGTTATAAGGTCGATTTGCCGAGATCCAGCTCTGTTTGAAGATCCGGACAATTTCAACCCAGATCGTTGGCTGGATGATCTTGGACGAATTAAAGATGACATCCCCTTCTTCAATTTTGGGTTTGGCAGAAGGTTTGTCGTTACTTATGAAGCGTTGTCATATTGACAAATTTCATTAGGGTTTGTCCTGGACAACATGTGGCCGACAAGTGCGTGCAGATGTTTTCTCTCTCAGTGTAGTTCTGATTAATTATAGATCTCTGTTTATAAACACGGCGCTAATTTTATGGGCATTCAACATAACCCAGAAGGCATCAGAACCTATCGATCCTAACGGTTTCGTCAACGCCGGCGTCAGCATTACACCTCAACCATTTAAAGCGTGCTTTAACAAGAGAGTCGAGGGCATAGACAGACTACTAGAAGGTTACGGCACCCCACGTTAATTTATTACAATTGTACGATGCTTGTATCTATCTGTACCCGATCTGATCTTATCGATAAGATCACCATCGAGCCATCGCTCGTCGATTAGTATGCTCCAAGTGCCACATGTGTGCTCGAGTCGGCCATCGAGGGGGGAACATACCAACGACATCCTGCTTTTTGAGTACTTGAACGTTGGGAATATGTTCCTTCAGGATGTTGACGTCCTCCTCCCCAGCTGGTAGGTCATCTGAATCAGAATCAGATGCACTGGATATGGAACTATGAGTGGACGGGGACGAAGAACGCGTGGAATGAGGAGGAGGTTTGGGACGAAGGCGGCGAGGGTCGAAGGATGATATCTTTAAGTCAGCTATGGAGCTTCCTTCTTCCCTGCGAGCCCCCGCTAACAAAGCGATATACGCAGCAGGGACAGCGTCATCACCGCCTTCGATTTGCACAGATGTGAGTAAAGGACAGACGACGTCGCTGGCACGGCCCGCTGAATTCTGTGCCGGATATAACGCAGAGAGGATACTTCGCGTGGGGGATGGCAGACAGTACGGTCGCAACCGAAGATATGTGAGGTTGGGGAAGTAACCGAATATATCTCTCCACATGGCGGTGGTGATATTGCTGAACGAATTGAGGAGGCGTTCCTCGATCACTAACGTTTCAACGTCGTTTAGGGGATAATGTGATATCATTCCTACCACTTCGGGAGGAGAGAAAAGGCCGCAGATGTAGATCACGGAATCCACCACCGCAACGAGTTGGTATGAGCTCCCGACTGAGAGCAAGGAACGAATGAGCCGGCATTCCTTGATGTTACGTAGATTTTGAAGGTGTGAGCGATTATTGAGTATTAGCTGAGAAAGCTCCTCTGTCGGTAACTGCAGGGGAGCACCCCAAAAATACATGGCTGTAGATGCAGGAAGGGCCAGATGAGATAACAATCGGGTGATGGGAAGGGCGTATCCCAAACTTCCGCAGTTCAACTCGCGTAGATGATCTAGCGGAACAACGCGGTTGGAAAGGACGGCCGGAACGTCACCAGCTGTCGACCTTGTCGGACCCGCGTCAATTAACGTGAGTTCTTCCAACAAGGGGCAACCTTCCAAGAAGTCGAGAAAGTCGTTCGTACAGGGTCTGAATTCACGGTCTTGTCGATAGAGACAGACATGAGTCAGATTTTGGAAATAGTTTTTAGGCCAGGTGGAGATGTGTTCCAGGCAAAGCTGCTTTAGCCTGGGCATTCTCCCACTGAAGAGGGTCGGTAGGTCATGCGGGGTGGAATTACGATCACCGTCGATCAAGATCGTCAGACTAACAAGACTTTTTGCGGGTTTTTTGAGAAGGTCGTACAGTGGTGTCGCGGAAATCTTCCATTTAAACGCATCGATGTGAAGTTCGCAGATGCGGCGCGTCTGGCGAAGAATGATTTCGAGATCAGGTTGGTTTATTTTCCCGTTTCTAATGCCAACATAGACGGTCAGCGGCGACGTGGAAGAACGGCGTATAAAAGTAGCAGGATCCAGATCGCTGTCTATTGTGGCCCATAGTCTTGCGTATGTGGCGGTTATGGCTCGCCAATGACGACAGACGTGCAGAACTTTTAGCCAATCCCGGTGATGCCTCTGCTTATAAACGCCCACACAAGGTATCGGCAAGAAGCTGGGAAGATGCTGTTGTCTCATTAAAAATATTATGGCGAGCAGCTCTGGGGGAAGTCGGTTGATTGGCTGAAGAGAATTACGAGCGCCTCTTATCATTGCCGCCGCAATCTGGAGGCGCCTTTCGATTGCGTCAAGCTGATGACCGCAGTCAGTATTTGCGGACCTGCAGGCATAATCGAGAATTGAAAATGATTACCTTATCCGTAGTCCATTTCCTTGCTCTGGAGTGACGTTTAGTGCCTTGGGAATGCTCAATGAAACAAGAGAACCCACGTTTTGTCAATCCGATCAATCACAGCATCCAGTAAATCTTCAAGCGAGACCTTATCAAAGGTGGACGGATCTAACATCACGACGAAGAGTTTGTGTCCAGTTTGCTTACAGGTGCTCGTGGTCGCGAGTTGAGCGTCCTTGAACACGTGGAAACGGGCCGAATGTACCGCCTCATCCAAAATGTAATTGCACACCACGTTTGGAAATCAACCGACAGGGTCCACTACCTGTCCGGGTCCGAATCTCTTGACATGATCTTTCTTGGTAATGTCTGGCGCGATCCAAGTGCGATAATTTTCTCATTTTTCATGCGCTTGTAGTTGTAATACTTCAGCTGGATTTTCCCTCTCAAGGAATAAGGTATGGGTCCTAGAACATAGTTTTTTTCACATCTGAATCGTGCTTGAGGCGTTGAGGGCCAGGGGAGGAAAAGCAACGACCAGGCCAGGGCGCTATCAGCCGCCTCCTGACTGAACGCGAATTTAAATCAAATCCGCAGATACGCGCCCCCTACGGAAGCCCGAAAACCAATTGCAGTCGCGTTGAGCGGCGGGATGTGGGGTCAGCTGAGGCCCCGTGGGGTAGGGAACCATGAGATACCCCAATAATTATTCCGTATAGGAGTCAGGAGTATCTAAACAGGTTTTTCTTAAAAGCGCGTAAGTCTGAGAGGGCAAAACAAGAACTCCTTCTCCAGTTCTATCCACTTGTCTCGCACTCATTCAGCTCTCCATCGCTATGTCTTACCAGATCCCCCAAGTCCAGAAGGTCGCCATCGTGCAAAAGACCGGAGGTACCATCGAGATCAAGAACGACTACCCCGTGAAGCAAGCGGATGAGCTTGCTCCAGGAGAATGCTTGATCAAGATGGAGGCTTCTGGTAAGCTCGTTCCTTGCGTCGACTTGCTTTTGTCGATTTCTTGTATTCTTCTTCAGGATGTTGCCACACGGATTTGCACGCCGCTATCGGTGACTGGCCCGTCCCACCCAAGACTCCTCTTATCGGTGGACACGAGGGTGTTGGTATCGTTGTTGCTGTTGGTAGCAACACAAACTCTTCGTAAGTATTTTCTCGTTTTAGTTGTTGTCATCGACTGATATTTCTCTCGCTGTATCTAGCCCCGTGAAGCTCGGTGACCGCGTTGGTATTAAATGGCTCGCTGACTCTTGCTTGAACTGCGAGGACTGCCGAAAGGGTCGTGAACAAAGTGCGTATTCTCATCCCATCATTATTTTCGCTATTAACTCTCCATAATACTTGCAGACTGCGCTCAGTGCAAGCTCAGTGGTTACACCGTCGACGGTACCTTCGCCGAATACGTCGTCTCCTATGTCAACCACGTTACCCCCATCCCTGAGGGCTTCCCCTCCGACGCAGCCGCCTCCATTCTCTGCGCTGGTGTCACCGTCTACCGTGCTATCAAGTACAGCCAGACCAGTGCGGGCGACTGGATCGTCCTCCCTGGTGCCGGAGGAGGTCTCGGCCATCTTGCCGTCCAGTACGCCCGTGCTCGTGGTCTCCGAGTTATCGCCATCGACTCTGGTGCCGAGAAGAAGAAGCTCTGCGAGTCTCTCGGTGCTGAGGTCTGGATCGACTTCAAGGAGTCGAAGAACATCGTTGAGGATGTCAAGGCTGCTACCGGTGGATTCGGAGCTCACTCCGCTGTCGTCACCGCTGCGCATGTGAGTAGTTTTACTTGTGGTATGTTTTATATGCTAACTCAGTGTTGCTTCAGAGCTCTGGCTACACGCAGGCCATCGACTACCTCCGCCCTGGTGCCACCCTCATGGCTGTCGGTCTCCCAGGAGATGCGACCTTGAACGCTTCTATCTTCTTCACCGTCTTCAAGGTCGGCATTCTCGTTTGATAGTTAATTTGACTTGATATCTAACTGTCTTGTAGAGCATCAGCATCCTCGGTTCGTACGTCGGTAACCGTCAAGATGCTCGTGAAGCTCTGGACATTGCCGCTCGCGGACAAGTAACGGTCCACTTCGTTTCCAAGGACCTCAAGGAGCTCCAGAAGTAAGTTTTCATTTCGTCTCCAGTAAATTCTGTTCTAATCTATACCCTTCTCAGCGTCTACGACGGAATGAGCGCTGGAAAGGTCGCCGGACGTGTTGTCTTCGACCTCACGAAGTCTTCTTAAGCGTCGGTGCTGAAGGAACTGAAAATGTATTAGTAAACCAGGAGTTTCTGTAATGCTTATTTATTCTTTCAATCAATCAAGTGCTGTGCTGCAAGTGACACGGTTGCATTCCCATCTCATACTTCGTACCATCAACGCTCCTTGGTTTCTACACCGCTTTTACTTCTCGGTGTTCACATATTCCACGATGGCGCAGAGGGAATCTCTCAACGCGGAAATAAATTTACTTACTTGACACCTTGCTGAAAACCAGGGTACCTTTCCCCGTAGGGCAGATTCCTTTTTTCCCCGGACCCCGCAGCGGGGTAAATTACATCCTAATGCAATTTGATAAAAAATCCTTGACCAACTCCAGCAGACCAATGCGTAGTTACGTGAAATATTACCAGCGCAGCATATTATGAAATGACAGTCCATAGACCGTCGTGACCGGAAATTGACCCCAGAATTCAAGATAACACCAGGTCAAGAAACCGAAGGGAACAAACGCCAAGCTACCACATGGGTCCAATTCCTCTCCTTAAGCGACACTCTTCATCCCACAAATAAGCTTTTGTAGGCCATTCCGCCGGAGCCCAATTAGCGTACGTTCCTGTTCTCTTCATCTGTTTTACATCTCTGACGTGCCGCTTCAAAGCGGCGATACCATCAGATCGCAATATCGACCCTTCGTTGTCAATCTCATCCTCAGCCTCCTCGTCATCTCTCTCTCCAGACTCCGAATCCGAGTCGCTTCCATAATATGTCGGGGGCCAAGCGTCCCCTGGGTTACCCCAGCCATTGTGTCGAGCAGCTTCGGAGCGCCTTTCAAGAGAAACGATTTCGACAGACTCCATATCCCGACGTTCTTGTGCCAATACCGCGATGAAGAATGCTAGAAAAGTCGACGTGTCTGCAGTGTACTTCTCTAGTCGCAGAGACTTCAGATGGGGGCATGGGACCTCGAGGCTGCCTTCGCCGCGTGGATAGAGACCTTCCAAGATACGTTTTGTTTTCTCCACGTTGTTGGAGCGGATAACGAAACTTTCCATGGACGGCAGATAGTCGAATGTGTCCCGCCACATGCGACGGATCGTCTCATTTTGAAAATCGTTGCTGTTATGGGCATTATGTGCCAGACTGGCCTCGAAGAGTAATTTTTTGACATTACTCAACGGGAATCGGAGAGGGATGGTCGAGAGCTGCGGGATGGAGATGCGGCCCCGGATGAACAGAACACCATCGACGATGCCGACTATGTCGTTCGGAGAACGGTCGCTGCCATACTCTACTAAGCGGTACTCGGTGATATTTTGCAGATTTTCGAGGTGAGAGATGTCCGAAGGAAAGAGTGAGGAAAGCTCCTCTTCATGGTTGGTGAGTGGTGAGCCCCAGAAAAACATGTTTGCATGTTTGGGGAGGGAAAGATGCGATAGCAAACGGGCAATGGCAAAAATACCATGACTGGAATTCATGCTAAATTCCCGAAGACAATTAAGGGCGACCAAACGATCAAGAGCAACCAATGGGAGATCATCGGAAATGTAGCGAGTTGGCCCTGCATTAATTAACGCGAGGGTCTCCAGTTGGGGCGATGTTTCCAACATATCGAGGAAGGCGGATGTCGAAGGGCGCGATGATTGATCTTGGTCGTACAAACAGAGGTGTGTTAGGTTCGTAAAATAACCCTTTGGCCATGACGTGAAATATCCAAGACAAAGGTGCTTCAGTTTCGGCATCTCGTCGTTGAAGAGCTTATGAAGGGTAGGTTGCAATCCGATGAAATGAGGTTCCTTGGTCATCAGTAGTGAGAGGCTCACTAGATTTGGCGCACCGGTCTCGGTGAGGAAGATCGATGACCCGAGAAGGGATCCAGTGTCCCAAAAGTCGGCATGAAGCTCATGGATGCGAGGTAACGACTCAATGATGGCTGTCAAATACTGCCGATCGAAGTAGGGCTTTGTCAAACCAGCGGCAACTGTGATAAGCGAGTCTGCGGAGCGTTTTAAGAATGTGTAAGGACTGCGGTTGTTGTCGATGGTGGCCCAAAGAGAATGGAAGGTCGCGGCTATCCCGCGCCAATGGCGACAGACCCGGAGAACGCACAACCAATCCATAGCTTTGGCATAAGGGCTCTGTAACCCAACGAGAGGGAGGAAGCCTGAAAGCTGATGCTGTGTCATGCTGAAGATGACAGCGAGTAGCTCAGGCGGGATACGGTTGATGGGTTGGAGGGAATTACGGGCGCCTCTGACAACCGCAACAGCTGTTTGAAGACGTTTCTCCATTTTATCTAGCTGAAGAAAGATAGACTTGGATTTCGATGAAAAGGCAGAGGGAGCCAAACGTACCTTGCTAGTATTCCACTTGCCCGCACTGCAAATAGCAAATGAATGAAATATAAACTTGCCATTAGTTGTAAACACGCACCTTCTCTGTATCCTATACATTAAAGCATCCATGAGCTCTTCAGAGGTCATTGTACACGCAGTCGCCACCATGGTGCAGGATAAGGAACAACAGAGGTGCTAGTGAGGCTCTGTGAGGCTCTGTACCGGCGTGATCTGTGATCACGTTGGCCCGAGATTTATATCAACCAAAAGCAGAACTGGACCGAAGGACTTGGTATTCTTAACGGATATACTTATGATTGAGCACAATTTACTTTGTTTCATGTGAGTACAAAAGCAGCGTTCAAGATCATACCCAAAGATAAGAAGCTGTGGTATTAAGCATAAAAGTCTGGGATTCGAGTCAAATATAGAAACATAGAATGGAAATTCCACTTGTCAACATTGGTTTCCAAGGGCAGTGCGGTCAAAGTGCCTTTCAGGGCTTTAGGTTTCGATGGACAAATGAATGTATTGGCAAAATCGACCTCTGGCCCTGCATAAATCTGTATACTTACTACGAAGAGCCATCTGTCATCTTTCGTGACATTCTCGTTTGGCACCAGCGTAACAGGAGAGCATCATGGAAGGAAGGAAAGCACACCTTGCCAGGCTCCGCCTAGAAGCGCCGCTTCATTCCTCGGAGTGGGGCAGTTGTCTCGTCTCATTTTCAGTGCCGGATTTCTGGCGGAGGCTGAAATTTTGAGAGACATCGGGGCAACTGTCTTACCTTCCTCCATCCTAAAACAAGCTCCCGATTTGCGCTATTCTCGTGAAGAAGCAGAGGCATCATCGTCTCGTTAGCTTTGTACTATATTGTACTACAATCAGACGAGAATGGGATTGAAAAGTTTATGTGATACGAAAAGAAACGCAACTATCTGTAGAAGCTACCACCCAAAGCTTCTCTTTTCACATTCTTTCTTCCAAAGATAAGCCTGTGTGGGCCATTCCTTCGGAGTCCACCGCGTATATGAGTTCGTCCTCTTCATCTGACTAACATTCCTGACGCGTCTTTTCAAGGCTTCTAGACCGTCCGATTGCGGCATCGTTACTTCGGTTTCGACCTGATCATCCTCACAGTCATCCTCTTCAGAATCATCGTCAGAATCACTTCCATACGGTGGGGACCAACTCGGGCCTCCCCAGCCATCCCTCCTCGGTTTGTGAGGTTTGTGTAGAGAGATGATCATGACAGATTCAATTCCCCGACGTTCCTCCACCAGAACCGCGATGAAGAAGGCGAGGAAAGTTGATACGTCCGAGGTGTATCTCTCTATCCGCACAGACGTGAGAAGAGGGCAAGGAGACACTTTTTCAGTACCTTGAGGATAGAGACCCTCTAAGATAACTTTGGCTTTGCGCATGTCGCGGGAGCGAATAGTGATAGCCTCAAGAGAAGGCATTTTTTCGAAAGCAGTTCTCCACATCTGAGAGATAGTATCAAAGTTACCATGCGGATGGTGGGGGGGAGAAGAGCTGGGGCTGAAGAGCAGTCTTTTGACGTTGGTTAAAGGGAATCGAAGTGGTATAGTGGCAAGCTGCGTTAATGCGAAGTTTCCGCGGATAAAGAGGACACCATTGACCACGGCAACAACATCAGGGGAGGCCCTCCGTTCGTTCCCATACTCTACCAATCGATACTCCTGTATGTTTTGATCATTTTGAAGGTAGACAACATCGGAAGGAAGAAGGGAGGAGAGTTCTTCTTGCGGTTGGACTAACGGTTGCCCCCACAGGAACATGTTCGTCTGTTCAGGTAGGGCCAGGTGTGATAGCAATCGTGTGATGGAAGCGATACTATTGCTGGTATTCATGTCGATCTCAGTGAGATGATCGAGAGCCACAATACGGTCAATAGGAACCAGGGGTAGGTCATCGGAGATGGAACGTGTTGGTCCAGCCTCAATCAATGCAAGCTTCTCCAGACGTGGCGACGATTCCAAAAAGTCAAGGAATTCAGACGTTGAAGGGCGGGTAAGCGTGTCCTGGCTAAACAAACAAAGGTGCGTCAGGTTTTTGAAGTAATTCTGTGGCCATGATGTGAAATATCCGAGACAGAGTTGCTTCAGTTTCGGCATTTCCCCAATAAAGAGTTTAGAAAGGGTAGAGGATAACCCGACAGCCATATGCGGCTGATGATTTGGGAGCAGCGACAGGCCAACCAAATTTGGTGCACTGTTTGTGAGAAGGCCACTGGAATCGAGAAGCGAGCCACTATGGTGAAAATCGATATGCAACACTCGGATACGAGGTAGCTCGTCGATTATCTTTGCCAAAGAATGTTGATCAAAATGTGTCCTCTTCAGGCCAAAAACAACTGTAAGCAATGATTCGGATGAACGTCTCAGGAATGTGAGGGCCGAAGATCGTTATCGATGGTAGCCCAAAGGGAATGGAAGGTGGCGGCTACACCGCGCCAGTGACGACAGACTTCGAGAATGCGCAGCCAATCTCGTCCTCTGGGATAGTCACTACCTGAACCGACCAGAGGGAGGAAACCAGGAAGGTGGTGCTGTATCATACTGAAGATCTGCGCCAGTAGTTCTGGTGGAATACGGTTGATAGGCTGCTGGGAATTGCGGGCACCTCTGGCAACAGCCGCAGCCGTTTGAAGACGCCTCTCCATAGCATCTATCTGAGAAATGGCTGAGATTTGAATCATAGTGAAAAGACGCCGCATACTTTGACCGTATCCCACTTAGCGGAGCTGTATGAATTGATATCAGCGAGACAATATAAATCCGAATAGAAAATTCACAGACTTTTTCCGTATCCTATACATCAAGGCATCCATGAGCTCTTCAGAACTCAAATGGAGCGCGCTAGGAGTCATGGTGGAAGGTAATGTATACCTTAGACGCCGTGTGATGCTTGACGGAGCAAGAGTTGTTTGACATCACTCGGATCAGATAAAGCCGAGTGGGAATTAAGTGTAAATGGAGGATGGACTTGACTTCGACACTTGAGACTGGTGATGACTCCTCGAACGATGTCAGCTTTTGTCGAGAGTACAATGGTTATGATCAAGATTCGTCGCGAGCAGCGCAGTCCGTCATATGTGAGAGTCAAAAAGATGAAAAATATGCACAGAAGCCCAGATTGAATGATAATCAATAATCAGGCAGGCATGGAAGATTTTCATCTTGTGATATGATAAGTGATTCACGTTTTGTAAGCCCCGAGCAGTACGCCGGTACCGGAGTAAGAATCTGTAAGATGATAGTTGGGACTCGTATTAGTGCCTAAGTGGCGCACCTTTGATACTTAATAAATGTATCAGAAACTTGAATGTTTTGGAAGGCATAAATAAAGTCAGTGAGCTCGAGTTGCGCAAAATGGTCAAAGGTTGGTACAAGGAGCCGATTTCGGCCCGGTTTCCGGAGTGTTGAAAAGTGGGCGATCGACTCGGACCAGGATCGGCCTGCATCCAACCTGCATCTACACGACGATCCGACCTAGAGAGACCTTGGCGAGCAAAATAATCTGTGCGCATCATGCCAGTGTCAGATTCACTCCAGGAGGAGACGAACCCCGGCTTCCTAGTAGTGCTTCACGGTCAAACTAGGCTTCTTTTACCAAAGTCGATGTTCAATACCTCCTTTGATGTGCATGTCTTGCTCTTGAAGTTATTGAAATTTATCTGATACCGAGTCCCTACTTTGATACAGCAAGCAATAAACACACTGGTGTGCCATTTCCCTGAAATACCGCCACACCGAATGCGACTCAGTACGGATAATCCTGTTGAATGCGAGGGCCGACATGGTACTATATCAGCCGCGTCGTGGGTTGATATTTTGCCAGAATTGGCTTCTGTTCGGGTCGACAATGTCGGATCGGTAGCCCAGACAAGTAATGTCCTTTATCTCCTATCATTTGCTGTTAACTGATTGTATATTTATCGCAGGTCTGTGTCTTCGAGCGGAGGAATATGACTCCGATGTCTGGAGTGACGTGAACACGACGAAGAGAATACTTCTCATAACACATACAGATACAAATATCAAGCAGACGAAGATGAAGACGAGGACGAGGTCAACGACACGGACAAAAGCGATGATGAAGACAAAGACAAAGGATTAGATGACGACGACGACACGAGTAGAGGGTCTGCCCTGAAGGTTCATTCATGCAGTGACATCCAGGTATCCTTTCGCGACGCATACGGGGGAGCTCTTGCATTCAAGGCGCAGCCAGACAGTTCCGAGTCCTATGTATATAGGATTACTCGGTTATTATGCGATCCTGTAAGACCCGTGGGAATTTTCTATTCGACCTATCTTATCTTGCGGGATTTGCCGATCTTATCTCTTGACCGCGATGATGCGATTGTACTCAGAATTTCTGTTCACCTATTCTTGTCTTCGCTTCCTGGTTCTTATCTGTCTTATCTCTATGTCTGGGCCAAATACCGATCCTGTTCCCTTATACCTATTATCTTTCCTTTGCTTATCTTTGTCATATGCGATGCGCCGTTTTCCCTTCCGGTTTATCTGTTCTTGTTCTCTTTCGTCGATGTGTTTGTGCTTGAAACTGTTGTTACTTATTGCGTAATTTGTCATCGGAACACTGAACAACTGCCGCTCCCACCAATCTTATTATACGGCACTGTCTCGGACGGCGACAGCTGCTAGTCTCTCGTAGACAGACGCAACATACACGACTACGGTGGGGGTGAGGTTGTAGTGAGTGTATGGAGTCTGTTGCTTAAATAGGCTATCTACTGTTCAACTCAGTTATTACAAATCTGATGGGACTCCGACAATGCATAAATCGTATATTACAAGGCCTTGGGACGCGTAGTGAACTAAGAAGAAGCAGGATATATAATGTTTAAAGTGTATGGTAATGATAAGTAGAATAATTATGGAGGGAAAGCGAAGCAAGCAGTATTTTCTGTCGAAACGCGCTAGCCGGCTTGAATTCGGCATGCCAAACTTGCCGCCGGTAAGCTCGAAACCTAATCGATTTGGCGTGGTGCCGATGCAAGGCCATCAAATTATATAAGGCTTTGTCATAACGCCCTTGAACGGCAACCATCCCACGTTAAACAATAGACTAGACAGCTGCAGGTACACTGATATTACCTTCAATCGGCAGTAACCGGTCGTCGCCAATAGATAGCAAGAAAATTCAAGGTGGATGCAGTGGCTTTTCACGGCAGGAGTTCAGAGAGTTAGAGCTTCTGGACGACATTACTGTACTATTACGACCGTATCTTCACGGGTTATTTTTTCGCGTTACGCACTTCACAGAACCACATCTTCATTATGATGTCATATACCTTAATAGGCAGTCCGGCGTGAGCCGGACCGAAACAAATCACTATATTGAGTAATTTGAGGCACCAAAAGGGCCTGTTACGCGTTATGTGAATATCCGGTCGTAATAGTACAGTACAACCCAACAGTACCACGGTTTGATGCCAATCACCGTTACAGGCGATACCCGATACGTGTTAATTGAATTACTTCACCACCATGTCGGTCGTGAATACATGCCACCAAGATTGGACAGTGTACTAGCGTGGTCCAATATGGATACCCTCGATTCCGCAGACGCCTCCGACTTCGCCTGGATGAAGAAACTTATAACACACTTTCCGATATTGAAGCGCCCGCTGCCAGAACACCCCCCGTCCAAGGTATCGAATTGTTTGGACAAACAGTCGAAGAGAGTGTTCACACCCATGAAGCTGGCGGAGAAGAGGAAGGGAAGGATATCAGATACGTTCAACACCAAACAGGAGGGCACTCAAAAGTGTGCAAACGACTCTGTGACTCGACGAGACTCTTCGATGCATCTAGTCCCTGTAGGTTGCAAATGGTCGAACAACAGCTGCGCATACAACACTACAATGTTTGTCCTGTTCAACATGTGGAACGCTAATCATGCTGGACTGGCATCTGATGTCGAAGCTATTGGCAATGAGTGGCTGCAGCTGGTAATGAGGTCCTTCCGAACTTTCAAAGATGGTCTATACATGCTGGAAGAGGTCAGGGATCACACAAGAAGGAAGCTCCATAGAGACTTCCCGACCGTCTTTGTATATGGCCACGAAACGAGTGCAGAGGCAGTGATGCTCAAGATGATGACATCCCCTACGGTGTTCGCAAGCATCGCCATGTGTTGTGATAATGGACACAGCGCACCGCTTTCAACGCAGCACTGTTGTGTGATAGAGCCGACCACGACAGGCCGAAAACAATGGACAACGCTGCAACAGTACATAGACATAACCAGCACCATGCTGCTCGCTGCGGAAGACTCGGCGTGCCAACGGTGCACATCTGCGGCATACAAGAAATACACCTATGAGATCACGCCCCCAATCCTGGCCGCTTTGGTAATGTTCTCCCATGCACCGGTCGACGAACAAATCCAGCTGACCATAAAATCGAACATCATACACTACAACCTAGCGGGAGTAGTGTATTACGGGGACGCACATTACACTGCTAGGTTCGTGGACACAGACAGCCGTGTGTGGTACAACGATGGTCTAACGTTAGGGAGAAGAGCTCAGTTGGAAGGGTTTATACATGACGTGGACATGATGAAAGACAGAGCCAGCAAATTCCGTGACATACTTATATACAGGCGAACCTAAACACAGTATAAACATAGGACTCGGTACCGCCGTCCAGATGCAATGGCCCTCACCCTACTAGTCTGATAGCAACTCATGTCGCAGCATATGCATCCGAGTTTTGCAAAGACAAGTCAATGTTGCGCGTCTTCTGTCAGGGAACTGTCCTGGATGTTGATGCATCCTTCTCCGATAACAATTCGAGGCGCTTCGCGGTGTTTATGTCGTGGACGATGTCGTTTCCCCACTGCCTGTCGTCAGATTTATAGCTAAATCATCAGAGGGCTCCTTTAATCGCTCGCATCCATTCAAGAACTCATATGATCGCAGAAAATTCAAATTCCTAACGATAAAGAGTCTGGATGAACGTATCTTGCTTCCAAGATCGATGCTAGGAACGTACGAAGTGAGTTCACGATGCCTGTGGTATTTGAATCGTCTCTCAATCACACTAGGAAGCAATAGATGACATCGCAGCACATTTCCCAAAGCTCAAGAAAGAAACACTGCTCTTGAGAACCAGCGCTTTCCCGGAATGCGAGGGCGAATATGTCGAAATCCCGCCGACTACGTGGACTTATGCGCTCCCAGAATTAACATCAGTGGACTTCGAAATCGAGGCCAAGTTCGATGCAATAAAGCAGTACCCAATAATCCAACTGGTAGCTCCTCCTGGAACGAAGTTTGAGATGAGTATCCAAAGGGATTTGGCACAAGATTGGATGTTCCATGTTGCAATGAAAAGGCGTCGCGTGCCATTGGCGCGAAAATGTGGCCCTCAACATTATCGATACCAGACGAAATGGTGTGCTCAAATCGGTGTGCAGAACAACGTTCTCCCTACTATGCCTGGCAGTCGCGGTGAAACCCGAATCATCAATTGGCGAAGCGTACGGTTGCCTACAAGCCTCGTCTTCATTCTAATCGTTTTTTCGTTTACTAGGTCCCTGGAGAGCTAGATGACCTCCACGCAGTTGTTCTATCTAGAAGATCAGTCGTTCCCTATCTCGATAGAGTGTTGCGAACTGTAGGTCTAGGGGCAGAAGAGCGCGCCTGTTTCATATCGTACGGCCATCTCTTTTCGCAGGAGTTCGTTTATCTGACGTATCATCTAAGGAACAACCTGTCTAGCCTTGTAGCAAAGTCGTATGTTGCCTTGGTATTCGTTCCTCAAGCCCTTTACGACCGTCAGGCGCCATTGAAGATACAGCCGACTCCGGATGTCGTTACACGGATCCTTATGCTGTACAAAGGTGTTCCTGCTACACATATTGGACGATGGCGTAATGCTGTCAAGCGAGCTGAAGAAAGCGTACAGCGTTGGATAGACATCATTGACCTAGATTTCCGGCGAAATGATGGGACATTGTGTCGGGTTTGGCAGTGGGAATCACTCTGGTATCCATCAGACGAATGCTGAATGAGTATCGGCACATTTCTTCCATCATGAAAGGCACATTCGTATTGGACTCGGTAGTTAGCTATTCTGTACGGACATTAGATGTGTTATTTATAAGAACATTAACATGTCACGATGATTCGTCAGAAGATCATCGATGAGATGGTCAAGTATTCTAGTAACAATAGCCACCAGAATGTCCAGAAGATCCTTATTCTACGTTCGACCATAGTAATAGCACTCTTCAAGATACCCGTCCGCCGGCTGGGCCTTTCGTGCCCTCTTCTTCCGCTTGGTCTTTTGCGGGCCTTTTGCCACCGCCTCTATCGCTTTGTCCACACAAAAAAGAAGCTCGTCGGCAATGTCTCTTTTCATAGTGACCGTGACGCGCCATGTCGCATTGTCCGGAGTCCAGAACGACGAGATGCCGAAATCGTCGAGGGTCTTGTCCTCCGTTATCGCCCAGTTCGGGTCGGCACACGCTCCTTTGAGTGCGCCTGTAGCGCATTCCTAGAGTGAAGACGTCAACAGGGAAAGCGATGGAAAGTAAAGCAGAGGAACGTACAACGATGAAGTCTTTCACATGACAAGCCACAAAGTACGCAAGGTCTTGGCGTGTACTACCCACATCTTCAGGAGAGAAGGTGATGGTCCTTCTCATATTGTATCCCGGCCACTAAAGCACGGGTTAAAATTCAGCATCCACCTTCAATGAGAGCCTAACCTACTCACAGATAAATGCCAGACAAAATGAAACTTGCCATCAATTTTGAGGTTTCCAAAAGCAGGCGCGCTGGGTTCTGAGGCGTCTCCTCGCAAGAGCATCTGTCAACGAGTAACAGACCTCGTGTCTTGGAATGGTGGTAACGGTGGTAGCGAACAGAACGGTGTGCTCTGTCTCCGGTTGCATCTCTGGGAGACCCACCTGCGGAACAGGGACATCGAAGAGTATTTTCTCTCGATCCGAGGCCGGAACTTCAAGTCGACTCTTGGTGAGGAAAACGCGTTGGCGACTGGAACGTGGACGGTCGTCTGAAGTAATGCCTCTGGCCTCCGAGAGGGAGAGACTCGGATATATAGGATTGGATGAGGGGGGTGGCTTGTAGGATGCCTGGGTGGCCGTCAGTTTTCGTGACACCGAGGAAAGGAAAAGAAGGAACATATGGACGCGTCTTCCTGGCACTGCCCTAGGGAACGATCAACAAGAAGGCCAAGCAACAATGGAAGACGAACAGACCTCTTGTTTCGTCTTCCCTCGAGGTTCTGGTGAAGTGGTCTTCTTCTTGGAAGGCATGACAAAAGAAGTGTCGGATTCAATAGAGGATGGTGGGACCAAAGATAATCTCGAAGTCTTTTATTGTCCCCTGCTGGTCCAAGTGGCATGTAACCGCCGGCAGGGCTCAGAGCATGGTAAAAGCCACAGGACGGTAATGTCTTGGAAGTAATTTGTAGGAACAAAGCAATGGACACTAGATCATCTGTTTCATCCGATCGTTCTGTCATTTGCACGGAGACGCTAAAGACAACAATTAGTAATTAGGCAAACAAAGATCTGCTGGCGCCTACATTCGGAGATAGGTATGCCGTCTATTTATCCAGAATGAACAAAATACAGACTGCACGCGTGCGCTGCCGGTCCATTCAAAAATCGAATCCCTCCACGAATGAACACCGATGAAAAAGCCAAGGCTTCGATTGTACTGTGCGACAGGCCTTTCGCGACGGAACCGCAGCTCTGACTCGGACAATATCAGAGTAACCTCTCTAGGCGAAATTGAATTTTTGTCGTGACTGAGAACTTTGGGCGTCAATCATCAAGACTACTAAGGCATCTTCGTAAGCATCTCCTGGTCGATATGATGACGAAGAACAATAAACAGCAGAAAGGGTCTCTTGAGACAGTAGATACATACCGGCGAGTAGCGCGCGATGGCACATCCGTCAGGCGGCTGCCGGCGTGCTTTTGCTAGTTAACGCCAAGGAGTGCGGCGCAAATTATGAATGGCGTGGTGTTCGACAACATGTACGCGAATAAACGAGTGAACACCACGATAACGGTTGAAGCTGAAGGCTAGCCCCGGTTTAACTGGCAGGGTTGAGGATATATTAGCAAAGAATTAGAGGTCCGACAGTGATATACTTACATTGCTGGATGACGCGATCTCTAAGAGGAAAGGGCCGTCTCCACAACGGTTAAAGAACCGGCTTGACCGTGGCGTTACAGCCAACCGACTGAGAAAGGAGTGAATAGGCACTCCTAAGATGCCCATCCACTGTTGAGAATGTGGCTCGACTGTATTCCGATAAACCACATATTTGGGTCAATGGGCAACGGAATATGCTGGAATATGCTACGAGCCAGAGATGGTGACCAGTCTTAAACGAGGACTGAACACATTGAATAAGCAAATAGCTGTGATACGGAAAATCAGAGCGACTCAAAGGCAATTGGTGTATACGCACCGTCCGGATAGCCTTGACCTTCTAAGTATCGACAGCATTCCGTCAAAGGGCTCGAAGTAATTGCAATAGCTCAAGTAACTGCCATTGCTGAAATAAGATCGCATGAAACTACGCTGATAACAAACACGCACCTGTGTTATAGAGGATATGGCACCAAGTCATTCGTGGCTGCATATGAAGTGCCATGACCTGACAGATGCGCTTTCACGACTCACTGGAAGCTGAGCAACGTCGTACAGACTTTTCACCGGACACTAGAGCAACAAATCAGAAAACGTCAGCAAGCCAAGACGAATAGACAACTATCAGGGATGGCAAGTCGTCGCCAAGGCCAACATTCCCGTCCGAGGGGGAATATGAGACTGCGTATGACATGGAAATGGAACTTGAGTGACATCACGCAAATTTTCACCAGGCGCTAGCGCAAAAAATGAGAAAGGGAGAACAGGTATATATAGTTCGCTTACAGCAGCGGATGCTTTCAAGACGTAAATTTCTCTTGGCTAGTCAGCATTGGCGATTTATAACGAAGAAACGGACATTGGACAAGTCCTATTGAGCTCTGCAGGCGGAAGTAATGATTGACCTGTTGAATGATTGGTAGATCTGCGATGAGGGGCATCAGAAAAACTGCAATGGACATATTATCGTCAACGCGCTTATAAAACAGTCGTTAACACTTGCATTCTCTCATGGTGTGGAAGAAATGCGAGAGTAAACACGAGATAAGTGCGACAAACTGATATCTAGCCATTGCCAATGAGATGAAGCCTTTGCAGGGGATAATTTATATACAAAAAACATCCTTACCTGCCGACCTGCCGCCAATTCTTCCAATCCCCGACCTCGGGGATCGAACAGGGCTGGATTGGAGTTATTCAAGCGCTATAGTGTCTCTAAGCTTCTCCGTTTGGCCATCGCTGTCGCGTCGAGGGGAATGCCCAAATTTTGAACCAAAGGCTAGGTCAGGGGGAAGCCACTCTCGCTAAATTCTGAGCTCAAAGCAGTCATATTTCGGTGGTATTGCAGTACTGTAGAGCCGTCCGCCTGGGAGAGCGGGATGGAATGGTGATGATGGTGGAGGTGGAGGGAAAAGATATTTCCGGATCGGCAATCTTCGGCTGGATATTGATATCGGGCCGTCGTACCGTTTGCACTGATCAATGACTTGCATCAATACCATCAATTTGAATCTACCCGTAACTTGGCAACGGTCAGTCTTATCGAATGCGACATCTCCTTTTGGTGAAAAGATTCTCTAACCTTTCTTACCCTGCTTGTTCCCGTTTCGTAGCTTAGTGTGTTATATGATTCTACACTTCCGACTCATCCACGGACCACATTGCGTCCACTAGATTAACAAGTTCCACTGGCTACAAAATCCATACGAGTTATTAGTTGCATGAAAAATTACTCGAATGTACTTCTGACGCGCTCATGGAAAGGGGAAGATACTCTCATGCCCAATTCGTATTTCCCACTCGTGTCGGACCTGTCTATAATGGGGTCAAGCACGAGTAAACGCCACGGCCACGCTCCGCGCTGATAGCTGACTACGTCTTCAATATGCATTAGAACGCACCTTGAGTGGTTGTATACGTGCTATCATAGTCCCTGGGCGTAGATATAGAATATGGACTCATTTCAACCTTTAGGCTACTTTCATTATGTGCATCTGATAGATTGACAAGAAAAGAAAGGCACTTCATCAAAAGCCTAGTATGCCATAAACCGTCCTGTGCTCCTAAACCTTGGGCTTGAACAACAGAAACCGCTCTTTTCGGATAGGTCCATCCGGGGTTGACGAGGATGCGTGATTGCAGATTAAATAGATCAGACCTTTCATTGAGATGTGTCTAGCCGGCAGGCACCCCCGTGTACGTCATGAAAACCTCGTTCTTAGTCACTCATCTCGTCATGAATATCGATATGTACGTCACGCACAGGCTCCGCCCATGCAAAGCAACCCTATCAACCCATCTTAAAATCTTCTCTAGCCCTTGTAGCGCACGCCTATCATGTTCAATCTCATGTCTATCCAAAAGCTTCGGTGTTAGTTTGCAAAGGCAAAAATTCTATCTATGTCTTGGCTCTTGGGATCTTTCAGACCTAGACCTGCATGCTGTCGCCTGCCGCTAAACGATCTACTAGGCAATAGAGTACTGAAGCTATTCTTGTTCTCGTATTATGCGAACGTAATTGCTCTGTCCTGGGCCTTTTGAACCCATGGTTGTCTCGCCTGTACACAAGGAACGGCACCATTTGCCACAAACTAGCAGATCTATGCAGCGGGTGAGAGGTGGGTACCTTCACGCGCATGGATCACAAATCCATATGAATATCATTTTGCAAAACGTATTCCACGGATCCGCCACCACTCTGTCACCTTGGCTTTCGAAACTCCATTACTCACGGCCCGATCTTCAGCGCGGCTTCTAGATATATGCAATGAGACAAAACACGGCTCTCCTTGCGCTGGTCTATTGTAGGCCTCGTTCTGCACTCTGCAGGGCCATATTCGCCACTGTCAAAAATCCATGGGAGTCATCATTCAAGTGTGTGTACATTTTGAACCTTCATTCGAGTTTCGTGCGACCCTTTGACTCATGGAAAGGCAAAATTCGCGTTACGCTTCTGCGATGTCTACAGCGAGCTGATACTTAAGTGTGCCCTACTGACTACATTCTCTCACTTCCTTATGTCTGTACTCAAAATTCCTCTATTGTTCTCCGACGCAATCGGCATGCGCATTACAGGAACACCGCCCAACAACCCGCTTCCTTCGGTGGAACATATTGTTCCTGATTGGAGAGAAAATTTTCTCAGGAGTCTTGCTTGGCCATGCATCTTCTTGCGTGTAAGTCTCCGATAACATCTTTCTTTGTCGTCCGATAACATCCTCTACCAGCTTATATCTTGGTCCATCTGTATTATTGAAACGACCGTCATACTTGCCCACCATTACCCATCTCTTCCAGCCTCGCATCTCATCCTATCAATCTTCGCTTTCAACGGCAATACAGATGGAATCGCCATTACCCCTCTCTTCCTCTTGGGGAACGTCCTTACGGTTGTGGGAACGGTCATTCGCTTGCATTGCTATAGCGCGCTTGGGCGCCTTTTCACTTTCGAGCTCAGCATACAAAAGAATCACCGCTTGATCGTACATGGACCCTACTCCGTGGTCAGGCATCCTAGCTATACGGGGATGATTTTGACAATTCTGGGCGCAATATGCAGCCAATCAACCGGGTCCTGGGTAATGGAATGTGGGTTAATCGACATGTGGTATGGGAAGGTTTTGGCCTTGTATTGGTTACTCGTTGCAGCAGCAGTTGTCACGAGTCTTTTGCTCAGGATCTCCGTGGAGGATCGGCTACTCCATAAGAGATTCGGTCACGAATGGATTGAGTGGAATCGAAGAGTGCCGTATGCTTTGTTACCCGGGGTGTATTAGGAATCGTAATATCTGAAAATGGTGCGCGAATTGGCGTCTGTCACGAATTATTACCACCTAATTCGCGTCTTTAGGAATTTTGTAGCCTGAGATACGTGCTTTGAAGCTTGTCATAGGAAATCGCTTGACTCAGACCGCTGATAAGAAGATGAAATATGACGCTCACTGTAAAACATTTATGTAGTTAAATACCTTGCTATGGAGCCCATTTGCAAAGACGACGAGAACTGAAATGGACATGGAGGTCAAGATGTGACACATGCTTCGCTCGCTTCAAAGCGTAACATTTACAGCAATACACGACGGTGAGGAGCCGGCAAGGTCAGTTTTTCCGAGAGTAAGCCCATTGATCCGTTCCTATTGAACCCGGTGAGAAAAAATGTTATTTTTTGACAATGAACTCGGATCGTGAGCAGTTAGGAACTTGCTGGAAGGAAGAAAGAAACAGCCGAGACATTGCACATTCACTGCAGCAGTTCGAAGGTCATAATCATCCTTCGACGACTGCAAGAAAATCCCGGGACCGGGGATAAGATTCAAGAAAGAGTGCTCTGCTCCACGGTAATACCACATGGCAACAAGGATAATCTAATTTGGCGTATGGAATGCCTACACGATAAATGTTTCTAACTACTTGATATTGAGGCGGTGGAAGAGACCGGACGACAAGGGGACGACGCGCGTCTTGCGCGTGTTGATTGAGGAATGTCACGACACGTGATGTGACCGACGCGTCCATGACAAATTTTTGAACATTGACATTGACAAGCCTAACGTCGCTGTTTCCATCCCATTTGTTTCCTTCCCGCTTACACAAACCACCACACCTTCGAGTAATTTTGTCTTCTATAATTTTGTCTTTCTTCGACACTCACTCAAGAAGCAATGGACCCGGATGAAATCAAAGTCAGTGTTACCAGGACTCTCTGAGTGAAGCTGAGCGACTCATTGATAATTGTTTTATTTTATTTACCAGAGAGATGCGCTTTCAGATTCTTCGAAGTCGCTTGTGAAGCTTGGAGAGATGGTGGCCGAAAATTCCTCTTTATTTCAGCCTGTAGTCGAAATTGTGCGCATCGGACTGTCCATTTTAGAAAAGCCATACGAAACCTACAATCCTTCGGATCCTAATCGTCATCGAAAAACGTTGGAAATAGCTGCCGACTTATATACAGGACTCAATTCAGCCCTCGCGCCCCGTAGTTTCCGGAGTTCACCAGGAGATATCGCGTCACTTCAGACCGTGGCAGGACCTATATATGAATGGGCGTTGGTTTTCTACCAGACGCATTTCCTTGATATTGCTGAAGTTACGAAGGACAAAGCTCTCCTCGTAGATGTGTGTCTCCAGCTTGCCAAGCTGTTTCAATCTTTTTCCCTTGTCCAGGAGCTCGCTGATATCATGGCGACTACACCTGGTTTCATTACGGGCGTCACCATGCTCTGGATTCACTCCATTTGGAATGTATTAGACATGCGTCTTTACTACCAGCCCACTGTGATATCCTTCTCCTCTCATCGCGAAGTGATTCAGCGATGTCTGGATTGCAGCGTCCCAGGTGACGTTATAGCGAAGTGTTGCTCCATCATGTTGACCCAGAAGCCAACTTCTTCACCTTCAGGGACATATCCCATGGACGGTCCCATTGGCTTTGTCGTGGCAATCTCAGGATTCTCTGAGAAATTCCGACATGCCCTTGTCGCCAAGCATGCGCCATCTTGGTTGTGCAGGCAGCTGTCTATCCATATCTCTAAGGAAAAGGATGATATCGATAAAGATCCGTTTCGCACGGTTGAGGTTATTCTGACTGGAATTTGGAGATTCGGCCTCGAGGGCTCCCGTTGCATTGTCGATATACTTGACAGCAATATCGTAGGGCTTTTGTCGGACTGCGCTTCCCTACCGGGATCGAGATGCAAGAAGGAGTCTGTGCGGGTCTTGGAATTGATAGCGAAACTTCTCTTCTACCGCCCTGTCATCCCCCGAGTAGCGAAGTGCCTGCGTGGTCTGGACATCGAAAGTCTGACTCCGGGTCCTATACGAGACGCACTATTATCTCTCAAGGAAGTGACATTGCTGAGAGAGAGTTTTCTTGAAAACTACGTCCAATCAAGGGAGTATTGTAGATGCTCGTTATTCAAGGTATAGTTTGATCCAACCCCTCTTCACTGAGCCTCATCGTTCTGATCTCGCGGTTACTAGTGTAAAATAAACCACGAGTTTATTGATGAAGATCCGGCAAACCAAAATAGGCCTCGCCCGGTTTTGAGACACTGTGCTAAATGTCACTCTGTGTCATACTGCTCCGCAGAATGCCAAAAAATCGATTGGAAGAACGGGCACAAATTAATCTGCAAAATGACTTCACGTAGGGTCCTAGGTCGGTGACGAATTGTTCTTCTTGATTAACAATCGGAGTTAAGCTTTGCTTCAGATGGTTTCCCGCCCGACCTCACTGAACGCGACCGCCATTTCATTTTGTATATCGTGGAACAGGACGTTCGTGATAACGAAGAAATGATTAAAAAGCTCATAGCTGAGCGCGAAGGTCCAGGCGTGTCGTTTGTCGAGATTAACTACGACGCTGTTCCCCGCACGATCGTAATCAAGACATCAGAAGAATTTCGAGGCAGAGAATTGCCGGAGGATCATATGGAGCATGTTGAGGACGCAAAATGTGGAAAGATCGTTATTGGTTTCCGAGTTCCTCATACAACTCACGAAGTCTTCGATGCAGTCGTGACTTACCCATTTGATTGGCGCACAATCTTTTAGATATTTTGATTCGACCAACTCATACCAGGACCTCGAAGTTAATCGATTGTCCAATAAGGATTATCGCGTGGAACCGTATATTGCAAGAGGCAGATATAGTCATAGTTGCATTCACGAGACCATTGATCGGAGAGTTGTGATGCATACAGTGTATCTAGTCTGTAGATTCTAGAGCAACGGTACGACTAAATTGGAGAGGAAAAAAGGTCCGATCCCGCATATCTATGGTAGTTCTGAATTAATTTCGTGTCACTCCAGGCAAGTCATCTTCCACGCCCGTGGCAGCAGCCCTTCCATATCTTCAATGTGACTCCTTATGCTCCTCGACAACCGAAGATCTACTTTCGCTATATCAGGTCCATTGTAGACTCCGTCTATACTCCAGCACTCCAGACGCTGGCGAAGAAATGTCCCAATGTTTTTCCCAGGCCGTACACAAAGTGCCTTGTTCGACACGGAGAGATACCAAGTCTCAAGGTCGGACATGTTCATCGCACGACGAGCATGGAGCCCGTCATTCAAGTCATTGAGATTGATAGGATAGTTCATGTACTCCATGAATACGCCACAAGGAGAATACAGATATAGGTGCCTGAGTGCAGTAAGTCGACGAATAAACCGCAGGGAGACAGGAAGCCTGTCTTCATCTTGGAGCCATCCGTTCTTCACGAAGTCTTTATGAACGGTTGTCAGAGTGTCTGTGCAATGATCACCATGGCAGACACGATCGAGTGTGAGCATGTGGATCTGATGCAAAGGGAGGTACTCTATAATGCTCTCGATGGCATCGGTAGAATCACAACACCAAACAGCTTCAAGGTTACTGATATTGAGGTCAGCGACAGCCGGGAGGTCGAGGTATTGGAATAAAAGTCTGACTTCTTGTGGGGTGGTGTACCCGAGAATAAAGTGACGGACATGAGGAAGAGTGAGTCGCCTATTGGGAAGACCGAAATCATTTGAAGATGTTTCAGTGGAGACAACACCGTTGAGCTCGAGAATCTCCAGTGTATCCACACTTCCAGCTAGAATCCCACGTAAAATGGAGGCCGACGGTCGTTCTTCGTACGGCTGAAACCGAAGACATAGTCTGGTAAGGTCTCGAGGGCAAAAGAGATGCCAACGAAAGGGAACGCCGGACAAATCCAACACTTTGAGGGACGGGTACATGTACTTGTTCCACAGAATCTGATCTTCAGTGGATGAAAGCGCGGGATGTTGAAGGACGTCTATTTCTCCCTCCTGTAGATCGTCCTCAAAGTCTTCTTCGAAGGCGACTTGGCTCATCGACCGGTGGCAGATCTCGAAACTCTGCAGACGAGGCATCGGCACGTTACGGAATGCGGTCAAGGCGTTGACATGGGAGCTCCAAAAGCCCGTGTCCACGGAAAAGTGCTTGATATGATACGCGTGCTGGACGAGGAGTCGAGAGAGACAGAGAAAGTGTCTGTCGGTGAAGACCATGTGTGATGGCTGAAGACTCGCAGAGTCGTAAAATGGTGCCGATCCTATGCGAATGATGACATCGATATCCAGTTGCGATGAACGTTCAAGAAAGGAAGCCACTCGCGGGAATACTGCCTTAGGTCCCAAGTCGGGGTCAAGGATGGATGCTGTGGCAGCCGGACTGTAATCTGGCGAGCAATCAGTGATGTAGAGGCGCGTCCACAGCAGTGGATAGTCGATCATTATGGAACGCCAGCGTTTACAAATCACGGAGAGGAGGAAAGGATAGTCAACCCGACCACTGGTTGACGTGGCCATGGTAAATATTTCGACTAGAAGCTCGTTCGGGAGCTTCGCACTGTAGTTGTCCGATGGCTGTTGGATGAACTGAGGAAAAACACAAATTCTACAATGGACGTTAGAAGGGCATCGATGCCTTTAAAATATACACGTACTTCTGCATGATGACGACCGGTGGACTATCAAATTCAAGCGAGGAAGAGGAGGAAAAGACGTGTAACTTCCCTCTAGTAAAGCATCTTTATATGGCGACCCTTGTTTGCAAACAAACAATAAACATTGTGACGAGTGCCACTAAGTATAACCCAAGGCAAATAAATTATCTTTGTTGTAAAAGGTTACAGCCAGCTTGGCTTTAGTCGACTTGTGCATTTGAACAGAGGTCCGTCGAGGATCATGGAGCGGTCCAAGTAGCGTTCGTGATGATCGATCTGACCTCGGCATTTCGGTATTGCTTTCCGGCAGGTCAATGCTTCAGTCTCATTAACCAAAGCCATTCAACTGGGATCCGATGAAAGTCTCACAAGGCCAGGAGATTATGGACATAGTGTAAGGTCCTTGTCGCGCAACGAGGAATTGGATAGACAACTTCTCCCGCGGCAAGTAGGTAGGACATATATTTTAACACATTGCGTTGTTAAAGTGCTTTATAGCAAGAACTACACAAGAAGTTGGTTGTATGCCTCGCCCTCTGTCATATCATCAAGACACAAGCAGAAGCTAACATTGCCACCTTTGTCTATATCATCGTCATCAAGCACCCATTCCAAGTCGAAATCTTTGGCGAGCTGAGAATATTGATTCTAGATGACGTCTTCCAAGGATGGATGCATAAAATGGGACACCTCCGAGAGCTTGTACGGTAACATCATGTTCAGCCTATTCATCACCACTCCATGATAAACCCCGTCTGGTGCCGACAGCCATTGAAACCGGTTATGCAAGAAAGTCAAGGCAGGGTCCCAATCCCGGATCTCCCAGTTATCTGCTTCGATGTTCATTGTCTCGACGGTGCTGAAATTGATCGGCCGAGCTAGGTCGTCGAGCGTGATCTCGTCGTCTCCGCGAAGTGTCTGCGGGTACGTGGCGAAGTACATGAATACGGGGCACGGAGAATTCACTGAGAGTTGCTTGACAGTGGTGAGCTTGCGAATGAACCTCAGCGGGGTGGGCAGATCCTCTTCGGAATCGAATTTTCCGTCAAGCACATCTTGGGACGTGATGTAGTCCTCTCTGACCTCGAAACGAATTTTCGACAGTTTCAGAGAATCAATCTGGTGCAACGGAAGGCGCTTCATGATGTGGCTGAACGCACCGTCGGAGGCAGATAACGGCGCAATATGGCAGTCTTTGATGCTCAGGTCGCGAACAGCCGGTATGTCGAGGAATTGGAGGATAAGCTCGACTTCTTTGATCGTTCGACCATACCCTAGAGAGAAGGTATGGACGTTTGGAAGGGTTATATGTTCCTTCGGGACTGGCGAGTCCTCGACATCACGGACTGCACATACGAGTGACAGAATTTCGAGGGTATCGACGAGATTAGAAAGAGCAAGACGCAGCTCGGATGGTGTAGGGAGATTGTCCGATGGTAGGCCGACTAGCTGCAGGTTATGGATACCACCACAGAAAGAAAAAGAGCCAAGTGGCATTCCTTGTACAGAGAAGCTGCGAAGGGAGGGGTATGTCGCACTGTGCCACTGTTCCAAGGGAAGAGATGGATGACCAGGATATTTCATCAGCGTCAGTCCCTCGTTCGTAATGTCCAGATTGTCGTGCCGAAGTCGTACATATTGCAAGCGCGGCATGGGCTTATTTATGAACGCAGAAAACAGGTCGACCTGGGTAGTCCAATCTCTCGTAATGACATTGAGAGATCGGATGCGATGGGCATGTGCGCTGAGGAGTAAGGAGAGGGACCGGGAGTGCTCGCTGCTGAAGGAGAACGGAGGGTGTCCTTCACAGCGTTGGGAGCAGTATATCACCACCTCTTGAAAGTCTAGAGGAACGTTGGGTGGAGCCCAAATGTCGACTTTAACGTCGATATCACAGTTCGAAGAGCGTTCGAGAATACGGGCTAGTTTTGGGAACGTGGATTGAGGACTACTGCCGACTTTGGCTGGGTAACATACTGGATGGTCGGGTGAGAAATCTGTGATAGAGACGCCTGTCCATAGAGTAGGGCACACTTCGATGAGGTCTCGCCACTGCTTGCATACCAAAGACAGTCTAAATTGACTGGCGTGCTTTCGAGGAACCCCCTCCTCGTCGTCCTCAGTCGATACGACGATGGCGAATATGTCTTGTAGGAGCTCGCAAGGGAGATCGTTTATGAGATCTCGTTGTAAGTCAGCTTTAGAGAACTGTTCGTGGCTCGAGAGGGAATTCATCCTAGGAGTATGATAAAACATGCGTGTCATCAGAGTAAAAGACCTACGCACAGTAGTTTCGGTAGCAATGGACTATAGTGGGTGCAGTGGATTCATGTTTGTTGCACGTGCGAATATATAAGTGTTATGGGAAAGCTTCATATCGGGAGGTCTTTGTCCATAATGAACCCTTCGAGAACAATGGAATTCCTTTGTTAGATAATACCGTTACTTTGCTATCAATGTTCTTTCTCTAAGAAGTATGTGTTACAATCGGTCCAAAAGTTTATGTACGTACTTACAACGGGTAACTATGTGGGTCGATAGGTGAGACTGTCTAACTGCCTAAATTGATGCGACCATCTAAACCATGCCCCTTGGCTAATCCTGCCACTTCAACGCCGCTAGCCGACGATTTGTATCCACACTAAATTCTTCGTATGGATTGAGCCTCCCTATAGTAACCTCCTTCAGCTTCCCATACGCTCGGCGCATTTCAACCATTTTCATCAGCGCCTGTTCCAGCTTGCGCTTAGTATCCTCCCTCAGCCAAATGAACTCCACCGGCTCGAGGTCCGGAAGGAACATGGGATTAGCTTCGATGTGAGTGGCCAACGTCTGCGAGACAGGACAATACGGGATGAAGCTTCCGAGCACCGGATCGCGGAGCTCGAGGCGCGTTAAGCCAGGGACGACCGGAAGAATGTCAATCAGACATGACGCTCGAACTGGAACTTTCTCCAATGAGAATGAACGAAGAGACGGCGAGCATGTTCCAAGGACATCAGTGATGGATTCCGCTGCGAATGGATATTGGATAATATTGCCGACGTATTTCAGGGCGAAAGAACACAGGCATGGTAAAGAGAGATCGGATAAGCAGCACTTAACCTTGCCGTGGCAGGTGTAGTCAACCCAGAGGGTCAAGGATGTCAGAACGGATAAAGAAAGGGTTGGTGGGATGCTATCTTCGTAGTGACTGACCAGCGGAACGGAGAATACAATGTTTTGAATAGACGGTAAATGTAGCTGAGCGCGCCGTATAACAAGAATGCTACCATCCATGATATCACCTCGAGTGGAAGAACCATTAATGGTCAATGACTGTATTTCGTTGAATGGGAAATCTAGATGCGAAAATCTATTTCCAATGCTATAACAGCAGTCCAAGAACAGGCATCGGGAAAGGCTTGTATATCCTGAGAGCGTTACGGTATCTGCCGCCTTCAAACACTGAGCTCCGCTTTCAAAAAGCGACAGAAGTCTTGTTCACTCCACATGCTTAGAACATTGAGATCTTTCCAGCCGGTGGGACTGGCAGAGCAGGACCATCTGCCTATCGCTAATTGGGAAAATCTATTCTGGAGGAGGAGGCTTTGGTGGAGATTTTGTACTCCTACACACAAAAATGCTGATTGGTCGGCTCTGGGAGCGCTGAATAGAGATTCGTGATCTCTTCCTGCTTCATGGCATGGCGAGCACGATCGTCAGGTCCTGGCTCGCCATCCCGCGGCGCTGGGGTTGAGATAAGGATGGTGATATTCGTCCACAGGCGATTGGAGTAAAGCGACACCGCACGCCAATGTGAGCAGACGAGTGACAATCGCAAAGCGGGGTAGGGATTTTGGGGATACTGTATAATTTCGACCAAGTGTTCAGTAACGCGTAACGGTGGCCCTTGAACTGAACACTTTTGCCAAGGTGTAACGGGTAACGGGGTCTCTGACTTGCCAGTGCACGACGAATATGGGAATTTTTCGCCGCTGCGCGGCCGGTATTAGCCTATATATAGCAGGTGGACCCTGTATGAACACTTTGCGAACTGAACACTAGGTGTAACGCGTAACATGCTATGAACACTTGGTCGAAATTATACAGTATGCGTTATAGGGCTTTTCGGTACATAAATGGAGGAATATTTCCAACAGAACATTCAAGAGGACTACCCTGCAAGCAAAGAAAACGTCAGCGTGGGAACAAGGTAAAGGAAAAATAACACAGACAATCAATACTTCGAAAGCAGAGGGTCAGGTTGGGCTCAGGTATAATTGATGATGTAGAAGGGAGCGAAGCACGGTGCGGCGCCGCCCCTAATTCCGAGTCTGAGACTTACGTACGTCTGACTCTCAGTACCTCTGCTTCTTGCTCAAACTTTTACGATGGAACGGTGATGAACGAAATAGCAGGACACCCGCCGAAGTGGGAAGGGAAATGGATTGGCGACGAGTAGAGACTCGAGAGATCTGCACAAGTACATACAAAGGACAGAAAGTAGGTAGAGAATAAGTAGATAACATATATTATATGGGAGAGGTGGGTGGGTGAATGAAAAATGTGACAAAATATAAGATACGGAACGACGTTCGTGCAGAGGCCTACGAAAATGTTCCCTACCCACATTTACGCCGAACGCAACTACCGTCACTTATCGTCATATGACGTGACTTAAGCGGCAGCTCCGGGCCGGGGTCACAACGTCAATGCTTGGTCACGGTGCCAGCCTTGTCACTTGAATTCATGCGGCTATGGTCCTCTAGCTCTCTTTTTCCTCATATCAATCTGAATATGGGATCACCACTTGCGGATAAATCTCTCTTCGTCTCACTGAATCGATGTACCACCCTCTGACTCTTGTGCGGCGCAACTGCGGTGAACAAAATTCCCGAAGCAATGATCAAGGCAAGGTACCGACTGCCAGTGACGTTTGCTATTCATTTCAATTTCGTATTCATTCTGTTCTCAATGTCATAATTCATTGAAACATAGTAGTCTCGGTGAACCCACTTGAAGCGCGTTCACTGGATGCGTATTTACTGCGTCGACATTCCTAGAGCCGCGAGCGCTTATCGATAAAATCCTCAATCCTTCCATTCCGCTAGGACCTTTATACAGCTCCCTTCCTTCGTCTCGCACATAGCATATGTCCTGGAACCATAATTTGGTTGGCGTTCGCTCATCGCATCTTTGAAATACGCGTGGCATCTTCAATTAGATCGGTGGCGCCGCTAGCACCAAAATCATTCGCCATGTCATCTTTGATTGGTTCCCCGCATCCAAAATCTTGCTGTTTCCGTTGTTGTAGCGGAAATACGCTTCCAAACTAATGTTTCGGCCAAACATACTTTCGCTTATATATCACCTTACGCTCGAATGGCCGTCATTCCTTCTACTACTCATGACTCAGTCTGCGATTTTGAACTCGCGCTCCTCGAGTGCTAGGCGACCCAAGTCCGTATCCTTCCTACCAAGCTATTCCCCTCCTGCACGCCCCCAAAAACCACGTTCACTTCTTTCTGCTCTCAAATTCATCCGTAGGAAGGTCATCAATAGCCTCCTCTCCCGTCCTAGTCCATCTCGAATCCCTATACCAGCACCGACCCACGAACCCAAGGTGGATTCTGAAGTGATGGTTATCTCGCGACCTGTGACTCTCCAGGTTAGACTGGTGCCGAGAAAGGTGCACTACGAGACGGTCCGGCGACGACAGCATGGAGAGGAGCCTGCCCTTCATACTTTCCAGCCTGTCCTTGCTCATTCTCGGCGACCCAAGCGCCCTTCCACAGCACCACAGTTACAGAACTACGGTTCTAGCAAACGCTTTGATGGGTTCGTTCGAAGGAGGGAGAAGAAGCAAGCGTGGAGCGGCGAATGGAATAGGACGGATATACGGGACGTCATTAAAGATCTGAGAAGTTTGAGGTGATTTCTATCTTCCGTTATGCTCGGTGTTGATGATGTTGGTGTTGAACTCTCCATTGATAGTCGTTTATCTCTTTAGGTGAATTTGTATTGTACTTTTACAGTCTATCTTTCTATCTTCGTTTTATCTGATACTCTTTACTTCATTGTTACTGTTGATACGAACTGTATTGGTGCACCGTACTGTAGTTTATTATCTATTCGACTAGGCCGTCGCATGACGTCTTCCATTCAGCATTTGACAGATAAATGTTCTGTGTTCTGAGCGACTCATGATCCCGGGACGGTGTCATTTCTTGATACGAAATGACGGCATATCGCGCTAAAAAAAGACATCGAGCGACATGAGTGACTGATCCTGTCTTATATTCTTTTAACAGGGTCTTTCTTTCCACATGGATTTGCGCCTGATATTAAAAGAAGACCGGTCCTATTGGAGAACGTGATATAGGATACAAATACACTGCCACATAAGTATTTGAACAAGTACAGGAATGAAACTCGTCCCAAGTATGAGGAGGTGAACAGGACGTGGGTATTCGAACAAATAATTGCGTCAGAACTACCAGTAAATACGCACCAGTCACTGCCCAAAAACATCGCTATCTAGCTCACCCGACCACTCAGACGTCCGAAGAGAATGAACGATAACCCTTGCGGCCGCCACGACTCATGGCCTCGATCTCCGCCATAAAACATTCACGGCGAGACCAAAGCACAACCATGAGTGTTTGTGGCGTTCGAAGAGAATACCGTTGAGACCCTAGGATAGTGAGCAGTGAGTGAGAGAAGGGTACAGATAGAGATAACGCCCACCAGCCACCAGCATTCCCTTTTATATCCCGTTCCGGGCCCATCACGCAACGGAGCGCGATAATGTCGACCGGTGTGATTTTCCGGTGCCGAGATTGCTTTCCTCGGCTAGAATTCACATCGGGTCCGTTGAAACAGCGAGGGGCGGGTATCTGCGCGATAAGGATGAGAAGTCGTGATACGGAAGAATCTGTGCATTGTGAGGAATTCAGCTACGTGTTGGTCAAGGCTTGGGATGGTTGCATGTTCCTCAGACGGTGAAGACATAGACACGATACGCAGGACGAGCATCGGCTCTAGCAACGGGGATATCGTGATTCGTGCGGGGCCAAATCGAGTGTGGCACTTTTCGAGGAATCCGTCTTTCATGTCGCTTAACGACCTACGTATTAACGGTCGTGGCGAACAGGATGAGACAAGAAGAATGTACGTGTAGCCAAGAGATCAGCGGGGAGTCGAAAGAAGCAGCACCAGAGAAGTAGGAGGGTGAAAAGAACGTTTGGTATGGTGTGGATGTGGAGCAAGGGCCCTGTTAGAAACAGGGTAAACGACGGGCCCGGCTCGTAATCTTTGTTACAGTTCGATAAAGGTTGTCACTGATGAATTGGACCGTTCCACCAGACTCTTTAGCGTCGATTAGGTATGTTGTCACTGCTGGTGAGCAACTATGTCGCGTCAGGAGAAAATAGTGGAAAAACATGGATAGCCAGACGAAGTGTAGTCATCTTGAGCGCAGCAAAATCTGTCGGTTGTACCACCAAGGGGAAGCCCGACGAATTTTGTTGGAGTCAAAATCGTATCTCGGTTGTAATCGGTTTCCTTGCGTATTAGACGGCGCGAATTCGCGCGCGGAGCAGGACGTTAACACGTGGCTGAAACGCTTTGACGAAGGTATCACAGACACCGCTCGGCGTCGCCTGACATGTGATTTAGCTAGTTTGTATGATTACAATCGCAGAACCAGGCAAGGACCAAGATGATTCTAATCAGAGGGGAAACCTGTTCAGTTATCAGTTAGTAGAATGTCTCGACTCAAGACTGAGAGCCGTCAGCAGAGATTATTGATGGAAAAACTATTGCGAGGGGATTAAAGGGACGCGGAGGAAAGCCATGGCCGTAGTAGCCTCTGAAAGTTCTGAGCTTTTCAGAGCTCCAGAAAGGTTCTGCCAGATTAATTCTGGGGACACTAGACAGGCTATTTCAATCTCCGTTTTGAAGCAGAAACTCCGATTGATTCGGTGCATGCCGAGGCGGTGGTTGCGTTTTGAAGCGGCCCGAATGAGCCGCTCCTGTGTATAAGTCACATCGCATGACCATGTCTCAGCGTGACATTGATTGCGCGGCCGCGGCGCACGCCGCAGCGGCAAACTCCCGCTCCGTTCCCTTCTCAATCCCTTCTAGTGCCTGCCCCCCTCGTTTTGAAGTCTCCGTTGTGTATTTTGTTCTTTCCTTTCCCCTTGTTCCCACGCTAACGTTTTTTTTCGTAAAGGGGAAGGCTTTTCGCAATGCCCAATGAAAATTTTATTTCCCATCTGAACGACGATGTCCTGTTGGAAATATTCCTCCATCTATGTACCGAAAAGCCCCATAATGCATATCCCAAATATCCCTATCCCGCTCTGCAATTGGCACTCGTCTGCTCACGCTGGCGAGCAGTGTCCCTTTCCACCTATCGTTTGTGGACGAATATCACGGCCTTTATCTCAACCCCAGCGCCGCGGGATGGCGATCCGGGACCCGACGATCGTGCTCACTATGCCATGAAGCAGGAAGAGATCACGAATCTCTACGTTCAGCGCTCCCAGGGCAGGTCAATCAGCATTTTCGTGTGCAGGAGCACAAAAGCTCCACCACCGAAAAATCCTCCTCCAGCAGAATGGATTTTCCCAATTAGCGATCGGCAGATTTCCCTGTTCTGCCAGGCTACCGACTGGAAGGAGATCAGGGTTTTAAGCACGTGGCATGGACCAGACCTGTGTCGCTTGTTTGATATGGGAGCTCAGTACCAGTGTTTGAAGACAGTGGATACTGTAGCACTCCCAGGATATTCAAGCTTGTACGAGACGCCTGTTCTTGCACCGGCTCCCAATTTTCGCAACCTCTATATCCATGGCCACAACTGCTGTTATAGCATTGGGAATGGATTATCACACGCCGATTTCCCTTTCAACAAGATACGCTCATTGGCCATTAATGGTTCTTCCACTCGAGGCGACATCATGGCTGGTAGCATTCTCGTGATACGGCGCGCTCTTCGGTGTTTCCCGTATATTCGAGACCTTATATTCTCAGTTCCGCGCGTCGATACCCACGAATTTGACATCCCACCAGCCTTTTCTTTATCTTTTCTGACTTCCTTGACCCTCTGGGTTGATTACACCTGCCAGGGCAAGGTGAAGTACTGCTTATCCGATCTCTCTTTACCATGTCTGCGTTATTTCGCCCTGAAATACGTCAACGACATGATCCAGTACCCCTTCGCAGCGGAATCCGTCACTGATGTCCTCGGAACATGCTCGCAGTCTCTTCGTTCTTTCTCATTGGAGAAAGTTCCAATTCGAGCGTCAAGTCTGATTGACATTCTCTCAGTCGTCCCTGGCTTAATGCGCCTCGAGCTCCGCGATCCGGTGCTCGGCAGCTTCATCCCGTATTGTCCTGTCTCGCAGACATTGGCCACTTACATCGAGGCTAATCCCATGTTCCTTCCAGACCTCGAGGCCGTGGAGTTTATCTGGCAGAGGGAGGATATTGGGCGTAAGCTAGAAAAGGCGCTGATGGAAACGGTTGAGACGCGCAGAGCTTATGGGAAGCTGAAGGAGATTATTATCGGGAGGGTCAATCCATACGAAGAATTGAGTGTGGATACAAATCGTCGGCTGGCGGCGTTGAAGTGGCAGGATTAGCCGACGGGCATGGTTTAGAAATCTCGCGTCAATTTAGGCAGTCTCCTGACCGATACGTATATCATCATACGTAGCATAAGCACGTACATAAACTCTTGGTTGACGATTGTAACTCATACCTCTGAGAAAAAGAACATTGATACCTGTTCGGGGCATAATAACGGTACTGGTTAACCAAGGAACTCCATTGTTCTCGACAAAGTCCTGAAGTTTTCCATCGCACTTATACATTCGCACTTCCAATGGAACTGAATCCACTGCACCGCTATAGTCTATCTTCACCGAAACTACTGTCCCGAAATCTATGTACATCTTTGACCCTGATGACACGCATTTTTTAACATACTTCTAGGATGAATTGCTTCTCGAACACTCCTAGTTCCCAGGAACGGTTCTCTAACGACTTACAACGAGGCCTCATAAACGATCTCTTTTGCGAACTCCTTCAGGAAATATTTGCCATCGTCGTATCCACTGAAGAAGATAACGAGGAGGATCCTAGAAAGCGCGCCAGTCAATTCAGACAGTCTTTGGTATGCAAGTAGTGGCGAGACTTCATCGACGCATGCCCTACTCTATAGACAGGCGTCACCATCACAGATTTCTCACCCGACCATTCAGTGTGTTACCCAACTAAAGTCGGCTGTAGTCCCCAGTCCACGTTCCCAAAACTAGCCCGTATTCTCGAACGGTCTGCACACTGTGATATCGACGTTAAAATCGACATTTGGGCTCCAACCAACGTCCCTCTAGATTTTCAAGAGGTAGTGATGTACTGCTCCCAAAGCTGTAAAGGACACCCGCCATTCTCCTTCAGCAGCGAGCACTCCCGGTCCCTCTCCCTACTCAGTGCACATGCCCATCGCATCTGAACGCTCGGTGCATCAGGAAAAAGCTTTTTGCTACATAACTCCGTGCCAGTGCTATGTAACGCTACCCAGGTTACGTAGCTGAGATAGTTCACCCCTACAGCTACGTAGCTTCCGGTAGCACCCCGTACCTTGCTGCTAGATGTACTGTAACAGTATATATCTTGTGAAAGAGATAGAAATTAGACAGTTACATTGAAGTGAATCAAGAAGCCAAAATCAGGTATGCGGTGACTTTGGACAGGTAGCTTAAGCAACTGAACTAGAAAAATTATGGTGATCTTGGAAGACTTCCAGATACAAAATGCGAGCTGAATTGATTGCCGATTGGCGGGAACTGACTCAACCGTCTCCAGGAAGCCTAGGGTATGCACGTAGTGACTGCAAGTGCAATGTCTGCGACTCAGGCTGCCTGGCAATCGAGAATTGATACCTCACACTTAGGGATTAACAATGGAAACTATCATTTATGGAAGAGAAGCACACCGAAAAAGTGGACATAGTTGAAGCTAACAGAGACCAGATACTTCACTGCGCAAATGCGACGCAAATGATGAAGCCCATTTAAAACCCCGATCAAGGTCCGAAGGTCCGTGCACAATCAACGAAACGATCACGCCATCCGATCAAACCAACCCCCTTTTCTTCCCTTTCGCCATCATCACTCGTAGCTTCTCTCTTGAGCATATGGCCTTCACTGACTTTGCGCTGCTCCTGTTTCGGGCTTCAAGCTTCAAGATTTCAATCCTTTGACTGTCATTCTCTGTGAATGCAATGGATCTATGGCTGCCGGTGAGTGGCATTTTATTGTTGGTTCTTCCTTTTGATGATTTTGGACACATTCAGCTTTGACGGAAACCGATGGCGCGCGCTTATGCAGGTTTGGCATTGTATAACGAAGAGTCGCAATGAATGCACTGCTTAGGTTCAGTTTGGGTATGTCGTTCGTCGTCGCCATTTCCGCACTAACTAAAGAGCCAATCATAGGACTGCTGGGACCCCCTGTAGTTGTATGATAGGCGGTCATCCTGGTTTCGTTGGTGGGTTTGCTTTCCATTTTCATGGCTATGGGATCCTCTTATATCTTTTCAGTTCTCCGGTCGGACCAATTTTATTCTTCCGTCTACTTTCCGGTACGTCATACTAGCACCTGATCTGATGCTCGCCTTAACATGTCTTCTCTTCAACAGGTGTCGCTGTATTTTTCTTTCCCCTTCGCGGCCGTATTGTGGGGATTCGGAAGGTGCGCTGCGCGGACGAGACAGTTCTCCATGTCACAGATCCAATCGTTTCAACAACCGACTGTGGCGGTTCATAGTCATCTCTGTATTGTGTATGGTGGAGAAGACTGGGTTGTCCACTTCTTTGCATGACGCCATTGCCCTGCCCACCCTGGTGCCTTTTATATAGGAAATAGCGTCGTATACACCATTTTGTATAGTCTATAAATGAAATTGATTTCAATGGATTTACACGCAACGTATGAGATATCTTGAGCAATAGTACAAGTATATGACTGTTACAGGATAATTAGTGGTGTGCTACGGCACCCTATGTAGCGGTACGTAACATTAGCTGAATGCTACCGGATGCTATATAAGGGGGGACCTGACTACGGGGCTACCTGAGCTATATACCACCGATACTTGTATATAGCTTGGTGAGTTTTTCCTGATGTGTCATTACGAGAGATTGGACTACCCAGGTCGACCTGTTTTCTGCGTTCATCAACAATCCCATGCCACGCTTGCAATGTTTACGACTTCGGCACGAGAATCTGGACATTACAAACGAGGGGTCAACGCTGATGAAATACCCAGGTCATTCATCTCTTCCCTTGGAGCAGTGGCACAGTGCGATGTACCCCTCCCTTCGCAGCTTCTCTGTTCAGGGAATGCCACTTGGCTCATTTTCTTTCGGTGGCAGCATCCAAAACCTGCAGCTAGTCGGCCTACCATCGGGCAACCTCCCTACACCATCCGAGCTGCGCCTTGCTCTTTCTAATCTCGTCGATACCCTCGAAATTCTGTCATTCATATGTGCAGTCCGTGATGTCGAGGACTCGCCAGTCCCGGAGGAACATCTAACCCTTCCAAACGTCCATACCTTCTCTCTAGGGTATGGTCGAACGATCAAAGAGGTCGAGTTTATCCTTCAATTCCTCGACATACCTGCCGTTCGCGACCTGAGCATCAAAGACTGTCATATAACACCATTATCTGCCTCCGACGGTGCGTTCACCCACATCATGAAGCGCCTTCCGTTGCACCAGATTGTCTCTCTGAAACTATCGAACATCCGTTTCGAGGGCCGAGAGGACTGCATCACGTCCCAAGATGTGCTTGACGGAAAATTCGATTCCGAAGAGGAACTACCCATCCCACTGAGGTTCATTCGCGAACTCACGACCGTCAAGAAACTCTCAGTGAATTCTCTGTGCCCCATATTCATGTACTTCGCCACGTATCCGCAGACACTTCGCGGAGACAACGAGATCACGCTCGAAGACCTGGCTGCGCTGATCAATTTCAGCGCCGTCGAGACAATGAGCATCGGATTCGAAGCAGATAACTGGGAGATCCGGGATTGGGTTTCAATGGCCGTCGGCACATAGATCCCAATATGAATGAGGCCCGATCGCAATGTTGACTCTCGGGAAAAAGTTGTTCCATGTGACGTCATCCGTCCTGTATTGTGCTCACTAAGCACTTGTCCTTTCTTCCTTACCACCACCACGATGCCCGCCATCCAAGCAAAATCTGCAGCGAAGGTCCTTGTATCTGGAGCCAATGGATATATCGCCATCTGGGTTGTCCGTACTCTTCTGGAGCGAGGATACTCAGTGAGAGGCACCGTTCGTTCGACGGAGAAAGGGAAGCATCTACTTGAGATATTCAAAGGATACGGGGACAAATTTGAGGTTGTGGTAGTTGAGGATATCACCAAGGTGCGTCTCAGTGCGAGACATACTAGGCGAGCCGCTTATTTCCATCGATTCCTAGGAAGGGGCGTTCGATGAGGCTGTCAAGGGTGTCGACGCGATTGCCCATACGGCATCTCCTTTCCACTTGATTGCAGTGGATCCTCAAGGTATGAGATGCTCCGTATTTACGCGATAGCTGACTTAGACTACCTGGGTAGAGCTCATTGGACCAGCGGTGAAAGGTACTGCAGGAATGCTAGCTAGTGCACTCAAGAACGGGTAGGCGTTTGTTAAAATATGCGGCCCTTAGTCTCTAATACTGAAATACGTTACAGTTCCTCCGTCCAACGCATCGTTGTGACCTCGTCGTGCGCCTCTGTTCTCCACGTATCACCCGAGCCCAAGGTATTCTCCGAAGTCGACTGGAACGAGCAGTCTATCAAAGAAGTCGAGGAGCAAGGCAAGGATGCACCTGGTATTGCAAAGTACCGTGCATCGAAGACCTTGGCTGAGAAAGGTCAAATTAACTCTGCTCCGTCCAGTTCTTCATCTGATTATGTGCGTTGTCCTTAGCGGCCTGGGACTTCTACAAGAAACACAAATCTGGGATCAAGTGGGATCTTTCCGTCATTAACCCTCCATTTGTACGCATTATCTCGCTTCATATTTTCTCCTTTGTTCAAAAATTTTGGTTCCTCAGGTCTTTGGTGTAAGTGTTCGTTGCATTCAAGACACGACGGCCTGACCATTTCATAGCCCTTCATTCATGACGCGTCGAACGTGGACTCCCTCAATGAGTCAGCCCGAGTGTGGTATGGCATCGTTGCTAAGGAAGACTCGGGTGGAAAGTCCCCGGAATTCCTAGCTACCCAGGGATCCTGCTGGATAGATGTACGCGATCTCGCAGAGGGCCACGTGCGCGCCTTAGAGGCCCCTGCTGCCGGAGACGAGCGGATCATCATATCTGCGGGTCCATTCGTGTGGCAGGATTGGAGTTCGTCTTCTCCTCGCATCAATTTTTACTCTCTTATCTGATAGCGCTGCAGTTGACACAGCAAATACGCTCTCTCCCAGCCCCATCCCATCGCATACACTTCCAAGAGGTGTTCCTGGTGCTGGGAAAGTAGCCAAGTATCCAGTGGATTACGATACTGCGAAGGAGAAGAGGATTTTGGGACTTACTCTCAGAACGAAAGAGGAGACGGCAAAGGATACCTTGGCGGATTTCGAGAGGAGGGGATGGTAAGTAAAGAAAGTGAAAAGAGTGAACGACCGAGAAATGTTTGTATGCTTTCCTTGTGCTAGAATTGTTGTTTTGACCTCGTGACAAAGCTTTTCCGCATTATGATTCTGTCACTAAGATTGAATCACTGGGAGATATTCAGAAATGTATAGTTGACAGTGGACCAAATACCAAAACAATGGCATTCCAATTTTCAGAACCTTGATTTCCCTGGTCCTGATAAGGTCTCCCCATTGACCGTCTGCAATACCAACGATAGCCCCGATTGTTCCCCCTTTAGACTGACTATGGCTGAAGTAGAAAGACGAAGTGAATACATTGTTTTGTAACTGCCATTCGTGACTATAACTACCACCCCATGCGCTCTTTCGTCCATCCCCAGATCTTTCCATTCTTATCGAGCGGGTTACACAGCCTCTCACCATGATCCAACCCGTCAATCCTCTTCAAATCCTCTTCATCCAAAGTGGGGAGCTAAAAAGAACGAGTCCAATCAGAATTGATTTGCCAAAGAGAACCACGACTGCTGACGTTAATATTATCCTTCTGCCGCTGTTCGTTTACGCTCTTTGGTAAGATGATGATGTCTCCCACAATGTTCCATGCGAGGATGACCTGCGTGGGTGATACACCGTGCTTTGCAGCGATTTCGTTGATGACTGGGTCTTCTCTGTCGGAGATTTGGCACGACCCTTAAAATCTAGATCGATTTTTAAGGGCCGTCGATAAGATGAGATAAGATTTGGATCACCTTTATAAGCAGATTATCCGATAAAAATGATAAGATAAGATAATATTCGGATTTTTTTCTCATGGGCGAAATTTTAAGATCGAGATAGTTTCATGTATTGTATATCAAGAAATAAAACTTTGTGAGTATATACAACGTATATAGGATATAAGTACAGATGGTATATTCAAATATTGACCGACGTCAAATCCTAAGGCGAGAACCTGCAAATTTTAATTAATTCGCATTCACGAACCAGAGAAAACACGTACCAGCCACTGACGTACTGAATTCCGACGGCAGGTGCAGAGTCGACGAGGACGCTTCCCGGTACACGACGAACTACGCGTTCAGCTGAGCGACGGTGGACGAATTCCGCAATGCCGGTGCTCTGGGAGTAACGCAAGATCCCCAAGTATTGATTATACCCGAAGATTGCACCGATGCTGAAAGTAGCGCCTTCTACAACTAAGTCACTGCGAACGGGTTCGTAAGTTTCTCACTGTCGAACGTTGAAGTGAAACTTACAGTAGAATACAGTCAATGTACTTAAACGCTCTACCAGGGCGTCCATACCATTCCTCGCGAGATACCCTACTGATGTCGTTGAGGGTACGTTCCAATGCCGCGTGTAGTTCTCTAGTTTCGTCCTCGCGATACAGATAAAACGCCGTCTCCGTCGCGTCCGTGGTGAATATGTTGATTTTCATCTATAAATATATGTAGGTCAGTGAAAATCAAGGACCAGCTCAAGAGTACTTACAGATGATTGGTTGTAGGAGCAGAGGAGAGCAGGGGAGCTGACTGAAAGGCTGTTGGTACTGACAGAACAATGAAGAGTATGTGAAGAAGCAGAGTTTGCTTAGGAATACTTACATTGTTGCTTCAGCTAGCTGGATGTGCTGGTAGAGTAGAGAAGAGAGTGGATGTTAAGAAGTGATGACGATGGCAGAGTGGATGAAAGAAGAAAGGTAAAAATGTTGAAAGTCACCTGACCATCGCAGGTAGATACATTGAGCCTCGCGGATAGCAGAACAAAGCGAAGGCAAGCCTGCTATCCGCCGTATGTTACAGACGCGTCATCGCATGCTTCTCCTCCCTACGCGCCTCTCCCGATGACGACCAGGACGGTGAGCCCGACAGACTACAATCCTCGACCTGCCAAGCGTCAGCGTCGCGACAGCACTTCCAAGGTCGCCTTTTCTGTCGACGGCAATGACCTTGCTCCCTCCACGGCGCCGGGGTCTGTATGTCTCACCCCATTGCCCCCCTCTCTCCTGCTCGTTTCGCTTCCAGGCATTCTGATCCACCCACCGACGCACCGGTATCACGCTCAGTCGGTATGCCTATCTCTTCTTGCCCTTCGGAGGTATTTGAACCTACCCAATTTGACGCCGGAAGTGGAATGCAGAGCATGGACCGCGTTGGTGGAGGTTGGTATGCTTGTGATAGGAGGAGGCTTCAGTCAAAATGATGACCCTTTGTGGGCGAGAGGTATAAAAATCGAGGTATGACTTATGTTTCTTTCTTTCTGTTGAGCTAGCATGACTTTTTGTGTATCAGATGGAGACGGCGGCGAATAAAGCAGTAAGTATCTGATTGCATGGATATTTCGCGTACTAAACTGCCCGCTTTCAGCTGAATATTGCTCCGGCCTCACGTAACCTGCTTAACGGCACAAGTCTACCGATGAGTTTTGGACTGACATCCCAATCGGTACGGGGTCACTTCTCGCGGGTCTTGAATCCCATCCTCTGGGCACAGGAAACACGTTCAAACCTGGCGTAGGGGTGAAGATGTGTGTAAGGCCGGCGAGTGATTCGATAAATTCGAAGAAGCCGCTGGCTGCGGAGGTGGTGGAGATGATATCGGAGGTGATGGATCCGCACCCTCCGATGCAGCCTTAGCTTGTTCTTCGACGCCAGTTGGGGTATAAACTCTACATAGCCTTAAGTAAGTACGTGCGGGAATTAATGGGCTGATTGACCTTGAGCCGTCAAGTTGACTGTCAAATCGAGCTGTAGACGAGCCTACTGCCTAATCTAAGTAAGGATGTCAGATAGGTTAGCGGCGAAGGAAGTCTGGACCTACTCTCCAGCCAATAGCATCATTAAATGGTTGATTTTCCTACGTAATGGAGAGACTGCATCCTTAGAAACATATCTGCGTCAACCACATCAACTACCAGGTATTCCTTCACATTTTCATCTTCGGGATTGAAATCGGAATCTTCTATCAGTAAGGCACCCCTTATGACCGAATATATGGAAACTAAACGGGGTTCGCTCTTTTTCATGTCTGTTCTGACACGATAAAATCCTAGATCCTGATCCTTTTGTGCGCTATGTCCTTCCGTGGGTTGGTCGAATGGACGAATCAACATGAGGGGAAATGTCTTCTCGCGTACGGTGCATTCGAATACCATAACTAGCTGTGCAAACAGGGGGCCATCGACGGTGTCAACGAGAACAAAGTCATAGCGAGGACGATGGTTGAAGCTGGGCGAACATCGCAGGATATCTATGGCGGTCTGCCAGTCAGCAAGACTGGGATAGTATGACTTTAGCATTCCATATAATGATATCTGTGATAACTGGCGTGAGACATGCTACACAATTCAAGAAGAAATACGAGGTACCTGATCGTTGAACGCGAAGCCCTCAAATGCTACTGCAGTCCCATTAATCAAAGGAAGCTCCTCTGGATGACTCTTGAAATGTTTCGCCATGTATTTTGATAGGCGTTGTCGAAATTTAGAAAAGTCGCGATTATCCGCAGCTTTTGCTTCTACCTCTGTAATTGATAACCTGCCTCCTCCCTTTCCTCGACCGCCGTGCACTGAAGCAGCTGAAACGTAGTCCGGTTGACTATTGGCAGTTTCCGTCTCTCTCTCCGGCTGGTTGGAGTCGTCGATTTCATCGGTTTCCTTTTCCTCTGCAGATGTGGCCAGCCGTTCTTGCTGCGCATCAATCTGTTGACGAATGAATGACATAGCATTATACCATTGATCGATCCGAAGAATCTGAGCAAATACGACGTCAGCCAATTTAACAAACTGCAAGAGAAGTTGAACATTGACCTGTTTTTCAAAGTCCTTGAAATTGGTGCGACGTTGATAAGATTCTTTGAATGATCCATGCATACTTTCATTCGGTTTTGTATTGTAGTTAAGTGTGACACCTTTGGCTTCAATGTCATCGAAGAGATGTTTGTGCGAGTGGACTTTGGGAAAATCCCAGGTCTTGAACGTCAACTTCTTGGGTGGTTGTTTTCCAGCATCCAACGCAGCTTGCTTGATCTGCTCGTACTCTTCTCGAGAAGCTTTCTCGTATTCCTGGCATACAATGAGCTCAAGTTCTGAAAGCGGAGCTATAGGCATACCTTAATTAGGGCAGACAGTATTGGCAGCCTCGCTCGTCCAGCTTGGAGAGAGCTAGATGTATGAAGAGAAAAGCTAGCGTACATATCCAACTCCATGTACACTCGTAAAGCGCGGAGAAGAATATATCCAATAGGATCTCTTTCTCTAGTGAGGATGTTATGAGCGACGAAAATCAGTTGCTATGGATAAGGATTAGCTAATAAGGACAAGATTTTAAATCTGTAGATACCTTTGAAAGCATCTCATATTTCCGTCCATCCGTAAATGTAAGATGCATGAATCCCTGTTTAAAACGATACAAATCCTTCCAAGGAGGGAAAGCGCTCAATCTTGATTTAAGGATTAGTTAGTATTAAAGGAAAATTTCACGACAATTAGGTAGACGTACTGTTCATCTGCTCGTTGGGCAAAAGAATGTGAGTGCTTCAACTTCTCAATTCTTCCAATAACTTCCTCCAGTAAGTGGTCTGCAAAAAGACCATTATTGAAAGCATGCAATCGATCGAACGATAGAGCCCGATAGACATCACAATGACCAATGCTCCAAAAGACGTTCTAAGTCCCGTATTAATACATGGACATTAAACTGGACGAAAAACCTACTTCTATAAACCGGAGACTGAACTGCTTAAGGAATGCATTTCGATCTGTAGCGCCAGATATTTCTTTAGCCTGTTCGAATATGTCTTGGGCCCAAGACGTAGTTCGAAGTCTATATGTCTCCTCCATCTCGAGCAGATGTCCTTCGGGGACGAGACATATATTGCAGGGAAATTTGGATCTGCTCCCCCGAATCAGAGACATCATACACCTGTTAGAAATATTAATCCTTGAAAGACACGTAAAGCAACGGCTTACTGCTCTTCATAATCTGCAGATAAAATCATGATAGTAGGAAAGAGATACCAGGGTGCAACATCTGGATCGGAGGATTGCACCCAAGCCCCGATTTTTGACCTATCCTTGATGGACGATAGAATGATCTCGAATGCTTTATGCCATACAGCTCTCTTGAAATCAGCATAGTACGTCTTATCGCGATGCTCAGACTCTTCGGGTACCTAGCAAAGACGATTTGAGTAAGGTGATCGTCTTCATCCCAATTAAAACATACGATAGGTAACCATCCGATAACACGTCCACCTCCAACACCTTGTCCATTACGAATATGAGCCGGCAGGTTTCCTAGTCTAACGATAACAGGATAACCCTGAACTGTGCCGAATGAAGAAAGCCGTGTTTTGTCTGCGTAAATGATGTAACATATAGGTTTTCCATTAACTGGAAGAGCCGACTATTCCTTCAATCAGTGCCTTGTGATTTAAATATAGACAAGATAAAATACGTGCCTGCACCTCCCAAAAGGTGTTGCCCGTCCAAGGCTCAGTGTAGAATCGTTCGGATGTGCGGCCTTCGCATTTAAAAAGTCGTTGAGCATCCCAGACAATGTGGGGAGCAAGGACTGGATCCAGAAGAATGTCCAAAGTCCAGGACCACAGATCTCGGTGATATACCTCAAATTCGTAATCTTGGTTTTTCAATGGCACACTAAAGGTCGTCTTTGTAAACTATTTCAAAGGTCAATTTTCAAGCACGGATCAGATAGGAAAAATTCGAACCTGGGTGCGAAGATCGGCTGCTTTCTCCCACAAGGCGATTAACTCTCGGTGGTTTCGGAATGAAGGTAGCTCTCCTCCTCGTTGTACTATATTTTTCAGAAGGCCGTCAATTTCACCTTCATTTAAAGCAGCCTGTAGAATAAACTCCGCCAGCTCGAAGTCAATTTTGGATTTAAATGGGTGCCAGGGCGAATCGTCAAAGTCAACGTTGGACTTCTCTTCCCGAGCTTGATACTCTTCCAGCAAATCTTCTCTTGAGTCTCGCCCGCTGGACGGGTGATACTCAGTGCGGATATAAGTGACATCAGGTCTTGGTTGGTCGGAGGTGGCCTGGATAGGCGGAGTCGTAGCCCCATCTTCCTCTGGAATGACTTGATCGTCTGAAATCGAATGTCATCAGCCGGCCAGACATGCTGCGGCAGAAAGGACAAACGACTTACCTATTCCGCCGTTTCTACGTTCACGAAATCGTTCAAAGGAGTCTACCAAAGATGTTGTCGCTTCTTCTGGCTCCGGGGAGGGAATCGGTTCGGAAGGGGAATTGCGAGACCGTCGCCCTAGGAAGTGTCAGTATCTGAGACCTTCCGGACCATATTAGACCACTGACCAGGCATTTGGCCTCGGTGTTGTCTCTCATATGCAATCTTGCGCATGCGGTCCTCATGCCTCTTAGAGCAAGCTATCTCATGGGTTGTATAGCCTCGAACGTTGTAAGGATCTCGGCAATAAGGGCAGATTTTCTCTTTATTTTGCATGTTTGAAGAGCTATCGAGTTGATATCGCTCTAGGAGACTGTCAGGAAAAGTCGTCGACAATAGAGGCGGGATACAAATGGGAGTCCTTACCCCGGGAGAAGAGAAACGTGTAGGAGAGTGCAGAGTACAGCTGTCCCCTAGTAGCGGTGAGGAAGGAAAATAAGGAAGTGGCTACTTCGCCGCCGCCACAGGCTCACTCTTAAAAATATCAAATATTTTGAAAATATTAGTGCGGTTATTCGAGTTGCTATGACGTCATCGCAAGAGGAAAATTCACTCAAAACCGGGCCTGACATCATAAAAGCTTTGCCATGGCTCAAAGAAGTTTTTATTGACTGACAAAATACAAACTTCGGTGATGGAAGTTAGAAAAAGTTGTTCAGCACCTGAAAAAAAGCCGCGTACCTCATGAATATCAATGATTTATTTTTCTCTTTCCAGCTCCTCCGGCTCGTTAAGCGGTGCACTCTGATGAGGAATACGAGGCAGTACTGGAGGCCGACCAAAGTGATCAAAGAATGTCTGAGCATAATGCTTTACCAAGGCTTTCTCAACCTTCAAAGACGCATTATCATCCGATGGATCTAAAAGACCCTTGGCCTCAAACACCAGTGGTACCTCCCATTCCGACATAATTTTTCTGAAAGCTTCAAGGACAATACATCGTTCCTTCCAACTTGTCGAGTGAAAGCTGACCGAACCGACAGAATGAGATGGCAATGGAACGAGGGATTCTCCCGGAAACAGCTTTAGTATTGCGTTCTGACGTTTGAGCTGGAAGTCGGTATCGTCAGAAACTAGGGAGCGTGTAAGATGTGCATCAATTGCTAGAAGCTCCAGCCGGAAGTTGAGTTCGCAAAGCTCCCAAATAAGGTAACGACCCCGGTTGACATCAAATGGCTCGTCTGTATGTGTTGTTGGGCTTCGTATATCTGGTCTGGGCATCTGAAGGGCAGCTCCCATCATGTCTAACATGGTGTCGTGAGCTTTGATAGTTTTAGTATGCTCTTTCTTGAAGGGCATAGCAAGTAGCTCTCTCCACACTTGCGGACGAACGGGCGAAGCATTTGAGGTCGACGAAGCAACACGATAAATGAGAGCATCTCGATAATGCTCCCACTGGCGGAAGTAGGTGCTTTGCCGAGTAGTAGAAGCGTACACAAAGAGTCCGGGATCGGGGAAGGCATATCCCATATTGACGTTGTAGTCCTTCTTCTCGCCGTTTGTATCATGTCGGCTCTGGATGCGTCGAGCTTGAGCTTCGCGCCGCTGAAAACATTCTGAGTTCTGGTCAATTCTTTCGTTGGCACCAGCCCACGCAGGTATAGCCGGTGGAGCGTAACTCCCAGACAAGTCTGCAAATTTATCTCTTGTACTTTGCAGATTTTCTGACCAAGTACAGATACGTGAGCCTTTGAAACAACAGTGTAGAAAAGTTTCCTTACGAGCCTTGCTTCTTTGTGATGATCCCTTGCCCAGAGGTCCAGACGCTCGGGCCTTGGATCTCTGGTTACGCACTGGAGCGCCTGAGGTTGAAGGAGGGACGGAAGGAGAAGGAAGTACAGACGTTGAGGGAATGGCAGAAGGGGTAGGAGAAGACACAGTGGAAAAAATGAAAGGGTTGCGATACGTATGAAAGATTCGCATGAAGCGATGCATGGCATCAAATTTTTTGGGGTGAGATGGGTCTCCGCTGAATACTACAGGAAACGAGGGCTGGGGAAGAGTTTTGTTTACACTGAAAACAGTTGGTTGTTCCGCTTTCAGTATGATTTGATTTGTGAACTGCTCGATTGGTCTGACAAGGTAGACCGGTATGCCAGCTTTCATGTGCTGTTCGGCAACATCCAGACTGAGGGTAAATACACCAATGAGACGATTGAAGTCAAAAGTTTCGTCGCGTTGAACTTTTCCATTCATCACCGGCTGATGAATCTGCATGTAATCCAGCCCAGCAACGAGCTCCAGCCAGTATCGCTGCATTGCTGTCACCTGGACACGAATGCTCATAGCGTCTGCCATCACTGACTCAGTTCGGTTGACCAAGGCTTCCAGACGAGTGCACCTGATACTGAGGAATTCTCGGAATTCGTCAGAAAACATTTTGGTATTCTGTATCCGAGAACATCGCCCTTTGATGTAATGCCATGCATGCCGGAATCGCTTATGGATAAAAGGGTGAAGTAAACCTATGTGCGACAGATACCCTGAGGAGAATACGATGTCGCTGTCAGCAACATCGTACCAAATTGTATCGAGCCACTGATAGTAAGGGTGGTACAAATCAGAAACTAGGGGTCGACGAGGAATAGCAGGAAAATGACAGAATTTTTCCTCAAAGAACTGAGGAACACGAGTGGGGTCGTGGTCTCCAAATCGCCCGTCCTCATACAAATGGATTTCTCGTGAGTTCGGAGGGTACGGGATGAATTTGCTATTGGGAGTCGTGATGAAGATCTGATCCTCCTCGATATAGGTCCCAACACGACCATCGTTTACGCCTAACTGTCCTGATACGACTCGCATCAGCCTTGCATCAAAGGCGAATGAACGTAGTTACCTTTGTAATTTTGAGAGAACTTCGTGAGATCACCGAGTGTAAATTTTGTATTGCCTTGCATTAGGGTCGCTGTACCACATAGCAACATTAGCTTCAGTTCAAGTGTACTAGCGAGAACACAAACCCTCGAGTAGTACACAAACTTCAGATCCTTCTTCGTTCTTTGGTAGGCAATAAGGTCGAATATAAGACGTTCTTGAGGTCCGAAAATTTATACGTCGCGTATAAATTTCCTCCGCACCCGCCAATACACGTCTCGTATATTGGCTGTACAAAATACTCTCGTATTTTGCACTTGAAGTTTAGCTAGCGAATATTGCGATCAGGGCTAAAAACATTTTGTGAGATCAGTAAGAGCAGAGCGCGACAGAAATGAACTTACATGACGAGCCGGGTAGCTGACAGAAGTTATCGTCGGAGCTAGCAGGTTGGATAGGGGATTGAACAAAAAGCTGACAATGAAACTTCAACTTTGCGATCGGACCGGACAGTCACGTGTCTTGCCTCGGCTTGTCCTCTACTACTACTACTACTACTATCCTCTCGTCTCAAATTCATCCCCGGCACTTAGTGTGTCCACATCAACGAGACGTTGATGCGGGAGGACCGTTTTGCGCGAAGCAGAATGGACTCAGGTTGTCTGACGTGATGTCGGATAGCCCCACTACTTCATTCAATTCTGTCCTCAAGCCTCTGCCCCTGCCCCTGCCTCCGAGCAAACCCGGACTCATCCAAGATCTGAGCGCATACTTTCACCAGTCCTACCTCTTTTGAGGAAGCGGAGGTGCTTCAAGTTCCCTAACATTCGTGCATTGATATGCCTTTATCATGGTTTGCTTTACTGTGTATCCCGGTATGTGCTTAAGCTTGAGTGTCAATATTAGTGGATTCTGATCATTAATTTGTATTCGTAAGGCCATAACATTCGTTTATACACCCACCTATGGACGCATATGACGGCATACAAATGTTCAGTCAACAGCTAGGGGTTTCTTTATGTAGGGGGCGGCCGGAGGATCAGACAGTTAATTTCGAGAAGATATTCTCATTGTACCGCATTCTCAGGTTGTAATGAGACTCGGAGAGTGACTCAGACCCAGTGAGACTCTGAATGTTTAGGCCGTAGGTCTTGGAGCAGGTCTCAAATCACTCAGGGAGTGACTCGAGCGCCTTGAAACTCTTTGAGTTTCTGGCGGAGGATTCGATGACGTCGTAGCTGGTATCTGCGAGTTCAGAATACCGGGGATGGCGTCATACAGAGATTAAATAAAACTACAGTTGGCTCTCTCTCTCTCCTTCGTCTTCTCTCCTCTACCCATCCAAGATGACTACAACCTCGAGCTTCCTGAGCAGTGATAGTGGTTCCATCGCTCACTCCACTCCCCGTATCATTCGTCGTCTACCTCAGAAGAGGACTGCTTTAGGAATAACCCCCGATCCAACCGCACCACCTATTCTAGCCCATCGTCCACCTAGATTAATTCCCAGCCAGTGGACTAAGCTTGAGCCAGCAAATCGTAGCTCTCGATTTCCCGACGTCTACATTGCACCGTCCCACTCCCAAGTACCCGCCGGTCACGGAAACATCTATGTCATTGTTGTTAGTACTGACTCGGAGGACCTTCATGAAATCTTCGCTCATGGGGCCAGTCTTTCGTCCTTCTGTACTTTGGAGGAGGCAGCTGCGAAAGGTTCGTTTGCTACAATTCCTCTGATTACCTTATATATCTAAGTTCGCGAACAGGCATGCCTGCACTACGGCCTAGCCTCAACGACTTCCTTGTCTTTCGTGACAAGTACGGAAGAGAAGAGGATGGGGATGGCAAAGACGCAGTAAAATCTTGGAGCCGTGCGAAGTACGTCTATCTGTAGTTTCCGCTGAGTTTTTGACTGAGTTTGTTTTCAGGAAAGAATTTACGACACCAACTTTAGAGCATCTCCAGAAATTGCGGGATGATATCTACGGCGAAAAAGAACTCATGTCAGATTCGAAAGCTGTTGCAATCGACGGGAAATTTTGCGGAGGCATTGCTATTGAGCGAACGTTTCGTTCTCGATTCCATGTCAGAAACGCCCAACGTGCATACCATCTCACTACAAGCTTTCAGGAGGCACGAGGATTGGAGGCGCCTCACCTGTCAAACAAAGCAGACACCGTAAAGGAGAAGGACCATGAGAATGTGCTGCGTCAGCGGGTTAATGAGGTGCAATTCGTTGTGGTTATTCTCGTGATTTTTCTCATCAGTAATTTTCAGCTTGTCATTCGTACAGCGAATGAAGGATTGCTCAAAGGAGCACCAGATGTACCCGGAATCATGGCGAAGTGGGCGGATCTCGTCAATTTTCCTAAGACTGGAGGTTACGATCGCTATGAGGGCTTCAGCAGCTCTGTTAATAATTGTTGGCCAGCGTCACAGATGAATTTAGCTTCTGCCCGCAGAGGTTAGTTCAACAACTATCATGAGTTATACCTTGTCCAATGCCAATCTAGGTGAAACTCATGCAGAAGAGACCGTTGAAAGCTCTCCGTCGGCGGGTGAAGGTACAGTTACATTTGCCAATAAAGCTAGCGGCTATCTAATTATTTTGTAGATGAAAACTCATCTGAAGACGCTCGGGGAGGCCTTAAGAAAGACATAGGAAAATACGGCGGAAATCATAGCGATGGCGGTGATCATACTGTCGTTCCTACAGCAATGACCACTCTCACGCGACCTCATCCTGATGTTCCAGAAGAGTGCTTCTGCTTGATGGAATTTGGTATCGTTTGGGTACTTGAAGAGTTCTGTACTCTGTACTTTTCAGGCTTGCATATGCACGGCGGAGGGTTGGCTCAATACGGCCCTCTCCACACCGACGATTCTATCTATACTCGCGTGACCGTAATCCTCTATCCTCCTCAAGTCATTTTGAACGGAGAATCTGCACTCGCTTTTGCTGCCTTGCCATACCCTCCAGATCCCTGTCGGGTCTGTCAAAAGCGGTCTAGAAAAGAACGCCGAGTGTCCAGAGACGTGGAGAATCTTGGCCGTAATGACGACGAGGACGAAGACGAAGACGAAGAAGAGGATCGTGCAGAGAACTGCAATGATGCTGCCAAAGCGCCTAAGAAGCACCATCCTTTAAAGACAACTCTTTTAAAGTTACCGATGGAGTGGCGCCGACGTGGGTATGTCATCTCTTCAATATGACATTCAATGTACAACGCTGATTCTCTCCTCAGTATACATCAATTATCTCTCGGAAGAAACTACACCGAACAAGCAACATACGTCAGCGACGGTGGCAGCTTTCTTGCGCCAAAAGACCACTTCAACCACAGCATTCGCTCTCTTCTTCAATGGATCAATGGCATAATTCAACAATTTCCCCCTCATTATTTTGTACGCTTCGACAAAGAGCTCCTCCTCAGTGCGTTCTCCATGGAGCTTGAAGGTGTACGTTTGGCTGCAGAACCTTGGGATCTAGGTCCGGGATGGACTGGGAACGACGTTCGGATTGGATCAAAGTCTGATGTCTCCATCGAATCAATGACGCCCCAGCAACTTGCTCAACGATGGAATACTAATGACTGTGCCAGTTCAGCTCCATATGGCAACGCCAACATTGAAAAGGTTGAGGAAGCATTCTATACGTTGGCTGAAGAGATGGGTCGAACAATTCCTCTTAATGTTGGCGCTCTCCGTAATATGGAACGACCTTTAGGAGGACGACCTCATATTGCAGACCCTCAGGGTAAACGAAGTAAGTTGAATGCATCCTCCTTAGATATTGTATTGACTCTCACCAACAGACTACGTTCTGCAGACCCGGAACAATAGTGGAGACAAGGATCCGTCGGCGATGAAAAGAAGTGAGCAGATTCTTCAAACGGCCAAATAATATACTAATCTTTGTTAGAGCGCAAGCCAGACGAGCAGTGCGATGATCTTCCATCCTGTAAACGACAAAAGATAGCGGAGAAACAGATTGTAGTGGCTAAAGATCGTAAGCTCGTATCTCAAGCCTCTGGCACCGGCTCATAGTATATCAGCAATACATGTTTTTAATCAGCAAAATTTGGAAGCGATACTTGCGAAGGTAGAAGCTCCTGCTAGCGTCTTGATCAATTGCCGGCTCGATGAAGATTCCAATGTCACCTTCATCAAAGATTTGCTCCACATCGCGGAGCAAGAAGGATCATGCTTCAAGCCGATTCAGAAGCTCTTATCTCATCGGACGAACAGTAGCCATCAACGCGCTTTTGCTACTCGAACAAAAATTGTTTACCGCCAGCAAGAGCAACTAGCTAAGATGGCTCTATGGGGCTGCATAGATCGATTGTTGAAGGAAGCTTGGGAATCTCATGACGACTTCTACAACCCTCTATGCAATCTTTTTCGTCGCGTCTCTTCACTGATAACGATCAATCAAGGCCAAAGCCTCTGTGCGACGGAGTATCTTTACGACTGGCCTACAGATTGTATGGCCAATTTCCGGCCCCGGATCCCCCGTGTTGATCCAACTAGCCAGGCTATTATCGACGTCTGCCGAAATCTGATGTCGCAATGGCTATGTTTGGACTCTGAGGCGACATACAAAAGCGCACAGGTCGTGCAGTTCTTTGTTGACCGGCTAGGTGCGGAGGCTACTTTGCTTGATCTTCGAAAGTTTGATGTATCAACTCCAACCAAAATGGCGGATCTGCAAGCCAAACTTGAGAATGCAATCATAATTAATCAAGACAGTATCGGGAGGACAATGCTACGACAGATTGCCAGTGTCTCAGGCGCACCAGACCAAGCCGAACTGACATCAATTCTGGTGTGTATTTATCCGTTTTCATGTGCTAGGACCATTGACATACCTTAATGTTTCAGTCTAAAACACCTCGGTGCGATGCATTAGATTATGGGACATCGTTACCGTTCTTCCTCCGCTCCGAAGGATCGTCAATACCAGGATCTGCCTTCTCTGGTGTCCTACCATCAGACTCTTTCGAGAGCTCTTTCCAAGGCCCGTCATCGCCGCTATGTTCTTCCCGATCCCTATCTTCAAATACTTCTATGGTTGGAACTCACGGTGATGTAAAGCGGCTTCAACTAATGTTTGAACTATTATATCCTCTACTGGACGGAGTGTCGGAGCCTCATCCACCCTTCAATGAAACGCCGGAGCTTACCGCTGCCGTTCGCAACTTCATCGACTACGTTAATGTTGACATGGATAGGCTGAGCATCTTTCGAGATCTAGCCAGCAGCCGTCTTCAATCGTTACGACCTGGCGGCCCGTGGGATCCAGATAACTTGCGTACACGTGCTGGGTTTTTCAGTGCGCTTGTATGCCGAGGAATCATTCATCGCACCGCATATATAAAGGACCCCAATAACCCTGTTTATTTCTCCGATGAAGATGCCTGGAACATAATTCGATACGGCCCGCAACAACAGCAAGGAGAAAAATATTTCTGTATTAAAAAAGCCTACAGCGATGCTCCCAGTGCTAAACGAACATCGGCCAACGCGTCACAGTACTGGAAAGCAGCTTCTGATTTCCGATACAACTGGTTCCTGACCGCCGAGAAACCGACACCATTCCTCGAGCTCTGGAATCACTTCCGAAACACCAAATTCCAAGACCCCGACCAGGAACATCGTTGGGTGAAGGTATTTCCTGAGATCGGAAATTTACAGGCGTATTTGTTAGCTTCTGACTACGCAATTGCTGGCTTAGCGACAACTCCAACACCTGCGGAAATGGCAGTAGTCCTTCAGACAATCGATGCTGGAGGTATGAAGGGCCTACGTCTTCTAAATCTACCCTGTTCGAGTCTCGAGGAAGTCACATCATCTTTCCAATATGTTTACGAATACCTCTCGCAGGTGATACCAACAGCACGGCAACAACAGATGAAGTTCAACATATTTGTCGTTGAACACTCTCTGTGCAAGTATTCCTCGTCTAAGCGACTGAATAACGATAAATTCCATGCTATAGAGAATCTTCTGGTAGAGTTGTCACCGGTATGTGTCTACAATCAAAATCTCAGTGGTGCACTTACTGAACATTGGTCAGAACGAGGGTCCGTTGTCACTCTCTTCAAACTTTGACTCATCCAGTCGAATGAGGAGCGCTGCTGATCGAAATTTCGGGCCGCGGTTTTGAGAAAACAGAGGGTGCCCACGAGGCAAGAACACCTGGTTGTTGACGTGGTTAACCCCAAATATGTTTCGATGAATCTTTTACGTAGGGTGAATTTTGAGGGTAAAAATGCTTTAATTTCGTTCAATTCAGATTTTATTTCACCCTTCTTACGATTGATGCGCTCGACGAAACTCACGAACAATCAAGAATCTCAGAAGCTTAACGTTTAAATACGATCGCCAACCATTGCAGTAGTCATCAGAAGCCGTCGAAATTGTTTGGTTGCTCATCGTCTGTCACGATTATCGGGTTCGAGAGTTCTGAATGAGACAGCCGTGTGAATGAGGGTACTATCAGTTCGTAACTCAAAGGTACCGTTAAAGCGTAATGCTTACCCTGAAAGATGATGTTTTCACTTAGGGTCTAGAAAGTCAGTAGAAGACAAGGATCGGACAGATAAACATAATGGAGACGGGTAAATATATTAGAGTGTCTGATCCTTCAGTCGGGCGTCGGTGGCGGTCGCACATTGCATGACGACTTTAAACACGTGGATCAGAAAGGTAATGTCATGTGATAAGCACATTCACGCGATGTCATTGCTTCGTTGCCATCCCCGATTTTGTCTTCAATGTCGCATCTTTCACGCCCTGAATTTCTGCTATACCACTTGACACCGCACTTATACAATCCCAAAAGGTTGCCCGCTAAAGCTTTAAAAAAGCTTAACCTACCCTTGCGACGTTGCAAGTTTTTCTCCCGCATGCCCTCTCCAGCTTCGTCCCGTAGCTCAACCCTCTATAACGGTTCTGGGCAGTCCTCTCCAGGACAACACTCATCTGGTTATTCGTCTGGCTCAGATATGCACATTGATTCGCCGCCTACAGCTCTTCGTGCCGGGATCGCTCCCCCCGGACCCTCCGGCAGACCTTCCACCCCTCCACGAACTGCGCCATCGGTTCAACTACACTTCGAGAGGAGAGACGGTTCCCCCCCACCTGCTGATCCAAGTGATCTCCTGTCCGCCCTGCCCATTGGCAGGGACCTCGGTGCCTCCAGTGCCGCGTAAGTATCTGTTCTTTCAATAAATGTTATCTATCTAATCATCCATTTAGCCCTTCTCCTGCGTCGGCTACTACTCCCGTCCTTCCTCCCACTCCTGCTGCTGCGTTTGAGCCTGCACTGGATCCTGAGACGTCATTGGTAGTGAAATTAATCTCTTTTACTTGTCAGAGTCTTACTTTTTTGTTCGCAGATGGCCGAAATGGTTATTTTAGGAGTTATCCAGGGTTTGTCCCCGTACTTAAACCGTATGATTGCTTTACTCGTGAGCATTCAGAAGGATTTGGCCGAGACAAAGGCCATGAGAAAGTAACCTGTTCATTGTTTTATTTTTCCAGTTGTAGTTCTGCGCATTAAGTGATGTACAGTCAGAAGTCAATGGGAGTTTTCTGTAATATTTGTAACATCTTTTACTCTTTTCCTTTTGCAACCTCTGCCTTATTTAAATAGGTGTCTTATTTAACTGGGAGTCTTATTTAAATCATCCTAACAATGACATGTTTTACGGCGCCTTTAGGCTTTTATTAATGTTCCTGCAATTTCTCCGACAATTTTTTGTTCGCCTCATCAACTCACCTTTTCTTGCAACACCTACCTTTCATTCGCATTTCTTACTATGTCGAACTCTTCCAGCAACTCGTCGGCTCCTCAGAATGTCTCGATGGAGGTCTTGCTTCAGGTATGACTTACAAATCTGTGTTCGTTGCGTCAGAATGTGCTTTACTGATATCACCGTCTCATGATTCAGGCCATACAGGCTCTCGAGCTCAAAAATCAAGCCTTAGCTATGGAAAATAGGTCCCTCAAGGTGACTCAGCCAGCACCGGCTCGCTCCAAATCGGCGTCTCGAGGCCCCAGCTCCTCAGCTCCCTCGGTTCAAGGTGGATCCTCTCCGACAGTATCAGATGCAGAAGAAAATGAAAAGAGCCTTCTCTCGGCTGAAGACACGAAGAAACTTCAGCACTGTGCAAAGTCTCTTACCGTGTTCTGTAACATATTTTGGGAGAAGAAACATGTTTTCGGTTATTCACGGGAAAAAGCCGCTGAAGAACTGGCTCGTGTTCGTGAGGAACTCGATCGTCTCAATCAGATGGATGACAATAAAAGGGAGGCTATGGGAACCGCCTTCAAAACCCAAAAGCGACAGGCGGAGGAACGAATTTCTCTCCTGCGGATCGTCGAGGCTCTTTACGAGTCTGTTCCTGCAAAATTCCATGAAATGGTTGAGTACGATTATCAAGAAGTAAGAGATACGGTACGTTTAATTCTGGAAGTGCATTGTTGTAAAATATTAACGCGATGTCAGATGAAAGCGGCAGCAAAGTCAGCAAGGGCGAACCTCGTTTACTATGCAAAACGCTCAGCAACCGATATCTTCAACGATATCCCTATCCCTTATGCCACCTTCGGCTCCAAATACAATCGCGTCGGCGACGAGCTCTGCTTGCGCCTTTTAGGATATGACAAGAAGAAGCAGCGATATGCGCAGTGCCCCGAGATTCTCTATCCCGTTGGCCAAGGGGGCAAGGCCGATTCCAATGTTTTCCAAGCTCCGGCCTTGATCAAGGTATGATAATAGTCTCGTTATACTAGTACATACATCAATAATGTGTTCTAGCTTCTCAGTGTCACTTTATATGGCCAGTCATCTCTCCAATCCAATAAGACGACGAAGGCTACCAATGGGGACCTCTGGGAAGTAACCTCTATCTCAGCTGGCGCCATTGCTTGCACGGCTACTGTGGTGAGCTCCCATCTCTCAGGTAGCACCTGGCAGCACTTACTGACATCTGTGTCTAGGTGCGATATTTACTGTCCCATGACACTAGCTTTACAACGCGAGGCGATAAAACTCACATCCCATATGAGAAAGACTGCGAATTTTATATACGGATGATCGAATCGACTCTCACCTTCCGATCAACCATCAAGACGCTTGAGTATTTTAACCAAAATCTCTTTTCGGCTAAGGGGCGTAACTTGGGTTTCATGGCTGATGCTGGAGAGGAGTCAGATCATTCGGATGAAGACGATATAATGCGTGCTCTGAGGCGACCAGAGCTCGATCGTGAAACCGAGGTGAACACCTCTCTTGACGAGGAGAATTTGTCAGCCTTGACATTGATGCCATTGGCCACGCTGATGCCACTGCCTCGGGCCGAAGACACTGCACTCCCTGTTTCCTCTGAGCCCACCTATGTGGATGTATCTGACAATGAACCGTCTGCTGTTCAAAACAGCGAAGTCGATCAGGCTCCTGGTGGTGGGGTCTCAGTTGTCTCTGCAGGCCCGCCTGCTCAAGAGACCATTACCAAACCCACCAGAGGTCGAGGTCGAGGCAGCAAGAAACCTACTTCTGGGCGAGGCAAGGTGAATCGAGGCGGCGCTAAAAGTCGTGGTACGGGAGCATCTGTCAGAGCGCCCGGTGATAGTGCTGCTACTGCGCCAAAAGCCCTGGGTGGCCATCAGCTTCGTGCTAGAGGTGGCAATAAACAGAATGTCGAGCATTCCGGTTCTCTCGCAGACAACTTGGATTTGGATGAAAGCATTGAGGAGGATTTTGAGTATAGCGCAGCCAACATCCATTAGTATAAATAGCTTGTTGAGACATTTGTAGTACAGCTTAATATGATATCATTGTGATCAAGTCCGTAACCGTCTCAAATCTGTGAGTTGAAGGACTCAAAATGAAAAGAATTGACGTTGTCAGTCATAGCTACATTTGTATCATAATAACCCAATGGACATATATTTATAAGGCCTCTTAGTGTATTGGTTATATCATGTGTGTATATTTGTATCATTATTGTATTTGTTCGCTGGTTCGAACCTCAGTCCTAACATTATTTCTTTCTCCTTGTTTGCTTACGTAATCAGTAATGAAATGTCCTGTTGACTCAGCAATATTACTGACCCTGGGTCTAGACTGAGTCGAGATCCAAACTCGCAAGTTGCCGAACATTTTGTCTTCCTAAAAAACCTCTTTCCGAGGATTAAAATGTGTTAAAATTTCTCTTCCGGCGAGGTGGTGCGGCTATTAAAATACCCAAAAAGGGCCAGCTCATCGAAAATAATGTCCTAAAATTGACCCTTTTAAGGCCTCGTCCCCTCTGTAATAATCGATTAAATGCTCGATTGGAAATATTTCAATAGTGATTTAAAAACCTATTCCTATAGGGGTATAGTCGGTCTTTTATTGCTCTTTTATGTTCTCGAAGTGATATCATCGTGCGATTAAAATCCCGGACTCTTTTATCAAAATGTCATTTATTGTACCTATTCCAATTTTGGTATTATGACGATTTTATTCGCTAAAAATCCCAAAAAAGGCCGTTGCACAATGTCCGACATCGGATGGCGTTTTTGTTGCCTGCGTGGAGGGAGGAATCTGATGAGAGGACTCAATGCAACGCAATGGCGTGCTCACCTCCGGGAGAATACGCCTCGGTGGCGATACCCTTCTTCTTGTGGTATGCAATGAGATCATTCTGTGCGAGGTAGGGATGTCGCCTGAAAAGGTCCTCCTTAAAACTTCCTAGATGATAATCGCGTTCATACATACTCGACCTGGTTTACTGCCGGAACGACTGTAGCCGTTTGGAGGAGCTCTTCAAGACTTCGAGTGTCACTGTTAGTACGGAGACACAGGCACATGACAGAAACAACACACGTCTTGATAGAGAAATTGCTGACTCCGATAGCCTTGGCCCTCCCACTGGCGTATATTTTCTCAATTTCGGCATAAGACTCGTTGAAAGTAGGAGAATCAAGTGTGACCATAGAACCGTCGGGCCCGAGAGGAAAAGCCATCCACGTGTCTTGAAGAGACGTTATGATTAGGCCAAGAATGGAAGGCGGTCTACCTGACTTGCCTTGTTGATAAGGGATGGTCATGGGCTGATGCATCAGGTACTGTCAAGGTACTCAGCCAATCTGTATTCTCTCAGAGCAAACAAGACCTACCAGGTCCACGTAGTCTAGCCCCAGGTTCTTGAGACTCAAGTCGAACGATTCAGCGACACGATCTTGGCAAGTGAATCTAAGGATCGGAGCTCAATGGAGGGCCGGTTTCAAGAAAAGGGCAATGGCGCGCACGGCAGTTTGGTCGTGATGAAGAATTCCTCGCGAGGAATACCAGATTCTCTGATAGCCTCACCGACGACTTTCTCCGTACCTGTTGGTTATGATTGTTCAACCTTTGTAAAAAAAACCATTGATGGAACTTGGATCGCAGACCATAAACCTGGGCGGTGTCGATGTGCCTATACCCCGCCTTGGTAGTAAACGTTTCAGTCGACAAGTCCCAGATTGTAAAAAAGCTGGGTATACTACTCACCTGAATCGCTGTCAAGATCCATTTCTTAGCCGGATCACAGCCTTCAGCTGCGAACGGGCTAGGAGCGGCACCAGCACCTAGACACAGAACGAGTGTGATATTGCGCAATTATCGTCGCGGCGCACGGAGGGAATTACCTATGAGTGGTATCTTCGTACCGTTGTTCAGCTCGACCTGGGGGATCGTTGGAGACATCGAAGTCGATTGAGAGGTTCTGAGAAGGTCTGCCCTATATACGGAACCTACGGTTAACCGGCACGGGTCAAACGACAGTTTGTTCACAGCATCAGGTTCCTTTGTAGTCAGCAGATAGCCCTCGATCGCCGATGGAAAAGGACATTGTCGTGCTGAAGAATAAGTACTCCATGTGTAGAGAGAGATCTTTGAGAAAAAAATATAAGGATTTACCAGAGCGGGGTGAGGTCCACTGGTTAGCATCAAGGAACCGCTATGGTGATGCGCCTACGAAACGAGATGCCGAAAGACCATCAATCGGAGCTGACAACTTGGTGAGATTGAAATTCCGGGTTCCCTCAAGTATTTTCCCTGCCGAAAGCGATCCGGACTAAGTAAATGCACCCATCATCTCGAAATGACCGATATGTCCAAGAGTCTCGAGTCGGCAGTTATTGGCGGCCGTTTACTGATAGTCTCCGAGTCATGTATACTAGAGTGCTTCTTTGACATGCTTAGCTGTAATTCATAACCACCATCGATTTTCACGGTTTGCTCTCTTGGCCTAAATTCTCGTCTCGCCTCTTCAGATTTGAATAGCCTCTCCGTGTGCTGCAAGACGCCTGATTCGAAACTTTGTTGGCTGTCCTCGCCAGGAACCCGGGCCCGGATTTCGAGAGGAGAGGGTGGTTGGTAATGAAAAGGAATGACCGAGAAGTATTTGTATGTTTTCCTTGTGGTAGAATCATTCGGTGGCCACTTGACATCTCTATAACAAGAGCTACACGTAAAAGTTCGGATAAAGTTCGAGCAATTGTGGGGTGGCTAACTACCTGTGTTCCGACTAGGGGCTGCCTTACCTTTCAACATCAGCGCTTTCCCCACACTGCAATCCAACCTGGAGGCCAATGGTGTTGGTACCGGCACAAGATCCGAAACATGGCATGGCGAACCGTGTGCTTTAGCCACGAAGCTCCATACCTTTGTGATCACACTATTGAGTGACTCGCACGGAGTAGAGACTCTTCGTGGGCTACACTGGAGAAAGAATACATTGTTTTATAACTACCTTTTACGAGCAAGACTACCACCCAAGGCGCTCCGTCGTCCATCCCCAGACCTTTCCATTCTCATCGATCTTGTAACACAGCCTCTCACCACGATCCAGCCCGTCTATCCTCTTCAAATCCTCTTCATCCAAAGCGGGGAGCTGTGAAGGAATAAGGAATTGATTTACCAAAGAGAACCGCGGCTACTACTAACAGTCATATTATCCTTCTGCCGTTGTTCGTTTTCGCTCTTTGGTATGACGATGACGCCTCCCGCGGTGTGCCACGCGAGGATGACCTGCGTGGGTGATACGCCGTGCTTCGCTGCGATTTCGTTGATGACCGGGTCTTCTCGGATGGCGTTTTTGTTGCCTGCATGGAGGAATCTGATGAGAGGACTCAATGAAATAATGGCGTGCTCACCCCCAGGAGAATACGCCTCGGTGGCGATACCCTTCGTCTTGTGGTACGCAATGAGATCATTCTGCGCGAGGTAGGGATGTCGCCTGAAACGTCCTCCTTAAAACTTCCTAGATAATAATCGCGTTCATACGTACTCGACCTGGTTTACTGCCGGAACGACTGTAGCCGTTTGGAGCAGCTCTTCAAGACTTTGTGTGTCACTGTTAGTATGGATCCACATGCACATGACAGAAACAACACACGTCTTGATAGAGAAATTGCTGACTCCGATAGCCTTGGCCCTCCCACTGGCGTATATTTTCTCAATTTCAGCGTAAGACTCGTTGAAGGTAGGAGAATCGACTGTGACCACAGAGCCATCGGGCCCGCGCGGAAAATCCAGCCAGGCGTCTGGAAGAGATACGGTTAGGCAAGAAATGAAGGAGCATATATTGACTTGCCTCGATAAGGGATAGTCATGGGCCAATGCATCAGGTACTGTCAAGGTAGTCAGATTGACACACTCTCCGAGGAAGGAGCCCCTACCAGGTCAACGTAGTCAACCCCGAGGTTCTTGAGACTCTGGTCGAAGGATTCGGCGACACGATCTTGGCAATTGAATCTAGGGATCGGAGCTCAATGGAAGCGGGTTTCAAGAAAAGGCAACGGCGCGCACGGCAGTTTGGTCGTGATGAAGAATTCCTCGCGCGGAATGCCAGACTCTCTGATAGCCTCGCCGATCACTTTCTCCGTACCTGTGGTCGCAGATCAATCACAAGTCCACGACGCGAAACTTGATCCCAGACCATAGAGGAGGGCGGTATCGATGTGCCTGTACCCCGCCTTGGCAGCATTCAGCCAATCGATCTAGTCGGAAATAGCTGGGTACACCTCACCTGAATCGCCGTCGAAATCCACTTCTTAGCCGCCTCACACGCTTCTGCTGTCAACGAGCTAGGACCACCGCCAGTACCTAGACACACGAGCGTTACATTGCACAATATCGTCGCGCACGGGCGTCATTACCTATGATGGGTATCTTGGTACCGTTATTCAGCTCGACTTGGGGGATCTGAGACATCGAAGTGGTTTGAGTGTTCTGAGAAGTCCGCCCGCAGTTTAATCGACATCTTGTTCACGGCATCAGGGTCCTTTGTAGTCAGCAGAGAACCCCCGATTCCCGATGGAACAGGAAATTGTCGTGCCGAATAAGTGCTCCATGTGTAGAGGGCGATCTTGGAGAGGGGAACCCATGCATTATGGGAGCAGGGTCAGGTCATTGGTTCGCGTCAAGGAAATGTCGTGGTTGCAAAAGTACAGTGTTCAATGCGCTTACATAAGATGCCGAAAGACGTCACTAATCGGAGTTGACGTTGAACGTTGAATTGGGAAAGCTGAGATTGAAATGCTAGCCTGCCGAAAGTCATCCCGACCAAACACATCCCGCCATCTCGAAATGTCCGCTACGACTATGTCCAAGAGGCCACTAGCGCAGCCTGAAACCATTTCGCTCGAGACCAACTCCTTTATACCCAATTTATCGGAAGGTGCGACTGTAAGGACCCCTCGGCTTTGCCAATAAAGGGTATCCCGACACATTTTACGGTGTACACAAACTGGATCAAATTCTCATTGAACAAGAGAGCTCTTTACCATCTATAACGGCATATCCGAATCGTCGATCAATCGGATTGACCGGAACGAGGTATTCGGCATAAAAGACGCGCGTCCTAAGTTTGCTGTCCTTCCGGGCATACCTTCCTCCTCCTCCTTCAATATTACCATGCCCGCAGTCTGACAAAATTCGAACACAAGAATACTAGTCACTGGGGTGAATGGATACATCGGCTCATGGATCGCTCGGACCCTGCTTGAACGGGGTATAGCTGTACGGGGCACAGTACGGAACGAAAAGAAGGGTAAGCATCTGAAAGAGCTCTTTTCTTCCTATGAGGACAGGTTCCAGCTCGTCGAGGTGCCCGATATCATGGCGGTGCGAACACGATCATTCATAATATCATGAACTGATTTATTTGACAGGACGGTGCATTCGATAAAGCAGTTCAGGACGTCGACGGCGTCATTCATACAGCCTCACCTGTCGTCTTGACTGCGGTGGATCCGGAAGGTGAGATAATTTCGAGGGGCACTTTCCTTTACTCGGAGTAAACGTTTGGATTAGAGGTTATCGGACCGGCTGTCAAGGGAACGCTCAGTTTACTAACCAGCGTCGCCAAGTTTGGGTGAATGTGCCACACTCCTCTTCCGACGCGATATACTAACTGGGATAGGGCACAAGTTCAGCGCGTGGTCGTTACGTCTTCATGCACCGCCGTCTTCCATTTTCCCTCTGAACCCACGGTCTTCTCAGAGGCCGACTGGAACGAGCAAGCAGTCAATGAAGTCGAGGAGAAAGGAAGCGATGCTTCTTTTGCTGCGAAATATTGCGCGTCTAAGACTTTGGCGGAAAGAGGTTAGTTACTATTCCTTGCGCCTAGTTTCTCGAGATCTCACCATCTGGATGATAGCTGCTTGGGACTTCTTTGAAAAACACAAAACCGCGTTACCTTGGGATCTCTCAGTTATAAACCCACCCAATGTAAGTTCCTGCAGACAAATCCTAATTATATCATATCGCTAACCCTTGTTTAGGTTCACGGGGTGAGTCCCAAGCGTCGTTTGTCCCTTCTTCTATGTGCTGATCAAAAGGCAGCCTTTTATCAATGAAGTAGCAAATCCCCAATCACTCGGATACGCTACGAACGAATGGTACAACATCGTTGTCAGCGGGAGCATGAGCCCCGAAGACATGGCTACCCAAGGTCACTGCTGGGTCGACGTTCGTGATTTAGCAGAGGCACACGTCCGGGCTTTGTTCGTCGAAGCTGCCGGAGGTGAGAGGATTATCGTGTCAGCAGGCCCGTATGTATGGCAGGACTGGCGTAAGTGCTTCATCATTCCTACATGTCAGTATCTTATGTCCAAGAAAGTGGATGTCGCCAACTCGCTATCCCCTTCGCCTATCCCATCGCATCGTCTTCCGGTAGGCGTTCCGGGCGCTGGGGCTGGGGCCAGTTATCTGATGAGCTACCGCACTGACAAGCAAGCAAGGATATTGGGGTTGAATTTCAGGACGAAAGCGGACACTGCGCGCGACGTTTTGACTGATTTCGAGCGGCTTGGGTGGTGAACCTCATCTATTCTGGACGGATGAAATGAGGTATGGCACAAGGTTACTCTTAAGCTTTGGTGCTACGAAATAGAAACAATCGCATGTATTTCGCTTGCAAATATGATTTTGAATTCACGACACTACTCTTTGATACCTAGATTCAGAAATCGTCCCCACGCAGCCACCTCTGTACCATTTCCAAGGATTCCTTTGGTTTATCATAAGGGACCTGATGAATTTGAGCTCATCTCACTTTTTGTAACGGCTGAAGAAGCTGAACTGACCATGTGCCCTGCTCCATGAATAGTAGCAAACGACAACCCTTTTGCACTTCGAGTCTTCCCAGCGGGCTTTCCGTCGACATACCAATCTCTCAATTCCTTCCCCGCAAATTCCGTCTGCCCACTCCATTGCAGCGCGAGCGTCCATCTCTCATTACCGACCCAGTTGCATATCCAGTCGTACGAGCCTACGTAGATAAGCACCTTGACACCACGCTCAAGAAGAGCAGCAACGTAGTCTTTAGTGGGATGGAGAGTATCCTGAGCGGCGCGGAAGTCACTGCCTACGTCACTGTTGCACGAAGTGAAGTTGGCGGTCAGTGAGGGATCCACACCAAGCAGGGTACGAATGTCCGGATCGTCGAGGTACTGGCGGATGTACCTAGTAGGATATCAGGAGGTGAAGATGCAGAGATAATGGTAACGAACTTTGTTACTGGATAGCAGAGCGTCTCGGAGATATCTCCATCACATTTCCGACTCATGTCGTATGGGTTCATACCTAGGGATTCTTAGCACATCCACATGAAAAGCTAGACTGCGTACCTGTCTGGCGGTAAGGAGCGCTGAAAACAGAGCTGCAGAAGGAGTATGCGGCGCCGCAGTTGATGGAGTCAAATTGGTCGATGCAGGAACTAGTCATCCACTTTTCGCATCTTGATAGCTGCGAAGACCATGGTAAGCGAAGATGACGGAGTATGAGTGGAGGCATACCGTGGATTTCATGTTCACGCAGGTGTTGATGTCTAGGATTGGGGGGACAGAGGCTGCGGTGCATTGTACGTCGAAATAGGATAGAAGCGTCGTGATGCTGTCCGTTATCCCGTTTCCTTTGTTTAATGAGTAAATATCCATACTGTCGTGAAGGACAAGATAAACACGTACCTATCATTACGGAAGTGAGGTTGATAGGTGTCTGGCCAGCAGCTAGTAGCTTTGCGTTGTTGTCATATACAGCGGAGGCGAATAGAGGCAGGTATCTTCCCTGGACATCAAATTAGCAGTAATCAAAAGGCACGAAATACGAAGCATACCCCGTATGATTCGCCCGACATATGAAACGCCCTTCCCTTGAATTGGTCGAAATTGCTGAAGAAAATGGTGACAAAGGCAGCTACATCTTGCGCGGCTTCTTCAGACGTGCTCTATAAGAAACATATCTTAGACCATCGACAATACAATAACATTGTACATACAACAGTCTCGCCATACTCGGCGTAGGAGAATCCGACTCCGATGGGCTGATCAATGAAGAATATGTTCGCATTGGTATTCCAACTCTCCGGATGGTACTTGGCCCCGTCAGAATCGAGGACACGACAAGGTCCTGTTGGCGGGATGAGTTCCTGTTGATTTCTAGGGCATACTTGCGCTCACCTAGTTCCATGAACAAACCAAGCGACGACGAGCAACCCGGACCCCCATTAGTCCAGAATATAACATCATCTTTGTCCGGGTCGCTCCTGCTCTCGAAAAAGTAGAAGAACAGATGGCGCGCTTCGATATCGATGTACCCAGTGTATGCACTAGAGTATTCCTCGAATCTGTCGACTATTAGATACTGCGATAGGGCTCGTACCTTACGGTGTCATCACAAAAGTCAGTTTTCTTGATCCTCACAGAGTGCTCAGGGTACAGTGGATGGTCGAGGATTTCAAAATGGTCATGAGAAACAAGCGAAAGTGATTTCGGATGCGCGACATTTTTGTAATCCAGGTCCCCAGTGGTTGATTTGTCCAGTGCCAGGGATGTCTGCAAGGCAAAGCTGGAGCAGAGAAGCGAAAAGACAGAAAAAAGGTAGTACACCAACATGACAGGAACTGCAGACGACGCTGATGATAACGGGTATCTTTTTCTTCAGGGCTGGAAGCCACCTGAGAATCCAAGCACAAATATGTGCCCTTGACGCGTGCTGCGATAAGACAACTCCCAGGGACCTATGTTTATCTGTAACAGTGATAAAGTCCTCTTCGCCTAGATAGATAACCGGACAAGGTCCGAAAATGGAAGCCCGGGAGGTAAAGTCTGGCACGGAATCTCCGGCCCGAATCTTTTCCAACGCAAACACGTGCGGCGCGGGGGTTAAACTGGTACCATCAATTTGGCATTTCGCGCTCGACTCTAGCTGGGAAGAGACGGGAAAGCATGTCCTCGACTTTGAATTCCATTGACTTGCCTCCTGATATTGACACAAACGGGGGGGAGCAAATGATATGGGAGGATACATTTCTTCCGGAAGTTCGAGACAATTCTCCAAAGCCAGATAGAGGTGTGTTCTCACAGTTGCGTTCTTATGCGTCCCTGAAATCGTTTCAGTGTTGGATGCACAGGAGATTCATTCTGAAATGGTGGATATCGCCGCTCCTGACAACGAGTCTCCGTCGCACAACGATGTTGGTAGCCATGCGCAATCTCCTCAAAGAGACTCTGCGCTACCCTCACCTTTAAGCGACGCGTCAGGTCATGCAAGGTAAGTATTCAGTGGTCCCTCTGCTCTGGTAGACATCATTGAACGTCATTATTATAAGCTCCGCCGGCCGCTCTAATAACGAGGGTATTGATATGCCCTGGGAACGCAAGGTCTCTATATTACTTGTAATGGGGCCAAAACCCGAAAAGGGACCACATAACTCATGGCATACGCACGAAAATCGTCTCGGAGTTGAGTGGGAGGACATGCGCTGCTCTCCCCAACTCTCTGCCGACCTTCTGAATGACGAGAACTGTCGCGGTTTTATTTATCCTCTCAGACTGGCCCCGGGAGAGCCACCGGTTCTAGCCACCGGACAGAAATGGGGCCAATGGTACGCGCATTACATGGCGAGTGGATGTTGTTGTCGCAATCACGTCCTGTCGGTTAATTAATCTAAACAGACGCTACTGCTTACTCGCTTCCCGGACACGCCTTTCATCTCCGTGACGAGATGTAGTATCGAATCTTTCATCGAGAAAGTCTGCTCTCCATCTGAGCTTGAGAAGCTGGACCAGTATACTTGCATTATAGCTCGTCTAACTGACCCCTCAAGCGATGACCTGTAAGCATGGAATTCTTGTCCTGATATCCTCCCTAATATATGGATCTAGTGCCTCACTACCCTCCCTCGCTTCTCCCACCCGTCTTGCGACATTCGTCTCAGGAATGCGCGAGCTCTGCAAAAGGACAGCTGTCTTTCCAGATATCGACGAGATGGAGTACGCTGCCCAAAAGTTGCGCGTCATCGAGTGTCTCGACTCCATCGCGCAATCTGTGACCTCAACACCACGTCCCAAGACTACCGTAGCAGGGGGGAAATTCCCGGGACAGATATACAAACGTGAAGGTTCGCATTGCGAGCGCCACGTGTTGTTACCAAAACAGATACAGTCGTCAAATTATCGTTCGGTGATGAGGGAAGGACAACACCCAACGTACCGTTGGCTCCAGCAGGATTATGTTCCGTACAACATCGAGTGGCGGGTGTTTCTTGTTGGTGGAGAGGTAGTGAAGGTGAGGGTATCAAAGAGGAAGGAGCTGGACAATAGCTGGGTTGCTGAGACGCAATACAGTCGGTGTCCGCTTTTTGAACTCGAGTTGGGTTCATCTTCCTTTCTTTCATCTGTTCTTTGCTGACAAGGGTAAAGGGAGCGACTAAGAGCGCAGCCAGAGGATGAGGACGAGTTCCCCGACTTGACTGCTCATGATGAGGAGTCCCGGATTCGTTCTGATGAAGAGCTTATTGGGTTTGCGGAGCGTACCTTGGCGGCCCTTGTCCAGCGAGAGACGGAGATTCTAGGACACGTTCCGTCGATTGCGATGCTCTGTCGTCTGGACATTTCGATTATGCGACAATCAAGGTCCGGGCAATTACAATACTGGGTTGTAAGTGTCGCTAGGGGCGCTAACGTCCCAATCCACGGTATCGATGACAGCTTTGATACTCTTGGTGTCATCGCCGACGAGTTGGTCGATGCACTTAGGAAGAAACCTGGAGCTTGTAAGTTCCTTGTTTCGTATTTAGAGCAGAAAGATACGACTCAATCCCTCTCCAGCGGATCCTTCATTTCCCTACTGCCCAGGGAGAGAAATCGCCCCACCAGTGGTACGGGACATACCAGTGGATCGGACAGTTAAGTACATCCTCGTCGTACCAGGCCCTCCCAACTCGTTCTCTCCAGTTGCCAAGGTATGGGACGACACGCATACCATCGTGAACTCGAACTCTCTCTGGGTGAAAGTCGATTTGCCACGTACAGATGTCCAACTCCTAGTTACGCATAAAGCGACCAAAGGTTTCATTCATGAAATTCCGTTAAGGGACCTCAAAGATGGTGTTAAGCCCAGGAGAGGGTATTCGGGCGTTTGGATACATCAGTTGGTGGGTACTCTCGATCCATTTCCGGACCTCGTTCTCATGGTATTCTGTTGCAGGTCCTTTTAGGATACTACTGGTCTCGCAGGAGCTTTACAGACGTGACATTCATGTCGTGGAGTGATTTCATAGACAGAGTCATCGCCGGGAACATCAAAGCAGACATAATCTGGGGTGGTGTAGATCTAACTACTGCTCTGTAGGCTATCATTTCTCCCTTTCTCCTCGTATTTACCTATACCTAGTGATACGGTCCCTGGGATCAAAGATCCCAGCATGTGCCAGCGCTTCCTCGACTCTTTGGGTAAACTCAAAGCCAATTTTGGTACCGTCGATGAGCTGCTTCGTGCCGGACGGAAATTCGACGTCATCGGGGACCTTGATAACATCGCTGAGTATAGCATGGGAACGCCACGACCAGAAACCGACATCCTCTCACTCGATGGTGAAGACGACAACCTAGATATCCGGTCTTGGATTTTCAAGCGTGAAGGCAGCCATAATTTTGCTCACGTCCAAGCGTGCATAACGCCGAGCGAACTGCAGCCGCACCCCAAGTATCGATGGTTAAAGCAGCATTATGTTCGCTCGCTGGATCGCCACGTCGAATGGCATGTCTTTATGATCAAAGGGAAGGTAAAGTGCGTGTTTTATGTAATGCCGATGGACAAGGTCGGGTTGAGGGAGGTTCACGGGGTCTCTCGAGATGAATACTCATACCGCTCTGTATGGCTGAGAACGAAAGGCTGGGATTTGGCAACGATGAAGTACGTGAGATCACTTTGCTGTTTCGTGTCTCGCTAATCCACCTGCAGTACTTTCGCGCATAGAGGCAAACGCCAGCTCGTACACAGGTCAGGCGGGACCCGGGTTTCTCTAGAGCAGGCCGATGCTGAGATGAGGGAATTTGCCGAAGGTACCCTGGCCGAGCTGATTCGGGTGGAGAAGCGGAGGTTCGAGGGTCAAACGCTCTCGATAGAGAAGTTTTGCCGGATGGATTTGGGAATCATGACGGATGCCAGTGGGCAACTGCAGTACTTTGTGCACGGGATTCGCAGGGGCCCGTTTATCGAGATGTTCCCCTCGGAAGTCGAGGATGGGGCCTTTCGGTACCTCAGTAACGAGATATTAAAGGCTCTGAGGGAATAGGTAGGCGCGATCGTCGAAACTGAATTATGGCTGTTTATATGTCTTGAGGAGCCGATTCTCAATAAAATATTTTGTGCGATTGGTCGGGAGTGCAACCAGTGTGGTGTATCTATTCTCTAAGCGCGAGCCCCCAAGTGGTTGGCCGTGTAGCGTAATGGTTAACGCGCTAGTTTCCGGTGTTCATGATATCGCTAAGCTAGAGATTCCGAGTTCGAGTCTCGGCATGGTCGTTAGAAAATTGGATTGCCGTCTTTTATCGAACTTAGTACCAATGCATAGTTCTAAGTTGATTCTTCGAAGTAGGGTAGCGCACGAAACCTCTGGGCAGGTAAGTAACTGTTTGTTACTGACCCCGCCCCAGGAGGGTAGTTTTGCTACGGTAACTTACCGTTACTTACCTCTCACGTGCATCCTCACATGACGAGCACGCAGATTTTTTCAGGTCCTGTATCTTCGCGTTTTTACTCATTTTTTGCTCATTTTCTCTCTCTCAGGAGCTGTTATACATCTGGAAGTATTGAATACATCTACCTCTATATTGTACAAGGAACATACATATAATTGCAATGCCTAGCTGACAGTCACATGATTGGTAAGTTACCAGTAAGTTACCGGTAATAAACCCAAGTGTAACGAAACCTAGGTTTCGTGCGCTACCCTACTTCGAAGTTCGAAGGCTGAATGGCTGAGTGAGACCCAAAAACCAAAGCAGTTTGTCGACGCGCTATCCCCTGACCAACGAGAGTCACTGTGCCATAAATTTTTATTGAAATTTGATGTGCAGGGTACTAGTAGCTATTCTTCTCTAAATTTAATCTAGTCATTTTAGAGGTCACACAATTGATCATCAAATTTCCCTGCGTGGAGTTTCTTCGCCTGCCCTCTCCATCTAGGATGAATAATTTTACTCCAAAGTTCTCCCAGATTGGAAGCCTTTTTATCTGACATTCGAGCCTAGTCTATGTTTGCACACCGATAGAGACCTCTAGCATATCTCCTTCATTTGAGTCCGAGCATAGATGATAGGAGGACCACGCCATGAAATCACGACGGTGACTTCCATTTCGGGAAGTTCTCTAGCCTTTCCCTTCTACCATCAGTCACCGTCACCGAGGACCGTGGTGTATTTCTATTTCGTGGCCTCAGTCTAAAGCAACGAATCTCGAACTATTGCTGCACGGTCTCTCACGGTAAGTCTGAGAATCCCGTGATGATTACAACTAACCCACCTTTGTCTCATTATTTTTTACAATCAGCGTACACAAACAATATGGTGCGAATTTCCGATAATTCTGGAAGCTTAACTGCATATCCCGTCCATCGAACGCGCCAGAAAAAGGCGCAAAACTATACATCTGCTCATGAAGTCGCTGTCAAGACTACCGTAAAAAAGGAAGAGCCATCTGACAACGATACCATCCCCCTTCTCTTGCATTCCCCCTCTCCGGAAGTTGACGATATAAATGGCTGGCGACATCCTGCGGAACTCGAATACTTGGAAGCCGTTGATTGGTCGAAAGCCGACGTCATCAAATTCCTCATCACGCACTCCTTTTCCGTCCCTGGTAGACCGCCTCACCGAGGACGGTGGACCACCATCACATCTGGAGATGGTTCAACAACAGTCATTCCTACTCCATACCGTATCCCTCTCATGTTCGCTGCCAACTTTCAGTGGACGTCTCTCCAGCTCGTTCTCTCCGTCGACACAAATATTCTGCAGACGGAATGGAGCGAATATAAAGGGGGGATACTGCATATCTCCAGGCTGTGCGATGCGTTGCTGTGCTCAGCTCGGAGAGCCATGAATGTCGGAATGAAGCGTACGTGGCGGTGCAAGACGTTCGATCGGGCTCTCGTAAGGTATCGCATGGGGTGGCTTCTTTCCGATCCGGGGAAGGTGCAGGAGTTTTGGGATATGTATGGAGATGAGGAATATGGGAAGGATCCAGTGAAGCTCGGTATGTCCTGAGATATGCAATTTGACACGACGCTCACTCAGATTATTACCATCTAGACTGGAAGAGATGGGTTTTGAAAGGGTATAAAGGATTCAAACTTGACGAAAAGCAGATCGAGGGTGGTATCTCGTTGGATCAATGGATGGATGGTCTGAAGAAATACAAGGATGATTGGGTGTGGGATGCGGTCAATGCATTTCCAACATCTCTCTCTGCCCTGCAATGTCTCGCGCATTGGAAGAAAGCAGGAACTTGGGGCCAAGAGCTCGAAGCACCTGCACCCGTAGGTGGGAGTCTATACTCCCGTCACGCAGATCTGTGCTCAAATACCATGGATGTTGATCCAGTATCGCACGAAATACCCTTCTCCTCCGAACCAGTATCATGCGATACACACATTATTTCTCCCGACCAGAATCATAATCCGACATCCACCGAGTTCCTTGAAATTCTTCATAGTCGTTTCAAGGCACAGGAACAGCGGATCTCGCTCCTCGAGGCTGAGGTTAGGAAGCTGAAGCACGGGCAGGCAGACGTTCCATTTCCACTGCATCCATCTCCTCTACCGGCAGCATTCGCACCTGCTAAGAATTTCCCCGATATACGAGACCGTGAGTGTACGGAAAGTTTTTGGAACGATCCGCTCGAAAGGTTCCTAGATCCGAGGTGCTTGGACGGTCTAGAACCTGTAGTTATGTCGCGTTCGAGGGCAGAGGAGACTACGGGTGAAACATCTTCAGCAGGACCGATAAAGTCCTTGCGTAAACTGCAGAAGACTGGAACTTAAACCATTCCAATCATATTTAAATCAACGCTCTTCACTTCACGTCTCTTCAAATCAGGATGTCAGAAATTGTCTCGTGGCGGTCGGGACCTTTATTTTGAGCTAGCGTTACTGTCACAATATTTCCTTGCTGCAAATTCGATCTACGGTCGTACCATCCTCGAAAAGAGTTCTTTCATGGGGCCCTCAAGATTCGCAAGCGCCGTTTCCGCTTTCCCAGCCATTCTTTTCATCATCGAAAAGCTCTCCTCCATTCTTCGACAGTCGTCCCTGGCAGCTGCCTCTGATTTCCTGATTTTTTCAAGCTCTCGCTCGAACTTCTCGTGTGTATCCTTCAAATCAGAGTATTCTCTCTTCATCGACGCGACTTCTGCAGTGAGTCTTGTGCATTCTGCCTGCATCTCATCCGCAAGTAAATGGTAACCCGCCTTGATTGTATCGAGTGATTCGTCGAGCGTTGCAATATAGGACGGAATTCGGTTATGCTGTGGAATATTGTTCTGTTGTGAAAGAGAAAGTGTTGTTGATAGCCTTCGTTGATCGTTCGAACCATCGTCACGGGAGACCTCTGGGCCACGCATTCTCTGGGCGCTGCGTGTCTCTTCTTCTCCAACTTCTTCTTCCCTCATACGTTTCGGCTTCCTGAGAGGCGCTTCTGGCGTCAGAGGCACGCGTTTTGATGGGGAGTAATCCCAACAAGCCATCCATGCGCCACAATTTGTACCAGACCGAGAAGCGATGCAGTACTTGCAGCTAAGTCCCTTATATTTCCTACGTCCTTCTGGAGAGCCGACTGGCACCCCAATCGCTTTCGCTTCGCAGCGCAGTCCGGCTATCTGGTATTTGAAGCACTGGGTATACTTAGCGCTGACAGTAGTACATCAATGTAAATGGGGGTGGCTTACTCCTTTATCAAATGTGGGTGCCTTCAGAGACCAATCGCTAATGTTCACAGGTCCGTCCCGACGCCCTGTTTTCACTCGTTTCTCTAAGGGTCGTAGCCATGGATACTCAAGATATAAGAGTCGATGAAATTCGCCATAGTTCATGGCCCGTGCTGCATAGATAATTTCATCATTCTCCTTCAATAGCGCTTCTTTGAGAGGACTCAAGACTACTTCGGAGTAGTTGGCCCAGGTTTCCTCGCCATCCCATGGTCGATATCCAAGTCTTTTCTTGTTTGCATTCCAAATTTTCTTTGATCACACGAAGTGAGTCAGACGAAAGAATAAGCCGTCGGAATTCGAGACTCACAGTGCATTCATCCTTGTACAGGTATACTTCTGCTTTCTTCCTCGGCGAAATAGGCAGTGGAAGTCCTTGTTCCGCTTTGAGTTTTATATCTGGGTCAATGTTAGGGCTTAAACGAAGCTGAACATGAAAGTGAGCTGAAACGAACACCAAAGGATCACTAAACTCACTTCATCGATATCATCGCCTTCCGAGAGCACAGAATTTAATCTAGACATCGAACCTATGCTCTCGTTAAGTAGTTTGGAAACCTTGTCCGTCCCTCTTTTCATGAAGGACTTGCGAGATGTAGGTGAAAAAGAAGGGGTGCGCGAGGGAATAAAGGTCCAGAGAATAGTCCATGACTTACGAAGGCCCGATCAATCATTCACGAATACTGATTCTGGAACATTAAAGTAAGCACGAAGTCCCACGCACCCAAGCATGGAGCGAAGTCGATACCAGATTGGTATATACTATACGCTAAGAAGCTCAGGCAAGAACGAGAAGGATCTTCGATATCAAGCGGGAAACATTGCTTCATAGCTCTCGGGACCGACATCCCGATTCTCGAAGCTGGTTGCATCTTGTTGGGAAAAGGGACACTGATATGGCCGACGACGCTAGACGTATCAAAACAGCCGCGTTTATCCACGGGAACCACTTCGATGTACTCGCCAGACCGATATTTGGGCCGCCCAGATGAAGGTAAGGAAACAGGAAGAGTCGATTGTATTGACGGGTTGATAAGTACAAGACAAGTAGCATAGAACCTAAAAAGTGGGGAAGAAAATACGTTAGGTCTCGATAAGGAAAGAAAGTTGGACAGTCGCTAAGTGTCGCGACTGGATTTGAGGGACTCCGAGTTCGGGGCAGCAGATAAGTTGCATCAATCGCTATCAATCTGATCCACCACAGTGCCATGGAATAATTAGAAGGCATACAGAAATATCAATACAATATCATTTGTTGCCATGGACGCGTTCTGAGGCTGGTGACGGCACAGGGTACGCGACCACATGTGGAGGGAAGTGTTGTCCATGTGATTCAGGGAGTTATGATCGGATTTATTAATCTGGCAATGACCGCATCTTTTCCGGGGCCCCAACAACGCGTCATTTATCTTTTGGCTAGACATCTTTTACTCACCTGGCAAGACTACGTGGTGTTATCCTCAATTTCCCAAATTTCGATCAGAATTGTAGACATCCCTGCAATAGTTTGACTCTGATTTCGAATCAGATGAGGCGGCGAATGATCATTGAGCGAGAGATGCATGTTGCTCCTGGTTGAATAGCAGATGACTGATCTTGATAATGGAAGTTGTATTGCATAGCAAGTGCGATAAAGTACACACACCTGAAATCGTTGCCTTCGTAGAACACAGGTCGCTCGACAGTTTCTTTCTCTCTACAGCAAAACTGCACGAAATCTTAGTTGTGCGCGGTATCGTCCCCCCCTTTGACGGCCTAATTCCGAATGATTTGCAGTCACTTTGAAACGAGTTAGAGCAAAAGATTTTCTCAGCGCTTCCATGTGGCGAGCGGGATCCGGAACCCAAAAGGACAGCCTTTTTGTGGCGACGAAGAAATCTTCCTAGATTGGCAGTGCTGTATTTGGCCGGTATACTTCGAAGCGGGTGCACTTGGAGCTCTCAATCAGACGTTGAAACATCCAAAAGTAACGTGTTCCTCTTGTCATGCTTGGAAAGTCGGATCTTGGGTATGGAATCCCATGAAGTATCGTACCTGAATTGATCGGACAATCACTGCCCTCAAATTGAATACTTTATGGCCGGCAAATGCTCCGCATGAGCGGGATCTCAGGGCGATGATTGTCACAGCTCATAGAAGACCGTAAGGTAAATCCGATATCAAGCATCAATCATTTCTATACGTTGGGACCACACAAGCTATGTAGTATCTTAACGATACTCAGCCCCACAATCGCCGATAGTAGTAATCATCCGACGTCCATTGGAGAGCTCCAAGACAGCCTCGATAGCAATACGATCCTCTTCAGTCAAAGCGAATTCGAAGACGCGGCTGTTGTCCGCTGGATGTTCGGAAATACCCAAGCGCGCTCCTGGAATTTGTAATTGAGACCAAATACTTAATTAAATGGTCATCGGAGAACATTACTTACCGATGATCACTGCTCCAACGAAGTGATGATCTAATACCCACCGAGTGGCAACGTTGGCGATGCTGACTCCTCCATGGCGATCACCGATAATGCGAAGTGCCGAAAGAAGGGACTGGAAAAGAGTCCAGTCACCCCAGGCCTTTACAATCATGTCTAGGTACTATATTTCAAGGTCCGCGATGAGACGGTGTAGAAACGCCAAAGGGGAGAGTACCTTTCGTTGAGAGGGCGTAAGATTACCAGTGTAGGAATCTGGCTCTGGTTGATTAAGCCATTTGTCAGCGAGAAAACCGCCACACTAAAGGTAGCACCGATTCTATCTCATGATAGTGAACTGACATTGCGAGGATACTCACAACGGTACCATAGGTCAAGAGCTTTAGACCATGTCTGTCACAGACATCAGACATGCCATGAAGCGGGCGTGTATCAATCAATGAAAACTGCAAAGAGTGATGCAAATTATTGGTAGCCAGTATCTGCAGGTAGAGAGGGCATTACTTGCACTTGATTGGATACAATGACACCTCGACCCAGTTGAGTACAAATCTCATCCGTATGAACAGCGTCAAAATTGCAAAGTCCGATCGCCGTTATCAAACCATTATTTTGAATATCTTGAAGGATTTGTAGGGTAGGAAGGTACTCCTTATTCCCGTAATCTTGCCAATGGAACTGTAGAGAGAAGGATTGAGTAGGGGAATGACGTCAAGTGGGACCAGCTGTACCTGGAGAAGGTCGACATGATCTGTTTGCATCCGTTGGAGACGCTCTCGCACAGCGGCCTCGACCACATCTCGGGTGGGCGTGATGGTCTTAAATACGCACCATTTGGTCGCTCCAATAATGTCCGACGGACTGCGCTGGCTTTGTCGGAACTGTCCCTGTCCGAGCAGTTAGTAGGATATTAATAAACTGCGCAAGAGACTGCCTTACAAAGATAATCTCCGCACTGCCGTAGTGGTCCGCTGCCAGATTACGTGGTTCAGTTCGATGATGGTAAAAGTCGTAGGGAATTTCCGCACCCTGTGATATTCGGGGAAAGGGAGGATGGTGAGAGATCAATAAAGATCCGATGCCAAAGTATCATACCATGTCTATAACACTTAGATCAATATCGGGTATCATGAACAGATGCAGATGTGAGAAAACGTACCAAAAGCAGTGTACCCTGATTCGACGTGACGAGACATCGCTTGCCGGATCTTGGAAGCAGAAGTGCTTCCCCAGGCATTACTCGATAACTGCCATAGCCCGGTCCATATTCGAGGGACCTGGAGGGGCCCGAGGCGAAATGTTTCGAAGGAGGTCATCGTCGAGAAGAAACGCAAAGACACTGTCTATGGTTCAAGTAGCAGAAAGGTGAAATGTACACCGCGTCCTTACGCGAGGCATTTATATGAAAGGCTCGGTCGGTCTGCCTCGGGGATATAAGTTGTGACATCAAGGACAAGTTGCCCGGTCGAAAGGGTGACAGTCCAAATACCAGTAAGCTAGTTATCAGAACACAACGAGCAGACTTTGGATTCTGATTCTGGGATGGATCACAGTAGTTGCGGTCATCATAGAATTTACCGACGACCGACCTCAACTGCGCCGCGAGATCATGAAGAAACCCATTTGGTAGGGCTTAAGCGCTTTCGGAGAAAGAACTCCGACACAGCAGATGGGCAAGTCCTATAAGATGATATGACCCATGGATGGAATGACATCGAGTTCACACACTCTTTGAAGGATACACCATGCCTGCTCCAGATGCATCTCTAATCGGGCGACCAGCACTGGGTCATGTGTAAGCATCGTTTCAGATGAAAACAGTGCAGCGGCTGATGCCGATGCTGCTCTCCTAGAAACTTGATGGTAGACACCTTTATCGCAAATGCGCAGGTCGACGAGTCAGTACCATTCACTTCGGCTTCCAGTGAACGATGCTGATCTACTACTTAGCCTGCGTACAATTGTCCGAGATCTTGTTGGATCTGGAATACCGAGCATTGGCTCCACCTTCTCCGCGGCCGCGCGAAGCCGTTTGTGTCAATCCGGTGCAAGCACTGGGCGCGTTCGAGGGCCTCTTTTCAAGAGAGACACTCATGATGGAAGCATGCATCCCACTGAGAACCTTCAGGATACGTTGCGTCGTGCACGTTGCCTCTTTGGCGCCGGTCTGGGCTTCGCGAGCTTGGTGGTCCTCGCTGTGGTCGTACGTGCGACCATCGGACTTCGATGGAACGCAGAGAACGAGATGTCAGATATACTGGCAGAAGTCGATGCAGATATTTGCCAAGCTATCCAAGTAAGCAATTCGCGCCAGAATGATGAATTGATACAGGAAGCTGATATCACGACCTTGTAGAGTTCGAAGGAAGAGCTTGAAGGAGGACGTGTCGATGACTATGCCAAAGCTCGCGAAACAGTGAAAGAGCTCCAGAATGCTGTCAAGGAAAGTTTGTTGGACGTCGAATCCTGGAGAGGAGAATACCCCTTCGAGCGCGCGACATTAAGTTTCGAACACTGGAAAATGTAGATGGTTAGAACATAATATAAATAGCTTTTGATCAATGGGCGCTTTGATGGTATGCTCATGACAAGCAGACGGCATGGTATGAAGAAGCGCAAACAGGAAGTTTTCTATTAGGAAAGAAAATTTCGTCAGAAAGTGGTGGCCAGTGAGATGTACTATACATGTTAATTGAAGGAAAAGGCTAACTTGCGGATTGGAAACGTCACACTCATAACGATGGTCACTCTAGTCGACCGTCGACAGGGTGACCACTTTCCACCGTTAATGTAGATGTGCCAGCGCAGATGGTGCCCCGATCTGAAACATCGGTAGTATTGGAGCCGTTCGCGTTAGAAGCAGAATGTCCGCGGAAATGGTGGATACAATGCGTGAAATCAAGCAGGTGACTATGCAGTTGCTGATCTGGAATCGTAAATTGGTATCTAACACAACGCCTCAGTGAATAGAAATTTGCCGTGTATGATACTACTTTCTGTCCTTAGCATGAACATAAACTGTTCTCCGTTCACATTTCATACGGATTTTGGCAGAAGCACATCACGCATCCTGACCGGAGATATATGCGAACCTCATTACTTGAGTGATAATCAGGTAATCGCGTCATATCACCAGCTAGATGGAACAGGTCGCCGTTGGTTTTAGAACAGGCGCTGAGATTCTAAAAGTGGAAAAGGGTAAGTAAGCGCGAGACGGTATAGGCCATCCAAAGCTGGACACAACGATAGCTCAACAAGTTGAACTGTGTCGGTGAAAATGTCGGTCCTATACTTTCTTCACAAAACATTGAGGGAGAATAGCATCTCCCGGCCGGATCACGCATCATCATGATGCGTGATAAAAGGCTATTCGTTGATTGCGTCAATGCCTTGACGTGATTAACGGGCCAAGAATCTTTTGCCGGAACATAGATTTACATGGATAATCAAAACCCTAGAATTCAATGAAACAGAAATAGTTAGCCAATCTCATTCGAGCGCGAAGTGGGAACCCACGAAAACAGCGCGGGGGACACGCCACGATCATGAAATAGGACGGGTGTTGCATGTATTGACGAGTTCCCAACATATTCATTGTTGAAAGTTCGCTGTTCAAGCAACATCACGGGTATCCACAGCATTTATGACTGTCACTGTGGCGCGAATCAGCGCCATGGGCGATGTGTTGGAAACAAAATTGAACTGCTCACTGGGATCCATCAAGTTCACCCCTGAGGTTATCCATAGACATGCTACGAGCACGCATCATACACAGGAAGAAGGTAGGAGCCACGACGTGCGAATTAAAAAAATGAAAAAAACAAAGCTATATTTACATCACGTGTTGAGGCGGGCCGGCATTTCGCCTGAACCAAACAAGTTGTCCTTCCTATTCAACTGTTGTTAGCTCAACGCCTCCACACTACGCTGAATAAATGCAAAGATTTAAGGGCGACGATCAGCCAAAGTGTTCCCCTGAATTTCGGGATAAGTAATAATCAGCAACAGATGTGCCGCAGTCATTTTCCATTTTTAGCGCTTGCGTTGGTCGACATCGGAGAGTTGTCGTTGGTATTCAATATTGAGGACTCGTGGCGCGTTGGGTGGATGAACTCACGATCAAAATGATCAATAGATACCCGCCTCAAGTCCGCCATTCACTCAAATGGTAAGTTGTAACTAGCGCGCTGCTTATTTCAGGGTTGCCTGCACAGAATGTATGGGGAACGAGACAAGGTAAGGTGGATCAATAACGCGTAAGTTGTCAAAAGATGGTCGACTATTTATCTCTGCATTTACTAGAACTAAAGCTAGAGCATCGACGCCGATCTTCTAGACTGGCATCAACTAGTGCGGGCGCTTCGTGTCCAGCGCAGTTCCGAGTCCCGACGTCCAATGTAGGGTATGCTGTCTTCCATTCTACGGGACAAAAATATCCCCAAAGCATCTTTTTATTTTGGATCATTCGAAGTAGCAGTTAGGAACGAATTGTGAGTGTGCGGTGACAACCTGAGTGTGCAAATTCTTGATTCCAGTACCACTAAGTATCTAAAAAGTTACCAGACATCTCATTTATAACTACCCTAGCCGATCAACAGGGATCTGTAAGACTGGCTTACGCATGCAGAAAGGTAAGATTTAACATCTACATGGAGCTGGCTCAGATGGAACTGATATCAAGTGCGTCAAAGCTTGAAAACGGGGTGAACAAACCTAGGTCCTGTCAGCATACCGACGGAGTCGGACGGACTGTATCATATTGCTCACATGGTGAGGGTTGGTGATCCTTGGCGGAAGGACCAATTGCTTTCTCAGCGGGGCTTGACTCAGCAGGAAACGCCCATCTTCTACTCCGCCGAACACATATTGATTTCCCCTATCCTCTGCCCTGGTTGAGTGTGTGCCTCCGCGTCCTCCCACAGGATTTACATGGGTTAAGTAATCTTTCTCCTCGATTGACCGTACTGAATGATCTTGATTATCCACCAAGACTCTCATCGCAACGCTACATTAGATCATTGGGAGATTCCCGGGGGAGATGTAACTGTTCGATTCCGTGGCGATGTACGAGAGGTCCTGTATGCTATTATTTTGATTCAACAGTTTAGAACTTTCTCATCAGGTCATACGAGTAAGGCGTAGACGATAATGTTATCCTCTCCTTCCATCAAAAGTTCCACCGAAATTTCTGGCCGACGCCGCATACCTACACTATTTTTACGAGCAAATCAGATGGCCCTTTCAACACCCCTGGACGACGCGTACTTGTGCGTAGGTAGGTACTTTCAGAGAGTCGGCTACGGCGAGGAGTATCAGTCCAGCAGTGATGGCTATAGCATACCCACCATGACGTTGAATTTGGATAGCAAAAGAGAATGCGGTTACCAGCGACCTCCTCATGATCCGGTCAGGGCCCATACATCTATTATATGACTTTGTCTTGAAGGAACGACGTCAGAGTACTTAAATAGTACTTGGCATCGATTGGCCCACTCGCAAGGTAAATATAATACTATTCCGATAGAGTGATGTCCGCGGAGTATACGTGAAATGAACTTCTGAAGCTGAATTTATTGATGAGATATGTAACAAGCCCAACTTGTATGTAAAGAGCCTTCGTCGGCAGATGGTGACCCAGTGACTTTAGACAAACCAAAAATGCCGGTGTAGCTAGATAGAATTCTCGGCATGGAAGACATAAAACCATCTCTTCAAACAACGAAGTGATGTGAGATAACTTTGGTAGTAAGAGCCTTTCGATATTCGAGAGCTAGATTATGCACTGTGATATACAAGCTCATGCGAAGAAAAGCGAGCTACAGCCGATACCATGACTGCTACAAGACCATGCTGTCGACAAGTTAACTAGTCGCCAGACTGGTGTTAAATTAAATGCATCAGTAAACACCGAAAGCGACAAAGTCATGAATCAAAGAATCATTTGTCGAGATTCGTGTAGTCAGGCCAACCAATAGAAGAGACACGATCAGTGACGCAGAGAGCTGTACGTTGATGGTTGTGGGACTGCGGCTCAAAAAATGTGCGCACTGGTGTCGAAACTGAACAGCAAGCTGAATACAAAGTAACTATATTAGGAGGTTAGGTCGATATCAGGAAAACGCGCCGGAGAGATCAAGCGTTCTTTGCTATGCTAACGGCGTCTATCGACGGGGGAGGGCCGATAAGAATCTGTCGTGATGGTCAGGACGGCAATACAATATGATTACATAGATACTTCTACTTTATAGATGAGCAGATAGTGACGGTTGAGGTGTCAAGACAACAGGCGTTGGACGTGTGACCGGTATATGCACGTAAATGAGGAAGACAGATGAGAGTAGATCCGACCGAACACAGCCCCAGGGATTGTACAGTAAAGATGACACTTTCCTAGAGTATCATAATTTTAGGCAAAGGAGCACTAGGTAAAAGGATGACTCACCAACACGGGCTGTTAGCGCCGGAAGTGGAGAGAGATACTTGTATCAAGTGCGTAAGGGCTGGACATATCGATTCATGGAACAAGCGAACCGCCATTCTTTCGGCATTAGCTACGGAATGTACCATTTTCCACGTCCCAGAGAAGACGAGGCAATACTATGCGCCAGTTCTGGATAAATTGGCCAGTGATGATGGGCAGAATAGACTCGATAATTGAGGAGAGGTGAAAGTTGCGGAACCACGCGGGCGGCAAATGTGTTGCTGAGCATGTACTCGGGGTACAGTTGAACGTGTATAATGAAAAGCGGTAGATTTGCTGCTGCACGAAGGCGCTATCTCAGTGAGAAAGAAAGAGACAGTCCCTAGCATAAATATGGCATATACGTCCTTCCAACTGCCGCATTTCTACAAGCGAGAGTAGGATCATCACTTCTGTATGGAAATCAACTCAATCTGGTCTTTGAAGAGGGCCATATAAACTTCGAGCGAGAGAAGCAAAACAAAGGTAAGCCACACCTGATGAACGCTGAACGCTTGGTTATCCTATATCAAGTATTGTTCTGCTGCCCTTAGTCACAGATATTTTCGCATATTACCTCCAGGTTCAGGCTTTGTCGTATGTTTGGCGACCGAAACAGATCGTCGACAGGCCAACTTCGTGGGCGGTGGGAATGACGAGTTTCCCAAGATGGAACTTCAACGCGTACCACGTGATTCGAATACAGACGCGTCGACCTATCTTCTGGTTTCCGAACCAAAGATTCAACAAGAAATCAGGGGGAGTGGCGACTCGTGAGTTTGGCTCGCGCATTGGCTATAGCATCTATTTTAGTACGAAAGCCTAAACCAAGGGAGAGTCTTGGGTGAGTCAATGCGGGATATTCCATTGCAGACATCAATGATTAACACGGAATGGAAAATGGCAATAAAGGATGATAGCGGCAGGTGATACTTACTCATTACTTGGCAGATACCACCACTCACTGGATGTCATTAAATAGATAGGGAGAGCTGTGCCGGTTATCATGAGAATAGGGCAGCTCTCAATGTCCGACCTCCCAGAGACCTATAACAGCACATTGAAGCCAAATTTTAGATCGTTCGCGGCGGTCCGCATCCCTGTTAGATATACGTGAGCAATACAGACTATCAGACTCGGTAGGTCCATAGAACTGCAACACCGGAAGACTGGTAAACCCAGACAGGGAATCAGAATCCGAGCTGATGGTCGAGTGGCAGACTAGACATCTCCCACCTGTTAAGGCCCGTGGTCTGATTTTTTTCTCTTACCGGCAGCTGCATATCGTGCACGAAGGGAGTTGGCTGCATCCAGAACGGGAGGGTACTCCAGCGTATGACCAGGGCTTATTTTCGTAGCGCTAGAACAAATTGGCTCAGCGGTGGACCATCCTTGACAGAATCATCGTTCGACACCGTGTCGTGGGATCAGGACGAGGGGGAATTGTTTTGCGACTCGTCCCTTCTTTATCCGAAGGATGATCACAGGGGAGGGTTCCGTAGGTGGTTGAACGAGAAGAATGTAGCTGGACTCCTTGTCATATCTATTGATGATGGTGCTACACTGACATCCTACGTGGTCTGGCATTCTTCTAAGGCCTTACTATCAATCGGCGTTAAGACACGATGACTCAATGGCAGATCTTGTAGGAGAGAAACGCGGTTCAATTCCGGGTCGTGGTAGTCAGAAACGATGCCGGAAAGTTTTTTTTTGTAGAATTCCTGAGGGTTTAGGAGACGTATTAAGGGTGTGGAAATGACTTCTGATCTTTCCATTTCTATAGATAAAATGGCTTGAGGATGCAGAAATTTCATTCGCGGCATGTGCACAACGGCCCCGTCCGGCATCTCCGTCTCTTAGCACCAGGTACGTGAATTATGGTATTTTTTATCCTTCCACACCTCAAGAAGTACTCTTCTCTACACCTAATTGTATTAATAACGCTTCGAGTTTGATTCCGTGTTCGGATGGCTGTCAATTTTTCAGCTTTTGATTCGAAGGTCGCAGGTCGGGTACCGGTACCCATAAATCTCCCCCGATTTGCGTGAACTCGATAAAACTTGGGTCCGTTATCGGATTGACGCTCTGCCAATGTGCTGATGTGAACTGAAGAGGTTATTATGACTCGGAGGATTGAAATGCAGCGACATTCGTCGTGAAGCATCTCTGTCTTCGGACATGTTAGCGGCCGCGGCGGTGCTCATGGCTGAACGGATAATTAGGAATTTGGGACGGAGATCCTGCGAAACTTGTACATGTATAGACGGCGGACGATCTCTTCGTGGTCGAGGAACCGTGTTTCCGACACTGATATCAATATTCTCATATTGATAGCTGCATCATTATTCTACGCTTGAGAACCGGTCTTCTGTTGTGAAGCCGACTGACAGTCCAAGCGCGGCTCTTGAGTTCCACGTTCCAATTGTTATTTTGCAAGATTCATTCGAACAACGCCATCCATTGGGTTAACGGGATTGTACGAGCAAGAGAGGTCGGTCGAGATGAAATTAATAGTCACGGAGCGTAAAGGATCCGATGTATATCGCAGTTCGATGGCCCAATTGTTTATTCTGCAATTGTCGCATGCGTTCTTTGTCTGTTTTTGCTCCGGTAGTAAGATCGTATCCCAGTCGACGGAAAATATACGACCTGCACGAAAAGGGGCGTAACTATCACCTGCGAAGTCTTATCATATTTTCCTTCGTGGAACGAAACCGATGGCACATGTAGTCCGTTTCACGATATGCAGGAGTACTGCTCTTTTCCAGTTAAATTTAACAGACTCCACTGTCCTTGGACAATGGAAGAACGGCAAAGAGAAAACCACAGGCGAGAGCTCTGCCAGGCGGAACAAAGGTGTCCTTTACCTCAGAGTTGATTCCTTCCAGCTGAATGACTCGCTATCTCCGCTCGACGAATGTTCAGACTCCGGAGCAAAAACACTTTCCATATGAGTCTGATTCCAATAAATGTATGCGTCTCTGGCTGCGATAGCAGGTTTCAATATCCTTGTAGTCAGTACGTCGATGGTGCAGTGGCCATCGGTACTATCCATTCAGACACTGACAAAGTTTTGCTCCGGTCGAGAGATCGAATCCCAGTCAGGGGATGGCACTGGCATGAGGTCGCAGGTACCGCATATACAAGTTTTGTTGTGCGTATATCATTTTTATCTTGCATGACCAGTGATTTTTTCAACCCTTGGTTTGTCCAGTATCGAAATAAGTAGGGCTTGTTGGATCCGCATATGGCGATCTGCACCGTACTACTTGCTTCCTCCCCCCAACATTTCCCACACTTGTCCATTGATTTTCTCTTGCTTTCGACCAGCCTGGACTGATGCCTTCTTCATAATCCCATCGTTTCGATTGGAATACGCGGAATTATCCCCTTCGCCCCTTGTCAAGTTTGTCATAACATACATAGTTGAATACGAAATCATATCTCCTCACAGACCCCAACTGATGCTCACATATGTGCGATCCTAATCTCTGATGTTATGTCATCGAACCTGGGGCACTCAAACTTCAAGGTTGATAAATTCTTCGATACACATTCCCTGTTCTTGAACGGTGCAACCAGTAACGGCTAATCACTGGGAAGAAACCTCTGACTGCGATACTCTAACAAGGATTTCGCTTCTGAAGAACCATTCTCACGTTGACTCTCAATGTTCTGCTTCGTCCTATTACTTGAACGCAGCACAGACAGCGAGTACGGAATGAGGTGTACTGCGCTAACATCTGTCCTGAATTAAGGAACGGTCTCGTGTCCTGTCATTACGCGACTCATTCTTCGAGGGTTCTGCTTCTCTTGATGAATACGTTTCACCGTCACCGCACCCATCGTCGACGGCCAGTTCCACTCCAAAGCCGGTTTTCTGTATTAATAGTCTGACTTGACGTATCTTTTTAAAGAAATCACTATCGTCTCCCGCGACACTTGGCAGAAGGCATCAATTTTATTCATATATGTCAAACGTCTTCGCTTATTCCCAAAGCTCGACGTAATGCGGATCTTCGTTCTATCCCTCCGAGTTCTCCGTAGGAGGCCCTGGTCTATTTCCCTGATGTGGGGTTAATACGTCTTCTTATTTCCTATTCATTGTTGACGTCTCATTCTACGGTCTAATTTCTGCACTGTCTTCCATCGCCATTCATTTGTCCCTGTTTTCATTGTGACCAGAAGGAGCAAGAATATGTGTACAAGAAATTAAGAATTTCTCACTCAAGAGACACAACTTCGGCCGACCGTGAAGTAGGTCAGTCCCTAGCGGAAGAATTAGATAGGTGCCTGCGACGCCACAAGAAGCTATACTCAAGGTCTTCGCTGGCTTGGAGTTCGAACTGGTACCTATCATCGTGTCCCTTTCTCTTCGTGATCCGATTCCCCGCAAGAATTTGAAATAACTGATGCTTCATAGCCATCGAGAAAGGTCAAGGACAAGTATGGTCGGATCCCTGAAGAAGTGGAGAAAACCTGCTTACGTGAAATGTAGAAACGGTCTAATACATGCACGGATAATTATCAAAGGTGCTGGAAATACAGAAAGTAGAGGTACCAAATTTGTATCTTTTTGGAATACGGAGTGGCGGGCCGGATGGATACTGGCTTACAGTGATCGTGCACAGTCCCAGCTTCCTCCTAACGTTCACTGCGCCCCACGAAATTGACCCCTATCTGCAACGTTGACCTATTCCGATATATCAAGATTATCAGTTCATTCCCCAGTTTTCTTCGTACGCCTGTTGAAGATGGCCTTCCTTCCGTCATCCTCTCCTAAAATCCACCAGGGTATCTGTCTCGAGTGCAGATTCGCCGCTATACCCCATTACACTCCGTCTGTCAATGTCACCGAGGTGAATAAGCGCTTGCGAGCCGGATTCGGAATTGATAAAGTCACCCGAGCAGCCATTCTGAACGACATCGCCAATATGGAACAGGAGCTACGCGAACTCGACGCCCTCATGGAGCTTTTGCAATGATGTTCGCCGAAACCTATCTCTCTGTACTTGAATTACTAGATTTCTCGACCAATATCAAAGAGTCGTTCGAACGAAATGTGATGAGCAGAGCGGCTATGTATTCCATGAGACCATGCATTGTGTAAGGGACATACATACAAAGCACTGCATTTAGTATCGCCACCCGCACTTGCGGCATCTCTGATATCGTCAACACCATTGAGGAGGCCGCAAAAGAGCAGCCGGGGGCCACGCAAAATAAATGCGGCGTTAGGTCAACAAATTTGACGATAGGCTTCGGTGGGTTATCCGACGCGGTCGCCTGCTCCAGGAAGGTGCATCGCTCTGGAGTACGTCAAGGTACTTGAATTCGGTTATGGTCTGAGAGGGAAGCGAGCAGGGTAAGGGAAGGACCGGGGGTGGGGTTGGTCGGGAATCAGCTCGAGGCCTTGATATCATCGTAAAAGGAATTCAGCGCCTGGCCGGTAGTTGCATAGGGTCGAGAGAGGCGATACTTCGTACGTCGTGGCTTTACCAAAACACATGATGTCGGTGAGTCGTTAGACGATGAATTTATTGGTCCAGACAACGCCAAGGACGGTAAAATAAGGCCCACCACCAACGAGAATCAAGGTAGGACAGCAGCAGTATCCCGGATGGATGACAACTGTTTCGTCGATTCGACAGTTCGGAGGGAAATGGGTGATGATTACGCACCGTGGAACAATTCCACATATACAGAACGGAGTACGATAACCGTGCTAGGGCATCTCAGCCACCTCTCCCAGAGCGCGCTTGACGACCAGCGGGATGACGCATTGCTTGATCATCTCGAAAACCATGCCGACGGGATTTCGACCGCTGTCCGAGATTCCGAGATGAGCCGTCCCACGTACTGGCGAAGAATCGCGGTGAGGTTGACTAAGCAACACTTTGGCACGGCTGGCTCCGTCTGTATCCGTAGTAGTCATGAATTTGGCGGACGGAAGAGATGGGCCTCATCGGGCCCAAATGCAGGGTCATTGATCTTGTCCAGGGACTAGTTGAAGGTGGGATGAAATATATAGGCGGGCGGTGCAATGGTTACAAGTGCTGGTCTGCCGCGGATGCGTAGATGGCCGTGGTGCTGCGAGCCCGCGACTACGTTCAGTGTTGGAGCTGATATCATCCAGCCACATCCGTAATAGGCGATAGCACAGCTGTAGAGGCTCCTTGATGGCCTAATACAAGGTCGCAGAGACGACGATACGAGGTGTTGGTGTTTGTACCGGCACAGTTGTCCGTTCTGCGATGATTGTTTGTGGCGCTCCTTTTTCTCCAGCTCGAAGTTCGTATCCCAGTCGATGGGGGAAAAAAATACAACCCGCACAAACAGGGTGTGCTGTCAGACACTAGTTCCGTTGTATGATACAGTCATTTGATCTGGCCTGAATAGTCTTTTTAAACCTACGCTGTCCTTATTCGTCGAATTGGATCGCACCGTTCTTCACTTTGGCTTCCCGACGTATTGAATGCTTATTCTGCTTCGTCTCTAAGCAGTGGCTGGCGAGTACGGATGTAGATTTACCAGGTGAATGGACGATGCTCTTTATCTACTTCTAGACCCTAATTATAGAGGAAATTCCGAAGTGCTGTCTCTTTGACTCTATTAGACTCATCTGAAAGGATGCTTTTCTGATCTTCCTCCATACAATGCATTACGGTCATATCTGTTCTAATTTCGAAGAACCTGCTCTTGTAAGAGACCACTACTGTCCTACTACGATCTCGTGTCCTGCCATTACGCGAGTCCTCACCGGCACCTTCGGGCCTCGGTGGTTCTGCTTCCCCTGGTAAATATGGTTCATCGCGGTCAATTGGTTCCCACTCCAAAGCCGGTCCTCTTAAACTCCTTGACGTAGGATCGTAATAGTACTATGTCTAGTCCAATCTAACTTTTGTGGGAAGGCACAATGATATCTCGGACAACTCAGAAAAGTTCATTTCTCATGTCAAACGTCGCCGCTCGTCTCAACGTAACGCGGATCTTCCCTCTGTGTCTCCGATTTCAACGCCGCACACAGATGGCCATAGAGGTGGAGTTAATACGTCTCCTTATTTTCCTATGAAATTACATTGACTTGTGTCTTCTCTTTCTACGGCAGAATGTACACCGTTCGAACAATGGTATCCCGTCCCCAAAGTGCTTTTCCTTGGGTTTTCAATGTCTACGTCGTGACCAGAGAGAGCAACAACATGAGCGTAAGAAGCTAAGAATTTACAGCCAAGAATTATCGCGAACGCAGCTTCAGCTGCCTGTATCCTAGCAGAAATGTCAGAACAGAGCTTGTGACGCAGCGAGAAACCGTACCCGATGGCTTCGTTGGCTTACAATTGGTACCCACTGCTCTCTCTTCATGATCTTCCCCTATACGTGCTATGATCATCCCATCCTCCCCAGAACCCTTCGCGTCGCTGATGAATGGGCTTCCGTCCCATACACTGATGATTAAGGATAGAGTCGTATACCTCTAACGCCGGGCTCACCATATAGGCCAGAGATGGATGGAACGCCATAGTCGTGCGGTCGAACCCTGAGTCGTAGAGGAGGAAGGGAAGCGCCACGGCCGCGCTTAGAGTAAAACCTAGTCTGACTCGTCTTCAAAAAGAAATATAAGAAGCAGATACACTGTGAAGGACGAGGCGCTCACGACATGAAACCATACATAATACCACAAATTAATACCGGACGCAATGCAATCTGGTATTTGAATGAATAAATTGGAGGAAAAGGACCGCTGTGAATTGTCTTCAACGTACAGAAAATAGTTGACGGAATGAACTCTGATCTCGAAATCAGACGTTAAAGCTCGTCATTATTGTACATGGCAGGACAATGTCATCCTCGAGATGTTGCAATAACTGAAAATCGTCAGAGCTGACGACACCAGAGATGGAAGGAGATATACCTAGTGCGTCCTAGAAATAGGTCACAAGGCAGGAGTAGGCAGTAAAACAATGATGATGTTCGTCCCTGCACAAAGTTTGGACGGACAACTCCTTAACTGGCGAGGCACGCACAAACCAGACTGGACTCGAAGATACGTTTCCGAGCAGCAGCAGCAATGATGTTGGCGATGACATATTGCGAAAGGACGCTGCGCAGAAGGGCCAAGATCTTGATCAATTGAAAGACTCCTCAGAACACCGGCCTCCACTCTACTGGGAGAATAAGATATAGAACGGACGCACGCCGCAGGTACGATAAAACTCACGGCCGCTACTTCCAGCAGAAACCGGACGTACTCCAAGGAATGCTATGCAGTCGGTCGCAAATGGCCGATATCAAAGAGACATGAATCAGAGCATCCGGAAGCTTCAAGCATGGTCTGATTCGTAAAAAATCGGAAGTTCGAATGAAGGTGGGAAAACCTGCCTATGTGGAAGGTAGAAATGGTCAATAAGATACATGCACGGATACGAAAATGTTAAGAATCAGAGTATTTAGAGTAGTACACGAGACAATGAACACTCGAGTAAAACCCAAGTCGTGAGTGAGGATGTCCTATAGCCGAGTTCCAACCACCAAGAGGGATCCGATATGGGTGCTAACAAGCGCTAGGCGTAGTTAATGGGTTTGTCAGCAAGCGCTAGGCGTAACTGACGGGGTTTCCAACAAGCGCTAGGCGTAGTTGGAAGGCAAACGGAACGGCAAGCGCTAGGCGTAACCGATCAGATATGCTTAGATCACACAGTTAAGTGGACATCGAAGAGTAGTGAAATTAGATTAAGAGATACAATAGTACAGACTGTGATTATATACTAGAGGTTTCGAGTCATTATTGTTCTACAATATTCTACTGTATTCTGGTGTCTGTAGGAAAAATAGAGAAAGTAAGAGAAGATACGAGCGAGTCACCTTTGAGACCGAGAAGCCCGAGTACAGGCATGTGTTGACTCATGGGCCGAGTCTGCAGGTACCTGATATCCATAACAGAAAAGTAAGAGAAATACAAAAAGTACAGGTATCTGGGCGTAGCAGGCCATGACCTGGTCTCAACAAATAGCCAGTTACGCATGGATTTAGCGGTCGTCGTCGTAGACTGGAGACGTCTTCAAGATATCTTGGTCGTCGGGTGGGTTGGCAGCATCTTGGAGCTTTTGAATCGAGGACCTCGATAGGACAGGATGCTCTCTGCGCTCTGATGGAGGGTGTACATCTATCTGCAGTAGTGGAGCCGTATCGCGGGTTCGCTAGGCAAATGGATGGTATAGCGCATGGTAAGCTACTACGAACAACTGGAGAACTACGGAAAAGGCTGCCCGAACATGCACGTGACTGACGGGATGCGGGCCGCATCCGCTCCCAATAGGTAGCGTTTGTTTACCTTCCTCATCCACGTAAATCCAACTTAACCCTCCTCCCGTTTCATATCAACGCCATGCCAATATTCTTCAAGGGGTGGAAAGGCCGTATCGGGGAGATTGTTATTTCTAGGACCGACATTTCTTGGCCAAAGTTTACAGCTTGCTCAGTGCTGTATCACTCCTTCCTGCGATGCCGAGCGCGTTGGTGTTGCTTCATACGCAAGGCCATTAGCCATTCTTTAAGCTTTGTCCTTGGAGCACTCTCCGTATCGACTTCCGTTCCTTGTTAATAGCTGCTTCCTTCCGTATTTTAAGGTTAAGACCCAGTATTCGCTTGGGGAACAGAACGCAGTCCAAGCGTGACTCAACACTGCATATTCCATGATTCGCGTTTCGCAATGAAACGATACAATGACTTGTTGCTTCCATGACCACGGCATCTCTCACCCCTTGCCATCCCTCTCAGTACGTACCGATGTATGGGAGAAGAACGGCTCTCAAACATACTCACAGACGAATCAGGAATTGAAATACTTAGATCACCCCTGTCATCAGAGTCATACATCAAAAGAAAATATGACGGAAGATGAAGGACTTGACAGTTGCCATTACACCCTTTTGTGTGCGGTGTATCTTTCCCGTCATTTGGGATATGATGTTCCGACCGGAGCAAAAGAAGCGACGCAAAGGCGGTTATTGCAGAACTGACAACTGGGCCATCGAACACCAATTATAGATCAGGTTCTTTGTCATTTCAATGGCCCATGGGTGTTCAATTCAGTGAGACTGACCTTTCTCGCTTATACACACCCCGTTAACCTGTGGAATGAAGGCTGGTCTATATTGAAACGGATGCAAGATTTATGAATGCCCGCCCTTTCAAGTATGGCGCAGGTAAGCCTTGGATAAGACTCGCCGTCGGAGACATGTCTACTCGCAGCGCATGATGGACATAATATTACAGTGTGAGCCCCGGTCCCTAAAGAAAGAGCATGCGGACCGGGGCCCTCGAGAGTGACTGTCACTGTGACCGGACGGATCTTCCTTCCAATTTGCTTCCAACTGCTTACTCTCAGCTGCTCGCGGCTGAGGCAGAGCACTCTATGATCACCAAGCGATATGTATTATTACCTCACCTGGACTTGGTGCTTGATACAGGACGTCTTCTAGTTGCATCAGCATGGATGGGAACTACAGCCACAAGATGGCCAAGGAACGAAGCATTGAAGATAGGTACTCGCTCCCAGACTTCAGTTCACTACCATTTCATGGTCCGCGATACTTTCTAGATTACCCGAATCAATGTGGTCTCTAGCCAATTGCCATCAGATCATAACGGCAGGTTCGAGCACTCTAACCGGTCCTGGAAACTATATGCTGATCCCTCGCAAAGCCCACCTCTGAAACAGTCATGAACAACTTTCTCGGTCGGCCACGCGTAAAGTGCGTGATTCATTGCCTTTCGAACTTCAATTCCATGGTGATAGCTCACAGAGAATAGAACCGTAACTATTATCTTCGACCTGTTTCCTGCGACTATCGTATCTAGAGATCTTTCACTATTGACGCTGTATTAGCTATCTTACACACCGTGGAATACGGTAAGTTCAGTCATTAAATTGAAGTCTCTTTGTTTAATCTAACCAACCCACGAGATTGATAACTCTATACACCATCATGAGACCAGGCTTCTTGCGACAACGGGATTTCCAGGGGCCTATTTTCCCAAGGGCAGTACAACCGCCTCGGGATGATAACCAGGATCCTTATCAAATTCTCCTGCCGTACGTTCGACATGTCAACTATCTTTTTCACTCGTATACCTGCTAAAGTTTCTGCCACGGGTGCGAGTACTCCCGTAGTTATTTCCATAATTGTAACTCGTAACTCGTGTGCATACGGGTCAGACCGTCTGTCGTAACCTTCCTGCGGCACCGAGTGCATCTCCGCCACCGAACTTTATCTTGTCTTATTGTGTAGCGTGAGTACCCGCACGAAAGAATACGCGCAGGTCGGACTGAGTCCCAATCCATACCGCCTTTCGGATTTGACATGGCTACAGTATTTAAGCACAGGATTTCCTTCACTTGCTGCCAATAACAATGTCGAAATTCGAGGTATACGGGTACGAGTTCCTACCTGATCCCCCGTTAGGTACGCAGTCGTCTCTCCTCTTGGCAACAGCCTCTGCTCATGTTTACCAGGCCGCAATGGCGTGAACCGGGTTAGCTTTCAATGCACGTACAACTACCCATACCCCACACCCGACTTGTCGAGGTATGCAGGGGAGCACCTCGCGAACTACCAAATTATCTCATCCGGAGTTCAGAGCTACATTATCTGGTTCTCCGCGAACGCAAAATCAAAAGGGCATTATCTTAATCGAATGACGGACTTTTACCACAAGTGGCACCATCCTGAGGATGCATCGAGTCTATGGTGCGGAACAGTAGTCGTGTTCAAAGTTGTTTCAGGAGGGCGAGGTACATTGACGTACGGACATGTAGATGAGAAGGATTTCGAGATAATCCGATGTATGATATAGACGCTCATTGCAACTGCAACGATGCTTTCTCAGACCCAGCGTGAGAGCTTGGTAACCAACGTCAGTCCAAATGAATGACTCAGAAAGAGCGGGATTGCCAACATCCGACGTCCGATTTCATACTGAAGGCCACTTCGCTCCGGTTTCTCACCAGACTACTGGGACTTCTGAGATCAAGGGTGAGTTAGATCGTCATTAAAATGCCACTGGGAACTGCGCAACGGGGGTCCGCGCCATACCCGAAGGGGCGATCTTCGATTGATGTTGATCCTACGAGTAAGCACAAAGGAGTACAGGCGCAGTGCACCCACGTATACATGTGGTATTCATGCGATTGTTACCCGTTACCGAATATAAATGCACGGATATCAAAAGTCAGTAGATACACATCGCGAACACAACGACTTCGCGTCTTCTAGTCACAATGAAGAGAAGAGAGAGAAAGACTCTGTCGGAATGGAAGATAAATTTTCGCCGTTCTGAATTTGACCGTGGAAAGAGGGCAGACAGTTACTCCGTATAATATAAGAAGACGTCTTATACATCAGAGAACCACTCGATCATCGCATCCTGAAGTCTGCGTGGAAATCGGAGAGACAGAAGAAAGAACTGCAGTTGCAGATTATGTAGAGTCCACCCCGGAGAGCTAGGCTCTAGAAGCGAAATGTAACACCTGAATGAAGGTGATACTTCGTGGATATCGCAGAATTAGATTGCGCTTTCCTACCATAGTTAGGTCAGTAACGAAACTTGAAGGGATTAGCTAACAAAAGAGTCAGACAGCCTCTGGGAATCTTAATCGATTACTACAGCCTCTCGTTCCCATCTTGCCTGCACACTGCCCTGCTTTCAAGTAGCTGCTTCGAATGCTCTGGATGTGCTTTGAGCTGGAGTAATCGTCCACGTTGTACGCGAGCAGAAGAGTGGTCTTCCGCTGAGGGTGTATCATTCTGTGGCTCGGATGTAGGTCCGTAGGGAATCAATAGACAGACAAAATGCACACCTTCTGGATTCCCGCAGTTCATGGGCTACACACATTAGCATTAGTAGACGACGGGAGGGGAAAGGCTGGAACATAAGTACCATTCAATAACGTAGATCGCTACCCGCACAGACATTGCATCGACCCAGAAACACTCCAAAATAGAAGCCAGTATATCTCAAAATAAATCCAGCGTACCGTCAATCTATTCAAGCTACACCAATCAATTCAATGCATTGCCTCATCGATTCAAATAGTCTGCCAGTTTGTCGTGCGCGCCATTCCTGCTGGGGCTATACCGACGAGTACGGAAAAAATACACAAGATACAGTGCGCTCTACCTTGAAGAAACATGATTCTCTTTCTCGTCAGGACGACGACCTTCACTAAAATGTCGTGCGCGTATGATATATGACGACGATTGAATAATCTAGGGTCCTTCTATTATCACAGCGCGGTCACAAGAAGTGAGAGCAAGCTGCCCATGGGTGGACGTCGACGCTCCGTCGGGTTGTTGACTCGTCATTCCGTCCATAGAAATGTACGCGTGAACCCCAAAGGTCAGGGTGGCCGACGTAGTAGGTGGAGCCCATGTAGCACAAATTAGACGAGATCGTTATATTCCTGTCTTACCAATATGTATTCGGGTATCAGCACGACGTAAGGTCACAAGATGGTACGATATAGTCATGATAATATACAGACATGATTTCTAAATCCATTCAATCATCGTCAGGTGTGCGGGGAAGCGCGCTTACCTGCAATACGCGCTCATCCCAGTCAGCTAGGTCGAGCTGAAGATCCAGTCCATTATCCCCTAAACGCTTCAGCTCCTCCAAGCCACCATTCTCGCTGATCGGCACCTCAAATGCTCTCCCTATAACGTCGATCCGGAGGTACTCAAGCATCTGCGAACAGAGCAGAACACGTCACGAAACAATCATCTCCACAAAATCAACGTCCAGATATTTCACACGATCAAATTCGACGTTGTCAAGCAATATCTCCAGTTCCTTTAAACAGGGAAGCAGCGTATGATGGAGAGCATCTTCAACACGAACAGTCTCTGTCATGTCGATAAAAAGAGACACCATAGTCGTGTCCGATGCCCTTGACGACTGCTTATCCTGAAAGGAGAGTGAGACGAGCTGGGGGGATAATTGGAGTATGGGAAGCAAGTCTTCGTCCATTATTGCATCAATGAAAGTGAGTGTAGTCAGGGAACAGTGGGAGCGAACGACCAAGTCGTGAAGGTGGAAGAGCGCATCTATGGGACACACCATGACATCTTCTTCAGCCTTGACTGACGCCAATGTCATCTGTGTCAAGGCTGGTAGCACTAGGTTACAAAGCAACCCTCCAAGCGAAGCTGAAAGCGTCTGAAGCGATCGGTGTACGATCTGAGGATGATATGGACCAGGTGATTGAGGAACGACGCTGTGGTGATGGTACGTAAATTCCAAAAGATTAGGCGCCGATGCGATGATGTCCAGGTACCTTGGTACTGTGTCGTGTTCAGGAAGGCGCCTTACGTCTGAAATTTAACCAGATTCTCTGCAGGGAACGGAATGTGGGCCTCTGCGTGCATTCCTGTCAAGTCCAAGGTTTTTAACTTCGGAGCGATTTCGAACGTGTCCATGGCTCCAGGCATGGCATTCGGTGCACACGTCAAGTATACATCCTCAACGCGGTCGATTCTTCCGCGAACAAGAGACAGTCGAGGTAGGAAAGATGGTACGATAGCCAGTTCAACCGATCCCCAACGCTTCGAATGTGTTAAGAGAAGATCGAAGCACTGGCTCATCTCTTCAGGTTCATCAGCCCGATCGTCGGCGGCCTCCTCATGGAATCCCCAACATTTGAAGAAAAAATCAAGGCGGTGGTTCTGACTACGTTCCAAAGCCCGGTTAAGAAGAGCCATCATGTCCTTCTTGGGAGCTGGGATCAACATATCCCCTTTCTCCGAGCGCTTACGCTGCCAAGTGATCTCCAGGGTCGACCAGATATCAGGACACAGAAACTGAACTGCGTCTCTCCACGAGCTGCATACCTGACCGAGATGCCATGGCCCTGCTGCGATCTTGAACACGTTGAATCCAAAGACGTGGCAGGGGTCTGCGGCAGTGGGTTCAGTCTGCTTCTTCGGCGTCCAGCGCAGGATCTCGACGAGGATTTCAGAGGGTAAGCGACGGATGGGGGATAACGCCGCACGGTAGTCGTGCCTAATGTTTTTGAGGTGTGCCATCTTCGCCTCCAGAGATGCAGCTGCGCTTCGGAGGAGATCGATCTCGCTCTGGATTTCGCTAATGGGAGCGTCGAGGACCTTGATACGAGCCTCCAACTGAGCAGCTTGGAAGGCCGTTGGTACGGCATTGGTAGACAGTGGCGCGATGAGCTCTGGAGAATGACTGGATGTCGATACGCAATCGTATCTGGACAGCAAATCACGGAGGAAAGCGGGAGTAGACTGCTTTATTGACGTCATGGCTGAGACTGAAAAGCGGTTCAGTCATTGGATGGGCAACGGTAGGGAAAGATACGAGAGATCTTACATATGGCTCTGGTGGGGGATATTGATGTGCAGGGTACTATCGAAAGGCTTATGAGACCCGCCCCGACACTTGGAATGAAATAAGAAACAACGCGGAAGGACAATGGGTGAAGATGGCATCTAGAATACGGCAAAGAGACCCTGGCCGGCATTTTCCATATTTGAAATGGCTCATAGAGTTTCAACGACGCGTGAAGATCGTTCGAGATTGTAGTTTCCTTATGTTCAAAGTATCTCTTAACAGGTGAATCAGTTGATAGTCTCTGAGGTGCAAGGGAGGGAGACGTACAAGAGACGTAAACCTTAGGCTAGTTGTAATTGTCGCACTGGAAACGAGAACGTAATGCAGGGTCTCAGTTCATATGTTGCGGCGTCTTCTGTATTTGACGCAACCTAAGTAACGGTGACAGAGATGAGAGGCGGTAGCACTGAGCCTGACGGTCGGGCGAATGATGTCACCATTTTAATTAGAAGTGATGAACGGCGTATTGCATAGAAAAGGTCTTCAAGCTTCAAGGCTGGTCGGACCCGAGGCAGGAACAAGGAAGCTCATTGATTAGGACAATCTGTCAAGACAGCTGAGCTGATGCTTGGTAGGTGAAAAGGGCGAGTATCATACCTCTGGCCAAATTTGAGCTTGTCGCTGGAACACTTGCAATGTACAATCACCAGCCAATCTCTCGACAGAGGGTGTTCTCCAGAACCTTGTTGCTGCTCGATCCTCGGCAGTGTTAAACAGCGGAGGGTAGCTACACATCCGAGTGAAAGAGGTTTCTAGTCCGAGGCCACAGCGAGTATAAGCCAATCTTCCAGAGACAAACACGTTAGATGCAGTGCGAGATGGCAGGAAGATGCCGATGTCAATAGAACATATAAGAGGGAAAAAATCTACAAGGAATGACATGAGAGGAATTGAGCAAATGGAATACTACTCATTGTTTCTGGAAAATGCTATCATTGAACTCTGAGTCATAACAGATATTTCATTATTCCAGTACTTGGTTTGCGTCGGAAAGGACCGGACACGGACCTATCATGCTTTGGCTTCTGCTTAAGATACGGCCGCAAAGCCATGGTATCGTTATAATTGTGCTGGGAGGTTTAAGAAAAAAATCCAATCATATTGGCAATGCAACCTCTATATCGGTGAACAGCGAGCGGACGACGGGAGTGCAAAATGTTTACACGGTGTTGTCTAGTCGAAGACTGTTTGACCTATCTATAAGTAAGGCATGAACCGGAGAAAGAGTAACGTACGGAATATGTTTCCAATTCTAGCAGTTCCGAGATATTACGACAGCCAAAGAGACGATAGAAAAGAGAGAAATGCAATTTTGATGGTGATGGCAGGGGATGTGAAATTGACCGGCCGGTAACCTAAGTTGGGCTCGTCGGCAGTATGGCCCGAAAGTCCGGATCCAGCTTTGTCTCCGCCCATCACCATGACAGACAGCAAGTCGCAGCCACCTCCACGAAACTCAAATACGATATCTTCTAGCTCTCGTCTAGCTCCTCCACCTCCATACAGCGAAGATATTGAACGTGGAGTGAACGAGACTAGACCTTTGTATTCTGGTAGGTTACCATTCTTTTCTTCGCAGATTCCTTTCATCATCTTGTTCTACAGCAAATCACGTTAGTTACACTGTTCCAACGGAAATTACAGAGTGAGTCCATGATTGCAATCTACCAGTTGAATAGTCTCCGAATGCCCGCTCGCTTAGCGCTTATCAATCAGCATCAGCGTCGTCATCTTGGTGCGTCGCAGTACTTCTTTTTCTTACAACGCCTAATTGTAATTGGAAGTAAAACCCTTCGAACACTACTTGTGTTTTCTATCCTTGCGATCGTCTTCACACTTTACCTCCGCGAAAGGAGGAATCATCAACTCATCCTTGACGGTCTCACATGGACCGAACTCACTGCATCAAACCGATGCCTCCGCTACAGCACCCGGGAATATTCTGCTCTGCTGAGGGGCGTACTGAACAACGGCGATGGTCTGCAGTGGTGCAAGGAGAAGGAGATCATCATTCACGGAATAGATTTCAGGAAGCCTACACATTGTACTATCGACGTGGATAAATCGGCAAGGAAAGCGTCATTTCCAGATACCAAATTGACTGATCTCTATCTAGGGGACCACCAGGGTTTACGGCCATTGGATCGTCAAGTCGAATGAGCCGCGTTGCTTGACGACATGGGAAGATTTCAGGGACAAGGTGCGTCTCTTGATTTTCTTTCGTGTTCTGGGACCTAATGCTTACATAACGTGCGATGGTCTCTTTAGGGATGTGCCGCCAAAGGATCGAAGTACCGCGTAAGTCCATTCAAGCTCATACATTTCCACCGATTTCATGTATTTCGAAGCGCATTGAAGCCCAGATGGGAAACCATCAGCCGCTATGGGATAATTGGCGCGAGATGTGTTCTACGACTCCTGCAGACTATGAAGGGCATCATTTTGATCGACCGGATAGCTGTGAGCGGGTAAACTACTTCGTACTCCATGTGTATTCTATTACTTATGCTTAGACTTAGAGCTTTCTCGGTAGTGTAACGGGTGTCTGGTTTCTCAAGGACAAAAGTTGCTGATCCATATATCATCTCTCACCTTTACTGATTATCTTTGTACATTTAATAATGAAGGGCGTGGTGCTGCATCACCGGTAATAAACAACTTTATTTCGCTAGGTGATCATCTAGTTTCCTTGGATGGACCGCGCTTGAGATCTTGAGACCGGAGAAGGATACTAGCAATGAAGTCACGAGTGTCGGATGAGACGAAAATAGTAAGGTGGACTGTGAAAGTACAATATGAATCCACCAAAAGCCTAGCGACATGCACCGTAACGAAGTTGCGACTTTGTTGTGGGCCGCCGCCCGGAACAGCGCCGCGGTCACACATGACGATGCGTGACAGTCACACCGCAAATGGAAAAATTTCAGCTATACTGAAATTATCATGTGACTGCAGAAACTTGACCTGAAACTAGTCCCGAAATTGTCAAAATGGCGGGCAAGGTCAGTTTTAGGTCGAATTTCAGGTCAAGTTTCTGTACACCCGAAATTCTTCCCTTTCCGGTGTGAGTAGATGCGTTAGCGGCGCCCCGCAGACGCAAAGCTGCTCTGCCCCCTCTACTTGGTCAAACTAGTACATGATCCTCTGTTTTCGAAGTATTGACTTTATGTCTTAACTTTCTTTTTACCTTGGTCCTACACTGACGTTTTCTTTGCTTGAAGGACAGTCCTTTTGCAATGTCTAACGAAAATTTTATTTCGCGTCTCAACGACGACGTTCTGTTGAAAATATTCCTCCATTTATGTGCCGAAAAGTCCCAGAGTGTATATTGCAACTATCCGTACCCCGCTCTGCAATTGTCACTCGTCTGTTCACGTTGGCGTGCGGTGTCACTTTGCTCCTATCGCCTGTGGACAAATATCACAGTCCTTATCTCTACCACAGCGCCACGGGACGGCGAGCCAGGACCTGATGAGCGTCGCCATGCCCCATTTCAGGAAGAGATCACGAATTTCTACGTACAGCGCTCGCACGGCTGGTTAATCAGTGTTTTTGTGTGCAGGAGCACACAATCTTGGTCGCCAAAAATTCCTCCTCCTTCTGAATGGGTCTTCCCAGTTAGCGATACGCAGATTTATCTGCTGTGTCAGGATACTGGCTGGGAGGAGATCAGTATTTTAAGCTGGTGGCATGGGCCCATGTAAGACTAAAGTTGACGTCGCTTGTTGGATATAGGAGCTCAGTGTTTGAAGGCGGTGCATACGGTAACGCTCCCGGGACATCCAAGCCTTTATACGCCACCTGCTTTTGCGCTGGCTTCAAATCTTCGTAGTCTCTATCTCCATGGCCATAACTGTTGTTATAGCATCGACAATGGATCATCGCACCCCGGTTTCCTTTTCAATAAAATATGCTTGTTGGCCATTAATGGTTCTTCCACTCGAGGTGATATCGAATGTGGTAGCATTCTCTTGATACGGCGCGCTCTTGCGCGTTTCCCATATATCCAAGACCTTATACTCTCGGTCCCGCTCGTCGATCCCCACGAAAATGACATCCTACCAATCCTTTCTCTATCCTTTCTGACTTCTTTGACCCTCTGGGTTGACTACGCCTGCCAGGGCAAAGTGAAGTACTACTTATCCAATCTCTCTTTACCGTGTCTGCGTTCTTTCGCCCTGAAATATGTTAACAACATCATCCAGTACCCTTTTGTTGCGAAATCGATGGCTGATATCCTTGGCACATGCTCGCAGTCTCTTCGTTCATTCTCATTGGAGAAAGTTCCCATTCGAACTTCAAGTTTGATTGACATTCTTTCGGTTGTCCCTGGATTAACGTGCCTCGAGATCCGCGATCCGGTACTCGGAAGCTATCCCGTATTGTCTTGTCTCACAGACGTTGGCCACCTACTTCGAGGCTAACCCCGTGTTCCTTCCGGACCTCGACGCCGTGCAGTTCATCTGGCAGAGGGAGGATACTGGGCGCGAGCTGGAAAAAGCGCTGATGGAAATGGCTGAGACGCGCAGAGCGTATGGGAAGTTGAAGGAGGTTATTATCGGGAGGCTCAATTCATACGAGGAATTGAGTGTGGATACAAATCGTCGGCTGGCGGCGTTGAAGCGGCGAGATTAACCGACGGACAGTTTAGGCATTGTCCTGAGGGACGCGTATCATTCTAAATAGTGTCCCATTAAAAGCTTGGTTAATGATTGTAACTCATGCTCCTTAGAGAACCGTCTTATAGCTTTGTCCGAAATCGGCAAGAAATTCTGAGTCCTGTTGTTTCGTCAATCTCAGGAAGTCCCGAATTATTGGTTGACGTGTTGTTTTCTTATTTCGACTGGTTATTGGCGAGATTTCTTAAGTAGTCCCTGCCTGACGTCGCCCATCAGAGAACATCTGCAGATACTTTCACCTGCAGTGCCCAGGACTGGTTGAATAATCCTGAAAGCAAAAGATACACTGCTATCTCTATTTCTTGAGCATAACTTTTTGTCGGATGATGTGCCTCATCTCATTCGCCTGCGAAAAGACATTTACAGACCTGCGACGGACCAACAGTTGAGAGCAATGAAGACGTGGTTCAAATCAGCATAGTAGCCTGACTATCGATCACTGCCCAATTTTTTCCAGTTGTTTCTTATAAACTGTTTCTAATCTCCAAGCGAGAGACGCCGTCAAGAGGTAGAATGCACGTTGTCATGCCACGCAATGTAGCCATAACACGCAACGAGGAAACAATATCACCTTCTGTAGTTCACCCTGTCATATTTCCGCAGCGGTGGTGAATGCGGTTGAGCTTGACTGAACATGTAACCCCTTGGCGGGGATTCGGGAGCCAAGGTCATCAATGGAAATTAGAGCCCCGCATTTGAGTCGCATGGCGTCGACGTCCATATGGTGAGATTTATGCAACACAGATTGTACTGAAAAGCGATGGATAGGAAATCGGTCAGAAGCAATTACTTGGAGTCTGCGAAGAGGCAAAGTAAAGCTACATCTGTTGGTCAAATGGTCATGGACAATGCAGAGATTGGTCACATGGCAAGCACACCTATAAGGAGTGGAATGAAAAACACGAACAGGTCCACACGACGTCGAATCATAGATTCTTAGCTGTCGTGCACCTTATTTCGGCCTGATGCGATGCACACAGAAACCATGAGAAGTTTTGAATTACTATGCGTAGAAATACAATTGAAACTATTGTACAGTGAGTCTGAAAAACTAACATTCAATGAAAGGATTATCGTGTGCATCATCCTGTATACCAGGCGTAAGCGGTAGAACTAAGTGAACAGAAGGGAAAACCAACTCGAATAGAGGCTATTTGCGTCGTCAAGATCCTTAGGGAAGAAAAGATAGTGGCGACGTCTGTGGGTCTCCACACGACGACATTAAAAGGCAGTGGAGCATAATAGGGACAATGCCAGGTACCCTGGTCCGAGCCATTTTGTTCATCGAACAGAAGGGAGGAAACTTTGGTGGCCGTTAAGTACGACGATAAGGCTCTGAGATAGACAGGGTCCCACATAACCCGCCCGATGTCAATACCCAGCTCAATCATGCCGGCCTCCCATGACGACGATGAGGAGCTATCCATCTCCAACACGAACATCGTCTTTAAGTGCACAAGGGTCCTGGCGACGAAGACAAGCTTGTGCAAGGATGACTAGAATATGACAGTCACATCGATTGACGAGGGTTAGTTTTCTGCGGTTCACTTGGAGTAAACCTCAATTATCCCGTCTAGCAGAACTTACTTCGCCTCTCTGCTACCACTGCAAGACAAGGTGTTGTGTCAAAATCGGTGATAGACTATAGGTTAAAAAAACTGACATGAACGAGAGTTACTCAGCTCGATAAGCGAGACCAGTGCAGTGAAAATGGGAGCACAGTGAAGGTGACAGCTTGGAAGGAAGCCTAGATCAGACTCTCAGTGATGGCGGCAGTAACCGGTGCGCACGATCCCTCGATGTGAATTCGTGGAAGCTCCAAATACAGAGCTTCAGAATGATTGGATGGCATCTTGCAAAAGCTTACACTGAGTACATCTTAATTTCTGTCATCACAGAACTTCGGTTTCCAAACTCTCCCTCTCTCTTACCACAATCTAGCTAACTTATTTGTTCCCTTTGTATTACCCAGCGCATACTGCGACCGCTACTTACTACCAACCTACTACTACATTCTCGACAGGGACAACAAATAATGCTTCCTCTGAGTTTTCAGTCTGTGCCGAGCTCAAAATTCGCACGAAATATCAACAGCCAAATTCGACGTTGTTTCTGTGAACAGTTGAAATCGGAGGACGGAGCGGGAGCCACGAGTCCGGCCGTCCGACCAGTCCGAGTCCGACGATGAGTCTGGAACATTGCTACAGCTTCAACCAGCACCATAGCCTTGAACAGAACAGCAGAACAGCAGTATGGCGGCCCGACGATCCCGGCTCGCATTCCCCATATAGGATGGAGGCTGTCCTTGCGCCACAATGAAATTTTAAATAAGTTCGGGAGAACGTTGAGAGAACTAGGTTCCATCCTGCACTCACATACGTTCCTATCCTAGCGCAAATATCTCGTTATTCCATCTCAAAATTTGAAGGATGATATACATATTGGATTTATATGACGCTCAAAGGGCGTCTGTCAAGTTCTTTGCAGCTGTCTTTAGGAATGCCATTTCCATCGCGAGTTCCTGCTTTCGTCTGGACGTATCATCTCACGAATTGAGCAGGCTCCAGACAAGGTGAGTCATTTTTAGTTTTCGGGTCAGCCGTTAACATCAAATTATCATTCTCTCCTTCTGATGCTGTTCGCATGACAGAAAACTCTACAGCACATCCGGAACCGGTTCAACAAATTATTACTTGGACTATGACCTCGTATATCGGTTGTGTTCTATCGAGTGGGTGGTTCTGAATGACGTTGGCGTAGCACATCCTGATCATGAAACAGGACACGCATCCAGGACGCACCCCGTCACATTTATCGCACCATTTATCGAAGGCATCCACTGCAGAAACGCGGTTTTCTCGGGTTGGCTCCCAAATGCACTGGCCTCAATGGTGGGAATAGCCTGGACGATGTTCCATTCGATCCAACACTGTACGCACCTACGGTACGAGCACATCCTCCAAATAAATATCCGGAACGGACTGGGCGTAAGAAAGCACTTTGTGTAAATGGACCTTTCCGTTCCATGTGATTGTTACTAGGGCGCTAATCACATTTAATGTAGATCGGTATCGACTATTTAAGTCGTCAAAGACACTGCAAAGAGCTTGGTCAACTCAAGGGTTGTATCAAAGACGCTGAGAATATCAGCAGCTTTCTATTTGGTAGTGTTGTTTATGAACGCCCGTCGCGAAGAACGCTGACAAACTCTGCTCTTCAGAATTCTGGCGCTTCAATTTCAAAGGGAAAATAGAGATCAAAGTTCTCAGAGACGATAGTAGTAACCCCGACGAAATCCCTACTATGAACAACATTATTAATGCTATGCAGTGGCTCGTCGATGATGCACGTCCAGAGGATTCATTGGTCTTTCATTGTAGGTATTTACTTTCTCTCTTTCGCTGCTTTCTGAGATCTGAGTATCTCGTACTCCCAGTTTCTGGACATGGCGGCCAGATACTAGACAAGAACGGTGACGAGGTAGATGGATACGATGAAGGTTCTTCCTTCGATACCTTTCCTTTGCCATTACGGTATCTAATATCCCTTGTTCTAGTAATCTACACTGTCGATGGCGACTATATTCTTGACGACGTGTGTCTCTGAGCTTTTATGAGCGTTTCTTTGCTTGACATTTCTCTTCCAGAATATGCACGAGGTCCTGGCGAAGTCACTTCCTCTAGGCTGCCAACTTACGGTATGCATCTTACATTGTAATTTATACGTACCTAACTAGCAAATTATCGTTCAAGGCACTCATTGACGTAAGTTTTGCGATCCCAGGTTACTTTTCACACTGATGATATATGGGACAGTGCTGTCATTCTGGAAGCGCTTTGGGTAAGCCTTTCGAGTTGAAAACATCAGTCGGCTGTGTTCTTAATTCTCCTTGAATTGTGTTAGATCTACCTTACGACTGGGTACTGCATTTTCCAGACATCTTGTGGCTGCGCCTGATGGCCTTCCATTGTTATAGCACAACGTCAAGGGTTTTGTCCCAGGTACATCCGTCACGACAGAGTGGTTTGAACGCAAGTCCACTGAAGCCAAAGTTGTAAGTCTCAAGCACCTCATTTTATACAAGTAAAGAGGTGGTTAATAATACGCAGATATGCCTTTCCAGTTCTGAAGATAGCATGAGAAGTGTGGATTCCGCTCAGGGAGGTGCGCTAATAAACGTGAGTTTCTCACACATACGATAACATGGCATGAAATGCTCGAGCATTGTAAAGACCTTCATAATGTCCCTCAAGCATAATGCGTATCCGACATACAAGCAGTTTTTCGACTCGATCAGGTTAAATTTTCATTTTAAGACTGCAGAGCATGATATTCATTTATTTCTTTTTGTTCAGGAAAATCATGATAGGCAAGCACAAGCAGAAGCCTCAAATATCTTGCTCCAGAGATATTGTAAGCCTCCGTCCCACTTTCCCCCGTCTTTTGTCTTATTCACTTGTGATCGTAGGATACAGACAGCATATTTGTTCCGTAATGCCACGATGCCCTTGATTTTGCCTTGCCGTGAGCTGTGCTGTATAATCCTCCTTATCTGCTTACCTTTATTGCGTAAAACAACTCTGCGTATCTGTTCTTCTGATAATATGAAACGAATTTGATTTTCCGATGGAACTGCGAGAACTCGGGTTGATAGGAATGGTACGTATTCTGTCCACGGTCAGTCCTTCAAAGAATCTGACGCAGTCGCATCATTATCATGGTCCGAGCCGCTTCGAAGTTTGGGTCGAGATTTTACTGTAGGAACCCACTTGAATGCATGCTAATAATTTGGGAACATTTCTATCAAGGAATATGTGCATCGAAGCATGGAGCTACTATGCAACAATAGGACTGCCATAGTAAGGATCACATGGAAATTATAATTTTTACCGAAGCAGTATGTCCAGTACTTGAAGAGATGTTTTAATGGTATACATCGAATCATGGATAAAATCACCAAATGCTTATCACGTTCCAGACTGGAACGGTGAACGCGGAGCAATGATAGTGCGCAAACTTGACGCGTCGAATTTTGGGTAGACACGCGTTAGTCACAGTCACGTGCCACGTAATGAAGCTTTCCGTTACGATTTCTAAATCCCGCTCTCCCAACTTTCATCTTACCGCATATAAGTCTCGAAAGAAACAGGTCGGTTCTGACGACCAGGAAAGTATGGCACCTCGGCATGGATGCAAGCGACCCCCAAATGCTCCTGCTGCAGTCGTCGGTCGATAGATTCACCATGCTGCCGAAGGACGTCCCTTTCGAGTTGGGCTAACAGGGATGAGAGCGTTTTTTCTGAAGATTTTTGGGAACTTAGATTCTCTCGACTTCCTTCACTTTGCATGTTTGACGAGGGGTCTGACTCTCCAAGGTGCCCTCTTTGACAAGGCGTTTGTCGCTGGGTAGAAGGCTCTGAATGGCTCTGAACGGAAATGTCGTTGATTTACCAAAGCCTCCAGAGGGCAGTCAGAGCCGGAATGGGTTAGTCTCTAATATGAGACTAGGTCCTATGCGCGTTATATTCTGCTCTATCGATGTTATTTACTTACATGTATTCCGTGATGTCCTGTATCCTGGAAGGCGGCCCTAGAGTAGAGATAGCAGCCTATCGTAGGGTTAGCTGGGAAGGATAATTGTACGCCGTAACCTCACCCTTATCTAGAAGGCCATGATTGATACTTGAATTACATCTAGATCCTATGAGCGTCATACTTCAATAAGACACGTCGTGGCACTGGGTTACTAACATTAAGAATATCAGTCGATATCGAACTCCTAATTACGGTGAAAGTAACTGGACACCGAGTTTGCGGAGTAAGCCCATGATTCTAGTTCGTAGAAAAGTCTTTTCTCCTTCTGTTCAACGGAGAATGAGGCGTGTTATGAGAAAAACGGAGACGAGGCCCTTGCCCGTACGCAGATGAGCCATATCGATGACTGTTTAACCATGACCTATCGGATGTCGCTGCTCGGAGTTGTTATCCTTGAGAACGGTGATCATGAAAGAATCAGAAAGGCTAGCTGCGTAGGGCTGTATCAGCTTCATCTCTAACTCGTTTATCGAGATCATGCGCGAACCTTCATGTCTCTGCATAAGGGCGTGCGCATAGCATAGAGCTTCCAGCCTTATCGGTAGACTACAAATAGGGTACCCGGTTTTCGAAATGTATCGCATCGGAGGAAGCCCAATGGTTAAGGGATGCGGACCTCCAAGAAAGTCGATCAAAATGCGTTTAGTGATAGTGGGAACCTCAATTGGCGAGCAAAGCCTCAAAACGATAATCGGGCCTGTGGTATATGCATTGTCACCGATTACTTTGGACAATTCGCGGCGCCGTAGTTTGAAAGCTAGTCGGTAGTAACCTCCAAGGAGTAGGTTTTGTGACACATTGCACTGTTCAAATGACACTGAGCCTGGAGTCTAAAAGAAGAAAGGAGGAGGTTTACCTGTCGGAACTTCAGCATTGTCGTCGACATTCTCCAGGGTCTCGGCATTTGGTATACTTGGTCGAAACAGAACTGCTGGACAACATCGTGTATCGTTGACTTCACGTGTACGCGTGTATGAGGATGGGAAGACGTCGCCTTTGACATTATCCGGCGACCGCGCTGACTGCGCGCAGCGGGATATGTCTCGACCCTCCAGACACCCACGCCAGGTGTGTACCACGCATAATGGTGAATGTGTATAGGTGAGAATACATCTAAGGTGGGTGACGAATGATCGTGAATATAGGACGGCATTTACATAGATGGGGCGGGATTCGAACCTTGAAGCTGAAGCTTGACCGATCGTCTCTTCTTCAAAAAGTTCAATTTGATAACAAAGTGGTCGTATCGAGGACGGGCGACTACGGGCGAAATGAAAGTTGGGCACACAAAGAGAAGGCTCGAGTAAAGAGCGTACCTCTGTTATTGAGTGTACTTTCGAATGTCAGCCATCGACTGATGGCTTGAAAGTTCTAGTAATTGCGCCAGATCCTCTCATGCAACTGTTACAGCAGAGATGATGATCATTATCGCTGTCTCCACACAGTCTTCCATCACGAACCAGGGACTCTTAGTTTTGATTTCCATAGGACGACCTCAGCATGACGTAGGATCTAGGGACTAGCTTTGCCGATATAACCAGCAGAGGAGACACATGCTACATACAGATCAGCGATGGTAAGACAAATGAGGAGAAATGGGCATACCTCACGCATGGATTAAACAACCCAAGTCGAATAAGCACCTAGAACGATGAGCGTCGGATTTATTCTGCTGCGGGTAGCTGCCGGCCATACGTTGAGTAGTCATATCTGCATAATTGAAGGAAAATTTATCGAATTAGCCTGCATACATTATAAGAAAAGACGACAAGAGGGAGAATGTACGTACCCAGCCAGTCTCGCCACGCAGTATAGCTATCGTAGGCAACGGTGAAGATAACATAACTTTTCACGGTTCATCCTTCCACTGCCCGTCATTTTTCCCCAGTGGAGATGAATGTAGCTCCCGATCAACGCAGATGTCTAACATCTTAATATGGACCGAGATCATCGATGGAACTTAGAGCCTCGCAATCGAGTCACACAGCGTGGACATCCATATAGTGAGGTTTGAACAATGCGACTCAAGCTACGCTCCACCGAAAAGGGTGGATCGTGAAATGGGAAGAAGTAATCGTGTGGGTTCCGCAAACAAGCAAGCAGGAATGCGATGCCTGTTCGATGAATGACAAGTCGTATCGCAAGCACGCCATTGAGTAGTCGTGAATGACACGATGACACGATATCGAATTACCCATTCATCAGTGTCGTGCATCTCAAGTCGGCCAGGTACAATGCACACAGACGATTTGTAGATTGAAATATACAGAAATACAATTGTCACTATCGCACAGTTAGTCAACAAGGAAAACTATCATCAAAGGAAAGGATATCGACGCACAGTGAAGTACAGAAAGCGAGTTGGTATCACAGGTGGTGAATCCGTTGTCGTGTATTATTATGTATACCTGACGTGAGATATAGAAGTGGATGAACAGAAGGGAAAACCTACATGAATAGAGGCTATTTGCCTCGTAAAAATCCGTTCGGAATAACGGATAGTAGAGGTGAGTGCAGGCGACGTCCATGGATCTCCACATGGCGACACCGGAAGGAGATAGATGGAGAAACGCATCGTCAAGAATTGGCCGAGTGAATCGCAGGAAGAAAGCTTCTGCAAAGGTTAAGCATGGGGAGGAGGCTTAGAGATTTGCTCACCGTACTGAACTCAGCGTGGAGAAGGCAACCGCCCGACGCCAATAGCGACCTTGATCATGTGGGGCTGAGCTTCAACGACGAGCTATCCATCTCTAACGGGAAACAAGGATCCCAGCGAAGACCAACTTGGGCAAAGATGGACTAGGACACAGTAGTCGCATCACTAGATAGTAGTAAGCGTTCTTCCTAATCATCCCATATATCAGCCTGTAGTTCGTTTCTCTCGTCCAGTTTAACGTCCGTGGAAGAGTTCATATCCAAGAAATCCATGGGAACCAAATGGGAACGAGAGTTTCAAAGTCGGCTCAGCGGGATCGACGAGTGGAAGTGAAGCAGTGAGAGCACAGCGAAGGTGACAGTTTAGAAGTAAGCCCCCATCAATACCTGCGGCGGTAACCGGTGCGCACGGGCCCGTGGTCAGAGGTTCAATCTGATTGGATACGGATGCATCCGGCACGTTGATCCGGAGTATTTTTAACCGTTGCTTTCGTCTCTCTTACCACAGCCTAGGTAAGTCATTTCGTTCCTCTTGTATTCCTTCGAGCTCACCCATGACTCATGCATCTAGTAGGATGATCGCGGTTCAAATATGTGGTCCAGCGGCTCCTTACATCGTTTTTGGCAAGGAGCAAATGTCGGGCAGTGTAAGTAGTATACATGGATGCATAATCAGAAATTGGTCTTGGAGGAGGCACTTTTCACTGTGTTCGATTCAAGCCGGGTGCAAATTCAAGTGATGGAAATCTATTTCAGATACTGCTCTGCCTCTCTATGTACACTGTATTCGAGTCTGATTCGAATGTTCGACCACGTCTGTTATCAACATACTTAGTTGATCACAGAAGATGGGTGACACCTTGACTCGGTGAGACATCTAGAAAAAATGGAAGCGAGGTGTTAGATGGAACTCAGGACAAAATTAGCAGTATTCGCCGAACTTACGTTGTATGTGAGGCGATTTACATATCTCTAGCTCGGCAACTTGAGAGAATATTCTATCTGAATGTCGGCCACCGGTTAATGGGAAAAGGCTCTTTAACGACGGTACAGTGACTATAGAGGCTTGAAATCTCCATCAACTATTGAGTTCGTCGAGGTAGGGAGGGATAAATACACAAAGACAAGAATCTACTACGATGTAGATGTGGACTGAAAGTTCTTCAAGGATTTTGAGAGGGATCTACGAGCCATCAGTACCATGTGCCTAATCGCCATACAAATAATTCCCTGCTTCCATATAATTAACGAGTCTGATGGCGCGGAATGAACGGAAGGTCGAAGAGGAAATTGATTTTTGTGAATAACCGCACAGTTCAGTCATCTGACATAGGCGCTGGTCAGGACACATAGCGGGCGGTTGAAGTAGTCCGGTGAATATGTCAGGAAGCCGGGAGGTAATTGAATAAAGAAACAAACACAAACCATAATTGTTCGTAGTACTTCTAGATTCAAAATTTCAAATATAATCGCTGCACGGGTCTTAGAACAATGAAAAACTTTGAGGGCTTGGGCCATAGGCCAATCTTACGTGTCATTCGGTCTGCCATACTCGGCCTACATGATACAAAGGTCTAGGTTGGTCTCACGGGATGAATGGTGAACCATGAGAGCCGGATTACCATCATGGCAGCTGCGTACCTGCTAAGATCGAACCTGTTCAATGATCCTTCTCTTCGGCGTGCCGGAAGATGTATGGTCCGAGGAACATAGCTGTTACTCCTACGTTCACACCTGTGAAACTATTGGCAGCGAACGTCTTACCCTTTGGGTTTCTCCTGGAAAGACGGATTGAACAATGACGCATCTTCCAAATTTTGGTTCTCTCTGTACAGACTTCCAGTCTAAAGACAAACTCGTACGTCAGAGAAGTTTCTTTTCAATATTCCCTCTAGGACTGCAAGATTTAAATAAAAGGAGACCACACAATGCTGCCGGTACCCATAGCATGCAAGACCTTAAAATTGCAATCATTCAGTGATCAGGCGCTGAGTCATCCAGATGACGTACGCTCTTTGGACCCGGGGTTTATCATCTGCGAACTGGACGGGCTAGTGAACATTCGTCGATATATGTCTTCAATAAGAGCCTGCCGCATGGTGTACCTCCGAATCGTTCTCTGTGCATATGAATGCAATGTGGAAATCAATACGTTACTTCTATCCCGTTTCGCATAACATCAAAATATAGCTACCTGAAACTGAGTCTGGGTAGGGCGTACATTCATTCAGACCTGCTTAGAAAGCCGTGCCTTCGTTCCATCGTGCAGTCGGCACTTAGTAAGACGGCATCAGGCATAGTAGAGTACTGACATGACGGTCGCTTATACAATGTTTACTGACTGTCGTACGCCTCTTGTTGGTGACTAGATATTCCGTACTCAAGATGGCGAGCTTGCGGCGAGCACCCTGAGCCATTTCGTTGACTGGCAGTCAACTTTGAAGTAGGGCATGCACTCTCCCATCAGAAATTCTAAAGACAACTCCAGCGACAGACGTGACAGTCATCACTAAGGCCATCAGTGAACCTGATTGAAACGACCATCGATAAGAATACCTACATAGCAGAGCCAGATTTCTGGAACTTCCCCGTAGCCACAAGAATGTCTTAGCCTTGCCATGAGTTCGCCCCTTAAATTTGTGAATACGGTCACAGTTGCGATATAGTGACATCACCATTTGGTATTGACAGTTGTGAGAGTATTCGAATTATCGCCCTGTGGTATATATGGCAATAAGAATCTTTGCTTTAATAGAGTTGAGCGCGTGGGATGCTATTCGAGGAACTGAGGTCGTACCAGAGGTCCATGGAAAAGCAGCCGGTTTGAAAGCATATGAACCTCGGAATCTGGGTCGTACAAATATTGGGACGTACCTGGATCTATAGCCGGTATCTCCTTGAACAGACTAGACTGAGGTTTTTTCAGTGTTGTCGTAAACTTCCCTGCGTGCATCGGTGCTACGGTGCAGTACACTTTACGACAGATGAAAGATCCTCACACGCAGGATTAGCCTTTTGCTCTGTACGTGCAATAACCGCAATTGTCAGAGGAGCTAAACTAATACATAACCAGATGAATTCATGCTGATCGCCACAGAACCCACTTACGAATGGCTGATAACGCCAAGGTCTCTCTCCCTAGTATCCAAGAATGGTTTCCAGGTCAGTCGCGGTATTGTTCCTTCTGCATTGTTGATACTAAGTTGACGGCGTCTATCTTGCAGAGCATATGCTACGAGTTTCACCCGAAGTTCGTGGGAATGGTAGCGCGCCTGAGGCGTTCATTCCGGGTCGCCTATATGTACCTCCTCAGCCAATTCGCAAATCCTCGCTCGACGATGTCCCCTCACCTCCCAGCCACACGTCCTCCTCATCCCTTCGTCACCAGCCCGTACCAGATGATGAAGATGAAGAGAGCAAGAAATATATCTGCGCGATCTGTCACAAACGATTCCTCCGACCCAGTAGCTTGAATAATCACACCAACAGTCATACTGGCGCTACACGTGAGTCTCTCATGTTTTGATGTATCCAACATTAAAAGATACGTATGAAGCGTACCGATGCACACTTCCTGGGTGCGGCAAAGAATTCAACGTGAAGTCGAACATGCTCCGGCACTACCGAAGCCATGTGAACCCTGTTCCATCTTCGTCCCGTTCCTCTCTCCACGAGATTCCCACCGAAAATTCGGGTCCTCAAATCCGTACATCATCGGATGCATCCTTCACCGAAGTACAGGACCAGGAAGGCAATCTGCTTCAGTACTCCCAATCGCGACCCTGGCAGGAGATGACAGGGATGGAAAAAGAGAGGTATTATCCGCATCTATATCCAATGAGCAGTGATCATTTGACACGAACTGAGAGGAGGAGAGGAGATGATGAGAGGAACCCCTATGCGAGACACTGAAGTGGCGTACCGTATCATGATCTACTTGTGTGATAAAGATGCCTTTAAATGATATGTTTTACCTATGATTCACGCCAGGAGATAGTTGTCGAAGGGATATACCAGGACTTACTTTTCGTAGTACTTATGTTACGCACAGTTTTTGCTAGCCCATTTTCAAGACCTCCACGTGAATTGATTAGATCATAAATCCCTGCAGATCTTTACTTTCGCGACGAAAATCTGGTTTTAGTCAGCGCAAGGAGAGTTGGCGACGAGGAAGAGAAGATGTGAACGGACTGGCTACTCTACCAGAATGGAATGTACGAAAGGTCAGTAGGGTTCCAACCCTCGCCAATCAAAAATCAGGGTACTTTTCCCATCACCTGGTTGATGTTCGAGGTTCAACCTCAGCGGTGAAAAAGCTAGATAGAAAAGCACTCACCAGGATGAATGGATCTGTACACATAGCTTCCTCCCATCGTCGTCGCTGGATCCAAAAGTAGAACGAAGGTATAAGAGATGGGGAACATTGAATTTCAGTCACCCTCACATCCAAGAAGAGAAAGTCAATTGGAATTTAAATGTCACAGATCGGCACCCGGACCGGGAACCACCTCTGACAAGACATAACAAGGGGCCCGAAGATGAGCACAGAAATTTCTTCAGGGCATCCGTCCGAAAATGATAACCAAAAATTATCCTGTTCCACCAGGACCACGCATATCACCCATCAGAACTTAAACCAGAATGTTGAGTAGACCGCTACCATTCATCCATGACGGTGTACACAAACTGCGCAATAAAACTCCGAAATCAGGGAACTACCACCCACATATGGAAACACGAACCCGTTGGAAAGTATAAGGAAACAGACCGCAGATCAAGTACCCACTATGAAACGGAGGAGTCTAATGAGCACAAATCCTTCGATAACAAGAAAGACACCGGCTTGCCGTGCACTACTATCGCGCGGGATTGAACCTTGAACATATATGTATTTATCGTTGAATGGGGTCAACCTTACCGTAACCGCTCAGTCTGTCGAATCCTCGTGTACACAGAGATTACCCGGCTTATCGCTGGATGACATTCACAATCGAAGATTGCCAAAGGAGCTCGATGCGCTCCGCGTGGAAAGATAAGACGATCTGTAAGGAAAACCTCACGAGACCGGAGAAATCTAACGAAGACAGTGGAAAATTTAATACAGAGCCTTACTCTCGCGAATAGCCCTTAAGCAAGATACAGAAGACACTGCTCCTGTGGTGAGGTCCTAATACGAGGCTTGTAAGATGCAAATCAGATGGAGGAAATGGCGAGCGACTTACTTCGCCTGTTATGATGAAGTCCGGGACAAAGATGTGATGGAGCGACTGACCGTTGGACGAAGGTGATGTGTCAAACGTGCTGTGCATGAAATACAGCGACATCAAGACGGGAAAAACCTGCCTGAATGAGGATCAATGCTATTTCCGACGCATAATCCCACGAGAGTAGGGATTTTCTCACCCTGATATGAGATGATGACGAGAAGGGCCCAATCATATACTAGGAAATAAGACGATCTGTCGATCGTGGAACAAAGCAAACACAAGGCTCATGCAAAGGCTTACGTACATTTGAGGACAGAGCTATTGATCGTCAAATGAAATCCTGTCGCCCCTTCAAGAACGAGGGCCTCTTGTAGGGTGGAGAGCCTTCGGCCAAGAGCAAGAGTGTCTTTACTGTGGGACGCCATTATTGATTTAATTATCGCAAATCTACAAGGAGAAATTAGCTTGACGAAGATGACTGTACCTTGACTGATCGATGTTGAAGATTAGCGTCGCGGCTTTCGCTGAAGGTTCGATGGAGCAGTAGAGGCATCATAGGCGGACAGGTGGTTGCGTACGTCCCCCTTCTCCGAGCTTAGCATGGATGGAGTTAGAAGAAGAAAACTTAGGAATGGATATGGCAGAGAACTAGTGCGTGATACTCTTCGCCATACCAGAACGCAAAGAGGAATATAACTCCAAAAATCGAGACAGATGGTGCCCAGCGTTGCACACGCAACAAGAAGGGAGAACGAAGGCGGGTCTTACGGAGTATTGGTTCTGCCAGAGGTAAATTAGTGCTGGAGGTAAATTCACCAGAAATAGTACACGGTCATCCGTGTGAACGACCAAAGAGTAAGGAGAAGACAACTAGTCCGGCTTCCGTTAATGATGTGACACGCTGAATCAGACGGGTGTCAACAGCGTCGCTCAAGTCAGACATCGCTGAAAAGAGTCAGATTCCGACAAAAGGACGAAAGAGTTACGAGGAGTGTACAAAGAGGATAACAGTAACATCGGGTTTGTTATTCGAGCGTTGGTTCGGTCCGGTTCCTCCGCGACTACGTGTGCTCTAGGGCAAGTTTCGGAGGCTTCGCCGTACATTCCCGCTGTTCGTAGCCTACCCTTGCAATACCATCCATTTGCCTAGCGAACCCCGTGGTTCCAACGATCATAGAGGCAGTCGTATCACAGGAACCCCATCAGGTAGCAAGCACAGACCACGGGATCTCAGATTACAGGACCGCGCAGAAGGCATCTCAAGTACATGGTAGTGTTTAATTCGAAAATACAGAAATACAATCGAAGATGTGGCACGGTGAGTGGGAAAAGCCGTTGTTTTACCAAAGGATCCCAATGCGCAATGAAGCAAGAGAGGATTTGACGTTGTCGTGCCTTAGGCCTTATCCAACATCCCTGTGTAAATTGAAGGCAGATTTGGAAGAGGAGGCCGTGTGACGAGATGTATGCGGAAGAGCACTGTTCCTCAGTGGGCAATGAGCGTTGTAGAAAAGAGAGCCGCATACCTTGTTCCAATCAGCGCCCTGAAAGCTAGTCAAGGTTCAAGTCCTCTTTCCTTATTCCTGCGTCGTTGTCGTTAAAACTATATCGATGTTGCGACCGCCGTGGACGAGATCAGAGGTCGAGACGTCATGTTGACTATTATGAGTGAAACGGTATCGTCAAGGTCCATTGCAGTACCGTCAGAACATGAAAGGTGACACCGGTGAGCGCTTGAGCTCCCGTATGTCCCTGCTACTTCGAAGCCTCGTACGTCTTCAATGCGAGGGTGCTGGGCTAGATAAGGACCCTTACCCTGAGGCCTTGTGTACTTGAGAGTCGACAATGAACGAACGCCATTAAGAGAGAGCACCGGGATGATCCTTCATGGCGAAGCTAATGAGTTCGCCGTCAACTCGCATTGATACAAATAGTAAAATCATAGCTGGCTAAGTGTCGTCAGGTTGGCATGCAGGTGGGCCAAGGCGGATAGAGCCCAGGTCACCTTCTTCCATGGTCACCGGTGCAGGTCAGCGTTCAACAACAACACCGACGATAATGAAGATGATCCCTCCTGAATGTGTTCCACGTCTCGCGCAGCGCAGAACGGATGTGGCCGGTACCCCGTTGGAATCATCTTGGGAGTAGAGATGCGGACTAAAGAGAGTATGATAGACAGGAGATCTGAAGGTGTTCTTTATTCTCGGAGCGGAGAGACAGTCATGACAGAAGAAGGAAGCGATGCAATTTTGATAGTGACTGGTGATGGTCCGAAACGTGAAATTGACCGACCGGTAATTTAACTTGACATCTCCGGCAATGTGGCCCGAAAGTCCGGACCCCAGCAAGTCGCAGCCATCACCAAACTCAAATAATCCCAGTAGGGCCCGCTCCGACGCCTGGTACTTTAGGCTTACGAAGCGAACAGCAGTCGAATTGTCCATATGTATTCCATGCCAATCAGGGCACCCCCTTGTTAATCTCTCCCCCAATCTCCTGTCGGTCACTTCCGTACATTAATATTCATTGGCCTCTACCTACAATTCGAAAAATATCAGTCAAGGTGGAAAATATTATCCCGGAACGTAGCTGCCTCCCTTGATGTACTGGGATGACGAGTACACTCTGCTAGCTACCTCAATCGAAAGGTGACGCTCTCGACTTTCTCAATCTCGGTGCGCCGGCCCTGACAGAAGCTGAGACGCCACTCTCCGAGCTCATCCGGCACTGGATGAACGAGCGACACGCGCCGATGATTCTTGCAGTCGTTTGGTTTAACATTCAACTGTCCTCAAGCTCTCTCTGCAGTAACACAGCCCAACAAATCTCGTGCCGTGTTCGCCTATACACTCAAAGAATGTCCGCCTCTCCGCTCACCAGAGTACGTCCTGTTGATCTCTTGCCTACTGTCTAACCACTTTGCAGCGGGACGACCCTCACTTTGGAGAAAGATCAGCTCACGCTCATCCCATTCTACGTCATAGAACATCTCGTAGAACGAGGAGATGTGGAACTCGTCTGAATGTAGAAAATCTGTGTACTGTAACATTTATGCTATCGTCTAGGCATCAATGGCTTGTCGTCTCCGTCCAACATTAATTCGGGTCGACTTCCGTTCGAGCACCTGATCCCAAGATGCAGGACATGCTTATGGTACGCTCTGAAGATCTGATCTCTACATTTGTGCGTAGGACAATGCGTGTACTGAAATTCAAGCCAAGACGCGTTGGGTCTTCGATGACGGATTTGGTGTATTCCCGACGACTTCCTGTGGTTAGCGTCAGGTGTGGAGGCGACACTCCTTGACTGTTGCGACGCGCCCGAGAATAATACCATGTAAACCCAATACTTCCTGCAGTTTCCGACACGAAGGCATGAATAAACTCGATCTGATACCTTCGTGTCAATATGTAAATAAAACATCCTTCGCCACACTTAAAGCATGAGTGAATGGTCGACATGAACTTAATTTTAGGGCAAACTCATACGCGTAACATGTTGTCAGATCCGCCGGTAAATCTGGGTGATCCTCAAGGAAATACATCTTTTCCGTTGGGTAGCTGTCCATTCCGTACACATGTCCGGAGATGTTGATACCAGATGGTCTGTATTCGTACCCGGAGGTGTTCGTACTCAAAGGATGGTAAACATGCAAGGAGGCGTTAGTCCTCGAGGGATAGTAAACGTGCCCGGAGGCGTTGGTCCCCGAGGGATGGTAAAAATTTCCTGGAGTATACATCCCTGCTGATTCCACGTTGCTATGAGAGGCACTAGACTGTTGCTTGGAGGGTGTCACATGAGGTGAGCCCACAGGAGAGGAGACAGAGCCTAAAACATATTCGTCAATACAGGTCAGTTTGCTTGACGATGAGATACCTCGCAACGCCGAGCCCGAGTGGAAAAGTCGCAGAAAATGGTTTAATTCTGAAAGTTCATTAGCCTCGCTTGCAGAGTTCACAGTGATCCTCTCCTACCTGGCGTAGACGCTCCATCCGGATTCAGGACATAAAAAAAGGCCAGCCAGTTAAACCTGAGGGCGAATTCGCAGGACATTGGATCGACGACCTCTAACTCAACCATGGAAGATCCATAATTGACGTCTGCATCATAAACAGACACTAAATGGATGTTTTTGTGCTTAAGAGAATGAGGACAACAGAGAGCGAGGTTCGAGATTATAGGAAAAGGAAGACACGGGTATACCGTTCAACGTAATTAACATTCCGACTGAGTGCAAGGATTGGCGTGCTTACTTGTACACTGGAACGCGTTGGTAGGAGTCAAGATGATGACTGACCGGTTCCAAAACATGGGGTCAACATTCGGACCGAGACCCAGAAGGCCCGAGCTACCGAGAGCGGCATGCATCAATGCCGCAATTCCGAGTTTCATAATGACCAAATTCAGAAATGATCGAAGCGACTTTTGGCGCGAGACTATATAAGGAGCGCTCTTCGCCTTATAAAGAAGGACCCTTTACGCTATTAGGAAGGTGTACCGTTGTTTCGTGCAGATCGACATCGGGCTGCCAAAAATCAAAAATCGAAGGTCACACCATAAAACCTACTACTAAAGTAGCAGGAATACGATATCTTCTAGCTCTCATTTAGCTCCTCCGCCTCCATACAGCGAAGATATTGAACGTGGAGTGAACGAGACTAGTCCTCTGTATCCCGGTAGGTAACTATTCTTTCTCTCCTCGCACATTTCTTTCATTATGTTGTTCTACAGCAAATCCTATTCGTTACACAGTTCCAAGAGAAACCATACAGCGAGTCCATGACTATTCCTTACCAGGCTGAACAGTCTCCGAATACCCGCTCGCTTAGCGCTTATCAAGCAACATCAGCATCGTCATCTTGGTGCGTCTGGGTACCTTTTTATCTTACATTTCCTAATTGTAATTCGAAGTAAAACCCTTCGAACCCTACTCGTATTTTCTATCTTGGCTATCGTCCTCACACTTTACGTCCACGAAAATACGAAACATCGACTCATCCTCGACAGCCTTACATGGACTGAACTCGCCCCATCAATTGGATGCCTCCGTTATAGCACCCGGGAATATTCTGCTCTGCTGAGAGGTGTACCAAACGAAGAGGATGCTCTGCAGTGGTGCAAGGAGAAGGAGATCACCATTCATGGAATAGATTTCAAGAGGCCGGCACATTGTACTATAGACGTGGATAAATCGGCGAGGAAACCGTCATTTCCAGATACCAGATTGACTGATCTTTATCTAGGGGACCACCAGGGTTTACGGCCATTGGATCGTCAAGTCGAATGAGCCGCATTGCATGACGACGTGGGAAGATTTCAGGGACAAGGTGCATCTCTTTTTAATTTCTTTCGTGTTCTGGGACTTAACGTGCGATGGTCTCTTTAGGGATGTGTCGCCAAAGGATCGAAGTACCACGTAAGTCCATTCAAGTTCATACATTTCCACCGATTTCATGTATTTCGAAGCGCATCGAAGCGCTGATGGGAAACCATCAGCCGCTGTAGGATAACTGGCGTGAGATGTGTTCCTCGACTCCTGTGGATTATGAAGGGCATCATTTTGATCGACCGGATAGCTGTGAGCGGGGAAGTCACTTCGTACTCCATGTGTATTCTATTACTTATGCTTAGACTTAGATCTTTTTCGGTAGCGTAACAGGTGTCTGGTTCCTCAAGGACGAAAGTTGCTGATCCATGTATTATTTCCTTCCTTCGCCGAGTATCTCTGTACATTTGATAAAGAAGAGTGCGGTACTTCGTTACCGATATCGTAACTTCCAGCCTCCTCGGCAGAGACTGTGTCTTATCCTCGCATCCCTTCGCAGCTCTCGTTTGCTCAGCACCGTTACAATACTAGGGATCGGTAGGGCAACGTTTGTTCCAATATTGTTCAAGATTGGAATTTTACAATATTCTTGGGTAACGGCACCAACGTTCCTCCTAGCTCGAGCAGGTCACTGTTTTTTATTCTAATTCTGAACTTCAATATCTGCTGCACAGCATTCAGTATAAAGACGAGTCAGGTATTTCCCTCTCTGTAAGGAGGTTTTACGTGCTTGCGGTATAAGCACGCCTCGGGCATATTTAGAGGTCAGCGAGACAATATCCTTTTCATAGTAGTCTCGACACGTATATTATGGCCATACTTTACAGAACGATGCATGGCCGATATTGATCTTTCCGAGAAGCTAAAATTATGAAAAACCAAGCCACACTTGCGGTTTGATGGTGTAATGGCTGTCGCTCTTGTATGACAAACCACGAAGGATTATTTTGATCCCGTCGTAAGTTCGAATCCTCAATGCCCATCCTCTGAATGCATGAGGCCATCTATCCCATCTCAGAAGCGCCAGACTTTGTTTCGCGTCCATACTTAAAATGGTTATAAATGTTTGCAGGTCGGTATGCGGCAACTGGAGCTCCTTGAGCAAGCATTCAGAATTACGACTACAAACACTCTGTTGGCAGTGTCACGAAGAAATAACCCGTCTGTCATGGCTATGGCTATGTATGCTATGAGGACCAGCTGTCATACTAAGCGAGCTGTCGTCCAAACCCGACTCAAACGAGATGAAAAGAAATCCCCTAGCGACACTTTTCCTACACTTTGCCATCAGATTCGACAGCACAGCCTCGCACTGAGCAGAAGCGCACCCGTTTTTTTATCATGCCCCCAGCAGTGGTCATCTCCGATGCAGAATCAGAATTATTTGTATTTGTCGCCACGCGGAGAGATACTGATAAATGAAAACGATTGATTTAATAACGAAGGAAAAGCTACTTTCAACGTTAGTGAGCTGAGCATCTTTCATTCGGCGTACACTTGAAGACCTGGAGTGGCTCTCTCAAGCAGGTCGTTTCCCGCGTCTAAAGAAGGAATTGCCTTCGATGAAGGGAACAAGAGAAAGAGAACGTCCGACAAACCGCAAGTACGAGGAGCTGTAGTGTCAGCCTGACCCTTAAGGGTCGAATCAATCCGCGTACAGCCGGTGAATATGACATATCTCTACCATATATTTGCTTTGACTAGCATACTGTCGATATTCTGCCAACGCACGAGAAACGGGCCAACAATGGAGGTCTTCCCAAGATCCTTCATGTTGGTATGAGTATCGGCAATGAGGGACAAAGCTACAACGTGTACTGCTGCGCTTCTGAGCGAATTCTTCGCAGACGTGGAGCATATACGAGCCTATCATGCAGAGTAGCGCATGTTGGAGAACAAATCAATTAATTAATATCCGCACAACGGTCCACCGCAGAGCCATAGATCCCGACTGCTATAATACTATTCTCATAAACGACGCACGTAAGTCTGGTGCCCGTACTCGGAACGTTCTTATGCAACTCGGAGGGTTGAATGATTCAGGTAGAGCTCGTGTTGTTAGAGAAGAAGGGCGTATGCGTTCAGCTTCAACGTTCCCGTCCCCTCCGCGCCGTTCCAGGTGTACAAGTCCGAATTCGAAAGCACGCGTTGCTATTGTCGTTCATCCAGACTGGACTGACTCATATCGTCGTCGTACAGCCAGAGAGCTTGACGAAGAGGGCACTCCTGGTGACGGGCACTACGAAATTCCTGTACATCGAGAAACCGAGTTTTTAGTCGGAGGTGAGGTGACCATAGGCGCTTGTTCATCGCTTCTGAGGTCTATCCGTGTCTGACTTTAAATTCTTTATTCAAAGTCTGATTTAGCATAAAGGCTAACATCGCTGTGTTACTCAGCTCGAGGTTCGATTCCTCGTATCGGAGATAACTGTCCTTTGAATGTCATTTTGTATGGACCTCACAAGGCGAAAAGAATACAGTAAAAAATATGCATCGCCCATTCCGTGTCAGTTCGAGCTCTTCCTTCCGTTGTGGCATCATTACACTGAATAATAGACTTAATCGTGACTTTAGTTCTTGACGTTCAAGCGCGACAAGAAATACACATACATGCTTCTGCTTCTACAGATTTGCAACGCATAACTAGACACGAGAGGTCGACCCATTAGCACCAATGTTCTACAGCACGAAGACATGAAAAAGGGACAAAATGAGCTTTGATAAAGTACGTACAGCTAGCTCAATAACTGGATCCCTGCAGGTTACAAGCGGCGAGGCCATAATCGCACTCGCATACTGGCTTCCTTTTCAATTGAAACATGTACGATAAGCCATTGTTAACGAAACATCGTCTATAACGTCACTCGCCATCGAGAATGCGAGTCTTGGCATGTTCTTCGTATTTGCGGTTCCGTGGTCTTCGACAGCTCGAAACAAGTAGCGAATATCGAAGATTTAGAAGTAACCACCTTTGTTGGAAGCAAGGACGCCAGACCGTAAAGTTCAGCCAAGCTTACTGGGGTATATGCGTAAAGTTATTGGAAGATACACACTATGCCCAGCCACAGTATCCGCCTACTGGTCGTTCCTATTTGGTGGTTATTGTTCGGAACATCGCGTCACAAAATGTGTAGTGGTGATACAGACTGACGCCCAGCGGGAGGAAGCCAGAGAGAACTGGCCTCTCATTGCTGTGGAAGAGGAAGCCGGAAATTGAAATTACAAACAGCGGCAATAAACATAGCGTGTAGACAGAGATGCCCGGGGGTAAATTTAGAGAAGAAGGACCTGGCGGCTTGAATACGTCTTCAGAGGATGCTGTATTGCGAAAAGTACTAGCATTTCTTGACAGCCGAGCGCGGTGCTTTGGCTTATATTGAAGTCCGGCCAGGTAAGGATGCGTCAACGTTTTTCATGTCTCTGTTGCGTGGCGGGATGCCGAGAACGAGTAGTCGGGCAAGTCTTCCGATGGATTCCCCAATGAAACGGAGGTGACCCGGTCCGAGTACGCTGATTGCCGATGATCGTAATTTCAAATATCAACAGTCTTTCTCTTCTCTCCCAACACCGTCAGTTAAGATCCTGATCTGTCGGTCCATAATAGCGCTACAATCTCCACAATCTGACTCTCCACGCCCCAGGAACATGCTTATTCGATATGAGCTGTGGCAGGCTGTACACCTATAGAGAAGGGCTACAAAACGGAACAATGATGGGGTGTCACGCTGGTAAGTGGTTAGCCATATATGCGTTTTTAGATGCTGAGGCTGATGATAACATTTAGTAGATGTTGCAGAGACGACCTTCCCTGACTGCACTCCTTCAACTTCCTAATCGAGACCAATCCGATATGTGGGTTACTCGTTGTTTTGTCCCTCCGCTTTCCAAAGTCTTGATTTTTCACTTTACATGCGCAATACCTCATCAGTCGCGCAGTATCCTCAGGGCTTCTATCAAAGTAAAGTAACGCTCTTCTTTTTTGCTCTCATACTAATTACGTATGTTCAAGGCTACTAGTGTCGATAACTGGACAACTCAAACAACCATAATAGATTGAGCGTCCGAACATCAAGACATTTTTGACATCTCAGCTCGTTCACGGAGGGCAGTCGCAACATCGATAGTTTATACAACGACGATGACGCAGGACTAGGCAAAGAGGCCTTGACTTTCGGCGCTCATTGCTTACTGGGGAACAGATCCCGATAACAACGCGCATATATCCAGGTCGTCACGATGTTCTTGGCTTGCGGGAGTGGTGCATACGACAGGTTTTTAAGTCCTATTGCTGGTGCGTACATCATACATACTCAGTCGCATTCCTGATAACTAATTCTTGATTTAGCTGTCTCGGCTTGGTACTGATCTATACGGCTCCGCCTAATGTTGCTACGTAACATTACCTTGCCTGCTCAACACACCTGTTCTACCCTTTGGACTTCGAAGCAAAGCTCAAAACTCAGCTGCTTGGACAAACCCTACAGGATGGCCTCGTTTCGGACCTTCAACAAGAGATATTCATCATCTTTTTCTTCCATCGACCTCCTCGTAGTACGGTCGGTCACGAAGGACGGACGGTCTGACTGTGCCTGAATTACTCAGCTTTTCCAGTGCTGGCGCTATCCCACGTTTCTTTGTTCACATGCATCAGTTTTAGTCTAAGCATTAAATCTATGCCTCGTCTCTTCTTTTAAGCTATACTAGAGCATTGTCCAAAACACTATGCACTCTCCAATATGAAGTTCCGACCGCTGCAATTCCCCTTAGGGTTAGGGTTAGGGTTAGGGTTAGGGTTAGGGTTAGGGTTAGGGTTAGGGTTAGGGTTAGGGTTAGGGTTAGGGTTAGGGTTAGGGTTAGGGTTAGGGTTAGGGTTAGGGTTAGGGTTAGGGTTAGGGTTAG